>CATIUR010000001.1:61813308-63129558 GCA_949592205.1 Helichrysum umbraculigerum | reverse complement strand
ATTTTGTATCACCAACAATCGTACTTTGTTCTTGTCGGGTTCCTTCCGATAATGTTTTGTATAATTAATTTATAATTATAAATAATTATTAATAAATTATAAATTTCGTAATACTTTTTGTCTCAAAAGTTTTGGGCTCGCTAGACTTAGCTCACATTCAAAATTTTGTTTTTGTTTTCGTAGGGAATTAGAGTAATTTATAAACTAAACGACCGTAATTACACAGTGTTTAAGCACTAAATATAGTCCTAATTTTGGTGGGTGTCACAGTCAGGTTGCGCCTCGTTTTGAGTTTGTGCTGAGTAGGAAGTGGATTGAGTTTGGGTCGATGGAGTGGGGTGATGTAACACCCCCGAAATTCACTGTTTTGCGGAAGCATAGTTTGGGGTGTTACTAATTAAATATCACAGCACAAAGATAAAGCAAACGACCTCTAAATGAGACGTTTTGTAAATTAGTTACATTCCATAGATATAATGTTTGAAAACTTAGTGTTTTCGTATACAAAATGTAGTTTTCCCTAGAGTCCACGCGTATAGCGGGAGATTCTATTACATAATCAAAATATACAAAAGATAATGCTAAGAATCTCCGTTAATGCAGTTGTGTTGAAATCATGCGACTCTAGCTAAAATCCTGGAGTAATCCTACTCCATCCGGGTACCTGAGAAAACATGCTAAAAAGTGTCAACCAAAAAGGTTGGTGAATCTCACAGGTTTGTAAATGATATCGGCTTTGAACACGAGATTTCATTAGTAGTGCCCGTAGGCGTAAAATCAGCCATTGCAATCCAGCAATCGTAAAATCAGTATTTGCAATCCAGCAAATGTAAATAAATAAGTTTATACCGTTGCCATGAGGCTCATAATCGAAGCTTAACCCGTAAATAATATGTTTGCTCCCGTGACATGCTCGTAAGTGAGCAAGCATCCGTAACGAATAAGTTGTCACCCGTTTATACGTGTAAATCGGTACGTGGCAGCGCTACTGCCCCGGGTGGGGAGGGTCATTTCCCTAATGGATCCATTAACTACTGTTCGCGCTTAAGTCCATAACTAACGATATATGATGGAGAGACTTCTGTAAATAGTAATTAACTCATGCAATTCCGTTTGGTATAGAAATCAGTTTAGTACTTGTGTTCAAGAAAAATCAGTAGCATGTATCTCCCCCCAATAAGATAAAACAGTAAAAGTGGGGCCGTAAGACTCACCTGAGTCTTTGCAAGTACGTTTATATCAATAAACGAGTAAGTAATATCAACCGTAGGTTCTCCGAACCCGTAACCTTCAAATGCCTAAACATATAAGGTTAAGTAAGTAGATGTCTCGCAAGACCACCTAGGCTAGTTGTTTACACAACTCATTATGTCCAAGTGTTTGTTTAGTAATCCGTTTGTAGTTTGAAAACAAATATGGCCCGTTGGTGACGGTTTGTAATAATGATTCAAAGTGTTATCATTTATAACGCAATTTAGTGTAATTGTAATAGAAAGTATGTTCTATGACGTTTGTTAAGTCGTATGACATAAGTATTTGAAGTTGTGTAAGTTCGACACTTAGTAAAATCTGACTTTTCAAGGTTCTGGTTTGTGCGACGTAGCATGCGACGTAGCATGCGACGTAGGGTGCGACGTAGGGAGGTACGTCGCATGATGCGACCTTCGCAAATCAATGCGACGTAGGAGGCGACGTCGCTAATGCGACGTTGGTTCGGTTTGCGACGTAAAAGTCTACGTCGCTATGTGCGACGTCCGCAAGTTAATGCGACGTAATAGGCTGCGTCGCTAGTGCGACGTTGGGATATCTGTGCGACGTAGGCCGTGACGTCGCTAAATGCGACGTTGGCCACAAAATGCGACGTTTTGAGCTACGTCGCAGAAAGTCCAGCGTCTCTGCGACGTAGCGGTCTGATCGGAGTTTGGTGGCCGGAAAATCGGTCGAAAAGCTTCCGTTCGGTCCAAATCTTTTACCCAACCCATTTTTGGACATTTTAAGCATATATAAACCATAAAAACGTAAAAATGAGCAAAAACGGAGAGTTTCGGGTTTTGTCGGAAACTTACAATTTGCCGAAATGAAATTCCGGAAAGATAGGATTGTAGATCGCGAAGTGGTGAACGTTTTTCCCTAAAGAGGTGGTATGATCCGGCGTCGTTTAGTAGGTTTATTTTGCGGTTTTGTAGGATTTTTGGTGATGAAATTTGAGAGAAAAGAAAAGAGAGGAGAGAGAGGGAAAATGAAATAAAGAAAGAAAAGGGTGGGGAAATGGGAGGTTATCCTCCCATTTTCCGGTCCCCGCAACCCGTGCGGTGTTCGTTTCCTCCGTCGTTTAAACGCTATATCAAGCAGTTATATTTTTAAAAGGTGACGGGAATATTTTAATGAAATGCCTTGAAATTAATTATAAAAACATTTGTCGAAGTATTAAAATTCTTAACTCGCGTTTAATACGTATTCGCAAATTATTTAAAATGTCGTCGCGATATTATATTATAAATAATGTTTGTTCGCTGTGTATTTTATATAATAAAATATGTTCTCATTATTTCGGTAAGTTTCTGTCACCAACGTCCAAGTAACTGTGTCGGACTCCGTCCGGTTAATTCGTACGATTAATCCAAATCGCGTATGTACACACATATATATATAATTCACCTTATATATATACAAATAGAGTCTGCAATTAGTCCTATTACATACTAATTACAACTAGTTACAAGTAATTAGGCAAAATTAATTATCCTAATTTAGCAGGTGTTACATTCTCCCCTTGTTAAAGAAATTTCGTCCCGAAATTAGCTTGAGTGCACGGACGGTGCGTTGTCTGGGAAGAGATATGGGTATTTCTGTCGCATTTGGTCTTCCCGTTCCCAGGTGAACTCAGGGCCGCGCCTAGAATTCCACCTGACTTTTACTATGGGAATACGACTCTGTTTCAATTGCTTGACCTCACGGTCCATGATTTCCATAGGTTTCTCGACGAAATGAAGTTTATCATCGATTTGAATTTCGTCGAGCGGTATAATCAGCGTCTCGTCAGACAGACATTTCTTCAAGTTAGAAATGTGGAATGTGTTGTGAACGCTGCTAAGTTCAGCAGGAAGTTGCAGGCGATATGCCACTGGACCAATCCTTTCGAGGATTTCGAATGGTCCGATATATCTAGGATTTAGTTTGCCTCGTTTCCCGAATCGAATAACACCTTTCCACGGTGCCACTTTGAGAAGTACCTTGTCTCCTACCTGGAACTCAAGGTGTTTGCGTCTCACGTCAGCATAGCTTTTCTGACGGTCACGTGCGGCTTTCAGCCGGTTTTGAATACCAACGATTTTCTCAGTAGTTTCTTGAATGATTTCTGGACCCGTGAGTTGGGATTCTCCTAACTCAGTCCAACAGACAGGTGATCGGCACTTACGTCCGTAAAGTGCCTCGAAGGGTGCAGCCTTTATGCTGGTATGGTAACTGTTGTTGTAGGAAAACTCACACAACGGTAAGTGATTTTCCCAAGAAGTACCGAAGTCGACTACGCAGGCTCGTAGCATATCCTCCAGTGTTTGAATAGTTCGCTCGCTTTGGCCATCAGTTTGCGGATGATAAGCAGTACTCATATCCAGACGAGTACCAAGAGATTTCTGTAGCGATTGCCAAAAGTTGGAAGTAAAACGGCTGTCCCTATCCGAGATGATCGAGATAGGTACACCGTGTCGCGAGATGATTTCTTTGACATAGATGCGAGTCAGACGCTCCATCTTGTCGGTTTCCTTGATGGCCAGAAAGTGAGCAGATTTCGTGAGACGGTCCACGATCACCCAAATGGTATCGCAACCACTCGAAGTTTTCGGTAGTTTGGTAATGAAGTCCATGGAAATCTGTTCCCATTTCCATTGAGGAATTTCAGGTTGTTGAAGCAACCCAGAGGGTCTTTGGTGTTCGGTCTTTACTTTGGAACAGGTTAGACATTTACTGACGTACAAGGCGATGTCAGCTTTCATGTTAGGCCACCAATACAACCCTTTGACGTCATGATACATCTTGTCAGATCCAGGATGTATAGAGTATCGAGATTTGTGAGCTTCAGTCATCACCAAATCTCGCAAGTTTCCGAATTTGGGTAACCACACCCGGTTAGAGAAGTATCGAGTTCCATCGGGTTTGATTTCGAATTGTTTATCCAAGCCTCGCAAGGCTTCATTTTTCAAGTTTTCATCGTTGAGTGCTTCAAGTTGAGCGGTAAGGATTTGAGCAGGAAGCTCGTTGCGAATTGTCATAGAAAGTGCTCGGACTCGAAGGGGTTTCACTCGTTCTTTCCGGCTTAAGGCATCAGCAACTACGTTAGCCTTGCCCGGATGGTATTTGATCTCGCAGTCGTAGTCACTAAGCAACTCAACCCAGCGACGTTGTCTCATGTTTAGATCTTTCTGATCGAATATGTGTTGGAGACTTTTGTGATCGGTAAAGATAGTGCTTTTCGTACCGTAGAGATAATGTCTCCAGATTTTCAATGCGAAGACCACAGCACCTAACTCGAGGTCGTGGGTCGTATAGTTTTTCTCGTGAATTTTTAGTTGTCGTGAGGCATAGGCAATGACTTTTTCCCGCTGCATCAACACACAACCAAGTCCTTGGTGTGAGGCGTCGCAGTAAACTACGAAATCGTCGGTGCCCTCGGGTAAGGACAGGATTGGTGCACTGCAAAGTTTGTTTTTCAATAGCTGGAAGGCTGACTCTTGTTTATCAGTCCAATCGAACTTCTTATCTTTCTGAGTCAGTGTGGTTAGGGGAACAGCTATTCTTGAAAAGTTTTCGATGAATCGGCGGTAGTAACCAGCAAGACCTAAGAATTGTCTCACTTCGGTTGGAGTGGTCGGTGACTCCCAGCCCTTGATTGCTTCAATCTTGGCGGGATCAACATGAATTCCTTGGCTGTCAATCACGTGCCCGAGGAATTGAACGGTTCGAATCCAGAACTCACACTTAGAGAATTTGGCATATAACTCTTCGTGTTTCAGAAGTCCTAGAATGGTTTTCAGATGTTGAGCATGTTCATGCTCATTGCGAGAGTAAATCAGAATATCGTCGATGAACACAATGACGAATTTGTCAAGGTATGGTTTGCACACCCGATTCATAAGGTCCATGAATACGGCCGGTGCGTTGGTTAAACCGAATGGCATCACTTGGAACTCGTAATGCCCATAACGAGTTCGGAAAGCTGTCTTTGGGATATCATTGTCACGGACTCGGAGTTGATGATAACCCGACCGTAGATCAATCTTTGAGTAAACACTCGATCCCTGGAGTTGATCAAACAGGTCATCGATTCTAGGAAGTGGGTACCGATTCTTTATGGTTAGCTTATTCAGCTCTCGGTAGTCGATACACATGCGGAAAGATCCATCTTTCTTTTTCACGAATAAGACCGGAGCTCCCCAAGGCGAGGAACTTGGGCGAATGAATCCTCTGTCCAGGAGTTCCTGTAGTTGGTTAGACAACTCCTGCATTTCGGATGGTGCTAAACGGTAAGGGGCTCGTGCCACGGGTGCAGCTCCGGGCACAAGTTCGATTTGGAATTCAACTTGTCTGGGTGGCGGAAGTCCGGGCAAGTCTTCAGGAAAGACTTCCGGGAAATCCCGCACGATCGGAACATCCTCAAGTCGCTTCTCCTCCGACTTCTACTCCGTTACATGTGCGAGGATGGCTTGATACCCTTTTCGTAGATACTTTCTAGTTTTCAGACAGGAGACAATATTCAGATTCCGTCTGCCGGTCTCCCCTTGTAGGACTAAGGTTCCACCGGAGACAAGAGGTATGCGAACGAGTTTGTCATGACAGATGATTTCAGCTCGGTGCTTGGATAACCAATCCATACCGACAATAATATCGAAGCTGCCGATCTCGACAGGGATTAAATCAATGGGAAACGTTTCGTTCGTGAGGTTAAGTGTACAGTTGTGTATGATGCTATCAGTCTCAATCAGGTTGCCATTTGCTAATTCTACAATGTATTTAGCATTTAAGGCAGTGGGAGTAATATCAAGTAAAGGGCTAAATTTCTCAGATATGAAGCTTCTATCGGCACCGGTATCAAATAACACAGAAGCAGTAAGGTCGTTGAGAAGGAACGTACCCGTCACGACGTTCGGGTCTTGTCTGGCTTCCCCAGCCTTGATAACGAATGATCTGCCGCGAGCAGGGTTGTTGTTGTTTTTCAGCTTTGGGCAATCTTTCTTGAAATGTCCTGTATTTCCGCACCCAAAGCAGGCCTTTGGTGCATTAGTGTTGGGGGTGGGAATGTTGGTTCGACAATCCTTGGCTAGATGCCCGAACCGTTTGCAGTTGGAGCAAGGGCAAGAACCGTCATGGTGGCGGTTGCATTTGGGACAGTAGGGTCTGCTCCCGCTGTACCCTTTCTTCTCCGAAGTTCCAGATGAATAAGCCTTAATGTACTCAGGCTTTTTGTTGGAGGTTTGGTTGGATGAGTTGGGGTTACCTTCCCACTTGCGTTTGTTGTTTGCAGATGGGGTTGAAGTTGTACCACGGCGGACAGAATTTGCCGTTAGTTCATGGGCCATACGGATGGCGCTCTGAATAGTACCCGGTTTGGAAGAAGTTACCAGGTCTTGGAGTCTTTCAGGAAGACCATCAACAAATTTCTCGATCCTCTTGTACTCAGGATCGACCATGGTTGGGCACAGAAGTGCCAGTTGGTGGAAACGGTTGGTGTATCCGGTGATGTCATCACCCTGCATCTTGTGGTTCCAGAATTCCACTTCTAGTTGTTTCAATTCATCCCTGGGGCAATACTCACCCCTCAACATCTTCTTCAACTCCTCCCACGGGAGTTGGTAAGCAGCAGCAACACTCACAGTCTGGGCATAAGTGTTCCACCAGGTGAGTGCGGTGTCCGTAAAAGTACTAACGGAGAACTTAACCTTATCTCCCTCCGCACAGTTGCAGATAAGAAATACAGACTCAACTTTCTCGATCCAGCGTACTAGACCGATAGCTCCCTCGGTACCTGCAAAGTTTAGAGGTTTGCAGTTCTGGAAGTCCTTGTAAGAACAAGGTTTAGCAGTAGTGGTTTCAGCGGCATCGCTGTTTCTCGAGGAATTTGGTGGAGTATTCCGAGCCAAGGCTTCAGTAACAGCCTGGGTTATAAGGGAGGTGATCTGGGCATCGGTGTATGGTCGTGTCTTTGGCGGCATGATTCTTCAATAAAAGAAATGAAGATACATGAGATTTGGTATGAAATTGTAATTGTCACAGATGTACATGTATAAAAGCAGTAATACATAACATCAACATGGAAAATGACAATTAATGTGAGTTCAAAAGTTACATCCTACAGAGATATTACAAAAGGTGTCGGGAATGGTTACATCCGACTAGTTTATAGAGTAGTGCTAGATAGTCCCTAGATTACGAGGTAGATTACAAGATAAAAACTACACTATTCATAATGTAGATTAATTTGTTCCATAGCGTGCCAAGGCGGTCCACAGTTTCTGCTAGTCGGTTGGTTCATTCTTAGTTAAGGTTCCTGGCTTTCGGATTCGTCTTCCGACTCCAGGTTCAGGTCGTGTGGGTGGTAGCGTGCCTCGAGCATGTCCCTGTATCTTTGAGTCGTGGAGCGGTACCTAGTCTCCTCCGTTGATTTCCTGCCCAAACGTTTGATCCAGGTTTTGGTCCTACGGGTTAGGTTGGTGGCCACTTTCTTCCAGTAACGGATCTTATCTTTGATTCGTGCAGGGACAGATCGGTTTGAGATTCTCAATCTTTGTTCATAGTCTATGCACTTACGCTTAAGTGCCCAATTTCGGCCGTCTAGTCCCACAGCCTGATCTCGTACTCTTTCATATTCTTCTATGTCGATGCCAGTCATTTCGAGATTCTGATTTTCGTTTTCCTCCAGCATGATTTCTTCTTCTGATACGATGTCCTCATCGAGATACGTATACTGGATTTGTTCCTCGTGGACTTGGTCACTATCAGACATGTGGTCGTCCATTTGGGAATTTGTGTCTTTGAGTTCTATAGAAATGACAGAGAGAGGATTTTAGTCCTTGGAAGTACGTTGTTTCAGGGTGTTAGATGTGATTTTCGTAAAATCATTAGAGTGCGCCACAAGGTGGTGTGACGGTAATAAAGTCTGTCATGGTCGGTGCAAACCGCTGAGAGAAATTCGTAAGTGTCACCAGGGAAACGTCGACTATCTCTATAGCGAGTGTATTTACGTGCGAGGCCTATTTACATATATAATAGCCTAGTAGTATAGTCAGCGAGTGAGGCCTATGTATGTATATACTCGTATATCACATAATAGCCTAGCGTATGTCTAGCACATAACAAGTAAGAGTCTCGGTTCTCTCGTGGTCAGAGTCTACTAACGTATTCCTGTTTGACATAACCATTTCAGACCTCACATCATCTTTCCTTAATTGTACATAGTTGATCAGGCTATGTTAAATTAAAGTCGTATGATGTAATTCCTGAACCAATCATGCCTAATAAGGAAATACTGCCTAATGGTCATAGTCTAGGCCCACTAAATGCAACCTAGTTCACTATAACCTTAGGCTCTGATACCAATCTGTAACACCCCCGAAATTCACTGTTTTGCGGAAGCATAGTTTGGGGTGTTACTAATTAAATATCACAGCACAAAGATAAAGCAAACGACCTCTAAATGAGACGTTTTGTAAATTAGTTACATTCCATAGATATAATGTTTGAAAACTTAGTGTTTTCGTATACAAAATGTAGTTTTCCCTAGAGTCCACGCGTATAGCGGGAGATTCTATTACATAATCAAAATATACAAAAGATAATGCTAAGAATCTCCGTTAATGCAGTTGTGTTGAAATCATGCGACTCTAGCTAAAATCCTGGAGTAATCCTACTCCATCCGGGTACCTGAGAAAACATGCTAAAAAGTGTCAACCAAAAAGGTTGGTGAATCTCACAGGTTTGTAAATGATATCGGCTTTGAACACGAGATTTCATTAGTAGTGCCCGTAGGCGTAAAATCAGCCATTGCAATCCAGCAATCGTAAAATCAGTATTTGCAATCCAGCAAATGTAAATAAATAAGTTTATACCGTTGCCATGAGGCTCATAATCGAAGCTTAACCCGTAAATAATATGTTTGCTCCCGTGACATGCTCGTAAGTGAGCAAGCATCCGTAACGAATAAGTTGTCACCCGTTTATACGTGTAAATCGGTACGTGGCAGCGCTACTGCCCCGGGTGGGGAGGGTCATTTCCCTAATGGATCCATTAACTACTGTTCGCGCTTAAGTCCATAACTAACGATATATGATGGAGAGACTTCTGTAAATAGTAATTAACTCATGCAATTCCGTTTGGTATAGAAATCAGTTTAGTACTTGTGTTCAAGAAAAATCAGTAGCATGTATCTCCCCCCAATAAGATAAAACAGTAAAAGTGGGGCCGTAAGACTCACCTGAGTCTTTGCAAGTACGTTTATATCAATAAACGAGTAAGTAATATCAACCGTAGGTTCTCCGAACCCGTAACCTTCAAATGCCTAAACATATAAGGTTAAGTAAGTAGATGTCTCGCAAGACCACCTAGGCTAGTTGTTTACACAACTCATTATGTCCAAGTGTTTGTTTAGTAATCCGTTTGTAGTTTGAAAACAAATATGGCCCGTTGGTGACGGTTTGTAATAATGATTCAAAGTGTTATCATTTATAACGCAATTTAGTGTAATTGTAATAGAAAGTATGTTCTATGACGTTTGTTAAGTCGTATGACATAAGTATTTGAAGTTGTGTAAGTTCGACACTTAGTAAAATCTGACTTTTCAAGGTTCTGGTTTGTGCGACGTAGCATGCGACGTAGCATGCGACGTAGGGTGCGACGTAGGGAGGTACGTCGCATGATGCGACCTTCGCAAATCAATGTGACGTAGGAGGCGACGTCGCTAATGCGACGTTGGTTCGGTTTGCGACGTAAAAGTCTACGTCGCTATGTGCGACGTCCGCAAGTTAATGCGACGTAATAGGCTGCGTCGCTAGTGCGACGTTGGGATATCTGTGCGACGTAGGCCGTGACGTCGCTAAATGCGACGTTGGCCACAAAATGCGACGTTTTGAGCTACGTCGCAGAAAGTCCAGCGTCTCTGCGACGTAGCGGTCTGATCGGAGTTTGGTGGCCGGAAAATCGGTCGAAAAGCTTCCGTTCGGTCCAAATCTTTTACCCAACCCATTTTTGGACATTTTAAGCATATATAAACCATAAAAACGTAAAAATGAGCAAAAACGGAGAGTTTCGGGTTTTGTCGGAAACTTACAATTTGCCGAAATGAAATTCCGGAAAGATAGGATTGTAGATCGCGAAGTGGTGAACGTTTTTCCCTAAAGAGGTGGTATGATCCGGCGTCGTTTAGTAGGTTTATTTTGCGGTTTTGTAGGATTTTTGGTGATGAAATTTGAGAGAAAAGAAAAGAGAGGAGAGAGAGGGAAAATGAAATAAAGAAAGAAAAGGGTGGGGAAATGGGAGGTTATCCTCCCATTTTCCGGTCCCCGCAACCCGTGCGGTGTTCGTTTCCTCCGTCGTTTAAACGCTATATCAAGCAGTTATATTTTTAAAAGGTGACGGGAATATTTTAATGAAATGCCTTGAAATTAATTATAAAAACATTTGTCGAAGTATTAAAATTCTTAACTCGCGTTTAATACGTATTCGCAAATTATTTAAAATGTCGTCGCGATATTATATTATAAATAATGTTTGTTCGCTGTGTATTTTATATAATAAAATATGTTCTCATTATTTCGGTAAGTTTCTGTCACCAACGTCCAAGTAACTGTGTCGGACTCCGTCCGGTTAATTCGTACGATTAATCCAAATCGCGTATGTACACACATATATATATAATTCACCTTATATATATACAAATAGAGTCTGCAATTAGTCCTATTACATACTAATTACAACTAGTTACAAGTAATTAGGCAAAATTAATTATCCTAATTTAGCAGGTGTTACAGGTGAGGCGCATAAGAATTGGTAAGTAATTGGTGTGCTATGATGTTTGGTTCATTATCAAGAAAGGTATAAGAGGGAGCATGGTTAGGTGTGACAGAACCATAAGGGAATATAGTCTCGTCAAAGGTGACATTGCGAGAAATTATAATTTTGTTGGTAGCAAAATCTAGGCAACGATAACCACGGTGATTGGACGGGTAGTCAAGAAAAATGCAAGGGGTCGAGCGTGGGGCAAGTTTGTGTAGGGTATCAAGGTGTGGATAGCAAAGACAACCAAATACTCGTAAATTTGAGTAGTTGGGTTTGGTGTTGTATAGGTGAAAATGTGGAGTCTCTTTATTAATTACGGAGGAAGGTAACATATTTAGAAGATAGGTGGCCATGTGAAGCGCCTCAACCCAAAAGTGAGGTGGTAAGTGTGCTTGAAATAATAGAGTACGAACAAGATTATTTATAGTGCGAATCATTCGTTCGGATTGCCGTTTTGTTGAGATGTGCGAGGGCAAGAAAAACGCATATGGATGCCATGTTTTGTAAAAAGTTGGTTAAATGTATCATTATCAAACTCACCATCGTGATCACATCGAAAAGCTTTAATTTCTTTATTAAATAGTGTTTATACTAGAGAGCGAAATTGGACAAACTTAGCAAAAGTATCAGATTTGCTACGCAAAGGATATACACATAAATAATGTAAAAAATGATCCAAGAAAATGACATAATATATGATACCAGTATTACTTCGAAGTGGAGAAGTCCACAAATCCGAGTGAACAAGATCAAAGACAGAATTAACAATAGTATCAGAAGTCGAGAAAGGAAGTCTCACATGCTTGCCAAGTTGACAAGCGTGGCAAAGCAAGGGAGACTTCGTCTTATTACACAAGAAAGCATTATTAGAAAGTAAAAAACGTAGCACGTCACTCCCAGGATGTCCAAGTCGTTGGTGCCACGTGTGTTGACCGGTGATGAGGGCTTGAGGATAGATGGTGGTGTGGCTGGGCTTCGTGACAGGATACAGGTCTCCGGTGCTGTCGCATCGAAGTAGAATTTGATGAGTCAAGTAATCATTCACAGAAAAACCAAACTTGTCGAATTCAATCGAAACTTTGTTGTCACGAGTAAATTTGCGGACGGAATAAGGTTTTTAAACGATAGTGGGTGTTACAAGTACATTATGTAGGTGTAGGGGATGATGTAAGTACCGTCACCAACAAAGACGGATGGATATATGCGTTTATTAAAAATAGTACTAAGATTATTTACAGACGATGTAATATGAGATGACTCACCTGTGGCCATGTTCCAATCCCCATCTTTAAAATCTTGTAAATTTATAGCATTGAAAGAATGCGGGAAAATAGTGGCGGATACAGGTTGCGTTTGGGTCCAACCTATAGCTTGTTGGGCATGTCCAAAATTACTGGGCTGAATTATGGGCTTGAGGGGCTAGTTGGGCTTGCATATACTGATAACTGATCTAGGAGCTTCTGCTGATCATTTATTAATTGAAGAAGTTGTGCTTGATCCATTCCTTGATAATTAAACGCAGGTGGTGGCATATTGTTTATCATATTCGTGATGGTAGCAGAATATTAAATTTTTTTTGATGAATGAAAGGATGGCTTGGGATATTAATTTGGTAGTGGCTAGAATTAATTCAAAGGATCAACAATAATTTAATATCGAATTGAGATTGCGTTCGGTTTCATCCAAAAGAGGAAAATAATATAATATTCAATTGTTTCAATATTACATTGAGGATGAAGTTTGACGGCTGGGTTTCGTTAGTTTCGTAAGGATATTCGGCTATGGGGTAAAGGGTTTTTGGGTATTAGTTTAGGTATTGCTATGATATCATGTTAAAGTGAATAATGCTTATTCCCAAATAATTGTGTGAGACAAAATATATATATATATATATATATATATATATATATAGGGGGAAGATCAATAGGGAAGTAAAAAAATGGGGGAAGGAGGGAAGCAATTTCTAGCCACACATTCTGGTCAACGTAAAAGTCAACGCGGTGGCAAACTTGTAAATAACTTGAAATCACCTCCCAGATCGTTAACATGCATTTCAAAAGCATGTTAATTAAAATCATATTTTCAGCACGTTAACATTCATTTACGATGAATGTTAACACATATACATTATTATACACCGATGAATGTTATGTTATCACATTCAATAGTGTATAATAACATATACTCCGTGTAAATTAATATTCATCATAAATGAATGTTTAAGAGTATTAAGTTGTAATTTGATTAACATGCTTTCCAGATGAATGTTAACGGTCTGAAATTTTTTCAATCTGAAAATTCAATTTGAATGACAATCATAATTTGATTAATTACTTGTTTATAAGTTTTGTACGATCAAATTCCTTTAATTTTATTGTTTTCATGATCAAATCAAAATTTACTCAAAAACCCAAAAGTTACTCTAATATTCATAATTTTTGATGAATTAGAATTATGACGAATTGAAGATATCAATGATTGCGATTGATGAATTTGAAGATTTATAATGTTTTTGATCGTTGAATCTTTGAATTTCATGCTTTAATTTGGACTTTTAGATTTAAATTGATTAAATGGGTATTGTGGATGAATATTGAAGAGGAGAAAAATGAGTGGATGAGGTTTGCTTCCCTCCTTCCCCCAATCTTGAAGCTTCCCTCTTGATCCTTCCCCTATATATATATATATATATATATATATATATATATATATATATATGAATTGAATAGGTATAAATGGACTAAGCCCAATATAAAGTATCTATCTAAATAATAACCCGCTAACATTACTTACGTAGCCTACTAAAAAAAGAGACATTAACTTATATATCTAGCTCATAAAAAGAGGAATTTAACTTTTTATTCATTAGGATACGATTTTCTTCTTATAGTTTAGCATTCACTTTCTACGAATAAAGTCAGCCCAATGATGTTGCATCAGAGTGGGTTCGAACAGAGAGTAAATACGAGCATTGCATATAACAATAACGAAAGTTTTTAGCAGCCTGCCTCCTAGGTGGGAATACACAACTAGAGCAATAAATCAAAGATCATACTCTGGTTTCTATCAGCTCACTGAGTTGTTGTAGTCTCATGTTTAGGGTGAAGAATACAGTGTGGCTGCAAGAGAGAAGGCAAAAGAATTTAATTTCTTTTGAAAAAGTGTAAGGTTTGAACTAAAATTGATTGGAAAATGTTAAGGTGCAAGTGATTCTAACATTTATTGCAACTGAATGTGATCTTGATCGTCTCATAAACTATGAACAATCAGTGGCATTCGATTGTAATAAAACCAAGCTATTCAATAGGGGTGTAAATGAACCATGATACTCGCAAGGTACTCGTGTTAGCCATGTGAAAAGCCCGCTTCTGTCCAAGCTTAAACGATTTCGATCAAGTTAAAGCTTGAGATTGAACATATTTGGAGCTCATCTAAATAAAAGAGCTCATGCTCGAACTTCTTATACCAAGCTCAAACAGGCTCGCGAACTTAAAGCAACTTATTATGGACATTACTAAAATTATATATAGTAATATAGTACTCCCTCCGTCCCATATTAATAGTCCAGTATTCCATTTTGGGCTGTCCCAAATTAATTGTCCACTTCCATAAATGGATAAAAATGATGAGATAAAATCCTTTTACACCCTTACTTTATATACGTAGGACAAAAAAGTAGGTAAAAAGTAAAGGGTAAAACTGTAATCTTATCAAAAAGTAAGAGAGAAGTTAATGTTTTCTTAAACTACGTGTTTTTTGTCTGGGGACAATTAATTTGGGACGGAGGGAGTATATAATTACATCATAAAAACTATTATTATATAACCTTTAATAATAATAGTAGATAGTAGATCATAATATATATTGTTAAAAGTTAAAACTACATCACATAAAATAAATATTATATATTAAAAAATAATAATAATGTCATCTAATAAATGAGTTTAGCCTAAGTCAGAAGCTTGAAATATATCGAACGAGCCGAGCTCAGACTTTACATGTTAGGTCGAAGCAAGCCGAGTCGAGCTTGAATTCTTAAATTTTTAAATGAGCCAAGCTCGAGCCTAAATGAACTCAGACATGACTCTATGTTGGGGAATAAGGGTGTTTGATGATAATCATGAATAACTTGGATATTCTTAGAAATCATGTAAACACTTTCTCAATAAAGTATTTAGACCATTTACTGTCTTGGGTTCACGAAACCAATGTTGGGATAAGACTAAGAACGTACATGGAATCTAGTTAGAGAATACCGAGCAAAACATAGAAGGCTTTTGTGTTTGTTCATTTTGATTTCTCATAATCGTTCCATTATGAAAGACCAAATCTTTGTTTATATATATAGGAAAACAAAGTGACTATTGGTGTAAAGTCACAACTCTTGGTGAATGGTTATAAGTGTTTGTGAATGGTCACAATACCCCTTCAAAGTAATTGTGATGAATTTTCTGACAGTTTTTCCTGAACCGTCGCTAATAGCATCCTTTGAACAGAGTTGCATGATTAATAGGCAACGCTCCTGCAACGATGGTTAATTCTATCACTAAAGCCAACAGTCTCACCTTTTGACAATTGTGACAGTTTAGTGATCACAAAATTTTGTCACTCATAACAACAATCAAGAAATACCCTACTTGATCTACTTTCACAATCCTTTCCATCCATCAAGCCTAGGATTAAGTTAGTTTATACAAGTGTGCACCCAACACCTCCTAACTCGTATTTTAACTTAACTTCAAATCCTCTTGGTCTTAGGTAAATCCCAATGACACTAAAATAATTGATTACATTAAAATTATTAACAATCTTCCCCATTTTAGTGTAAATCGCCAACAATCCTCCTCATTTTAGTGTAATTCTTGATTTACCAAATAATAAAAACAAATCAAACTCATGCTTAAATGAAAATGTCACGAAGATTGAATTTTCACCCTAGTACATTATGCATTCTATATTCGAAAATCGGGGTGTCCTAACGATTGAACCCGTCACTTCATTTGAATATATGACGATAATATACACACGAGTTTCTAAAACTTTCTACGTTATTCTTGACACTATTCTTGACACTATTACAAGCCATGTGTCTGTATCCTTTATTGAGTATTTCGGAAGCCAAGTCCAAGCTTCTTTGAAGCGGCAAAACTTCATACTCACATAGGTAGTTCTTTTCGGTCTGCACCCGCCATTTGTATTTTTCAAAGAATAATTAAGAAGATAAACTTCAACCTAATCAACTTGCAGGTCCTAACGCACACCTTGGGACAATATATAATTGTGTGTTCTAGTATGAGCTTTCCACATTGAATTCAAGCTTTTAACATTATTTTTGAAGGGAATTGGGTGTCTCACCATTGGAGATTTATATAGACTTCAATTCCAGCCCTATTATTGACTTGTGCACTAAGTCCATAGCAAACTGCTCTAACAAGTTTTAGCCAATGATAGTTTAGTTCCACTATCATAAAACATATACTCCCTCCGTCCCATTTGAAATGTCCACATTACTATTTTGGGATGTCCCATTACAAGTGTCCACTTTGATATTTAACCAATCAAAAAAGACTTTAGTGGGTGGATTTAATATTTGATTGGTGAAAAGTGTAGTTAGTGGAGAATCCTAAAACTACGTGCAAAGTCAAAGTGGACATTTGTAATGGGACGGAGGGAGTAACATGGTAACATTGACTTTGAAACACGATCGTATATTTATTACAAAGTCCTTTAACCACAATACTTCTTTAAAATCAAGAAGTTATAATAAAAAATCTTGATGCCATAGATGAACCCGTTGCAACTTCGTTTCTTTGATACCAAGACAAAATATCCACCAAATATATGGTGATAATCCAATCACTTAAGGTTCTTTCGTCTTATTGATCGAACAATCACCCAACTCGCATCAACATATTCATTTCAAAGTTGAAGAAAACATGTCATATATCAAACCATAATCCATGGTTTTTACAAGTACTTGATTTACATGATATCAACATATCATTCATATATGAGCAAAGGGGAGCACTTCAGCTTTTAATGCCTCGACTATATACACTTTGGTCGATCTAGTCCATTAATTCAAAATCCTTGACGAAATAACTTAGTCGAATTAAATTCCCATTGTGTAGGAATATGTATGAGACCATCCAAGAACGTAACAAGTTTCTAACTTTCTAACCTTGTTCTTGAACCATGGAACTCTAGGATGTTCCATATACTTTTCCTCCAATTTATCATTTCAAAAACAGTCTTTGACATGTTTGACGAATCACAAATTTATCAGAGGATATATGCTAAGACAGTATAGTCAGTTAGTTAATTCGAATATAACTTGGTACATACTTGTACAAATATAATCAACGTGCTCATTTTAATCAGATAATCACCAATAGCCAAAAATTAATAGAGAAAAACTATCTAATGATTCAACCCATGACTACACAATTTTCTTCATTAAAATCGTACTGCATATAGCTAAAGATTGCATAAACTGTAATTTATGACATCACAAATTGTGCCCTTGCATCACAATCACAATCACAATCTTAATTAAATGATCTGTGATTATCTGGGTGCAATCCTAGTAACCATGTTTTCTTTTGTTTCAAGAAAATAAATAAACTGCCAAAAGTGAGTTTCCCACCAAGAGTTGTACCATGGCCAACTTATTTGTATAATAAACAACACCCATGAACAAACTTGCTTCTTCCGTCAATACAAGTTTTGGATCAATGACAAACAATAAATCATTCATATATAATATAATAATTGCCCATCACATCCTCTTTATGTAAATACGGAGTAGAAATCAATGAATTAAGTGTTCATCATCAAATAGTTTTTGCATGCTATCACAGAATGTATGATGATAAATATCAAATACAATTACTTATGATTTATTATTTATCATCAATTTTATTTTATTTTTGCAAAACAGGGGAATTTCATTTCCAGGGACACCATATCATAAATATATGATGCCATCAATAGTTGTAATTCTCATGAATCTCAGAAAGAATAACCATTAAACAAAACTCTCATAAAAATGTTGGTTACAAAACGAATATCATCAAATTCAAAATATAGAAAATCCCTCCACTAAATGACGTATGGGGTGCCATGCCTGATGAAAAACATATATTTTGAAATTGATTATTCATTACAAAACTAAATAGTTTTAGAACGTATTACATGATATTTAAAGTCATGACTCTGGAAATTTCATAACGACACATACAACATACATCTTGTAAAATCCAAATAATATATATAAAACGGGTGAAACTCCTCATCCACGTACTCCCTTATTTGGATTTACAAAGTACCATGTAATCAAATTTAAATTTTCAATTAATCACAACATTCGTCACTTATATGATTCAATCAATGATTGTACGTCCAACCGTACAAGTGCTTAATCCTATGGCTTCCAGCTAATAATCTCCGATCAGAGTGTTCCTGCAGCACAAATGGAGACACTGCGTTACAGTGGAGCACAGGGATGAACCCTGCGAACCACCTCCGGTGTGAGAGTAAGGTCCTGAGTTTTAATGGTGAAATTGAGAGTAATGAATTAGGGATTTTGTGGAGAAGATGAACATACCTAAACGTGAAGAATGAGTGCCCTTTTATAGTTGTTATATCTTGGCCTCCAATCTTACATTGGCCAATCACAAATGAGCACTAACAAATGATTCCTTTTGGGCTAATCTGAGCCATCCAAAAGATCTTGTGAATATCCATGGTTGGTCCCCACTCTAAATTATGTTAGATCTGAGAAAGCGACATGTGGACCTCCGGGTAGAGGTCGGAAGAATAATTAATTTGGTGGCGATTCCCTATAAGGTAGTTTGGCACTTACACGGGTACCAGCTCTACGCCACAAGATCAACCGATGATCTCCTTCCAGGTGGAAGAAAACGTATTAACTTGTTTATAAAAGATGGTGACCTCCAGATGGAGGTTGGCAACTAGTGGATGAATATTGGTTACACCATTAAGTCCCCCCAGTCTAGTGGGAGATGGTAGTATATCAGGTTGCACTAGACTTTAGAAAGAGCCTTCAATGTAATTATATCTCTCTCATGCTGAAAAGTCGCGCTTGTCAGCTTGATTTGATGGCTTTCCGTCTACCCATTAATAAATGCAATGATTACTTTTCTGCACTGCATCATATCCATACACGTGTCGTTATCAGGAGAAATTATGACTCTCGATCGTTTCCCTCTTTATATTTAATTTTATTTTCTTTATTTTCAAAATCATAACTTCGCAAACGGTTCCCCCCTTTTCTCTCTCTTGAAAAAACCCTAACTTTTCATCTTTTTTTTCCGGCTATCATCTACCGCCTTAAGCAGGTTAGTTTCTCTTTTATTTTGCTCGTCTCTTTATATTTTCTCCGTTATGTCTTCTGGAAACACGATTCATACCATTTCGAGTGTGCTTCATGAGAACCATTTTAATTATCTTTGTAAAAAGTATGGTATTTCCGGCGAGTGTCAGCCGTCGCTCCCAAGGTTCGATGAAGTTATTTTAAAACCACCAGCAGGAAAGTTCGGTGTTTATACCAAGCTTTTTTTCTGTTTCTAATCTCCGTCTTCCTCTGTCATCCTTTTATTTGTCAGTTCTCAAGTATTATCAACTCCACATTTCACAAATGTCACCGATGGGTGCCCTTAAGATTTTAGGTTTCGAAATAGCTTGCCGAGCCTATGAAAAAATCCCTACCGTAGGTGTATTTAGGTACTTCTTTTGTTTGGGTGCACCAAACCAAGGTTATTATACTATAGAAAAGAGGACCTCGGCTCCGAAAATCCTTTTGGGTATTAGGGAATCTTTGAAAGATTGGAAGGAAAATTTTATGTGGTTGAGTGATAGGATTATTCCCGTCGAGTTTAGGGATGTGTTGATGTGGAAAAATGACAAAGTCTTGTTGAATGACGCCCCTCGGCTTACTGCCCAGGAGGAGGAATTACGTACTTTTCTTGATGCCAATTGCCATGTTTTTATTGATGCCTTTGCCGAAGAGGTTTTGGTTCTTCTGGGTATGAGTAGAAATTGGCCGAATGATGGTTCTGTCCCTGTTATTTATAAGTCTGGAGAGGGTAAGTGGATGTCATATTTGTTGTTCTTGTTATGTTGATTTTTTGACTTGCCTTCTTATTTGTGTTTATGTGTTTTTTGGCAGAGATGATGATTAGTGAACCTCTCAATTCTGATAGTAAAAAAGGTGTGAAATTTGGCTCAAAAGGTGGTGTTGAGGGTGCTTCTACCCCGAGGGCTTCTCATTCGAAAACAACTCCTAGTAATACATCTCTGCAAATTTCTTCTCGCACTAGGGCCAGTACCAGAAATTTGGTTATTCATGAACCTACTTCTGAGCAAGCAGGTTCGTTTTCCGGGTCGTATGATGTTGAAGAAGTTCTTGAGAAGAAGAAAGGTAAGAGATCTGCCAAAGGTGGTTGGACCAAAGGAAACAAGAGAATCAAATCAAAGAATACATTACCGCAAGTGAACTTATCTGATTCAGAAGCAGATGAAAGTGACACCTCCAAGGCTGAAGGTTCCACTCACAAAGTGCCAAAACCCTTGGCCTTTTCTAGCGCGTTTCTTCCGGTCAGTCGTACGTCTTCCCATCCACCTCTTGGCAGCCCTTCAGTTTTACCACTTTCGGGTAGGAGTTCTCATGTGAAGGATTTTGAAAAAGGTACATACGATCCTTCTATTTTTGATTTAGCTTGTTTAGGTTCCAGTAGTCCCCTCCTTTTAAAAAGGGGAATAGGGGATGAATTTATAACACCCCATAATTTAGAATCATTTTTTTATAATACCTAGGAAGCGCAAGTCCAATCAAATATTCATAATTTACATATCTAATCAAACTATTTTAAATCATAGTTTATCAGTTTGGGTGTTATGTAAATTCAAAGACAACACTGATTTATTCAAATCATATATCAGAGTAAACATCCAGTCGTCAAACATTCCATCCAGTCAACAGCTTCTTGCCCAGCCCATTATCTAATCATAACCTGCAAGAAGTGGTATAGTGGTGGGGTTAGCATATCGCTAAGTGACTGAATAAAAATCAACAGTCCAACTTAGCATAACGAATCTGTTTACAGCAAAGTATCATAAACACATAACAACCCTGTTTACCGCAACAGGCTCATCATCACATAATTATCACATAATCTCAATGAGGATCGCCAGTTCCTGAGGCGCTCTCAATGCTGCGGTGAGCCTCCAAGAACCCTTCAGATTCACTACAGGCCAATACAGTGAATAACCGATAACTTAATGTTATTTAATCCAACTAAGGTTCCTATTAACGATATGTACAAGGAACCCTCCATCAGTCAACAATAGCAACTAAGCCCAGCACTAGGCTGACCTCATTCATAATGCCCAAGGCCATGTATCAGATAATCACATAAGCCATAATATCCATGGCATCATATCAGACTAAGTAGTCTATCAAACAACAATTACATCATAGCATATTAAACAATCTATCAAAGTAGTAAAATACGTTTACCCGTTGTAACCAATTTGTTACAACTAAATCACACTGAGGATTACAGATCCACTCACCGTTACCTCAGCCGCAAGCTCAGAAGTCTAATATTACTGAGTCTTCTCCGTATCTGAGAATTCAATCAATAACGAGTCAGTAACTCATTTCAATACAGATAATTCATGTTATAATAGTAATCTTAACCAAATCAAACCAATCATATTTTATAATGATAAATAATTCATTTCATAAGTGTTCAACTTATTATAAGGTTATAGCATCAAACTATCAATGGTATCCAATCCGGAATTAAATCAGAAAGTCTCGAAACGATGTTTGAAAATTGAAAAATGCCATTTTCGGCCCCAAAACAGCCCCGAATGGCCAAAGACTGCCTAGGCTCTTAGAATAGAGCTTTGATCATTGGACCGTTTTTGAGTGACCATGCGAATTTCAACCTAATCCGAGTTAATGAATTTTGTCACTTATACGCTACCCTGAACACACGCATTTTCAAAATTTGCAAAACAAAAGTTTAAATCGCATCGCCAAACCTCCCAATTCGCGTCGCCATTTATAACAAGAATCGCATCGCATTTTTACTATGATCGCGTCGCGAAATACTACACTTCGCGTCGCGATTCCTCATCGTCTCAGACCCTGTTCTTCCTGTTTAACATAGCAGCTCGGGTTTTTTTAACTTAAAATCACAAACTCAGATTTCTAACAGTTTCTAACACATCATATAACATCAAGTATCATCAACTAACAAGTTATTCAACCTTAATCTTCATACAATCAGTAACAATTATGATTTCTACCATAATCAAAAGAAATCAAGATATCACTTACTATTTAAATAGCAAAATGATGATGATGATGGTATGAATCTGATCAAAATCATAGCTCAAGATCACACTCAAAGTTTGATTTCAACTTAGTTTAGGTTTCTTAGGGTTTTAGGTTTTTGTTTTTGAAGTTTCAATAACAAACTTTCCAAATGAGGAAAGTTAAGAAGAAAAGAAATAAGTCGGCCTAACATTTTAACCGACTCCGTATCCACTTAAAATTAGTCCCCTTCCAAACCTATTGTCTGGAACCCAAAAACCATTTACAATTTTGAATAATTTTATTTTACCGTTAACCTTATAAAGTTAAAATAATTAATAATTTAGTAGTCACAATAAGTCATTTGACTTTTAACTAGTATTCACAATTAAACATGATAACCAAACTAATTTCCTAACACATTAAATAATCATTTAAAGTCAGGAAATTACTAATATGCCACTAGACCCTTAATGTGGATGTTACAAATTTGGGAATTTTTTTACTGATATTTACAATGTGAATTTTGTTGTTGAAGATGTTATGGATATTGAAGGCATGGGTATGAAGGGAACATATGTTCCTGATTGGGATTTGGATTGTGATGATACCCTGGACAGTGTGAAATCCTGGAGGGAATTTGTCTCCCATTCCCTTCCTCCATCTTTATGAGATCAGGGTCTGGATGTTAGTGTATCTGGAGTTATTCAAGGTTTAGATAAACTTGCTACTGACACAATCTTCTATCATGAGATTGCTACTGAATTTCTGAAGCAGGTTACTCCAGGGTTGAACTCCACAGAACTTTCCAAGAAGGTTAAGGATTTGACCTCGGAGTTGGAGCAGCAGAGGATGCATGTGTTGGCGAATGAGGCTTTAATTTCTGAGAAAGATAAGAACATTGCAGATTCTGATCGTCAGTTGCTTGTGCTAAAGAGTCAACTGAATGACTCTGAAAGGAAGGTTGTGGAACTTGAGGGTATTGTTAAAGATTTTGATGAGAAGTTAAAGGTTGCTGAAGAAAAGGCCAAGCTTGCAGAGGAAAAGCTGGAAGCTGCAGGGTCGGAGAGGGCAGAGTTTGTGCAGGCAGTGATGATTCATTATACTAAGCAATTGTTGAAGAGTTATGAGTTTTCTGCTCCCATGCTAAGGTTAATAGGCTGTGCTGAGGCAAATGCAGGACAGAAGATGTTGGAACTTGTTTACTCCAAAGATGATCAGGGTAGGCCTCCACTGGAGAGTTTTTTGGAATACAACCCTAGGGCCCAAGAAGACTATGATGAAGCAGTGGCAGCTTACAGTGATGTTGTGTTTCCTTTTACCCAGAAGATCATTGATGCAGCTCATCTCTCTGTGGAAGAAATTTTGAAGATTGTTCCTGACCCCGCTCCTGTTGCCTCTCAAGATCCTTGATTGTGCCTTGTTACTTTCATCCTTTTTTGAATAATATCCGTTATGTCTATGCTTCAAACAATATGTAGTTTGTAAGCTCTCTGTTGAGCAAAACATGATTTGGTGCCGGTTTGGCTTTTGAACTGTTTATGTGATATGACTGTCTTATGGCCATCATTATATTGTGGTTAATTTATACTTTGTTGCTATAATTTAAGCAACTTGCTTTTTATAGATAAGGCATAAATCTGGGTCACGAGTTTACTCTTAAATACGCTTTCGAAAAACATCATTTTTTCTGGAAACCTCCTCCCTGAAGTGTGGGAAGTGATCACCCATATCCGGATTTATACACCAAAAGTGTGGTGTATTTTGAGTTGAACTACACATCAACCCCCTACTGTGGGTTGCTATCCCATTTGTAGTGCTTAGGGCCCCAAAAGCGTGGGTTACCCCGTTTTACCCCCTGAGCACGTACGAATCAGGGTTTTCAAATCTTTTAAACATAAGACTTGGGTAGTTATTACAAACAATTTTTTGTTACCAAAATTAAATATCTCTTCATTAAGATATACTTCTAACTTTAGAATTACAAGCAAAACACATGCTATCAAAATTTTCTTAGAAAAGAAATTTCTAAGTTAGATGTAACATTTCTTCAAATTGCTGGCATGCCATGTACGATATACCATTTTTCCTTGCAGGTCTTTAAGCTTGTATGATCCGTTCATGTTGGCTTCTACCACCTGGTAGGGGCCTTCCCAACTTTGACCAAGCTTTCCCATTGGAGTAGCTTAGCTAGCTTCATTGCTTCTCATAACAAATTCCACTACCTTAAAAGATGTGCCCTTCACCTTCTTGTTGTAGTATTTTTCCAGCTCCTTCTTGTACTTGGCCTCTCGCATAGCTGCCAATTCTCTTCTTTCTTCCAGAAGGTCCAGATTCTCTCTTAGGTCAGCCTTGTTTCTGTTTTCTTCAGTATGGAGGTATATGTGTGAGGGTACACTTATCTCAGCTGGTAGTAGCGCTTCTGACCCGTAGGCCAAACTGAAAGGGGTTTCACCATTGCTTCGTTTTGGAGTTGTTCTTAGGGCCCATAACACATTGGGTAACTTGTCAACCCAACCACTTTTGCTTTTTCCTAATCTGGCCGTAATGCCCCGGACCACATCTCTGTTGGTTACTTCCACCTGACCGTTGGCTTGCGGGTGGTATACCGAAGTAAAAGCTTGCTGAATTTTTAGACCGTCACACCATTCCTTGAACTTTCCTTCAAAAAATTGTTTTCCATTGTCGCTTACTATCACCTTCGGTACTCCAAATCTACAAACGATGTTATCCCATACAAAATTTACCACATTATACCCGGAGATGGTAGTAAGTGGCTTGGCTTCCACCCACTTTGTGAAGTAATCAATCGCTACTAGCAAGAACTTCACCTTTCCAGGAGCCTCAGGAAATGGGCCTACAATATCGATTCCCCATTTGAAAAAGAGCCAGGCTGAAGTTACTGGGATTAGGTCATGTTTTGGCTGCCTTTACATTGGTGCATGGATTTGACAAGACTCACAGCTTTGTAGCTCCTCCTTAGTATCGTTATACATGGTCGGCTAGTAATACCCCAAGGTTTTGATTTTTGCCACCACCGTCCTCGGGCCTGAATGCAATCCACAAGAACCCTCGTGCATCTCTCGAATGACCCTTTTGGCCTCTTTGGATCCAACACACCTTAACCAAGGTTGCAAATACGATCTCCTGTACAACACCCCTTCGTAGAAGGTGTAATGAGGTGCTCTGGCCTGTATCTTCCTGGCCTCCTGTTTATCCTGTGGTAAACTTCCATGCGTTAGGTAACTGATTATATCCGTCATCCATGGGTCCGTTTCTTCTTCTAGGCACATAGCATCCTGACTTTCTTCTATAGAACTTCTGGGCAGTACTTCCACAAGAACTTCCTTTGTGAGGTGCGCGAACTGCATTGTTGCAAGCTTACTCAAAGCATCAGCTTTCTTGTTCTGATTTCTTCTAACATGCTCTATTTCGAACTTCTTGAAGTTCTTCATTTTATCTTTAACCTTTTCCAAGTACTTCTTCATCTTTTTATCCTTTGCATCAAACACACCTTGTACTTGCTTGGTTACTAATTGAGAGTCTACGAAAGCTTTTAGATATTCTACCTTCATTTGGATGGCAATTATAATTCCAGCTAGCAAAGCTTCGTATTCAGCCGCATTGTTGGAATTATTAAATTCAAACCTCAGGGCGTAAGTAAACTCTTTCTTTTCTAGATTTGTGAGGATCAAACCTGCTCCTGCGCCTTCAGAGTTGGAGGCGCCATCGGTATATAGAGACCAAAACTTACTGGGTGGAAGCTTGTTAGTTGCTTTGCCCTGTATTTTTATTTCATGGTTAGAATCTTTCACCGTCATTTCTGAAATAAAATCGGCTAGAACTTGGCCTTTCACAGAGACCTTTGGTTTAAACCCGATGTCGTGTTCATCTAATTCGATTGCCCACTTGGCTAATCTTCCCGATTTTTCAGGTTTTGCCAATATTTTTCGGAGAGACTGATCCGTTATGACCATTACCGGGTGCCCTTGGAAATATCTCTTCAATCTTCGAGCAGCATGGACCAACGCCAACACCAACTTCTCCATAGGAAGATAGTTAATTTCCAGACCCTAGAGGGCTCTGCTTACAAAGTAAATTGGTACCTGTGCTTTCTTTCTTTCAGCCAGTAACACGGCACTCACTGCATCCGAGGTGGCTGATAGGTACATGAATAAGGTTTCTCCTGCTATTGGTGCTGTAAGCGTGGGTAACTTTCCCAGTAGATCCTTCATTTGCTGGAATGCTGTCGCACCCCCAAATTATGATGCGGAAGCGGGTCGGTTCGGGGCGCGACAGATTGGTATCAGAGCCTAAGGTTATAGTGAACTAGGTTGCATTTAGTGGGCCTAGACTATGACCGTTAGGCAGTATTCCTTATTAGATATAACTGGTTCAGTGATTACACCATATGAGTTTAATTTAACATAGCTTAGCTAACTATGTACAATTAAATGAATACGATGTGAAAGCTGAAAGGGGTTATGTTGAATAGGAATGCGATAGTTGACTCTGACCACGAGAGAAACCGTGACTAATACTTGATTAGTGTTAGACACACATTAGGCTATTATGTTATATAGGCGTATATACATACATAGGCCTCATTTAGGTGCTACCTTATAGGCTATTATATATTGAAGATGTATGATTAAGCCCCACTCGCGTATTATCTTCTAAGCTATTATATATATCGAATATATATAGATCACACACGATAATACCCTCGTTAACATCTTCACTACCAAAGACGATGCGTATGAATTACTATCGTCTATCCTTTTATACGCACATAACATTTCACAACACATTCCGCTGTACCATTGTATGTTCGCGAGGAATATATTATTTTGTATTTCCTCCATCATTCTATTTCCTTAGAATCACAAATGGAACTTATTGTTTGAAGGACTATAGGCTCCATACGTAAAACCATACCCCACCTACTCGCAAACTCGCATCTAGTATGCAACTCTGTTGTTTGTCAAATGTGATTATCACTTGTGTAATTGTATATTACCCCATAAATATATATATGCATATGTGATGTATCATGTTTTGGTGCAAACAACTCATCCACTCTCTTTGCTTTTATCAGAATCATGCCGCCAAAGAAGACTGGTTTCAGTCAAGCTGAACTCAATGCTGCGGTTACCCGAGCTGTAGCCGAAGCCATGGCTGCTCAAGAAGCTTTAAGGAATGCAGAGACAGTCAATGCTACTCCTACTCCTGTTATCAAACCTTGTTCCTACAAGGATTTTCTTAGCTGCAAACCATTGTATTTCAAGGGCACAGAAGGTGCCATTGGCTTGATCAGATGGATTGAAAGAATTGAATCTGTCTTCAGTCTCTGTAACTGTGCTGAAGATAGTAAGGTCAAGTTTGCTGCTTACACCTTTCAAGAAGGTGCACTAACGTGGTGGAACACCCACGCAAACTCTATTGGCGTCGAGATCGCAAACCGACTTCCTTGGCCTGAATTTAAGAAAAAGCTAAGGGAGAAGTACTGTCGCGAGGAAGAACTACACCGACTGGAAGTCGAGTTCTGGCATCTGGAGGTACAAGGGAACGACATTGCTGGGTACACCACCAAGTTCCAGCAATTCGCTCTGTTGTGTCCAGGTCTGGTTGATACAGAAGGAAAAAGTATCAAGAAGTACATCCGAGGACTCCCGGAGAATATCCAGGGGAATGTCGCCTCAGCTCAACCAACCACTCTGGAAAGAGCTATCGAAATTGCTCATGAACTCATGGCCATGGTTGTCAGCCGTGAGACATCTGCTCCATCTTCTGGTAACAACAACAAGAGAAAGTGGTCTGGGAACACCACTCAAAACCAATCATCATCAAAGAGGTCTGAGTCTGATAAGACCCTCAACACAGGTTCTGGTTTCAACAAGGGTTACACTGGAAATAAACCCTACTGTTCAAAGTGCCGCCGTCATCATGATGGTCCTTGCAGCACACCTTGTGGAAAATGTCAAAGGTATGGACATTTGACCAAAGACTGTAGGTCTACTACCGTCAACACCAACACCACCACCAGCCAACCAAAGTCCTGCTATGAGTGTGGAGAAACTGGGCACTTTAGGAATGATTGCCCAAAGCTGAAGAACAAGGGTAACAACACTGCGAAGGGAAGAGCTTTCGTTCTGAACTCAGGAGAGGCCCGTCAAGACCCGAATGTGGTCTCGGGTACGTTTCTTCTCAACAATCTTACTGCTTCTGTTCTATTTGATTCTGGTGCTGATAGGAGCTTCATATCTGATGAGTTTAGTAAATTACTTAACATTGCCCCTATTGCCTTAGATGCTAAGTACATTGTAGAATTAGCTAATGGCAAGTTAATTGAGACTGACAGTGTAATATCAAATTGCACTTTAAATCTATCTGATGAAATCTTCTCTATTGACCTTATACCCGTTGAGATTGGAAGTTTCGACGTCATTATTGGAATGGATTGGTTATCCAAGCACCGAGCTGAAATTATCTGCTATGACAAAATCGTCCGTATACCTCTTGTCACCGGTAGTACTCTAATCATACAAGGGGAGACCAGTAGGACGAGACTGAATATCATATCCTGCATGAAAACTCGCAAGTACCTTAGGAAAGGGTACCAGGCGATCCTTGCACATGTCTTGGAGAAAAAGTCGGAAGAGAAACGACTTGAGGATGTGCCCATTGTTAGAGATTATCCAGAAGTCTTTCCCGAAGACTTACCTGGCCTTCCACCACCGAGACAAGTTGAGTTCTCGATCGATCTCGTGCCGGGGGCAGCACCTGTTGCACGAGCACCATATCGTTTAGCCCCTTCAGAACTTCAGGAGTTGTCTACTCAGTTGCAGGAACTCTTAGATAAGGGATTTATTAGACCGAGTTCTTCACCATGGGGAGCTCCGGTTCTGTTTGTGAAAAAGAAGGACGGTTCATTCAGAATGTGTATCGACTATAGAGAGTTGAACAAATTGACCGTCAAGAACCGTTACCCGCTACCTCGTATTGATGACCTATTCGACCAACTTCAAGGGTCAAGTATCTATTCGAAGATAGATCTAAGATCAGGTTATCATCAGTTACGAGTTCGTGACATCGACATCCCAAAGACTGCCTTCCGAACTCGCTATGGACATTATGAGTTTCAAGTGATGCCCTTTGGTTTGACTAACGCACCGGCAGTATTCATGGATCTTATGAACCGAGTGTGCAAACCATATCTTGACAAGTTTGTCATTGTCTTCATCGATGATATTCTCATTTACTCGCGCAATGAGCAAGAACACGCGCAACATCTCAAAGTCATTCTAGAACTTCTTAGACACGAAGAGTTATATGCTAAATTCTCCAAGTGTGAGTTCTGGATGAAAACCGTTCAATTCCTTGGTCATGTGATTGATAGTCAAGGAATTCATGTAGATCCATCAAAGATTGAGGCTATCAAGTGCTGGCAAGCGCCGACGACGCCGACCGAAGTACGCCAATTCTTAGGACTGGCAGGTTATTATCGACGTTTCATTGAGAATTTCTCCAAAATAGCTCAACCTCTCACAATACTGACTCAAAAGGAAAAGAAGTTCGATTGGACTGATAAACAAGAGTCAGCATTTCAGCTATTGAAGCAAAAGCTTTGCAGTGCACCAATTCTATCATTACCCGAAGGCAATGAAGACTTCGTGGTATACTGCGATGCCTCACACCAAGGTCTTGGTTGCGTGTTGATGCAACGAGACAAGGTTATTGCCTACGCCTCCCGACAACTCAAAGTTCACGAGAAGAACTACACAACTCATGATCTCGAATTAGGAGCTGTAGTGTTCGCACTCAAGATTTGGAGACACTATCTGTATGGCACAAAGTGTACCATCTTCACCGATCACAAAAGCCTCCAGCATATATTCGATCAGAAGGATCTCAATATGAGGCAACGTCGCTGGGTCGAGTTACTCACCGACTATGACTGCGAGATCAAGTACCATCCGGGCAAAGCAAATGTGGTTGCCGATGCCCTAAGTCGCAAAGAGCGCACAATACCACTTCGAGTCCGAGCCCTTAGCATAACCATCCATAATGATCTAATCATTCAAATTCTCACTGCTCAACTCGAAGCATTGAAACCTGAAAACATCAAGGAAGAGGCATTGCGCAACATGGAGAATCAATTTGAAACAAAACCCAATGGGGTCAGGTACTTAGCAAACCGAATCTGGTTACCCAAGTTTGGGAATCTTCGAAACTTGGTGATGGATGAAGCTCACAATTCCAAATATTCTATACATCCTGGATCTGACAAGATGTATCATGGCATCAAGGAATCATACTGGTGGCCAAACATGAAAGCAGAGATTGCCACGTATGTCAGTAAGTGCCTCACATGTTCTAAGGTTAAAGCTGAATATCAGAAGCCCACCGGTTTGCTACAGCAACCGGACCTTCCTCAGTGGAAATGGGAGCAAATTTCTATGGATTTCATCACTAAACTCCCGAAAACATCCAGTGGTTGCGATACTATATGGGTAATAGTTGATCGTTTAACCAAATCTGCTCACTTCCTTGCCATGAAGGAAACCGACAAAATGGAACGTCTCACGCGAATCTATTTGAAGGAGATCGTAACAAGGCACGGCGTTCCAATCTCAATTATCTCTGATAGAGACAGCCGATTCACCTCTAACTTTTGGCAATCATTGCAAAAGTCATTGGGTACTCGTTTAGATATGAGTACAGCCTATCATCCACAAACCGATGGCCAAAGTGAAAGGACTATTCAAACACTGGAAGATATGTTACGCGCATGCGTAATTGATTTCGGTGCAAATTGGGAGCATCATTTGCCATTGTGTGAATTCTCATACAACAACAGCTATCATACCAGCATTAGAGTTGCACCGTTCGAGGCACTGTACGGTCGTAAGTGCCGATCACCTATTTGTTGGACCGAAGTTGGAGACAGTCAACTCACTGGTCCTGAAATCATTCATGAAACCACCGAGAAGATCGTTGGTATCCAACAACGGCTGAAGGCTGCACGTGATCGTCAGAAGAGTTATGCTGACGTGAGACGCAAGCATCTCGAGTTCCAGGTTGGGGATCGAGTATTGCTCAAAGTATCACCTTGGAAAGGTGTCATCCGTTTTGGCAAACGTGGAAAGTTAAACCCTAGATACATCGGACCTTTTGAGATCCTTGAAAGGATTGGTCCAGTCGCATATCGATTGCAGCTACCTCCAGAGCTCAGTAGCGTACATCCCACATTTCACATTTCTAACCTGAAGAAATGCTTGTCCGACGAGACACTCATTATCCCGCTCGAGGAAATTCAAATCGACGACAAACTTCATTTTGTCGAAACACCAGTGGAGATCATGGACCGTGAGGTCAAATAGCTTAAGCAAAGTCGTATCCCTATAGTCAAGGTTCGGTGGAATTCGCGGCGTGGTTCGGAATTCACTTGGGAACGAGAAGACCAGATGCGACTCAAATATCCACATCTATTTTCAGACTCCACGCACACGCCAACTTCGAGTTAAATTTCGGGACGAAATTCTCTTAACAAGGGGAGAATGTGACACCCGTCAAATTAGGACTATAAATTAGTTCCTAATCATTATGTAATACATGTAGTTAGTGCTATGTATTAGACTAATTGTATGTATCAAAATATATATTGATGAATATATATATCAGTACTCGATTAGATTTAATCGTTCATTTTCAAATCGGCCAAATTTCCGATTCATTTATACGGCATTGGTGAAAATCAAATATTAAGTAATACCGAATGATTATTTAATATCTACATATTTATTATATATTATTTTGATAATATATAAAGTATTCGTATCGTACTAATGTAAAACATTCGCAACAAAACATATAAATAATGTATTATTATTGGAGATAGTAATTATTATTTACATTAGATAAAATAAAACATATTTCGTTTTATACCTTTTTACTCAAACGCGACGAAATCAATTAAATCGTGTCCGTCTCAGAAAGATAAAGCAAAGATATATTTTTATATCTCATTAAAAGTATTTTTATTAAAATACTTCGATTAAAATACGTACGATATCAATTATAGGAATTTATCGAATTAAAACATTTTACTACTTTTCGATCGGGTACAAAAACACGGGTATTTTGTACCACGAATGGGAGCCCAACCGACTCCAATAATTGGAGCCGGATGAACAAACTAAACCCACCCTTTTGGTTTCATTTCATTTTCCATCTATCTATCTCTCGGCTCTATCTCTTTCTCTCATTTCTTTCAAATTATCAAACAACAACAACAACTAGATTATCATCATCATCATCTTTGGATCATCCTCACCATCATCATCTTCATCACCATTATCATCATCATCCGTTCATCAAAATTTTGGTAAGAAATCGTTGATTTAAACTTTGTAATTTCGTATTTAAATAGCATATACTACCATGTATTGATGTTAGGATTGATGATTGCTAGTTAAATTGCGGATTAGATTTGGTTTGGGTATGATTTTGAAACTACAGACTTGAATCGGCCCTCGGAATACGGCGTATTCAAGGGAATACGGCGTATTCCTGCCCAGACCACATGAATACGGCGTATTCAAGGGAATACAGCGTATTCCCGCCCAGAAATCATGAACTACCTGCGCCTCCTCGGAATACGGCGTATTCAAGGGAATACGGCGTATTCAAAGGAATACGGCGTATTCAAGGGAATACGGCGTATTCCCTCTATTTTTCATGAATACGGTCGTATTCAAATGAATACGGCGTATTCCCCACAAAAGCCACCAATACGGCGTATTCAAATGAATACGGCGGATTCCCCCTATATATTTCCTGATCCAACGGATCAATAAACTAGCCCTGCGAATTCTAGCTAAAACAGAACAAGTAAATTTTCGAAAACGTCGACGATTTAACAAGTTAAAACAGGGTAGCTTCTCGATGAAAAATTTATTGTAACGGATTGGGCTCAAATTCGCTCGGTCATTCAAAAACAACCCAATGGACAAGGCTAAGTACCTTAGCCTAGTCAGTTTTAGGCCATCCGGAGTCATCTAGGGGTCCAAAATGGCATATTTTAGTTTTCGGACCTCCGTTTTTCCATAAACTTAAAACTAAAGGTTTACACTAAGTGTCTGACATCGCGACATATTTCATACTTATACGATACAACATTTAAACACTTCAAATATGTTTTTATAAGTTTACAACAAATGAAAGTAGTAATAATAATTGAAGAATTATTATTTCAAACAATCACCAATGGGCCGTATCCATTTTCACAAACTCAAACATAATCATTAACCAAAGTACTTGGTCATAACTAGTTAATGGGATAACTAGCATAGATGGTCCGTAGAGTCATCTAATCAATTAAACCTTGCGCGTTTAATACGCCCGACAGGTTTCAAGAATCTAATCATTTATCAAAACCTTGCGCGTCTAAGACGCCCTGCAGGTTCAGTCGTTGTAACGACATCAAATCATTGTGAATCATCCTAATTGTTTGCTAACAATTCATTAGGCTCAGGTGAGTCTCATAGCCCCTTTTTAAATATGTTTTCTCAGGGGTGTGATCCATTGCTTGTTTTGTTTTACAATATGAACGCAAGTATCATCAAATCAAATACTACATGAGTTATTTTCTCTAATCATTTTAAAGCCCTCCATCAGCATAGTTTGGTAATACCTAGTAGCGTGAATATTAGTATATGATACCATATAGGTTTGACCAGCCTCATCCGGGTTAGCACGCACTAACTAGTAAAACGGATGTATTAATATTTGTGTAGACGAGTGTTGATTAGGCACTCGTAGGAGGCACCTCGCTCAGGATACCTTAAATGTGGACCTGACATCTCGAGTTAAGCTCAGACTATGTGCTCATGGCTGTATAACTTTTATTTTGCTTAATTGCATTTTAAATTCAATTATCATTAAATCTTGCGGTTCATACAAATATGTGTTGACATACAAACCTGTGAGCTCACCAGCGTTTTCGCTGACCCATTTTAGCATGTATCACAGGTGATCAGCAGCAGTAGGTCTGCCACTCAAGATGCCCATTAGCTCGAGTCACATTCAGACATCAAGAGATTGTCATGCATTACTATATTTTGTATAATTTAGTTATGCCATAGAATCTCTATCAATCGAACTCAGGAGCTTTTGTAAACTATGTTATAATAGTGTAAAACTTTTATAATATCAATGTATTTGTAAACGACGCATGTAGTGGTCGTTCATTATGAAATCTTGTGTGCTTTGTATATTGATTAGTCGCGCCCCGAACCGACCCGCTTCCGCATCATAATTTGGGGGTGCGACAAATGCTTTCTCTGCTTCGTCAGTCCAGGAGAAATATTTTTTGCTCGTGCAATTTTTTGAGTTTTAAAAAATGGTAGTGATCTCTCTGCTGCTTTAGACAAGAAACGACTTAGTGCCGCTATCCTTCCATTCAGGGTTTGGACCTCCTTCAGGGTTTTAGGAGACTCCATATCACAGACTGCTTGTATTTTTACAGGATTAGGTTTTATCCCATTGGTCGTTATTAAATGCCCCAGAAATTGGCCTTCTTCGACCCAGAATGTGCACTTCTTTAGGTTTAACTTCATATTGATCCTTCTCAAGGTGGAGAAAGTTTCCACGATATCCTCTAACATTTCTTCTTCATTGTAACTTTTAATTACCATATCATCTGCATAGGCTTCCAGGTTCCTTCCCACTTGATCTTCGAATGCCTTGTCTACTAACCTCTGGTAAGTAGCTCCCGCATTTTTCAATCCGAAGGGCATCTTTTGATAACAGAAGATTCCTATATCCGTATGGAATGCTATCTTATCTTCATCTTTCTTTGCCATCTGGATCTGATGATATCCCTTATAAGCATCCAGAAAGCACTTCAAATGAAATCCACCTAAGGATTCAACCTTCTGGTCTATGGCTGGGAGCGGGTAGCAATCTTTAGGGCAAGCTTTGTTTAGATCCGTAAAATCAACACACATTCACCATTCTCCATCTCCTTTTTTAACCATAACAGGATTAGCAACCCATGTCTGGTATTTTACTTCCAGTAAGATTCCAGCTGTGACTAAATCTTTTACTTGCTCACAGGCTTCCTTACTCCTTTCTGGTGCCAAGTGCCTTTTCTTCTGCTCTATAGGTGTTTTGTTTGGATGCACATTCAGGTGGTGTTTCGTTATAAACTCTTTGCTTTCTCCGTTCGGCTCTTTGAACATGAGCTTTCTAGGTACTCCGGTCATATCTTCTGGGCTCCATGCAAATACATCCACATTCCTTCTTAACAATTGTAACAACCTCTCCTTGATTTCTTTTGGTAATTGTCTTATTATGGCCACTGTTTGGACTGGACATGCTTCGTTCATAACCTCCCTCTCCTCCGTATCACTACATGAGTATATGACTTGCTTTGCATCATTACAAATTTCTTTTCTGGGTAGAGTTTTGCGTTCAATCTTCCTGGTGGAGTAGATAGTGGCCATCCCATTTGGTGTTGGAAATTTCATTACCCCATGAACGGTGGATACTACTGCCCCAAGTAGGCACATGGACGGTCGTCCCAGAATGACATTGTATGGAGAATCTGACCTTACAATCATGAAATCTAAAACTTCTGTTCTTACGGTAGGGTATGTACCTATTGTTGTCCTCAAACTTATCACCCCTAGTGGCCAAGAAGTCTCTCCAGAAAAGCTGATCAGTGGTCTTGTTACATTTCGTCTGAGAGCTTGTATTACCCTGGGCAGTTGTCTGAAACAACTCTCGTACATGACATCAGAAGGGCTTCCTCCATCCAGGTATACCCTATGCACATTCCGGTTGGCAATCTCCACGGTGATTAGCATTGGATGTTCCGATGGTATGATACTTTGTATTGATGGGAATGATATCTCCTCTTCTTCCCATTGTTCCATAACCTTTGCCCTCCTTTTCATTCCTATCACTGGGGATCTTATCATTATATCCTCATCCATTGGTTTAACTTCGTCATCTTTTTTCTGCCACGCGAAGTATTTCTTCTGCCCCGAGGTATTCTTCTTACTCAGGGTTTCCAGATTTTTTCCATCCTTTACCAAGTGGGCTAGCTTGCCTATTTTTACTGCCTTCCTTACCTCTGCCTGTAACTCCCTACAAAAGTTAGTATCGTGTCCATACTCCTCATGGAATTCACAGTACCTTCCGCCTTTTCAGGAAGTTTTGGTGGACTCTTGAAGTCCGCTGCAGCCTGTTCTGTCATCAAAATTTCTATTGGAGATTTAGTTAATTCCGGCCACAAGCCTCTGCCAGAATCTCTTTTGTAGTAAGGTGCACTTCTATTTCCTCTATCTTGCCTATTATTGTATCTTCCTCTCCCATCACGTTGAGACCTGAAGGTCTTACTGTTGTTATATCCTTTTCCTTCGCCTCTCAGCCCTGAAGGTTCCTCCTTCGTGTTTCCACTGTCACCATAAGTGCTCTTCATTGCAGTTTCTTTTCCTCTAACATAGGCGTAAACTTCGTCCTGGAGTTCTTGATAAGTTTCTAGGAGGATCCTTCCTAGTTCAGCTACCAACACTTTGCTTCTAGCTCCATATGAAGCCTGATATTCTTTGGTCCTCCCCTAGCCCTTCTATCTGCTGTGTCTCAGTCGTGTACCTATCCATGAACGCTTTCAACCCCTCACTTTCACCCTGATATATATATATATATATTATGGGCTTCTAAATGGGTTTTCATGTACTTCTTTTGCTTTATGAAGTGATATAGGAACTTGATCTCCAAATAATCAAAACTATGGATACTACTAGGAGGAAGTTTGTCATATCAGGATCTAGCTGCACCTATTAAGGTCATGGTGAATGATTGTACGTCTAACCGCACAAGTGCATAAATCCTTTGTTTCCAGCTGAATACCTCCAATCAGAAGATTCCTGCAGCAAATACACAGACACTAAATCACCGTGGAATACAGGGAGGCTCCCTGCAAACCACCTCCGGCGTGAGAATCAGTCTCCGTAATTTAATGGTGGAAAAGTGATTGAGAATTAGGGTTTTATGAAGAAGATGATCGTACCTAAAAGTGTAGAGAGAGTACCCTTTTATAGTTGATGTTTCTTGGCCTTCAATCTTTCATCAACGGTTCACCCATGCGCATTCACAAATGATTCCATCCAGGTTAATCTGAGCCGTCTAAATGATCTCCTGAATATTTGGGGTTGGTCCCCACTCTAAATTCTGTTAGAGTTGTGAAAGCGACGTCCGGACCTCAGGGTGGAGGTCGGAAGAATTGATAATTTGGTGGCGATTCCCTAAAAGGTAATGGGCCTTATGCAAGTGCCAACTGCTACGCCACGTGGTCAATTGATGACCCCCTTCCGAGTGGAAGCAAATGTATCAATGAATGACTACCTTCCATGTGGAAGGTGGTAGTATACGGGTGTAACATTGGTTACACCATTAAGTCCCCCCAGTCTAGTAGGATGTAGCTGTGCTAATTGGTACTAGACTTAGAAATTTGCATCCTTTCATGTGGGTTTGATCTTTTTGGGTTTCGAGTAGTTGTAACCGTCAAAGTGATTTGACGTATTTTCTGAGCGGCTTAATTAATTTTTTCCTCACCCCTTTTCTGACCTTTCTTCTCGTCCATACACGTGTCTTTCTCTCTGCAAGATCATGACCATCGAATCGTTTTCCCTCTTAACCTTTACCCTTTGCTTTTTGTTTTTCGAAATCATATTTCTTAAAATCATTTTCTTAGTTTTTCTCTCTCAAGAAACCCTAACTTCTTGTTTCTCTTGTCTTCCGGCGATCATTCTAACTTACTCAAGACAGGTTAACCCTTCTTCCTTCTAAGCTTGTCTTTTGTATCATCTTCGTTATTATGTCTTCTGTCAATACCATCCATACGATCTCAAGTGTTCTTAGGGAGAATCACTTTAACTATATTTGTAAAAAATACGGGATCACCAATGATTTTGGGCCGTCTCTAGCAAAGTTTGATGAGGTTATTTCGAAACCACCTGCCGGAAAATTTGGTGTTTACTCGAAACTGTTTTCTGTTTCTAATCTCTGAATCCCCTTGTCAACATTTTACTTGTCCGTGCTGAAGTATTATCAGCTTCACATATCGCAAATGTCTCCTATGGGTGCTATAAAGATTCTAGGTTTCGAAATAGCTTGTCGTAATTTTGAAAAAGTTCCTAGTGTGGGTGTTTTTAGGTATTTGGTCTGTTTGGGTGCCCCTGAGCAAGGGTATTATACCATAAAAAGAAGGGTTTCCGTTCCCCAGATCCTTTTAGGTATAAGGGAATCGTTGAAGGATTGGAAAAATAATTTCTTTTGGTTGAGTGAGGATTTGATTCCCATCAATTTTAGGGATGTTCTGTTATGGAAAAATGATGAAGTGTTGCTAAATGACATTCCTCACCTTACGACCCAGGAGGATGAACTTCGGGCCTTCCTTGAAGCAAACTGTCATGTTTTCATTGATGCATTTGCGGAGGAGGTTCTAGTTCTCCTAGGTATGAGTAACAACTGGCCCAATGATGGCTCTATGCCCATTATTTATAAGAACGGGGAGGGTAAGTTTAGTGTCCTTATCATGCTGTTTATTGTGTTGGGTGTTCAATCCTTCTCATTTTTCTTCTTGTTTTGTTTGCAAAAATGATGATTGGTGATCTGTTAAACTCTGATAGTAAGAAAGGTTTAAAATTTGGTGCAAAGAATGGAGAGGGCACGGTTACTACCCCGAAGGCTTCGCATTCGCAGGTTACCCTTACTGCATCTTCCACCCAAGTTGCTTCACATACAAGGGCTAGTACCAGAGGCTTGACACTCAGAGACTCTGTTCAGGAGCAAGTTGGTTCGTATTCTGGTTCGTACGAGGTTGAAGAGGTTGTTGAAAAGAGGAAAGGTAAAAGGGTTGCTATAGGGGGTAAGAGCAAGAAGGCGAAGAAACTGAAAGATAGTGACTCCATACCACTTATGGATGTTTCTAACTCCGAGGCGGAACATAGTGATAACTCTAAGGCTGGTAGTGATTTTCATGGTTCTTTGTCACCTCGGACCTTCTCTGGTGCGTTTGTACCCTCACATCTGACTAGGGGTAAATCTTCTTTCCTTCCACCTCATAGTTTTTCTACCCCTCCAGTTGCTGGGACGGCATCTTCCAACCAGGACATAGGCAAAGGTATTTATGACTCTTCTGTTTTTGATATAGCATTTGTTGATACGAGTAGTCCCTATCTTGCAAAAGGTGCTATAAGGGATGAAACTTTTGGGAATTTTTTTACTGATATTGATAATGTCACTTGTTTTGTTGATGAAGATGTTATTGGTGGTTCTGGAAGGGGAGTTAAGGGTCTGTATGTTCCGACTTGGGGGATAGGTTGTAGTGATACTTTGGATAGTGCAGGTTCTAGGAGGGAGTTTATTGCACGGTCACTTCTGTAACACCCCCAAATTTGATTGATTTGCGGAAGCACGATTTGGGTGTTACTAATCAATAACAAAGCACAAAGATATATAGTAAACGACTCTATATGCGTCGTTTTAACAAAATATATTGATAATTGAAATGTTTACAACATTTGAAGCTTTACATAGCTCAAGTTTAAATTAAAAGGAGATTTCAGTACATAAGTACTTGTACAAAATATACTAATGCAAGAAAATCTCAATCGTCTGTATGCTGACTCGAGCTAAAGTCCTAAAGCAGAAACATCCTACTGCTTGGTACCTGCGATACATGCTAAAAGGTCAGCTAAAAGCTGGTGAGCTCACAGGTTTGAAATCAGTTAATATAGTATGAACCGCAAGATTTAAATAATGAATTGCGTCCAGCAATTTAATGATAGTAATCGTGTATACAGCCATGAGCACATAGTTGAGCTTAACTCGAGGGCCGGGTCCCCTATAGAGAATTCCGGGCGAGGTGCCTCCACGAATGGCTAATCAACATTCGTCTTCCCAAATATTAGTACGTCCGTTTACCCGGTTAGTGCTTGCTAACCCGAACGAGGAGGGTTAATCCTATATGGTACCATATACTAATATTCACGCTACAATGTATTAACAACTATGCTGACGGAGGACTTTAAATGATTAGTTTCGAAAAACTCATGTAGTATATGAAATGTTTGTACTTGCGTTCACATGTTAAAAGTTGAGCAATATATCACACCCCTGAGTAAAACAGTAAAAAGAGGGGCTATGAGACTCACCTGAGTCGTTGAGTTTATGAAAATAAACTGAGAATGATTAGCCGAGAATCGAAGTCCAAAGACTTGTAACCTGAGGGTGTCCACGACACGCGATGGTTATAATATGTGAAGGTATCTAATAAGACTACCTTGTAGTTGTTCGTCCAACTATAATGTCCAAATGTTCCCAATTCGGTGGATAGTTTAAGTGTTTGAAAACACGTACGGCCCGTTGGTGATTTTTGGTAATAATGATCTTGATGTTATTTTGTTACTTTCAAAGCGTTATACAAGTTTGATGTTTGGTGTGAAATGTGTCTACGAAATCTAAGTACGGGGGTCCGGGGGCAGCGCCCCTGGTAGCGGGGTCCAAGGGGCAGAGCCCCTGGCTGGGGTCGAGCTGCCTGGTCAGCTTGGAAAATTTTTATTTCTACTATATTGCTTTGACGAAAAACGCATCTGGACTTGAAATTGGGTGAAATCAAGTGATAAAATTTAGGGTCTCGACACTTAATGAAAATCTGTGTTTTCTGGTTTGTGCGACGTTGGGTGCGACGTCGGAGGTAAGGATTGCGACGTTGAGCATGACGTCGCTAAAGGCGACGTTTCGCAATTTAATGCGACGTTAAGGATGATGTCGCTATACGCGACGTTGTTGATTCTAGCGACGTAGTAGGCGACGTCACTATGTGCGACTTCGCAATTCAATGCGACGTTATGTGCGACGTCGCTAAGGCGACGTTATTGATTTCTGTGCGACGTTATACGCGACGTCGCAAAGGCTCCAGGCCAGATGAGACGTTACGGGCTGTTGGCCGGATTTTATGTCAAAAACGAGTTTTCCGGCGACCATTCGGTCCAAATCTTTTACCCAACCCATATTTGGACATTTTGAACGTATATAAACAATAAAAAAACGTAAAAATGAGTAAAAACGGAGAGTTTCGAGTTTTGTCGGAAAACTTACAAAGTGTCGGATTGAAAATCCGAAAAGATGGAAATGTAGATCATTGTGTGGTGATCGTTTTTCCTAAAAGAGCTTTGCGATCCGGTGTCGTGTGGTGGTAGTATTTTGTGATTTTGTGTGATGGTGGTAATGTGGTGTTTGAGAGAAAAAAGAAAAGAAGAAAGAGAGAAAGAAAGTGAAAGTGAGGTGAGGGAGGTGGTGACCCTCACCTTTTTGGGCTGATTTCGAGTGGGGTCCACCGGGTGTGGACTTCACCAATTTCGTTTCCTGCAATCGCGCTCCGTGCAGTGTTCGTTTTCCTCGATTGTTTAATCGTATAAATAGTTTTATACACGTTTAATTATATGTTTTAAAATGCGCATAATTATTCAATATTTTTATTGAAGTATTTTACCAAAATACATAATACTTGAGTTATAAATCATAACTTTTATTTATTTCGTATTGTTTGCGCGTTAACATTTTATCGCGTTGTTACCAATTGTATTATACGAACTGAATATGAAATATTATCAAAATAATATTTTGGATATAATAGTGTTATTAAATAATGTCACGTTATTTAATAAAATTGATCACCAACGTCCGTATTTAATTGAACCGAATTACATTCGATTTGAAGAGCGTACGATTTAATCAAATCGCATATTTGTATATATTCATCAATATATATTCCGATACATTAATTAGCCTAACACAAAACTAATTACATGTATTAACATATGATTAGGCACTAATTACTAGTCCTAATTTGGCGGGTGTTACATTCTCCCCCTGTTAGGAGAATTTCGTCCCGAAATTTAGCTCGAGGTCGCGTTTGATGTAGAATCGGAAAATAGTTGAGGATACTTGAGTCGCATTTGGTCTTCCCGTTCCCAGGTGAATTCCGGACCGCGCCGCGAATTCCACCTGACCTTGACGATGGGAATACGACTCTGTTTTAGTTGTTTGACCTCACGGTCCATGATTTCAGCGGGTTCCTCAATGAAGTGAAGTCTATCGTCAACACAAATTTCATCTAGTGGGATAATAAGTGTCTCATCAGACAGACACTTCTTCAAATTTGAAATATGAAAGGTGGGGTGCACGCTGCTGAGTTCGGGTGGCAGCTGCAATCGATAAGCTACGGGGCCAATCCGTTCGAGGATCTCAAAAGGCCCGATGTACCTGGGATTTAACTTCCCGCGTTTGCCAAAACGGATAACGCCTTTCCAAGGCGATACTTTTAAGAGTACTCGATCCCCAACTTGGAACTCGAATGGTTTGCGTCTCACGTCAGCATAACTTTTCTAACGATCACGTGCGGCTTTGAGTCGATTTTGGATTTCCACAATTTTCTCAGTGGTGGCGTGTATGAGTTCAGGACCAGTGAGTTGACTATCTCCCACTTCAGTCCAACAGATCGGTGATCGGCACTTACGTCCGTACAGTGCCTCAAAAGGTGCAGCTTTGATACTGGCATGATAGCTGTTATTGTACGAGAATTCGCACAACGGTAGATGTCTTTCCCAGTTTGTACCGAAATCAACTACGCAGGCGCGTAGCATATCTTCCAGTGTCTGAATTGTTCATTCACTTTGGCCATCGGTTTGAGGATGGTACGCGGTGCTCATATCGAGACGAGTACCCAATGCTTTTTGAAGTGATTGCCAAAAGTGAGAGGTGAAACGGGCATCTCTGTCGGAGATGATCGAGATTGGAACACCGTGATGAGAAACGATTTCCTTGATGTAGATTTGTGCAAGGCGTTCCATTTTATCATTTTCCTTGATTGCCAGGAAATGGGCAGATTTGGTGAGCCGATTGACGATCACCCATATGGTATCGCAACCGCTCGACGACTTGGGTAGTTTGGTTATGAAATCCATGGCAATTTGTTCCCATTTCCATTCAGGGATTTCAGGTTGTTGGAGTATGTGACAACCGTCAATTTAGGACTATACTTTAGTGCCTAATTAAGTTTTAATACATGTAATTAGTTCTGTGTTAGGCTAATTAATGTATCAATTATTATATATATTGTTGAATATATATATATCTACAATTATGCGGTTTGTTTAAATCGTACGAGTTTCGAATCGAATGTAATTTCGACACAATAAATACGGACGTTGGTGAACAATTTTATTAAGTAATGCAAATATTATTTAATAACGCAACTTTGTTTAAAATATTATTTGTTATAATATTTAGTATCCAAGTTTTATCGCACAATTAATATAAAGGCGAATAAAATGTAATTGCGCAAACAAAACAAAACAAATTACCTTTTATAATGAAATTATTAAATGTTTAGTAAGATGCTTCAACAAAAATACAGAATAATTATTCGTATTTTAAAACGTATATTAAAACATAGAAAATAAATATTTAACGTTCAAACGACGGAGTAAACGAACACCGCACGGAGCGAGAACGCGGGGCGAAAATGGGGACTTAACCTCCCACCCCCACCCCACTTTCTTTCATTTCCTTATTTCTTTCTCTCTCCCTCTTTCATTTTCTCTCAAGTTTCATCACAACCAAAATCAACTAAAACCGCAAAATAAACATACTAAACAACCTCGGATCTTCAAGCCCCTTTGGAAATAAACGACCACCTCGCGACGATCTACAATCCTACCTTTCCGGAATTTCATTTCGGCGATTTGTAAGTTTCCGACACAACTCCGAAAACTCTCGTTTTTAAGTTTTATAACTTGCTAGTTGTTTGTATAACCTTGTAATGTCCTAAAATGGGTTGGGTAAAAATATTATGCCGATCGATGGCCGGAAAACGCGTTTTTGGAGTTGAAACTCCGATCAGACCCCGTACGTCGCATTTGGCCTGGAGCAATAGCGACGCAGCGACCTACGTCGCACTATATCCCCAACGTCGCATATAGCGACGCAGCGACCTACGTCGCACTATAACCCCAACGTCGCACTTAGCGACGCAGACCCTTACGTCGCAGAAATCAACTACGTCGCCTACAGCGACGTCACGTACAACATCGCATTAAATTGCGAAAGTCGCACATAGCGACGTCATGCCCAACGTCGCAGTCCGGATCTGCGACGTAGCACCCTACGTCGCACAAAACAGAATCTTCAAACCTCAAAATTTTGAAGTCAAAGTTACTGTTCAAAAAAGTCAAATTTACTGTAGCAGTACTGTAGCAGTACTGTAGCAAAGTCAACATTTTAGAATTTTTATTATTTCAACTAAATCACCAACGGGCCGTACACATTTTCAAATACACAATGGAATCAACTAAGTCATAGTAACTTAGATAATTCAATCAAACAAGTCGTTGTAACTTGTATCAACTTATTCCAAACAAGTCGTAGTAACTCGTAACAAAACAATCAACCAAATCGGGGTAATTTGGACATCAAGTTAAGCAAACAATTTCAATGGTAGTCTTTTGAGATACCGGTACAATTAATGACAATTTAAGTGTCGTGGACACATTCAGGTTTCAAGCCTTTGGACACCAACTCACAGCTAATTACTTCAAGTTTATTAAGTTAAACACTTCAAGAACCAGGTGAGTTTCATAGCCCCATTTTCACTGCTTTACAACTAGGGGTGTGATATTACTACTCGATTTTGTTTTACAAGTAGAACGCAAGTGCCAAACTTCAAATACTACATGAGTTTCAAGCTAATCAATTTAAAGTCCTCCATAAGCATAGTCTCTAGTATTTTATAGCGTGAATGTTAGTATATGATATCATATGGGATTGACAATCTTCATCCGGGTTAGCACGCACTAACCGGTCAAACGGATGTATTAGCATTTGGGAAGACGAGTGTTGATTAGGCACTCGTAGGAGGCATTCCAAGTTAGGTTTCCTTAATTGGGCCTGACAAATCAAGTTAAGCTCAGACTATGTGCTCATGGACAGTATAACTTTTATTTTGCTTAATTGCATTTTAAATTCAATATAAATCTTGCGGTTCTGACAACTATACATTGACATACAAACCTGTGAGCTCACCAGCGTTTTCGCTGACCCATTTTAGTATTTATCACAGGTACCCAGCAGTAGTTTGGCTGCACAAGCAGGACTTATTAGCTCGAGTCAGCATACATACAACTAGAGATTGGACTGCATTATTATATTTTGTAAAAGTAATTATGCTATGTAATCTCTTAATTTCAGGAATCGAGCTAATGTAACTATATTTTGATGTAAACATTTACTTTATCTATACAAGTTTAAAACGACGCATATAGTGGTCGTTCATTATATCTTATGTGCTTTGTATATTGATTAGTGACACCCAAATCAAGCTTCCGCAAATCATTAAATTTGGGGGTGTCACAGAGTAAGCCAGGTGGTTTCTGATGTTCGGTTTTGACTTTCGAGCAAGTAAGGCACTTGCTGACATAAGTGGCGATTTCGGCTTTCATGTTCGGCCACCAATAAAATTCCTTGATTCCGTGGTACATTTTATCGGATCCCGGATGGATAGAATACTTGGACTTGTGAGCCTCATCCATCACCAAGTCTCGTAGGTTCCCAAAATTAGGCAACCAGATTCGGTTTAAGAAATACCTAATCCCGTTAGGTCTGATTTCGAATTGTTTGTCAATACCCCGCAAGGCTTCGTTTTTGATGTTTCAGGTTTCAGGGCTTCGATCTGAGCGGTATGAATCTGAATGGTAAGATCGTTGTGAATGGTCACACTGAGGGCTCGGACTCGAAGTGGTTTTGGTCATTCCTTTCGACTGAGGGCATCGGCTACAACATTAGCCTTCCCTGGATGGTACTTGATCTCGCAATCGTAATCGGTAAGCAACTCGACCCATCGACGTTGCCTCATATTGAGATCCTTCTGATCGAATATATGTTGGAGACTTTTATGATCGGTAAAGATTGTGCACTTAGTGCAGTAGACATAATGTCTCCAGATTTTTAGAGCAAAAACGACAGCTCCAAGTTCGAGATCATGGGTGGTGTAGTTCTTTTAATGAATTTTCAGTTGTCGTGAGGCATAGGCAATGACTTTGTCCCGTTGCATCAGCACGCAACCGAGACCTTGGTGAGAAGCATCGCAGTATACCACGAAGTCATCGGTGCCTTCGGGTAAGGATAGAATTGGAGCACTGCAAAGCTTTTGTTTCAGAAGTTGGAACGCTGACTCTTGTTTATCGGTCCAATCGAACCTTTTGTCCTTCTGAGTCAGTACCGTGAGTGGTTGAGCTATTTTGGAGAAATTTTCGATAAATCGCCAATAGTACCCAGCAAGACCCAAGAATTGTCGTACTTCAGTTGCAGAGGTGGGTGCTTGCCAGTCTTTGATAGCCTCGATTTTTGATGGGTCAACGTGAATTCCCTGACTGTCGATCACGTGACCAAGGAATTGAACGGTTTGTATCCAGAACTCACACTTAGAGAATTTGGCATAAAGCTCCTCGTGTCTAAGTAGTTCAAGGATGGTTTTGAGGTGTTGCGCATGTTCTTGCTCGTTGAGCGAGTAAATGAGTATGTCATCGATAAAGACAATGACAAACTTGTCGAGGTAAGGTTTACACACCCGATTCATGAGGTCCATGAATACAGCCGGTGCGTTGGTTAGACCGAAGGGCATCACTTGGAATTCTAGTGCCCGTAACGAGTTCTGAAAGAAGTTTTTGGAATATCAGTGTCGCGAACTCGTAACTGGTGATAGCCTGACCGCATGTCGATTTTTGAGTAGAAACTTGAACCCTGAAGTTGGTCGAATAGATCATCAATGCGAGGAAGTGGGTATCGGTTTTTGACGGTCAATTTGTTCAATTCTCGGTAATCGATGCACATTCGGAATGAACCGTCCTTCTTTTTAACGAATAAGACCGGAGCTCCCCAAGGTGAAGAACTCGGTCTAATGAATCCTCTATCCAGAAGTTCCTGTAACTGAGCGGACAACTCCTGAAGTTCGGATGGGGCTAAACGGTACGGTGCGCGGGCCACCGGTGCGGCACCCGGCACGAGATCAATTGAGAACTCATCCTGTCTAGATGGAGGTAAACCAAGTAGTTCTTCCGGAAAGACTTCGGGAAAGTCTCTAACAATTGGCACATCCTCAAGTCGTTTCTCCTCCGACTTCTTCTCTGTGATGTGTGTGAGTATTGCAGGGTAACCCTTTCTCAGGAATTTTTGGGTTTTTAAGCAAGAGATGATGTTGAGTCTCGTCCCACCGGTCTCCCCCTGTATGATCAAGGTTCCACCGGCAGCGAGTGGAATGCGGACGATCTTATCGTAACAAACGATTTCAGCTCGGTGTTTGGACAACCAGTCCATTCCAATGATGACGTCGAAACTCCCGATTTCTATGGGTACAAGATTGATTGAAAAGGTTTTGTCAGCTAGGTTTAAAGTGCAATTAGGTATCACACTATTGGTTTCTATAAGTTTCCCATTTGCTAGCTCTACAGTGTACTTAACATCTAAGGCAACAGGGGTGATGTCAAGTAATGGGTAAAAGTCATCGGAGATAAAGCTTCTATCAGCACCAGTATCAAATAGAACAGAAGCAGTTAAGTTGTTGAGGAGGAACATACCCGAGACCACATTCAGGTCTTGGCGGGCGTCCCCGGATTTGATGACGAAGGCTCTGCTTCGGGTGTTGTTGTTGTTGCTGTTGCGGTTGTTGTTGTTGTTGTTGTTGTTGTTATTCTTCAGCTTTGGGCACGTGTCCCTGAAGTGCCCGGGTTTCCCACACTCAAAGCAGATTTTGGGTGGTCTGGTGTTGTTGGAATTGTTGTTGGCAGGAGAATTGCAATCTTTGGTGAGGTGGCCGTACCTCTTGCAATTGTTGCAAAAGGGACCACAGGAGCCTTCATGGTGGCGACTGCACTTGGAACAATAGGGTTTGTTCCCAGTGTAGCCCTGTGTGATGTCGGTGGTGGTGTTGTAGGCTTTGATGGTGTCAGGTTTCTTGTTTTGGTAGTTAGGGTGGCTGTTGTGGTGGTCAGACCACTTTCTCTTGTGTGGGTGGGAGGATGAAGTAGGTGGTTCTGATTCCTGGCTCATTGCCATGAGGTCTTGGGCTAATAGGATTGCACCGTCGATGGTGGTTTGATTTGAAGAGGCGACGTGCCCCCGAACAGGTTCTGGAAGGCCAAGGATGTACTTCCTGATTTTATCGGGTTCTGTGCTCACCATAGCTGGGCGGAGAGCAGCGAGTTGCTGGAACCTGGTGGTATAACCATCGATATCACCACCATGAACCTTTAAGTTCCAGAACTCCTCGTCTAGCTTTTGGAGTTTGGCGATTGAGCAGTATTTGGCAGTGAGTTTTGCTTTCAAGTCCTCCCAAGTTATTTGGTAGGCAGTGTCAGCACCCACGGATTGGGAATATGAGTTCCACCAAGAGTGGGCATCATCTTCGAGAGAGCAGGTGGCGAAGTTTACTTTGTCGTTCTCCGCGCATTTGCTGACACGGAAAACAGTTTCCATCTTCTCGAACCATCTGATTTCGTTACACCAAAAAAGTGTGACGATATGCATATAGTCACACTTGGTTTTTTAACGTAGGTGTGACGAAAGGTCGAGCGACCATAGGGTACATACGGTGACATTAGCGAGTTAGTGGCCGTATCCATTTAAAATCAGTAACCAAAACCATAAAATGTGTGACTGATTGGGTACAAGTTTACTTTGGTTTAATCAGTTTTAGTGACCGTAAACACTTTATAGTCACACGAGCGGTTTTTAAGAGTAGCTATTGTTCGTCCTTTGGCTACATGAATATATAATAGATGTGGCATTTGCGATTATTTAGTCACATAACGAATGTTTTTTAAGGAATTAGTCACATACAATTAAGCAAAAAGTGGCCAAAATTGTTAATGAGTGTGACCATATGATTGGTAAAATCAAGTAAGTGTGTATTTTGTGTGACTATTATCCGTCCTTTGGCTACATGAATATGTAATATATGTGGCCTTTGCGATGATTTAGTCACACAACGATTGTTTTTCATGGTGATTTAGTCACATACAATTAATCATAAAGTGGCCAAAAGTTTTAATAAGTGTGACTATATGCTTTTTAAAGACAAGTAAATGTGTTTATTGTGTGACTATTGTTCATCCAATGGCCACATGAATTTTATGTTTGTGTAGCGTTTTGTAATATTTAGTCACACAACGCATGTTTTTTTTTAGAATTAGTCACATATAATTAAGCAAAAAGAGGCCAAAAGTGTTTATTAGTCACATATTTTGTGTGACAATTATTCATTCAATGGCCACATAAATGTGTATATTGTGTGACTATTGTTCATCAAATGGCCATGTGAATTTTTTGTTTGTGTGACGTTTTGTAATATTTAATCACACAATGAATTAAGCAAACAGTGACCAAAAGTGTTAATAGTGTGATCGTATTAAGTGAGTGAATCTTTTAGCCACATTTAAGAAATAAATAATTTGTGTCACAATATGAATTATATATATATATATATATATATATATATATATATATATATATATAAATATATATATATAATATATATAACATAACAAAAAAATACACACAACAAATTCAAACACAACAAAATTGGAATGTATATAACTGAACCAAATATAAAATTGAATGTCGTACATAAAAAACATGCTAAAATAACCATGATCTGTAAATTTAAAAATAAAAAATTTAAAGACTTTTGACTCTTCAAGTTGGGCCTCGCTTGCTTTTGCACGGTATCATGAAAGATAAATTTGCGCTTATTTTGGAATTTAGATGCAGTTTTGTTCTCACCAACCTTTGGTATGGAAGTTGGTGGTGTTACCTGTACAAAACAAAAGCCAAATGTATCAAACATTAAATTAAATATGAAGAATAATTTTATAAAACACATGTATTTACCTTTTCAACACTTAACGGGGATCCGCCCTCTTGGTCAGTACTGCTATGTTTAGGATTCATGTCCATTGGAGACAACTGCAATATAAATTAAGAAATACATTTGTTAGCAATATAAAATGAAAATGTTGGCAAAATTACAATTAGTACTGACAAAGTTACAACCCATTTAGACCCGAGTCCTTTTAGACCCAAACTCATCTAGACCTAGCTGCCCGAACCCGCAAGAACAGAAAATTGATATGTTGACGTTTATATCGTGACCGTATATGGCTACCCTTAAAAATCTATAATCTTGCAAGTTGCAACGATAGAATATACTACGTAATATAATATAATACATATCTAAGTATCAAGAGACTCACTGGCAAACCAAAATTTTAACAACTCCATTCCCAGCTGCGATTTTAATAATCAGCTGCATTGAGAATACAGTTCTTAGTTTAGCAAACCAAGCTTAATATTAGACTCAAAAATCATATTACATACGTCACATATATATAATGGAGTTTACCTGTGCAGCCTCTTTGTTAAAATATCGACCATCGGCTCTTAATACTAGCAATGCATTCTGATAGTCCTCAGGTGGCAACAAATTAAACAATGCCTAATTACAAACATATATATTAATACATATCTAAGTATCAAGAGACTCACTGGCAAACCAAAATTTTAACAACTCCATTCCCAGCTGCGATTTTAATTATCAGCTGCATTGAGAATACAGTTCTTAGTTTAGCAAATCAAGCTTAATATTAGACTCATAAATCATATTACGTACTTTACATATATATAATGGAGTTTACCTGTGCAGCCTCTTTGTTAATATATCGACCATCGGCTCCTAATACTAGCAACGCATTCTGATAGTCCTCAGGTGGCAACAAATTAAACAATGCCTAATTACAAACATATATTAATACACTTATTTTAATTACTAAACTTACAATCACTTGTATCAACAGTGAAGAAGCATGTCACATTTCCATTCCCTGACCCGAGTCCAGAAAGAATACCACCAACCAACAAAACCAACAATGGAATCCGCACAAAATGTTCTTTTGATAAACAAAAACCATTGCCCCCAATTTTCAATTTCTTTACATTTCACATCATTCACAGTTCTCTTCTAGTTGTATATTTTAACTGGCTTTTCAAATGTAAGACGGTCCTGCAGAGTTCAAGCAACATAAAAGGTGCATTAGAAGGACTCGTGGCCTGACACCATAAAGCCCATCCAAACGAAATTCGATAAAGAAAACAAGGCACCTAAAGAATCAATACGTTCAACAAAAAACAAATTAATGGCTAATTATAGCAGAAAAAAATTTACCTGATTTGCTGTAAAGGGCCTTTTAGGGGCGGTGTCCGAGTGGAAAGATCTGCAAGAGCAATTCAGAAAGAAAAAAAAACGCCGTAATTAATAATTAACTTAAGCTACAGAGCTTTGAGGCAACACCAAGATAAAGTAAAACATCGGAAGCAAATGAGTATTTACTATCCAAAGTATACGTTATCCTTTATTACTTTAAGAACCTCTCCAACAGTGCTTTGCTTAGGCAACCTAATATTATGAATTGTAGGCTGCAACATAAAGCAACAGAGTTTAAAACCCAATCGATATTCGGAAAGCATATTAACAAATCAGAAACATACCTCTTCCTTGGTAGCATGGTGAAAAGCAACCTTCAGAGTTTTTAGAAATTATAATTCTGGCAGAGGGATATCTAACACTTTGTAATACAAAATATCAGAAACCTACACACAAAGAGAAAAAAGAGGGAACCAGCTACAAGACTAGCCATTTTCGGACGTTTTAACAATACCAAACACTAGGTGGAAAGTATATGACCAACGTAGGAGGTATTTAAAGAAACTAGGAAGTACATGAACCTGATTGCAATGAACCAGCATGTCAAGCAGATGTTCTGCAACCCGATACTTTATCGGATGAGGTTTGGGTTGCTGAGAATAGCAGTTATGAGGAGTAAGTCTGATTTTTGACGGATCATCCAGATTAAGTTTCACAGCAACTTTCTCCACCACATCATCATATGTATGCAACTTTGACCTGTATATTAATTAAAAAAATATTAGTCTACGATAACAACACGTTCATAAAAGAATGATCTAGTACAAGGTTCATAACTACAGAGCATTATCTGGAACCTAAATTCAAAATCTCTACTACAACAATCAAGAGCATAAAAATGTGAATTAAGTTCATTGATATTACAGTTTTGTACAACAAATGATGGCTGAATTTCAAGCTGTACAGATTATGGTACCTGTGATAGGACTTGCCTTCTTCTGAAGTACATGAACCTGTTGTTGTTGTTGTGTATGCTACCAGTTTTGACAAATCTGGGATCCAAAATGACAATTCAGAAGAACCAGTAACGAACATAAGACTGCCTAGAGCCCATTTTATGACAGGTGGCTCGTTTACTGTACTCAACCAGTTAGCCATCCGGAAAGACCGGAAAGATAGAGTGTCATGACCAAAATTCCTAAGACAATTGCATAGCATAAGTATTATGATACTAGATGAAACAATATAGGTGCCAGAAAAATAGGACATTCGCATTTACTATTGATATAGGAGGTAACACGGTCAGCTCGGGCAGGTTGGGTCACAGATTCACATGTCAAAACAGGTTCTGACTGAAACAAGTCTTTTTAGCATGGCCGAAACGGCTAGTTGGGTTGGCCAACCAAACTTTAGTCTGTTTTTTAGATTGTATTATAAGGGAACTGATGTTTAGAATATGGATACAGAATTGATCATATTACAATAATATTCTAAAACTTTAGATAAAATAAAAGTCATAGATTGTATGCATTATAATAAACCTACGGACTTCAAAATTCAAACCACTCGAGTACTCAACCCATTTAACTAGTACCCATATCAGCCCTAATCGATCATTCAATCCATTCATTGGATACTAAGGCATGAAGTTAAAAAAAAAAAAGTTTTCTCTAAAAACTTAGGCACTAAAAAGCATGAAAATACACAATGCTAACAAGTGTGAGGAATGATTTTAGCCATTATACCTAGTTTTAGATTTGTACATAACTATGTATGTAGGTATACAAGTACTTATGGTCTACGTCATAACCAAAAAACTATAGACCGTGGTTTGTTTGGATTGACATATATAGACTTTTATAGTACCAAGTGGGCATTATTTTCAAATAAGAAACGATTTCCATTAACAAACTAATTAAGAAAACCCAAATCAAAATGAAACTGAGTATTAATTACATTACCGTGGGTAAAACATCGATATCCAAGTCATTCAAGCAATTAGTAATATCCCTCCACGACTTACAAACGGACGCACAATAAACAACAACCGTTCTCGCCGGCCATGAGGTCTCGCTCTCCTCAACCCTACGAATAATATCCAAAAGTAGTTCAGGCGGTAGATTTGCCCACTAACCTTGATCAATCAATTCTAATGGAGCTACATCAGGAGCAATATGTGATCTAGTACGACTTCGCCAATGTCTCCCTTCAATCCCTCTTCTTGATATACTCCCAATTCCATCTCTCATCTCCCTTAACTCGCGTACAATACCTTTGAATGACATCTTGATGGTTTATCATACCAATCTCAAAATTAGATGAGGGTTACGAATAACGAGTAGATCCGTGTGATGATTGATTTTCCGATCACGGCATCGGTGCCGTAGCCAACCTTGTAAACCGGCGTAATCTCCGGCAAAGAAATTGATTGAAGAGACTGTTTTTTCCCAAAATCTTCACGCCCTAAAGATATGCACCTCGGGATGCTCCTTACGAGTGTTGTTTATTCCCCCCATTCTAAAATTAAAAAGATAGATTGCATATATATAAATGAAATGTAATTTTATACCTACTTTTTAAGTATAAAATTTAATTTAATTTAAATTCACCTATGTATAAATAATAAGCAAAGAATTTATGAGAACACTTTAAAAATAAGAACAGTTAAGAAGTAAGGACGTTTCAAATGCACAGTTACTCTTGATAAAATAGTTAGATTAACATTCATACATCTCAAATATGCAAATCAAAATAAATGTACACTTATAAAAATGCACAAAAATTAAAAAAACGATTAATGCACGATTATCTCTATAATTATGCATCAATCATTTTTCCGAATTTTGTGCATTTATGAAAGTTCGCATCATTTTTTTAACAGATTTTTGAGATGTATGAGTGTGAATCTAATGAATTTGTTTCATATATCATATATTTCATTATTAAACTTGGGATAATGTCATATATTCCAAAATGATGAATTAATTTTATCCTAAGTTTAATAGTGGCATATGTGACATTGGTAATGTCATATATCATATATTCCATTATTAAACTTAGGATAATGTCATATATATCAAAATGATGAATTAATTTTATCGTAAGTTTAATAGTGGCATATGTGATATTGTTAATGTCATATATCATATATTTCATTATTAAACTTAGGATAATGTCATATATGCCCAAATGATGAATTAATTTTATCGTAAGTTTAATAGTGGCATATGTGACATTGGAAATGTCATATATCATATATTCCATTATTAAACTTAGGATAATGTCATATATATCAAAATGATGAATTAATTTTATCGTAAGTTTAATAGTGACATATGTGATATTGGTAATGTCATATATCATATATTCAATTATAATACTTAGGATAATGTCATATATTTCAAAATTATGAATTAAATTTATCCTAAGTTTAATAGTGACATATGTGATATTGGTAATGCCATATTTATAAGAAAATACTACGTGTAAACATTTCAAAAAGTGATCCTTTGTTAAAGGTTTTTTTTTTTTTTTTTTTGTAAAGATAAAAAAATTAACGTGGTGTAACATTAATAATATATTGTGCTATATTTTTCACAAAGTGTTACATCTTAAATGTAAAGATAATTTATACTAGTACTTATCTTAAAGTGTTGAATATACTAGAAAATATTTAAATTATAACTTGTTAGAATTGGTGTACGTGTGCTAAAATAAAATGTTATTTGTATACATATAAAAAATATAAATGTCCACATTAGACCCTCCCAACAAGTTTCATCATATCATATTACTTATGTTATATTTTCTTTAATAAATTCGTGAATTCATTAAACGTACGTAACTTAAAATTTGCTTCTAAATTTTTATTTAGAGATTTTCGTTTTTAAGTTCTATTCTACCCCATATATAAAAACGGAACTATTTTTGTTTGTAAGGTTTTACCTAGATTTTTGATTCATCAAAATATTTTATATTTTTTGAAAGTATTAAAATTTATTCCCTCTTTTATTTTTTTCAATCTCCCGCCTATAATTTTCCCCAAATTCAAGAACTCTACAACTTCTCCCTCCAAATGCTCTTGTCAACTAGGATACTTCTCTCCCTTATCTCCCTTTGCTATTTTTATGTAATGCCCACAACACCTCACGATTTTCATTTGGTCCGATTATAGACCTAAGGTTTTGTGGAAGATATGATTATTTGGGTATTATTTCGCCCCAAGAATGAAAGGTAAGTTAATTTGATTTATTTGTAGATAAATATTGAGCTTATTTTTTCTTCATATCCGAATAAACCAGTTTGTACTGATTTATATAATTTCCACCTTTAAATATATAGTGTATGAATTTTATTTATATATTTATTAATATAACAAAACAGAGCCATGTAAGATCCTTCGGTTTCTAGGGATGAGTTTTGAGAGGCAAAGACTAGTTCTTTGAATATATACTACTATTATTATCTGTGTGTACAATGCTGCAATTTCTTTTTTAAAGTTAGAGTCTTTTTTGTTGGTCAAAGAAAAGCATCATAGGTAAGTATAGGTGGCAAAATGAACGGGTTGGGTCGGGTCGAGTCACAGGTCTAGATGGGTTTGGGTCTATAAATGGGTCCGGGTCTAGATGGGTCATATAGGAAGATGGGTCTAAATGGGTCCGGGTCAAATGGGTCTCGGGTCGGGTCGACCCATCGGTTTCCACCAAACTTTTTTTTTTATATGAGAGAAAAAATGAAAAAAATGAAATGAGATGAAAAAAAAAAAAAAATTACCCACGAGACCCGTGTAAATCCATTGATTAATTGTTATACAATTGGAGGTTATATTAAATACCCATTTAGACCCATCCAAAATGGGAGGTGACCTAACAAACCAACCCCTCTTAAATATTAACCAAGTTGACCCATAAATAACCAATGTGTCTAAAATTGCACCTCTATATGACATACAATTAACATTAATTCTAAATTATAATGACGAGAACTAAATTTCGTGCCTATTATTAGGTATCCTTGTCATGTGTTCATAATCATTTTATTATTTATAACCATTATATTTGTTCAAGGCCTTACCTTTTTACATATCCTATTAAGAAATTACATATGTTATGATTGTTAATGTCATATAACCATTTGATCATACCATTTCTACTTGCATACATTAAACTTTTTGGTCAAAATGACTTTAATATGCAAAAACATGTTGAGAGTGGGATTCGAACTTGGATCTCAACCCATCCATCTACAAAGAAACGCGTTAAGCAATTGAGCTAAATGTTAGGTCTTTTTACAAAGCCAATACTTTTTATATAACTATACACGTTAGCTTTTGGCAAGCTAACACACGCTAAACTTTAGACGCACATAATAAGTTATGTGACCATTTGTACCGGATTTTGGCTACACCGAAATCATATGTGACAAACTCGACTACATGATTTAGTCACATAAACAATTACTTCACGTGACATATAAAGTCTCCTGATTTAGACACACAAACTCACGCCCAATGTGACTAATATCAAACTTAATGATAATCATTTTTGCCCATTTTTGCTCTAAATAATAGCCACATGAATATTTCACAACGTGACTGCTGTGAATATATTGGTCACATATAATTACCTAAAATGTGGCCATAAACATCATTTAGATACACATTTGTGATATAGTGTGGCTATTATAAAGCCATATAGTCACATGATCGTACTAGAAATTAATGTGACTATACAAATTAGCTTTTGACATTCTAACACACACTAAACTTTAGACACACATAATAAATTATGTGACCATATGTACCGGATTTTGGCTACACTAAAATCATGTGTGACAAACTCGACTATATGGTTTAGTCACATAAACAATTACTTAATGTGACCATATAGTGGCATCTGATTTAGACACACATACTAACACTCATGACTAATATCAAGTTTAATGATAATCGTTTTTGCCCATTTTTGCTCTAAATAATAGTCACATGAATATTTCACAACGTGACTATTGTGAATATATTGGTCACATATAATCACTAAAATGTGGCCATAAAAATTATTTAGATACACATTTGTGATACGGTGTGGCTATTATAAAGCCATATAGTCACATGATTGTGCTAGAAATTAATGTGACTATACACATTAGCTTTTGGCATTTTAATACACACTAAACTTTAGACACACATAATAAGTTATGTAACCATATGTACCGGATTTTGGCTACACTGAAATCATGTGTGACAAACTCGACTATATGATTTAGTCACATAAACAATTACTTCATGTAACCATATAGTGGCATTTGGTCACAGTGTTTAAGTGTGTGACATAGATTTGTCACGTTTTATGTGTATAACGTGACTAATGCTTCGAACTTACTCTTCATTTGTCACGCGTTCCAAATTCATATGTGACTAAATAATCAGCCGAAAAATAGCACTGCCCTTTAGCCACATAAATGTTCGAAGGTGTGGCAATATATTTCAGAATGGTCACACGATTGGAGTTCAGATGTGGCTAACTAATAACGTCAATTTTATTTTTGTACCTTTAGTCACATAAATATTCGAATGTGTGACCGTTTCATTTCGACTATGTGTGACCAAATCGCAAATTTGTACTAGTGGTAGATCATTGTGTGGTGATCGTTTTTCCTAAAAGAGCTTTGCGATCCGGTGTCGTGTGGTGGTAGTATTTTGTGATTTTGTGTGATGGTGGTAATGTGGTGTTTGAGAGAAAAAAGAAAAGAAGAAATAGAGAAAGAAAGTGAAAGTGAGGTGAGGGAGGTGGTGACCCTCACCTTTTTGGGCTGATTTCGAGTGGGGTCCACCGGGTGTGGACTTCACCAATTTCGTTTCCTGCAATCGCGCTCCGTGCAGTGTTCGTTTTCCTCGATTGTTTAATCGTATAAATAGTTTTATACACGTTTAATTATATGTTTTAAAATGCGCATAATTATTCAATATTTTTGTTGAAGTATTTTACCAAAATACATAATACTTGAGTTATAAATCATAACTTTTATTTATTTCGTTTTGTTTGCGCGTTAACATTTTATCGCGTTGTTACCAATTGTATTATACGAACTGAATATGAAATATTATCAAAATAATATTTTGGATATAATAGTGTTATTAAATAATGTCACGTTATTTAATAAAATTGATCACCAACGTCCGTATTTAATTGAACCGAATTACATTCGATTTGAAGAGCGTACGATTTAATCAAATCGCATATTTGTATATATTCATCAATATATATTCCGATACATTAATTAGCCTAACACAAAACTAATTACATGTATTAACATATGATTAGGCACTAATTACTAGTCCTAATTTGGCGGGTGTTACATTCTCCCCCTGTTAGGAGAATTTCGTCCCGAAATTTAGCTCGAGGTCGCGTTTGATGTAGAATCGGAAAATAGTTGAGGATACTTGAGTCGCATTTGGTCTTCCCGTTCCCAGGTGAATTCCGGACCGCGCCGCGAATTCCACCTGACCTTGACGATGGGAATACGACTCTGTTTTAGTTGTTTGACCTCACGGTCCATGATTTCAGCGGGTTCCTCAATGAAGTGAAGTCTATCGTCAACACGAATTTCATCTAGTGGGATAATAAGTGTCTCATCAGACAGACACTTCTTCAAATTTGAAATATGAAAGGTGGGGTGCACGCTGCTGAGTTCGGGTGGCAGCTGCAATCGATAAGCTACGGGGCCAATCCGTTCGAGGATCTCAAAAGGCCCGATGTACCTGGGATTTAACTTCCCGCGTTTGCCAAAACGGATAACGCCTTTCCAAGGCGATACTTTTAAGAGTACTCGATCCCCAACTTGGAACTCGAATGGTTTGCGTCTCACGTCAGCATAACTTTTCTAACGATCACGTGCGGCTTTGAGTCGATTTTGGATTTCCACAATTTTCTCAGTGGTGGCGTGTATGAGTTCAGGACCAGTGAGTTGACTATCTCCCACTTCAGTCCAACAGATCGGTGATCGGCACTTACGTCCGTACAGTGCCTCAAAAGGTGCAGCTTTGATACTGGCATGATAGCTGTTATTGTACGAGAATTCGCACAACGGTAGATGTCTTTCCCAGTTTGTACCGAAATCAACTACGCAGGCGCGTAGCATATCTTCCAGTGTCTGAATTGTTCATTCACTTTGGCCATCGGTTTGAGGATGGTACGCGGTGCTCATATCGAGACGAGTACCCAATGCTTTTTGAAGTGATTGCCAAAAGTGAGAGGTGAAACGGGCATCTCTGTCGGAGATGATCGAGATTGGAACACCGTGATGAGAAACGATTTCCTTGATGTAGATTTGTGCAAGGCGTTCCATTTTATCGTTTTCCTTGATTGCCAGGAAATGGGCAGATTTGGTGAGCCGATTGACGATCACCCATATGGTATCGCAACCGCTCGACGACTTGGGTAGTTTGGTTATGAAATCCATGGCAATTTGTTCCCATTTCCATTCAGGGATTTCAGGTTGTTGGAGTAAGCCAGGTGGTTTCTGATGTTCGGTTTTGACTTTCGAGCAAGTAAGGCACTTGCTGACATAAGTGGCGATTTCGGCTTTCATGTTCGGCCACCAATAAAATTCCTTGATTCCGTGGTACATTTTATCGGATCCCGGATGGATAGAATACTTGGACTTGTGAGCCTCATCCATCACCAAGTCTCGTAGGTTCCCAAAATTAGGCAACCAGATTCGGTTTAAGAAATACCTAATCCCGTTAGGTCTGATTTCGAATTGTTTGTCAATACCCCGCAAGGCTTCGTTTTTGATGTTTCAGGTTTCAGGGCTTCGATCTGAGCGGTATGAATCTGAATGGTAAGATCGTTGTGAATGGTCACACTGAGGGCTCGGACTCGAAGTGGTTTTGGTCATTCCTTTCGACTGAGGGCATCGGCTACAACATTAGCCTTCCCTGGATGGTACTTGATCTCGCAATCGTAATCGGTAAGCAACTCGACCCATCGACGTTGCCTCATATTGAGATCCTTCTGATCGAATATATGTTGGAGACTTTTATGATCGGTAAAGATTGTGCACTTAGTGCAGTAGACATAATGTCTCCAGATTTTTAGAGTAAAAACGACAGCTCCAAGTTCGAGATCATGGGTGGTGTAGTTCTTTTAATGAATTTTCAGTTGTCGTGAGGCATAGGCAATGACTTTGTCCCGTTGCATCAGCACGCAACCGAGACCTTGGTGAGAAGCATCGCAGTATACCACGAAGTCATCGGTGCCTTCGGGTAAGGATAGAATTGGAGCACTGCAAAGCTTTTGTTTCAGAAGTTGGAACGCTGACTCTTGTTTATCGGTCCAATCGAACCTTTTGTCCTTCTGAGTCAGTACCGTGAGTGGTTGAGCTATTTTGGAGAAATTTTCGATAAATCGCCAATAGTACCCAGCAAGACCCAAGAATTGTCGTACTTCAGTTGCAGAGGTGGGTGCTTGCCAGTCTTTGATAGCCTCGATTTTTGATGGGTCAACGTGAATTCCCTGACTGTCGATCACGTGACCAAGGAATTGAACGGTTTGTATCCAGAACTCACACTTAGAGAATTTGGCATAAAGCTCCTCGTGTCTAAGTAGTTCAATGATGGTTTTGAGGTGTTGCGCATGTTCTTGCTCGTTGCGCGAGTAAATGAGTATGTCATCGATAAAGACAATGACAAACTTGTCGAGGTAAGGTTTACACACCCGATTCATGAGGTCCATGAATACAGCCGGTGCGTTGGTTAGACCGAAGGGCATCACTTGGAATTCTAGTGCCCGTAACGAGTTCTGAAAGAAGTTTTTGGAATATCAGTGTCGCGAACTCGTAACTGGTGATAGCCTGACCGCATGTCGATTTTTGAGTAGAAACTTGAACCCTGAAGTTGGTCGAATAGATCATCAATGCGAGGAAGTGGGTATCGGTTTTTGACGGTCAATTTGTTCAATTCTCGGTAATCGATGCACATTCGGAATGAACCGTCCTTCTTTTTAACGAATAAGACCGGAGCTCCCCAAGGTGAAGAACTCGGTCTAATGAATCCTCTATCCAGAAGTTCCTGTAACTGAGCGGACAACTCCTGAAGTTCGGATGGGGCTAAACGGTACGGTGCGCGGGCCACCGGTGCGGCACCCGGCACGAGATCAATTGAGAACTCATCCTGTCTAGATGGAGGTAAACCAAGTAGTTCTTCCGGAAAGACTTCGGGAAAGTCTCTAACAATTGGCACATCCTCAAGTCGTTTCTCCTCCGACTTCTTCTCTGTGATGTGTGTGAGTATTGCAGGGTAACCCTTTCTCAGGAATTTTTGGGTTTTTAAGCAAGAGATGATGTTGAGTCTCGTCCCACCGGTCTCCCCCTGTATGATCAAGGTTCCACCGGCAGCGAGTGGAATGCGGACGATCTTATCGTAACAAACGATTTCAGCTCGGTGTTTGGACAACCAGTCCATTCCAATGATGACGTCGAAACTCCCGATTTCTATGGGTACAAGATTGATTGAAAAGGTTTTGTCAGCTAGGTTTAAAGTGCAATTAGGTATCACACTATTGGTTTCTATAAGTTTCCCATTTGCTAGCTCTACAGTGTACTTAACATCTAAGGCAACAGGGGTGATGTCAAGTAATGGGTAAAAGTCATCGGAGATAAAGCTTCTATCAGCACCAGTATCAAATAGAACAGAAGCAGTTAAGTTGTTGAGGAGGAACATACCCGAGACCACATTCAGGTCTTGGCGGGCGTCCCCGGATTTGATGACGAAGGCTCTGCTTCGGGTGTTGTTGTTGTTGCTGTTGCGGTTGTTGTTGTTGTTGTTGTTGTTATTCTTCAGCTTTGGGCACGTGTCCCTGAAGTGCCCGGGTTTCCCACACTCAAAGCAGATTTTGGGTGGTCTGGTGTTGTTGGAATTGTTGTTGGCAGGAGAATTGCAATCTTTGGTGAGGTGGCCGTACCTCTTGCAATTGTTGCAAAAGGGACCACAGGAGCCTTCATGGTGGCGACTGCACTTGGAACAATAGGGTTTGTTCCCAGTGTAGCCCCGTGTGATGTCGGTGGTGGTGTTGTAGGCTTTGATGGTGTCAGGTTTCTTGTTTTGGTAGTTAGGGTGGCTGTTGTGGTGGTCAGACCACTTTCTCTTGTGTGGGTGGGAGGATGAAGTAGGTGGTTCTGATTCCTGGCTCATTGCCATGAGGTCTTGGGCTAATAGGATTGCACCGTCGATGGTGGTTTGATTTGAAGAGGCGACGTGCCCCCGAACAGGTTCTGGAAGGCCAAGGATGTACTTCCTGATTTTATCGGGTTCTGTGCTCACCATAGCTGGGCGGAGAGCAGCGAGTTGCTGGAACCTGGTGGTATAACCATCGATATCACCACCATGAACCTTTAAGTTCCAGAACTCCTCGTCTAGCTTTTGGAGTTTGGCGATTGAGCAGTATTTGGCAGTGAGTTTTGCTTTCAAGTCCTCCCAAGTTATTTGGTAGGTAGTGTCAGCACCCACGGATTGGGAATATGAGTTCCACCAAGAGTGGGCATCATCTTCGAGAGAGCAGGTGGCGAAGTTTACTTTGTCGTTCTCCGCGCATTTGCTGACACGGAAAACAGTTTCCATCTTCTCGAACCATCTGATCAGTCCGATGGCTCCTTCAGAACCCTTGAAACTTGAGGGTTTGCAGCTCTGAAAGCCCTTGTAAGAACAAGGTTTAGCAGCAGGGGTTTCAACGGCATCGCTGTTTCTCGTGGAATTTTGTGGAGTATTCCGAGCCAAGGCTTCAGTAACAGCCTGGGTTATAAGGGATGTGAGCTGAGCATCGGTGTATGGTCTTGTCTTTGGCGGCATGATTCTTCAATAAAAGAAATGAAGATACATGAGATTTTGTAGGAAAGTTGTATTTGTTATAGATGTACATGTATAAAAGCAGTAATACATGACATCAACATGGAAAAATGACAATTAATATGAGTTGAAACAACAAGGAATATTTGATAGCTAATATGAGTTCAAAGGTTACATCCTACGGATGTATTACAAAAGGCGTCGGGAATTGTTACATCCGATTAATTTATAGAGTAGCGCTTAGATATTTACTAGATTACAGAATAGATTACAAGGCAAAGACTACACTAGTCTTAACGTAGGTTAATTTGTTCCATCATCTTGACAAGACGGTCCACAGTGTTTGCAAGTCTGCTAGCTTGTCGGGCGTTATCTTCTGCTAGGGCTAGTCGTTGTGTTAGTCCACGGGCATACTCTGCTGCTTCATGTGAGCGCTGTTCACATTCTTCCATCCTTTGTCGCAGAAGGGCATTTTCCACGCTTATTTCTATTACTTTGTTGCGAAGGACATCCATGTTGTTGTTTGTGGTTTCAAGGTCGTCGGAGACTTGTTCGATGCGTTCAAGGGATGTAAGTCTCCAGTTTTCGTTCGTTTCCTGCAGCACGACATCCATGGTGCGAAGTCGCTGCTCGTGTTGGTTCACCCTAGCGGCTAAGGCCGGCAAGGTGAAGTGAGTGGAGTACGGGCCAGCTCGAGGCAACCTGTTGTTCCTCCTTGCTACCCTTGGGTTCTGCGACCCGGATTGAGAGCGAGTTGAATTTGATGGTGTGTTTGCCATTTCTGAGACAAAGCGTTAGTAAGATTGAGGCCTATATTCATATAGTTCCTATATAATATAGTCTATTGAGTGTCTAGCATAAACATGTTTAAGTCTCGGTTCTCTCGAGGTCAGAGTCTTCTATCGTACCCCGTTCAGCCATAACTACTTTCAGATCTTACATCATCTTTGCTTAATTGTACATAGTTGATCAGGCTATGTTAAATTAAACTCGTATGACGTAATCACTGAACCAGTTATACCTAATAAGGAATACTGCCTAATGGTCATAGTTTAGGCCCACTAAATGCAACCTAGTTCACTATAACCTTAGGCTCTGATACCAATCTGTAACACCCCCAAATTTGATTGATTTGCGGAAGCACGATTTGGGTGTTACTAATCAATAACAAAGCACAAAGATATATAGTAAACGACTCTATATGCGTCGTTTTAACAAAATATATTGATAATTGAAATGTTTACAACATTTGAAGCTTTACATAGCTCAAGTTTAAATTAAAAGGAGATTTCAGTACATAAGTACTTGTACAAAATATACTAATGCAAGAAAATCTCAATCGTCTGTATGCTGACTCGAGCTAAAGTCCTGAAGCAGAAACATCCTACTGCTTGGTACCTGCGATACATGCTAAAAGGTCAGCTAAAAGCTGGTGAGCTCACAGGTTTGAAATCAGTTAATATAGTATGAACCGCAAGATTTAAATAATGAATTGCATCCAGCAATTTAATGATAGTAATCGTGTATACAGCCATGAGCACATAGTTGAGCTTAACTCGAGGGCCGGGTCCCCTATAGAGAATTCCGAGCGAGGTGCCTCCACGAATGCCTAATCAACATTCGTCTTCCCAAATATTAGTACGTCCGTTTACCCGGTTAGTGCTTGCTAACCCGAACGAGGAGGGTTAATCCTATATGGTACCATATACTAATATTCACGCTACAATATATTAACAACTATGCTGACGGAGGACTTTAAATGATTAGTTTCGAAAAACTCATGTAGTATATGAAATGTTTGTACTTGCGTTCACATGTTAAAAGTTGAGCAATATATCACACCCCTGAGTAAAACAGTAAAAAGAGGGGCTATGAGACTCACCTGAGTCGTTGAGTTTATGAAAATAAACTGAGAATGATTAGCCGAGAATCGAAGTCCAAAGACTTGTAACCTGAGGGTGTCCACGACACGCGATGGTTATAATATGCGAAGGTATCTAATAAGACTACCTTGTAGTTGTTCGTCCAACTATAATGTCCAAATGTTCCCAATTCGGTGGATAGTTTAAGTGTTTGAAAACACGTACGGCCCGTTGGTGATTTTGGTAATAATGATCTTGATGTTATTTTGTTAGTTTCAAAGCGTTATACAAGTTTGATGTTTGGTGTGAAATGTGTCTACGAAATCTAAGTACGGGGGTCCGGGGGCAGCGCCCCTGGTAGCGGGGTCCAAGGGGCGGCAGCCCCTGGCGGGGACCAAGGGGCAGAGCCCCTGGCTGGGGTCGAGCTGCCAGGTCAGCTTGGAAAATTTTTATTTCTACTATATTGCTTTGACGAAAAACGCATATGGACTTGAAATTTTGTGAAATCAAGTGATAAAATTTAGGGTCTCGACACTTAATGAAAATCTGTGTTTTCTGGTTTGTACGACGTTGGGTGCGACGTTGCAGGTAAGGATTGCGACGTTGAGCATGACGTCGCTAAAGGCGACGTTTCGCAATTTAATGCGACGTTAAGGATGATGTCGCTATACGCGACGTTATTGATTCTAGCAACGTAGTAGGCGACGTCAGTATGTGCGACTTCGCAATTCAATGCGACGTTATGTGCGACGTCGCTAAGGCGACGTTATTGATTTCTGTGCGACGTTATACGCGACGTCGCAAAGGCTCCAGGCCAGATGCGACGTTACGGGCTGTTGGCCGGATTTTGTGTCGAAAACGAGTTTTCCGGCGTCCATTCGGTCCAAATCTTTTACCCAACCCATATTTGGACATTTTGAACGTATATAAACAATAAAAAAACGTAAAAATGAGTAAAAACGGAGAGTTTCGGGTTTTGTCGGAAAACTTACAAAGTGTCGGATTGAAAATCCGAAAAGATGGAAATGTAGATCGTTGTGTGGTGATCGTTTTTCCTAAAAGAGCTTTGCGATCCGGTGTCGTGTGGTGGTAGTATTTTGTGATTTTGTGTGGTGGTGGTAATGTGGTGTTTGAGAGAAAAAAGAAAAGAAGAAAGAGAGAAAGAAAGTGAAAGTGAGGTGAGGGAGGTGGTGACCCTCACCTTTTTGGGCTGATTTCGAGTGGGGTCCACCGGGTGTGGACTTCACCAATTTCGTTTCCTGCAATCGCGCTCCGTGTAGTGTTCGTTTTCCTCGATTGTTTAATCGTTTAAATAGTTTTATACATGTTTAATTATATGTTTTAAAATGCGCATAATTATTCAATATTTTTGTTGAAGTATTTTACCAAAATACATAATACTTGAGTTATAAATCATAACTTTTATTTATTTCGTTTTGTTTGCGCGTTAACATTTTATCGCGTTGTTACCAATTGTATTATACGAACTGAATATGAAATATTATCAAAATAATATTTTGGATATAATAGTGTTATTAAATAATGTCACGTTATTTAATAAAATTGATCACCAACGTCCGTATTTAATTGAACCGAATTACATTCGATTTGAAGAGCGCACGATTTAATCAAATCGTATATTTGTATATATTCATCAATATATATTCCGATACATTAATTAGCCTAACACAAAACTAATTACATGTATTAACATAGGATTAGGCACTAATTACTAGTCCTAATTTGGCGGGTGTTACAACTTCCGCTTTCATTACAGAGTCGCTGTGTTGATGTTAGTATATCTAAGGTGATAGAGGGTTTAGATAAGCTGGACGTGGATACAGTCTTATACCATGAGGCAGCTGTTGAATATCTGAAGCAAGTGACTCCAGGGTCGAAGGTTGAAGATTTTGTGAAAAAGATTGAAGGTTTGTCTGCTGAGCTTGAGGTGCAGAGGAAGCGTGTTACTGATAGCGATGTGTTGATTAAGGAGAAAGATAAGAAGATTGCGGATTCTGATCATGAATTGTTTGTTATGGGAGACAAGTTGCGAGAGTCCGAGAGGAGGATTACTGATTTAGAAATGAAAATGGGAAAGTTTGAGGAAAAGATGGGGGTTTCTGAGATGAAGTTGAGTTCGGCTGATGAGAGGTTAGCATTGGCTAGGGGTGAGCAAGCTGATTTGTTAAAGAAAGTGTTGATTAATTTTCTGAGCATCTGTTGAAAAGTTACGAATTCTCTGCTCCGGTGGCACGTTTAGTTAGTTGTGCTGAGGCAGTTGCCGGGCAGAAGATGCTTGAGTTGGTTCGTGCCAAAGGTGATCAGGAGAAGGTTTTGTTGGTTGACTTACCGGAGCATGATCCACATGCGCAAGAAGACTTGGATGATGCTATTGCCGCTTGCAGGGATGTGAAGTTTCCTTTTACTCAGAAAATTGTTGATGCTGCTCACCTTTCATTGTTTGAGATTCTGGATATTGTTCCTGATCTTGCTCTTACCTGTTCCAATGATCCTTGATTTGCCTTACTATTTCCTGGACAATGTTTGATGTTCTTATGATTTGGAAAACTTAATGTTTTGTAAGCTCTCTGTTGAGCGAAAACAATGTTGGTGCCAGGTTTTGGCTTGTTTGAATTGCCTGTTTTGAATGCATTTTATGGCTATGCTTTGCTATAATCCTTTTGGTTGCATGTAACTAGCTTATACTTTGTTACTACAATTTAAGTAACTTGCTTTTTATAGATAAGGCATAAATCTGGGTCACGAGTTTACTCTAAAATACGCTTTTGAAAAACATCATTTTTTCTGGAAACCTCCTCCCGGAAGTGTGGGAAGTGATCACCTATGCCCGGACTGATACATCAAAAGTGTGATGTATTTTCGGATTGAACTACATGTCAATCCAATACTATGGGTTGCTATACCACTTGTAGTGCTTAGGGTCCCTAAAGTGTGGGTTACCCCGTATTACCCTTTGAACATGCACGAATCAAAGTTTTCATATCTTGTAAACGTAAGATTTGGGTAGTTATAACAAACAATTTTTTGTTACCAAAATTTCGTATATATCTTCATTAAGACATGCTCTCTATCTTTATAATTACAAGCAAAACACGTGCTATGTAGAGTAATCTAAGAGAAGGTTTCCTACATTAAAGGTAGCATTTCTTCATGTTGGTGGCATGCCACATTCGATCCACCATTTTTCCTTGTAAGTCTTCAAGCTTATATGATCCATTCAAGCTAGCTTCCACTACCTTGTAGGGGCCTTCCCATGTTTGGCCAAGCTTTCCACCTGGGGCTGACTTGCTTGTCTCATTGTTTCTCATAACATATTCTCCCACCTTGAAGGATATCTTTTTTACCTTCTTGTTGTAGTATTTTTCCAACTCTTTCTTATATTTTGCTTCACGCATAGCTGCTAACTCTCTTCGTTCTTCCAAGAGGTCAAGATTCTCCCTTAGGTCATCTTTGTTCTTTCCTTCTTCTGTATGGAGGTATCTGTGTGAGGGTACACTTATCTCAGCTGGCAGTAAAGCTTCTGACCCGTATGCTAAACTGAAGGGAGTTTCTCCATTGCTTCGCTTTGGTGTTGTTCTTATGGCCCATAGTACATTTGGCAACTCGTCAACCCATTCACTTTTGCTCTTTCCTAGTCTGGCTTTGATGCCTCTGACCACATCTCGATTGGTTACTTCTACCTGACCATTAGCTTGCGGGTGGTATACTGAAGTGAAAGCTTGTTGAAAATTTAAACCTTCGCACCTTTCTTTGAATTTTCCTTCTGCGAACTGTTTTCCGTTGTCACTCACGATCACTCTTGGGACCCCGAATCTGCAGACAATGTTATCCCATACAAAATTTACCACATACTGACCAGAGATCGTCTTGAGTGGCTTAGCTTCGACCCACTTTGTAAAGTAATCCACAGCTACCAGCAAGAACTTCACCCCTCCAGGAGCCTCAGGGAATGATCCCACAATATCAATTCCCCATTTGAAAAAGGGCCAAGCCGAAGTCACCGGGATTAAATCATGTTTCGGTTGTTTTTGCATTGGCGCATGGATCTGGCAAGATTTACAACTCTGTAGTTCCTCCTTGGTATCACCATACATGGTTGGCCAGCAATACCCCAAAGTTTTGATCTTTGACACTACTGTTCTTGGGCCTGAATGTAACCCACAAGAGCCTTCATGTACTTCTCGAATGACTTTCTTCGCTTCACTGTTTCCGACACATCTTAACCAGGGTTGTAAATATGACCTTCTGTATAATACTCCTTCATAGAATGTATAGTGCGGCGCCCAGGCCTGGATTCTTCTGGCCTTTTGCTTATCCTGTGGTAGACTTCCATGCGTTAGGTAGCTGATGATGTCGACCATCCAAGGATCCGTTTCTTCTTTTAAACTCATGATGTCATGGCCTTCCTCTATGGAACTCCTTGGTAGTACCTCTACAAGAACTTCCTTCGTGAGATGCTCGAATTGCATGGATGCAAGCTTACTCAAGGCATCAGCTTTTTTGTTTTGATTTCTCCGGATATGCTCTATCTCGAACTTCTTGAAGCCTTTTATTTTATCTTTCACTTTCTCTAAATACTTCTTCATCTTGAGGTCTTTTGCCTCAAATTCCCCTTCTATTTGCTTTGCTACTAGTTGCGAATCCACAAAGGCCTTTAAACACTCCACTTTCATTTGAATTGCGATATTAATTCCTGCTAGCAAAGCCTCATACTCTGCTTCGTTATTAGAGGTGTTAAATTCAAATCTTAAGGCGTAAGTAAACTCCTTCTTTTCTGGATTGGTTAGGATCAAACCGGCTCCAGCACCTTCGGCGCTGGAGGCGCCATCAGTGTATAGTGACCAGAACTTACTGGTTGGAGATTTTTTGATTACCTTACCCTGTATCTTCATTTCTTGCGTTGAGTCTTTCACTGTCATCTCTGCCACGAAGTCAGCTAGAACCTGACCTTTTACTGAAACTCGAGGTTTGAATTCGATGTCATGCTCTCCTAACTCAATCGCCCATTTGGCTAATCTTCCTGATTTCTCAGGTTTTGCTAACACCTGTCGGAGGGGTTGATCCGTTATTACTATCACTGGGTGTCCTTGAAAGTATCGCTTCAGCCTTCTAGCTGCATGTACTAGGGCCAATACCAGCTTCTCCATAGAAGGATAATTGATCTCCGGGCCTTGAAGTGCCCTACTTACAAAGTAGATAGGTACCTGTGCTTTCTTCCTTTCTGCCAGTAGGACGGCGCTTACTGCTTCTTTCGTTGCTGATAGGTACATGAATAGTGTTTCCCTTGCTATCGGCGCTGTTAGCGTGGGTAACTTTTCTAGCAAGTTTTTCATCTGCTGGAATGCTCCCTCAGCCTCTTCAGTCCATGAAAAGTCTTTTTTATTAGTGCAATTTTTTAAAGTTTTAAAGAATGGTAATGACCTTTCCGCCGCCTTAGACAAAAAACGACTTAAAGCCGCCAACCTTCCGTTCAAAGCCTGGACCTCCCTTAAGGTACTGGGTGACTTCATATCACGCACAGATTGTATTTTCTCAGGATTAGCTCTTATTCCATCGGCTGTTACCAAATATCCCAAATACTGACCTTCTTCCAGCCCAAAGGTGCACTTTTTCGGGTTCAACTTCATATCGATCTTTCTCAAGGTGGAGAAAGTTTATGATATGTCACTCAGCATATCCTCTTCATTGTAACTCTTAATCACCATGTCATCCACATAGGCTTCTAGGTTTCTCCCTACTTGACCTTCGAAAGCTTTGTCTACCAACCTCTGATAGGTAGCCCCTGCATTCTTCAAGCCGAAAGGCATCTTCTTATAACAGAATATTCCTATGTCGGTGTGGAATGCCGTCTTATCTTCGTCCTTTTCCGCCATCTGGATCTGATGATACCCTTTATAAGCATCCAAAAAACATTTTAAACGAAAACCACCCAAATATTCAACCTTCCAGTCTATTGATGGAAGAGGGTAGCAATCTTTTGGACAGGCTTTGTTTAGGTCCGTAAAGTCTACACACATTCGCCATACTCCATCACCCTTTTTGACCATGATGGGATTAGCAATCCAAGTTTGGTACTTTACCTCCCGAAGGATATCTGCTGCAACCAAATCCTTTACTTGCTCACAAGCTTCCCTACTCCTGTCGAGGGCCAAGTGCCTCTTCTTTTGTTGAACGGGTGTCTTGTTTGGATGTACATTCAAGTGATGTTCAGTCACAAATTCTCTATCTTCTCCATTTGATTCTTTGAACAGGAGTTTTCTTGGTACTCCTGTCATGTCTTCCGGGCTCCAAGCGAATACATCGACATTCCTTCTCAACAATTGCAATAGCTTCTCTTTAACTTCCTCCGATAAATGTCTTCCAACAGCCACCATTTGATCAGGACATGCCTCATTAATAATTTCCCTCTGCTCGGCGTCATCGCACGAGTATATGACTTGCTTAGCGTCGTCGTGTCTTTCTATCGTTGGCTTGCTTTTGCTTTCACATTTCCGGCTAGAATAGACAGTTGCCATTCCATTTGGTGTTAGGAATTTCATTATTCCGTGCACAGTAGACACTACTGCCCCGAGGAGGCACATGGATGGTCTTCCCAGAATGACATTGTACGGGGAATCTGATCTGACAATTATGAAATCTAAGACTTCCGTTCTTACTGTCGGGTAAGTACCCAAAGTGGTCCTTAGGCTTATTACTCCTAACGGCCAGGATGTTTCCCTAGAGAACCCTATCAAAGGTCTCGTTACATCTCTCCTGAGTGCCTGTATACCTCTGGGTAGCTGTCTGAAGCAGCTTTCGTACATCACATCAGAGGAGCTTCCTCCATCTATGTCACACCCCAAAATTATGATGCGGAAGCGGGTCGGTTCGGGGCGCGACTAATCAGTATACAAAGCACACAAGATTTCATAATGAACGACTACTACATGCGTTGTTTACAAATACATTGATAAAATAAAGGTTTTACACCGTTATAATATAGTTTACAAAAGCCCCTTGAGTTCAAATGATAGAGATTCTATGGCATAACTAAATTATACAAAATATAGTAATGCATGACAATCTCTTGATGTCTGTATGCGACTCGAACTAATGGGCATCCTGAATGGAAGTCCTACTGCTGCTGAGAACCTGAGAATACATGCTAAAGGTCAGCTATAAAGCTGGTGAGCTCACAGGTTTAATGATAAGATATGATGTATGAACCACAAGATTTAATAATGATGTTTGAAATTAATCAAATATAATGTATATAAAGCCATGAGCACATAGTCTGAGCTTAACTGAGATGTCAGGATCACAATTAAGTGCCTGAGCGAGGGTGCCTCTATGCGTATGCCTAATCAACATACGTATGAACAAATGATAATGCGTCCGTTTGACCAGTCAGTGCTTGCTGACCCGGACGGGGATTGTCAGTCCCATATAGATCCATACACTAACATTCACGCTACAAAGTATTACCAAACTATGCTATGAGGACTTAAAATGATTAGATGATTTACTCATGTAATATATAGCGATGTTTTGATACTTGTGTTCAGATGTAAAACAAAATGAGCATGTATCTCACCCCTAGGTAAAAGCATTTAAAAAGGGGCTATGAGACTCACCTGAGTCTAATGAGATGCTATTAAGCACAAATGATGATTCACAAGACAATGATGTCGATCAATCGACTGAAACCTGCAGGGCGTCTTAGACGCGCAAGGTTTTTGATTGATTAGATGACTTAACAGACCATCTATGCTAGTTGCTCATTCAACTAGTAATGTCCAAATGATTAGTTTTGGATTATTTATATTTTGTAAATATGTACGGCCCGTTGGTGAGTTTTTGTAATAATAATTTCAAGTGTTATTATTATGCGTCTCATCATTTTGTTTACTTGTAAAGTATATACCTATGCATTTTCAAAAGCGAGTACTTTTATATATATCCGAAGATATATATATTTATGTCCGAATGTTTGTAGTCCGAAGGTGTCTAGGTCCGAAAGTGTATATGTGTCCGGATGTAAGTTTTAGTCCGAAAGTCAAGGGTTCGGGTTCGGGAAAGTGGTCCAACGACCACCGTTTGACCCGAAACTTTTACACAAATCCTAATATGTCAAGATAGGCTTATAGAACTTGTCGTTATGTTTCGTGGATGTCTCGAAGTGTCACATTCACCAAACTACCAAAACAGTCCCTAGTTTCCTGTTTTCCAGATTTTGTACTCAACAAATCCATCGATTTGGACCACTTCTAGTCCGATTCATAGCTAACCAAAAATATCACATATTCTCATATATGTCTAGATCATTTCTGCATTTTACGGTATTTTTACATGTCCGTTTACTATTTTTAACAAAAATAAATATGAAGAGTAGTCGGTTTCGGCTCAAAACAGACCTTGGCTCAAAGATTAGCCTCTACACTAAAAACCGTGTATTTTTGGGAAAAGTTTCAGAGAGAACTTTTTGTAGACGACATCCATACGGACATTTCGGTATAATATTTGCGTGTTGATTCATCCTACAACTCAAGTTATAGTCGTTTTAGTGAAGACGAAAATTCTGGTCAGATTACTGTTTTTATATAACTACCTCAAAAACGTGTTTGAGCTTAAGATTTGGACATTATCTCGTTAGATGAACATCATAACATGTATATATATGTAAATCATGAAAATATAGAGAGAGAAGTTAGGGTTTTATACCAAAAACGTGTTCTAGAGAGAGAGGAAAGTGAGATGGTGCTTGATTCGAGTTCCTAGCTTCCTTTCCTTGCTTTCCTTGCCCAAAATGATGGCGGTTGATGGTGGTTTGATGGTGGAGATGTGGTGGTTGTAGAGAGAGGGTGAGAGAGCAGATTTTAGAGAGAGAGATTAGAGAGAGAAGTGGAGGAACCAAATGAGGGAATTAAGGGTGTGATTGGTGGCTTATGGTCAAGGGCATGATCCACAAAAAGTGGATCATGTTGGCTGGTTTTATTAAACAAATGGGGGCAAGGTTTGGTTTAAATCTTGTCTCCATGCCTGGTATTATACCCGCGTTCGATTACCCGATCGTTTAAACATTTATTTATAGGTTAATGTTATACGTACGTGTTTTTAAATAACAATTGGTTTTCGATATTTTAAGTTGAAGTAATACTCCATATTACTTGATAACACTTATAAAAAAATGTTTGATTAATGTGTCGGTTTTCGTTTACGGGATCGCGTTATGATTATTTAATCGCGTGCGGTTTTAATTAGACGTTTTTGTGATCGGTTTGATATACGCTATTTCAAATGAATATTTTCCATCAAAACAATATATTTTAAATTTATAAAATATATTTTGGTTTTCGTTCGATTGTTGGGCGCGTTTCGCTCGTTTTTGGGTCGCGTATGAGCATTTTATGCGATACGGAATACTTATGAAATATTATCGAAATAATATTTAGTAACTAATATGTTTATCGAATAATCTCATATTATTTAATAAAGGGTTCACCAACGTCCATATTAATGTATCGGAATTCGGCCGATATAATAAAATGCACGATTAAATAGAATTGCGTAAATGCGTATATTTATAAAATACACGTAATGATACATACAATTAGCCTACCATGGAACTAATTACATGTATTACAAAATGATTAGGCGAAAATTTCTAGCCCTAATTGGTCGGGTGTCACATTCTCCCCTTGTTAAGAGAATTTCATCCCGAAATTCAGCTCTGAGTTGGCGCGTGAGTGGAGTCTGAAAATAGATGTGGATATTTGAGTCGCATCTGGTCTTCCCATTCCCAAGTGAATTCCGGACCTCGCCGTGAATTCCACCGAACTCTGACAATAGGGATACGACTTTGCTTGAGCTGTTTGACCTCACAGTCCATGATCTCCACTGGTGTCTTGACAAAATGAAGTTTGTCGTCGATTTGAATTTCCTCGAGCGGAATGATGAGTGTCTCATCGGACACGCATTTCTTCAGGTTAGAAATGTGAAATGTGGGATGCACGCTACAAAGCTCTGGAGGTAGCTGCAATCGATATGCGACTGGACCAATCCTTTCAAGGAACTCAAAAGGTCCGATGTATCTCGGGTTTAACTTCCCACGTTTACCAAAACGGATGACACCCTTCCATGGTGATACTTTGAGCAATACTCGATCCCCAACCTGGAACTCGAGATGCTTGCGTCTCACGTCAGCATAACTTTTCTGACGATCACGTGCGGCCTTCAGCCGTTGCTGGATACCAACGATCCTCTCGGTGGTTTCATGAATGATTTCAGGACCAGTCAGTTGGCTGTCTCCAACTTCGGTCCAACAGATGGGCGACCGGCACTTACGACCGTACAGTGCCTCGAATGGTGCAGCTCCAATGCTGGTATGATAGCTGTTGTTGTACGAGAATTCGCACAATGGCAAGTGGTGTTCCCAATTTGCACCGAAATCAATTACTCAGGCGCGTAGCATATCTTCCAGTGTTTGAATTGTCCTTTCACTTTGGCCATCGGTTTGAGAATGATACGCAGTACTCATATCCAGACGAGTACCTAACACTTTCTGTAATGATCTCCAAAACTGAGAAGTGAAACGACTATCTCTGTCAGAGATAATTGAGATAGGAACGCCATGTGTCGATACGATCTCCTTCATATGGACTCGCGTGAGACATTCCATTTTGTCGGTTTCCTTGATGGCAATGAAATGAGCTGATTTGGTGAGCCGGTCTACGATCACCCAAATGGTGTCGCAACCGCTAGCTGTTCTTGGGAGTTTAGTGATGAAATCCATAGCGATTTGCTCCCATTTCCATTCAGGAATGTCCGGTTGCTGTAGCAGACCGGTGGGCTTCTGATATTCTGCTTTGACTTTTGAACATGTGAGGCACTTGCTGACATACGTGGCAATCTCTGCTTTCATGTTTGGCCACCAATATGATCCCTTGATGCCATGATACATCTTGTCAGATCCAGGATGTATAGAATATTTGGATTTGTGAGCTTCATCCATCACCAAGTCTCGAAGATTTCCGAACTTAGGTAACCAGATCCGGTGTGCGAAGTATTTGACCCCATTGGGTTTGGTTTCGAATTGATTCTCCATGTTGCGCAAGGCCTCATCCTTGATGTTTTCAGGTTTCAGTGCTTCGAGTTGAGCAGTTAGAATTTGAATGATTAGATCATTATGGATGGTTATACTAAGGGCTCGGACTCGAAGTGGTTTTGTGCGCTCTTTGCGACTTAGGGCATCGGCAACTACATTTGCTTTGCCCGGATGATACTTGATTTCACAATCATAATCAGTGAGCAACTCGACCCATCGTCGTTGCCTCATGTTGAGATCCTTCTGATCGAATATATGCTGGAGGCTCTTATGATCGGTGAAGATGGTACATCTCGTGCCATACAGGTAATGTCTCCAAATCTTGAGTGCGAACACCACGGCCCCCAGCTCGAGGTCGTGAGTCGTGTAATTCTTTTCGTGAACCTTTAGTGGTCGAGAAGCGTAGGCAATCACCTTGTCCCGTTGCATCAACACGCAACCAAGACCTTGGTGTGAAGCATCACAGTATACCACGAAGTCTTCGTTGCCTTCGGGTAATGATAGTATTGGTGCACTGCAGAGCTTTTGCTTCAATAGCTGAAATGCTGACTCTTGCTTATCAGTCCAATTGAACTTCTTTTCCTTCTGAGTTAGTGTTGTGAGAGGTTGAGCTATTTTGGAAAAATTTTCAATGAAGCACCGATAATAACCAGCTAATCCTAAAAATTGACGTACTTCAGTCGGCGTCGAGGGTGCTTGCCAGTACTTGATTGCCTCAATCTTTGAGGGATCCACGTGAATTCCTTGACTATCAATTACATGACCAAGGAATTGAACAGTTTGCATCCAGAACTCGCACTTGGAGAATTTTGCATATAACTCTTCGTGTCTAAGAAGTTCTAGAATGGTTTTGAGATGCTATGCGTGTTCCTGTTCATTGCGCGAGTAGATGAGAATATCATCGATGAAGACAATGACAAACTTGTCAAGATATGGTTTGCACACTCGGTTCATAAGATCCATGAATACAGCCGGTGCGTTTGTCAAACCAAATGGCATCACTTGGAACTCATAATGACCATAGCGAGTTCGGAAAGCAGTCTTTGGGATGTCGATGTCACGAACTCGTAACTGATGATAACCTGATCTTAGATCTATCTTCGAATAGAAACTTGACCCTTGAAGTTGGTCGAACAGGTCATCAATACGAGGAAGTGGATAACGGTTCTTGACGGTCAATTTGTTCAACTCTCTATAGTCGATACACATCCTGAATGAACCGTCCTTCTTTTTCACAAATAGTACTGGAGCTCCCCATGGTGAAGAACTCGGTCTAATGAATCCCTTATCCAGGAGTTCATGTAACTGAGTAGACAACTCCTGAAGTTCTGAAGGGGCTAAGCGATACGGTGCTCGTGCAACAGGTGCTGCCCCGGGCACGAGATCGATCGAGAACTCAACTTGTCTCGGAGGTGGAAGACCAGGCAAGTCTTCTGGAAAGACTTCTGGAAAGTCTCTAACAATGGGCACATCATCAAGTCGTTTCTCTTCCGACTTTTTCTCCAAGACATGTGCGAGGATCGCCTGGTACCCTTTCCTAAGGTACTTGCGAGTTTTCATGCAGGATATGATATTCAGTCTCGTCCTACCGGTCTCCCCTTGTATGATTAGAGTACTACCGGTGACAAGAGGTATACGGATGATTTTTTCGTAGCAGACAATTTCAGCTCGGTGCTTGGATAACCAATCCATTCCAATAATGACGTCGAAACTTCCAATCTCAACGGGTATAAGGTCAATAGAGAAAATTTCATCAGATAGATTTAAAGTGCAATTTGGTATTATACTGTCAGTCTCAATTAACTTGCCATTAGCTAATTCTACAATGTACTTAGCATCTAAGGCAATAGGGGCAATGTTAAGCAATTGACTAAACTCATCAGATATGAAGCTCCTATCAGCACCAGAATCAAACAGAACAGAAGCAGTAAGATTGTTGAGAAGAAACGTACCCGAGACCACATTCAGGTCTTGACGGGCCTCTCCTGAGTTCAAAACGAAAGCTCTTCCCTTCGCAGTGTTGTTACCCTTGTTCTTCAGCTTTGGGCATTCATTCCTAAAGTGCCCAGTTTCTCCACACTCATAGCAGGACTTTGGTTGGCTGGTGGTGGTGTTGGTGTGGACGGTGGTAGACCTACAGTCTTTGGTCAAATGTCCATACCTTTGACATCTTCCACAAGGTGTGCCGCAAGGACCATCATGATGACGGTGGCACTTTGAACAGTAGGGCTTATTTCCAGTGTAGCCCTTGTTGGAACCAGAACCAGTGTTGGTGGTCTTAACAGACTCAGACTGCTTGAATGATGATTGGTTTTGAGTGGTGTTCCCAGACCACTTTCTTTTGTTGTTGTTCCCAGAAGATGGTACAGATATCTCACGGCTGACAACCATTGCCATAAGTTCATGAGCAATTCCGATAGCTCTATCAAGGGTGGTTGGTTGCGCTGAGGCGACATTCCCCTGGATATTCTCCGGAAGGCCGCGGATGTACTTCTTGATACTTTTTCCTTCCGTATCAACCAAACCTGGGCACAACAGAGCGAATTGCTGGAACTTGGTGGTGTACCCAGCAATATCGTTCCCTTGTACCGCTAGATGCCAGAACTCCACTTCCAGTCGGTGTAGTTCTTCCTCGCGACAGTACTTCTCCCTTAGCTTTTTCTTCAATTCAGGCCAAGGAAGTCGGTTTGCGATCTCGACGCCAATAGAGTTTGCGTGGGTGTTCCACCACGTTAGTGCACCTTCTTGAAAGGTGTAAGCAGCAAACTTGACCTTACTATCTTCAGCACAGTTACAGAGACTGAAGACAGATTCCATTCTTTCAATCCATCGGATTAAGCCAATAGCACCTTCCGTGCCCTTAAAGTAGAGTGGCTTGCAGCTGAGAAAGTCCTTGTAGGAACAAGGTTTGATAACAGGAGTAGGAGTGCTATTGACTGTCTCTTCATTCCTTTGAGCGTCTCGAGCAGCCATGGCTTCGGCTACAGCTCGGGTAACCGCAACATTGAGTTCAGCTTGAGTGAAACCTTTCTTCTTTGGCGGCATGATACTGACAAAAGCAAATAGAGTGGATGAGTTGTTTGCACCAAAACATGATACATCGCATATGCATATATATATTTATGGGATAATATACAATGACACAAGTGATAATCACATTTGACAAACAACAGAGTTGCATACTAGATGCGAGTTTGCGAGTGGGTGGGGTAAGCAACTACTTATGGGAACCTATAGTCCTTCTAACAACAGGTTCCACTTGTGATTCCAAAGAATATGAATGATGGAGGAAGTACGAATGATATATTCCTCGCGAACATGTGATTGTACAGCGGAATGTGTTGTGAGATGTTATGTGCGTATAAAAGGGATAGACGATAGTAATTCATACGCATCGTCTTTGGTAGTGAAGATTTTAACGAGTGTATTATCGTGTGTGATCTATATATATTCGATATATATAATAGTTTAGAAGATAATACGCGAGTGGGGCTTAATCATATATCTTCAATATATAATAGCCTATAAGATAGCACATAAATGAGGCCTATGTATGTATATACGCCTATATCACATAATAGCCTAATGTGTGTCTAGCACAATTCAGGTATAAGTTTCGGTCTCTCTCATGGTCAGAGTCAACTAGTGCATTCCTGTTCAACATAACCCCTTTCAGATTTCACATCTTATTCATTTAATTGTACATAGTTAGCTAGGCTATGTTAAATTAAACTCATATGGTGTAATCACTGAACCAATTATACCTACTAAGGAATACTGCCTAACGGTCATAGTCTAGGCCCACTAAATGCAACCTAGTTCACTATAACCTTAGGCTCTGATACCAATCTGTCACACCCCCAAATTATGATGCGGAAGAGGGTCGGTTCGGGGCGCGACTAATCAGTATACAAAGCACACAAGATTTCATAATGAACGACCACTACATGCGTCGTTTACAAATACATTGATAAAATAAAGGTTTTACACCGTTATAATATAGTTTACAAAAGCCCTTGAGTTCAAATGATAGAGATTCTATGGCATAACTAAATTATACAAAATATAGTAATGCATGACAATCTCTTGATGTCTGTATGCGACTCGAACTAATGGGCATCCGGAATGGCAGTCCTACTGCTGCTGAGAACCTGAGAATACATGCTAAAGGTCAGCTATAAAGCTGGTGAGCTCACAGGTTTAATGATAAGATATGATGTATGAACCACAAGATTTAATAATGATGTTTGAAATTAATCAAATATAATGTATATAAAGCCATGAGCACATAGTCTGAGCTTAACTGAGATGTCTGGATCACAATTAAGTGCCTGAGCGAGGGTGCCTCTATGCGTATGCCTAATCAACATACGTATGAACAAATGATAATGCGTCCGTTTGACCAGTCAGTGCTTGCTGACCCGGACGGGGATTGTCAGTCCCATATGGATCCATACACTAACATTCACGCTACAAAGTATTACCAAACTATGCTATGAGGACTTAAAATGATTAGATGATTTACTCATGTAATATATAGCGATGTTTTGATACTTGTGTTCAGATGTAAAACAAAATGAGCATGTATCTCACCCCTAGGTAAAAGCATTTAAAAAGGGGCTATGAGACTCACCTGAGTCTAATGAGATGCTAATAAGCACAAATGATGATTCACAAGACAATGATGTCGATCAATCGACTGAAACCTGCAGGGCGTCTTAGACGCGCAATGTTTTTGATTGATTAGATGACTTAACAGACCATCTATGCTAGTTGCTCATTCAACTAGTAATGTCCAAATGATTAGTTTTGGATTATTTATATTTTGTAAATATGTACGGCCCGTTGGTGAGTTTTTGTAATAATAATTTCAAGTGTTATTATTATGCGTCTCATCATTTTGTTTACTTGTAAAGTATATACCTATGCATTTTCAAAAGCGAGTACTTTTATATATATCCGAAGATATATATATTTATGTCCGAACGTTTGTAGTCCGAAAGTGTCTAGGTCCGAAAGTGTATATGTGTCCGGATGTAAGTTTTAGTCCGAAAGTCAAGGGTTCGGGTTCGGGAAAGTGGTCAAACGACCACCGTTTGACCCGAAACTTTTACACAAATCCTAATATGTCAAGATAGGCTTATAGAACTTGTCGTTATGTTTCGTGGATGTCTCGAAGTGTCACATTCACCAAACTACCAAAACAGTCCCTAGTTTCCTGTTTTCCAGATTTTGTACTCAACAAATCCCTCGATTTGGACCACTTCTAATCCGATTCATAGCTAACCAAAAATCTCACATATTCTCATATATGTCTAGATCATTTCTGCATTTTATGGTATTTTTACATGTCCGTTTACTATTTTTAACAAAAATAAATATGAAGAGTAGTCGGTTTCGGCTCAAAACAGACCTTGGCTCAAAGATTAGCCTCTACACTAAAAACCGTGTATTTTTGGGAAAAGTCTCAGAGAGAACTTTTTGTAGACGACATCCATATGGACATTTCGGTATAATATTTGTGTGTTGATTCATCCTACAACTCAAGTTATAGTCGTTTTAGTGAAGACGAAAATTCTGGTCAGATTACTGTTTTTATATAACTACCTCAAAAACGTGTTTGAGCTTAAGATTTGGACATTATCTTGTTAGATGAACATCATAACATGTATATATATGTAAATCACGAAAATATAGAGAGAGAAGTTAGGGTTTTATACCAAAAACGTGTTCTAGAGAGAGAGGAAAGTGAGATGGTGCTTGATTCGAGTTCCTAGCTTCCTTTCCTTGCTTTCCTTGCCCAAAATGATGGCGGTTGATGGTGGTTTGATGGTGGAGATGTGGTGGTTGTAGAGAGAGGGTGAGAGAGCAGATTTTAGAGAGAGAGATTAGAGAGAGAAGTGGAGGAACCAAATGAGGGAATTAAGGGTGTGATTGGTGGCTTATGGTCAAGGGCATGATCCACAAAAAGTGGATCATGTTGGCTGGTTTTATTAAACAAATGGGGGCAAGGTTTGGTTTAAATCTTGTCTTCATGCTTGGTATTATACCCGCGTTCGATTACCCGATCGTTTAAACATTTATTTATAGGTTAATGTTATACGTACGTGTTTTTAAATAACAATTGGTTTTCGATATTTTAAGTTGAAGTAATACTCCATATTACTTGATAACACTTATAAAAAAATGTTTGATTAATGTGTCGGTTTTCGTTTACGGGATCGCGTTACGATTATTTAATCGCGTGCGGTTTTAATTAGACGTTTTTGTGATCGGTTTGATATACGCTATTTCAAATGAATATTTTCCATCAAAACAATATATTTTAAATTTATAAAATATATTTTGGTTTTCGTTCGATTGTTGGGCGCGTTTCGCTCGTTTTTGGGTCGCGTATGAGCATTTTATGCGATACGGAATACTTATGAAATATTATCGAAATAATATTTAGTAACTAATATGTTTATCGAATAATCTCATATTATTTAATAAAGGGTTCACCAACGTCCATATTAATGTATCGGAATTCGGCCGATATAATAAAATGCACGATTAAATAGAATCGCGTAAATGCGTATATTTATAAAATACACGTAATGATACATACAATTAGCCTACCATGGAACTAATTACATGTATTACAAAATGATTAGGCGAAAATTTCTAGCCCTAATTGGTCGGGTGTCACAATCTAGATAGACCCTATGCACATTTCTATTGGCAATTTCTACAGTGATTATCATTGGGTCTTCCGATGGTATGATGCTTTGGATGGAAGGGAACGAAATATCCTGTTCTTCCCATTGTTCCATGAATTTTGCTCTTCGCTTTACCCCTATTACTGGGGACCTAATCATCATAATGTCTTCCTCCATGGGTTTGGCCCCGTCATCTTTCTTTTGCCATGCAAACTGCTTCTTCTGACCCGAGGAATTCTTCTTGGGTTGCGTTTCCGAATTCTTTCCATCTTTTACCAAGTGGGCCAGTTTACCTATTTTTATTGCTCTCCGTACCTCCGCCTGTAATTCTCTACAAAAATTAGTATCATGCCCGTACTCTTCATGGAATTTACAGTATCTTCCCTCCTCTTTCTTCGCCTTTTCTGGAAGTTTTGGCGGGCTTTTAAAATCTGCAGCCGCTTTTTTAATCATCAAGATTTCTCGGGAAGATTTAATTAAGTCTGACCACATGCCTCTGCTAGAATCCTTCCTATTGTAAGGAATACCTCGGCTTCCTCTATCGTATCTGCTGTTATACTTTCCTCTGCTATCTCTTTGAGGTCTGGAAGTTCTATTTCCTTGATAATTTCTCTCTGAAACCTTCTGTCCAGAAGATTCTTCCTTAAGAGTCCCATTATCACCGTACGTACTTTTCATTGCCGTCTCCTTGCCTCTCACATAGGCATATACTTCGTCCTGGAGTTCTTGGTACGTTTCCAGTAGTATCCTTCCTAGCTCTGCTACTAAAACTTTGCTTCTAGCTCCGTGTATGAACCCTGATATTCTATGATCTTCCCCCAGTCCCTCTATCTGCTGTGTTTCTGTGGTATATCTGTCCATGAATGCTTTCAACCCTTCATTTTCCCCTTGGTAGATATTGTGGGCCTCCAGATGAGTCTTTGTATACTTCTTCTGCTTTATAAAGTGGTACAAAAACTTGATTTACAGATCATCAAAATTGTGGATACTACTGGGTGGAAGTCTGTCATACCACGATCTGGCCGCTCCGACCAGAGTCATAGAGAACATGTGACAGGAAACCGGCATTGTCCATTTTCTTATCTTTTCTGCCCCGCGAAAGACTCGTAAGTGATCCTCAGGATCCGTTTTCCCATTGTATTCTTTAATATTTGATGGTAACTACAACCCATCAGGCATTCCATAAAACTCGATCCACGGAGCCAATGGCTTCTGTTTCTTTTTGATAAAGGAATTAATCCTTGACCTTGTAGATCGTGGTCCTTCGTTTTGTTCTGCTCCCATCTGGGGGTAAGCTGGGTTGTAACTTCCAGGTGGAAAGTTGATCCATGCTCCATATTGAGGTGAGTAATAAGAGTGTCCTCCAGACTGGAAGTTACCTGTGCCAGATACCATTCCTCCACCCTGTGTCGTCTGTCCCATTTGGAAAAATTTCCCTTGCATGTTTGGTAAGTGCTGGTTGTTTTGGGAATTATGCCGGTTCATCTGCGTTTGGTTGTTCTGGCTACTTGGGCTTGTGACGGTGGATGTCGTTGTGACTACTGGTATGGTAGCAGTTAGAGTATTAGTGACGTATTGGTTCAAGAGTGGTGGCAATGTTGTGACGGGGTTTACTACAGGTTGAACTCCGTACCCTTGATATACCATCCAAGGAATGCTGCTTGTGGTTTGGAGATTATTTTGAATAGTAGGTTGTATAGGACTTATTTGACTGGTGTGGAGAGTGTTGTTTGCGTTGGTAACTGGAGTACTTTGATTAGCATTCTGAGATGGGTTTGATGTGTTGTTGGTTACGATGGACTTATTTCTAACCCTCCGGGTACTAGCTTCTGGACCTTCCATAAAGATTTCCTCATCAACTTCATCGTCATCCTCCATATTTAACCTTGACCTTAATTGTTCCAAACTCATCATTTTGATTTGTCTGGTAATTATAGGTTCTAAATATTGCCTTAATGCCTCATCACTAACCCCTGGAATTACTACGTTCAAATTCGAAGGTCCTGCGAAATTTTCAGTGGTACTAAAATGGACAACTGGCGTTTCTAATCGTGTAATAGATGGAAAACCTGGTGGTGGTGACAGCCGCTCACCACCGTCAACAACCGTAGGTATAGACATTCAATCAACAAAGTAAAATACGGAAATTAAAGGTATCGAGCTAAAAACTACAAACAACGAAATAACGAATTGAAAATAAAGAGATTAAGGTTTCGAAACGCTTAAACATAATCGTGTCCCACCGGGTGTGCCATTTGATTGTACGTCTAACCGCACAAGTGCATAAATCCTTTGTTTCCAGCTGAATACCTCCAATCAGAAGATTCCTGCAGCAAATACACAGACACTAAATCACCGTGGAATACAGGGAGGCTCCCTGCAAACCACCTCCGGCGTGAGAATCAGTCTCCGTATTTTAATGGTGGAAAAGTGATTGAGAATTAGGGTTTTATGAAGAAGATGATCGTACCTAAAAGTGTAGAGAGAGTACCCTTTTATAGTTGATGTTTCTTGGCCTTCAATCTTTCATCAACGGTTCACCCATGCGCATTCACAAATGATTCCATCCAGGTTAATCTGAGCCGTCTAAATGATCTCCTGAATATTTGGGGTTGATCCCCACTCTAAATTCTGTTAGAGTTGTGAAAGCGACGTCTGGACCTCAGGGTGGAGGTCGGAAGAATTGATAATTTGGTGGCGATTCCCTAAAAGGAAATGGGCCTTATGCAAGTGCCAACTGCTACGCCACGTGGTCAATTGAAGACCCCTTCCGAGTGGAAGCAAATGTATCAATGAATGACTACCTTCCATGTGGAAGGTGGTAGTATACGGGTGTAACATTGGTTACACCAGTGAACATGTGACAAGATATTGGCATGGTCCACTTTTTTAGTTTTTCTGCTCCGCAGAAAGCTCGTAAGTGATCTTCAAGATCCGTTTTTCCATTGTATTCCTTGATGTTCGAAGGCAACTCCAGCCCATCGGGCATTCCATAAAATTCAATCCACGGGGCTAGTGGGGATTGCTTCTTTTTAATAAATGAGTTAACTCTGGACCGTGTAGAACGGAGGCCTTCGTTGGGATCAGTTCCCATTTGAGGGTGCATCGGGTTGTAACTTCAAGGCAGAAAGTTAACCCAGGCTCCATATTGAGGTGAATAATAAGACTGACCTCCAGGTAAAGGGTAGCCTACTCCAGGCCCTATTCCCCCTCCTTGGTTCAGATTATTTGCCAAAAAATACTACCCCTGCATGTTTGGATAACTTTGGGTATTTTGCGGTTTATTTTAGGTTGACACCGTTTGAGCGTTCTGGCTTGTAGGGTTTGGAAATTATGAGGTTGTAGTAACTACTGGGACAGTAGTTGTCACAGTACTAGTGACATATAGGTTTAACAGTGGTGGAAGTGTTGTGATGGGATTTGTTCCTGATTGAATTCCGTAACCTTGATACATCTTTTAAGGGTTCCCTACGATGGTTTGAGGGTTGTTTTGGATGGTTTGTGTTGAGTTCATTTGTTGGTTGGTGTTGGATGCGGTGTTAACATGTGTTGGTGGCTCACTTTGATTAACGTTTCTGGATTGATTTGGTGTGTTGAATGTGACAATCGATCTATTTACAACCCTCCGGGCTCCAGCATTCGAACCCTCCATAATAATCTCCTCATCTACATCATCCTCATCACCTCCCATATCTAGCCTTGACCTCAATTCCTCCAAACTCATCATTCTAATCTGCTTAGTAATCATGGGCTCTAAATATTGCCTTAACACTTCATCATTCACCCCTGGAATTGCTACACCGGAATTCGAGGGTTCGGCCATGTTTTCAGGTGTGGTAAAATTAACAATCGGCGTTTCTGATTGGGAAATAGGAGTAAAACCTGGTGGTGGTGACGACTGTTGTCCACCACCTCCAGTCACAGTTGGTAATGACATCGTATTTATGAGATAGAACTCGAAAACAAGAGATATTGAGCTTCGAAATTCGAATTTTGAAAATAATTAAATAGAAATAAAGAGATTAAAGTTTTGAAATGCTTAGTTACTCGCGTCCCACTGGGAGTGCCACTTGATTGTACGTCCAACCGCACAAGTGCTTAATCTTATGGCTTCCAGGTAAATATCTCCGATCAGAGTGTTCCTGCAGCACAAATGGAGACACTGCGTTACAGTGGAGCACAGGGATGAACCCTGCGAACCACCTCCGGCGTAAGAGTAAGGTTCTGAGTTTTAATGGTGAAATTGAGAGTAATGAATTAGGGTTTTTGTGGAGAAGATGAACATACCTAAAAGTGAAGAATGAGTGCTCTTTTATAGTTGTATCTTGGCCTCCAATCTTACATTGGCCAATCACAAATGAGCACTAACAAATGATTCCTTTTGGGCTAATCTGAGCCATCCAAAAGATCTTGTGAATATCCATGGTTGGTCCCCACTCTAAATTCTGTTAGATCTGAGAACGCGACATGTGGACCTCCAGGTAGAGGTCGGAAGAATATTTAATTTGGTGGAGATTCCCTATAAGGTAGTTTGGCACTTACACGGGTACCAGCTGTATGCCACAAGATCAACCGATGATCTCCTTCCAAGTGGAAGCAAACGTATTAACTTGTTTTTAAAGATGGTGACCTCTAGATGGAGGTTGGCAACAAGTGGATGAATATTGGTTACACCATTAATCAATATGCACGAAACCCAAATGAAATTACTTTTAAAGTAGGAAACCAACAACATAATTGAGACATGCCCAAGAAGGCGTACCTGATCATTCCAAAGAATATATCCTCCACAGTTATGTGTTTCACTATCACAATTCTTCTCATTGATGGGAGGGCCAGAGCCATTCCTTTTCCTTCTCTGTCCACAGATACCGGGATCCGTCAACCCGTGTTGATTCTCGAACAACAACATCCACTCACAAACTTGCCATTTATTTAGTATCCCCAACTCAAACTTGTCTTTAACGATTCATCATGTTCATGAGTATCATCAACGAAAATACTTTATTTGATTTGTTGGGGAATAAGGGTGTTTGATGATAATCATGAATAACTTGGATATTCTTATAATCGTGTAAACACTCCTCAATAAAGTATTTCGACCCTTTACTGTCTTGAGTTCACGAAATCAATATTGGGATAAGACTAAGAACGTACATGGAATCTAGGCAGAGAATACCAAGCAAAACATAGAAGGTTTTTGTGTTAATTCATTTTGATTTCTCATAATCGTTCCATTATGAAAGACCAAATCTTTATTTATATATATAAGGAAAACAAAGCGACTATTGGTGAAAAGTTACAACTCTTGGTGAATGGTTATAAGTGTTTGTCAATGGTCACGATACCCCTTCAAAGTAATTGTGATGAATTTTCTGACAGTTTTTCCTGAACAGTCGCTAATAGCATCCTTTGAACAGAGTTGCATGTTTAATAGGCAACGCTCCTGCAACGATGGTTAATTCTGTCACTAAAGCTTACAGTTACACCTTTTGACAATTGTGACAGTTTAGTGACCACATAATTTTGTCACTCATAACAACAATCAAGAAATACACTACTTGATCTACTTTCACAATCCTTTCCATCCATCAAGCCTAGGATTAAGTTAGTTTATACAAGTGTGCACCCCGCACCTCCTAACTCATATTTTAACTTAACTTTGTTGAGACATAGATTGTGACAACAAATCTAGCTTGAAATAGGACTGGTGTAATTATTATCGTGTTTGTATATTGGTTTAGATTTTTAAATAAATGATATTAGTTTTGATATTAATATTCGTTAAATATATTAGTTTGTTAAAGTGTTAGACGAATATCGCATATGAACTAAAGTCATAGGCTTGGCGAGTCGAGAACTCAAGTCGCAAGACTTGGTCTTGTGAGTTGAGAACTGAACTCGCAACAATAGCGATATTGATAGCGAACCGAGCCGAGTCACTGGGCTGACTTGGGCTGCGAGTCGAACTGAACTCGCAGGCCCAACGGCTGCAAGTTGAGACGAGATATATATATGTTTTGAATTCGTGAAAAACATAACAGAGATAACTTTTGTATATCAGAACTTTTGGCGATCATATTACCTGCGATTTCAGTTTCCAGAGAAAACCTAACAACTAACGGCTAGGCTTTGATTATCGAAGAGTAAAGCAAAGCATATTAGTTGATAATCGTATAAACGCGAACTTATTCGTTATAGTAACATATAACACGTATTGAGGGATTCCTCACCTTAATACTACAGATAACGAAGATATCGATCCTAGAACTAGGGACTTACATCTGGTATCAGAGCTTTCGGGCTAAATACGAGTAAGTTTGAGGTTTTTCGGGTTTATATCGCGTGATTTAGGGTTGTTTTGACGTGCATAAGTGTGTAAAAACAATCAAAATCATTCTCTGGACATTTGTGGGTTTGTTTACAGTCGAAATCTACTGATTTTAACGTAAAAATACCTAAAACTTTCGTTTTCGGGTTTTTCATCCGTTTCACGAGTTGAGATTAGGGTTTCAGCGTAGTCTGCGAATCGAGTTGAACGTGCGATTCGAACTGAGTTTCGCTAGTCGAAATTAGCTGCGAATCAAGATCTCTAGCAAATCGAGATCACTTGCGAATCGACATCTTTCGCGATCCGAACTGAGATTGGCAAACCGAGTTTTGCGAATCGAGCTGAGATTGCGAGTTGAATTTAGTTCCTGCGAATCGAGTTTTCTGAATTCGCGAAGACAGTTTGACTTTTGAATTTATGATGTCTGATCTAAGTAGAATGATCGAGATGGAACACGAGGTGGGAAAATCTATTGTTCCACCTAAATTGTTGAAGATTGAAGACTACTATAACTGGAAGGATAGATTTGAATCTTACCGTAGATTTCATGATCTGTCAATCTGGATGTGTATCAAGAATGGATACACGGCACCTAATCAAACGGTTAATAATGCAATTGTTACTCTTGCTTATAACCGGATGAGTGATCAATAAAAGGAGGACTATAAATTGGAGAATAAATCCCATTCTGCAATCAAGATGAGTTTACGTAAGGAGATAAACCATCAACTCAAATCTTTTCAATCTGCTAGAACGCTCTGGGAAGCGCTCGAGAAAAGATGTGAGGGAAGTCCTCAAGTGAAGGCAAGCAGGAAGAATTTTCTCAAGAAACAGTTTACTGTTATTAAAGCCTTGAAGGGAGAAGATCTTGATGCTTATATCACTAGATTCTACCACTTATTAAGTGAGCTTGACAACCATGAGATTGTCACTACTGAGACTGAAAGAACCGACAAGTTTATTGAGGGGTTACCGTCTAAGTGGGAAATGTATGGTGTGATGCTCAAGGACAATGATGAAAGGTATGCAACCATGACCTTAGAACATGTCATTGACAAGCTAAAAGGTTATGATTTCACTAAGAAATCGAGAGAAACAGATTCTGATCAGGTTCAGAATCCTGGGCTATATCATGGGAAATCAAATCTCTCAACTACTTCATCTAGTTCGACCACTGCACTGTTAGTTGGTAATTCCGATGAAAATGGTGAAATGATAACAGATGATTTGTGCCTACTTACCTCATCTGGTAATGAAGCTAAAGGTACAACTGCTGAGAAGTCAGCTCAAGGGCATCAAAAGATGCCTTTGAGTGTGAAATCTGCTGAGCAACAATTATTTGTTCTTGCATCCTTTGTTGCTTCCTATGAAAACTACATTCAGAGTAAAATCAATGATCCGATTATGTTTGATGAAGACTATGATCTGATAGACCCTAACTATCTTGAGGAAATAGATCTCCAGGATCAACTTGCAATGTTATCTAGGAGAGTTAAAAATTTCTTAAAGAGAACTGGTAGAAAGGTAGTGGAAAATCGATCAGGGTTTAATAAGACCAAGATCAAGTGTTTTAACTATCAAGGTAATGGACATTTTGCTCGTGAGCGTTAAAGACCTAAGGTTGAAACTGGCAAGGGCAAACAAGGCTCGGGAAGTACTCTAGCTTCTAAAGCCTTAGTTGTGAAACAGTTAGATGGATCTTATGATTGGAAAGCTCAGTCTGAGGAAGCTCTCATGGCTGAGATTGACGATCAAGAGATAGCTGCTGAGTCCACAAGCTATATGCCTACGGATGTTGAAGTGAAGGTGCCGGAGTGTCAAGAAAAAGCAAGTGATGATGACGTGCTGTACATGGATTCAACTGCTGATATGAGTCCAGATGACTTTGTTGCACGCATGGCTGAAGTACAAACTGACAAGAAAAGGGTTTGTTTAGATATTCTTACTCTTGCTGATGTTTGTTATCTAGTTACTGATTTACAATCTCAAGTAAGTGTCTTAACTGTGTCTAATCAGAATCTGTCATCCCAAGTTAGCACTTTTAATGATTCTAATAAGACTACAATATCTGAACTTGAACAAGCTAAAAGTGATGTCCTTAGGTTAAGTACAGATAAGATAGATCTTAAGAATAAGATTAAGTCTGATGGTTCTGATAAGATTGCACTTAGAGATACCATAAATGAAAAGGCTATAATCATAGATGGTCTCTATATGAACATTAATGACTTAAATCAAACAATAGCTGATAGGGATAGAGAGCTAGCTGAGCTTAAGCAGAAGTTAGTTGAGCAAAATCATAAGATTGAATCTTATAGAACTTTAGAAATGGATAGAATGCTAGATCCTCAACGTAGTGTAAAGGACAATACTGGGATAGGATACAATGATGTACCTCATCCTTTTAATGCCAATTACACTAGTACTCCTGTAGATTCTGAAATGACTGATGCTAGACCTGAGGAATTAGTAACTGATAAGCCTGAACAGTCAGAGGCACAAAAGAGTTTTGTTAAGAATCCGTCATCTGGTAATAGTAAGATATCACATCACACCAAAATACAGTTTGTATCGGGTGGAGTGATTAATGATACTAAGACTGATGATAATGTTAATAAGGAGAAAACATCTGATCCCTTAGTACCTAAAACTCCGAATGAAAAAAACAAAAGTTAGTAAATCACGTAAACAGATGTCTTGCTTCAAATGTCACCAAAAGGGACATGTAGCTTCGTGTTGTCCAAACAAAAATCCGGAAGCATCACATAAGTTAGTGATTAATGAACAGACACAAACCAATTCTAGTTCAGTTATGGACAGGTTAGGTACCAAACTAGGATTAGGTAGTAAACCTGTAAATATTCTGAAAAGAGATGGTACTCATAGTGTTTCTCCACCTAAACCTAAACGGCCTTATTCTCAATCTGATAATGTTTTAAATAAATCTAGAGATAAGACACCATCGAGATTTAGGACCCCCAGTAGAAACCACAGTCAGTCTGAGAATGGTTCTACTTCACGTGCACAAGGACAAAGTTATGTGCCTAGGAGGTTTTCTACTCACTCTCCTCATAGGCAGAAGACTTCTGATCATCGATAGCCTCAAACTCCTGTGAAAGTAACCAAGACTCCCGATGAGAATAGTTATGGTTATTTCAAGGAAGTTCAGATTGTTGATGATAAGGGACAAACCAAGACCGTAATGGCTTGGGTCCCTCTTGAAAACTAATTGTGTACAACTTGTTATGTGCAGGAGCAGACTGTGAACAAGGACAGCGGGTGGTATGTAGACAGTGGATGCTCAAGACACATGACAGGAGAACGAGGTCTACTGAAGGACTTCAAAGAAGATCTCAAGCAAAAGGTTAACTTTGCAGGAGACAAAGGAGGAGTAATTACGGGAAAAGGAAAAGTTTCAAATGGAACTTTGACTCTTGAGGATGTGAACTATGTTGAAGAACTAACTCACAACCTAGTGAGTGTTTCCCAAGTCTGTGATAAAGTTCATCCAGTTCATTTTAATGAAAAGGAGGCTTTGGTTCTGAAGCCAGGCTTCACAATTCCTGAAGAATGGATATTGATGAGGGCATCAAGGAAGAAGGACATCTATGCTATCAACATGGGTGTTCCTAGCTCTTCAATGATGTCTACATGTTTATTATCCAAGGCTTCTGAAGCAGACGCTTTATTATGGCATAGGAGAATGGCACACCTGAACCTTAGAAAGATGAACTATATAACTAAGAATGGATTAGTTCTGGATGTATCAAAAAAACGTTTCGAGTCTGAAGATAAGTGTGTTCCTTGCATTAAAGGAAAGAAGCATAAGAAACTACACAGATCTAAGACTGAAAACTCTATCTCCACACCATTTGATTTAGTACACATGGATCTCTTTGGCCCAATAAGCAAGAGAAATCTAGGTGGAAAATGGTACAGTTTAGTTGTCACATATGACTATTCTAGATTCTCATGGGTATTCTTTTTGGGATCTAAAGATGAAACTCCTGGAATTTTAATAGAGTTTTTTGATCTAATAGAGAATGTCTATAAGACTAGAGTTAAGCGTATTCATAGTGACAATGGAACAGAGTTCAAGAATTCAACGTTGAATATCTATTGCTTAAGCAAAGGGATACAACATCAATTCAATGCACCTTATGAACCTCAACAGAATGGTGTAGCTGAAAGGAAAAATAAAACGTTGATTGAAGCTGCAAGAACAATGCTTGCTGATTCAAAGCTTCCGGTCATCTTTTGGGCAGAAGAAGTAAATACAGCATGTCATGTTCTAAATAGAGTTCTTACGGTTAAAAAGTAGAACAAGACTTGTTATGAGCTTTTGAACATTAAGAAACCTAACTTAAAAGGGTTTGAACCCTTTGGAGTTTCATGCACAATATTAAAGACCGGACATCAAGCAAAATTTGGATAGAAGGCAGAGGAAGGATTTTTCCTAGGTTATATGCAAAATTCACCAAATAAAAGAGTCTTTAATAAGGTCACAGGACGTTTGGAGGTAGTTTATAACATTGAAGTTACGAGCTACACTCCAGATGTTCATAAGGGCTTAGATTGGCAATTTGATTATTCTGATCTTTTTGCATCATTTAAAGTTCCTATTAGTGACTATGTCAGTAATTCAGAGATTCCTGAACATTTATTGTTTGAAGATGGGAATATTGGTCCTGCTTCAACATCGAGTGTTCAAAATTCTAGAATTAAGACGAATGTTGACTCAGATAAAGCTTCTACAAGTGAGTCACAAGAACCTTCAGAGGATAAGTCTCAAGAAACAGAAGATCCTGATGATCTTTCTACAAAGTTTGATGATATAGTTACTCCTTTGAAACATATAAGGATATCTTCTGCTCGTACAGAAGATGTACCTTCATTGGAAGAGATTGGTACTAATTTAGGGGATGATATACCGGTTGAACCAGTTACTACAACTAGAACGAGTAAGAATCATCCCGTTGAAAACATCATCGGTGATATTAATACTCGGGTTCAAACTAGGCATCAATCCAGAACTAGTACATCTGAAAACCTAGAATACCAAAGCTTGTATACTGCATTGAAAGAGATAGGGATTACTAATCAATGTCTATATTCATGCTTTATCTCACAAGTTGAACCGAAAAATGTGCAAATGGCTCTAAAAGAAAGCTCGTGGGTGGAAGCAATGACAGAAGAACTATCTCAGTTATCTAAGTTACAAGTATGGGAGTTGGTTGACCTACCAAAGGGAGAATATCCAATTGGAACTAGATGGGTATTTAAGTGAAAGAAAGACGATCGTGGAATCGTAATTTGCAATATAGCTCGTCTAGTGGTTCAAGGTTTTAACCAAAAAGAGGGTATAGATTACAATGAAGTGTTTGCACCAGTTGCTAGGCTTGAAGCAATTAGAGTATTCTTAGCATTTGCATCATTCAAGGAGATAAAAGTTTATCAGTTGGATGTTAAGAGTACCTTTTTGTATGGCAAAGTGGAAGAATTGATGTATGTTTCACAACCGCCAGGGTTTGCTGATCCTGAATTTCCAGATAGAGTATATCGTTTGAATAAGGCTCTATATGGATTACATCAAACACCTAGGGCGTGGTATGGAACACTATCAACGTATCTACTTGAGAATGGATTTACAAGAGGAACGATTGATAGTACACTTTTTGTAAAGTGGAAGAAGAAATACTTTCTTCTCGTGCAAGTATATGTTGATGACATTATCTTTGGATCTTCTGATGAAAAGATGTGTCAAGAATTTGAGAAAGTCATGAGAAAAAGGTTTGAAATGTCTGCAATGGGAGAGTTGAATTTCTTCTTAGGGTTACAAGTTGACCAAAAGAAGGATGGATTCTTTATTCATCAATCTAAATATACACATGAACTGTTAGAACGCTTTAAGATGGATGAAAGTAAGATCTACAATACTCCTATTCCAGTCAATCATGGACTAGGTCCAGATACATCGAGTGATAGTGATGTGGATCCAACTCTTTATAGAGCCATGATCGGATCACTAATGTATCTAACTACCTCTAGGCCTGACATAATGTTTGCTGTTTGTATATGCGCAAGATATCAGGCTAATCCGAAAGAGTCACATATGCAAGCTGTTAAACGAATCTTTCGTTACCTCAAAGGGAAACCTAAGCTGGGACTTTGGTATCCGACTGATGGAGACTTAGATCTCGTAGCATATACTGATCCGGATTATGGAGGATGCAATCAGAATAGGAAGTCTACAACCGGAGGATGTCAATTTTTAGGAGGTAGTTTAGTATCTTGGCAGTGCAAGAAGCAAAGCTCGGTAGCCATTTCTACATGTGAAGCTGAGTATGTTGCAGCTGGCAGCTGTTGTTCACAAATACTTTGGATACAGCAGCAACTGCGGGATTATAAGTTGAATGTAACCAATACTCCTATGATGATTGATAACGAATCAACAATGTCGATAACCAACAATCCGGTGAAGCACAGTAAAACTAAGCATATTGATATTCGACATCATTTTATTAGAGACTATGCTGAGAAGAAAATGATAAGGTTAGTTAAGGTTCTAACTGCGGATAACTTAGCATACCTCTACACAAAGGCTTTCGACAGAGCTCGATTTGAGACGTTGGTTCAACTGAACGGAATGAGAAATTGATGCGCACCTCACGAGCGGGCTGTTCGCGAGGCGGATCGATGGGTTTTATAATTTATAATTGCTCGGGTCTAAGCGTGACTTACTAATACTGAACCAAAGGCTAGTAGATGGTAAGTATGACCTAGAGTCGTTCTTAAAGAGAAACTGAATTGAAACGGAGGTGATCCAATCAATCTTTCTTTCCTAGTCAAGGTTTTAAAAGAGTGCGTTGGGGGTTTTGATTCAGTTAACTAGGTAAACAAAATAAAGCGAATAAAATGTAATAATAAATCAGATAATAAAAGTAGTATTTGTTGTGAGTTCATTAGCTTATAATGTGGGATGATGACTTTTAGGGAAAACGTTTACTAAATTTGGAATGTTCACTAGACTTGGTAGTTTATGTTATAACCAATAGATTCCCTATTAGTCGGTTATCAACTAATATGTCACGAGGACCTATGGTGTCATGATTCTGATTAGACAGACAATGCTCAACTCTCCACACTCTCCTATGAGGGAGTCAGTGGCCCTTATTAATTGAACGCATTCGCTCATGGGCGAAGGAATAGAGTAGCAAGTCCACAACAAGTCTAACCGTTCTTAATACCATAAAGACTATAAATCCAGCAAACAACTAACTTAGCAAATATGTTCGGACTTAGTTGATCAATTCTCATTATTGAAATTCAAGCATAGTAAGCGAAGGAAAGTGTTGAGGTTTCTTGCGTACCTTACTTTAGATTTCATAGGTTAGGGAAAAGTATCACTTTAAATTGGATTTTAAACTTGCCTTTCTTAATACAATTAACAAATCCCTAGGTTTTCGTAAATGGTTATTTAGCCTATAGCCTACCTAATCTAATCTAATCTAAACTAACTAATCTAATTAAAATGCTAATTAAAATGCTGGCGGCTTTTTGCATAAAGTGAAACCTAGACCATGTCGGAAAATGCTATGGTAGTTCACAATGTATTTAATCGTTTACCGATGTTTCCATTGTGAATTTAATTGCTTCGCGATGTTTGCATGATAAGTATATTGTGATTGGAAGTGTACAATACTCATGGCAATTCCACATAATCACATTGCGTTTTATGATGCTTGCATGATCTTACAATTAAAACCATAGTTTTTACACAGATAACTATTGACCAAGTATTAAGGTTCGTGACTCCTCTTTACAAGGTTACAATCACGTTTGTTAGCCGAAAGGCGAATGTAAGTTTTAGGTTTAAAATCATAAGATAAGTCCGTTCATAAAGTTTCCATTTTAATAATGTCGATCCATAATACAACTACCTTCGGTCGTTACCGGCTACCATGCGTTTGTACTTTGCTCGAAAGCATTTCCAGCACTATACCAAGTAAACAGTCGAATAGGGGCCGTCATATTATTTCACGACGCTTTTAAAGTCATCCCACAAATATATACGCTAACTACATCACAACAAATACAATAGTAATCTACTCGCTAATCATGGCATAAATTATCTCTAGCATAATTAAAGTATACATATTTAATTAAGATAGAAAAGGATAGAAATAACCGAGATTAATATGCGAGAAGGAATAGACTTGAATTAATAAGCGTATCTCCAAGCGTACACCAAAGATTACAAATACGTTCCTCACCAAAGACTACAAGCACGTTCTTAGCTTCTATTCTAACTAGCCTAATACTATTTTAAAGTAAAAAAATAAAGAAAGAAAGAAAAGCTAGAAGCTAGAAAGAAAGTGTATTTTCCAAAGTGTGGAAAGTATGAGGCATGTTCAAATGAAACCCATGCCTCCTATTTATAGGTGAAATCCAGCTCATTTTAGCAATCCAAGGAGCACATTAGCAAAAGGTGGAAAAGGTGGTGCACCGGGTACGAAAAAGGGTATAAAGGTGGTGCACCGGGTACGGAAAAACGCGTAAAGGTCTAGCACCGGGTACATGCAAGGAACAAAAAGCAGAAACGGGACCGGGGCAGGGTGGCCAGCGGCGGCCTGGTGGCAGCTGGAGGCGGTGGTGTGGTGGCTGGCGGTGGCTGGCCCTCCCCCGCCCCGGTTTGTCGCCTGTTGCCTCGTTTCTTGATTCGTGCGTGTTTTCTTAGTTATACGTCCGTTTGCGTTGATTCTTTTTGCGTTGGATTCGTAATTCAAAAACAAAGAATTTGATGAAAAGATATCCCAAAAATATATCTCCCATCTTTGGATGTCTCGTACGAATCGTTTGGATCTTCCGGCGTACGTAGAATCTTCATTCTTTGTCCGTTTTTGTCGATTCTTTTTCTGTTGAATTCGTAATTTGAAAACGATCATCTTAGATGAGATGGATGTTGGTGATGGGCACTTTTGTCTTGGAATCTCGTTTTGATGCCTTGAATCTTCAAACGTGCGTGGAATCTTCGTTTTTCATCCGTTTTGCTTTATTTTCATCGTGCAACCTTGTTTTGACCATCTTGGCATAATACTATTGGTTTGTATTGTTTTTGAGTTTAAAATGCCAAGAATCGGTCCAAAATGAGAGAGATATCGATAGTAAAAACGTGACTTTTTACGCGATATCAGAAATCCAGAGTGATTAGTCTTCCAAGGGTATTTTGTAATAGTTAGTATTATTATGTATTTAAAAAAAAAAGCCTGGAGGCGTATGGCATTCATTTGCTTGTTACCTAAGGGGAATCGCCTTCATTAAAGAATATAAAAATAATATTCTTTAAAATTGTTTAAGTTTTATCTGCGAAAATTTTGGGAAATGATAGTACATTAGGAAAATAAGCTTTACAATAATAAGCTTAAGTCCTAAGTATAATGTGTTAGTAGATTCAACTAAAAGCTACATTAAAACTGCAGCTGTTTTATCAGGTATGTACTCATATTTATTTGATTATACACCTTTTTCCACAAGTTATAATTTGCATGTTTTAAGTGTCTAGATAGCTTCATCATATGATATACTGGTAGGCAAGTTGTATAATCATTTCTAAGCTTTTAAGAAGTTTTAATTTATTTGATTATTATCTAGTGTATCTTCTATATGGTGTATGGCATAAGTCTTAATTGTCGAATGATAGTATTCACATACACTGTAATCAAAAAGTTTAATAAAAATGACAAATGGTAGCAATATGAGTATTAGCTTAACTATTGGTGACTTTGTTGTACTCAGTACAGACCTGGAGCCATTAGTTAAGTTAATATTCTCAAGTATATTTTGTTCATACTAAGGGTTTCTTTGTTGTACTATGTACAAATCTGCGACCACTAGTATCTTCAAGGTATGTTTGATATTTGTCTACTCTTAAAATTCAAGTGTATGTTACATTATGTAAACACTACCTTGTATCTAAAAACAGTGAATATGTGTTGCTAGAAATCTTCAGTATGTCATATATTAGATCACAATTGATAATTTTCATACTAACAATAAAGGTGTTGCTTAGATATGAGAGTATAATTTGTTTATGTGGATCATAATACTGGTAATCGTCTTGAACTATCTATAATAAATATATATTCACTTTGAGTGAATATTGTATTTTAAAATTATGCTAAGTGGATAAAGGTACTTAAGATATAATTTTATAAATAGAAGTGGATTAATGATAAAATAAGTTGTGATTTTATTGTAATTTATTTGAATTTCATGAGGTATGAATACTAACAATCTGCTTATACTTTTTAATAAATCTAAAATAGCTTGTTCTTTCTAATATGATCACAATGCAGATATATTCTTATTCAGTTGTTTTATTTACTCTATTGTTAAAGTGATTAATAAAATGATACTTGATACCAATGTTTGTATTTGATTGTGTTTTTACTTTATTTTATTTTTAGCTTTATGTTTATAAAGTTTTTACCCTTTGGAATTAAATTATACTGTATATTCTCTATTTTGTGTTGAACAATCGTAACAAATACAAGTGAACAATAATTTTATTTTAGACTTGTACAAGTAATGGGTTTTTAATTTATACTTAGCATTTAATTCGTGATTTTATTTAATTCTGCGAGTTTGACTAGTCAAACCTGCGGATCGACTTCAAACTTTGCGAATCGAGTCTAAAGTATTAAAGGGTTGCGGATCGACAAGTCTGAACCACCGAGTCCATTTGATTTCGCGAGTTCACTTCAACTGTGCGAATCGACCAGTGGCGAAAAGAGACGAAATTTTATTTTCGTTTGATTTCGATTTTACGTGATAGAGGAACAAGTTTTTGATTTGTAGTTTTTATACATCTTTACATTGCGATCATTTTGAGGTATAAAACAACGGATTTCACCGTTTAATTCGCTCGAAATTGAAGTTTTTATAAACTTAGGGTTTTGGTTTGAATTTTGAACGATTTTTGTAGATTTAGGGTGTTATTTAACATGAATCTTAAGGGTTAATGTTAATCGAACCTTAACAAACAATGTTACATCGATCGATCGTCTTAAAAAACAACAAATTCATCGATTTTGGAATTAAACTAACTGCGTCAGTTCGAGCAGCGAGTTGAGTTCCAGTTTAAACTCGCAGCGAGTTGAGTTATAATGTTTGTTGACTTTTTGACCATGCGAGTGGACTTTGCTCGTTGACTTTGCGGATCGAGTATTTCTGCGGATCGACTTGCGAGTCGATTAGCGGATTGACTTGATTAGCGAATCGACATGGCTGCGAATTCAGTTGCGAGTTGACTTCAAATTTTTGCGAGTTGATATTTTAAGTTGTAATTATAAGTTATATAAGCATATAACATAGACTTACGACATTTTGTTTATAAGTTAAATATAGATGTTTTATATAAGACTTGAGACAATTTTGTAACAAGTATATATAATTTAGAACTAAGATGTGTGATGAATCTTGATTCATAATACGTTATAGTTTCGTATTTATTTGTCATTAACGTGCACTAACTGTATTTGTCATTTGTGTTCTTTTACAGATATGGCGAGACCGTTCGATAAAGGTCACAATATTCTTATTGATCTAGATCTTTCGGCACATGGAGCTATCAAAGTAGCTCAAGTGCTGACTTTCTTTGCACGTTCACGCATTCGATATGCGCTTACAGAGTCTCCACCGATCTCTCAGACGATACTGAATGAATTCTGGACAGATATTCAGTATGACGAGTCGGTTAATCCACCGGTTATACGCGCATCGGTGAATCAACAACCGATTGTCTTTGCTGCTTCTGACCTTCGTCAGATTTTGCATCTGGGTACAGTACACCAAGAAGATGGTCCGACTGGAGTACTCTAGTGATTTTATAGAGGGTGCTTTAGGTCGTATGGGATATACTGGTGAGAGAAGAGGACATCAATTCCTCAAGGCCCTCGTTATTGCGCAATGGAGATTCTTGTGGCACATTATAGTCACAATTTTTGGACCGAAGAAGGGCGGTTTTGATGAGTTAAGCCCTGCTCTTGTATCGGCAGTACTGTCACTGGTTTACAATAAACCATACAGTTTTTGTGATTTTCTTTTTGAGGAGCTGGTGAAGCAGATTTTGGGCAACGTTAGATCACGTTTCTTGATCTACCCGAGATTCTGCATGATGATTATTCGTCATCATCTTCCTGGTTTGGTTGTTCCTGAGCCGCACTTACGCGTTGATACTATTGCGCTCAGAGGATACAACGCTATGTTTCAGTAGATGATTAGACGGGAAGAATATGTTAAGCCGAATATTCGTGATCTCTTTGGCTATATTGTTGATCCTGCTTGGGTAACGCCGCCAAATCATGATTGGAATGATGTTGGTGCTACTGTTAATGATGCTGTCGTACCTAAGCCTGCTGCCACTGTGGTTCAGCAACCTGAGCCACATGCACTTATTGAGGATGTTTTGATACAGGCTGATCAACCAGGTCAACATGTTGATGCAGAGGTCGCTGCACACGTGGTGCAAGAGGTGCTAGGTCAGCATGACGATGCACAAGATCCCGATCTAAAGGAGATAGACCAGTTTGTGGCACCTGCACATGTATTATTTCAATTATATAATGATATAGATACTTAGATGTTCGATCTAATTGTTAAATATTATAGTATAATATTATTATATAATGATAATGGTATGGATATTTAGTTGATAGGTTACTTATCTAATCATAAAATATAAATATCATTATGCACAGGAAGCTGAGGCTGCAGACCCAGAGGTTGCGAGACCTGAGGGTGAGCAGCGACAACAAGATAGATCAGAAGTTGTACCTGTTAAGGTATTATATCTGATTAATCTTAAATATATAGAACTTGTATGATAGAGCTTTACGCTAATCATAAATTGATGCGCTCCCAGCCGTCAGTGTCGTTGGTGTTGTTGCAACGGCTGAGCGTGCGATCAGGGTGTTTTAAAATTTGTTTTGCTCGGGGCCTAAACTTCCGAACTACCTACTGGTACTAGGTACTAGTACTCGATACTAGTATGTGGTAAGGATGATCAGGGTCGTCTCCAGACGGTCGAATTTGAAGCGGAGCTCGTTTGGACAATTCAGTCTTCAAGATTGGGTTCAGATAGTTGGTTTTGTTTGGGTTTTTATCTAATTCAAACTACTAAAGCAATAAAACTAAAATGAACTAGCTAGCATATAAGGAACAACTAAGGATAGGGAAGACGTGGTTTACCATGACTTGGGATAATATAATATCGGGATTGTGTTTATGAAGGGGAAATTATTAACTTGTTATGTTTAAAGGAACAAATATGTAAGATCTAGGGGGTTATGTATCTAAGTCACTAGGACTTTCCTTCCTAGACCTTGTTAATACTTTTCTTAAGCTCTAATTACTTTGATTTATGACCTAGACCTCTCCTTTTCAAACAGTTATACATCCCTGGATTATTCGCAGTTTCTCAAAACGTGTTTCATATGCAGACCATGCCTTTCAGTAATAGACGGTGTACTTTACATAGTAAATCCACAGCTTCTCACATCCAACATGCGGTCAAGAGCAATTGACAGTGAAGATGACACTCTAAACTAACAAAATGTAAAGCAGTGCAGAAATGTAAACCTAATATATACAACGAGTGGTTTCACTGTATCTTACTTATTGCATGTCATGGGCACAGATAACTACTTACCATAATTAAGGTTCATGACTCCCTAATATCTAGGTTGTAGTCACGTGGATAACTGGAAAGGGTACTCCATAAATTAGGTCTGGTGTCATATATTTAAACAAAGTATAATGATTCCCATTCATATAAGTTTCTTTTTATAAATTTAAACTATGTTTGAATGAGTTGTTTTTACGATCCTATCAACTAACTAACGTAGAGTTGTCCGCAATCAGATAGAAGATATGTCACATGGATAGTAAACACAAATAATTACAATACACTGGAAGTTCTCCCAAATGTACTGAACACATCGGTCAACAACTACCCTCGAATCCTATTCCCCAATCTCGGTCGTCAGAGACGTCCGTATAATGGCATGGTCTATTGAATAAATAGTCGCATAAACAAGTTTTACCCTACCGGAATAAGTTGGGGCAGTCTGGTCATAAGCGGTTGAGCAAACATGCGATCATTCGTTCATAATATTATAATAAAACAGAAATTCATTTATCACATTTATAGTATTGATCCGTAATATAACTACCTTCGGTCGTTCTCAGACTTCCGTACGTTTGTACTCCGCATAAAGCGTTTCCAGCATTATATCCGATGACAGTCGAATAGGGGCCGTCATATTACTTCACAATATTTAATATCATCCCATTATAACTACCTAAATCATGGAAAACATATAAGCAACTACACGCAGATCATGACAATAAACATTTCTAATGTTAATAAATTGTAAACATCAAACAAGAACATTACAAATAATTAATAAAAGAAAGGATAGATATTACCCGTAATTATTGCGAGCAGAACAATGCTTATATTACTTCCAAATATTCCAAAGCATTACATTGCTAAGCTAGCTACTACTAACTACTACATAATTAATCTCCTACTTATCTCTCACCAAATTAATTAAATTAACTTAGAGAGAGAAAGTAGAGAGAAAAAGAAAATAAAAGTTGGAAGAAATTGATCTTAGAGAGAAATAAGAAAGATATGAAAGGTGTGTCTTCAAATGAACCATGGAGGCCTCTATTTATAGTTGAAAGTTGGTGCATTTTAGCAACTTGAGGCTCATGGTAGCAAAAGGTGGAAAAGGTGGTGCACCGGGTACCAAAAAGCGCGTAAAGGTGGTTCACCGGGTAACAAAAAGCATGTAAAGGTGGTGCACCAGGTACACGCAAGGACCAAAAAGAGAAAATGGGACAAGGGCAGGTGGCCAACGCCGGGGGCCTGGTGGCCGGCGGCTGGGGGGTGGTGGCCGGCCTAGTACGCCTTGCTGCCACCCCGGTTCGCTTTCTTTTGCTTCGTTGCTTGATTCGCGCGTATCTTCTTCGTTATGCGTCCATTTTAGTTGATTCTTTTTTTGTTGGATCTGTTTTTCAAAAAAGAAGACTTTAATGAAAAGAAATCCCAAAAATATGTCTCTAAACTTTAGATGTGTCGTACGAATCGTTTCGATCTTCCGGCGTACGTAGAATCTTCATTCTTCGTCCATTTTTATTGATTCTTCTTCTGTTGGATTCGTAATTCGAAAGCGAACATCTTGGATGAGATGGATGTTGGTGATGGGCACTTTTGTCTTGAAATATCGTTTTGATGCCTTGAATCTTCAAACGTGCGTGGAATCTTCGTTTTTCATCCGTTTTGCTTGATTTTTATCGTGCAACCTTGTTTTTACCATCTTGGCGTAATATTATTGATTTGTACTGTTTTTCAGTTTAGAATGCCAAGAATCATTCCAGAATGAGAGAGATATCGGTAGTAAAAACGTGACTTTTGACGCGATATCAAGTATCCCACACTTAGAACGTTGCTTGTCCTTAAGCAAACTCATTCATAAAAGGCCTTTAAAAAGATTTCTTGATACACATATCTTTTAGAAATACTATTTCCAAAGAATATAAAGCTCCAGTTATGAAAGAATTCTTATGAGAAATTAAGGGTTTATAGAATTTGATACTTTCTTCAAGCAACTTAGATGGTAATCATGACTAGGCAATCCTTGCAGTGGGTTACTCCGATCACTCAGGTGTTTAGGGTTTCCTACTTGCTAGTGTCAATCACTCAGATATCCAGTCATGCAACATTCTCGTCATAGGCTTGATCAAGAATCAAATCTCCATCACTTTGGAAGAGAACGGTACTAATCTTTCAAGACATCTTAAAAAGGAATCGGGTTTTGGTTTGGAGAGATGAAGAAGGTGTATGGTGAGTAAGAAGGAGAGTATTTTTGGGTTTTCTTTTCTTGTCTCTTCTTGAAACTGGGGTATTTTTCCGAGAAAGTCTCTTTTGGAATTTCTCAAATTTGAAAAGACTTAATTTTGCAATCCTTTTTGGGTTTTAATTTTTCCTTTTCTGGACTTTCTTGAGTAGTGCCGGCATGTATATTTTCTACTATTTCTTTTTCTCTTTTTTTTTTATAATGCCTGCTTTACCAAGGAATATTTTTCTGGTCCGAAGAGTTTCTTTTGGCATTGGGTTGCAAAATTGTGTTGGCTTTTCTTGTGGAAATTTAGGAAATTGAAAGTATCTATGAAAAGTTTGGAAGACATGACTTCCGTGGTTTCGGGATGAAGGTACAAAAGGGAGGTTTGGTTGGATAGTGGGTGTGAAGAGTGAGTGGATGTTTGATGGTTGAGGGAGTCGGGGATTCCTTAGAAAATATCAAGATAGATTGTACCTGTACCATGTATGGCACTCATCGGTGTGATCTCGAAATGTATTACAAGAGCAAGTTCTAATTCAAATACATGCATCGGCACACACATGAAACGAAAAGTGAAGCATTTTAGGATGAATGCTCAATATGGGCTCAAATCTCACGAATCTAATATTTTGGTCATTGTGTGCCTAGTCATGTGTTGCCTTTTTCGTCCGTATCTTATTCTAAGAAAACGGTTTTGTTTCTTTGTTAAAACTCGTTTCTTGTTGTAATTCATATTTTTGGAAAATAGAAGTTCTAAAGAATGTTGCTTTTGAATCCAAAGAAATTTGAAAATTTTTCCATTTTTTTAGCCTTTTAATAAAATATTGTTTATTTTACGGACAAGAGGTTAAACTTGCGGTTGCAGACCGTATATCCCACACTTAGAGGAACATTGTCCCTAATGTTCGAATCTATGTATTGAACACCTCTTGTCGAAGTATCCCACACTTAGAATTTCTACTAATTATGGAAAATATCTCTTAGTATTTTGTGGATTCCAAGGATCCCACACTTAGTGTTTGAAATGGGATATAGGTCGATATAATCTTGCAAAAACGGATAAATAAACTAGAGAAAGGAACGCAGAACTCTCCTATCGTATATACGACTGTGAGCTGAGGATATGAGTGGTCAACTTTGTCATCTCCAATGTTTGTTGAACTTGGTTGGCATCAACCTTCTTGTATTGAACTCGAGCTTCAGCAGTATAACCTTTCTTCAATACCTCAACCAGTTTCCTCACGAATATAACTAAGAACTAAAGGATAGATTGCAGAAAACGAATTGATGTCTCCCTCCGGACACAAGCATAATTAACCAATAAACACCAAATGTTGGATAGAGTTTAATGGATAAAGATCCTAATCTTCAAGAGCTGCTGCTGTAACTGAACTGCTCCTAATGATCTGAAAGTGTTGAAATCAATGAACATGAATCTTTATTACCCGAGATCTTTTACCGACAACTGATGTAATGAATCTGATGTTGTTCTTTTATCGACTGAGATCTCCAGTTTCCAAATTGTTCTCGTATCTATTCCTTTGTCTGAATAGTCCCTGAGGGTGATGGTTGTATGTGTGAATGGGTGGATGGATGGGTGAATGTGGGTGGATATGGTGATGATAGTTTAGGGTTCCATTATGTGGCAAGGTTTAGCTATAGGACTTGGAATTTGTGGGCATATATGATGAGTATTGAGCTGGTCAACTTGATGAACTAGTCATAGACAACTAAAAATCATCTTTGTATCAAGAAGTGTCATCTCTTGTCCCCTGCAAAGCAATGCTCCAAAGATTCCCATACTCAATGAACTGTAAGCTCCTCTTATCGTCTTTCCATTATCTTTAAAGATTCTTTATCCATAGGCGTCAGTCCCTGTCTGTTACAAGTATATCAAACAAACATGATCTAACAAACAAGTGATTATTCTCCAAATCATAGATTCACTGGTTTGCGAAGAACCTATCAAAGTGAGTGCTTTGTAGATGAAACAAACCATTGTATGACTTTGAGTTTAATCTCACACAGAAAGTGTTAGTTGCCCATAATTTCACCGCAGCACAAATAGCAGACATGGAAATACCAGTATTATCAGTTGAATCAGGCAGCCAAGTATAAAGATATCCAAAGCACATATTTTTAAACGAGTTCGAGCATAATACACATATTGACATACCAATCATCTTATCAGATTAAGCATTAGTATCTCATGTATGTTTACAATAATATATGTAAGTAACTCAAATGCTCGAAACATGTCAGTGGGTGTTTAGAATGACTTAGGCTCCTAACTCCTAGTAGGTTTCCATTTTTGTGAGTGAAAGGGATAACAAGAACTTTAGAAAATGATGAAAAATAGATGTTGCATAAATTCCAAACGACTGTGAGTAGGAAGTATTAAGGTTTGACAAAAAAATTGACTTTTAACGAAGTAATTTCGCAAACCATCCATTTTGTTCATAAAGATAGAAAACTTGGAACATTCATTTTAGGGTTTCATTTCTACTTATTGAGTTAGCTAATATTACCTTAACTATGTTAAACACGGGTTGCCTCCCGAGAAGCGCTTGTTTTTGTTCTAGTCTCTAGCTTGACTCCAAACCTATTTCTTGGGAGATCTAGGGGGCTCCCTTGCATCCATCAGTAGATACAAGCGGAAATATTGGTACATACCTAAGTGATTAAAGTGGACTATGGTCAGGGTATGTCCAATCAGTGGAAGAGGCATGATAAAGCGAGTGATTTGTTTTACTTGAGGTAAAACAAAGCTCTCGACTTTTTCTACCTCTTGAGTTTTGGGTTGTTCGGGTTGGTCAAAGAGATCCTCATCACTCCACGACGTGTACGTCATCATGTAATGGAGAGACGGTTTGTAGGGTGCTCTTGATGCAAAACCCACCTTGCTTCCTAAAGCCTTTGGTTGGATGATAATGTTGTACTCTGGGCATGGAGGTTCGACAATGTCCATTAGTGTCTCCAATCTTGTAGCAACGTTATCATCAAATACCTGGGTGTTTGTTTCCTCTAAGGTACTAGAGAAGTCTATTAGATCAGGAAGTGAATCAATCAAAGGGATTTTTGGGATACATTTAACCACAACTGGTTATGGGATGTGTTCAACCATATCAGTTCGAATGAGTTCACTACTCAGAGTCGGTATCTATTCCTTCAGTTCATGTGAAGTTGAGTATTCTATGTAAATCTCCAAATTCGGGCTTTCCATCTCGATCTCTTCGTCTACTTCGTCATCCTCGTCACTCCGGCCGGAAGTTTTGAGTTGCAGTGGTTCGGAAAGTTTTTCTAGAACAAACCCTTCGTCGATCTTTGACGTTGATAGGTCAGGAATATGTGAAATTGAAGGTTTAGAAGATTGGGTTGGTGTGGGAGTTGAAGGGATATTGCAACCAAACTCATGAGAATGTAAGTCTGTATTTGGTGTAATAGATGAGGTATTTGTGTGTCTCTCAACTTTCTGTATCCTAGAGTTGGCTCCAGCTTGAATCCTACTCTCCTCACTACTCTCTTGGGCTTGTGCTGGTAGTTCAGTAAAGATTTTAGACATATTATAAGTAAAACTTCTACGTATGTTTTCTTGTTCTTTAATCATTTCTTCAAGTGATTCGGAAGGAGGTGAGAAAGCAGCGGAACTGCTGAGATAGGCTAAGGGCATATCTCTTAAGTCAGGATTCTCATAGGGTTGTGGTATACTTATGGGGTGAGGTGAGTGTGGGCAGATTTCGAATGGTTAGGGATAAAAAGGTTGGCATGGATGTGGTTGGAAAGTCCTGGGGTCATTTTGATACAGTGTTTGAGGATCTAAGTACCCTAGGTTATCCGAATACATCATACTATGGCTTTGGCATTCTCGATCTACATGGGTATTATCGCACTTGCTACACCTATTTTGGATTGAATTAACAAGACTTTGCATTTGATCTAATCGTTCCCATTGATTTAACATTTCCCAAGGGTTCATAATAGATGGCATAGGGAGAAGGTTTCAGAATTAACGTTGTGGGTGAGAAGGGAACTAATCTAACCTAAGGTAATCCTAACTACGCTAAACTACGTGCAAAATGTAACTTTTGACAAGAATGGTAAGTCCTGTTCAAAAGGATCTCTTAAAAACGAACTTATCAAAACAGGCTCCGAATCGTACTACCGTCCCCGGCAGCGGTGCCAAAAACTTGATGCGCTCCCAGCCGTTAGTGTCGTCGGTGTTGTTGCAATGGCTGAGTGTGCGATCAGAGTGTTTTAAAGTTTGATTTACTCGGGGCCTAAACTTCCGAACTACCTACTGGTACTAGGTACTAGTACCTGATACTAGTATGTGGTAAGGATGATCAGGGTCATCTCCAGACTGTCGAATTTGAAGCGGAGCTCGTTTGGACAATTCAGTCTTCAAGATGGGGTTCATATAGTTGGTTTTGTTTGGGTTTCTATCTTATATAACTACTAAAGCAATAAAACTAAAATGAACTAGCTAGCATATAAGGAACAACTAAGGATAGGGAAGACGTGGTTTACCATGACTTGGGATAATATATTATCGGGATTGTGTTTATGATAGGGAAGTTATTAACTTGTTATGTTTAAAGGAACAAATATGTAAGATCTAGGGGGTTATGTATCTAAGTCACTAGGACTTTCCTTCGTAGACCTTGTTAATACTTTTCTTAAGCTCTAATTACTTTAATTTATGACCTAGACCTCTCCTTTTCAAACAGTTATACATCACTGGATTATTCGCAGTTTGTCAAAACGTGTTTCGTATGCAGACCATGCCTTTCAGTAATAGATGGTGTACTTTACATAGTAAATCCACAGCTTCTCACATCCAACATGCGGTCAAGAGCGATTGACAGTGAAGATGACACTCTAAACTAACTAAATGTAAAGAAGTGCATAAATGTAAACCTAATATATACAACGAGTGGTTTCACTGTGTCTTACTTATTGCATGTTGTCACACCCCCAAAATCGGTAATTGTGTTTATTTAATGTTTAGCGAAGCAAGTTATAATTGGCGGAAGCATTATGTGTAAACAGTTTAACAACGGGGGTGATGACATTACAATTGTGCATTCATCGTATCAGAGCATATGATCATACAGAACATAATATATAAAGGATGCCAGTTTAAACAGTTGTTACAAAAGTAGTACGACTATGTAAATCGTACAGTAGTAATAAAGTTTAAAACATTTAAGTTTTACAATACATATGTTAAGATAAGATTTCATGAGTATAACTGCAATGTCTTCAGTAATACAGAGGAAATCCTCAAAAGCTATCCCAAAATGTATGGCATCCTAAGTAGTCCAGGGTTGTCCATCCTGAATGCATGCGATTCTTACTTACGTAGCTAATTCCCTGTAAAACATAGAAAGAAAGTCGTCAACAAATATGTTGAGTGAATTCACAGGTTTTGTATAAATGTAAGGTATATTAAACCATTTATGTTTAGATTATTGAATTGTTATTCAATAAATAATTGTTTGCAGGTTTTGCAATATATAAGTTTGTAGGGATAGTTACCCTAAAATATAGTTTCATGTGGGTTGTTACCCAAAATGTATATCTGGTAGTTTACCATCATATAAATATAACCCGTAGGTATACCGGTATAAAACAGTTGTAGGATAAGTTCATCCTAAATAGTAAGTGGGAATGCTTAGACTATAATCCTCTGAAAGGTGAGCTAAACCTCGCAGGTTAAAGTAACGCGACCTAACCCTATAACCAAACCACAACCAAAACTTATGTTGTTTGCCTGAAGGACAATTAAGTATACGCTCCATCCACAGGAGGGTCGTCACGGCAATAGTACTATTCGTATACTCAGTGGCTAGAGTCACCTAGCTAATGGTTATAGTCTGCATGACATAAGGTCTTTCATGCACACATCTCAAGTCTGGTCCGTACTAGGATTTGTTGTCTAATTCCCAAAACAGTTGTGAAATAATATTTCATGTCAAACAGTTGTATAAAGTAATAAAGCATTTATATAAATTTGCTGCATGTGTTTTCATGCAGTTTCTATGTTTACACCCCTATGTTTAAAAGCATAAAACATTTGTAAAGTAGGGGCTGTGAACTCACTGTAGTTTTGCTCGGTAGGAAAGCTAGCAGCCAAATAGATAATTGCCTAAGGTATGTTAACCTATATACAATAAATATATTAACATAAGTACGTTTGCTTTGTTTTAATCACTTATGTTAACAGTTTGTTTGTTTGAAGAAATGGTTGATTTCTTATTAATGTAAGTCGTTGTATTTGTTGGTGACATTGTGTAGAAATATTGTTATTATTTCTTTCGTCGTATACTTGGTTAAGTATATAAACCAATATGTAATTGTCTATTTAACGGAAGGTCGTTTTGTTTCATTCGTATATATATATTTGTGAATATATACTCTTAAGTGTCGTATGTATATATGTTTAATAAATATATTGTTTACGTATATCATACAATATATAAGTTTTCATTTGTTTAAGAAAACGTATACGTTTGTATCTATATATATCGTGTGTTCTCGTATATATTTATATATAATTGTAATACGTGAGTTACGTATTTAAAACGTTACAAGTTTTATTTGTTATAAAACTTAAATTGCTTTTATAAAATAAACATCTTTGTTTTTAATATCATCACGTTTATTTAATAAGTTCTAAATGTTCCGATTGTGTAATCGTATTCAAATCGTATAATTTACAAAGTTCGTATATATATATATGTGTCATATATATATTTATATATCGTTTGTTCATACGAAATAATTAAGTCCAATGTCCGTGTCTCGGATATATCTCATTTATGTATTTATTGATATTTTACAATGTCTAGTAAATGTCTCCTAACAATTGTAATCGTTAACGGAATTGTATTGTGTCTTAAAATAAAAGTCAATGTGCTGACCAGAGGTGGGAATCCGCCGGATTCTATTTGAATCCGCCGGATTCATTCGGGTTTAATTGGATCCGCCGGATCGAACCACTGAGCCGCCGGATCGGGTCGAGAATAGGGGAATCCGCCGGATTCACATGAATCCGCCGGATTCATTTAAGTTTAAGAGGATCCGCCGGATCTAAACACTGATCCGCCGGATCGGGTTACAAGTTGAAGGATCCGCCGGATCCACCTATGATCCGCCGGATCTAGCATGTCTATTACTCGTGTATCGTTTTCGTTCACAAGACCAAGTGTGCGTGTGTTCTTTAGGATCCGCCGGATCCTATGTGGATCCGCCGGATCTTTGTTGTCTTTTACTCGTTCACAAGTTCAAGCGATCAGGTCGTGTGCGGGTCGAAAGATGGGAATCCACCGGATTCAACTGGTTTTCAGGTTAGGATCCGCCGGATCCTAGGGAGATCCGCCGGATCCGACTCGTTTTCAGTCCCCTGTTCGTGTCTGTTACATATATATACACGGTTTTATTTGGCTCAAATCCTATACACTATGTTACCAAATGTTTCAAACAAGTTTATATGTCGTTTTTATAAGTTATTACGTTATTTTAACAAGTTTTCATATAACGATTTTGGTTTTAAGGTTTTGGGTTTTATAAACCATTTTCATGTTCATCATCATAATCATCAAGCATATATGTTATATGTATAGATTTTGTGATATAAACATGTCATAACATGAAATCAAAGTAGAGAAATCGAAAAATGAGAGTTTTCCTTACAAAGAAAAATGAGATGAAAATGATGAACGGATGATGATGAAGATGTTGCTCCTGATCTTGTTGTTCTGCTTGCTGCTACTGATCTTGTTGTGTTCCAGATGAAGAAAGAAAATGAAATGAAATAATGGATGATGATTGTGTGTGTTTGTATGATTACAGAGAAATGAGAGGAGGGAGTAACATATTCAAACGGGTATGGGAGATCACAGTCGTGGTCTCTCAATTATTATAGTTAGGTGCCAAATTTTGGCACCTCAATTTCGAGTACGGGTATAATTTTAGCAATATAAAAATAAACAAATTACATTTTTATTTTGTAGGTGTTCTCCTGGTTCGTTATTTATAATCAGTATAATGATGTTATCATTATTTTAGAATGATGTACATTTTTGTACATTTTACTGCGCACAAATAATTGAGCGCCAAATTTCAGTTAATTTAGGATTTAATATTTTGAGGTAATGTTCTAATCACTTTCAAATGAATCACAAAATTGAGATTTTTATGATTTGACTTTGTATGTGTGTTTTAGAATTATTTCTGTTCGCTTTATAATACGTTTCATGTTAAACGTATATTTAGACCATTTTATCTATTTGTTATAGATATATAAATACTTGTAATTAATAATTGAGTTATTAATTATTTTTCTGTCACAAAACTTTTGTTATTTATTTTTGTCGGGTTCGTTCCGATATATTTGTTCCTAACTTTTAATACTTACTTATTACGTATTACTTTTTGTTTAAAAGTACAGGGCTTGCTAGGCTTACATCACATCAAAAAGTTTTGTTAAAACTTAATCAGGAAATTAGCGTAAGAATGCACATGCTTAAATATTAATTAATACCTAATTTTGGAGAGTTGTCACATTCTCCCCCCGTTAGGGAAATCTCGTCCCGAGATTTAATTTGTGTCGTGAGTCGTGGTCACGGGTTCAAATAGGTGTGGATACTTCTTGCGAATCTCATCCTCGCGTTCCCAGGTGAACTCTGGGCCTCTTTTCGAGTTCCATCGAATTTTGACAAGTTTGATCCGACTGTTTCGGAGCTTCTGCGTTTTCGTATCCATTACTTCAAGCGGTTCCTCCACGAAGTTGAGTTTTGCGTCGACGTAGATTTCATCGGGAGGTATAATTAACGCTTCGTCAGATAGACACTTCTTAAGATTACTCACGTGAAACGTGTCGTGAATATTACTAAGTTCTTGCGGAAGTTTAAGCTTATAAGCTACAGGACCAATCCTTGCTAGGATCTCAAAAGGTCCGATGTAACGTGGGTTTAGTTTGCCGCGTTTTCCAAATCGCACAACTCCTTTCCAAGGAGATACTTTGAGTAGGACTTTGTCACCTACTTGAAACTCTAAAGGTTTCCGTCTATTGTCTGCATAACTCTTTTGTCGGTCTCGTGCCGTTTTCAATCGATTAAGCACTTGAGATATCTTGTCCGTTGTCTCTTGGACTATCTCAGGACCAGATTACTGTCTGTCATCCAACTCTGCCCAACAGAGTGGGGATCGGCACTTGCGTCCGTACAACGCCTCGAAAGGTGCCATTTGTATACTCGTATGATAACTATTGTTGTACGAGAACTCGGCTAAAGGGAGATGAACATCCCAGTTTCCTCCGAAATCAATCACGCAGGCTCTTAGCAAGTCCTCAAGCGTTTGTATCGTTCGCTCGCTTTGACCATCGGTTTGTGGATGGTAGGCGGTACTCATGTCGAGTCTAGTGCCTAAAGCTTGTTGCAGTGTTTGCCAGAAGCGAGAGGTGAAACGTGCATCTCTATCAGAGATGATGGATAATGGAACTCCATGTCTAGAAACAACTTCTTTTATGTAGATTCTAGGCAGCTTTTCCATCTTATCTGTCTCCTTGATGGCTAGAAAGTGAGATGATTTCGTCAGTCGGTCGACTATCACCCATATGGAGTCCATCCCAGATGATGTTTTCGGTAGTTTCGTTATGAAGTCCATCGTGATGTGTTCCCATTTCCATTTGGGCAACTCAGGTTGTTGTAAAAGTCCGGACGGCTTTTGGTACTCAGTCTTAACTTTTGCACAAGTCAAACATCTACTAACATAGGTGGCAATGTCTCTTTTCATGCCAGGCCACCAATAAAATTCTTTCAGATCGTGGTACATCTTATCAGCACCAGGATGTATCGAGTAATTGGACTTATGAGCTTCGTCCAATACTAGGCTACGTAGCTCATCAACACAAGGAATCCAAATTCGATTCATGAAGTACAATACTCCATTTTCCTTAGACTCCAGTTGTTTCTCCATCCCTTTGAGGGATTCGTCCTTCATACGTTCTGGAGTAAAGGCTGCTTGTTGAGCATCGCGAATTTGGGAAATCAGATCCAAGTGGATTGTCAGTCCTAAGGCTCGAACTCTTCGAGGTTTCACTCTTTCCTTACGACTCAAGGCATCCGCTACTACATTCGCTTTGCCTGGATGGTACTTGATTTCACAGTCGTAATCATTCAACAGTTCAACCCAACGTCTTTGTCTCATGTTGAGTTCTTTCTGATCAAATATATGTTGGAGACTTTTGTGATCGGTAAAGATCGTACACTTCGTACCGTATAGGTAGTGTCTCCAAATCTTTAGGGCAAAAACGACTGCTCCCATCTCTAAGTCATGTGTCGTATAGTTCTTCTCGTGAATCTTCAATTGACGAGACGCATAAGCAATGACTTTGTCGTTTTGCATTAACACGCAACCTAATCCTTGATGTGAGGCATCACAGTAGACAACAAAGTTTTCTACTCCTTCTGGTAATGATAGGATAAGTGCGGTGCTCAATTTCTCTTTCAGCAGTTGAAAAGCATTCTCTTGCTTCTCGCCCCAATCAAACTTCTTGTCTTTTTGCATTAGGGCGGTAATTGGTTGAGCTATCTTCGAGAAGTTCTCGATGAATCTTCGGTAGTAACCGGCTAGCCCAAGGAATTGTCGTATCTCAGTTGGTGTTTTTGGGGCTTCCCAATTCCTAATCGCCTCAATTTTGGATGGGTCCACGTGAATTCCTTTGTTATTGATCACGTGACCAAGGAAATGAACCTCACGCATCCAAAACTCGCATTTAGAGAACTTTGCATAAAGCTTCTCTTTCTCCAATAATTCAAGAATCAGCCTCAGATGTTGTTCATGGTCTTCCTTCATTCGCGAGTATATCAAGATATCGTCAATGAACACTATGACGAACTTATCCAAGTAAGGTTTACATACTCTATTCATTAGATCCATGAACACTGCTGGCGCATTCGTTAGCCCAAACGGCATAACTAGGAACTCGTAATGACCATATCGAGTCCTAAACGCAGTCTTAGGGATATCTTCATCCCTTACCTTCAGTTGATGGTACCCCGATCTCAAGTCGATCGTTGAGTAATAACTTGACCCTTGCAGCTGGTCAAACAAGTCATCGATGCGTGGTAATGGGTATCGGTTCTTAATCGTCACTTTGTTCAGTTCTCGATAATCGATACACATCCGCATTGATCCATCCTTCTTCTTGACGAACAAAACCGGAGCTCCCCACGGTGAAAAGCTCGGTCGGATGAATCCTAAATCCAACAGTTCTTGCAACTGTGCAGACAGTTCCTGCATTTCTGATGGAGCTAGACGGTAAGGCGCACGAGCAATCGGTGCAGCTCCCGGCACTAGGTCGATATGAAATTCAACCTGCCGTGGAGGTGGTAACCCTGGTAGCTCGTCAGGAAATACTCCTGGGTAGTCACGTACTACGGCCACGTCGTCTATGCGTCGCTCCTCGGGTTTCTTATCCACAACATGTACCAAAAATGCTTGGTACCCTTTTCGTAGATATTTATTTGCCTTCATGCATGTAATCATTTTCACCACACGATTACTCTTTTCTCCTTGAATCATCAACATTTCTCCTGACGGTAAAGGTAACCGTACAATCTTTTCATGACAGATGATTTCCGCTCGGTTTAGTGACAACCAATCCATGCCAACCACTATATCGAAGCTCCCTAACTCTACCGGTAGTAAGTCTATTTTGAAAGAATGACCTTCTAATGTTAAGGAACATCCTGGTACTATTTCTCCTGATTCAATCAACTTACCATCGGCTAGCTCTACAGTGTATTTGTGATCTAGCTTAAGGGATTCGATCTCTAATAGTGGTCTAAACTCAGTGGACACAAAGCTTAAATCAGCACCGGAATCAAATAACACAGAAGCAAAGTGGTTGTTTACTAGAAACGTACCAGTGACTGTGTTAGGATCCTGACGTGCCTCTGGTGCTCCTAACATGAACACGCGTCCACGAGCTGGCTGATCATTGTTGTTGTTTGCCCGATTGTTGTTGTTGTTGGCTCGGTTGTTGTTGTTTCCACGGTTGTTTCCGTTGTTGTTGCGGTTACGAGCGTTGTTGGCGTTACGGTTTTGGTTATTGAGTCGAGGGCATCAGTTTCGATAATGCCTCGTGTCGCCACATTCAAAACAACCCTGGTTTTGGCGAGCAGTGTTTCCCTTAGGGGTAGGGTTAACCTTACAATTCTGGGTTTTGTGACCCCATCCCTTACAACTGTCGCAAAACCAACATTCACCCTCATGGTGTTTGCTGCACTTATCACACTTAGGTTTGTTACCCAAGTATGGCTTTGGTTCCACAATGGTGGCAGCGTAAGGCTTAGGATTTCCAGGTCCTTTCTTGTTGGATTGACCCTGACGGTCATTCCATTTACGCTTCTTACCTCCAGAACTACCAGCTTCAGCATTGCTCAGCTCAACCTTGGCCGGCACAGTTTTCTGTGTCAGCGTCCCCATTCTAACTGCTTCATCAGTCAAACTCTGCGCTAGCGTAACAGCGCTCCTGAAGGTGTCAGGTTTGGAGGACGTAACTAAACTCCTGATCTGTGGTGCCAGTCCATACACATAGCGTTCAATACGCTTGTACTCAGGTGTTACCATATGTGGCACAAGACGAGCTAATTCTTGGAACCTAGTTGTATAACCAGTGATATCAGCACCAATCATAGCAATGTTCCACAGCTCAGTCTCAATTTTCTGCATCTCACTACGGGGGCAGAATTCTTCCATCATCATACGCTTCAATGTTTCCCATGTCATAGAATAAGCAGCTGGTCGTCCCATCGACTGGACTTGACTGTTCCACCAAATCAAAGCTTTATCAACTAGTGTACAGGCGACATATTTCACCGCAGTGTCTGGTAGACAATCACTGATGTCCAACACAGAATCCATCTTTTCTATCCAGTGTATAATACCAATAGCACCTTCAGTGCCACAGAAAGGAGGTGGTTTACAAGCCTGAAATGTCTTATATGAACACCCTCGGCGGGTATTCACAACAGTCTTAGCATTAACAGGGGTCGATCCACTGTTATTAATCCCATTCTCACGGTTTCGGCTTGCCTCATACTCGGCAATTCCTTCAGCAATGCGTCTAGTAATCATCTGCTCAGTAGTTTCCTCAGTGTTAGGTGGTGGAATGGTTTCAGGTGTAGGAGGTACAGTTGTCTTCTGACTGTTCCTAGTAATTCGTCGTTTTGGCGGCATAATTCAGTTCTGCGATGAATAAAATGCAGAAGTCAATGCCAAGATAATGAATGTGATGAACAAGATTTCACATTGTCTATCAAATGAATAGTATAGAGAATTTGAAAGAATAAGGTTTCACATTGAATGTCGCACGACTTTGAAACACCCATATGTACTTTGTACAATATAATCACGTTGGCCAGGCGTCATTATATAATGCCAAATACATATTTCTTTTCATCATCGTTCAAGCAAAATCTATGTTTTAGGGAATTCAAGATAAAATCAATAATTCAAAGTGTAGTAGGTTTCCAAAGTTTGCAAGAAATGGTTTCAACGATTACTAAATGATAACTTTTCCATCACATGTATATATAGATGAATATAATTCGCACGAAATTTCGAATCTAACCTAAGCTATATTATACATTACTAGAACGTTCTTACATTGTTTCATTACAAAACTTGATGATATCTTCTATATCCATCAAGAGTGGTTTCCAATACAACACGAGTTGCTACAGTACTAATTAGACTAAACTTAGCTATACCTAGATCTTAACAAAATAGTTATATTCCTACGACAGTTCTTCATCAGTTTATTATTAAGCTATCTTTAGCTATGTTCTCTGTCGCAGTGTATATCTTTCACTTTTACTCCTGATCCAAATTGGGAGAGAAATAGCGTGTCTCCAGCATAGTTTTGTATCGCAGAGTCGGATAATAGCCCAGATCATTCTCAGTTGAGCATTTGCACAAACGTTTGATCCAATACTTAACTCTTTTCTTGCGATTACTAGCCACTTTCATCCAGAAGCGCATTTTATCCTTAACTCGGACAATCATAGGCCTCTTTAGGATTTTCAATTCTAGCTCACAGTTCCTACATTTGAACACAAGCTCCCAATTTTGACCTTCCAATCTTTCAGCCTGGTCTCGTACTCTTTCGTACTCCTCTATGTCGACCATGCCAAATTGGTGGTTTTCAATTTCTTCTTCCACAAGTTCCACTATCGGAATGGTTTCGGTATCGACATATACATATTGTATCTGCTCGTCGATGGTTATGTCCTCATCTGATGAGTATTCACTTATGTCAGGTTCTGCCATTTTTCCAGTTTCAAGAGATCTATAGGGTACAAAGACATATTTCAGTATTCATAGTTATGTAGTCTCTATTACCAATCCATAATCCAATCACAATGCACAGTAACATAAACAATAATAATAAACCAAATACATATGTCATATTATATAACTGATCATAGTTAGTTCACAAGTTTTTATACAAAACAGGATGGATCTATCCTAGATATCCATCGGTCCAAAGACTAATCAAAGCATGACGGGTCTGTCTACACACCGTCGACCCAAATGATATACAAAACATGACAGGTCTGTCTATACCCGTCGAACCATAGTTCCAAGTCTAATACATAGTATATACAATCCTAAGTAGGCACAACCCGCCCTACATAGGTCTAACTGAAATACGGTAGAAATGCTCCCACGGCTGTCCTCAACACAGCCATCACCACACAAACACCAACCACAAGCCCTGCAATCCTAACATGTCTCTCAAGTGTCCTCACACGAGCACGTGCGGACTCAGCTATCTCCTGGGCAGTAAACACATGGTTCAACAGAAAGTGATGACGCTCATGCATACCAGCCATGTCCCCATACAGACGGGAGACCTCATCCTGTACCTGTCCAAGGTGAGAACCCCTGCTAGAAGTAATACAGAACAATGTATGCATAACAGCAACTAATGTAGGGAGAGTCTGCTCTATCGGCTCTCCAGTGGTAGGCAGTGGAGCTGGGGGTCGTGAAGACTCTCCTGTCTCAAATGTGGAGGGAAAACCCTCTAATGACCTCCAGTGCCTCAACATAGGAGTCATCCACTCTAGATGAGCAACTCTGGGTGCCCTTTGTGGAGACTCAACAGACTCGTCCGCTGGTGCTAACGGACCAACAGGAAGATCTCGGACACACATCCTCGGTGTCCTCCTATACACAGGCCTGCGAGAAGTCTCAGCAGCCTGGTGGTGAATACCTGTAGTAGTAGGGATAACCTCATGTGTTGTCGGTGGTGGCGCAATGTAAGCGTCACTAGTGTCATCTGACATGTCTCTCAAATGAACAGATGACTCATCCCTTACAGTGATCGCGGGACCCTCAAAAGTAGCCTCGGTCGGTTCCTCATCCGAAGCATAAACATGGTAAAGTGATTGACTAGACATACTGTGACAAAGAAAATTATGTGTGACGTGTCAGTCGTATGTTAGATGTATGCAAATGTATGTATGTATGAATGCATGAATGTTCTAGCCAAGGCTATAGTCTAGGTCTCTAAGGTTTTCAATCACCTAAAGACTTCTAGTTCGCTATAACCAATGGCTCTGATACCAAGTCTGTCACACCCCCAAAATCGGTAATTGTGTTTATTTAATGTTTAGTGGAAGCAAGTTATAATTGGCGGAAGCATTATGTGTAAACAGTTTAACAACGGGGGTGATGACGTTACAATTGTGCATTCATCGTATCAGAGCATATGATCATACATAACATAATATATAAAGGATGCCAGTTTAAACAGTTGTTACAAAAGTAGTACGACTATGTAAATCGTACAGTAGTAATAAAGTTTAAAACATTTAAGTTTTACAATACATATGTTAAGATAAGATTTCATGAGTATAACTGCAATGTCTGCAGTAATACAGAGGAAATCCTCAAAAGCTATCCCAAAATGTATGGCATCCTAAGTAGTCCAGGGTTGTCCATCCTGAATGCATGCGATTCTTACTTACGTAGCTAATTCCCTGTAAAACATAGAAAGAAAGTCGTCAACAAATATGTTGAGTGAATTCACAGGTTTTGTATAAATGTAAGGTATATTAAACCATTTATGTTTAGATTATTGAATTGTTATTCAATAAATAATTGTTTGCAGGTTTTGCAATATATAAGTTTGTAGGGATAGTTACCCTAAAATATAGTTTCATGTGGGTTGTTACCCAAAATGTATATCTGGTAGTTTACCATCATATAAATATAACCCGTAGGTATACCGGTATAAAACAGTTGTAGGATAAGTTCATCCTAAATAGTAAGTGGGAATGCTTAGACTATAATCCCCTGAAAGGTGAGCTAAACCTCGCAGGTTAAAGTAACGCGACCTAACCCTATAACCAAACCACAACCAAAACTTATGTTGTTTGCCTGAAGGACAATTAAGTATACGCTCCATCCACAGGAGGGTCGTCACGGCAATAGTACTATTCGTATACTCAGTGGCTAGAGTCACCTAGCTAATGGTTATAGTCTGCATGACATAAGGTCTTTCATGCACACATCTCAAGTCTGGTCCGTACTAGGATTTGTTGTCTAATTCCCAAAACAGTTGTGAAATAATATTTCATGTCAAACAGTTGTATAAAGCAATAAAGCATTTATATAAATTTGCTGCATGTGTTTTCATGCAGTTTCTATGTTTACACCCCTATGTTTAAAAGCATAAAACATTTGTAAAGTAGGGGCTGTGAACTCACTGTAGTTTTGCTCGGTAGGAAAGCTAGCAGCCAAACAGATAATTGCCCAAGATATGTTAACCTATATACAATAAATATATTAACATAAGTACGTTTGCTTTGTTTTAATCACTTATGTTAACAGTTTGTTTGTTTGAAGAAATGGTTGATTTCTTATTAATGTAAGTCGTTGTATTTGTTGGTGACATTGTGTAGAAATATTGTTATTATTTCTTTCGTCGTATACTTGGTTAAGTATATAAACCAATGTGTAATTGTCTATTTAACGGAAGGTCGTTTTGTTTCATTCGTATATATATATTTGTGAATATATACTCTTAAGTGTCGTATGTATATATGTTTAATAAATATATTGTTTACGTATATCAAACAATATATAAGTTTTCATTTGTTTAAGAAAACGTATACGTTTGTGTCTATATATATCGTGTGTTCTCGTATATATTTATATATAATTGTAATACGTGAGTTACGTATTTAAAACGTTACAAGTTTTATTTGTTATAAAACTTAAATTGCTTTTATTAAATAAACATCTTTGTTTTTAATATCATCACGTTTATTTAATAAGTTCTAAATGTTCCGATTGTGTAATCGTATTCAAATCGTATAATTTACAAAGTTCGTATATATATATATGTGTCATATATATATTTATATATCGTTTGTTCATACGAAATAATTAAGTCCAATGTCCGTGTCTCGGATATATCTCATTTATGTATTTATTGATATTTTACAATGTCTAGTAAATGTCTCCTAACAATTGTAATCGTTAACGGAATTGTTTTGTGTCTTAAAATAAAAGTCAATGTGCTGACCAGAGGTGGGAATCCGCCGGATTCTATTTGAATCCGCCGGATTCATTCGGGTTTAATTGGATCCGCCGGATCGAACCACTGAGCCGCCGGATCGGGTCGAGAATAGGGGAATCCGCCGGATTCACATGAATCCGCCGGATTCATTTAAGTTTAAGAGGATCCGCCGGATCTAAACACTGATCCGCCGGATCGGGTTACAAGTTGAAGGATCCGCCGGATCCACCTATGATCCGCCGGATCTAGCATGTCTATTACTCGTGTATCGTTTTCGTTCACAAGACCAAGTGTGCGTGTGTTCTTTAGGATCCGCCGGATCCTATGTGGATCCGCCGGATCTTTGTTGTCTTTTACTCGTTCACAAGTTCAAGCGATCAGGTCGTGTGCGGGTCGAAAGATGGGAATCCGCCGGATTCAACTGGTTTTCAGGTGAGGATCCGCCGGATCCTAGGGAGATCCGTTGGATCCGACTCGTTTTCAGTCCCCTGTTCGTGTCAGTTACATATATATACACGGTTTTATTTGGCTCAAATCCTATACACTATGTTACCAAATGTTTCTAACAAGTTTATATGTCGTTTTTATAAGTTATTACGTTATTTTAACAAGTTTTCATATAACGATTTTGGTTTTAAGGTTTTGGGTTTTATAAACCATTTTCATGTTCATCATCATAATCATCAAGCATATATGTTATATGTATAGATTTTGTGATATAAACATGTCATAACATTAAATCAAAGTAGAGAAATCGAAAAATGAGAGTTTTCCTTACAAAGAAAAATGAGATGAAAATGATGAACGGATGATGATGAAGATGTTGCTCCTGATCTTGTTGTTCTGCTTGCTGCTACTGATCTTGTTGTGTTCCAGATGAAGAAAGAAAATGAAATGAAATAATGGATGATGATTGTGTGTGTTTGTATGATTACAGAGAAATGAGAGGAGGGAGTAACATATTCAAACGGGTATGGGAGATCACAGTCGTGGTCTCTCAATTATTGTAGTTAGGTGCCAAATTTTGGCACCTCAATTTCGAGTACGGGTATAATTTTAGCAATATAAAAATAAACAAATTACATTTTTATTTTGTAGGTGTTCTCCTGGTTCGTTATTTATAATCAGTATAATGATGTTATCATTATTTTAGAGTGATGTACATTTTTGTACATTTTACTGCGCACAAATAATTGAGCGCCAAATTTCAGTTAATTTAGGATTTAATATTTTGAGGTAATGTTCTAATCACTTTCAAATGAATCACAAAATTGAGATTTTTATGATTTGACTTTGTATGTGCGTTTTAGAATTATTTCTGTTCGCTTTATAATACGTTTCATGTTAAACGTATATTTAGACCATTTTATCTATTTGTTATAGATATATAAATACTCGTAATTAATAATTGAGTTATTAATTATTTTTCTGTCACAAAACTTTTGTTATTTATTTTTGTCGGGTTCGTTCCGATATATTTGTACGTAACTTTTAATACTTACTTATTACGTATTACTTTTTGTTTAAAAGTACCGGGCTTGCTAGGCTTACATCACATCAAAAAGTTTTGTTAAAACTTAATCAGGAAATTAGCGTAAGAATGCACATGCTTAAATATTAATTAATACCTAATTTGGAGAGTTGTCACACATGTCATGGGCACAGATAACTACTTACCACAATTAAGGTTCATGACTCCCTAATATCTAGGTTGTAGTCACGTGGATAACTGGAAAGGATACTCCATAAATTAGGTCTGGTGTCATATATTTAAACAAAGTAGAATGATTCCCATTCATATAAGTTTCTTTTTATAAATTTAAACTATGTTGGAATGAGTTGTTTTTACAATCCTATCAACTAACTAACGTAGAGTTGTCCGCAATGAGATAGAAGATATGTCACATGGATAGTAAACATAAATAATTACAATACACAGGAAGTTCTCCCAAATGTACTGAACACATCGGCCAACAACTACCCTCGAATCCTATTCCCCAATCTCGGTCGTCAGAGATGTCTGTATCATGGCATGGTCTATAGAATAAATATTCTCATAAACAGGTTTTACCCTACCGGAATAAGTTGGAGCAGTCTGGTCATAAGCGGTTGGCCAAACATGCCATCATTCGTCCATAATATTATAATTAAACAAAAATTCATTTATCACATTTATAATATTGATCCGTAATATAACTACTTTCGGTCGTTCTCAGACTTCCGTACATTTGTACTTCGCATAAAGCGTTTCCAGCACTATATCTGAGGATAGTCGAATAGGGGCCTTCATATTACTTCACAATATTTAATATCATCCCATTATAACTATCTAAATCATGGCAAACATATAAGCAACTACTCGCAGATCATAGCAATAAACATTTCTAATGTTAATAAATTGTAAACATCAAACAAGAACATTACAAATAATTAATAAAAGCAAGGATAGATATTACCCGTAATTATTGCGAGCAAAACAATGCTTATATTACTTCCAAATATTCCAAAGCGTTACATTACTAAGCTAGCTACTACTAACTACTACATAATTAATCTCATACTTATCTCTCACCAAATTAATTAAATTAACTTAGAGAGAGAAAGTAGAGAGAAAAAGAAAATAAAAGTTGGAAGAAATTGATCTTAGAGAGAAATAAGAAAGATATGAAAGGTGTGTCTTCAAATGAACCATGGAGGCCTCTATTTATAGTTGAAAGTTGGTGCATTTTAGCAACTTGAGGCTCATGGTAGCAAAAGGTGGAAAAGGTGGTGCACCGGGTACCAAAAAGCGCGTAAAGGTGGTGCACCGGGTACCAAAAAGCATGTAAAGGTGGTGCACCAGGTACACGCAAGGCCCAAAAAGCGAAAATGGGACGGGGGGCAGGTGGCCGACCCCGGGGGCCTGGTGGCCGGCGGATGGGGGGTGGCCGGCCGGCCTAGTACGCCGTGCTGCCGCCCCGGTTCGCTTTCATTTGCTTTGTGGCTTGATTCTCGCGTATCTTCTTCGTTATGCGTCCGTTTTAGTTGATTCTTTTTTTTGTTGGATTTGTTTTTCAAAAAGGAAGACTTTATTGAACAGAAATCCCAAAAATATGTCTCTGAACTTTAAATGTGTCGTACGAATCGTTTGGATCTTCCGGCGTACATAGAATCTTCATTTTTTGTCTGTTTTTGTTGATTCTTCTTCTGTTGGATTCGTAATTCGAAAACGAACATCTTTTTGAGATGGATGTTGTTGATGGGCAATTTTGTCTTGAAATCTCATTTTGATGCCTTGAATCTTCAAACGTGCGTGGAATCTTCGTTTTTCATCCGTTTTGCTTGATTTTTATCGTGCAACCTTGTTTTGACCATATTGGCGTCTTATTATTGATTTGTACTATTTTTGAGTTTGGAATGCCAAGAATCGTTCCAGAATGAGAGAGATATCGATAGTAAAAACGTGACTTTTTACGCGATATCATAAATGTTTAACATATTTAAAATTTAGGATCATGTTGGTCCATCTGGAGGTCGAGATGGAGATACAGCTTCTGATTCCGGTGATACTGAGGATGATTTGGATCATCCAGTTGGTCCAATCACAGGTATTCCTGCTGGGATGATACAGAAAGGATCAAGGCTTGTGTTTGATCCTGTCCAGCAGCTGAAGCTGAAGCGTAAAGTCAATGATCCTGATCTAGATTTCATTATTCATGACTTGGATGCTGAAGAGGATTCTGCTCTTGTTTCTCAACGCCGAAAGCGTTCCAGGACCTTGACCATCAGAGACGGTTAGTTTATTTAAAAGTGAGATAGTCTTAACTTGTTATTTATCAGGAGTTAAACTGAGACAGTTAATTCTGTGACAGTTGCTCAAGATACAGAGCAAGTAGAGAGGGTGATATCGGTAGAGTCTGAACCGATTTCTGTACCTACTAAGGTAAGAGATATAAGTTTAGTACTACAAGTATTACAAAATTGATTAGAGATTGAGACAGAGAAATCTGTAATAGTTACTTATTTAATTTTTGTCTAATGTTTATAGGAGATTGCTGATGTAGTACGTTCGGAGCAGGTTCCGACAACTAAATTTGCAGCTGATCTTCTTACGACAACTTTGTCTCAGCCACCTCCACCGCTTACGTTTGATTCTCATGTTGCGTCACTTACACCACCTGGATCGACAACCATCTCAGTTACTCCTATGACTGATGCTGAAAGGATTACATCCTTAGAGTCGAGAGTTAAGGAGTTAGAGAAAGTTATTTCGAGGATTCCAGAGTTGGTAGTCAACAATCTTACTCTTGAACAACAAGTGCTTAAACAGAGTGAATCTTACAAGACACTGCTGCAGACTCATAACCCATTGCTTGATGACTTCAATATCCAGCGAATGAAGCTTGATTCCTTGGAACGATTAGTGTTGCGAGTGAATTCAGGACAGTCCGCTCAGGGGGAGATATTTGTATATTTAGAGTCTTGCAAGCAAGATGAGCTGAAAAAGATAAGAGATTCTGACAAAGACGATGATCCCAATGCACCAAAAGGTGGTGAGCAGACCGGTCCTTCAAAGATTGGTGAGCAAACTACACTTCAGGGGGAGTCTGGTGATGCTGGAGCGAGTGGTTCGGGTGCTGGTACAAGTGCAGATAAGACGGTACCGGTTGATACTGAAGCTGGTAATATAGCTTAGTATTAGCATAGTATTGTAATATTTGTAATAGTTTGTACTAAAAAATTGTTAACTTAATATTATTTGAAATATGTTCGACTTGAGATTTTTGTAATTACAAGTTAAATATGTTTAAATAATTTATGTTGTAATTTTATATATGTTAAGATAAAATAGTGATCGAAAGACTTCCGACTCATTGAGTAGTCGAGCGGCGTGTTCCGATTAATATCGGCGGTCAAAATTTTTATATAACATATGCATTTTAGACTTGAGAGTTTGTATAACTGACAAGTTAAAATTGTGATAACTAGGTAAATGATATATAATTTAAAGATATAATTGAAAGTTAAGTTCTTGGATAATATAACAGTTCAATTAAGTCTTGGAAATTATATAAGTTAATTAATGGTAAACATGAATGTTTGGTGATTGTTCACAAGACATTAGAGTTTAAATTTAATTAATATTTACTAAGTATTTGAGATAAGACTTTAGAAATCTTAGTTTGATTAAGGGTAATCAATAAAAGATTTAAAAGTTATATAGTATGCGTTTATATTATGGATTAATAATACAAAAGGATTAATAAAGTAATTCTTAGATTGGTTCAGGGAAATCAATGAATAAATTAGATTATTAATATATTTGTATTTGTGTTTTCTAGGAAAGCAAATGCTTGATCTATCAGATTCTGATGATGATTTTCTGGATGAAATTGATGAAGAAATCGATTTTGATCTTGAAGAAGGAGAATTTGTGCCTCCTGAGGATTGGACTTCAATTCAAGAGCCTGAGATACATGACGTTGTTGATCCTGATATTCATATTGATGAACACGTTGTGAGTCCAGCAAAGACTGAGTACATTTTCAGAAATGATGATGGTGAATCAGTTATTGATTTAGAGGCTTTTGAAAATGAATCTACAGATTCAGAGGATGATAATATTGATGATATTGATGAGAGGTTTAAGCATCTAGTTGTAAATCCTTGGTATATTCAAGAGATGCTAAAGAAGAAGAAAGAGAAAAAGTCACGTGTGATGAAGGATGTTGCTATCACTGGGAAACGTGAGCTCAAGACTGGTATCATTGGTTGGTATTATGACTCTGATTTGAAACTTTTTGCCATTAAACGGTATGATGGAGTTCAGTACTTTGAAAAGAAGTTAGCTGTATTTAGTTCCTTACCAAGATATGAAGTTAGAGATTTGCCTAGATTGGAGATGGTTAATCCCAGTAATGATGATTATGCTAAGTATGTTGAGAAAATTATCAGGACTGAGGGTAGAACTATGAAATTTGACAAGATAAAGCCAAGAAAAGGAAAGACTAAGAAGTTAAAGGAAAGAAATCAGCGTACTGGAAAGAGACTTAGACAAAAGGTATATCCAGCTGTAAAATGTGTCCAACAGATACCAATAAAGACTATGCCTCAGAATATTTTGGGAAATATGAAAATTTGGGGTGTAGATTCTGCAACAGGTGAAGCATTTATGGTTGAAGCTGATGATGACTATCCGATAGGTGAAAAGGAAATCTTGCATGTATATGATAGACGTCACTTGATGAATCTTTCCAAGAATGATTTGATTATGTTATATAAGAACAAGATCATGTCTATTTTTGAATGGGGTGATGTAGCAAGAGATTATCAGAAGATGGTGAAGACATGCATTAAATTGAAGATATATGCTGGAAGTAAAATTTACAAATGAAGACCAAAGACAAGCGTGAAGATAAAGACGCTAGAGCTATTGTCAAGGGGGAGTCTGTTGAGACATAGATTGTGACAACAGATCTAGCTTGAAATAGGACTGGTATAATTATTATCGTGTTTGTATATTGGTTTAGATTTGTAAATAAATTATATTAGTTTTGATATTAATATTCGTTAAATATATTAGTTTGTTAAAGTGTTAGGCGAATATCGAATATGAACTAAAGTCATAGGCTTGGCGAGTTGAGAACTCAAGTCGCAAGACTTGGTCTTGCGAGTTGAGAACTGAACTCGCAACAATAGCGATATTGATAGTTAACCGAGCCGAGTCACTGGGCTGACTTGGGCTGCGAGTCGAACTGAACTCGCAGGCCCAGCGGCTGCGAGTTGAGACGAGATATATATATGTTTTGAATTCGTCAAAAACATAACAGAGATAAATTTTGTATATTAGAACTTTTGGCGATCATATTACCTGCGATTTCAGTTTCCATAGAAAACCTAACAACTAACGGCTAGGCTTTGATTATCGAAGAGTAAAGCAAAGCATATTAGTTGATAATCGTATAAACGCGAACTTATTCGTTATAGTAACATATAACACGTATTGAGGTATTCCGCACCTTAATACTACAGATAACGAAGTTATCGATCCTAGAACTAGGGACTTACAAACTTCAAATCCTCTTGGTCTTAGGTAAATCCCGATTACACTAAAAAAATTGATTACACTAAAATTACCAACAATCCTCCCCATTTTAGGGTAAATCATCAACACTAGCACCGGCAAAACGGGCGGGTCGGGCAGGTATGGGCTACGGGTAAAAACGGGTGCGGGTTTCAATGGGCTCGGGTTCAAACGGGCTCGGGTCCAAACGGGCTCGGGTTCAAACGGGCTCGGGTCCAAACGGGCTCGGGTCTAAACGGGCATAGTAACATTTTAGGTATATGAATGATTTTCTTTAAGAAAGTGATTTACACTGTTACACACACATAACTTCCGTAAGAAATAAACTTAACCTCCAACCAATTCATTGAATGTTACCTATAAAGGAAATGAATCAACAAAGGGTCAATTTGCAACTGTAAACTATATCATATTGGCTACTCTAAGGAAAGATCACGAGTGGAAGACTAATCTGAAAGCCACACCAACTGCACAAGTGAAAGTCCCTTTAGCCTTGGATCTAGGTGACTGATGACGATAATTGATAGGCGGAATCAATCAATTGCACGAACAAACAATAAACTCAAACCGAAAACAATTAATCAACCAAAGTAAACAATTATATTAGCTTGTAAATTCATATTGGAACTGTTTACAAAAGTGCTTAGTCGACAAATGGTGCTAGGGTTTCGTCAACCCTAACCGAAAACCCGTAGGTTTGTATTTATACTAAAACAAAATCGGCAGACATGCGTCACTTGGGAAGTGTCGCATGTCGCCGCCCTCATGCGTCACTTACCTCAGTGACGCTATGCGACACTAAGGCAAGTGTCGCTTAACACATAAGCTAAGTGTCGCTATACATGAAAATGACTTTTCTATTCAACTTAGCTAACGACACTTACAACTCGATAGACCAACTGACAGGCACACTAAAATGCATCAACAAACTCCCCCGTGTCTTCAGCTTGGTCTTCAAAACATCTTCAGTTCAAACCCAACCTGGTGGAAATACTCCACCAGCATGAATACCAACTCGAACACAAATCTCGACCACCTTCTCGAACTTTGAAGCCTCTTCTTGATCAAATCGATGATATTCCATTTTGCTTTTGTGAAGAGCTTTCAAATCTTTCTTCGTCAGATTGATAAGGCTGATCGGATCAAAAACACGAAGAGTCCTTCCATACTTTGCAGATAAATTCCAATTACCCTTTTCAATTATTGGATCTTCATCTGAAAGATATTCAATAACCGCTTCTTGAGTAACGGAATCAAACAACCAATATCGTAATCTCTTGAGACAATCAAGTGGCAGAGACTGCAGTGGCACAGTTTTCAAACTCGCAGCTGGAGGATAATGATATTTCACGATCGGTTCCTGAGTTCTTGGATCTAACTTTTTCTTGTATGAATAACGAACTCCCAGCTCTGGTCTAACCCACAAATACTTCTTGCTGTAGATATCTTTTCTGAGAATCTTCTGAAACAAGTTACCACGAAAATCATCAGTGTGGTTAACAATGTTCAGTTGAGCAAGACGATTCAACTCTTCCTTCGGCAGTGTGCTGATACAGTTGAATCTCGGCCTGAAATATTGTACACCATCTCTTCGTTTAATAAGAATCAGAAAGTTGTCATCATCAAATTTCCAACTTCTAATCAAACCAGTCAAATCACCTCGAACCTGATAAGTTTTACAAATTTTCAATTCAGGCTTAAGCTTTCGAAACATTGGACGATCTGAAGATGTAGACGGTTGTGCTTGTACAGGAACAGATTCAGCAGCTGGTTGTTCCTGAATAGGTTCTGTTGGAGGTTCCTGTTCATCATCAGAATGATCAGACTCAATGATCGGTGTATCAAGTTCATACGGTTGAGCCGGTTGTTTCTGAATAGGTTCCGGTTCTCGCTCAGGCTCCGGTTCCTGATTCGGATTATCCACATACTCTTCATCCGACCCTGGAACCTCCGCATCCATCTCAATATCATCCGGATCAACTGATATGTCTTCTTCATCAACCAGATTTATCAGACTTTGAAGATATGTGAGATTAACGTTTGAATAATCAACCGAAATAGGTCTCGGTTGTCCTGGAACATCAACAAAATAGTCCAAAGCAATGTTATCATTAATAGAATATGGATTTACATTTTCGGATTCTGGGGGAGGGGTTACATTTGTTTCCAAGGTTCTCTGACCTTCCTCCCCCAAAACAACAGTAACCGCTTCCAACTCTAACAACCTAGACTTAACGTCCGTCAATTCAAGCTTCAAATCATTCACCTGAGCTGCCTTGATCTCCAATTCCTTTATTTGGGCATCTTGAGCTTCAATCACGGCAGCCTGATCATCAAAACGCTTATTCATCTCAGCCATCTGATCAAGAAACTGTTGAAGCATCGCAGGCGTCGATTGCAGTTGTTGTTGTGGTTGTTGACCCGGTTCTTGAATATTGATTCCTATTCGCTGGCGTCTCTTATGTGGTAGATCAGCATATGAAGGAGAAGACCCAGCTGGTCGCTTGCCTAAATTTGGAGGTACATGAACCCTCCCTGCAGAAATCCTTCGCAAAATACGCTTAAAGCGTCTAGGATCTGCTAACTGAATCCCATCCAATGCATCCTGAGGTAGCACATCACCTAGAGATTCAGGTGGTGTGGGACCACCGTCAGATTCCTCAGCTGCAACTTCTTCAACTTGCTCAATATCTTCCAAGTCCTGAGCAACCGCAGCATCAACCAAATCATCTTCATTCACAGGAGGCACAACAATATCCTCATATCCATCCCCAGGCGGCGCAACGTAGTTTTCGTTCACTACGTGTCCGAACAGCTCACGATCAGGTAAAACCTGAGAATCCTTAGGAGGTAGCTTACAGTCGTTGAAAACACGCAGAAGCATTGGCGTCGGAAGTAGTAACGACCTCTGATCCAGAGCGATTCCCAAATCCAGATCATTTAACAACAGCTGAACAAAACGTGGATATAACAACCACTTATCCTTCCCAGCTCGCACATTCTCCACCATATGCCCAAAAACATAACCGCTGAAGTTGTACGGCTTGTTGTAGACTAATTCCAACATCAACGATAGAGTCGTATGACTCGCAGCATCATATCCGCCTTTCCTCGGAGATAAACAGACAATGATGATATGAGCCAAGTATCTCCAAACCTTGCTTAAAAACTGTTTCCTGAAATCTGTAAGTTGATCCGCAGGATAACCCATTCGTTGAAGACCCCCATAGATAAACGCGGTCTCAAAGACAGTTGGCATTGCAGGCGTGTCATTGAACTGCAGAACACGACGAATAGAATCCTGTGTAATCTCAATCTCGCATCCAAACATAGTTGACACAATCTTTGGAATATCGTTCTCGGTTCTGATAAACGCGTGGTCATAGAACTCCTCAATTTGGTTCATATATACTGGTGTAGAAGCTGTAATAGCGTGATGAATCCTTGAACGTCTGAGAAACTCGATCATCGGCCGAAAAGGCATCGAGTTCTTGTGCGTCGATTCCAAAAATGCAACAATGTTGTGCCTAGAGTTGGTGCGACGATAGTAATCTTGTAGAGCTGCCATCTGTAAGCTAAAATACAAAAGATAACCAGAAATGTCGTTAAGAATAAGCTCACACAAAAATTTGAAAAACTCTTATTTTAGCGTCACTTATAAAGTGACGCATAAAGAAGTACCGACACTCAGAGAGTGCCGCACTAAAATCAGAAATCAAGTGATGCGTCACTTGTGGTAAGTGACGCATTCAATGCGTCACTGGTGTAAGTGTCGTTGCCACAACACATGTTATTCATACCGTCAGTGAACAAGTGTCGGTTATGCGTCAGTTAAAAAGTGACGGATAGTAATAGCGGCACTGATAGCGTCACTCAAAGAAGTGACGGAGTTAGGCGTCACTTAGTCGGTAATGTATAAGAGTTATGCATAAAGGCGTCACTCAGCAAAGTGACGGGCTAAGTGACGTTTAACCTGTGAAATTACCATTTAGCGTCACTTACGGAAGTGACGCTTGAAGTGACGCAACGATGAAGATCATCGTGTCACTGTTCAAACCCAGAAATCACGACGAACAAAAATTGGGGTTTTCGTGAAAGGAGTTAACCAAAAGGTGCGCTTATACTAACCGAACAAAACACACCTATTATTAGCACAAAACAGTAACAAATCGTGCCCCAATTCGCGTGATTTCAACAAACCCTAAAACCCGTAACCCTAAAATATGATTAAATCATGAATACTTAATTACAGGGGTTAAAAGTTATACCTAACGATGCGTATGAGTGAGAGGAACAAGAAAATAGCAACCGATTTCACAATCAGAGCTCGAAAATCCACAGAAAATTTGAAAAATCGCACCAGTCGAAGTGACTCAGAGATGATCGCAAGTGACGCTATGTCAGAGCAAGTGACGGATAATGAATAGTATGGGTGGTGAGAATGAGTGTCCGGTGGGAAGGTATCTATACCGTAACCCTAATACGCGTCACTTAGCACGACACTTAAAGCGTCGGTTGCTGCGTCACTGAAAGCGTCACTGGTAGCGTCACTCAGTGAGTGACGCATAATGACACTTGGTGAAATATTTCAGGATTTTATCGATTTTTGCGTGGTACTCGATTTGACAGTAAATGTGACTTGGGTAAAACTAAAAATAAAATAAATAAACACAAAATTACAAATATAAAACCAAACTAAATACATTCTTTTTGGTGACGGAGTTGATTGAGTCTGGTTAGGGATCATATCGGAATAACATGCAATTATTAGGAATAGTAAGTGTTATTTCGATCATCAGTATATTTGTTCACTTTAAATTTACTTGGCACATTTAAAACACCTTTTATAGAAGTTATTTCAAGACGATTATTGGTATTGTTTGTCCACCTAAACATGTTACATCCGTGTCTGTGAGTTAACCTTTTATTGTTAGTATGAATATTTCACCGTGGTCCCCACCATAGATATACCCCTGTAACCCAGACATGAACATAGTTTCCAAATTTAGAAAGAATATAAGAGAATCAATTTTAAGAATCAAGCCAGCGGTGACAGGTCTGTACTTGCGTACAACAGAGCAACATACACTTGATTGAGGTTTAAGCAAAACCGATCGTAGTCAAACCAAACTTGTTTTTATTCAATTGGCGACCTTGATCAGTATCTTAGAATTAAAGACTTTGCAAGTACATTGACTCACGTTTGCTTAGTTTTGAGAGTAAGCTGAATTGAGATCAGGTCTGCACTTACGTACAACAGAGGAAACAATCAGCATACTCCCCCAAAAGATCTCAGATATACGATCCAAAAAATAGAAGTATGTCAAGCTACGCTAAGGAATTAAGACTTAGAGTCGTACATCACAAGGTGTTTACCACAGGATCATAGACATGTATTTAAAATTCTTAATAACTCAGAGACCGGTGTGTATCATGCCTACCAACACATCGTATGATGAAGCTAATTTTTATAAAAACTGTTTTAAATATGTCAGATAAACCTACTGACACATCCAAGATAAACCTTAAAATTCCATTTTGTGCATGTCACCCGATGTACTATCATATCCCAAGTTGTTTACAGACACAACTTAACGTCTATTTTAAAAATGTAGCAACCGTGCTTTTCTTATATACTAAAGAGTATAAAGAGTGGTTGTTGCCATTATTATTATTTTTTTTTAACACACATAGAAACAAATAATATTAACTATCCAAGTCACACATTACTTTTTAGAGCCAAAGAACCTTAAACCGATCATGTTGACCAGTTCATCAAATCGACCACGTGAAAAAGCTTTGGTGAATAGGTCGGCATTTTGCTTAAGGGTGTCTATGTGGACCAGGTCTATCAAGTGTTTTTCATAGCAATCCCGTATGAAGTGGAACCTAAGTTCTATTTGTTTAGTCTTAGAGTGCTGTACGGGATTGCGTGTGATAGATATGGCTGCAGTGTTATCTATGTGAATAGGAGTCATAGTAAGAAGTAACCCGTAATCGCATAGTTGGTGCTGAATCCAGAGAACTTGGGCACAGCAGCTAGTAGCAGCAACATACTCAGCCTCTGCTGTAGAAAGAGAGACTGTAGTCTGCTTCTTGCACTGCCAAGAGACCAAACGCGATCCCAGAAATTGACATCCACCAGTTGTTGACTTCTTATCGATACTGCAACCTCCATGATCCGAATCCGAATAGGCTGTAAGAGCGAAAGTCTTCTCATTTGAATGCCAAAGACCAAGAGTAGGTCTAGCTCTGAGATAACCAAAAATTTGCTTTACTGCCTTCATATGAGACACCTTTGGTTTAGCCTGATAGCGTGAGCAGATTGACACGGAAAATACGATGTCCGGCCTAGAGGCAGTCAAATACATAAGAGAACCTATCATTGAACGATAGTCCCTCTCTTTGCAATCTTCGTCTTCCTCAGCAAGTTTAAGATTGTGATTAAGCTCGATAGGAGTCCCATAGGTTTTACAATTGAGCAGGTCATACCTAGTCAACATGTCATTGACATATTTTGACTGATGTATATAAATACCTTTTGCAAGCTGCTCAACTTGTACACCTAATAAGAATGTGAGCTCCCCCATCGCGCTCATCTCAAACTCAGACTTCATGATTTTCTCAAAGTTCTTGCACATTGCCTCATTTGTAGAACCGAAGATAATATCGTCCACGTAAACCTGCACAAGTAACATATCTTCCCTATCCTCCGATTGTTCACGAATAATGAATAGCGTGCTATCTATGTTGCCTCTCACAAAACCATGCTTAATAAGATGTGTAGTTAGCCTCTCATACCAAAGTCTTGGTGCTTGATGAAGACCATACAATGCCTTATTCAATTTACAGACGTATTCAGGATGCGCAGGGTCTTCAAAACCAGGAGGCTGCTTAACGTACACATCGGTATCCACCTGTCCATACAGAAATGCACTTTTCACATCAAGTTGATTGACACGAAATCCCTTGAAAGACGCGTATGCCAGAAAAATGCGTATGGATTCCAATCGAGCAACAGGCGCAAATACATCATCATAGTCCAAACCCTCAATTTGGCTGAAGCCTTGAACTACTAGACGTGCTTTATTGCGAATCACAACGCCCCGATCATCCATCTTATTACGATATACCCAACGAGTGCCAGTCAAGTGGGCACCCTTGGGCAATGGAACTACTTCCCAGACTCGCAATTTTTCAAATTGCAATAGTTCCTCTTGCATGGCCTCGATCCAGGATGGATCTTTTAAGGCCTCTTCAACTTTCTTGGGTTCAATTTGCGAAAGATAACATGAATCGATATTAGCCACCAGACCCAAAAGTTGCCCAGTATCAGTCTGCTTTGCTTGATGTCGTGTTTGAACAGGAGCATGAGGGTCACCAATGATATTATCAATGAGGTGATCCTTATGTATCTGAGTAACTGGAATTTGATCTGGCACAAGATTCAGTTCCAAGTTTTTCAAATCTCCCTCAGGTGCAGGAGTGTTCGGTGAAGCAGCATCATCTTCATCTCCTTGAGAATAGAAGTGAGAATAATTTGTGTAACAACCCCGAAATTAGGACCAATTTAAAATTTTCCTAATTACTTGTTTATTACTTGTATTTAATATGAAATAGGATTAAATACATTACTTACTATATATATATATATATGGATGGAATATATGTATATATACGCGTATACGATTCGAACAAATATCGTATAAAATTACAATCGTACAAACTTGCGTACACTGATAAAACAATTATTAAATAATGTGAAATTATTTAATTACTTTGATTGTTACTTTATATTATGTTTATAATATAACGGAAAACGTACGTTTTGATTAAAACGTCACCGAACTCTCCGAAAACTCGACCAACCGACAAAACAAAACTAAGTTATATTTTATAACTTAGAATCAAGTATTTTATTTAAATACTCCAACAAAAATACCGGGGAACGACTCGTATTTTAAAACGTATATTAATCGCGTATAAAAACTATTTTAACGTTTAAACGACCGAGGAAACGAACACGTATTTGCGTAAACTAGGAAAAGACCAAAATACCCTTGTGGGACCCACTAGGGGGCCGGCCACATGGCTAGGGGATGGCCTCCCCCTTTGTTGCTTGTTTGACTCCATTCAATCACCACCATACCACTCCCATCCCCTCACTCATTCATTCCCACACACCACTCAACCTCTATTCTCTCTCAACTCTCTCTCTAACCCCTCTCTCTCTCTAATTTTCGGCAGCCACAAGCCACCCAAAACCACCATCAAAAACCCCTTAAAACACTAAGCTCATTTGGAAGAAAACGATCACGAGGAGGAGCTTCACGTTTCCATCTTTTCGGATTCTCGATTCGTCGACTTTGTAAGTTTTCCGGCGACTCGTAAACTCTTCCGATTATCATTTTTTTTACATACATGTTGTTCCCCTAGCTTTATAATGTCCAAATTATACGTTAAAACTCGTTTTTGGAACTCGAAAACTTAAACCGAGAACCACCACTGAAAACAGTCCACTTCCGGAATTTTTATAAAATCGTGTGTTCAAAATCAACGAAAACTTTCTAAATAAGAAATCTTCGCCTCTTCGTCGCCTACGACTTTCATGAAGGGCGTTTTGCCCAGAAATACACCCATCTCCGGCTAATACTAGAACTTTGGACTTAGTTCTGTTTGGAACCAAATCTGACCACACTTCACTTTTATTTTTGTTTAAAATAGTAAACGGACATAAGAAAATACCATAAAATGCAGAAATGAACTTTAGATATATGAGAATATGTGTGATTTTTCGTTAGGCTTGAAATGGACTACAAATTGGTTAAATCGAGGGTTGGAACCGAGTCAAGAATCTGAAACAGGAAACCACTAAACTGAGATCAGTCCACTTCTCGAATTTTTATAAAATCATACGTTTGAAACTAGCGAAAACTTTCTAAACATAAAATCTTCGTCTTTTCGTCGGCTACAACTTTCGTGAAGAAGGTTTAGCCCAGAAACGCCCTCGTTTTGCTATAAAAATCAATTTACAAACATATATATTTTGTGTCAAAACTTTGGAAAAGATTAACTAAAAACCGACACCTCGAGGACCTCTAGAACCGAAAACTCAGTTGATAAAGTGATTATTAGCCATAATATGACTTAGGTAAAAGCCTCGGGTCAAGACTCGAACGTTTGACCTCAAAACCGAGCAAACACCAAAACAGCCCCTTTGTGTCGCATCTGGACACATCTTTATGCGACACTACCATAGTGTCGCATGGTTGTGTCGTACCCGTCGCTTGACTGCGACACAGCTCTTATGTCGCACCTTGTTTCCACGACACTTCTCTTGTGTCGCATATTTTCGCTTGATTGCGACACTACGACTATGTCGTATACAGTGTCGTACCCATGTCTGCGACACAGCCCTTGTGTCGCATAAACTCCAAACCAGAACCAAGTCATACGACACTTCCCTTGTGTCGCATATTGTCTGCGACACTACCCTAGTGTCGCATTATAGTGTCGCATAATGCCCAGAACAGAAAACTAAATATTTTCTAAGTGTTGGAACCACTTTTCAATTACTAAAACGAATACGATACGACTTATACATGAAAACAATATAATTTTGAAAGTATACAACGATACCCGAATACGTACAAGTTTATACTAAACTGAACGTGAGATTTCACTCACACCCGCACACGAGTTTACACTCGAAACACTTAGGAGTTTGCACTACAACAAACATACACTTGTACAATAACACGAGTTTACACTCGAACACTTGGGGATACACCCACTCGGATTTACATCCGTACAAACGTTACACGTGCTACGCGCATACACTTGATAACTAAACGGATACTATATATACATAATAATAATACGAGATTATTATTACACGCAAACACCAACGGACAGTACAACTTTTATACAAACTACGATTTACAAACGATTACAAACTTACAAACAAACTAACGGACATTAACTAGTTTGGGAACAACTAGCGTGGATACTTTACAAGTATTCCATTTACTTACTAAACCTTATGCGTATTAGGACGCTAAGGGTTGCTAGTTTGGGAATACTACTTGCTTACTTATTACATCGTCTGCCAGACTCAGGTGAGTCTTACAGCCCCTACTTTACTGTTTTATACTCAGGGGTGAGATGCATTACTGTTTTACATGAACACACAAAACTTACTTGCTGCCGTGACTTACTTACTGTACGAAATTACGGATACGCCAATTGCATGAGTTTTCGACTAATCCAATGAAATCCTCCTAAATCATAGTTGTTAGTTATGTGATAAGCGCGAGTTTTAGTATATGGATCCATATGGGACTGACAATCCCCGCCCGGGGTAGCACGCACTACCACGAACCGTTCCTGTAGAAACGGGCGTTTCTTACTCGTTTCGAATGAATGTTTTGGATTACATTCACGGGGGTACCTATATTTACTGTACGTTAAGCTTCAACTATGGTGGCTCATGGCGATTGTATCAAACGGTTGCATATCCTGCAACCACCCACTTATTAAAACTTAAGTAATCGATGAGCATAACCTGTGATCGTTACTTACTGGCTGGCTATGATTTACAAATACTACATGTGTGTTCAAACTATTTACTTATAAACCTGTGAGATTCACCAACCTTTTTGGTTGACCGTTTTAGTAATTCTTCTCAGGTACACAGCATCAGTAGGGATGCCCAGCATGATAAGCTTACTTAGCTCGAGTCGCATGCATTTACAAGCTTGGAGATTTTATTACATTACTTTTGTACTAGTTGTTATGTATTAGAATCTCTAGGAATTTACTTGAACTCGAGCTTGTATTTTGAAACTACTTATGTATTAATGTAATAACTTTTCGAACGTCTCATTTAGAGTCGTTCACTGTATCCTTTGTGCTTGTGATTATTGATTAGTAACACCCAAAACATCGCTTCCGCAAACTGTTAAATTTGGGGGTGTTACAGATTGGTATCAGAGCCTAAGGTTATAGTGAACTAGGTTGCATTTAGTGGGCCTAGACTATGACCGTTAGGCAGTATTCCTTATTAGGTATAACTGGTTCAGGAATTACAGCATACGAGTTTAATTTAACATAGCCTGATCAACTATGTACAATTAAATGAAGATGATGTGAGTTCTGAAAGGGGTTATGTTGAACCGGAATGCATTAGCTGACTCTGACCTCGAGAGAACCGGGACTTTTACTTGATTGTGCTAGACACACACTAGGCGGTTATGTGTTATATATATATATACATAGGCCTCTTTCCCCGATACGATACTCTCTCTCGACTACTACGAAATTCACTTTCAAATTTTATCAAACAAACGACAACCCGACTCTCGTCGTTCCATCCTTATTCGATTTTTATAAATTCACGACTACCGACTTACGTCCGAAGACTTCCACACCGTTATAACTGACAACCATAGTTACTCGAACGTCCTTCGATATAAAGATCGAGACCTTGTTTTCACTTACTATTCCTACCTAATTCGACGTTTATACCATTCTACAACGTACCCCACCGTACCGTTATATGTATCCCAATAAAATCATTTTCAACTCAAGTCTCCGTCAGACTTCAAATTTTACAACCGATTTCTTTTATTCATCAAAATTTTATAACAAATGTATTTTTGTCAAACATGTTACAAAAATTTCTTACAAAATGTTTTATGAAATTTTCAAAAATTTCGAAACTGTATAAACTTATTTATAACCCACAAACTTTGAACCAATTTCAACCGTTGACAAAATTTCTTTAAATGTACTAAATCATCACCGCCATAATTCTTATTCAAATCCTCACATGTTCTTTATTATTGTTTCAAGGAACATGCCTCCTCGACGTCAAATCATGCTTACTGAAGCCGAAGTAGCGGGTATAATTGCCCGTAGCGTGGCTCAAGCCCTAGCTACCCGAACATCAAACCCTTGTAGCGAAGATACAGCTACTAATGGACCACAACCCAAAACCTGCACCTACAAGGATTTCCATAACTGCAAGCCGCTGAACTTTGCAGGAACTGAGGGAGCAATCGGTCTGATTCGATGGACCGAGAAAATCGAATCAGTGTTCCTCATCTGCAACTGCAAGGAAGAGGATAAAGTTAAATTCGCCGCCAGCACCTTTTCTGACACCGCCCTTACTTGGTGGAACACTTATGCGCAGACGGTAAGTGTTGCCGATGCTTACAAATTACAGTGGGATGAACTAAAGAATATGCTGAGGGGCGAGTACTGCCCAAGAGACGAGCTGAAACAGTTGGAATTAGAATTCTGGAATCACAAGATGCAAGGCGACGATATCACCGGTTACACCAACCGTTTTCACCAACTGGCACTTCTGTGCCCATCCATGGTTGATCCTGAATACAAAAGGATCGAAAAGTACGTTGATGGACTTCCCGAGCGACTACAAGACTTAGTTACTTCGTCCAAACCGGGAACAATTCAGAGCGCCATTCGCATGGCTCATGAGTTAACGGCCAATTCTATCCGCCGTGGCTCGACTTCAACCCCACCTGCGAGTAACAAACGTAAATGGGAAGTGATTCCCCACTCATCCAACCCTACCTCTGACAAAAAGCCTGCCACTGGCACTGCCAATGACTCAAAGGCTTACAAGGGGAGCAAGCCCTACTGCTCCAAATGTAGTCGTCATCATAACGGCACCTGTCCCTGCACCAAATGCAAGAAATTCGGGCACCTGGCCCAAGACTGCCGAACCAACCCCACTGGTACTAATGCTCCTGCACCCAAGACCTGCTATGAGTGCAATGGTACCGGGCACTTCAGGAAGGATTGCCCAAAGCTGAAACCCCAAAACAACTACACGAAGAGTAGAGCTTATGTAATTAATGCTAGGGAGGATGACAACCCGAGACTTTGCGATCTACTCAACCCGGGTACGCTCATTCTTTGACTACCCGAATCTGTTTTCTCATAAATCTCTCGTTTAATGATTTATATACAACTGTGTTTTACTCTGTGTGTTTTCTTTGATCCTAAGTACACAATAGGATTAGGAAACGACCGACTACCTAAATTCCGACGACACGATTTGCCTTATACTTTAGATAAAGTAACCAAACTCCCTTCCCAATTATCTCACACTGGTTGAGACCGGGAACTCGTCTACTATTCGTTACTTTAAACAGATGATTTAATATAACTTCCTATACTTGAGGCAAATTCTTAAATAGAACACTTATTTCGTAGGAAATGACAACTCACTTCGTCAACAACCCTACACTGCAAAAGGAACTGCTCAGTGAGGAACCGAAGATGTTTCCTTACCTCCTTGAACTCGAGTGTGATACAGAACACTCCGCTGAATCAGAAATGACACCTGTTGTTCCTGCTGCTCCAACTGCTGCAAAAGCACCAGTTGATGTAACCTTGACTGCTGAATCAGTCAGCCACCTCAACCAAACTATTGATTCGCTGCGAAAACAACTGACTGAAGCACGAGAAGACATTGATGACTTACGACGAATTGCCTTCCAGAATGACCTGCGTATGCATGAGTACGAGCTGCGTTTGATAGCTTTAGAAAACCCTACTTCACAACCAACTTCACATGGTACTCCTACTGAAGAGGATACCGACACCGACTGTACCCCGCCTCCAGCAAAAAGGGCGAAAATCACTCCGACCAACTCTTCAGGAAATTACTTGGGAAAGAAACCTTTCTGTTCCCGATGCACTCGGCATCATGAAGGACCGTGTACCATACCCACTGGTCGATGCAAATCCTACTCAAAAAGTACGAACCCTCCTAAGGTGAAACTCTGCTTCAACTGTGGGAGTGCTGGCCATCTTAAGGCCCAATGCCCACTACCTTCAGGCAACTAAAATTAGGGTACGTTACCACCTGACAACTACTAAGGGGAGAATGTAACAACCCCGAAATTAGGACCAATTTAAAATTTTCCTAATTACTTGTTTATTACTTGTATTTAATATGAAATAGGATTAAATACATTACTTACTATATATATATATATATGGATGGAATATATGTATATATACGCGTATACGATTCGAACAAATATCGTATAAAATTACAATCGTACAAACTTGCGTACACTGATAAAACAATTATTAAATAATGTGAAATTATTTAATTACTTTGATTGTTACTTTATATTATGTTTATAATATAACGGAAAACGTACGTTTTGATTAAAACGTCACCGAACTCTCCGAAAACTCGACCAACCGACAAAACAAAACTAAGTTATATTTTATAACTTAGAATCAAGTATTTTATTTAAATACTCCAACAAAAATACCGGGGAACGACTCGTATTTTAAAACGTATATTAATCGCGTATAAAAACTATTTTAACGTTTAAACGACCGAGGAAACGAACACGTATTTGCGTAAACTAGGAAAAGACCAAAATACCCTTGTGGGACCCACTAGGGGGCCGGCCACATGGCTAGGGGATGGCCTCCCCCTTTGTTGCTTGTTTGACTCCATTCAATCACCACCATACCACTCCCATCCCCTCACTCATTCATTCCCACACACCACTCAACCTCTATTCTCTCTCAACTCTCTCTCTAACCCCTCTCTCTCTCTAATTTTCGGCAGCCACAAGCCACCCAAAACCACCATCAAAAACCCCTTAAAACACTAAGCTCATTTGGAAGAAAACGATCACGAGGAGGAGCTTCACGTTTCCATCTTTTCGGATTCTCGATTCGTCGACTTTGTAAGTTTTCCGGCGACTCGTAAACTCTTCCGATTATCATTATTTTTACATACATGTTGTTCCCCTAGCTTTATAATGTCCAAATTATACGTTAAAACTCGTTTTTGGAAATCGAAAACTTAAACCGAGAACCACCACTGAAAACAGTCCACTTCCGGAATTTTTATAAAATCGTGTGTTCAAAATCAACGAAAACTTTCTAAATAAGAAATCTTCGTCTCTTCGTCGCCTACGACTTTCATGAAGGGCGTTTTGCCCAGAAATACACCCATCTCCGGCTAATACTAGAACTTTGGACTTAGTTCTGTTTGGAACCAAATCTGAACACACTTCACTTTTATTTTTGTTTAAAATAGTAAACGGACATAAGAAAATACCATAAAATGCAGAAATGAACTTTAGATATATGAGAATATGTGTGATTTTTCGTTAGGCTTGAAATGGACTACAAATGGGTTAAATCGAGGGTTGGAACCGAGTCAAGAATCTGAAACAGGAAACCACTAAACTGAGATCAGTCCACTTCTCGAATTTTTATAAAATCATACGTTTGAAACTAGCGAAAACTTTCTAAACATAAAATCTTCGTCTTTTCGTCGGCTACAACTTTCGTGAAGAAGGTTTAGCCCAGAAACGCCCTCGTTTTGCTATAAAAATCAATTTACAAACATATATATTTTGTGTCAAAACTTTGGAAAAGATTAACTAAAAACCGACACCTCGAGGACCTCTAGAACCGAAAACTCAGTTGATAAAGTGATTATTAGCCATAATATGACTTAGGTAAAAGCCTCGGGTCAAGACTCGAACGTTTGACCTCAAAACCGAGCAAACACCAAAACAGCCCCTTTGTGTCGCATCTGGACACATCTTTATGCGACACTACCATAGTGTCGCATGGTTGTGTCGTACCCGTCGCTTGACTGCGACACAGCTCTTATGTCGCACCTTGTTTCCACAACACTTCTCTTGTGTCGCATATTTTCGCTTGATTGCGACACTACGACTATGTCGTATACAGTGTCGTACCCATGTCTGCGACACAGCCCTTGTGTCGCATAAACTCCAAACCAGAACCAAGTCATACGACACTTCCCTTGTGTCGCATATTGTCTGCGACACTACCCTAGTGTCGCATTATAGTGTCGCATAATGCCCAGAACAGAAAACTAAATATTTTCTAAGTGTTGGAACCACTTTTCAATTACTAAAACGAATACGATACGACTTATACATGAAAACAATATAATTTTGAAAGTATACAACGATACCCGAATACGTACAAGTTTATACTAAACTGAACGTGAGATTTCACTCACACCCGCACACGAGTTTACACTCGAAACACTTAGGAGTTTGCACTACAACAAACATACACTTGTACAATAACACGAGTTTACACTCGAACACTTGGGGATACACCCACTCGGATTTACATCCGTACAAACGTTACACGTGCTACGCGCATACACTTGATAACTAAACGGATACTATATATACATAATAATAATACGAGATTATTATTACACGCAAACACCAACGGACAGTACAACTTTTATACAAACTACGATTTACAAACGATTACAAACTTACAAACAAACTAACGGACATTAACTAGTTTGGGAACAACTAGCGTGGATACTTTACAAGTATTCCATTTACTTACTAAACCTTATGCGTATTAGGACGCTAAGGGTTGCTAGTTTGGGAATACTACTTGCTTACTTATTACATCGTCTGCCAGACTCAGGTGAGTCTTACAGCCCCTACTTTACTGTTTTATACTCAGGGGTGAGATGCATTACTGTTTTACATGAACACACAAAACTTACTTGCTGCCGTGACTTACTTACTGTACGAAATTACGGATACGCCAATTGCATGAGTTTTCGACTAATCCAATGAAATCCTCCTAAATCATAGTTGTTAGTTATGTGATAAGCGCGAGTTTTAGTATATGGATCCATATGGGACTGACAATCCCCGCCCGGGGTAGCACGCACTACCACGAACCGTTCCTGTAGAAACGGGCGTTTCTTACTCGTTTCGAATGAATGTTTTGGATTACATTCACGGGGGTACCTATATTTACTGTACGTTAAGCTTCAACTATGGTGGCTCATGGCGATTGTATCAAACGGTTGCATATCCTGCAACCACCCACTTATTAAAACTTAAGTAATCGATGAGCATAACCTGTGATCGTTACTTACTGGCTGGCTATGATTTACAAATACTACATGTGTGTTCAAACTATTTACTTATAAACCTGTGAGATTCACCAACCTTTTTGGTTGACCGTTTTAGTAATGCTTCTCAGGTACACAGCATCAGTAGGGATGCCCAGCAGGATAAGCTTACTTAGCTCGAGTCGCATGCATTTACAAGCTTGGAGATTTTATTACATTACTTTTGTACTAGTTGTTATGTATTAGAATCTCTAGGAATTTACTTGAACTCGAGCTTGTATTTTGAAACTACTTATGTATTAATGTAATAACTTTTCGAACGTCTCATTTAGAGTCGTTCACTGTATCCTTTGTGCTTGTGATTATTGATTAGTAACACCCAAAACATCGCTTCCGCAAACTGTTAAATTTGGGGGTGTTACAATTTGTCTTTGCTGCTTCCTCTTCCTCATCATCTTCCTCCACTTCTTCTTCTTCTTCTAAGGATGGCATCAATGGATCATAGGGAAGCTCCTTCGTATAGATAGACTTAGACGTTGAATGAGCATCCGAAGACGGTGTTGCGGGAGATGGTGTATTTGTGGGTATAGATGAGGGTGTAGATGTAGATGCGGATGCGGGTGTAGGACTTGATGTTGTAGCAGGTGCGGTAGTGGGTGTTGGAGTAGGTGTTGAGGTGGATGTTTGATTTGATGCGGATTCAGGGTTCGGGTTGGATGGTTTTAAGGGAGAATCAAATGTCTCTTGTGAGAGACTGATTCCATGGAGTAGGGTGACCAACTCTTCCTCTAGATCTATTTTAGGTAAGTTGAAAGAATTAAAGATACCCTCATAGTTGAAAAACCAATCCGGACCCGTTCCTTGAGGAGGATCCGTATAACGCAAACATTTTACCTCAAAATGCTCCTCAATATAACTTGTTGTTTTGTTATAAACTCTCTTGTTTAAAGAGTTCACTGAATAACCAAGAAAAATCCCTTCAACTGCTTTATTGTCAAACTTGGAGATTTTATCTTTAGTAATCATGATTAAACAAGGACACCCAAATGGCTCCAGAAACTGCAGATTTGGCTTACGGTTATTAAAAAGTTCATAACAGGTTTTGTTCTTCTTCTTAACCGTGAGCACCTGATTCAGAACATAACATGCAGTGTTAACTGCCTCAGCCCAGAAGATTATAGGCAGCTTAGAATCAGCTAGCATAGTCCGAGCGGTCTCGATGATAGTTCTATTTTTACGTTCTGCAACTCCATTCTGTTGAGGAGTTCTTGGAGCACTGAATTGATGTTCAATGCCTCTTGCAGCACAGAATAACTCGAGAGTCGAATTCTTGAACTCGGTACCATTATCACTACGCAGTCTCTTCACCTTCAAGTTGCACAGATTTGCCAACTTATCCAATAGATAAACCAAAATGTCCGCCGTCTCACCCTTTGAAGCTAGGAAGTAAACCCACAAAAATCTTGAGTAGTCATCTGTTGGGTCAAAACTGTTTCAGGTCTGAGTTGAAGTTCTGATGAGAAGACAGAGTGCAAGTGATTAAAACTGTTTGCTTTGAAGGTTAAAACTGTTTTTTATGAAGTTACAACTGATAGAAGAAAACTGATGAGAAGACAAGTGTTACAACTGTTTGAAGATAGATTACAACTGATAGTTATGTGTCTGTAAGTAGTTAAAACTGCTTATGTATTAGTAACTGTTAGTTATATATGAAACAGTTAACACTGATTATGTATTTGTACTTGGTCGCATATTACAATTGAAGCAGTTACCACTGAATGTGTAACAGTTACAACTGTTTACATCAGAATGGTAGTTAAAACTGTTTATGATTTTGTGATAAGTATGAGTCGATTATGGAAGTTATTTTATTCCATATTTGTAGGAGATTGTATAGGACTCTATATGTTATAAATAGAGATCCTTTAGACCTAGATAGGTTAATGATTTTTGCGCAGCTTCAAGGTTTTCTGTAACCCTAATACATCAAGTGTATTCGTCTTATATCATTAATAAGATTGAAGCTTTCGGTATATTGTGTTCATTAAATTAATTAATATTCATTGATCTTCTTAATATTATTGAGTGTGATTCCGCAACTTCTCAATAATATATTCAAGGCTTATTTAGTAAGATTGTTTATTAAGTTAAACAGGGACTAACAAAGTGGTATCAGAGCTTGTGAAGCTTTGAAGACAGGAAGATCTGGGATTATTAGTATTAGTATTTGAGTTTAGTTCAGATATTAAGTTTTGATTTCAATGGCGTCTGAAGGCAATGAAGGAATTCAAGCAACGAAGATACCAATGCTTAAACCTGATGAGTTTGACCTATGGAAGGTCAGAATCAGGCAATATATGCTTCTCACGGATTATCAGATGTGGGAAGTTGTTGTTAATGGTATACCAGTAATGCTTGATGGAGATGGAGTAAAGCAACCAAGAGCACCACCAACATCTGATGCAGAGAGGAAAATCAGATCTACTGAGTACAAAGCACTTAGTACTCTGTTGCTTTCCATTCCGAATGAGCATCAGAGCAGATTTGATAATTGTGAAGATCCCAAGGTACTGATGGAGGCAATTGAGAAGAGGTTTGGTGGTAATGATAACACCAAAAAGAATAAAAGATCTCTGTTAAAACAACAATTTGAAAATTTTAGCCATGTGAAATCTGAAACTCTAACTCAAACCTTTGATAGGTTTACTAAATTAGTTGGAGAATTGGAAAATCACAAGGTTAAGATTGACAAAGAAGATCTTAACAGAAAGTTCTTGAGATCATTAGGTGATGAATGGACAATCTATACTGTTGGATTGAGGCAGAGTTCAGACATTGAAGTTAAGGAACTAGAAGATATATACAATGATCTGAGGAACTTTGAGTCTGAGGTGGAAAGTAAGAAGCAAGCAACTGGATACAGTCATAATGCTGCTTTTATGTCTATGGCTGGAACAAAAGCAGAATCAAGTCAAATGGGTTCTACTCATGTTTCAGGAGGAGCAGGATCATCATCAAATAGTTCTAATGATCAAATATTAGAATCTTTCTTTGCAAGTAATGTGAATTCTTCACTTACTAATGAAGATCTGGAACAATTTGATGGTGATGATTTATAAGAGATGGACATCAAGTGGCAAATTGCATTGATTACTCAGAGAGCAAAAAGGTTCATGCAGAGGACTGGTAGAAATAACTTTGCATACAAGAGGAATGATGCAAATTGGTTTGATAAGAGCAAGATTGAGTGTTTCAACTGTCACAAGATGGGACACTTTGCCAGAGAATGCAGAAACCCTAGGCAAGAGCAGAATGGTAATGGTCAGAGATCTGGAAGCACTGGAACACAGACAAGAAACATTCCAATTCAAGGGGCTTCAGCAAATGCTTTGGTGTCTATGGATGGCTGTGGATGGGATTGGAGTGATCAAGAAGAGCATGTTGTGAAGAATCAATGTCTCATGGCCATTGCAGAATCTGACAAAAAGTCAGAAGTTCCTACAGAGGTACAAAATAAATTATGTTCTGCTGTTTGTAAACAAACTGTTAAACACTACAGAGATCATAATATAAAAGTGTGTGAGGAACTAAAACAATGGGAAATCAAAAGTAAACACACCATAGCAGTCATTGAAAATCTGGAAAATCAAATAAAGGCATATGAAGTCAATGCAACACAGTTTAAGTATGACATTGAATATGCTAGGTGGGAGAGAGACACTTTCAAAGATAAAGTCGAGTTGTTATCTAAGAAACTTACTGAGGTCACATGTGAAAGAGATAGTATAAGGCTTGATGTAAGTAAATTAGAACATGCTTCAAAGAGTGTAAATAAACTTATTAATTCACAGATTCATGATAAACTTAAGACTGGATTAGGATACAATAATGTACCTCCACCTTATAATCACACCTACTTTCCTCCCAAAAGTGAAATTGATATCAATTCGCTTAAAAGAGGAATGGAAGATGAGATTAAAAAGGCTGATCCAATTAAAAGTTTATCTGAGGATGATCTGTTTGTAGAAGGTGAAGTTAGTGACTGGACTGAAGAAAATGATCAGAGTGATAGGACATCTGATAGTGAGAAGAGTGTGAAATCTGAATCATCTAAGTCTGAGTCAACATGTGAGGATGTGAAGAGAGTAATTACTGATCTAGTTGTTAATCTTAAAACTGATAAACTAGAAGAGGGTAAGAAAATGTTTAAGGAAAAGGTTAAACTGGACTTAGAGAAGGTGAGCTTGAATACTAACAAATCTAAACATGGGTTAGGATATGTTAGTAATACAGTTAACTCAGTTACTAAACCTGTTGTTGAATCTGTTGTGAATAACTGTGTGAATTGTAAATGTAAAGCAAGTGCTTCTTCTTCACAGAGTTTTCAAAATCAAAAACCCAGAGGTAATCAAAGAAATTGGAATCAAATGATTTCACAAAAACTGGGTAATAATGTTACTGTGATTAAAGAAATGTCTTGCTTTATATGTGGAAAAATGGGTCATCTTAAATATGACAGTTATCATAATCCTGAGAATGTTCAAAGGATTAGAAAACAGTCATGGATGAAAGCAAATATGATTAACAAACAAAATTTTCAATCAAAAGTTGATCATACTGCCAGAGTTCAGAAGATAAACTCAAAGGCTACCATGTTAAACACTGTTACAGGTAAATCTACTGCAGCAGTAATAACAAAATTAGCCAAAAGCTCAAAGACTAAAACAGTGGTAACTGATTTCAAAAACAGTGTTAACAAAATTAACACTGAATCTTCAATTGGTAAAACAGTTAAAACTGTTAAGCCAAAGAACACTGTTAAGTCTAAAATTAGTTGGATTTGGACACCTATTAAGTCTGATAAATTAAAAGATCCAAATACCAACAGTGCTTCACAATCAATAATCTTTAAGAAAGTTGATTATGTGAATGCACATGGGAAACCCAAAGCCAAATTGGTTTGGGTTCCCAAGAGAAATTAATTCTCTTTTTTTTGACTATTTGTGCAGGGCAAGCCTAAGAGCTTATGGCATATTGATAGTGGATGCTCACGGCACATGACTGGAGACAAAGAAAAGCTGCAGGACTTTAAATCTTTTGATGGAGGATATGTAGCTTTTGGAAGCAATCCAAAAGGAGGAAGGATCACAGGGAAAGGAACAGTTCAGAGTGAAAAGCTAAGTTTTGATAATGTTTATTTTGTGGAACAACTGAGGTATAATTTACTAAGTGTAAGTCAAATCACAGATAAAAAGAACCCAGTTCTTTTTACTGACACTGAATGCCTTATCTTGTCCAAAGAATTCAAAATACCAGAAAACTTCTTTAAATGTACTAAATCATCACCGCCATAATTCTTATTCAAATCCTCACATGTTCTTTATTATTGTTTCAAGGAACATGCCTCCTCGACGTCAAATCATGCTTACTGAAGCCGAAGTAGCGGGTATAATTGCCCGTAGCGTGGCTCAAGCCCTAGCTACCCGAACATCAAACCCTTGTAGCGAAGATACAGCTACTAATGGACCACAACCCAAAACCTGCACCTACAAGGATTTCCATAACTGCAAGCCGCTGAACTTTGCAGGAACTGAGGGAGCAATCGGTCTGATTCGATGGACCGAGAAAATCGAATCAGTGTTCCTCATCTGCAACTGCAAGGAAGAGGATAAAGTTAAATTCGCCGCCAGCACCTTTTCTGACACCGCCCTTACTTGGTGGAACACTTATGCGCAGACGGTAAGTGTTGCCGATGCTTACAAATTACAGTGGGATGAACTAAAGAATATGCTGAGGGGCGAGTACTGCCCAAGAGACGAGCTGAAACAGTTGGAATTAGAATTCTGGAATCACAAGATGCAAGGCGACGATATCACCGGTTACACCAACCGTTTTCACCAACTGGCACTTCTGTGCCCATCCATGGTTGATCCTGAATACAAAAGGATCGAAAAGTACGTTGATGGACTTCCCGAGCGACTACAAGACTTAGTTACTTCGTCCAAACCGGGAACAATTCAGAGCGCCATTCGCATGGCTCATGAGTTAACGGCCAATTCTATCCGCCGTGGCTCGACTTCAACCCCACCTGCGAGTAACAAACGTAAATGGGAAGTGATTCCCCACTCATCCAACCCTACCTCTGACAAAAAGCCTACCACTGGCACTGCCAATGACTCAAAGGCTTACAAGGGGAGCAAGCCCTACTGCTCCAAATGTAGTCGTCATCATAACGGCACCTGTCCCTGCACCAAATGCAAGAAATTCGGGCACCTGGCCCAAGACTGCCGAACCAACCCCACTGGTACTAATGCTCCTGCACCCAAGACCTGCTATGAGTGCAATGGTACCGGGCACTTCAGGAAGGATTGCCCAAAGCTGAAACCCCAAAACTACTACACGAAGAGTAGAGCTTATGTAATTAATGCTAGGGAGGATGACAACCCGAGACTTTGCGATCTACTCAACCCGGGTACGCTCATTCTTTGACTACCCGAATCTGTTTTCTCATAAATCTCTCGTTTAATGATTTATATACAACTGTGTTTTACTCTGTGTGTTTTCTTTGATCCTAAGTACACAATAGGATTAGGAAACGACCGACTACCTAAATTCCGACGACACGATTTGCCTTATACTTTAGATAAAGTAACCAAACTCCCTTCCCAATTATCTCACACTGGTTGAGACCGGGAACTCGTCTACTATTCGTTACTTTAAACAGATGATTTAATATAACTTCCCATACTTGAGGCAAATTCTTAAATAGAACACTTATTTCGTAGGAAATGACAACTCACTTCGTCAACAACCCTACACTGCAAAAGGAACTGCTCAGTGAGGAACCGAAGATGTTTCCTTACCTCCTTGAACTCGAGTGTGATACAGAACACTCCGCTGAATCAGAAATGACACCTGTTGTTCCTGCTGCTCCAACTGCTGCAAAAGCACCAGTTGATGTAACCTTGACTGCTGAATCAGTCAGCCACCTCAACCAAACTATTGATTCGCTGCGAAAACAACTGACTGAAGCACGAGAAGACATTGATGACTTACGACGAATTGCCTTCCAGAATGACCTGCGTATGCATGAGTACGAGCTGCGTTTGATAGCTTTAGAAAACCCTACTTCACCACCAACTTCACATGGTACTCCTACTGAAGAGGATACCGACACCGACTGTACCCCGCCTCCAGCAAAAAGGGCGAAAATCACTCCGACCAACTCTTCAGGAAATTACTTGGGAAAGAAACCTTTCTGTTCCCGATGCACTCGGCATCATGAAGGACCGTGTACCATACCCACTGGTCGATGCAAATCCTACTCAAAAAGTACGAACCCTCCTAAGGTGAAACTCTGCTTCAACTGTGGGAGTGCTGGCCATCTTAAGGCCCAATGCCCACTACCTTCAGGCAACTAAAATTAGGGTACGTTACCACCTGACAACTACTAAGGGGAGAATGTAACAACCCCGAAATTAGGACCAATTTAAAATTTTCCTAATTACTTGTTTATTACTTGTATTTAATATGAAATAGGATTAAATACATTACTTACTATATATATATATATATGGATGGAATATATGTATATATACGCGTATACGATTCGAACAAATATCGTATAAAATTACAATCGTACAAACTTGCGTACACTGATAAAACAATTATTAAATAATGTGAAATTATTTAATTACTTTGATTGTTACTTTATATTATGTTTATAATATAACGGAAAACGTACGTTTTGATTAAAACGTCACCGAACTCTCCGAAAACTCGACCAACCGACAAAACAAAACTAAGTTATATTTTATAACTTAGAATCAAGTATTTTATTTAAATACTCCAACAAAAATACCGGGGAACGACTCGTATTTTAAAACGTATATTAATCGCGTATAAAAACTATTTTAACGTTTAAACGACCGAGGAAACGAACACGTATTTGCGTAAACTAGGAAAAGACCAAAATACCCTTGTGGGACCCACTAGGGGGCTGGCCACATGGCTAGGGGATGGCCTCCCCCTTTGTTGCTTGTTTGACTCCATTCAATCACCACCATACCACTCCCATCCCCTCACTCATTCATTCCCACACACCACTCAACCTCTATTCTCTCTCAACTCTCTCTCTAACCCCTCTCTCTCTCTAATTTTCGGCAGCCACAAGCCACCCAAAACCACCATCAAAAACCCCTTAAAACACTAAGCTCATTTGGAAGAAAACGATCACGAGGAGGAGCTTCACGTTTCCATCTTTTCGGATTCTCGATTCGTCGACTTTGTAAGTTTTCCGGCGACTCGTAAACTCTTCCGATTATCATTATTTTTACATACATGTTGTTCCCCTAGCTTTATAATGTCCAAATTATACGTTAAAACTCGTTTTTGGAACTCGAAAACTTAAACCGAGAACCACCACTGAAAACAGTCCACTTCCGGAATTTTTATAAAATCGTGTGTTCAAAATCAACGAAAACTTTCTAAATAAGAAATCTTCGTCTCTTCGTCGCCTACGACTTTCATGAAGGGCGTTTTGCCCAGAAATACACCCATCTCCGGCTAATACTAGAACTTTGGACTTAGTTCTGTTTGGAACCAAATCTGACCACACTTCACTTTTATTTTTGTTTAAAATAGTAAACGGACATAAGAAAATACCATAAAATGCAGAAATGAACTTTAGATATATTAGAATATGTGTGATTTTTCGTTAGGCTTGAAATGGATTACAAATGGGTTAAATCGAGGGTTGGAACCGAGTCAAGAATCTGAAACAGGAAACCACTAAACTGAGATCAGTCCACTTCTCGAATTTTTATAAAATCATACGTTTGAAACTAGCGAAAACTTTCTAAACATAAAATCTTCGTCTTTTCGTCGGCTACAACTTTCGTGAAGAAGGTTTAGCCCAGAAACGCCCTCGTTTTGCTATAAAAATCAATTTACAAACATATATATTTTGTGTCAAAACTTTGGAAAAGATTAACTAAAAACCGACACCTCGAGGACCTCTAGAACCGAAAACTCAGTTGATAAAGTGATTATTAGCCATAATATGACTTAGGTAAAAGCCTCGGGTCAAGACTCGAACGTTTGACCTCAAAACCGAGCAAACACCAAAACAGCCCCTTTGTGTCGCATCTGGACACATCTTTATGCGACACTACCATAGTGTCGCATGGTTGTGTCGTACCCGTCGCTTGACTGCGACACAGCTCTTATGTCGCACCTTGTTTCCACAACACTTCTCTTGTGTCGCATATTTTCGCTTGATTGCGACACTACGACTATGTCGTATACAGTGTCGTACCCATGTCTGCGACACAGCCCTTGTGTCGCATAAACTCCAAACCAGAACCAAGTCATACGACACTTCCCTTGTGTCGCATATTGTCTGCGACACTACCCTAGTGTCGCATTATAGTGTCGCATAATGCCCAGAACAGAAAACTAAATATTTTCTAAGTGTTGGAACCACTTTTCAATTACTAAAACGAATACGATACGACTTATACATGAAAACAATATAATTTTGAAAGTATACAACGATACCCGAATACGTACAAGTTTATACTAAACTGAACGTGAGATTTCACTCACACCCGCACACGAGTTTACACTCGAAACACTTAGGAGTTTGCACTACAACAAACATACACTTGTACAATAACACGAGTTTACACTCGAACACTTGGGGATACACCCACTCGGATTTACATCCGTACAAACGTTACACGTGCTACGCGCATACACTTGATAACTAAACGGATACTATATATACATAATAATAATACGAGATTATTATTACACGCAAACACCAACGGACAGTACAACTTTTATACAAACTACGATTTACAAACGATTACAAACTTACAAACAAACTAACGGACATTAACTAGTTTGGGAACAACTAGCGTGGATACTTTACAAGTATTCCATTTACTTACTAAACCTTATGCGTATTAGGACGCTAAGGGTTGCTAGTTTGGGAATACTACTTGCTTACTTATTACATCGTCTGCCAGACTCAGGTGAGTCTTACAGCCCCTACTTTACTGTTTTATACTCAGGGGTGAGATGCATTACTGTTTTACATGAACACACAAAACTTACTTGCTGCCGTGACTTACTTACTGTACGAAATTACGGATACGCCAATTGCATGAGTTTTCGACTAATCCAATGAAATCCTCCTAAATCATAGTTGTTAGTTATGTGATAAGCGCGAGTTTTAGTATATGGATCCATATGGGACTGACAATCCCCGCCCGGGGTAGCACGCACTACCACGAACCGTTCCTGTAGAAACGGGCGTTTCTTACTCGTTTCGAATGAATGTTTTGGATTACATTCACGGGGGTACCTATATTTACTGTACGTTAAGCTTCAACTATGGTGGCTCATGGCGATTGTATCAAACGGTTGCATATCCTGCAACCACCCACTTATTAAAACTTAAGTAATCGATGAGCATAACCTGTGATCGTTACTTACTGGCTGGCTATGATTTACAAATACTACATGTGTGTTCAAACTATTTACTTATAAACCTGTGAGATTCACCAACCTTTTTGGTTGACCGTTTTAGTAATGCTTCTCAGGTACACAGCATCAGTAGGGATGCCCAGCAGGATAAGCTTACTTAGCTCGAGTCGCATGCATTTACAAGCTTGGAGATTTTATTACATTACTTTTGTACTAGTTGTTATGTATTAGAATCTCTAGGAATTTACTTGAACTCGAGCTTGTATTTTGAAACTACTTATGTATTAATGTAATAACTTTTCGAACGTCTCATTTAGAGTCGTTCACTGTATCCTTTGTGCTTGTGATTATTGATTAGTAACACCCAAAACATCGCTTCCGCAAACTGTTAAATTTGGGGGTGTTACAATTTGTCTTTGCTGCTTCCTCTTCCTCATCATCTTCCTCCACTTCTTCTTCTTCTTCTAAGGATGGCATCAATGGATCATAGGGAAGCTCCTTCGTATAGATAGACTTAGACGTTGAATGAGCATCCGAAGACGGTGTTGCGGGAGATGGTGTATTTGTGGGTATAGATGAGGGTGTAGATGTAGATGCGGATGCGGGTGTAGGACTTGATGTTGTAGCAGGTGCGGTAGTGGGTGTTGGAGTAGGTGTTGAGGTGGATGTTTGATTTGATGCGGATTCAGGGTTCGGGTTGGATGGTTTTAAGGAAGAATCAAATGTCTCTTGTGAGAGACTGATTCCATGGAGTAGGGTGACCAACTCTTCCTCTAGATCTATTTTAGGTAAGTTGAAAGAATTAAAGATACCCTCATAGTTGAAAAACCAATCCGGACCCGTTCCTTGAGGAGGATCCGTATAACGCAAACATTTTACCTCAAAATGCTCCTCAATATAACTTGTTGTTTTGTTATAAACTCTCTTGTTTAAAGAGTTCACTGAATAACCAAGAAAAATCCCTTCAACTGCTTTATTGTCAAACTTGGAGATTTTATCTTTAGTAATCATGATTAAACAAGGACACCCAAATGGCTCCAGAAACTGCAGATTTGGCTTACGGTTATTAAAAAGTTCATAACAGGTTTTGTTCTTCTTCTTAACCGTGAGCACCTGATTCAGAACATAACATGCAGTGTTAACTGCCTCAGCCCAGAAGATTATAGGCAGCTTAGAATCAGCTAGCATAGTCCGAGCGGTCTCGATGATAGTTCTATTTTTACGTTCTGCAACTCCATTCTGTTGAGGAGTTCTTGGAGCACTGAATTGATGTTCAATGCCTCTTGCAGCACAGAATAACTCGAGAGTCGAATTCTTGAACTCGGTACCATTATCACTACGCAGTCTCTTCACCTTCAAGTTGCACAGATTTGCCAACTTATCCAATAGATAAACCAAAATGTCCGCCGTCTCACCCTTTGAAGCTAGGAAGTAAACCCACGAAAATCTTGAGTAGTCATCTGTTGGGTCAAAACTGTTTCAGGTCTGAGTTGAAGTTCTGATGAGAAGACAGAGTGCAAGTGATTAAAACTGTTTGCTTTGAAGGTTAAAACTGTTTTTTATGAAGTTACAACTGATAGAAGAAAACTGATGAGAAGACAAGTGTTACAACTGTTTGAAGATAGATTACAACTGATAGTTATGTGTCTGTAAGTAGTTAAAACTGCTTATGTATTAGTAACTGTTAGTTATATATGAAACAGTTAACACTGATTATGTATTTGTACTTGGTCGCATATTACAATTGAAGCAGTTACCACTGAATGTGTAACAGTTACAACTGTTTACATCAGAATGGTAGTTAAAACTGTTTATGATTTTGTGATAAGTATGAGTCGATTATGGAAGTTATTTTATTCCATATTTGTAGGAGATTGTATAGGACTCTATATGTTATAAATAGAGATCCTTTAGACCTAGATAGGTTAATGATTTTTGCGCAGCTTCAAGGTTTTCTGTAACCCTAATACATCAAGTGTATTCGTCTTATATCATTAATAAGATTGAAGCTTTCGGTATATTGTGTTCATTAAATTAATTAATATTCATTGATCTTCTTAATATTATTGAGTGTGATTCCGCAACTTCTCAATAATATATTCAAGGCTTATTTAGTAAGATTGTTTATTAAGTTAAACAGGGACTAACAAAGTGGTATCAGAGCTTGTGAAGCTTTGAAGACAGGAAGATCTGGGATTATTAGTATTAGTATTTGAGTTTAGTTCAGATATTAAGTTTTGATTTCAATGGCGTCTGAAGGCAATGAAGGAATTCAAGCAACGAAGATACCAATGCTTAAACCTGATGAGTTTGACCTATGGAAGGTCAGAATCAGGCAATATATGCTTCTCACGGATTATCAGATGTGGGAAGTTGTTGTTAATGGTATACCAGTAATGCTTGATGGAGATGGAGTAAAGCAACCAAGAGCACCACCAACATCTGAAGCAGAGAGGAAAATTAGATCTACTGAGTACAAAGCACTTAGTACTCTGTTGCTTTCCATTCCGAATGAGCATCAGAGCAGATTTGATAATTGTGAAGATCCCAAGGTACTGATGGAGGCAATTGAGAAGAGGTTTGGTGGTAATGATAACACCAAAAAGAATAAAAGATCTCTGTTAAAACAACAATTTGAAAATTTTAGCCATGTGAAATCTGAAACTCTAACTCAAACCTTTGATAGGTTTACTAAATTAGTTGGAGAATTGGAAAATCACAAGGTTAAGATTGACAAAGAAGATCTTAACAGAAAGTTCTTGAGATCATTAGGTGATGAATGGACAATCTATACTGTTGGATTGAGGCAGAGTTCAGACATTGAAGTTAAGGAACTAGAAGATATATACAATGATCTGAGGAACTTTGAGTCTGAGGTGGAAAGTAAGAAGCAAGCAACTGGATACAGTCATAATGCTGCTTTTATGTCTATGGCTGGAACAAAAGCAGAATCAAGTCAAATGGGTTCTACTCATGTTTCAGGAGGAGCAGGATCATCATCAAATAGTTCTAATGATCAAATATTAGAATCTTTCTTTGCAAGTAATGTGAATTCTTCACTTACTAATGAAGATCTGGAACAATTTGATGGTGATGATTTAGAAGAGATGGACATCAAGTGGCAAATTGCATTGATTACTCAGAGAGCAAAAAGGTTCATGCAGAGGACTGGTAGAAATAACTTTGCATACAAGAGGAATGATGCAAATTGGTTTGATAAGAGCAAGATTGAGTGTTTCAACTGTCACAAGATGGGACACTTTGCCAGAGAATGCAGAAACCCTAGGCAAGAGCAGAATGGTAATGGTCAGAGATCTGGAAGCACTGGAACACAGACAAGAAACATTCCAATTCAAGGGGCTTCAGCAAATGCTTTGGTGTCTATGGATGGCTGTGGATGGGATTGGAGTGATCAAGAAGAGCATGTTGTGAAGAATCAATGTCTCATGGCCATTGCAGAATCTGACAAAAAGTCAGAAGTTCCTACAGAGGTACAAAATAAATTATGTTCTGCTGTTTGTAAACAAACTGTTAAACACTACAGAGATCATAATATAAAAGTGTGTGAGGAACTAAAACAATGGGAAATCAAAAGTAAACACACCATAGCAGTCATTGAAAATCTGGAAAATCAAATAAAGGCATATGAAGTCAATGCAACACAGTTTAAGTATGAAATTGAATATGCTAGATGGGAGAGAGACACTTTCAAAGATAAAGTCGAGTTGTTATCTAAGAAACTTACTGAGGTCACATGTGAAAGAGATAGTATAAGGCTTGATGTAAGTAAATTAGAACATGCTTCAAAGAGTGTAAATAAACTTATTAATTCACAGATTCATGATAAACTTAAGACTGGATTAGGATACAATAATGTACCTCCACCTTATAATCACACCTACTTTCCTCCCAAAAGTGAAATTGATATCAATTCGCTTAAAAGAGGAATGGAAGATGAGATTAAAAAGGCTGATCCAATTAAAAGTTTATCTGAGGATGATCTGTTTGTAGAAGGTGAAGTTAGTGACTGGACTGAAGAAGATGATCAGAGTGATAGGACATCTGATAGTGAGAAGAGTGTGAAATCTGAATCATCTAAGTCTGAGTCAACATGTGAGGATGTGAAGAGAGTAATTACTGATCTAGTTGTTAATCTTAAAACTGATAAACTAGAAGAGGGTAAGAAAATGTTTAAGGAAAAGGTTAAACTGGACTTAGAGAAGGTGAGCTTGAATACTAACAAATCTAAACATGGGTTAGGATATGTTAGTAATACAGTTAACTCAGTTACTAAACCTGTTGTTGAATCTGTTGTGAATAACTGTGTGAATTGTAAATGTAAAGCAAGTGCTTCTTCTTCACAGAGTTTTCAAAATCAAAAACCCAGAGGTAATCAAAGAAATTGGAATCAAATGATTTCACAAAAACTGGGTAATAATGTTACTGTGATTAAAGAAATGTCTTGCTTTATATGTGGAAAAATGGGTCATCTTAAATATGACTGTTATCATAATCCTGAGAATGTTCAAAGGATTAGAAAACAGTCATGGATGAAAGCAAATATGATTAACAAACAAAATTTTCAATCAAAAGTTGATCATACTGCCAGAGTTCAGAAGATAAACTCAAAGGCTACCATGTTAAACACTGTTACAGGTAAATCTACTGCAGCAGTAATAACAAAATTAGCCAAAAGCTCAAAGACTAAAACAGTGGTAACTGATTTCAAAAACAGTGTTAACAAAATTAACACTGAATCTTCAATTGGTAAAACAGTTAAAACTGTTAAGCCAAAGAACACTGTTAAGTCTAAAATTAGTTGGATTTGGACACCTATTAAGTCTGATAAATTAAAAGATCCAAATACCAACAGTGCTTCACAATCAATAATCTTTAAGAAAGTTGATTATGTGAATGCACATGGGAAACCCAAAGCCAAATTGGTTTGGGTTCCCAAGAGAAATTAATTCTCTTTTTTTTGACTATTTGTGCAGGGCAAGCCTAAGAGCTTATGGCATATTGATAGTGGATGCTCACGGCACATGACTGGAGACAAAGAAAAGCTGCAGGACTTTAAATCTTTTGATGGAGGATATGTAGCTTTTGGAAGCAATCCAAAAGGAGGAAGGATCACAGGGAAAGGAACAGTTCAGAGTGAAAAGCTAAGTTTTGATAATGTTTATTTTGTGGAACAACTGAGGTATAATTTACTAAGTGTAAGTCAAATCACAGATAAAAAGAACCCAGTTCTTTTTACTGACACTGAATGCCTTATCTTGTCCAAAGAATTCAAAATACCAGAAAACATGATTTTGATGAGAATTCCAAGACAAGATAATGTATATAAGTGTGACTTAGTAAATATGACACCTCAACCTGATTTAAACTGTCTTATTTCTAAAGCAAGTGTGAATGAATCTGAACTGTGGCATAGGAGGATGTGTCACATGAATTTCAAAACCATTAATAAACTTGTCAAAAACAAGCTTGTTAGAGGTTTGCCTGAAAAGGTCTATTCATGTGATGATCATTGTGTTTCTTGTCAAAAGGGAAAGCAACACAAATCCTCATTTAAGTCCAAATCTGTGAACACAAATAGCACACCCTTACACTTATTGCATATGGACTTATTTGGACCAACCAGTATAAGTAGTATGGGGAAAAAGTCTTACTGTCTTGTGATTATTGATGATTATACTAGATTTACATGGGTTTTCTTTCTTAGGACAAAGGATGAGACAGGTGAAATACTTAGATCATTTATAACTAAGATGGAGAATCAATTGGATAAAAGAGTAAAGATCATCAGAAGTGATAATGGAACAGAATTTAAAAATCATGAGATGGATAAATTCTGTGAAGTTAAAGGTATTAAGAGAGAATTTAGTGCACCTAGAACTCCTCAACAAAATGGAGTAGCTGAAAGGAGGAATAGGACACTGATTGAGGCTGCTAGAACCATGCTATCTGATGCAAAGCTACCTATGTCTTTTTGGGCAGAGGCAGTTAGCACAGCTTGTTATGTTCAGAATAGAGTATTAGTTGTTAAGCCTCATAACAAGACACCATATGAACTGTTGTTTAAGAGAAAGCCTTTGGTTAGTTTCTTAAAATCTTTTGGGTGTCCTTGTACAATCTTAAATACCAAAGATCACTTAGGTAAGTTTCAGAGTAAGGCTGATGAGGGGATATTTGTTGGTTATTCTATTCAAATTAAATCTTATAGGGTATTCAATCAAAGGACCAGAATCATAGAAGAAACAGTGCACATTACTTTTAATGAAAACACTGTTAATCCTGAGGGAAAAGGTCCTGAATCACTGTTTGATATTGATGCACTTAATACTGCTTTTAGATATACAAATGTGGATACTAGTGCAGGTACTAGTGCAGGTACAAGTGCAGGTACAAATGCAGGAACAGGTGATGAAGAAGGTAGAGCAAAATCAGGAATATCAGTTGGAAAGAAGAATGATTCATTGGAATATATATTATTTCCAATTTGGTCTCCTGATCCTCCAGAAGTGTTTGATACTGATCAACCAACGACATCACAGGATGTGGAAACATCATTTTCTCATGTTGATGATTCTGATAGACCTGTTATTGAAGACAGTACAGAAGACAGTGATATGAGTCCAGTACAGAAGAATACAAAGGCAGGTGTGAATGTTGATCAGACACCTACAAAGCATCTTGACACAGAGCAGGAACAATTGAATTATCTACATTTGATGAGTTCTACTCCTTTGTCAAAGAGAATTGCAAGAGAAGTGTCAAGTAGTGAGTCTGGGCAAGAAGGAAATTTTACCAACTTAGAGGAGAGTATTCAAGAAACAGCAGCATCTAAATACATTTCTCATAAAGATCATCCACTTGAGAATGTAATAGGAGATATTGAATCAGCTGTTAAAACAAGAAATCAAAGTCAGGTGTTTGAAGCTTCAGCAAATGAGGAAGAAGTAAATCTTGATACAGAAGCTGTTAATACTTCTTTGTTTGCCTGTTTTCTGTCTCAAACAGAACCAAAGAAGGTTACTGAAGCTCTGAGAGATCCTAGTTGGATTGAAGCTATGCAAGAGGAGTTGCTTCAGTTTAAGATTCAAGAAGTTTGGACATTGGTTGATTTGCCTAAAGAGAAGAGGGCAATTGGTACTAAATGGATTTTCAAGAACAAGAAGGATGAAAGAGGTATAGTGATCAAAAACAAGGCTAGATTGGTTGCACAGGGATATTCACAAGAAGAGGGGATTGATTATGATGAGGTTTTTGCACCTGTTGCAAGGATAGAGGCAATTAGATTGTTTTTGGCTTATGCTTCATTCAAGGGATTCATTGTGTATCAGATGGATGTTAAGAGTGCTTTTCTGTATGGCACTATACAGGAAGAGGTCTATGTATGTCAACCACCAGGGTTTGAAGATTCTAAATTTCCTGATAAAGTTTTCAAACTGGATAAAGCTCTTTATGGCTTACATCAAGCACCTAGAGCCTGGTATGATACTTTTTCAGATTATCTGTTGCAGAATGGATTCAAAAGGGGTGCAATAGATAAAACTTTGTTTACTAAAAGAATTAAGAATGATATACTACTGGTTCAAGTTTATGTAGATGATATCATTTTTGGTTCAACAAAGGACAGTCTTTGCAAGGAGTTTGAATCATTGATGCATGAAAAGTTCAAGATGAGCTCCATGGGGGAATTAACATTTTTCTTGGGGCTGCAAGTAAAGCAACAGAAAGAAGGAATCTTTATTCATCAAAGTAAGTATGTGAATGATATACTGGATCGGTTTGGATACAAAGATGCTAAAGTTGCAAGCACACCAGTTGAGACAAACAAGAAATTGCATGCAGATCTTGAGGGGGAGAGTGTGGATGAACATCTTTACAGATCAATGATTGGGTCTCTTATGTATCTCACTTCATCAAGGCCTGACATCATGTTTGCAGTGTGTTTATGTGCAAGATTTCAAGCTAATCCAAAGCTATCACATCTTCTAGCAGTCAAAAGAATATTTAGATATTTGAAGGGTCAATCAAAATTGGGCCTTTGGTATCCAAAGTTTAATTCTTTTGATCTGATAGCTTACACAGATAGTGATTATGGAGGAGCTAATCTGGACAGGAAATCTACATCAGGAGGTTGTCAATTTTTGGGAGAAAGATTGGTTTCATGGCAATGCAAGAAACAAACCACTGTATCTACATCTACAGCAGAGGCAGAATATGTAGCAGCTGCAAGTTGCTGTGCTCAAGTGCTATGGATTCAGAATCAGATGCTAGATTATGGTTTTACCTTTCTTAATACTCCTATTTTTATTGATAATAGCTCTGCAATCAGTATTATTAATAACCCAGTTAAACATTCTAAAACAAAGCACATTGAAATCAGATATCATTTCATTAGAGATTGTAATGAGAAAAGACTTATTCAAATTTTGAAAGTTCATACTGATAATCAGTTTGCTGATCTGTTTACAAAAGCTTTTGATGTAGGCAGATTCACATTCTTGGTTACTAGTATAGGAATGATCAATTTGTCATAAGTTATTTCTCTTGTTACTGCTTTCTGTGAATAATATCTACTGTGATTTCAATTTGGGTTAATACTGATTTGTTAATTAAACACTGATTGTGTGTAATGTGTATCGTTATCACTGTTTCTTAATTTTATTATAAACAGTGGTAATAATCACTTCACCACTGTTGGTGTATCGTTAACACTGTATACTTGTATTATTGTTTGAAATTACCACTGCAGGTTATATTGCTATGTCTTGGAGTCTAACTTATGCAGGTGTTTATGAAGTTTTTACTGCTTGTGGAGTTTGCTTTCGGTAAAAAAAAAAAAAAAACAAAAAAAAAAAAAAAAACAAAAAAAAGATTTCAACCACTGCTTTGTTTATATGATTTTGCTAGAACTGAAGTACTACTTGTATTAAGTTAGCACTGCCTTGGTCGGTTGGTACTGCTTGTACAAGTTAGCACTGCTAGCTTTATTATGTAAATGATGCATTTGAGAAACCAAGTGTTGATTACCACTGATGGTTAGTTTCACAATTATCACTGAACGTGTTATATTTCTTAATTAACACTGTTTTAGTTATAATTGGGGATTTGGTCAATTTAGGGTTTACAACTGATTTAATTTCAGTACTTAACTCTCAACACTTAGGGTTTCTCATTACGCTTTCAAAATTACACATACAAACAACTGTGCTTAGTCTTATTGATTTTCGATTCTGTAAAATCATCTTCGATTCTTCTCGATTACTTGATTTCTTATCATGGCATCGACTTCGTCTACTGTTCAACTACCGATTGGAAAAGATCACAATATGATTGCATTCTTAATGAAACCTGCAGAGGCAAACGAGTATGTGGAAATCATTGATTTCCTTCGTGCTTCACATATTCGTCATGCTCTCACTGTAGCACCCAGAATATCTCACGATCATATCAACAATTTCTGGGTGAATGCATCAATAGAAGAGGAACAGGGGATTAAAAGAATCGTTTCAGAAGTTATGGATACACGTGTTGTAATCACAGAAGCTACTGTTAGAGCTTCCTTACAACTAGATGATGAGGCAGGTATATCATCTTTAGAGGATACTGTTATGTATGATACTTTACGATTAATGGGTTATGAGGGTTCTTTTGAAATTTTTACTTTTCAGAAAACCTTATTTTCTCATCAGTGGAGGTTTTTAATACATACAATTTTACACTGCTTATCATCTAAGAGATCATCTTTTGAGCAGTTTGGAAGCAACATTGCTTATGCAATTGCTTGTCTTGCAACTGGTCAAAGGTTTAATTTTTCAAATCTGATATTTTCTGGTATGCTTAGAAACATTGAGCAGCCAAAGATTAAGTTTTTGATGTATCCACGTTTTGTGCAGTTGTTCTTAAATGAACAAATTCCTAATATAACTGCACTTGACAAGATTATTGGTATTGTCTCTTTTAAACCAAAAGTTTTTGTAAATATGAAGAGAGATACTAAATTTTCTGGGAAGGTTACAGCATTATTTTCTACAATGCTTCCTGCACCTTCCACCACAGCATCAGTACTACCAACTGAAGCTGAACCAACTACTGAGAGAATGGTTCCACCCACCACTTCTCAACCCACAATAGTTGGGGGTACTAAAAGAAAACAAGGGACCACAACAGCTAAACCTTCTAAAGCCAAAAAGGCTAAAAAACAGGCATCTGAGGCTGCTGCTGCTCAGATGTCTCAGACAAATGATTCATCACAGCAGATGATCAATGAGGAGGAGGATGATCATTCTGAGAGGGCTGCTTCTACTGCTTCTAGCCCACTGGCAGAGCAGGACAGAAGTAACATTAATAAGACCCAATCAGAGGCAACACATGGACATGATTCTACACCTGTAGATGATCCTAGTGGTCCCAGTACCAAGAACCAAGGGGACTTTGATGATCATTCTAGGCATGAGTCAGAGTTTGATAATGTCAATGAATCACCAAAGGATTCACATCCTGAAGGTGTTGAGGCTAGAACTAACTTGGAATTGACGAAAATGGTTGATTATGTATGGGCTGAGTTTGTACAAGAGAGGAAGAAGAATAAGGCTAAGGATGAAGTTATTACTCAGTTGCAGAAGAAAGTGCAGCAGTTAGAGAGGATTGTTATTAAATGTTTGAAGAAAGGAAGGAAGTATGTGGTTCATGATACTTCAGAACCTGAGGAGGCTTATAACTTTAAACAAAATGCTTTCAAAAAGGGGGAGAAGGTCTGGACAAATTTGGGTGATAAGAGGAATGAAAATGATAAGTTTGTGTCTGATGATGAAAAAGTTGATGAAGAGATTGAAATGGAACAACCAGTGGATGATGATTTTGTGCATACACCTCCAACACCACCTACAGAGCCAGAGCCAGAAATAAATGAATCAGTATATGAGACAGTGGAAACAGAAATGAAGGAATCAGTGGCAGATGAAGATAAGTCTGATCATACTGAGGTTATTGGGTCAGTGGAGCAAACTGAAGAGGTGAATTTGGATGATAAGACTGAGGAGTTAAAGATTGATGAGGATGATGGTGAAGAGGTGAGTAAACCTGAGATAGCAGTTGAAAAAGAAGAAGTAAAGACTGATGTTAAAACTGATGCTCAACAAGTTGAGAAGACCAGGAAGAAGAGCATTCCAGTTAAAACTGCTAAAATGACTGGTACAGGAAAGAAGGTTGAAACTCCAAAGAAGAAATCTTCACAACAACCATCTTTGCCTGGATTTCAAATTAGAGAACCTGCTGCTGCTCCTGTTCAACAGAAAGAATTGCCAAAGATTGATCCAAAAGATAAAGGCAAGGGAAAACTGGTAGAAGAACCAAAGAAGAAAAAGCAAAAACCAGTGCCACCAGAAGTAACTGCACATGATACTGAATATGCTCAAAGGTTACAGGCTGAGATAAATGCAGAGGGATTGATTGATGTTGAGATTGAGGAAGGAAAGTTTGTAAAAATGACAAAAGAGCAAGTGGCAGAGTGGGATGAATATTTACTGAAAGAACAGAGACAGGATGATATTGAATATCTTGTAGAGCAGGTTAAGAAAAAGAAAGCAGAGGAAGCAAGAAAGAAAAAAGCTGCAAAACCACCAACAAAAGCTCAAATGAAGAAGAACTTAATTGCAAAGTTGAAAGGTGGGTATATTCCTTTGAATGCTTTGAAACAGATGAGTTTAGAGAGATTGCAGGAGTTATGGGATAAAGATGAGTTGAATCCTGATGTGATTGAAAAGAAACAAAGAGAAAAGAAAGAAGCTGAGAAGAAAAAGCAGGAAGTTGAAAAGGAAAAGAAAGAGGCTGAAAAAGAAAGAAAATTGAAAGAAAAGAAAGAAAAAGAAAAAAGAGAAAAGATAGAAGCTGAGAAGAGGAGGAAAGATGAACTTGAGCAAAAGAAGAGAGAGTTAGATGAAATTCCTGATAGAGAAAGGAATATTGATGAATTGAAGGAGTTTATTCTGTTACAGCCTGTGGAATCTGAGGTAATTAATGTTGCATTACCTGGTATCATTGATTGGTCTATTGAGCAATTTGTCAATCCTGTTAAGATTCACAAGATTAAAGTTGAAAGAGCAGATGGAAATATATCTTGGTGGAGATCTTTTAGGGATTTGATAAAGAGAATTAGTAGGACTGATTTGGTGAGAATGTATGAGATTGGGATGGAAAAGAATTTAGATTTGAAAAGGTTTGATAATCTGGTTGAAAAAGTTACATGGCATTGGATTAAAGCTATGTTTGAGCCAGAAGAGTTTCCATTTCAGTTTGCTACTTTTAGCAAGGTCAGAAATTGGATTTATCATGCCAAACCTGGAGTACATCAGATTGTTATGGAGGATGCAGTGTTTATGTGGTTATTGACAGATAGATTTTATGATATAAATCTGAGATTTTTGATGGGCTTGAGAAATGCAAGACTACAAGCTGCAGTTTTAGATGATGTAGCTCTGGAATTGGTATATATGGTGCTGAATCAGATTCATAAGAAGGAGGAGATTGATAGGAAGAAGAGAAGAAATGACTAACAGTTTTGAAAGAATTTTGTGAAGCTTATAATGGAGGATTAGAAGAAACTTAATGTTGTGAAGGACAGATTAAGTTTAGGGGGAGATTGTTGGGTCAAAACTGTTTCAGGTCTGAGTTGAAGTTCTGATGAGAAGACAGAGTGCAAGTGATTAAAACTGTTTGCTTTGAAGGTTAAAACTGTTTTTTATGAAGTTACAACTGATAGAAGAAAACTGATGAGAAGACAAGTGTTACAACTGTTTGAAGATAGATTACAACTGATAGTTATGTGTCTGTAAGTAGTTAAAACTGCTTATGTATTAGTAACTGTTAGTTATATATGAAACAGTTAACACTGATTATGTATTTGTACTTGGTCGCATATTACAATTGAAGCAGTTACCACTGAATGTGTAACAGTTACAACTGTTTACATCAGAATGGTAGTTAAAACTGTTTATGATTTTGTGATAAGTATGAGTCGATTATGGAAGTTATTTTATTCCATATTTGTAGGAGATTGTATAGGACTCTATATGTTATAAATAGAGATCCTTTAGACCTAGATAGGTTAATGATTTTTGCGCAGCTTCAAGGTTTTCTGTAACCCTAATACATCAAGTGTATTCGTCTTATATCATTAATAAGATTGAAGCTTTCGGTATATTGTGTTCATTAAATTAATTAATATTCATTGATCTTCTTAATATTATTGAGTGTGATTCCGCAACTTCTCAATAATATATTCAAGGCTTATTAAGTAAGATTGTTTATTAAGTTAAACAGGGACTAACATCATCCGTGACTACCAAGCAATATGATCTGCCACCAATACTTTTTGTAGAAACATGGCCGAATAGATCCATATGTAAAAGCTCCAATGGTGCAGCAATAGAATTCACTATCTTAGACTTATGGGACTTTTTATGGAGTTTGCCCTTATTTCAAGAAACACAGTCATCCTTTAATGAGAAAGACTGTTTTGGAACTCCATTCACCAGATCATTCTTTATGAGAAAATTCATTTTATGAAAATGGATGTGTCCCATCCGTCTGTGCCAAAGAAGTGATTCTTTCTCAGAAGCCTTTGAAAGGAGACAAGTATACTCGCTGGTTGTCTCAACAGTTTTCATATTTAAAACATAGGTGTCATCTTTCCTCGGTGCTCGCATTAGCACCCATTCCTCAGGAATGACGAACCCCGGCTTCAGTATAACACACTCAGTCTTTGTGAATGCAGTGGTATAATCTTTATCACAAACTTGTGAAACGCTCAGCAAGTTGTGATTGAGTTGTGCCACATAATTCACATTCTCAAAGCTAACATTTCCATTCGTTAGCGTTCCTCTACCCGAAATGGTTCCACCTGTATCTCCAGCAAAAGCAACATATCCTCCTGCGAATGGTTTAATATCCACTAGAAGAGACACATCGCCAGTCATGTGTCGCGAGCAACCACTGTCTAAATACCATTTACTATCTCTCACACGTTCAGACTGCTGCAACACACAAAAATAGGAGATTAGTGAGAAACGGTGACCCAAGCCTTTACATACTTAGGTACACCGGAGTCATCAACAATAATCACATCAGATAGAATTTTATTTTTTAATAAATCAGAATTTTCATCTGATGGGTTATTGTTGACAACTTTAGAGTCAACAACAGACTCTTTTCTTTTCCAAACTTTAGATGGTTCGGAAATTGGCTTGGAAGTGATGTCGGGCTTTTGTTTTGGCAAAGAATTTTGCTCAACATCACTTTGCTTCTTAACCGGCTTGGGAGAGACAGAATAACGCCTAGGTGGGGATTTTGAAAATGAATTCTTATAAAAAGAAGTTCTAGGCATTTCTCTCCCAAAGCGTTGGTTAGAGAGCTTGGGACAGTCACGGATTAAATGTCCCTGTTTCTTGCAATAGAAACAGGAACGCATCTCAACAAAAGGTTGAGGCTGAGGATATACCGGAGGAGGAGGAGAAGCATTCCTTGAACATACACAATGTGTACACATTTTAGGTGGTGCTTTCTCAGGTTTATTGGTTGAAGTTGAAGGTTTGTTGTTAGAAACTTTATCATTATTCAAATTTCGTTTCAAAATCTTTACAGGTGTCTGTAAAGTTTGAATGTTCTAATTTGCAACCTTTTGTCTTTCTTTTTGAACCTTAACTGGTTCAGTTTCCAAAATTTCAGGTTTAACTTCAACCTTTTTAACCTTTGGATACTCCTGATCGGTAATATCCTCAATCTCAACGACCTCCTCTAAACTAACTGGAGGTGTACTCTCAGGCTTAACAAAAGTAGGCAAGGGATACTCTGGCCTCTTAGTTTTCTCCTTTGCCTGCCTTTTGGAATTGGATCTAACTTCTTTAGAATTTGTAGTTGACCATGATGAATAATCAGCCACAAGTTCTTCGGTGCCTTCCTTAACAGGCAGAGGATAGTGATTGGTAGGAGGTGGAACTGAGTTATACCCTATTCCAGCCTTACTTTTATCTGTCCTCTGCTTGTCAACGATTTCATCGAAGATCTTTTGAGAGTTTGAGAAACTTGTAATCCCCTTTTCAAAATTGTCAGACTCAGACTTTAGCTCAGAAAGTTCTTTATTCAACAAGTCAATTTCTGTTAAGTAACTTTTAATTGCATCTTGTTGACTAAAGACTTTTGCTTTAAAGGTTTGAGTATCTATCTTATAACCTTCAATCTGCTTATCATAAAGTCTTTCATTACCTTTTAAAAACTTATTTGATTCAGTGAGTTTCTCAACTTTTTCTCTCAAGCTTACATTTTCAATTTGAAAACATTTTAAAGAAGTTTCCAATTTAATACAAGATAAACAAGTAACAGGCTCTTCAGGTTCTTTATGTACCTCAGGTGTGATGTGAGCCATTAAGCATTGTTGGTACTGCTGAGCTTGAGCGCTCCAATCCAGACTAGAAGGCTCGATCACAATCAACGCATCAGAAATTCCAGACGTCTGTACATCTTTCTCAGGAGTCTTGGGAGGAGATGGTTTAGTGAGACCTGATGGTGGCATCTTTGGCTTCTCAGATTCTCGGGCAAAATGTCCCAAGTTCTGGCAGTTGTAGCAACGAACTTTGCTTTTATCAAAACCAAAGCCAGATTTACCAGCTCCTTCCAAACTCTTCCTTCCTGTTCTTTGCAGGAATTTTTGAACCCTTCTCGTAATCATAGCAATGTTCCAGTTTAAATCCATCTGTTCCAGATCATCATCATCAAGCTGTCCGTAGTCCTCCTTTGTTAACTCCAAAGTGGTATTTGGTTGTGACACCAAATATTTGTAAGAACTAAGAACAGCTGTATAAATGGCAGCTTGTTCTTCGATGGCTGGAGAAATAGGAGTCTGTGCACTTTGTGCACCTTGTGAAGTGCCAGCAGAGAACACTGATGAATGACCACCAGTGGAGCTTGGTAGAGCACTGATATCTGACATAAACGCCAAACCACCAGGGGTATTTCCAGAACTAATTTTACCACCATACAAAGACGGATTCTGTACAAAGCCTCCACTTTTACATTCTTTCTTCTTCAACTCCATAGCATGTGCTTGGAGTATCCCAACTAACTCATCTAACTTCCATGTAGCCAACTCTTGATTCTCTTTCAACATTTGTACCTTGACATCCCACTCTTTAGGTAGTGCATCCAAGAGCTTCTTATTAATCTCCAGTTCAGTAAAGGTATAACCTCCTTCCGTCAAATCACCCACAAGCTGGGTGTATCTAGTGAATAAACTGGTCGTGGTCTCATTAGGCGCAATATCAAAGAGATCAAATTGTTTCTTGATCAACTGTAACTTTGCCTCCTTGTATTTCTCGTTACCACCACAGCGAAGCTCAATTGCATGCCACAGATCATAAGCAATCTCATGTTGTTTGAACATGCGCAAAACATCTGGAGTTAAGGCCATATTTATTGCTGAAAGACATTTGCGTTCAATATCATAATCCTTACATTCCTCAGGAGTCATAGCCTTATAAGTCTTAGCTGGAGGAACGCCACGGTAGTTTCCCTCAGCTAATAGTCTTACATATCTTTAAGTAAGCGGGCCCCATAGTTCCGGACAATGAAAATCGATATACTGCTCAAATTGTGATCTCCAGTATGTATGTTCCAAATCAGCAGTAAAAACGGGAGGTTTACTACTGGTTCCAACATCATTACCTTGTCTGTTCATTTCCCTAATGCTTTGAATAGTTTCCCTATCCGACATCGTGGAAATGCACCTGTAAAATCAACTTAAAACAAAACTAGAAAGCTGATTAGTAATAAAGGCGTCACTAGGTAAGTGACGCACCTAAGTGTCGCAAAGAGTAGCGGCACTGGGTTAGTGACGCTATCAAGTGACGTATAAATGAACACAGCGACACTAGAGATTAGTGTCGTATAATCAAAAAGTGACGCACTCAAGTGACGGACTTGAGTGACGCTCAGCAATAACCGGCGTCACTAAGGTAAGTGACGCTTTTAGTGATTCACAGAAATAATGCGTCACTAGCAGTAAGTGACGGATGACCCACAAGTGTCGTCCCAAGTGACGCAATTAAGTGTCGGAATGAACAGTAGGCGTCACTAAGATAAGAGACGTATAATCCTCAAGTGACATTACTAAGTGAAGTACTTGAGTGTCGTTAAAACCCTAGTTGAACCTTATAGAAGTGTCGCTCGAAGTGCCGCACAAAGTGACGAAGTGACGCTTCGAGTGATGCAGAAACGGCTGTGAAAGCCTAAAAACCCCAAAAATCGAATATTCGTAAACCTAACGAAAATTCTTGAATCCCAATCGAATGAAACCTGTAATACTTGATTCAAAACGTAATGATAGCACCTAATCGATCCAAATATTGCTAGAATACCTATGATCTTCACAAAATCGAACCGAAAAGCTTCCAATACACGAACACACGTTGATCAAATCACCTAAAGGCTTTGATACCAGTTGAAAGTCCCTTTAGCCTTAGATCTAGATGACTGATGACGATAATTGATTGGCGAAATCAATCAATTGCACGAACAAACAATAAACTCAAACCGAAAACAATTAATCAATCAAAGTAAACGAGTATATTAGCTTGTAAATTCGTATTGGAACTGTTTACAGAAGTGCTTAGTCGACAAATGGTGCTAGGGTTTCGTCAACCCTAGCCGAAAACCCGTAGGTTTGTATTTATACTAAAACAAAATCGGCAGACATGCGTCACTTGGGAAGTGTCGCATGTCGCCGCCCTCATGCGTCACTTACCTCAGTGACGCTATGCGACACTAAGGCAAGTGTCGCCTAACACAGAAGCTAAGTGTCGCTATACATGAAAATGACTTTTCTATTCAACTTAACTAACGACACTTACAACTCGATAGACCAACTGACAGACACACTAAAATGCATCAACAAACTCCCCTGTGTCTTCAGCTTGGTCTTCAAAACATCTTCAGTTCAAACCCAACCTGGTGGAAATACTCCACCAGCATGAATACCAACTCGAACACAAATCTCGACCACCTTCTCGAACTTTGAAGCCTCTTCTTGATCAAATCGATGATATTCCATTTTGCTTTTGTGAAGAGCTTTCAAATCTTTCTACGTCAGATTGATAAGGCTGATCGGATCAAAAACACGATAAGAAAATCATAGACCTACATGAAAATGACTTTTCTATTCAACTTAACTAACGACACTTACAACTCGATAGACCAACTGACAAACACACTAAAATGCATCAACAACAAGAGAAAGCTGAAAAAAATGGTCCTTCTGTTCAAGGAATCTACATCACAGCCAACCTGATAAGAAAATCATCTACTTGTAAATCTATTTAAAGAACAGGATACATGAATAAATTAAGTGCATAACACCACCAAAAGAAACTTTTGGATACAAAAAATCCAAACAAGTTGTATTTTTAATAGGTCTCGGGTGAAAATATGCTAAACTTCAAACAACTCCTCATAATCAAACCATTTGAAAGTTGGTTTACAAAGTACTACTAGGGATCATTGGATCAATGCTTCAATATCTTCTCCAAGGTCTTCCACCATTTCTTCCTCACCTAAAGTAGAAAAGACTTAAAATTGGTATCATATATTAAAATAAAAATAAAACATAATATTTAAGTTCTAAAGAGATTAAAGTCATGAGCTACAATACCTCCTAGATCGAATAACCAATCACGAGTGCATAACAATGCCTCGGCATTTGACGATGATAGGGAACTTCTATACTTGCTTATGATCCGACCCCCGATACTAAATGTTGATTCAGATGCAACAGTAGTGATTGGAATGCTTAATATGTCACGAGCCATTTGAGCCAATCGTGGATAACGCCCCTGATTATCTGTGGCACCCGTCAATTTAGGACTAGAATTTAGTGCCTAATCAAGTTTTAATACATGTAATTAGTTCTGTGTTAGGCTAATTAATGTATCAATTATTATATATATTGTCGAATATATATCTACAAAATTACGCGGTTTGTTTAAATCGTACGAGTTTCAAATCGAATGAATTTCGATACAATAAAGACGGACGTTGGTGATCATTTTATTAAGTAATACGGATATTATTTAATAACTCAATTTTATTAAAAACATCATTTATTGTAATATTTCGTAGTCAATTCGTATTGTATAAATAACATGCATACAATTAAAATACAAACGCGCAAACAAATAAAACGAAGTACACAAATTATTTAAATCACATTTTAAATCCTTAAATTAGTAGATAGTTGGTAAAACAATTTAATTAAATTATTAAACAAAATTCGCATTTTAAAATGGTTAATTAACGCGCAAAGTATTTATTAAAACGTTAAATGATGGAGAAAACGAACACCACGCGGAGCACGGGACGGAGACTGCGAGGTGAGGCTTTCACCTACACCCCACCTCTCCTTCCCTCTTTCTTTCATTTCCATTTCAACAAAACACACACATACACCAAAACCTCTCAACCAAAAATCATCAATTTTCGGATCTTGCAAAACCGACAACAAAAATCATATTTTCGGAATCACCACTACAAGGGGAACAAGATTAACAAAAGCATCAACATCATTTTCGGGCTCCATCTCTCCCGATTTGCGATTGTAAGAATTTTTACAAAAACTCCTAGATCTATCAAATTACTACTTGTTTTTGTGTTATGATAGTTTATATAACTCATATATGTCCAATACTAGGAAGATAACTAGATTTTATAGCCTAAAAATGAGTTTGATTTGAGTTTTGGCCGGAAAAATCTCGACAGCCGCTGTTTTCTTGGCTGGTGTTCTTCAATGCGACACAAGCCTTGTGTCGCATGTAGTGTCGTATTTTGCCTGTTATGTCGCATAAAACCGTTATGTCGCATCTTGTGTCGTACCAAACCTTTAGTGTCGTAACTCATGTGACACAATATTGTGTCGTACTCTATGTCGCATACTATGTCGTATTTCTATACGACACAATCACTATGTCGCTGTTGAATCAGCATCTCGAATCTATGCGACACAACCCCTGTGTCGTATAGATATTGTGTCGCACTCTTATGCGACACAACCCTTGTGTCGCATGACGTGTCCTTGTGTCGCATATAGTGTCGCAAAACACAGCAGATCTACCATTTAATTCCATACTAAGTGTTAGACATTCGGGACTTCAAATGATTAAACAATATAACTTCTAAGGGACGTTGAAACATGTTTTTCAAGTATAACGCTTCAAACAAATATAGATATGTCGAGATTATTATTTCAGCTAAACCACCAACGGGCCGTACGCGTTTTCAAAACATACTTCAAAATCAAACAAGTCATTGTAACTTTTACCAATTCAATCAAACAAGTCCTAGTAACTTGTAACAATATAATCAACCAGATCGTAGTAATTTGGACATATATAGTTGTATAACAAATGCAAGGGTAGTCCTTCGAGATACCGGTACAATTAATAACAATCAAGTGTCGTGAACACATTCAGGTTTCAAGTCCTTGGACATCAATTCACAGCTAATTACTTCAAGTTTATTAAATTAAACACTTCAAGACTCAGGTGAGTTTCATGGCCCCATTTTCACTATTTTACAACTAGGGGTGTGATATTACTGCTCTGTTTTGTTTTACAAGTAGAACGCAAGTACCAACCTTCAAATACTACATGAGTTTTAAGCTAATCAATTTAAAGTCCTCTATAGCATAGTCTCTAATATTTAGCGTGAATGTTAGTATATGATATCATATGGGATTGACAATCCCCGTCCGGGTTAGCACGCACTAACCGATCAAACGGATGTATTAGCATTTGGGAAGACGAGTGTGGATTAGACACTCGTAGGAGGCAAATCAGTTAGGTTTCCTTAACTAGACCTAGCGCTCAAGTTAAGCTCAGACTATGTGCTCATGGATTGTATAACTTTTATTTTGCTTAATTGCATTTTAAATTCAATTTAAATCTTGCGGTTCTTACAACTATACATTGACATACAAACCTGTGAGCTCACCAGCGTTTTCGCTGACCCATTTTAGCATGTATCACAGGTACCCAGCAGTAGGTTGGCTGCACAGGCAGGGACTATTAGCTCGAGTCAGCATACATACAACTAGAGATTTGATTGCATTATTATATTTTGTAAAAGTAATTATGCTATGTAATCTCTCAATTCCAGGAACCGAGCTAATGTAACATTATTTTGATGTAAACATTTACTTTATTAATACAAGTTTAAAACGACGCATATAGTGGTCGTTCATTATATCTTATGTGCTTTGTATATCGATTAGTGATACCCAGATCGAGCTTCCGCAAATCATTAAATTTGGGGGTGTCACAGATTGGTATAAGAGCCTAAGGTTATAGTGAACTAGGTTGCATTTAGTGGGCCTAGACTATGACCGTTAGGCAGTATTCCCTATTAGGTATAACCAGTTTAGATATTACAGCATACGAAGTTAATTTAACATAGCTTGATCAACTATGTACAATTAAATAAAGATGATGTAAGATCTGAAGGAAGTTATGGCTGAACAGGATACACTAGTTGACTCTGACTTCGAGAGAACCGGGACTCAAAACAAGTCTGTGCTAGACACCCTAGGCTATTATGTGTTACATACTTATATGTATTAGCCTCGTCTTATTTACACTCTGCCTCAGGGATGGCAAACACATCACCCAATTCGTCACGCTCTCATCCGCAAGAATCTCGAAACCCGCGAATAGCAAGGAGGACCACTAGGACACCTCGAAGCAACCCTTATCCTGTTCATAACTCTCAGAACTCGGCACATCTCACTGTGCCAGTGTCGACTACCCAACTCCGCCGTCAGGAGCAAAGGCTCGAAAATCTCGAACGGGAACAACACCGAATGACCTACCTGCTTCGCCAAGCTCTTGACCGCATATCACAACTCCAGCGAGAACAAGAAGATACCAGCCTCTCTATAAGCATAATTCAGGATTCAATGACCGCTGAATTAGGTGCGGGTGAACTCGTAAGAAACCGACTAGAGGAATGTGAACAGCGTTCACAGGAGACTGAGGATCATTCTCGAGCACTAGTACAATGACTGGCCTTGGTTGAAGACAACGCCAGGCAAACCAACAAACTTGCAGAAACCGTGGACCGCCTTGTCGCGCTGATGGAGCGGATTAATCTGCATCAGGATTAGATCCGTCTGTAACTTGTAACCAGTTAACTACTTTATTAGGGCCTATGTAATTCAACCGGATGTAACAATTCCCGGCATTTTTGTAAAACACCTAAGTCTGTAACTTTTGAAACTTGTGACTCAAAATCGTCTGTAATCATTTGGCTTCGAAATATCAATTGACGATTTCTATTAATTATCTCACGTTATTGATTTTTACCTTGAGATGTTGTATATTACCATTTTATATATGTACATCTGTGGTGATATATCATGAATTTCGGACTAGTATCTTACTTCCTTTCCTTGTTCTTTCTTACTCAGCATCATGCCTCCTCGCCGACAAATCACCCTTAGTGAAGCTGAGATCGCGGGGCTGATTGCCCGCAGTGTGACCCAAGCCTTGGCTGCCCGAACACCACCACCCAGTAGCGAGGACACAGCTACCAATGCTCCGCCACCCAGACCCTGCTCCTATAAGGACTTTCTGAGCTGCAAACCACTATACTTCAAGGGCACGGAAGGTGCTATTGGTTTGAGCCGATGGATAGAACGCATAGAATCTGTTTTCAGCCTCTGCAACTGCACCGAGGAAAACAAGGTAAAGTTCGCCGCCTACACTTTTCAGGAAGGCGCTCTCACATGGTGGAACGCCCATGCCAACTCTGTGGGTCTTGAGATAGCTAATCAACTACCTTGGGCCGAGTTGAAGGACAAACTGAGGGAGAAGTATTGTCCCGAGGAAGATATATACCGATTAGAAGAGGAGTTCTGGCAACTAGCTGTGCAGGGGACCGATATTGAGGGATACACCATCAAGTTCCAGCAAAACGCGTCCCTGTGCCCTAGTCTGGTGGAACCAGAGAAAAAGGGAGTTAAGAAATACATCCGCGGCCTTCCCGAGAGCATTCAAGGAAGTGTCGCCTCATCACAACCAGCCACCACTGAAAGTGCTATCAGGCTAGCACACGAGCTCATGGCACTGGTGGTCAGCCGCGAGAAATCCAACAACAACAAATGTAAATCCACCGAACCACACAGCAGCCACCAAAACAAAAAGTCCAACCCCATCCAAGCTTACAACACCAACACCGAACCCAAACGCACCTACACTGGGGACAGACCATATTGTTCCAAGTGTAACTACCACCACCATGTCCCCTGCAGATTTCCTTGCAATAACTGCAGGAAGTACGGGCATTCATCCAAAGATTGCCAAGCCCCTAAATCACAAAACAACAACCAACAACCTAAAACGAGTTACGAATGTGGGGAAAGAGGACATTTCAGGGATGCATGTCCCAAACTGAAGAACAAGAGCAACAACAACAACAACACCCGAAGTAGAGCCTTCGTCATCAACTCCGGGGACGCCCGCCGAGACCCGAATGTGGTCACGGGTATGTTCCTCCTCAACAACTTAACTGCTTCAATTCTGTTTGATACCGGTGCTGATAGGAGTTTTATTTCTGATGAGTTTTGGCCACTACTTGACATCACCCCAGTTGCCTTAGATGTTAAGTACACGGTAGAGCTTGCAAATGGTAAACTTATGGAAACCAAGAGTGTGATCCCTAATTTCACTTTAAATCTAGCCGGCGAAATTTTCTCAATAGATCTCATGCCCGTTAAGATAGGAAGTTTTGATATCATTGTTGGAATGGACTGGTTGTCCAAACATCTGGTTGAAATTATCTGTGGCGACAAAGTTATTCGTATACCTCTCGCCACCGGTGGAACTTTAATCATACAGGGGGAGACCGGTGGGACGAGACTCAATATCATGTCTTGCTTGAAAACCCGCAAATTTCTGAAAAAAAGGCTATCCCACAATCCTCGCGCACATCATGGAGAAAAAGTCGGAGGGGAAGCGACTTGAGGATGTACCAATTGTCCGAGACTTTCCTGAAGTCTTTCCTGAAGAACTGCCTGGTCTACCACCACCAAGATAGGTTGAGTTCTCAATCGATCTCGTGCCGGGTGCTGCGCCGGTGGCACGAACACCGTATCGTTTAGCTCCATCCGAACTTCAGGAGTTGTCTGCCCAATTACAAGAACTTCTGGAAAGAGGATTCATTAGGCCGAGTTCTTCACCTTGGGAAGCTCCGGTCCTATTTGTCAAATAGAAAGACGGCACTTTCCGAATGTGTATCGACTATCGAGAGTTGAACAAGTTGACCGTCAAGAACCGATACCCATTACCTCGAATCGATGACTTGTTCGACCAACTTCAAGGATCGAGTTGTTATTCAACGATTGATCTCCGATCCGGTTATCATCAATTGCGTGTTCGCGATGCCGACATTCCAAAAACCGCTTTCCGAACCCGCTATGGGCATTACGAATTCCAAGTGATGCCATTCGGCCTAACCAACGCACCGGCTGTATTCATGGACCTTATGAATCGGGTGTGTAAACCTTACCTTGACAAGTTTGTCATTGTCTTCATCGATGACATCCTCATATATTCACGAAGCGAAGAAGAACACGCGCAACACCTCAAAACCATCCTAGAGCTACTTAGACACGAAGAGCTGTATGCTAAATTTTCCAAGTGTGAGTTCTGGATAAAAACCGTCCAATTCCTTGGCCATGTCATTGATAGTCAAGGAATTCATGTTGATCCGTCAAAAATCGAGGCTATCAAAGACTGGCAATCGCCAACCACTCCGACCGAAGTACGACAGTTTTTGGGACTGGCCGGGTACTACCGACGATTCATTGAAAATTTCTCCAAGATAGCCTTACCACTCACTACTCTGACCCATAAAGACAAAAAGTTTGACTGGACTGATAAACAAGAGTCGGCATTCCAACTCTTAAAGTAAAAGCTTTGCAGTGCTCCCATTCTATCATTACCCGAAGGCACCGATGACTTCGTGGTATACTGCGATGCTTCTCATCAAGGTCTCGGTTGCGTGCTTATGCAACGAGACAAAGTCATAGCTTATGCTTCACGACAGCTCAAGATTCATGAAAAGAATTACACCACCCACGACCTCGAGTTAGGAGCCGTTATTTTTGCTCTCAAAATTTGGAGACATTACCTCTATGGCACTAGATGCACAATCTTTACAGACCACAAAAGTCTCCAACACATATTCGATCAGAAGGATCTCAACATGAGACAACGTCGATGGGTCGAGTTGCTTACTGATTACGACTGCGAACTCAAATATCATCCAGGCAAAGCAAATGTTGTTGCCGATGCCCTCAGTCGAAAAGAGCGAGTGAAACCACTTCAGGTCCAAGCCCTCAGTATGACCATTCACAACAATTTAAACATTCAAATTCTCACTGCTCAACTCGAAGCCTTGAAACACGAAAACGTCAAAGATGAAGCCTTGCGGGGCATGGATAAACAATTCGAAGTCAAACCTAACGGGATTAGGTATTTCTCAAACCGAATCTGGTTGCCTAACTTTGGGAACCTACGAGACTTGGTGATGGATGAAGCTCACAAGTCCAAATATTCTATCCATCCGGGATCCGATAAAATGTACCACGGTATCAAGGACTTCTACTGGTGGCCGAACATGAAAGCTGAAATCGCCACCTATGTCAGCAAGTGCCTTACTTGCTCCAAGGTCAAAATCGAATATCAAAAACCTTCTGGTTTACTTCAACAACCCGGTCTTCCTGAATGGAAATGGAAACAAATTGCCATGGACTTCATAACCAAACTACCCAAGTCCTCAAGCAGTTGCGATACCATTTGGGTGATCGTGGATCGTCTCACAAAGTCTGCTCACTTCCTGGCAATCAAGGAATCCGACAAAATGGAACGCCTCACCAGAATCTATCTGAAGGAAATCGTGACCAAACACGGTGTTCCAATCTCAATTATCTCCGATAGGGATAGCCGTTTCACTTCACAATTTTGGCAATCACTTCAAAAATCCCTGGGTACTCGACTTGATATGAGTACCGCATATCATCCTCAAACCGACGGCCAAAGTGAACGAACAATTCAAACGCTAGAAGACATGCTACGGGCCTGCGTAGTAGACTTCGGGGTAAACTGGGAAAAACACCTACCATTGTGCGAGTTCTCGTACAACTACAGTTATCATACCAGCATTAAGGCTGCACCTTTCGAGGCACTGTACGGTCGTAAGTGCCGGTCACCTATCTGTTGGACCGAAGTTGGGGATAGCCAACTCACAGGTCCATAAATCATTCACGAGACGACCAAGAGAATCGTCGAAATTCAAAACAAGCTCAAGGCCGCGCGTGATCGTCAGAAGAGTTATGCTGACGTGAGACGCAAACCACTCGAGTTCCAAGTTGGGGATCGAGTACTACTTAAAGTATCGCCTTGGAAAGGCGTAATCCGATTTGGCAAACGAGGGAAGTTAAATCCCAGATACATTGGACCATTCGAGATCCTCGAAAGAATTGGTCCAGAGGCATATCGATTGCCGCTGCCATCCGAACTCAGCAGCGTGCATCCCACTTTTCATGTTTCAAATCTGAAGAAGTGTCTGTCTGATGAGACACTTATCATTCCACTCGATGAAATTCGAGTTGACGAGAAACTTCACTTTGTTGAGGAACCCGCTGAAATCATGGACCGTGAGGTCAAACAACTTAAACAAAGTCGTATTCCCATCGTCAAAGTTAGGTGGAATTCGCGGCGCGGTCAGGAATTCACCTGGGAACGGTAAGACCAAATGCGACTCAAGTATCCTCAACTCTTCACTGACTCAGCATCAAACACGACTTCAACATAAATTTCGGGACGAAATTCTTCTAACAGGGGGAGAATGTAGCACCCGTCAATTTAGGACTAGAATTTAGTGCCTAATCAAGTTTTAATACATGTAATTAGTTCTGTGTTAGGCTAATTAATGTATCAATTATTATATATATTGTCGAATATATATCTACACAATTATGCGGTTTGTTTAAATCGTACGAGTTTCAAATCGAATGAATTTCGATACAATAAAGACGGACGTTGGTGATCATTTTATTAAGTAATACGAATATTATTTAATAACTCAATTTTATTAAAAACATCATTTATTGTAATATTTCGTAGTCAATTCGTATTGTATAAATAACATGCATACAATTAAATCACATTTTAAATCCTTAAATTAGTAGATAGTTGGTAAAACAATTTAATTAAATTATTAAACAAAATTCGCATTTTAAAATGGTTAATTAACGTTCAAAGTATTTATTAAAACGTTAAATGATGGAGAAAACGAACACCACGCGTAGCACGGGACGGAGACTGTGAGGTGAGGCTTTCACCTACACCCCACCTCTCCTTCCCTCTTTCTTTCATTTCCATTTCAACAAAACACACACATACACCAAAACCTCTCAACCAAAAATCATCAATTTTCGGATCTTGCAAAACCGACAACAAAAATCATATTTTCGGAATCACCACTACAAGGGGAACAAGATTAACAAAAGCATCAACATCATTTTCGGACTCCATCTCTCCCGATTTGCAATTGTAAGAATTTTTACAAAAACTCCTAGATCTATCAAATTACTACTTGTTTTTGTGTTATGATAGTTTATATAACTCATATATGTCCAATACTAGGAAGATAACAAGGTTTTATAGCCTAAAAATGAGTTTGATTTGAGTTTTGGCCGGAAAAATCTCGACAGCCGCTGTTTTCTGGGCTGGTGTTCTTCAATGCGACACAAGCCTTGTGTCGCATGTAGTGTCGTATTTTGCCTGTTATGTCGCATAAAACCGTTATGTCGCATCTTGTGTCGTACCAAACCTTTAGTGTCGTAACTCATGTGACACAATATTGTGTCGTACTCTATGTCGCATACTATGTCGTATTTCTATACGACACAATCACTATGTCGCTGTTGAATCAGCATCTCGAATCTATGCGACACAACCCTTGTGTCGTATAGATATTGTGTCGCACTCTTATGCGACACAACCCTTGTGTCGCATGACGTGTCCTTGTGTCGCATATAGTGTTGCAAAACACAGCAGATCTACCATTTAATTCCATACTAAGTGTTAGACATTCGGGACTTCAAATGATTAAACAATATAACTTCTAAGGGACGTTGAAACATGTTTTTCAAGTATAACACTTCAAACAAATATAGATATGTCGAGATTATTATTTCAACTAAACCACCAACGGGCCGTACGCGTTTTCAAAACATACTTCAAAATCAAACAAGTCATTGTAACTTGTATCAATTCAATCAAACAAGTCCTAGTAACTTGTAACAAAACAATCAACCAGATCGTAGTAATTTGGACATATATAGTTGTATAACAAATGCAAGGGTAGTCCTTCGAGATACCGGTACAATTAATAACAATCAAGTGTCGTGAACACATTCAGGTTTCAAGTCCTTGGACATCAATTCACAGCTAATTACTTCAAGTTTATTAAATTAAACACTTCAAGACTCAGGTGAGTTTCATGGCCCCATTTTCACTATTTTACAACTAGGGGTGTGATATTACTGCTCTGTTTTGTTTTACAAGTAGAACGCAAGTACCAACCTTCAAATACTACATGAGTTTCAGGCTAATCAATTTAAAGTCCTCTATAGCATAGTCTCTAATATTTAGCGTGAATGTTAGTATATGATATCATATGGGATTGACAATCCCCGTCCGGGTTAGCACGCACTAACCGGTCAAACGGATGTATTAGCATTTGGGAAGACGAGTGTGGATTAGAAACTCGTAGGAGGCAAATCAGTTAGGTTTCCTTAACTGGACCTAGCGCTCAACTTAAACTCAGACTATGTGCTCATGGATTGTATAACTTTTATTTTGCTTAATTGCATTTTAAATTCAATTTAAATCTTGCGGTTCTTACAACTATACATTGACATACAAACCTGTGAGCTCACCAGCGTTTTCGCTGACCCATTTTAGAATGTATCACAGGTACCCAGCAGTAGGTTAGCTGCACAGGCAGGGACTATTAGCTCGAGTCAGCATACATACAACTAGAGATTTGATTGCATTATTATATTTTGTAAAAGTAATTATGCTATGTAATCTCTCAATTCCAGGAACCGAGCTAATGTAACATTATTTTGATGTAAACATTTACTTTATTAATACAAGTTTAAAACGACGCATATAGTGGTCGTTCATTATATCTTATGTGCTTTGTATATTGATTAGTGATACCCAGATCGAGCTTCCGCAAATCATTAAATTTGGGGGTGTCACATTATCCTTCCAATATTGTAGAACATCAATATTTAGCTTTCTGCTAAGCTTAGGTTCCTTTAAATACAATGTTACTTCTGACTTTTCATTTGTTTCAACCCTATCATATTGACTTGGAAATGCCTCAAACCCATCCATTTCGTCCACTTGAGCCGCCTCACCGACACCAACACTTGAACTCCCTGCTGTATGATTATCATGTGGCGTCTCATGACAAACCTCATACTCACCATATAGCTTGTTAAAACCATCAACAATCACTTTCACTTTCTTTTTACGCATTGTATCCTCGAGGTTAAGTGTTGAAAAACAATACTCGATAACCTTAACCTTATACCGAGGATCCAAAATCACTCCAAATGACAAGACTACACAATAATTATCCCAATATTTATCAAACTTATCTTTCATGTAATTTGCCATTTTCTGAATAATGGGATCTGGATCATTAATCTTCCTTTCAATATTAAGTTGAATTTCCCATACTTTGTGAAAATACAAGTTACAAGTCGGATATGAGCTACCTGAAAATAGAGTTGTGATCTCATAGAATGGCTTCAAAAACTTAGTGATCTCTTCTATCCTTTTCCATTCTTCTGTTGATGGACAAGTCACGAAGTACTCATCAAAGAGTTCTAAACGAGAATAAGCTTGCTTGTAAGCTAAAGCACAATCAAGCATAATGTACGTAGAGTTCCACCTTGTTGGGGCATCTTGATACATATGTTTTCCACATTGTATTTTATGATGTTTGATATATTCAGCAAACTTAAATTTTCTTGTACCACTCCCTCTTACATACTTGACCGAATCTCGAACCTTACGAATAGCTCCATCAATTACTTTTAATCCGGCTTGAACAATAAGATTTAATACATGTACCCCACAACGTACATGCATAAAATCTCCATTACAAAATAACCCATCATTCAAATCCATGTGAAGTTTCAGAGTATCTACTAACCCGTCATTGTATTTAGCATTATCCAATGTGATAGTGAAAACCTTCTTCTCAATGCCCCAATCTACTAAAAAATTCGTCACATACTCAGCCAATATAGAACCAGAATGATGAGGTGGAATAAATATGAAGTTCAACACTTTTTTTCTTAAAATCCAGCTTTCATCCACATAATGAGCCGTCAATGCCATATATCCATCGGTCGTGATCGAACTCCACAAATCAGTTGTCAAACATACTCTACTAGTTACATTTGCCAACTGTGTTTTCAGACTCATCTTCTCTTTCTCATATATTTTTAAAATATCCGCCTTTGCCGTGTTTCTTGATATGGGATTCGCATCTTGATGTAGAAACTTATGCTAGTCTCTTGTAGCCTGGTGTTCAACATAATTAAACGGGTAGTTATGCTTTATGATTGCCACTGCCATTTTCTCTCTATACATGGCTTGATCCAAAGGGGCACGCTTGTGTGGTGGACCATCAACGCTAAGGTCAAAACACTTGGGGAGATGTCGCTTCAAGTTAGATGTTCCGGAATTAACTTTGGCACTTAATGTTTGTATTACAACCGGTACAAATTGCCATTCTAGTCCCATCAGGCATATAAGACTTTTCAAAATACTTCCATACATCCGAACACTCTTTGTTGGATGTTGATGAAGAAACATCATCTTCATTCTCCTCATTGGTACTTTGTTGTTTGGACATCCTTTTCAGCTGTTTATTTTATCTAAAAAAACAAAAAATAAAACAATATAACGATAAGTATGTAAGATTCAGTTAGACATCACAGTTAGACACCATTTACACATGATCCAAATTTAACTTGTGTTTTCAAACTAAAACTCAAGAACATAGTATTTTAGCTTGTGTTTTCAAATTTAGTTCTGTCATAATATTCAAGTGACCCATGGTCTGTGACTATGTGCCAGCTTAAATAGTAAAACACTCTTTATGCAATTCTCAATGTGTTTTGCAGTAATTTTATTCATATATTAATCACCTTGTTTTTACTGAGAACATAGTAAAATGTAGCCTCCGAGGAAGTATAATAATAAGCCTTAGCATCTATCATATTGTAACACCCCCAACTTTAATGATTTGCGGAAGCACGATTTGGGTGTTACTAATCAATAACAAAGCACAAAGATATATAGTAAACGACTCTATATGCGTCGTTTTAACAAAAATATATTGACATTGAAATGTTTACAACATTTATAGCTTTACATAGCTCGAGTTTAAATAAAAGGAGATTTCAGTACATAAGTACTTGTACAAAATATACTAATGCAAGAAAATCTCAAACGTCTGTATGCTGACTCGAGCTAAAAGTCCTGAAGCAGAAACAACCTACTGCTTGGTACCTGCGATACATGCTAAAACGGGTCAGCTAAAGCTGGTGAGCTCACAGGTTTGACATCAAGTAATATAGTATGAACCGCAAGATTTAATAATGATTTGCATCCAGCAAATAAAATGATAATAATCGTGTATACATCCATGAGCACATAGTTGAGCTTAACTCGAGGGCCGGGTCCCCTAAAGAGAATTCCGGGCGAGGTGCCTCCACGAATGCCTAATCAACATTCGTCTTCCCAAATATTAGTACGTCCGTTTACCCGGTTAGTGCTTGCTAACCCGAACGAGGAGGGTCAATCCTATATGGTACCATATACTAATATTCACGCTACAACGTATTAACAACTATGCTGACGGAGGACTTTAAATGATTAGTTGTGAAAAACTCATGTAGTATGTGAAAATGTTCGTACTTGCGTTCACATGTTAAGAATGAGCAATATATCACACCCCTGAGTAAAACAGTAAAAAGAGGGGCCATGAGACTCACCTGAGACTTGTGAGTTTAACTTAATAAACTTGAGTTGATTGGCCGAGTAATGAAGTCCAAAGACTTGTAACCTGAGGGTGTCCACGACACGCGATGGTTATAAACATGATTGGGTATCTCAAAAGATCACCCTTGTAGTTGTTACACAACTATATATATGTCCAAATTACTACGATTTGGTTGATTTGTTAAGTGTTTGAAAACGTGTACGGCCCGTTGGTGACGGTTTGTAACAATAGTTCCAAAATGTTATAATTGCTTTTGCTACAGTGAATTGCTACAGTGAATTGCTACAGTAAATTTGACTTTTCTATAGTAACTTTGACTTTAAAAATTCTGGTTTTCTGTGTTTTGCGACACAACGTGCGACACAAAAGTTTGTCATGCGACACAAGGGTTGTGTCGCATAAATATGCGACACAATATCTATACGACACAAAGGTTGAGTCGCATAGATTCGAGATGCTGATTCAACAGCGACATAGTGCTTGTGTCGTATGGGAAATACGACATAAAATACGACACAACGTTGTGTCGTAAAGGGTACGACACAAAAGGATTTATACGACACTAGGTACGACAGAACAGGCAAAATACGACATAAGATGCGACGCAAGGCTTGTGTCGCAAAAATGAACACCAAGTCAGTACCCAGCGACTGACGCGTTTTTCCGATCCAAAACTCAATTTTAACATACTTTTAGGCTATAAAATCGTGTTCTCTTCCTAGTATAGGACATATATAAGTTATATAAACGACTATCAAGTGAAAATACTAAGAATCGAGTGGTTTCGGATTTTGTCGGAAACTCACAAAGTGGTGAAATGGAAATCCGGAAAGATAGAAGTGTAGATCGTTGCGAGGTGGTCGTGAATCTCTAAAAAACTTGATGATCCGAGTGCGTATAAGGGTGTTATTTGACGATTTTAGTGGATGGTGGTGGTTTGGTGGTTTTGGAGAAAGGAGAGAAAAAGAGAGTAAAAGAGAGAGATGCGGAGGTGATAAATGAAAAGAAAAGAGGAGGTGGGAGGTTAAGCCTCCCATTTCAGTTTCCGTCTCGCGCCCCGTGCGGTGTTCGTTTATTTCGTCGTTTAAACGTTAAATAATTATTTTATATGTTTAATTATAAGTTTTAAAATACGAATATTTACCAATTTCTTTATATTTGAGTTATAAAACATAACTTGATTCGTTTTGTTTGTTTGCGCGTTTTAATATTTTAGTTGTGTAAAAGTTTATTCGTACATTATAATACGAGTCTGAAATATTACAAAGAATTGTTTTTAAGTATAATTGGGTTGTTAAGTAGTAATTAAATTATTTAATAATTTGTTCACCAACGTCCGTATTTAATTGAACCGAATTACATTCGATTTAAATTGCGTACGATTTAAATCAAATCGCATTTTCGTATATATTTAACAATATATATTTCGATACATAAATTAGCCTAATACAAAACTAATTACATATATTAACAGAGAATTAGGCACTAATTGCTAGTCCTAATTTGGCGGGTGTTACACATATGATAACTTCTTATGCATTATCAACCAAGAAACTGCAAAGTAATTTCAAACTTTGAATTAATTTTAGATTAGCTTGCAGATTTACTTTTTTTTTCTTTTTTTTTTTGAATAATACTAGGAAAATGGGGAAGAAGAGTTGATTTTAAAATACATCGAGAAAGAAGATTGGATTTACCCGAATCGAGAAAGAAAATTATCCTGGATGGCGGAAAACAACGGCGGATGGCGAAGGACGGCGGAGCACGTCGGAGATGTGAGTTTTCAGTTTTCAGCGATTGAGAGAATTGATCTGGAATAGATATTAGGGGAGAAAGAAATGTCCAATTAGACCCGTTTTTATTTTTGTATATGCCCATAGATACCCAGATTGGTTTTTAATTTAGTCCATTATAGTCCATTTATAAAATGTAGTGAGTCCAAAATCACCCACTACAATATTTTAAAAGCCCAGAATAGACCACAATTAGACAATTGGGCTCAATTTGCCAGTGCTAATCAACACTGCACTTATTTGCACCCCTACTTTTCACGCAGAGCCATGTTAAGTTTAACTGGCGGTACATGACTACATGCCACTAGTGAGTGAAGATTGATAAGGGTAGAGAAATGTAAATTAGTTTAAATATATTAGAATTTAAAATTAGTTTAAAAATGTGCAACCGGGCCATTAAAAAGAGCTAATAGGCCCATTTAGTAGAATCAACCACTTAAATGACCCATTTAAAACCAAGTTATATTTTTTTTAATCCATCCGTCTCATCACAAGTGTTCACAATACTATTTTATATTGTACTAAATAAGTGTCCACTTACATGTATTGATAATGGTAGATATGTTGTTTTAATGGTGAAAAGTATACTTAGTGAATAATCTCAAAACTGTGTGCAAAGTAAAAGTGAATACCTTGACAGAGATGGAGGGAATAGATCATTTGAGACGTATCCATGCTAGACGGTGTTCTGGCCTGAGAACGTCACAACACCCGCAATGAGCATCATGGTTGAGGAGCGTTGTGTATCTGAAAACGGGCGAGAGAACACCATTTTGTGGACTCGGTTTATTTTTCTTTTTTTGTTTTTCTTTAACTTTCGCGATGATATAACATAAATAAAAAAAATGTTTTGTTTTTAATTATAACTGTAATATAACCGTTGAAAAGTAATAAAAAAAATTCAAAATATTTTGACTGTTTGGGGCCAACGATCAGAAGAAATTTTTTTTACCTCTTTTAGTTATATATATATATATATATATATATATATATATATATATATATATATATATATCATAATCATGATATATTTGGGCCTTATTTTAATTATCCATCTAGACCCATCTATAAAAATTAGAAAAACCCAACTAGACCTATCACAATTAAAAGGCTGCTGATAAATGCAACACATGTTTTGATTCATACACCAATTTTTGTGCTTTTTGATGCAGTACTGTACAACCCTATAATGTATGAAACAAATAATTTGTTGTATATATCAACACCCCAATTAAAATATTAACCAACTAGACCTACATTTAACCAATGGGTCTTAATTTGCCACCTCTAATATATACACATAAGTTATACATACTATAACACAACAGAAAATAACTCACATTATACATAAGTGAGAATGAAAAATTTGATGAGAATGGAGGAACCAATAAGAATGTGACACGTGTCATAAAACCCATTTCCCCCTACGTTTTTTAAAATCAAATATTTCACAAATGGTAAGTCAAAAACTTATAAAAATTACACCATAAAAATCAGCATTTTTTTTCTTCGATTTGCCATCTCACAAGTTATACTTTCGACGAATTTTTATTTTAGGTTGTACAAAATTAGTAACACATGTGTTACTCGCTGGTATCACATGTGTTACTCGCTGGCATCACATGTGTTATTACCTGGTTACTCGCCGGTAATACATGTGTTAGTTGTTTTCAAAATCCACCAAAAAACGAAAAAAAAAATTCATCGAAAGTATACCTTGTCACATCTCTAATCGAAGAGAATAAAAGACTGATTTTTATGGTGCAATTTTTGTGATTTTTCGACTTACCGTTTGTGAGATATTTAATTTTAAAAAACGCGGGGGAAAGAGGGTTTAGTGACACTTGACACATTCTTATTGGTTCCCTCATTATCACAAAAAGTTGTTGTACTCATTTGAATCTTACTCTTCATATACATTCACAAAAACAATCCAAACTTTCGCAACAAACAAATTTTAACCCAAACCTCAATCTAAACACAAATTAAATCCCAAACTCAAACGATATGCCGTACACAAATTTTATTTTATTCGGTACACCAAATACAGCGGGTTAGAGTGTGACAACCGTCACCAAAATGCACTGTTGAAAATGAATTTCATGTAATGAAGTTATGACTCGTTAGTATAAATCAAATTCTCGTTTAATCCGCGTTATATGTAATTCTCATTATGAGAAAATACATAATTCAAGTGTAAAAAATGCTTCTATTAAATTCGTCATTAATTAAGTTAAACATATGAAGAAACAAACTAAAATGCGCGACAAATAAACAAAGGTTGAAAGTTGGGCTGGAGGCCTAACCGCGGTTGGGTGTGCATGGGCTGCAAGGTCAGCTAGCCCAACCGCCAGCTGAGCAGTCCAACCGCCGGTTGGGCGACTGAGTATATATTTCCTTATTTTGCAACCCTAAATGATTTTATAACCCCAAACTCGTTTCTCAGTCGACCCTAGCCGATTTTTAGATGAAAATTCGTATCAAATAACTCAAAACTCAAGGGTTTTGATCCCTTAAACACATCTATCAACCGAAATAGTGTTACACGCAATCGGCGGTAAGTTTTCAATGATCTATGCTTTAAAAGGCGACATCTTGAGACTTCATTGCTTCATCAAATATTTTGGGATCATCCTCAACATTAAATCAATATGAATATTGGGTAGAAACCTCATCCCATGAACCTTCATTCAAGTATAATTGAAAATCAGGCCTAGATGACTTAGGTTTCCTTTCTCTTTTGGTTTTCCTAAGTTCAAATGACTTATCTTGAGTCACTTCCGAACTTACCTCCTTATTGGTTCCACTAGAGCTAGGGACCGTATCCTTTGGTCGATATTTAGATGAGAAGCGATTCTCATCAAAGATTTCATCCCTTGATTTAACCACGGTGTTAACCGAAATAGAATCATTAGGTTCAATAACATAGAACAAATAAGCCTTGGAAAGCTCAGCATATCCAATAAATATGCAATCTATACCTCGTTCACCCAAACTTTTCTTCTTAGGATCTGTGACACCCCCAAATTCGGTCAACGCGTGATTTGCGGAAGCATCAGTTTAGGCGGGGGTGCTGACATCAACATTTGACACTCATGCCAGATCAGAGCGTATGATTATTACAGAACAATTAAATTAAGATGCCATTTAAGAAAATAATTAGTTTACAAAAGAACTACGACTTGTCAAGTCGTAGACATAGTATTACTTATACAAAATAAATCCTTGTTTGTCCCAAAATGTGGCATCCTAATTCATCATGGGTCGCCTAACTCCGTAAGTATGCGTTCTTACTTGCTGTGAATTACCTGAAAAAAACATAGTAAAAAGTCAACACATGGTTAAGTGAATTCACAGGTTTTTATATGTATGGTTTGTTAAACCAAATTCATTTATATGTTGTTGTCACGAGAGTCAAATAGACTCCAATCACAAAAGTTTATAGGAAAGCAGGTAATCCTAATCATATTAGTAACAAGTCGTACAAGTATTTCCACATAGTTTGCAATCATAACATGAAACCATTTATTTATTTAATATCATAAAAGCACCCAAGCAATCATAAACAGATATTGCATGTTATAGCAAAAACATTAGCTATGTTTTTCACCCCAAGTTGAAAGCATTAAAACAGTAGAAGTGGGGCGTTGAACTCACTGTTTAGCAAGTCTTCAGCTAGTAGTAATAGTAATCCGACAGTGTCCCTCAAATACCTAGACGCAAATCAATATACTTTACATAAGTATCCAGACCATTTAGTTGGTTGGTGATACATTTGTTAAACATTGCGCGTGTGTAAGTATATACCTATATATACTTATTAGTTGAATATATATATTCATATATATATATTAGTTGTCGTCGTCGTATATATATACACATTATTCATTTGTTAATGTCGCGTATATATATATATATATAGTTTTTTTATATCGTTCGCATTAAAATTGTAACTCGTTCTATATTGATATAACCTGATTTAAGCTTGCGTTTTGAGATTGTTTTATCCATCGGGCTTTGGCCCAAAAAGTTCGGACCATTAATAAGTCCAAATAGTTCGGTTGCATAACGAGGCCCAATAGCCGCGGCCCAATTAGTATGGCCCAACTACAATGACTAAATTGTTTTGGCCCATTAACAAAATATAAGTTTTAGCCTAATATAAATGAAATTAATTTGGCCCATTATATATTAGTTAGATCTAGCCCAATAGATTAGGCCCAGTAACTAATTAACTTACTTAGCCCAATTAACATTTTAAACTAATCGGCCCGATATAAAAACTAAACCAGTCCGGCCCATTTGTTTAGCCCAAAAGTTCTAACGTTTAGTACTTGTATAAAAATATTATCCCGCAGTCATATACAATTTTAGTACAAAATTTAGTGTCGCAAAGTTTTATAAAAATTACAACATCACAATCACTTTTTACTGGTGTATTCGTTAATATTTTTGTACCATTTAATGTATCGTCTTGTGCTTGGCTAAAATACATCGTACTTAAATCATGGAAGGTAGTAAAAATAGAGTTAAATAATAAATGAAAAAAATTAAGATAAGAACACAGGTCACATGTAACACCCCCAAATTTGGTGATTTGCGGAAGCTTGATTTGGGTGTTACTAATCAATAACAAAGCACAAAGATAAATAGCAAACGACTCTATATGCGTCGTTTTTACAAAATATATTAGTAATGGAAATGTTTACAACATTTAAAGCTTTACATAGCTCGAGTTAAATAAAATGAGATTTCAGTACATAAGTACTTGTACAAAATATACTAATGCAAGAAAATCTCAATCGTCTGTATGCTGACTCGAGCTAAAGTCCTGAAGCAGAATCATCCTACTGCTGGGTACCTGCGATATATGCTAAAAGGTCAGCTATAAAGCTGGTGAGCTCACAGGTTTGAAATCAAGTAATATCGTATGAACCGCAAGATTTAAATAATGAATTGCATCCAGCAATTTAATAATGAATTGCATCCAGCAATTAAATGATAATCATCGTGTATACAGCCATGAGCACATAGTCTGAGCTTAACTGAGATGTCAGGATCACAATTAAGTGCCTGAGCGAGGGTGCCTCTATGCGTATGCCTAATCAACATACGTATGAACAAATGATAATGCGTCCGTTTGACCAGTCAGTGCTTGCTGACCCGGACGGGGATTGTCAGTCCCATATGGATTCATACACTAACATTCACGCTACAAAGTATTACCAAACTATGCTATGAGGACTTAAAATGATTAGATGATTTACTCATGTAATATATAGCGATGTTTTGATACTTGTGTTCAGATGTAAAACAAAATGAGCATATATCTCACCCCTAGGTAAAAGCATTTAAAAAGGGGCTATGAGACTCACCTGAGTCTGAATGCGTTTAAACAAACGTAAGTTGATTAGCGAGTAATGAAGTCCAACGACTTGTAACCTGAGGGTGTCCACGACACGCGATGGTTATAATCATGATTGGGTATCTCAAAAGATCACCCTTGTAGTTGTTACACAACTATATATGTCCAAATTACTTCGATTTGGTTGATTTGATAATTGTTTGAAAACATGTACGGCCCGTTGGTGATGGGTTTGGAATAATAAACTTTAAGTATTGTTATTTTGAAATTTGCGTTTTGCACTTAAAAGTGTGTCCCAATGTATTTTATAAGTCGTATCGTATAAGGGTTTGAGGTTATATAGTTCCGACACTTAGTGAAATTGAGATTTGAAAACCTGCTGTTTTATGCGACACAAACATGCGACATTAACTGGGTTATGCGACACAAGGGCTGTGTCGCATAGAATTGCGACACAAAGTCCATACGACACAAGGGTTGTGTCGCATGGATGCGAAATGCTGATTCAACAGCGACATAGTGATTGTGTCGTATGAGGATATGCGACATAGTGGTTGTGTCGCAGGACTTGCGACACTAATTATCTGGTACGACATAAGGTACGACACAAGGGATTTTATGCGACACTAAAGCCAAAATACGACACAACATGCGACACAATGCTTGTGTCGCATGGATGAACACCAGCCCAGAAATCCAGCTGTCAACGTTAATTCCGACCAAAAATCCGTTTTAAACTCATTTTTAAGCTATGAAATCGTGTTCTATACATTGTAATGGACATATACTAGTTATAATAACAACCACAAATGAAAAATACGAAGAATCGAGAGATTTCGGGATTTTGTCGGAAACTTACAATTTGCCGAAATGAAAATCCGGAAAGGTAGAAATGTAGATCGTTGCGAGGTGGTCATGAATCTCTAAAAATATTTGTGATCCGGTCGCGTTTCGTGGTAGTATTTTGCGGTTTTGTGGATTTTGGTGGTTTGTTTGTTTAGAGAGAAAATAAAGAGAGAGAGAGTGAAGAAAAGATAAATGAAGAAAGAAAAGGTGGGAATGGGAGGTTATCCTCCCATTTTTTGCCCCGCGTTCCCGCTCCGTGCGGTGTTCGTTTGCTCCGTCATTTAACGTTAAATAATAATTTACATTTTAGTTATAAGTTCAAAATACAATTTATTACGCGATGTTTTATTTAGATATTTTACAATTTAATTTATATTGTAGTTATGAAATATAAGTTTGTTTGTTTAGTTTGCGCGGTTTAATGTTTTAAATCGTGTAAGTTTGGTTTGTACGATACGAGTGGATACGAAATATTATTATAATAATATTTTTGATATGAAAGCGTTATTTAATAAAGTTGATCACCAACGTCCGTATTAAATTGAATCGAAATACATTCGATTTAAATTGCGTACGATTTCATCAAATCGCATTTTTGTATATATTCAACAATATATATATTTCGATACATTAATTAGCCTAACCAGGAACTAATTACATGTATTAACATATGATTAGGCACTAATTACTAGTCCTAATTTGGCGGGTGTTACATTCTCCCCCTGTTAGAAGAATTTCGTCCCGAAATTTAGCTCGAAGTCGTGTTTGATGTGGAATCAGTGAATAGTTGAGGATATTTGAGTCGCATTTGGTCTTCCCGTTCCCAGGTGAATTCCGGACCACGCCGCGAATTCCATCTGACCTTGACGATGGGAATACGACTTTGTTTCAGTTGTTTGACCTCACGGTCCATAATTTCAGCGGGTTCCTCAACGAAATGAAGTTTATCGTCAACACGAATTTCATCTAATGGAATAATAAGTGTCTCATCAGACAGACACTTCTTCAAATTTGAAATATGAAAAGTAGGGTGCACGCTGCTGAGTTCGGATGGCAGCTGCAATCGATAAGCTACGGGGCCAATCCGTTCGAGGATTTCAAAAGGCCCTATGTATCTGGGATTCAACTTCCCGCGTTTGCCAAAACGGATGACACCTTTCCAAGGCGATACTTTTAAGAGAACTCGATCCCCAACTTGGAACTCGAATGGTTTGCGTCTCACGTCAGCATAACTTTTCTGACGATCACGTGCGGCTTTGAGTCTGTTTTGGATTTCCACAATTTTCTCAGTGGTGGCGTGTATGAATTCAGGACCAGTGAGTTGACTATCTCCCACCTCAGTCCAACAGATCGGTGATCGGCACTTACGACCGTACAGTGCCTCAAAAGGTGCAGCCTTAATGCTGGCGTGATAACTGTTATTGTACGAAAATTCGCACAACGGTAGATGTCTTTCCCAGTTAGTACCGAAATCAACTACGCAGGCTCGTAGCATGTCTTCCAGTGTTTGAATGGTTCGTTCACTTTGGCCATCGGTTTGAGGATGGTACGCGGTACTCATATCGAGACGGGTACCCATAGCTTTTTGAAGTGATTGCCAAAAGTGAGAAGTGAAACGGGCATCTCTGTCAGAGATGATTGAGACTAGAACACCGTGATGAGAAATGATTTCCTTGATGTAGATTTGTGTAAGGCGTTCCATTTTATCGTTTTCTTTGATTGCCAGGAAATGAGCAGATTTAGTGAGGCGGTCAACGATCACCCAAATGGTATCGCAACCGTTCGACGACTTGGGTAGTTTGGTTATGAAATCCATGGCAATTTGATCCCATTTCCATTCAGGGATTTCAGGTTGTTGGAGTAAACCAGGTGGTTTCTGATGTTCGGTTTTGACTTTCGAGCAAGTAAGACACTTGCTGACATAAGTGGCGATTTCGGCTTTCATGTTTGGCCACCAATAAAATTCCTTGATACCGTGGTACATCTTATCGGATCCCGGATGAATAGAATATTTAGATTTGTGAGCCTCGTCCATCACCAAGTCTCTTAGGTTCCCAAAACTAGGCAACCAGATTCGGTTTGAGAAATACCTAACCCCGTTAGGTCTGATTTCGAATTGTTTGTCAATACCCCGCAAGGCTTCATCTTTGATGTTTTCAGATTTCAGGGCTTCGATCTGAGCGGTATGAATTTGAATGGTAAGATCGTTATGAATGGTCATACTGAGGGCTCGGACTCGAAGTGGTTTTGATCGTTCCTTTCGACTGAGGGCATCGGCTACAACATTAGCCTTCCCTGGATGGTACTTGATCTCGCAATCGTAATCGGTAAGCAACTCGACCCATCGACGTTGCCTCATATTGAGATCCTTCTGATCGAAGATATGTTGGAGACTTTTGTGATCGGTAAAGATGGTGCATTTAGTGCCGTAGAGATAATGTCTCCAGATTTTTAGAGCAAAAATGACAGCTCCAAGTTCGAGATCGTGAGTGGTGTAGTTCTTTTCATGAATTTTCAGCTGTCGTGAGGCATAAGCAATGACCTTGTCTCGTTGCATAAGCACGCAACCAAGACCTTGGTGAGAAGCATCGCAGTATACCACGAAGTCATCGGTGCCTTCGGGTAAGGATAGAATTGGAGCACTGCAAAGCTTTTGTTTCAAAAGTTGGAACGCTGACTCTTGTTTTTCGGTCCAATCGAACCTTTTGTCCTTCTGTGTCAGTACCGTGAGTGGTTGAGCTATTTTGGAGAAATTTTCGATAAATCGCCGATAATACCCAGCAAGACCCAAGAATTGACGTACTTCAGTTGCAGAGGTGGGTGCTTGCCAGTCTTTGATTGCCTCGATCTTTGATGGGTCCACGTGAATTCCCTGACTGTCGATCACGTGACCAAGAAATTGAACGGTTTGAATCCATAACTCACACTTAGAGAATTTAGCGTAAAGCTCCTCGTGTCTAAGTAGTTCAAGGATGGTCTTAAGGTGTTGCGCATGTTCCTGCTCGTTGCGCGAGTAAATGAGTATGTCATCGATAAAGACAATGACAAACTTGTCGAGGTAAGGTTTGCACACCCGGTTCATGAGATCCATGAATACAGCCGGTGCGTTGGTTAGACCAAAGGGCATCACTTGGAATTCGTAGTGCCCGTAACGAGTTCTGAAAGCAGTTTTTGGAATATCGGCGTCGCGAACTCGTAACTGATGATAACCTGATCGCAGGTCGATTTTTGAGTAGAAACTTGAACCCTGAAGTTGGTCGAATAGATCATCAATGCGAGGAAGTGGATAACGGTTCTTGACGGTCAATTTGTTCAATTCTCGGTAGTCGATGCACATTCGGAAAGAACCGTCCTTCTTTTTGACAATAAGACCGGAGCTCCCCAAGGTGAAGAACTCGGTCTAATGAATCCTCGATCCAGAAGTTCCTGTAACTGAGAGGACAACTCCTGAAGTTCAGATGGGGCCACACGGTACGGTGCGCGGGCCACCGGTGCGGCACCCGGTACAAGATCAATCGAGAACTCAACCTGTCTAGGCGGAGGTAGACCAGGTAGTTCTTCCGGAAAGACTTCGGGAAAGTCTCTAACAATCGGCACATCCTCAAGTCGCTTCTCTTCCGACTTCTTCTCCATGATGTGTGCGAGTATGGCAGGGTAACCCTTTCTCAGAAATTTTCGGGTTTTTAAGCAGGAGATTATATTGAGTCCCGTCCCACCGGTCTCCCCCTGTATGATCAAGGTTCCACCAACGGCGAGTGGGATCCGGACGATTTTATCATGACAAACGATTTCAGCTCGATGCTTGGACAACCAGTCCATTCCGATAATGACGTCGAAACTTCCGATTTCAATGGGTATAAGGTCGATCGAAAAGGTTTCGTCAGCTAGGTTTAAAATGCAATTAGGTATCACACTGGTGGTTTCTACAAGTTTTCCATTTGCTAGCTCTACAGCGTACTTAACATCTAAGGCAACAGGAGTGATGTCAAGTAATGGGCAAAAATCATCGGAGATAAAGCTTCTATCAGCACCAGTATCAAATAGAACAGAAGCATTTAAGTTGTTGAGGAGGAACATGTAACACCCCCAGATTTGATGATTTGCGGAAGCTTGATTTGGGTGTTACTAATCAATAACAAAGCACAAAGATAAATAGCAAACGACTCTATATGCGTCGTTTTAACAAAATATATTGATAACTGAAATGTTTACAACGTTTAAAGCTTTACATAGCTCGAGTTAAATAAAATGAGATTTCAGTACATAAGTACTTATACAAAATATACTAATGCAAGAAAATCTCAATCGTCTGTATGCTGACTCGAGCTAAATCCTGAAGCAGAAACATCCTACTGCTGGGTACCTGCGATATATGCTAAAAGGTCAGCTATAAAGCTGGTGAGCTCACAGGTTTGAAATCAAGTAATATTGTATGAACCGCAAGATTTAAATAATGAATTGCATCCAGCAATTAAATAATGAATTGCATCCAGCAATTAAATAATGAATTGCATCCAGCAATTTAATGATAATCATCGTGTATACAGCCATGAGCACATAGTTGAGCTTAACTCGAGGGCCGGGTCCCCTATAGAGAATTCCGGGCGAGGTGCCTCCACGAATGCCTAATCAACATTCGTCTTCCCAAATATTAGTACGTCCGTTTACCCGGTTAGTGCTTGCTAACCCGAACGAGGAGGGTCAATCCTATATGGTACCATATACTAATATTCACGCTACAACGTATTAACAACTATGCTGACGGAGGACTTTAAATGATTAGTTTCGAAAAACTCATGTAGTATATGAAAAGTTGGTACTTGCGTTCACATGTTAAAAGTTTGAGCAGTATATCACACCCCTGAGTAAAACAGTAAAAAGAGGGGCTATGAGACTCACCTGAGTCTGTAAGCGTTTAAACAAACGTAAGTTGATTAGCCGAAATGAAGTCCAAAGACTTGTAACCTGAGGGTGTCCACGACACGCGATGGTTATAATATGATTGGGTATCTCAAAAGATCACCCCAGTAGTTGTTCATCCAACTATAATGTCCAAATCTCCACTATTTGGTTGATAAGTTTAAGTGTTTGAAAAGTGTACAGCCCGTTGGTGACGAGTTTGAAATAATAATCTTTAAGTATTATTATCAAGTTATCGATGTTTTGCACTTACAAAAGTGTCCCCAAGTGTTTTGGAAGTCGTATCGTATAAGGATTTGAGGTTGTAAAAGTTCGACACTTAGTGAAATTAGAGTTTGAAAACCTGCTGTTTTATGCGACGTTGGGTGCGACGTCGCAGGTAGGATTGCGACGTTGAGCATGACGTCGCTAAAGGCGACGTTTCGCAATTTAATGCGACGTAGGGTGCTGCGTCGCTAATGCGACGTAGGTGATTTCTGCGACGTAGGGGTTTACGTCGCTAAATGCGACGTAGTGAGGTATTGGCGACGTTAAGGGTGACGTCGCTATATGCGACGTCGAAATTTAATGCGACGTTGCGACTGACGTCGCACCATGCGACGTCACGAAGGGTTTTGCGACGTAGAAGCTGACGTCGCATAATTTCTGGGCCAAATGCGACGTAGCGGTCTGTTGGCCGGAAAATGTGTCGAAAACGAGTTTTTCGGTTTCCGTTCGGTCCAAAACTTTTACCCAACCCTTATAGGGACATTATAAGTTGTTACAAACTACTAACAAGTGAAAACATTTAAAAACGAGAGATTTCGGGATTTGTCGGAAACTTACAAAGTGTCGGATGAGAAATCCGAAAAGATAGGATGATAGATCGTGTCGCGGTGGTTGTTTTCTTCAAAAAGGGTAGTATGATCCAAGGCCGTTTGATGTTGTTATTTGTCGATTTCGATAGAAAAGTGGAGGTGGTGGTGATGATGAAACTTGAGAGAAAAAGTGAAAGAGAGAGAAAGAGAAAAAGAGAAAGTGAAAGAAAGAAAATGGGAGGTGGGGGTTTATCCCCATTTCCAGTTTTCGCCCCGCGTTCCGTGTGGTGTTCGTTTGCTCCGTCGTTTAGACGTTTAATAATTATTTTACGTTTTAATTATAAGTTTTAAATTACGAATTTTTACGCGATAGTTTATTTAAATATTTTACTAATCACTTTATATTTGGGTCATAAGTTGTAATTTATTTTATTTGGTTTGCGCGTTTTACGTTTTTAAATTATGTAATTTCTGATTGTACGATACGAATTATTATAATAATAATATTTTTGACATAAACCGTTATTTAATAAAGTTTTGTCACCAACGTCCATATAAAATAGAATCGAAATACATCCGATTTAAATTGCGTACGATTTAACCAAATCGCATTTTCGTATATATTCAACAATATATATAATTCGATACATTAATTAGCCTAACCAGGAACTAATTACATGTATTAACATATGATTAGGCACTAATTACTAGTCCTAATTTGGCGGGTGTTACATTCTCCCCCTGTTAGAAGAATTTCGTCCCGAAATTTAGCTCGAGGTCGTGTTTGATGTGGAATCAGTGAAGAGTTGAGGATATTTGAGTCGCATTTGGTCTTCCCGTTCCCAGGTGAATTCCGGACCACGCCGCGAATTCCATCTGACCTTGACGATGGGAATACGACTTTGTTTCAGTTGTTTGACCTCACGGTCCATAATTTCAGCGGGTTCCTCAACGAAATGAAGTTTATCGTCAACACGAATTTCATCTAATGGAATAATAAGTGTCTCATCAGACAGACACTTCTTCAGATTTGAAACATGAAAAGTCGGGTGCACGCTGCTAAGTTCGGATGGCAGCTGCAATCGATAAGCTACGGGGCCAATCCGTTCAAGGATCTCAAAAGGCCCGATGTACCGGGGATTCAACTTCCCGCGTTTGCCAAAACGGATGACGCCTTTCCAAGGCGATACTTTCAAGAGTACTCGATCCCCAACTTGGAACTCGAGTGGTTTGCGTCTCACGTCAGCATAACTTTTCTGACGATCACGTGCGGCTTTGAGTCTGTTTTGGATTTCCACAATTTTCTCAGTGGTGGCGTGAATGAGTTCAGGACCAGTGAGTTGACTATCTCCCACTTCAGTCCAACAGATCGGTGATCGGCACTTACGACCGTACAGTGCCTCAAATGGTGCAGCCTTAATGCTGGCATGATAACTGTTATTGTACGAAAATTCGCACAACGGTAGATGTTTTTCCCAGTTTGTACCGAAATCAACTACGCAAGCGCGTAGCATATCTTCCAAGGTTTGAATGGTTCGTTCACTTTGGCCGTCTGTTTGAGGATGGTACGCGGTACTCATATCGAGACGGGTACCCAATGCTTTTTGAAGTGATTGCCAAAAGTGAGAAGTGAAACGGGCATCTCTGTCAGAGATGATCGAGATTGGAACACCATGATGAGAAATGATTTCCTTGATGTAAATTTGTGTAAGGCGTTCCATTTTATCGTTTTCTTTGATTGCCAGGAAATGAGCAGATTTGGTGAGACGATCAACGATCACCCAAATGGTATCGCAACCGTTCGATGACTTGGGTAGTTTGGTTATGAAATCCATGGCAATTTGATCCCATTTCCATTCAGGAATTTCAGGTTGTTGAAGTAAACCAGGAGGTTTCTGATGTTCGGTTTTGACTTTCGAGCAAGTAAGACACTTGCTGACATAAGTGGCGATTTCGGCTTTCATGTTTGGCCACCAATAAAATTCCTTAATACCGTGGTACATCTTATCGGATCCGGGATGAATAGAATATTTAGACTTGTGAGCCTCGTCCATCACCAAGTCTCTTAGGTTCCCAAAACTGGGCAACCAGATTCGGTTTGAGAAGTACCTAATCCCGTTAGGTTTGATTTCAAATTGTTTGTCAATGCCCCGCAAGGCTTCATTTTTGATGTTTTCAGCTTTCAGGGCTTCGATCTGAGCTGTATGAATTTGAATGGTAAGATCGTTATGAATGGTCATACTGAGGGCTCGGACTCGAAGTGGTTTAGGTCGTTCCTTTCGACTGAGGGCATCGGCTACAACATTAGCCTTCCCTGGATGGTACTTGATCTCACAATCGTAATCGGTAAGCAACTCGACCCATCGACGTTGCCTCATATTGAGATCCTTCTGATCGAAGATATGTTGGAGACTTTTATGATCGGTAAAGATTGTGCACTTAGTGCCGTAGAGATAATGTCTCCAGATTTTGAGAGCAAAAACGACAGCTCCAAGTTCGAGGTCATGAGTGGTGTAGTTCTTTTCGTGAATTTTCAGCTGTCGTGAGGCATAAGCAATGACTTTATCTCGTTGCATCAACACACAACCAAGACCTTGGTGAGAAGCATCGCAGTATACCACGAAGTCATCGGTGCCTTCGGGTAAGGATAGGATCGGAGCACTGCAAAGCTTTTGTTTCAGAAGTTGAAATGCTGACTCTTGTTTCTCGGTCCAATCGAACCTTTTATCCTTCTGAGTCAGTACCGTGAGTGGTTGAGCTATTTTAGAGAAATTTTCGATAAATCGCCGATAGTACCCAGCAAGACCCAAGAATTGTCGTACTTCAGTTGCAGAGGTGGGTGCTTGCCAGTCTTTGATAGCCTCGATTTTTGATGGGTCCACGTGAATTCCCTGACTGTCGATCACGTGACCAAGAAATTGAACGGTTTGGATCCAGAACTCACACTTAGAGAATTTAGCATAAAGCTCCTCGTGGCTAAGTAGTTCAAGGATGGTTCTGAGGTGTTGCGCATGTTCTTGCTCGTTGCGCGAGTAAATGAGTATGTCATCGATAAAGACAATGACAAACTTATCGAGGTAAGTTTTGCACACCCGGTTCATGAGGTCCATGAATACAGCCGGTGCGTTGGTTAGACCAAAGGGCATCACTTGGAATTCGTAGTGCCCGTAACGAGTTCTGAAAGCAGTTTTTGGAATATCGGTGTCGCGAACTCGTAACTGATGATAACCTGATCGCAGATCGATTTTTTGAGTAGAAACTTGAACCCTGAAGTTGGTCGAATAGATCATCAATGCGAGGAAGTGGATAACGGTTCTTGATGGTCAATTTATTCAATTCTCGATAGTCGATGCACATTCGGAATGAACCGTCCTTCTTTTTGACAAATAAGACCGGAGCTCCCCAAGGTGAAGAACTCGGTCTAATGAATCCTCGATCCAGCAGTTCCTGTAACTGAGAGGACAACTCCTGAAGTTCGGATGGGGCTAAACGGTATGGTGCGCGGGCCACCGGTGCGGCACCCGGCACGAGATCGATTGAGAACTCAACCTGTCTAGACGGAGGTAGACCAGGTAGTTCTTCCGGAAAGACTTCGGGAAAGTCTCTAACAATCGGCACATCCTCAAGTCGTTTCTCCTCCGACTTCTTCTCGGTGATGTGTGCGAGTATGGCAGTGTAACCCTTTCTCAGAAATTTTCGGGTTTTTAAGCAGGAGATTATATTGAGTCCCGTCCCACCGGTCTCCCCCTGTATGATCAAGGTTCCACCGACGGCGAGTGGGATACGGACGATCTTATCGTGACAAATGATTTCAGCTCGATGTTTGGACAACCAGTCCATTCCAATAATGACGTCGAAACTTCCGATTTCAATGGGTATAAGGTCGATCGAAAAGATTTCGTCAGCTAGGTTTAAAGTGCAATTAGGTATCACACTGGTGGTCTCTACAAGTTTTCCATTGGCTAGCTCTACAGTGTACTTAACATCTAAGGCAACAGGAGTGATGTCAAGTAATGGGCAAAAATCATCGGAGATAAAGCTTCTATCAGCACCAGTATCAAATAGAACAGAAGCAGTTAAGTTGTTGAGGAGGAACATACCCGAGACCACATTCGGGTCCTGGCGGGCGTCCCCAGATTTGATGACGAAAGCTCTGCTGCGAGTGTTGTTGTTGTTGTTGTTGTTGCGGTTGTTGTTGTTGTTGTTCTTCAGTTTTGGGCACGAGTCCCTGAAATGCCCAGGTTTCCCACACTCAAAGCATACTTTGGGTGGTCTGGTGTTGTTGTTGGAATTGTTGTTGGCAGGTGAGCGGCAATCTTTGGTGAGGTGGCCGTACCTCTTGCAGTTGTTGCAAAAGGGACCACAGGAACCCTCATGGTGACGGCTGCACTTGGGACAATATGGTTTGCTCCCCGTGTAACCCCGGATGATGTCAGTGGTGGTGTTGTAAGCTTTGATGGTGTCGGGTTTCTTGTTTTGTTGGTTGGAGTGGTTGTTGTGGTAGTCAGACCACTTGCGTTTGTTGTTTTGGGAGGATGAAGTGGGTGGTTTAGAATCTTGGCTCATAGACATCAGGTCTTGGGCCAATGAGATTGCACCGTCAATGGTGGTTGGTTTGGAAGAGATGACGTGTCCCCGAACAAAATCAGGGAGACCAAGGGCGTACTTCCGGATTTTATCAGGTTCAGTGCTTACCATAGCTGGGCGGAGAGCAGCTAGTTGTTGAAACCTGGTGGTATAACCATCGATGTCACCACCCTGAACCTTTAAGTTCCAGAACTCCTCATCCAGCTTTTGGAGTTTGGCGATAGAGCAGTACTTGGCAGTGAGTTTGGCTTTCAATTCCTCCCAAGTGATTTGGTAGGCAATGTCAGCACCCACTGATTGGGTATATGAATTCCACCAAGAGTGGGCATCATCTTCAAGAGAGCAGGTGGCGAAGTTTACTTTGTCGTTCTCCGCGCATTTGCTGACACGAAAAACAGTTTCCATTTTCTCGAACCATCTAATCAGTCCGATGGCTCCTTCAGAACCCTTGAAACTCGAGGGTTTGCAGCTCTGAAAGTCCTTGTAAGAACAAGGTTTGGTGGTAGAGGTTCCAGCGGTATCGCTGTTTCTTGTGGAGTTTGGTGGGGTATTCCGAGCTAAGGCTTCAGTAACAGCCTGGGTTATGAGTGACGTAATCTGAGCATCAGTGTAAGGTCTGGTCTTTGGCGGTATGATTCTTCAATAAAAGAAATGAAGATACATGAGATTTTGCAAGAAAGTTGTATTTATCTCAGATGTACATGTATAAAAGCAGTAATACATAACATCAACAGGGATAATGGCAATTAATATGAGTCGAAAACAGCAAGAATACTTGATAAATGATACGAGTTCAAAGGTTACATCCTACAGATGTATTACAAAAGATGTCGGGAATTGTTACATCCGACCGAATTATAGAATAGCGCGTAGATAGTTACTAGATTACAGGGTAGATTACAAGACAAAGACTACACTAGTCTTAACGTAGATTAATTTGTTCCATCATCGTGACAAGACGGTCCACAGTGTTTGCAAGCCTGCTAGCTTGTCGGGCGTTGTCTTCTGCTAGTGCAAGTCGTTGTGTTAGTCCACGCGCATATTCTTCTGCCTCAAGTGAGCGTTGCACACATTCATCCATCCTTTGTTGCAGAAGGGCATTTTCCACCCTTATTTCTATTATTTGATTACGAAGGATATCCATGTTGTTGTTAGTGGTTTCAAGATCGTCGGAGACTTGTTCTATGCGTTCGAGGGATGTAAGTCTCCAGTTTTCGTTTGTTTCCTGCAACACGACATCCATGGTGCGAAGTCGTTGCTCGTGTTGATTCACCCTAGCGGCTAGAGCCGGCAAGGTGGAGTGAGTGGAGTACGGGCCAGCTCGAGGCAACCTGGAGTTCCTCCTTGCTACCCTTGGGTTCTGCGACCCGGATTGAGAACGAGATGAATTTGATGGTGTGTTTGCCATTTCTGATACAAAGCGTTAGTAAGATTGAGGCCTATATTCGTATAGTTCCTATATAATATAGCCTATTGAGTGTCTAGCATAAACATGTTTAAGTCTCGGTTCTCTTGAGGTCAGAGTCTTCTATTGTATCCTGTTCAGCCATAACTACTTTCAGATCTTACATCATCTTTGCTTAATTGTACATAGTTGATCAGGCTATGTTAAATTAAACTCGTATGCTGTAATCCCTGAACCAGTCATACCTAATAAGGAATACTGCCTAATGGTCATAGTCTAGGTTCACTAAATGCAACCTAGTTCACTATAACCTTAGGCTCTGATACCAATCTGTAACACCCCCACATTTGATGATTTGCGGAAGCTTGATTTGGGTGTTACTAATCAATAACAAAGCACAAAGATAAATAGCAAACGACTCTATATGCGTCGTTTTAACAAAATATATTGATAACTGAAATGTTTACAACGTTTAAAGCTTTACATAGCTCGAGTTAAATAAAATGAGATTTCAGTACATAAGTACTTATACAAAATATACTAATGCAAGAAAATCTCAATCGTCTGTATGCTGACTCGAGCTAAATCCTGAAGCAGAAACATCCTACTGCTGGGTACCTGCGATATATGCTAAAAGGTCAGCTATAAAGCTGGTGAGCTCACAGGTTTGAAATCAAGTAATATTGTATGAACCGCAAGATTTAAATAATGAATTGCATCCAGCAATTAAATAATGAATTGCATCCAGCAATTAAATAATGAATTGCATCCAGCAATTTAATGATAATCATCGTGTATACAGCCATGAGCACATAGTTGAGCTTAACTCGAGGGCCGGGTCCCCTATAGAGAATTCCGGGCGAGGTGCCTCCACGAATGCCTAATCAACATTCGTCTTCCCAAATATTAGTACGTCCGTTTACCCGGTTAGTGCTTGCTAACCCGAACGAGGAGGGTCAATCCTATATGGTACCATATACTAATATTCACGCTACAACGTATTAACAACTATGCTGACGGAGGACTTTAAATGATTAGTTTCGAAAAACTCATGTAGTATATGAAAAGTTGGTACTTGCGTTCACATGTTAAAAGTTTGAGCAGTATATCACACCCCTGAGTAAAACAGTAAAAAGAGGGGCTATGAGACTCACCTGAGTCTGTAAGCGTTTAAACAAACGTAAGTTGATTAGCCGAAATGAAGTCCAAAGACTTGTAACCTGAGGGTGTCCACGACACGCGATGGTTATAATATGATTGGGTATCTCAAAAGATCACCCCAGTAGTTGTTCATCCAACTATAATGTCCAAATCTCCACTATTTGGTTGATAAGTTTAAGTGTTTGAAAAGTGTACAGCCCGTTGGTGACGAGTTTGAAATAATAATCTTTAAGTATTATTATCAAGTTATCGATGTTTTGCACTTACAAAAGTGTCCCCAAGTGTTTTGGAAGTCGTATCGTATAAGGATTTGAGGTTGTAAAAGTTCGACACTTAGTGAAATTAGAGTTTGAAAACCTGCTGTTTTATGCGACGTTGGGTGCGACGTCGCAGGTAGGATTGCGACGTTGAGCATGACGTCGCTAAAGGCGACGTTTCGCAATTTAATGCGACGTAGGGTGCTGCGTCGCTAATGCGACGTAGGTGATTTCTGCGACGTAGGGGTTTACGTCGCTAAATGCGACGTAGTGAGGTATTGGCGACGTTAAGGGTGACGTCGCTATATGCGACGTCGAAATTTAATGCGACGTTGCGACTGACGTCGCACCATGCGACGTCACGAAGGGTTTTGCGACGTAGAAGCTGACGTCGCATAATTTCTGGGCCAAATGCGACGTAGCGGTCTGTTGGCCGGAAAATGTGTCGAAAACGAGTTTTTCGGTTTCCGTTCGGTCCAAAACTTTTACCCAACCCTTATAGGGACATTATAAGTTGTTACAAACTACTAACAAGTGAAAACATTTAAAAACGAGAGATTTCGGGATTTGTCGGAAACTTACAAAGTGTCGGATGAGAAATCCGAAAAGATAGGATGATAGATCGTGTCGCGGTGGTTGTTTTCTTCAAAAAGGGTAGTATGATCCAAGGCCGTTTGATGTTGTTATTTGTCGATTTCGATAGAAAAGTGGAGGTGGTGGTGATGATGAAACTTGAGAGAAAAAGTGAAAGAGAGAGAAAGAGAAAAAGAGAAAGTGAAAGAAAGAAAATGGGAGGTGGGGGTTTATCCCCATTTCCAGTTTTCGCCCCGCGTTCCGTGTGGTGTTCGTTTGCTCCGTCGTTTAGACGTTTAATAATTATTTTACGTTTTAATTATAAGTTTTAAATTACGAATTTTTACGCGATAGTTTATTTAAATATTTTACTAATCACTTTATATTTGGGTCATAAGTTGTAATTTATTTTATTTGGTTTGCGCGTTTTACGTTTTTAAATTATGTAATTTCTGATTGTACGATACGAATTATTATAATAATAATATTTTTGACATAAACCGTTATTTAATAAAGTTTTGTCACCAACGTCCATATAAAATAGAATCGAAATACATCCGATTTAAATTGCGTACGATTTAACCAAATCGCATTTTCGTATATATTCAACAATATATATAATTCGATACATTAATTAGCCTAACCAGGAACTAATTACATGTATTAACATATGATTAGGCACTAATTACTAGTCCTAATTTGGCGGGTGTTACAGAACATACCCGAGACCACATTCGGGTCTTGACGGGCGTCCCCAGATTTGATGACAAAAGCTCTGCTGCGAGTGTTGTTGTTGTTGCGGTTGTTGTTGTTGTTGTTCTTCAGATTCGGGCACGTGTCCCTGAAGTGCCCGGGTTTTCCACACTCAAAGCATACTTTGGGTGGTCTGGTGTTGTTGTTTGAATTGTTGTTGGAGGGAGAGCGGCAGTCTTTGGTGAGGTGGCCGTACCTCTTGCAGTTGTTGCAAAAGGGACCACAGGAACCTTCATGGTGACGGCTGCACTTGGGACAGTATGGTTTGCTCGCAGTGTAACCCCGTACGATGTCGGTGGTGGTGTTGTAGGCTTTGATGGTGTCGGGTTTCTTGTTTTGTTGGTTGGAGTGGTTGTTGTGGTAGTCAGACCACTTGCGTTTGTTGTTTTGGGAGGATGAAGTGGGTGGTTCAGAATCTTGGCTCATAGACATCAGGTCTTGGGCCAATGAGATCGCACCGTCAATGGTGGTTGGTTTTGAAGAGATGACATGTCCCCGAACAGGATCAGGGAGACCAAGGGTGTACTTCCTGATTTTATCAGGTTCAGTGCTAACCATAGCTGGGCGGAGGGCAGCTAGTTGTTGAAACCTGGTGGTATAACCATCGATATCACCACCCTGAACCTTTAAGTTCCAGAACTCCTCATCTAGCTTTTGGAGTTTGGCGATAGAGCAGTATTTGGCAGTGAGTTTTGCCTTCAATTCCTCCCAATTGAGTTGGTAGGCAATGTCAGCACCCACTGATTGGGTATATGAATTCCACCAAGAGTGGGCATCATCTTCAAGAGAGCAGGTGGCGAAGTTTACTTTGTAGTTCTCCGCGCATTTGCTGACACGAAAAACAGTTTCCATTTTCTCGAACCATCTGATCAGTCCGATGGCTCCTTCAGAACCCTTGAAGCTCGAGGGTTTGCAGCTTTGGAAGTCCTTGTAAGAACAAGGTTTGACGGCAGAGGTTCCAGCGGTATCGCTGTTTCTTGTGGAGTTGGGTGGGGTATTCCGAGCCAAGGCTTCAGTAACAGCCTGGGTTATGAGTGACGTGATCTGAGCATCTGTGTAAGGTCGTGTCTTTGGCGGCATGAGTCTTCAATAAAAGAAATGAAGATGCATGAGATTTTGTAAGAAAATTGTATTTATTTCAGATGTACATGTATAAAGGTGGTAATACATAACATCAATATGAAAAAGAATTATGGCAATTAATATGAGTTGAACAACAAGAAATATTTGATAGCTAATACGAGTTCAAAGGTTACATCCTACAGATGTATCACAAAAGATGTCGGGAATTGTTACATCCGACTGAATTATAGAGTAGCACGTAGATAGTTACTGGATTACAGGATAGATTACAAGGCAAAGACTACACTAGTCTTGACGTAGATTAATTTGTTCCATCATCGTGACAAGAAGGTCCACAGTGTTTGCAAGCCTGCTAGCTTGTCGGGCGTTGTCTTCTGCTAGCGCAAGTCGTTGTGTTATTCCGCGCGCATACTCTTCTGCTTCACGTGACCGTTGCTCACATTCTTCCATCCTTTGTTGTAGAAGGGCATTTTCCACCCTTATTTCTATAATTTGGTTGCGAAGGACATCCATGTTGTTGTTTGTGGTTTCAAGGTCGTCGGAAACCTGTTCTATGCGTTCAAGAGACGTAAGTCGCCAGTTTTCATTTGTTTCCTGCAACACGACATCCATGGTGCGAAGTCGCTGCTCGTGTTGATTTACCCTAGCAGTTAAAGCCGGTAAGGCGATGTGAGTGGGATACGGGCCAGCTCGAGGCAACCTGTTGTTCCTCCTTGCTACCCTTGGGTTCTGCGACCCGGATGGAGAACGAGATGAATTTGGTGGGATGTTTGCCATTTCTGAGACAAAGCGTTAGTAAGATTGAGGCCTATATTCATATAGCTCCTATATAATATAGCCTATTGAGTGTCTAGCATAAACATGTTTGAGTCTCGGTTCTCTCGAGGTCAGAGTCTTCTAGTGTATCCTGTTCAGCCATAACTACTTTCAGATCTTACATCATCTTTGCTTAATTGTACATAGTTGATCAGGCTATGTTAAATTAAACTCGTATGCTGTAATCCCTGAACCAGTCATACCTAATAAGGAATACTGCCTAATGGTCATAGTCTAGGCTCACTAAATGCAACCTAGTTCACTATAACCTTAGGCTCTGATACCAATCTGTAACACCCCCAAATTTGGTGATTTGCGGAAGCTTGATTTGGGTGTTACTAATCAATAACAAAGCACAAAGATAAATAGCAAACGACTCTATATGCGTCGTTTTTACAAAATATATTAGTAATGGAAATGTTTACAACATTTAAAGCTTTACATAGCTCGAGTTAAATAAAATGAGATTTCAGTACATAAGTACTTGTACAAAATATACTAATGCAAGAAAATCTCAAACGTCTGTATGCTGACTCGAGCTAAAGTCCTGAAGCAGAATCATCCTACTGCTGGGTACCTGCGATATATGCTAAAAGGTCAGCTATAAAGCTGGTGAGCTCACAGGTTTGAAATCAAGTAATATCGTATGAACCGCAAGATTTAAATAATGAATTGCATCCAGCAATTTAATAATGAATTGCATCCAGCAATTAAATGATAATCATCGTGTATACAGCCATGAGCACATAGTCTGAGCTTAACTGAGATGTCAGGATCACAATTAAGTGCCTGAGCGAGGGTGCCTCTATGCGTATGCCTAATCAACATACGTATGAACAAATGATAATGCGTCCGTTTGACCAGTCAGTGCTTGCTGACCCGGACGGGGATTGTCAGTCCCATATGGATTCATACACTAACATTCACGCTACAAAGTATTACCAAACTATGCTATGAGGACTTAAAATGATTAGATGATTTACTCATGTAATATATAGCGATGTTTTGATACTTGTGTTCAGATGTAAAACAAAATGAGCATATATCTCACCCCTAGGTAAAAGCATTTAAAAAGGGGCTATGAGACTCACCTGAGTCTGAATGCGTTTAAACAAACGTAAGTTGATTAGCGAGTAATGAAGTCCAACGACTTGTAACCTGAGGGTGTCCACGACACGCGATGGTTATAATCATGATTGGGTATCTCAAAAGATCACCCTTGTAGTTGTTACACAACTATATATGTCCAAATTACTTCGATTTGGTTGATTTGATAATTGTTTGAAAACATGTACGGCCCGTTGGTGATGGGTTTGGAATAATAAACTTTAAGTATTGTTATTTTGAAATTTGCGTTTTGCACTTAAAAGTGTGTCCCAATGTATTTTATAAGTCGTATCGTATAAGGGTTTGAGGTTATATAGTTCCGACACTTAGTGAAATTGAGATTTGAAAACCTGCTGTTTTATGCGACACAAACATGCGACATTAACTGGGTTATGCGACACAAGGGCTGTGTCGCATAGAATTGCGACACAAAGTCCATACGACACAAGGGTTGTGTCGCATGGATGCGAAATGCTGATTCAACAGCGACATAGTGATTGTGTCGTATGAGGATATGCGACATAGTGGTTGTGTCGCAGGACTTGCGACACTAATTATCTGGTACGACATAAGGTACGACACAAGGGATTTTATGCGACACTAAAGCCAAAATACGACACAACATGCGACACAATGCTTGTGTCGCATGGATGAACACCAGCCCAGAAATCCGGCTGTCAACGTTAATTCCGACCAAAAATCCGTTTTAAACTCGTTTTTAAGCTATGAAATCGTGTTCTATACATTGTAATGGACATATACTAGTTATAATAACAACCACAAATGAAAAATACGAAGAATCGAGAGATTTCGGGATTTTGTCGGAAACTTACAATTTGCCGAAATGAAAATCCGGAAAGGTAGAAATGTAGATCGTTGCGAGGTGGTCATGAATCTCTAAAAATATTTGTGATCCGGTCGCGTTTCGTGGTAGTATTTTGCGGTTTTGTGGATTTTGGTGGTTTGTTTGTTTAGAGAGAAAATAAAGAGAGAGAGAGTGAAGAAAAGATAAATGAAGAAAGAAAAGGTGGGAATGGGAGGTTATCCTCCCATTTTTCGCCCCGCGTTCCCGCTCCGTGCGGTGTTCGTTTGCTCCGTCATTTAACGTTAAATAATAATTTACATTTTAGTTATAAGTTCAAAATACAATTTATTACGCGATGTTTTATTTAGATATTTTACAATTTAATTTATATTGTAGTTATGAAATATAAGTTTGTTTGTTTAGTTTGCGCGGTTTAATGTTTTAAATCGTGTAAGTTTGGTTTGTACGATACGAGTGGATACGAAATATTATTATAATAATATTTTTGATATGAAAGCGTTATTTAATAAAGTTGATCACCAACGTCCGTATTAAATTGAATCGAAATACATTCGATTTAAATTGCGTACGATTTCATCAAATCGCAATTTTGTATATATTCAACAATATATATATTTCGATACATTAATTAGCCTAACCAGGAACTAATTACATGTATTAACATATGATTAGGCACTAATTACTAGTCCTAATTTGGCGGGTGTTACATCACAGGACTAGAACCTGTGACCTTTCGTTTGCAACCTTTAAGTCTCAACCAAATGAGCTAAGTGATACTTTGTTAATCATTTCATATACTTAATATATATCCATTTGGAATTAGTAATATGTGTTACAGTTTGCAAAATAAAAATGACGTGATTCATCTTTTATGTTATGACTCGTACGGTTTGTTTGGTTCCAGTTTTCGCACGACACAGACGCAATTCTCTTGATCTTTACATGGTGACCCATTCGGGTTGGGCTTAACCCGTTTGGGTTGGGGCTCTCGGTCCGGTACCCTTGTTTTGGTTCATCTTTTTAGCTTGAATTCAAGGCTTGTTTTCGGTATACTTCGAGTAGTAAACGTTTTTATAAGTTTAATAAACACATCAAGCAAGTTTCACACTTTCGATTTGACCATTTATACATGATTCAAGTTTTGGTACATGATGAACACTTTTGGGGTTTTAAGTTTATATATGTATACATCATCATCATCAATATTTTCACAAGATTACCTACAAACATAATCATATGCACAACTATATAATCAATAAATTTGAAATAAAAGTGAAAATGGAGAATTTCCTCACTTTGATTTTTGAAGATGATGGTGATGATCGTATGATGATGACGATGAATTGTGATGATGACGATGATTATGTAACAAGATGAAGATTGAGTTTATGTTATCATTTTTAGGTGATTTTGGTTCCTGCTTGTTTTCTTCCTCTGCTGCTGCCGATCAAAACCAAAGAAAAGAGAGAAAGTTTGGTAGCTTTAAATTATTGGAGATGGTTTGTGATCACAGACAAGTGAGGTAAGGAGTACATATATTAAAATGTTTTAGTGCTTATTTTTGTCAAAGAAGGTAAGGTGGTGCAAATATATGTCGAGTAGATATTTTCAGTGTGTGTATTGTTTGAATTTTTAGCCCGTTAGTTCTGTGTACGGGTCCAATTGTGTGCAAAATTTCAGTTGAATTTGAAAATTATATTTTTGAGGTAATGTTCCAAATACTAAAACAGGAAGGAGAAAAATAACACTTTTGTTATTTTTGACCTTTAGGTGCGTTTTATAATTGTTTCTGTTCGTGTATAACATGTTTTAAATAGTCGTCTAAAGGTTCCCGAACGATTTTTGTTCCAACTATTTTCTATAATAGTTTCCGTTAAAATTTGTTCAAAAGTATTTTGAAGATCTTTTTGGGACTTTTGTACTGTGTCCAATACGTTAAATAATGAACGTATAATATTATTATATTATCTCAATAATATAAATATCTAATATTAGTAATTAATAATTTTTGAATTATTAATTATTTTGTATCACCAACTTTATTGTATTTAGTTTGTCGAGTTCGATACGTTCATTTAGTACGTAATTATATATATATATATATATATATATATATATATATATATATATATATGCACAGATATAACTACGATTTACAATTAGTCAAGCAATAGTAAGTTTTCACCAAACTTATCACATAAAGATTGTTTTGAATTCACTAATTTCAGGGAATTACTCTAGGTAATGCATGTATTTAAGTTAAGAGTGTACCCTAATTGAAGGATTGTCACATTCTCCCCCCGTTAGTGAAATCTCATCCCGAGATTTAGGTTGAGTCGTGAGTCTCGGTCACGTGTTCAAAAAGTTGAGGGTATTTCTTTCGCATTTCATCCTCACATTCCCAAGTAGACTCTGGGTCACGCTTGGAGTCCCAACGAACTTTGACAAGTTTGATCCGACTGCGCCGGAGTTTGTGTGTTTTGCGGTCAATTATTTCGATGGGTTCATCCACAAAATTTAGTCGTGAGTCGATGTAGACTTCGTCAGGATGTATAATTAATGTCTCGTTGGAAAGACACTTCTTAAGGTTGCTAATGTGAAAAGTGTCATGAATGTTACTAAGCTCTTGTGGCAATTTGAGTTTGTAAGCGACAGGACCAACCCTCGCAAGGATTTAAAAAGGTCCGACATATCGCGGGTTCAGCTTTCCTCGTTTGCCAAATTGTGCTATCCCCTTCCAGGGCGATACTTTGAGTATGACCTTGTCTCCTACTTGAAATTCAAGGGGTTTACGAAGGTTATCGGCGTAACTCTTTTGTCTGTCACGCACAATTTTCAGTCGGTTAAGTACTTGAGATATCTTATCTGTCATCTCCTGAACCATCTCAGGTCCTGATAGTTGTCTGTCACCCAACAGAGTGGTGATCGACACTTGCGTCCATACAACGCTTCAAACGGTGCCATTTGTATACTGGTGTGATAACTGTTATTGTAGGAGAATTCTGCTAGTGGGAGATGAGTATCCCAGTTTCCTCCAAAGTCAATCACACACGCTCGCAACAAGTCCTCGAGCGTTTGAATCGTTCGTTCACTCTGGCCATCGGTTTTGTGAATGGTAGGCAGTACTCATATGGAGGCGAGTACTCATTGCTGGTTGTAGTGACTGCAAGATGTGAGATGTAAATTGCTTTTCTTTGTAGGAGATAATGGATAGTGGTAATCATACCAAATCCTCAAACATATAATCTCAGTTTGATTCCTTGACAACCAGTCCATACTGACTATGATGTCGAAACTTTCCAACTCTACCGGTAGTAAGTCTATTTCGAAGAGATGACCCTCAAACGTTAGGATACATCCCGATACTATTTCTCCTGATTCGATCAACTTACCATCGACTAGTTCTATGGTGTGTTTGTCATCTAGTTTACATGAGTCAACTTCTAAAAGTTGAGTCATCGTTTTCCACGACATATTGGTGTCGGTGTTTGGATTTAAATCAGTTTCGTTTTGTTGGAATGTCATCCAAAAGTATAGTTTTATTGGGATGTTACCCAAAATACAGTTTAGTTGGGACGTCTTCCCTAAACACAGTTTAGTTGGAATGTCTGCCCATAACATAGTTAAGTTTGGTTGGATCACTATTCAAAATATATAGTTCCAATTGGGACGTTACCAAAATATATAGTTTCCATTAGGATGTGATGTGACCTAAAAAGTCATATTTTTAATTATATATTTCTGCACTTTTTGGACTATTCTTTGGTGAAAACATTTCAAAACAATCATTTATCATCAAAAATCACCAAGGGAGTCTAAATACGGGCATTGCTACAAAAATCAGTTAAAACATCCGTTTTGCATGCAAACCGAGGCAAAAACAATCACCTTAAATATTTCATTCTTGATTATCCTATCAAATTAGATCTTAATGCATATTTTATGATTCAATAGAAAATCCAAGATCGGTGGTGAAAGAATCAAGAGAAACGGGTGAAGAATGAAGAAGATGTGTAGACTGGAAGCCCGCCGATCGTCATCCGGAACACGTAAAAGTCAAACACTTCCAAATTTGGCAAACTTAGTGTCATTAGAAGCGTAACGGAAAAACGAAGCCAACGACGCAAGAATCAAGCAAATCGGACTCCAAACGAAGAAGATACGGACGAACCAAGCAACCGAGAAGTCAGTGGAGGCCAAACCAAGCACCAACCCCCCCCCCCCCCCCCCCTTTGGCACTAGGTACGGGTTGGTTGGCTTGTGAGGTGCCGTTTGCCCCCCCCTGGTCCGCTCGCCCCGTATGCTGCTTTGATGCTTGTATTTTGTCCTTCAAGACTTGTACCAAGGCTTCCACCCTTCTCCTATAAATACCTCACTCATTTCACCATTTCAAAACACACCTTACACCTCTCATTCCATACTTCTCTTTCTCTCTCTAGAATTCTCTCTCTAGCACTACTCTTAGGAGTTAGAGGATAATTGTTCTTGTAATTAGTTCCTCTCTCTAGTTTCTCTCTCTAGCACTACTCTTAGGAGTTAGAGGAGAACTAGAGGGAGGGAAACCTTTCTTTTAGATTAGTTATGTAGTTAATTAGTAGATGCTACCTTATGTAATGCTTGGATATTAATGAAGAAATACAAGTGTTATTCTGCTCGCAATTCTTATCGGTATTTTCTATCCTTTCTATTATTAATTTGTCATATTGTTCTTGTTTGATGTATGTGATTTATTAATATTAGAAATGTTTATTGCTATGCATTGTGAGTAGTGTGCTTGTATGTTTGCCATGATTAATGAGTAGTTTGTTGTGATACATCTAATTGGGATATCATCATTATGAAACAACGGAGGTAACGTTATACGGCTTTCATTTGTATAGCGCCGGAATCATCACGAATGTGTGTAGTACGGAACGTGGAAGCTATGAAAGTCATGGGCACAATCCGTTGTGGAAATAATGATTCCCAATTGTAACATGTCGTTACTCTGCCTGTATGAATCTAAACTGTTTGTGAACTTATAAGTTGAACCTCTGCCCGTTTATCTGTCCAACTTATGCTGTGGTTTGTATCCTCCTCCCTAGAACCTGACCAATTGCTAGAAGTAGGATTGCCAACTATTCTGTGTATGATGATCAATGAACTCAACATGGTCATTGTTCCCCTTGATTGAAACATATCCGAGGGACACGAAGTATAGGATTAGAGATAGATTAGGTTCATGCTTATCTGTTGTGTATCTTTGGGACAACTTCCGGGGTACCCATGATGTAATCCTTAGGTCAGTACTATGATGCTAGTATTCCGTCCTATTGCATGTTCTTGTTTGATTGTTGCTTAGGTACTGCATATTAGACATACAATAACACTGTTGCTGCCTTAATGATTATGTTTTCATAAACATGATAAATGTAATACAGATAGGTTTGAAAACTTGTGGTGCTGTTTAACTATACATTTATGATTTTAAACTAAACTATCGCCTTTCCTCCAATAAACGTGGTTAGAACCTTTATGACAAGGAGTAGCTAACCATTGATCAAACGGTCACTACCTATCTATGTTTTCCAAAACGAACATGGTCTGATTTTGAAGCTGTGGAAATAATGCCCAACTTATCGTATAGTACACCGTGAATTTATCAGGGATTTATTGGGCTGGGATTTATAAAGTGAACGGGTTGTTTAGCTATCATAGATGGTTTTACTGTAAAACAAGCTTAGATATATTGAGTTCAGATAGCCGTACAGTATGTAATCCAGGATAAATCCCTAAAATGTCCGAGTATCCGGTAAGCTGTGGAAAGGCCGTAGGCTGAACACTGTATTACATCCTGGCTGAGTCTGTGATCCAGGAAAGACTGTAAAACGGGTGAATACACAATGTAACCGTGGAAAACCTGTAAGTTGAAGACTGTATCACAGCCGAATAACGCTGAACTCAATCACAACCATTAATGTATAAGTTAATCAGTCACCACCTGTCTTAAATCTTAAATGCCTTGCCCAGCTTAGATACCTCTGTATGTGTTAAAGAAAATTTAGTGGATAAATCGCGGAATGTCGCCTTATTCCTGCACCCCATATGGAGGGTCACTTGGTCTCATCACAAGAGACGGTGAGGGGGGTTTCAAGGCAGTCTGATCTGACCATACTCTCGATAGCCTAGTACTCAGTGACATACTGATCGGTAACCTGATCAGTAGGGTGCTAGTGTTTACACTACAAGATATCTACGTGAAAGCAAGACACAAATCTTTAAAAGACGTTTTCAAACTAAAACATCATCTCAGCTATTCTAAGTCATGGTGAACCACGTCTTCGTCATCCTTAAGTGTTATATATGCTAGTTTCTCTTTAGTTTATTATTTTATTAGTTCAGTAGTTTAGTTTATTTAAATATAAAAAACCAAAACAAAACCGTTCCAACTTATTAAAACCCTAGCTTAATTACTGATTAATCGGAACTAGCTCTGTTTCAATTATGCCTTCGTGAGGAACGACCCTGGATCATTCTTACCACTTACTCGTATCAGGTATTCATACCAGTTCCAGTAGGTAGTACGGAGGATTAGGCTCCCCCCGACTATTATAAATTTAAAACTACCACCGTCGTCTGTCAGTAGCCGGTTTCGCGACATGGGTAAAACCCGACCGACCGATGGGGTGTCGACAAGTTTTTGGCGCCGCTGCCGAGGACTGTAGTACGATTCGGAACCTGTTTAGATAAATTAGTTTTTAAGCAATCCTTTTTGACTTGGATTCACCTTCCTTGTCAGAAGTTACTTTCCGCCCGTAGATTAGCGTAGTTAGCTTAAATTAGCTTAGAATAACTTCCCTCCATACTACAACTTTAATTCTTAAACCTTCTTCGTGTGCTGTCTTTTTCTGAAAACTTGGGCAAATGGCAACTCAACAACAACTAATAGATCAAATTGAAAGTCTTGCTAAATCAATCGAGGATAGATGCAGGAGTAATGCCTTCGTAGATAACGAATGTCAAGGGAATAGTATGATTTATTCGGATAATATAGGGTACTTAGATCCTCAATCTCAACATCATTATGACCCTTATGCTTTCCAAACACATCAATACCAACCTTACTACCCCGAACCATTCACTGTCTACCAACAATCATCTTACCCTGTATTTGAACCACAACCATGTGAGAGTTCTAACTTGAGAGATATGTCTTCATCTTTTTCTAACCGACTTGAGCAATCACTTAAAGACCAAGAGGACATACTTAGAAGATGTACTGATAAGATAGAAGCACTAGTCAAAGCGAGAAGTAATGAAATTAGGGATCAAGTTACAACTAATTATTGGATACAGGAAGATGATAGGCACTCACACACCACATCTACTACAACACCTGATTCAGACTTTCATTCTCATGATTCCGGTTACAAACCTCCTTCCAACCCTTCACCTACCCAATCTTCTAAATCCTCACTTCCTTCTATTCTTAACCTATCTACGTCCGAGACCGACGAGGAGTTCATTCTATAGGAACTTTCCAAACCACTACAACTCGAAACTACTGGCCAGGGTGACGAGTATGACGAGGTAGAAGAAGAGATAGAAATAGAGAGCCCGGAGATGGAGATTTACACAGAAGACCCGGCTTCAGAAGGACCGGAGGAATACGTACCAACTCTGAGAAGTGATCTCATTCTAATTCAAACCGACGTGGTTGACAACATTCCGCAACAAGTTGTGGTCGACACTGTCCCACTTATCTTTCCGAATGAATCACCCAATGATCTAGTTGAACCCTCAATTACCTTAGACCAAGTAGTCGATGAGAATGTTGCTACGAGATTGGAGACGAAAACGGATACTGTCCCACCTCCATGCCCAGAGTACAACACGATCATTGACCAAAAGACCATAGGAAGCAATGTGGGTTCTGCATCATGGTTTCCCTTCAAACCCTCTCTCAACCATATAATGTCCTATGCATCATTTAGAGGTGAGGATTCCTTTGACCAACCCATTCTGACAATCCAACCCAAGGAGGTAGTAGAAGTTGAGAGATTTGTGGTACCTCCGGTAGAACCATTCCCTCACTTTGAACCATCTCCTTATATTGGACATACCCTAGCCTTAATCTGCTTTAAACTTTTAGGTATGTACCAATATTACCCCTTGTGTCTACCGATGGATGCAAGGGAGCCTCTAGGATTGCCTGATATGTAGTGTTAGAGTCAAGCTAGAGACTCAAACAAAAACAAGCGCTTCTCGGGAGGCAACCCGTGTCTAACATAGTTTCGGTAATAGTGGTTAAGTCGTATGTTAACCCAATAAGTAGAAGATGAAACCATAAAATGAATGTTCCGAGTTTTCTATTTTTATGAACAAAAAGGATGGTTTGCGAAATTATTTTGTCAAACCTTAAAACTTCCTACTCCCACTTGTTTGAACTTTATCGCAATATCCATTTTTCACCATTATATAAGATCTCAAGTTCTTATGTCCCCTTCACTCACAAACTTGGAAACCTACTAGAATGAGAATTAGGAACCTTAGTCACCTTAAACACCATTCACATATTTCGAGCATTGGAGGTACTTACATATATTTCTGTAAGCATACATATAAGATCCTTAAATGATTCATCTGAAAACCTGATTGGTATGCTAATATGTGTATTATGCTCGAACTCGTTTAAAAATGTGTGCTTTGGAAATTTTTATACTGGGTTGCCTAATTTAAATACTCATGCTAGTGTTTCCATATCTGCTGTGAAATTATAGGCAACTAACACTTTTTGTGTGGGATTAGAGTCCAAGTCATACACTGGTTTGTTTCATCTACAAAGCACTTACTTTGATAGGTTCTTCGCAGACCAGTGAATCTATGATTTGGAGAATAATCACTTGTTTGTTAGATTACGTTTGTTTGTTCTACTTGTACAAATGCCTAACAGACAAGGACTAATGCCTATGGATAAAGAATCTTCGAGAATAATGGAAAGACGACAAGGGGAGCTTACAGTTCATTAAATTTGGGAACTTCTGGAGCATTGCTTTGCAGGGGATAAGAGATGACACTTCTAGACACGAAGATGATTTCTAGTTGTCTATGACTAGTTCATTAAGTTAATCAGCTTAATACTCATCATATGCGCCCACAAATTCCAAATCCTATAGGTAAACCTTACCACATAATGGAACCCGAAACCATCACTACCATCCACATTCACCCATCCATCCACCCCTTCACACGTACAACATCACCATCAGGGACCATTCATATGAGGAATAGATACGGGATTTAATTGGAAAACGAAGATCTCAGCCGATAAAAGAACAACATTAGATTCATTACATCAGTTTGTCGGTAAAAATCTAGGGTTATCAAACATTTTGTGTTTATTGGTTGATTCTGCTTATGTCCAGAGTGCGACATCACTTCGCTTCATTTTCTACAATCTATCCTTTTAGTCTTAGTTATTTTCGAGAGAATTTGGTGACTTGAGTGGATGTTGGATGACTGGAATGATCGAAGAGATGACGATCATTCAAGGAAGAACCCATGGAGTCAAGGGCAGACAAACAAGCTCATACAACTGCGGACCATGGAACTTACATACATCTCTGAGGGAAGAAGCGTGGTTTATCTTCTCTCGAAACTCACACGTGCCAATGATCTTCAAAGACTTAAGTGTGGGATAGCATCCCACATTACACGCACTTAGCAAGAATCGTTTCCATATCTTAAACATTAAAGTTTGGGATTCACTAATAAGAATCTCCACTTACATTATGGGACGATTCTTTGCTAAGTTTGGACTCTTGGTACTGACTTCCAGATCGACGCATCTGAAGCTTAGCCATTCTTCATGCAAGTAGAAGAGCAACAATCACATCGACTCTTCTTTTCTCAAATTACCGATCTTAGCTTCATAACGTTAATCGTTATCTGGGGAGTTTCCTAAACCTTCACTCCGTTTCTTGATTTAAATTTTGCTTTGTTAGCCTGTTAATCTAAGAAGTAATCTATACTCTGTCCTAAAGCTTATCACTAAGTGTGGGATTCCAGCCCATTACATACACTTGAGCAATATTTTCTATATGTTCAAACTCTAAGTGTGGGATTATACTTTACAGTACAATCTCAACTCAAGAGAACATTAGGGATAATGTTCCTCTAAGTGTGAGATAGCAGGTATAGAATACCTTGGATTGGATGCTTACATATTTTTATGTCCGAATAGCTCAACTCAGAAAATGTTCCTCAAAATTTTTAATAAAACTAATAAAGTAGGGGCCAAATCATTCGATTAGCTCTGCTATTTTTGAGTAAAAATATCTTTCAGGAGGAACCATTTCTAATATGAGTCAGTTATTCAGGAATATTAGGGAAATTAAGGTAGAAATTTCTTAAATAAGTAGTGATGATCTAAAAAGGAACTTGGCTAGGCACATACAACCCTATTTGCAGTGAGGTTTTGAGCCTTAAAATCATTCATCTTAAATGCTACATTGTTCATTTCTTGTGTGTGCCGATGCTAGTATCTCTAAGTTAGAACTTGTTCCTGACATACGTTTCGAGACCACATTGGCGAGTACCGTACGCGGTATAGGTGCAATTAGATGATCTCGACATTCCTTAGGATTTAACCCATTTTTACACATCTTTTCAAGCCCAAAACCCTTCCGATACTCATTTTTAGTATCGATGATCCGCCTAGAAAACCCTGTTGAGCCTAAACCTTTCGTTTCTTCAAAACCCTACATTTTTAACCCACTTATCCAAAACTTTCAACAACTTATCTTAGAATTTCTGAGGATTATGAAAAACATCTTGAAGAATCTTCTTCTGAATTGATCTACTTCTTCGTGTTCACCAAAATTGAAGATGTTAGGTCAAAACTGTTTCTGGATTGAAGAAGTTGTTGATGAGAAGACAAAGAGTACAAAGTGTTTAAAACTGTCTATGTTGAAGGATAAAACTGTTTTCATAAAGCTACAACTGATAAAAGAAATCTGAAGAGAAGACAAGTGTTACAACTGATTGAAGATAGATTTCAACTGATAGTTATGTGTCTGTAAGTAGTTAAAACTGCTTATGTATCTGTAACTGTTAGTTATATATGTAGCAGTTAACACTGATTATATATTTGTACTTAGTCTTATATTACAATTGAAGCAGTTACCACTGAATGTGTAATAATCACAACTGTTTACTTCAGAATGGTAGTTACAACTGTTTATGATTTTGTGATAAGTATGAGTCGGTTATGGAAGTTATTTTATTCCGTATTTGTCGGAGATTGTATAGGACTCTATGTGTTATAAATAGAGATCCTTTAGACCTAGATAGGTTAAGGTTTTGCGCAGCTTCAAGGTTTTCTGTAACCCTAATACATTAAGTGTATTCGTCTTATATCATTAATAAGATTGAAGCTTTCGGTATATTATTGTGTTCATCATATTAATTTGTTGATCTTCTTAATATTATTGAGTGTGATTCCGCAACTTCTCAATAATATATTCAAGGCTTATTATATACGATTGTTTGTTAAGTTAAACAGGGACTAACAAAGTGGTATCAGAGCTTGTGAAGCTTTGAAGATAGGAAGATCTGGGATTATTCTTATTATTGTTTGAGGTTTAGTTTTTAAATTAAGTTTTGATTTCAATGGCTACTGAAGGGAATGAAGGAATTCAAGCAACAAAGATTCCAATGCTCAAACCTGATGAGTTTGACCTATGGAAGGTCGGAATCAGGCAATATATGCTTCTCACAGATTATCAGATGTGGGAAGTTGTTGTTAATGGTATACCAGTAACGCTTGATGGTGATGGTGTAAAGCAACCGAGACCACCACCAACATCTGATGCAGAGAGAAAAATCAGATCTACATAGTACAAGGCTCTTAGTACACTGTTTCTATCCATTCCTAATGAGCATCAGAGTAGTTTTGATTCTTGTGAGGATCCCAAGGTACTGATGGAGGCAATTGAGAAGAGGTTTGGTGTTAATGATAACACCAAAAAGAATAAAAGTTCTCTGTTAAAGCAACAATTTGAGAATTTTAGCCATGTGAAAACTGAAACTTTAACTCAAACCTTTGATAGGTTTACTAAATTAGTTGGAGAATTGGAAAATTACAAGGTTAAGATTGACAAAGAAGATCTTAACAGAAAGTTCTTAAGATCATTAGGTGATGAATGGACAATCTACACTGTTGGATTGAGGCGGAGTTCAGATATTGAGATCAAGGAATTAGAAGATATATACAATGATCTGAGGAACTTTGAGTCTGAGGTGGAAAGTAAGAAGCAAGCATCTGGGTATAGTCACAATGCTGCTTTTATGTCTAAGGCTGGAACAAAAGCAGAGTCAAGTCAAATGGGTTCTACTTATGTTTCAGGAGGAGCAGGATCATCATCTAACAGTTCTAATGATTAGATATTAGAATCTTTCTTTGCAAGTAATGTGAATTCTTCACTTACTAATGAAGATTTGGAACAATTTGATGGTGATGATCTAGAGGAGATGGACATTAAGTGGCAAATTGCTTTAATTACTCAGAGAGCAAAAAGGTTCATGCAGAGGATTGGTAGGAACAACTTTGCATACAAGAGGAATGATGCAAATTGGTTTGATAAGAGCAAGATTGAGTGTTTCAACTGTCACAAGATGGGACACTTTGCTAGAGAATGCAGAAACCCTAGGCAAGAGCAGAATGGTAATGGTCAAAGAGCTGGAAGCAATGGAACTCAAACTAGAAACATTCCAATTCAGGGTGCTTCAGCAAATGCATTGGTTTCTATGGATGGCTGTGGATGGGACTGGAGTGATCAAGAAGAACATGTTGTGAAGAATCAATGTCTAATGACCATTGCAGAATCTGACAAAAAGTCAGAAGTTCCTACTGAGGTACAAAATAAATTATGTTGTGCTGTTTGTAAACAAACTGTTAAACATTACAGGGATCATAATATAAAAGTTTGTGAGGAACTAAAACAATGGAAAATCAAAAGTAAACACACCATAGCAGTCATTGAAAATCTGGAAAATCAAATAAAGGCATATGAAGTCAATGCAACACAGTTTAAATATGACATTGAATATGCTAGGTGGAAGAGAGACACTTTTAAAGAAAAAGTCGAGTTGTTGTCTAAGAAACTTACTGAGGTCACATGTGAAAGAGATAGCATAAGACTTGATGTAAATAAATTAGAACATGCTTCTAAGAGTGTCAATAAACTTATTGATTCACAGATTCATGATAAAATTAAGACTGGATTAGGGTACAATAATGTACCTCCACCTTATAATCACACCTACTTTCCTCCTAAAAGTGAAATTGATATCAATTCACTTAAAAGAGGAATGACAGATGAGGTTAAAAAGGCTGATCCAATTAAAAGTTTATCTGATGATGAGTTGTTTGTTGAAGGTGAAGTTAGTGATTGGACTGAAGAAGATGATCAGAGTGATAGGACATCTGTTAGTGAGAAGAGTGTAAAATCTGAATCATCTAAGTCTGAGTCAACATGTGAGAATGTGAAGAGAGTAATTACTGGTCTAGTTTCTGAGCTTAAGTCTGATAAACTAGAAGAGGGTAAGAAAATGTTTAAGGAAAAGGCTAAACTGGCCTTAGAGAATGTGAGTTTGAACACTAACGAATCTAAACATGGGTTAGGATATGTTAGTAATACAGTTAGTTCAGTTACTAAACCTGTTGTTAAATCTGATGTGAATAACTATGTTAATTGTAAATGTAAAGAAAGTACTTCTTTTTCACAGAATTTTCAAAATCAAAAACCCAGAGGTAATCAAAGAAACTGGAATCAAATGATTTCACAAAGACTGGGTAATAATGTTACTGTGATAAAAGAAAAGACTTGCTTTATATGTGGAAAAATGGGTCATCTTCAATATGACTGTTATCATAATCCTGAGAATGTTCAAAGGATTAGAAAACAGTCATGGAGAAAAGCAAATATGATTAACAAACAAAATTTTTAATCAAAAGTTAATCATACTGCCAGAGTTCAGAAGATAAACTCAAAGGCTAACATGTTAAACACTGTTACAGATAAATCTACTGCAGCAGTAATAACAAATTTAGCCAAAAGTATAAAGACTAAAACAGTGGTAACAAAATACAAAAACAGTGTTAACAAAATTAACACTGACTCTTCATTTGGTAAAACAGTTAAAACTGTTAAGCCAAAAACCACTGTTAAGTCTAAAATAAGTTGGATTTGGACACCTATTAAGTCTGATAAATTAACAGGTCCAAATACCAACAGTGCATCACAATCAATAATCTTCAAGAAAGTTGAGTATGTGAATGCACATGGGAAACCCAAAACCAAATTGGTTTGGGTTCCCAAGAGAAATTAATTCTCTTTTTGACTATTTGTGCAGGGCAAGCCAAAGAGCTTATGGCATATTGATAGTGGATGCACAAGGCACATGACTGGAGACAAAGAAAAGCTACAGGATTTCAAATCTTTTGATGGTGGATATGTAGCTTTTGGAAGCAATCCAAAAGGAGGAAAGATCACAGGCAAAGGGACAGTTCAGAGTGAAAAGCTAAGTTTTGATAATGTTTATTTTGTGGAACAACTGAGGTATAATTTGCTAAGTGTGAGTCAAATCACAGATAAAAAGAACCCAGTTCATTTTACTGACACTGAATGCCTTATCTTGTCCAAGGAATTCAAAATACCTGAAAACATGATTTTAATGAGAATTCCAAGGCAAGATAATGTATATAAGTGTGACTTAGCAAATATGACATCTCAACCTGATTTAAACTGTCTTATTTCTAAAGCAAGTGTGAATGAATCTGAACTGTGGCATAGGAGGATGTGTCACATGAATTTCAAAACCATTAATAAACTTGTCAAAAACAAGCTTGTTAGAGGTTTGCCTGAAAAGGTCTATTCATGTGATGATCATTGTGTTTCTTGTCAAAAAGGAAAGCAACACAAATCCTCTTTTAAGTCCAAAACGGTGAATACAAACTGCACACCCTTACACTTATTGCATATGGACTTATTTGGACCAACCAGTATAAGTAGTATGGGGAAAATATCTTATTGCCTTGTGATTATTGATGATTACACTAGATTTACATGGGTTTTCTTTCTTAGGACAAAGGATGAGACAGGTGAAATACTTAGATCATTTATAACTAAGATGGAAAATCAATTGGATAAAAGAGTAAAGATCATCGGAAGTGATAATGGAACAGAATTTAAAAATCATGAGATGGATAAATTCTTTGAAGTTAAAGGTATTAAGAGAGAATTTAGTGCACCTAGAACTCCTCAACAAAATGGAGTAGCTGAAAGGAGAAATAGGACACTGATTGAGGCTGCTAGAACAATGCTATCTGATGCAAAACTACCTATGTTTTTCTGGGCAGAGGCAGTTAGCACAGCTTGCTATGTTCAGAATAGGGTATTAGTTGTTAAGCCTCATAACAAGACACCATATGAACTGTTATTTAAGAAAAAGCCATTGGTTAGTTTCTTAAAATCTTTTGGGTGTCCTTGTACAATCTTAAATACCAAAGATCACTTAGGAAAGTTTGAGAGTAAGACAGATGAAGGGATATTTGTTGGTTACTCTATTCAAAGTAAAGCTTATATGGTATTCAATCAAAGGACCAGGATCATAGAAGAATCAATGAACATCACTTTTAATGAAAACACTGTTAATCCTGATGGAAGAGGTCCTGAATCACTGTTTGATATTGATGCACTTAATACTGCTTTTAGATATACAAATGTGGATTCTATTGCAGGTACAAGTGCAGGTACAAATGCAGGAACAGGTGCTGGAGAAGGTAGATCAGACTCAGGAATGCCAGCTGGAAAGAAGAATGATTCATTGGAATACATTTTGTTTCCAATTTGGTCTCCTGATCCCCCAGAAGTGTTTGAATCTGATCAACCAAAGACATCACAGAATTTGGAATCAGAAAAATCAGATAAAACATCATTTACTCATGTTGATGATTCTGATAGACCAGTTATGGAAGACAGTGCAGAAGACAGTGATATGAGTCCAGCACAGAAGTATTCAAAGGTAGATGTGAATGTTGATCAGACACCAACAATACAACTTGACAAGGAGCAGGAACAATTGAATTATTTACATTTGATGAGCTCTACTCCTTTGTCAAAGAGAATTTCAAGAGATGTGTCAAGTAGTGAGTCTGGACAAGAAGGAAATTATACCAACTTGGAGGTGGAGATACAAGAAACAGCAGCATCTAAATACATTACTCATAAAGATCATCCACTTGAGAATGTAATAAGAGATATTGAATCTGCTGTTAAAACAAGAAATCAAAGTCAGGTGTTTGAAGCTTCAGCAAATGAGGATGAAGTAATTCTTGATACAGAAGCAGTTAATACTTCTTTGTTTGCCTGTTTTCTGTCTCAAACAGAACCAAAGAAGGTTACTGAAGCTTTGAGAGATCCTAGTTGGATTGAAGCTATGCAAGAGGAGTTGCTTCAGTTTAAGATTCAAGAAGTCTGGACATTGGTTGATTTGCCCAAAGGGAAGAGGGCAATTGGTACTAAATGGATTTTCAAAAACAAGAAAGATGAAAGAGGTATAGTGATCAAAAACAAGGCTAGATTGGTTGCACAGGGATATTCACAAGAAGAGGGAATTGATTATGATGAAGTTTTTGCACCTGTTGCAAGAATAGAGGCAATCAGATTGTTTTTGGCTTATGCTTCATTCAAGGGATTCATTGTGTATCAGATGGATGTTAAGAGTGCTTTTCTGTATGGCACTATACAGGAAGAGGTTTATGTATGCCAACCACCAGGGTTTGAAGATTCCAAGTTTCCTGATAAAGTTTTCACACTTGAAAAAGCTCTTTATGGATTACATCAAGCACCTAGAGCTTGGTATGATACTTTTTCAGATTATCTGTTGCAGAATGGATTCAAAAGGGGTGCAATAGATAAAACTTTGTTCACTAAAAGGATTAAGGATGATATACTACTAGTTCAAGTCTATGTAGATGATATCATTTTTGGTTCAACAAAGGATAGTCTTTGCAAGGAGTTTGAATCACTAATGCATGAGAAGTTCAAGATGAGCTCCATGGGGGAATTAACATTTTTCTTGGGGTTGCAAGTGAAGCAGCAGAAGGAAGGAATCTTTATTCATCAAAGTAAGTATGTTAATGATATACTGGATCGGTTTGGATACAAAGATGCAAAGGTTGCAAGCACACCAGTGGAGACAAACAAGAAATTACATTCAGATCTTGATGGGGAGAGTGTGGATGAACATCTTTTCAGATCAATGATCGGGTCTCTTATCTATCTCACTTCATCAAGGCCTGACATCATGTTTGCAGTGTGCTTATGTGCAAGATTTCAAGCTAATCCAAAACTATCACATCTTCATGCAGTCAAAAGAATATTTAGATATTTAAAGGGTCAACCAAAATTGGGCCTTTGATATCCAAAGTTTACATCTTTTGATCTGATAGCTTATACAGATAGTGATTATGGAGGAGCTAATCTGGACAGGAAATCTACATCAGGAGGTTGTTAATTTTTGGGAGATAGATTGTTTTCATGGCAATGCAAGAAACAAACCACTGTATCTACATCTACAGCAGAGGCAGAATATGTAGCAGCTGCAAGTTGCTGTGCACAAGTGCTATGGATTCAGAATCAGATGTTAGATTACGGTTTTACCTTTCTTAATACTCTTATTTTTATTGATAACAGTTCTGCAATCAGTATTATCAATAACCCAGTTAAACATTCTAAAACAAAGCACATTGAAATTAGATATCATTTCATTAGAGACTGTAATGAGAAAAGACTTATTCAAATTTTGAAAGTTCATACTGATCATCAGTTTGCTGATCTGTTTACTAAAGCATTTGATGTAGGCAGATTCACATTCTTGGTTACTAGTATTGGAATGATCAATTTGTCTTAAGTATTTTTCTTATCACTGCTTTCTGTGAATAATATTTAATGTGCTTCAATTTGGGTTAATACTGATTTGTTAATTAAACACTGATAGTGTGTATTGTGTATAGTTATCACTGTTTATTACTTTAAGTATAAACAGTGGTAATAATCACTTTACCACTGTTTTTGTATGATTAACACTGTATTCTTGTATTTTTGTTCGTGTTAACACTGTAGGTTATATTTCTATGCTTTGGAGTCTAACCACTGCAGGTGTATACTTTGGCGTTTTACTGCTTGTTGGAGTTTAGCTTTCGGTAAAAAAAAAAAAAATCACTGCTTTGTTTATATGATATTACTAGATCTTAAGTACTACTTGTATTAAGTTAGCACTGCCTTGGTCGGTTGGTACTGCTTATACAAGTGAGCACTGCTAGCTTTATTATGTAAATGATGCATTTGAAAAACCAAGTGTTGATTATCACTGATGGTTAAATCTCACAATTATCACTGAGCGTGTTATTTTTCTTAATTAACACTGTTTTAGTTATAATTGGGGATCTGATCAAATTAGGGTTTACAACTGATTTAATTTCAGTATTTAACTCTCAACACTTAGGGTTTTTCATTACGCTTTCCAAATTACACATACAAACCACTTCGCTAAGTCTCATATCTTCTGTACATCATCTTCGTTTCTCTTCGAATTAGTGATTTATTATCATGGCATTTACTTCATCTACTGTTCAATTACCGATTGGAAAAGATCACAATATGATCGCATTCTTGATGAAACCTGCTGAGGCAAACGAGTATGTGGAAATCATTGATTTTCTTCGTGCTTCACATATTCGTCATGCTCTTACTGTGGCACCCAGAATATCTCATGAACATATCAACAATTTCTGGGTGAATGCTTCGATTGAAGAGGAACAGGGGATTAAACAGATCGTTTCAAAAGTCATGGATACACGAGTTGTAGTCACTGAAGCTACTGTTAGAGCTTCATTACAGCTAGATGATGAGACAGGTATAACATATTTGGATGATTCTTTTATGTATGATACTCTTCGGTTGATGGGTTATGAGGGTTCCTTTGAAATTTTTACTTTTCAGAAAACCTTATTTTCTCATCAGTGGAGATTTTTGATTCATATAATTTTGCACTATTTATCATCTAAAAGATCATCTTTTGAACAGTTTGGAAGCAACATTGCTTATGCAATTGCTTGTCTTGCAACTGGTCAGAGATTCAATTTTTCAAATCTGATATTTTCTGGTATGCTTAGGAACATTGAGCAACCAAAGATTAAATTTTTGATGTATCCACGATTTGTGCAGTTGTTCTTAAATGAACAAATTCCTAATTTAACTGCACTTGATAAAGTTATTGGTATTGTCTCTTTTAAACCAAAAGTTTTTGTAAATATGAAGAGAGATACTAAATTTTCTGGGAAGGTTACAGCATTATTTTCTACTATGCTTCCTGCACCTTCCACCACAGCATCAGTACAACCAACTGAAGCTGAACCAGCTGCTGAGAGAATGGTTCCACCCACCACTTCTCAACCCACAGTAGCTGAGGGTATTAAAAGAAAACAAGGGACCAAAACAGCTAAATCTTCTAGAGCTAAAAAGGCTAGAACACAGATGTCTGAGGATCATGTTGCTCAGTCATCTCAGTCAATGGACAGTGGTCCAGAACAACATGTGGTCCATAAGGAGAGGGGTGACCATTCTGAAAGGGCTGCTTTTACTGTTTCTAGTCCACTGGCAGAGCAGGATAGAAGTAACATAAATAAGACCCAATCAGAGGCAACACCTGGACATGATTCTTTACCTGTAGATGATCCTAGTGGTCCCAGTACCAAGAATCAAGGGGACTTTGATGATCATGCTAGGCATGAGTCAGAGTTTGATAATGTCAATGATTCACCAAAGGATTCACATCCTGAAGGTGTTGAGGCTAGAACTAACTCAGAATTGACGGCTATGATTGACTATGTCTGGTCAAAATTTGTTAAGGAAAGGAAAAAGAATAGAGCTAAGGATGAGATTGTGGCTCAATTGCAGAGGAGAGTGCAGCAGTTAGAGAAGATTATCATTGATTGTTTGAAGAAAGGAAGAAAGTATGTGGTCCATGATACTTCTGAACCTGAAGATGCTTATCAATTTCAGCAAAATGCTTTCAAAAAGGGGGAGAAGGTTTGGACAAATATGGGTGATAAGGTAAATAAGGATGATAAGTTTGTGGATGATGATGAGAAGGTTGATGAGGATATTGAGATGGAACAACCTGAGGATGATGAGTTTGTACATACACCTCCAACACCACCAACAGAGCCAGAGATGAATGAACCAGTAAATGAATCAGTGGAAACATAAATGAATGAACCAGAGGCTGATGATAATGTATCTGAACATACTGAGGTTATTGGTTCAGTTGATCAAACTGCAGAGGTTGATATGGGCGCTAAGACTGAGGAGCTAAAGATTGATGATGATGATGATGATGGTGATGAGGTTAATAAACAAGAGATAGCATTTGAAAAAGAAAAGACTGATGCTCAACAACAATTTGAAAAAACTAGAAAAAAGAGCATTCCAGTTAAACCTGCTAAGATGACATGAACAGGGAAGAAGGTTGAAACACCAAAGAAACAATCTACACAACCATCTTTGCTTGGTTTTACAATTAGAGAACCTGCTGCAGCTCCTGTTCATCAAAAGAAAGATTTGCCAAAGATTGATCCCAAAGATAAAGGCAAGGGAAAGCTGGTTGAAGAACCAAAGAAGAAAAAGCCAAAACCAGTGCCAACTGATGCAACTGCTCATGATCCAGAATATGCACAAAGATTACATGCTGAGCTCAATGCAGAAGACTTGATTGATGTTGAGATTGAGCCAGGTAAATTTGTTAAAATGACAAAGGAACAAGTGGCAGAATGAGATGAGTACTTGTTGAGAGAGCAAAAGCAGGATGATATTGAGTATCTGGTTGATCAAATCAAGAAGAAGAAAGCAGAAGAGGCAAGAAAGAAAAGGGTAGCTAAACCACCTATTAAAGCTCAGATGAAGAAGAGTTTGATTGCAAAGTTAAAAGGTGGGTATATTCCTCTGAATGCTTTGAAGCAGATGAGTTTGGAGAGATTGCAGAGTTTGTGGGATAAGGATGATATGAATCCTGAAGTGATTGAGAGGAAAGAAAAAGAAAAGAAAGAAGCTGAAAAAAGAAAAGAAAAAAACTGAAAGAGAAAAGAAATTAAAAGAAAAGGAAGAAAAGGAAAAGAAAGAAAGAAGAATTAGAGAGAAAGAAAAGAGAATTGGATGAAATTCCTGATAGAGAAAGGAATGTTGATGAATTGAAGGAATTAATTCTGTTACAACCAGTGGAATCAGAGGTAATTAATGTTGATTTGCCTGGGATTATTGATTGGTCCATTGAACAGTTTGTTAATCCTGTTAAGATTCACAAGATTAAAATTGAAAGAGCAGATGAAAATGTATCTTGGTGGAGATCTTTTAGGGATTTGATAAGAGGATCAGTAGAACTGATTTGGTCAGAATGTATGAGATTGGGATGGAGAAGGATTTGGATTCAAAGAAGTTTGATAATCTGGTTGAGAAGGTTACATGGCATTGGATTAAAGCAATGTTTGAACCAGAAGAGTTTCCATTTCAATTTAGTACGTTCAGCAAGGTCAAGAATTGGATTTATCATGCCAAACCAGGAGTACATCAGATTGTTATGGATGATGCAGTGTTTATGTGGATGTTGACAGATAGATTTTATGATATAAATCTGAGATTTTTGATGAGCATGAGAAATGCAAGGTTACAAGCTGCCGTTTTAGATGATGTAGCTCTGGATTTGGTTTATATGGTGCTGAATCAGATTTATAAGAAGGAGGAGATAGATAGAAGGAAGAAAAGAAAAGACTGACAGTTTTGAAAGAATTTTGTAAAGCTCATAATGGAGGATTAGAAGAAACTTAATACTGTGAAGGACATATTAAGTTTAGGGGGAGATTGTTAGGTCAAAACTGTTTCTGGATTGAAGAAGTTGTTGATGAGAAGACAAAGAGTACAAAGTGTTTAAAACTGTCTGTGTTGAAGGATAAAACTATTTTCATAAAGCTACAACTGATAGAAGAAATCTGAAGAGAAGACAAGTGTTACAACTGATTGAAGATAGATTTCAACTGATAGTTATCTGTCTGTAAGTAGTTAAAACTGCTTATGTATCTGTAACTGTTAGTTATATATGTAGCAGTTAACACTGATTATATATTTGTACTTAGTCTTATATTACAATTGAAGCAGTTACCACTGAATGTGTAATAGCCACAACTGTTTACTTCAGAATGGTAGTTACAAATGTTTATGATTTTGTGATAAGTATGAGTCAGTTATGGAAGTTATTTTATTCCATATTTGTAGGAGATTGTATAGGACTCTATGTGTTATAAATAGAGATCCTTTAGACCTAGATAGGTTAAGGTTTTGTGCAGCTTCAAGGTTTTCTGTAACCCTAATACATTAAGTGTATTCGTCTTATATCATTAATAAGATTGAAGCTTTCGGTATATTATTGTGTTCATCATATTAATTTGTTGATCTTCTTAATAATATTGAGTGTGATTACGCAACTTCTCAATAATATATTCAAGGCTTATTATATACGATTGTTTATTAAGTTAAACAGGGACTAACAGAAGAAAATCAAAGGTGCGAAAAATTGGCACCAAAGAAAATACTCGAAGAAGTCCGTGATAAGAAAGAAAAGATTTCCGAAAGAAAAGCAAAGAAAAATATCCTTGGAAATTCTCTGGCAAAGAAGTTCTGAAGAAAGAAAAAGAAAATAAAAAGCAGAAAAAGAAAGAAAAGAAAAGAAAAAAATAAAATAAAAATAAAGCTAAGTGCTTCAAAGTATCAACCGTTCAAAGGAAGATCCGACAGAAGACGAGTAGCTATCTTCTTCGTTCTACAATAAGTTTTTCATGATTCTTAGGATGCCTAAGATAAGCAACCCTTTCAACCAAAAATCACCACTATCCATACCCATTAACCCTCACAAAACATCACAACCCACTTGAATGTCTTGGGATAATTAGCACCGTCCTCTTCCTAAGTGGAGGAGATCCGATTCTCGACCAAGCTTATGATGATGAGTGCTGCATGACTGGCTATTTGAGCGATTTCAATTGTGCTTGAATGATAGGAAACCCGATACACTATGAGTGAATTGAGTGACCACCTTTAGTGAGATCTCCTAGTCATGTATACTCCAAGATCACGAGATTTGGAAAGTATGCCTGGGAAAGTCAGTACTTATTTCTGAAAAGATCATCTTAACCTTCCCTGTATTCTCTAAATAATTTTCCCATATGACAAAGTGGTGACTTCTTGGAAATGTTTTAACTCACCTAAACTATTATAAAAATGTTTTCGCTAGGACATAACTAATATGTTGCTTGAGGAGAAGCAATTTCTAAGTGTGGGATACATGATGTGACCTAAAAAGTCATATTTTTAAGTATATATTTCTGCACTTTTTGGACTATTCTTTGGTGAAAATATTTCAAAACAATCATTTATCATCAAAAATCACCAAGGGAGTCTAAATACGGGCATTGCTACAAAAATCAGTTAAAACATCCGTTTTGCACGCAAACCGAGGCAAAAAAATTCACCTTAAATATTCCATTCTTGATTATCCTATCAAATTAGATCTTAATGCATATTTTATGATTCAATAGGAAAATCCAAGATCGGTGGTGAAAGAATCAAGAGAAACGGGTGAAGAATGAAGAAGATGTGCAGTCTGGAAGCCCGCCGATCGTCATCCGGAACACGGAGAAGTCAAACACTTCCAAATTTGGCAAACTTAGTGTCATTAGAAGCGTAACGGAAAAACGAAGCCAACGGCGAAAGAATCAAGCAAATCGGACTCCATACGAAGAAGATACGGACGAACCAAGCAACCGAGAAGTCAGTGGAGGCCAAACCAAGCACCAACCCCCCCCCCCCCTTTGGCACTAGGTACCATATACGGTACCTTAAGTGCCGTATACGGCCCTTAGGGTGCCGTATATGGGGTTGGTTGGCTTGTGCAAATGCCGTTTGCCCCCCCTGGTCCGCTCGCCCCGTATGCTGCTTTGATGCTTGTATTTCGTGCTTCAAGACTTGTACCAAGGCTTCCACCCTTCTCCTATAAATACCTCACTCATTTCACCATTTCAAAACACACCTTACACCTCTCATTCCATACTTCTCTTTCTCTCTCTAGAATTCTCTCTCTTGCACTACTATTAGGAGTTAGAGGAGAATTGTTCTTGTAGTTAGTTCCTCTCTCTAGTTTCTCTCTCTAGCACTACTCTTAGGAGTTAGAGGAGAACTAGAGGGAGGGAAACCTTTCTTTTAGATTAGTTATGTAGTTAATTAGTAGATGCTAGCTTATGTAATGCTTGGATATTAATGAAGAAATACAAGTGTTATTCTGCTCGCAATTCTTATCGGTATTTTCTATCCTTTCTATTATTAATTTGTCATATTGTTCTTGTTTGATGTATGTGATTTATTAATATTAGAAATGTTTATTGCTATGCATTGTGAGTAGTGTGCTTGTATGTTTGCCATGATTAATGAGTAGTTTGTTGTGATATATCTAATTGGGATAACATCATTATGAAACAACGAAGGTAACGTTATACGGCTTTCATTTGTATAGCGCCGGAATCATCACGAATGTGTGTAGTACGGAACGTGGAAGCTATGAAAGTTATGGGCACAATCCGTTGTGGAAATAATGATTCCCAATTGTAACATGCCGTTACTCTGCCTGTATGAATCTAAACTGTTTGTGAACTTATAAGCTGAACCTCTGCCCGTTTATTTGTCCAACTTATGCTGTGGTTTGTATCCTCCTCCCTAGAACCTGACCAATTGCTAGAAGTAGGATTGCTAACTATTCTGTGTATGATGATCAATGAACTCAACATGGTCGTTGTTCCCTTGATTGAAACATATCCGAGGGACACGAAGCATAGGATTAGAGATAGATTAGGTTCATGCTTATCTGTTGTGTATCTTTGGGACAACTTCCGGGGTACCCATGATGTAATCCTTAGGTCAGTACTGTGATGCTAGTATTCCGTCCTATTGCATGTTATTGTTTGATTGTTGCTTAGGTACTACATACTAGACATACAATAACACTGTTGCTGCCTTAATGATTATGTTTTCATAAACATGATAAATGTAATACAGATAGGTTTGAAAACTTGTGGTGCTGTTTAACTATACATTTATGATTTTAAACTAAACTATCGCCTTTCCTCCAATAAACGTGGTTAGAACCTTTATGACAAGGAGTAGCTAACCATTGATCAAACGGTCACTACCTATCTATGTTTTCCAAAACGAACATGGTCTGATTTTGAAGCTGTGGAAATACTGCCCAACTTATCGTATAGTACACCGTGAATTAATCAGGGATTTATTGGGCTGGGATTTATAAAGTGAACGGGTTGTTTAGCTATCATAGATGGTTTTACTGTAATACAAGCTTAGATATATTGAGTTCAGATAGCCGTAAAGTATGTAATCCAGGATAAAGCCCTAAAACGTCCGAGTATCCGGTAAGCCGTGGAAAGGCCGTAGGCTGAACACTGTATTACATCCTGGCTGAGTCTGTGATCCAGGAAAGACTGTAAAACGGGTGAATACACAATGTAACCGTGGAAAACCTGTAAGTTGAAGACTGTATCACAGCCGAATAACGCTGAACTCAATCACAACCATTAATGTATAAGTTAATCAGTCACCACCTGTCTTAAATCTTAAATGCCTTGCCCAGCTTAGATACCTCTGTATGTGTTAAAGAAAGGTCAGTCGATAAATCACGGATTGTCGCCTTATTCCTGCACCCCATCTGGAGGGTCACTTGGTCTCATCACAAGAGACGGTGAGGGGGGTTTCAAGGCAGTCTGATCTGACCATACTCTCGATAGCCTAGTACTCAGTGACATACTGATCGGTTAACCTGATCAGTAGGGTGCTAGTGTTTACACTACAAGATATTGATGTACAAAATCTAGTTATAAAAATAAACTAAGAAATACTGACACTTAACTATTACACAACTGAGGTAAGTATACGCTATCGCTTATAATATAGCTACAGTAAGTCTAGGTTCGTTCCACAGGGAATGTAAATTAAATACTTAAAATATAATTAATTTAAATACTGAAAAAGACTTGAGTTTTGCGTAACCGAATTGTTACTTTGCTTAAACTACTAATATTAAACTAAAAGTAAAGTAAACTCAGAAAGAGTTAAATTTGATTTATTAAACTTATTCAAATATTAAAAACGACACTTACTTGAACTAGCTCACTAATGATTTTCGAGTTGTTTTATAAAATCAGGTTATCTAGCAATCAATGCTCCTCTTAATTTAGATCAGGTTTAACGTTCGCCATGACCTTCACATAAATCTTGATTAACTAATTAATAATTTAATTTAATGAAAGACGTTCATCAATATCATCACCTTATACATTTAAGTTTAATTATTTAATTTATACCAAATCTGCGTTCGCTATCATTGGATTAATCATACATAGACATATAATCAAATAATGAAATAACTTTGTGACAAACGTTCGCTATAGCCACTAATTAAATCACTAACAAGCTTCAATTATATATAAAACTTAAACACATAATAGTTTCAATTAAACATTAATTAAATTGCAATAGATAGTTTATTTATATTGAATATATGAATCTTAATTAAACTAAGATTAGTGCGTCCACTTAACCTATACCTTAATTTCAATTCAATAATTTAAGATTTAATCTAGTGAATAACTTCCGTCAACTTCACCCACTTACACATTCATGTTTAAACGATTATCTTGTTTAATATATGCTTCCGCAATCAATTAACAATTATTCATAGACAAATAATTATAATAAACTATTATATGAAAAAGCTCCCGCTAAATTGATCATATAATAATTTACCAACAAAATAAATCAATTAATATAAACTCAAATATATAAGGTTCAAGATTAAACAGAAATAATTCAACATAAATATTAAAAGATAACAACCCTAATCATTAGATCACATCATTCAAGTAAGTGCAAAGAAATTTAGCTACTCATAATCATTATAAAAGAAACACAAATAATAATTTTAAATAAAGTAAACATTATTATTAAATAATAAAAGAATGCAAACCAAATAATTATTATACCCTTACAATGATTGTGCGTAACCCTAACTTCTTTTGCTCCAAAAGCTCGCTCCTAAACCCTTAGAAAAACCCCTAAATTCGAATTTAAAGTTAAAAACCCGAATTTAGGATTTTATTTTCGACTTTGGGGTTTAATCCAATGAAAAAGTTGTACAAAATTCGTATACAGAAGGCTGCTATTTATAATTATGCTGAGGCGGTCCCAACCGCCGGTTGGTTATTTTATGTGAACCGGCGGTTGATTGCTTTTAAAAATCCGTACGCTAAACATCCACCGCCATACGTTATGCATCCAGCCAACTCCATTTTTCTTCTAGAATATTCTAGACAAAGCATGACTTGAGCTGCTCTTTTTCTTTGGACGTTTGACTTCAACTTGGAATGGGCCCCATGCTTTCTTTTTACTGCGCATCTTCTGCTTCTTCACATGATCTATAAAACAAAGATCATCATTTTATTATTTATTATTATTATTAAATATAAAACATTAACTTTATTATTAAATTGTTATAATTTAACTTATTACTACCTCCGTCTCAAAATTATAGTCCATCTTTCCTTTTTGGGACGTCCCAAAATAATTGTCCACTTCCTATTTCAACCAATAAGAAAATAGTTTAGTGGGTGCAGATTCTATTTGAGTGGTTGAAAACTGTTGTGGTCCCACTTTTATTAAACTGTGTGCTTTTTGTTGGTGGACAATAATTTTGAGACGGAGGGAGTATTATGCTATGTATTACGTATGATCACATGATCATATAATTATTATTATTTATTTATTATTTAATATTATTTACTAACTATATTTTTATACTATTATTATAATTTAGCCCAACTAATTATTTGGTTCAACTTATAAACTCCAATAAATATTCAATCTAATTATTTCGCTCAATTCATTTTACTTCTCGAACTCAACTATTCGTAAACTTTATATATTTGTATCACTTTTTTAACTACTATGTACCAACTATATTTAGTCCAACTAACTTTTATACTAAAAATTACTTTATTTACTCCATTTTCATTCTTTTTTAATTCAAACACCTTTTCAACCTATATTATAAATATGAACCAAATCAGTATCTATTATTAGATAATGCAATATAAATGTAATAAAAATAGTAAATATTATTAACATAAATATAACATTATTTAATGTTATCAAATTATCCTCACACTTAACTTCTACTTGTCCTCAAGTAGACATATATTTATTCTCTTCATAAATTTTAGATAAGCCTCAAACTAATACTTAAGAATCAAAATACCTAAATTAAAATTTTGTTTTATTCTTTAAAAATTTAAACAATTTAATTAACATGGATAACTATAATGTACAAATAAAAATTTATTATTATTCTTGCAACATATAGTTCATGAATGATTACTAATATATTTTTCCACTTTAAACAATCTATATTCATATTTCTGAATACATCTTTATTGTTAGTATGTATATTACTTATAATTTTCACATATGATATACTCTTAAACTTAATCATGCAATTTTCTTTTATATTCAAAATAAATATATGAAATCAATATTTAAGAATCAAAACATTGGTGACAGGTCTGCATTTCCATGCAACAAAGCGACATAACTTGATTCAGGTAAAGCAATTTTTAAAAATCAAACCAGCGGTGACAGGTCTGTACAATCGTACAACAAAGCGACATAATTTGATTAATTTTATTTTTATTTTTAAAAGATTTTTCTTTCTTTTGCTTTATTTTAAGAATACTAATTAGAGACCAGGTCTGTACTTAGTACAACAGAGGAAACAATTAGTAAACCCCCAAATGTTTTCACATAAATATTAAGATATATAAAATTATGCATGATAAATTTAAAAATTAAGACTTTTTATGTCATACATCATATTATGTACCATAAAATAATATACAAGTTATTTTATTATTTTCTTAAAATTCAGAAATCCTCATATAGATTGCCTATTAGTACATCATATCATGTAACTATATATCACTTATTATTATTTTGCTTACATTATATGTACAAAACAGTTAATCCATGTTAAAGTCTAAACCTTTAAATATAAAACAAAACTTTTAATAAAAGTATTCTAACTAATAAATACCTAGTTATTAACTTAAAAATTTTAAATTTGATGAAAATTTAAAGAAAATTTTATAACTTAAAAACAAGTAAAATTTAAGTAAAAATTTAAAAGAAAATTTCTTTTCTTTCCCATCCCCACACTTAAATTGGACAATGTCCCCATTGTACTAAACATTAAAATTAAAAGTGAGAAATAGAAAAGAAATTAGAACAGAAAAACTTCCCTGATATTTCTTGAAAAGTCCACTAGCGCGCAAGAGCAAATCCGAGTCAGCAACATCATTCGAAATCACACAAAACAAACAAAACAAAACATAACATATAAAATAATTAAATACATAATTCAGACAGAAAAATAAATCCTAACTCACTTTCGTAGGAATCACGATTGCATTTAGCATATGCAATAAACCTTTAAACCCCTCGGTATCCCAAGTGGACGAGTTATAGTCTCGTGAGGGTTTCCAGTGAACACACCCACAAAGTTCAAAACTTTCCTTAATCATGTCGGATCCTCCTTCAAACTACCGCATCCTTTCCAATCATACTCACATGGAAAGATGTTATCATTTGTTTTATCATTCCTACGAAAATTCTTCTCAATACAAGTACTAATATGCACGTCAATTCTCCATTCAGTTGCTGGTAGCTTGTAAATCATCATAATGATTCCCCAATATCTTCTTGAAAATCCACCACATACCATAACCAAATAAATAAATAAATAAATAGCTATCTCTATTTTTCTAAAATCACCTTCAATACCATAGTTTCCCGAGCCTATATGGGATCTATTTTCTTTATCAGGTGGTTGATTTCTCCCAATGTCGTCCTACTCGTCAAACTTCATCTTATCAACATCTTCAAATAATGACAAATCTTTTGAAACCATACTAAAATAGTCGGGTGGTTCTTCAACACAGCTTGGTCGTGAACACACATTACTCTCTTCTAAAATAGCAACCCAATCTTTTTCTTGCAACCTATCTATCTGCTTATACACAATTTTCAACTCCTCAATATCCTTTATAGAAACCAATCCACTTAACCTCTTTGAGAAATCGTCTGGTGGTTTTGGTTCTTCTACCAATACAAATTCACTATCACATGGCAAAAGATTAGACTGCATATCCGTTGGCGATTCCTTAACTAAAACCTCGATTATCATCCGATTATCGTCCAACTTTTTAACTTCATCATGAAATGGATGAGAGTCATCCGTGCTCAAATCCACGATCTGTAACAAATCATCTTCAGTCATCGTCTCATCTTCATTATTTCTTAGCTCATTTAGCTCTCCATCATCAAAATCATTCAAAACCTGTAACTCATCATCCAAAACTGGGTCATCAAGCCTTGGCTGAATTTGATTCTCCAACTCAACCGCATACTCATTATTCTCAACCGATATAGGTACTTCCTCGATCTTGTTCTTGATACTTACCACTTCATTTTCCATCCCCTCATGCACATTATACGATTCAACTAGTAAACTCACAACATCAAACATAGGCATGACAGAAATCTCCTCAACTACTTCCTCCAATTTCTCTTCTTCAATATCCATATCTTCTTCTTCAACGTCAGAGTCTTCCCATTCTGAATCTTCTTTAACTTCCAACTCAATCATATCGAAATCCTGCAAAACAACTTGTGAGGTTCCATGAGGGTAATTTATAACTTCATAATCTTCTTCCTCCTTATCCGTTTCAGATTCACTATCATCCTGAAAAACAAAGTTAGAAAAATCTGCAACATCAACGTTAGAATCAAAATCATTAACCTCACTAGCCTCAACATCATCCACATGCTCGTTTGCATTGGCAAATGTATCATATTGCTTCTCATATTCAGGCACAATTTTATCCAATTCTTTATTGTGTCTCTCTGTCTGCTCTATCGCCTCTTTCCACAATCTTTCAAGATCTGAAATTTTTGGTTAATTATTGCAGAAATAGATAATATATTTTATAGTAATTTATCCTTATATTTATATACATTTTATTGCATTTATATGATTTTATATACTTGTTTTGTTAATAATTGCAGAAATGTATTTTAATTATGGCAATTATTTTAAATAGCGGCGCCAATAAACATACAAAAACTTTGATGTGTAAAATCTAGTTATAAAAATAAACTAAGAAATACTGACACTTAACTATTACACAACTGAGGTAAGTATACACTATCGCTTATAATATAGCTACAGTAAGTCTAGGTTCGTTCCACAGGAAATGTAAATTAAATACTTAAAATATAATTAATTTAAATACTGAAAAAGACTTGGGTTTTGCGTAACCGAATTGTTACTTTGCTTAAACTACTAATATTAAACTAAAAGTAAAGTAAACTCAGAAAGAGTTAAATTTGATTTATTAAACTTATTCAAATATTAAAAACGACACTTACTTGAACTAGCTCACTAATGATTTTCAGGATTGTTTTATCTCTTCAATGACTAAAGGTTCATCATTCCAAGACCTTGATCGACAGCGTTGGCTATCTATGAAATTCCTATTACCTTGGTAACACCCCTGTTGTGCATTCCTTACGCTCTGTATATGCCTTTCACGTGATATCATTGGCACATCATCGTCATCACTCTTACGACAAAGAGGTTTGTAATATTGATAATTGGAATAATAAGACATTGGTAAAATAAAATCTGCTAAAAACACAAACACTAAAAATGGTAAAACGTAACTATTTTACACAAAAGAAATAAAAACTAAATGATATAACTAAGAACTATAAAAGTAACTTTCTCAGAAAAATCTAAGAAAGGATCAATTAATTATAGTAAATTAAATTTATAAATTACTTTACAAAGCGTATCAAAAGTCCTCGGTAACTCCTTTGAACAGACACATAACAGAAGCGGAGAAATAGGTCAGCGCGAAGCTTATTAAAAACCTACTTCTTTTGGGAAGCAGAACGACCCGCCTTATACCTCCTTGTGTTTTGTTACAACGGGTGAGCCGATTTTTCAATTGACAAACTATGTACAATAATTTAATAATTTAATTCCCTAAGTATTTCTATAACAGTCCCCGGCAGCAGCGCCAATAAACATACAAAAACTTTGATGTGTAAAATCTAGTTATAAAAATAAACTAAGAAATACTGACACTTAACTATTACACAACTGAGGTAAGTATACGCTATCGCTTATAATATAGCTACAGTAAGTCTAGGTTCGTTCCATAGAGAATGTAAATTAAATACTTAAAATATAATTAATTTAAATACTGAAAAAGACTTGGGTTTTGCGTAACCGAATTGTTACTTTGCTTAAACTACTAATATTAAACTAAAAGTAAAGTAAACTCAGAAAGAGTTAAATTTGATTTATTAAACTTATTCAAATATTAAAAACGACACTTACTTGAACTAGCTCACTAATGATTTTCGGATTGTTTTATAAAATCAGGTTATCTAGTGTAACATCCCGTTTCTGGACCCGAAAATAAATTGTATTTTATTAAGTTAAGTTGGTTTATTTGAAAATAAACATGTAAAAGAGTCTCAGTTTTTATTGTGACAAGTGAAATGTTACTTGTTTTAAAAAGTTAAAGTTGACGGTAAAATAAAATATTTTGACTCGTGGGTATTTTCTGGTTCCAGACAATAGGTTAGGAAGGGGTATAATATTAAACATAATAAAATGATGGGGCGGTGTGAAGACCGACTCATTTCTTTCTTTTCACCTAAACTTCTCAAGTCTTGAAAACTTTCTCAAAGTTCTTCAAATCAAAGAAAATCAAAGAAAGATTTAACAAGTTGTGAAATTAAGTCATAGAATTAGATTCCTCATCATCATCACCATCTTGTGTATCTCTTGATTGTAAGTGTTCTTGAACTTTTTTCATAGAAATTTGGGTATAGAATAAATATAAGTGATTGGTATGAATTGAAGTTTAGAAATCATGTTTTGATAATTACTTGTTGATTATTCATTGATAGTTGATGATTTCATGATGATTATATGATAGAATTAGTTTGTGTTCTTTATATTGAGTTTATAAGTTAGGTTTTGGTAATTTTGGGGTTTGATGATGATTGATGTTTGAATCTCATGTTAGAATAGGTGGTTTGATGTTAGTATAAGTTTGTGGTCGAATTGTGGTTATTTTCTGTGTAAATTCGTATGTTGAAACTGAGTTTTTGAGTGAAATTGGTTTTGGTTCGTATAGTGTTCTTGCTGAAAGTGCAGGTCTGTTCTAAGCTGGGAATACGATCGTATTCCTGGAATACGATCGTGCTCACGGGAGTACGGCGTACTCCCCAGTGTATTCCCAAACGTACTCCTTAAAAATTTGTCTGATGTAATTTTAGCTCGGGAATACGGCGTATTCACAGGAATACGAACGTATTCAGTTGAGTACGATCGTACTCAAGGGAGTACGATCGTATTCCCCGGGTTTCAGGGAATTTGATGTTTAGCTTCTAGCTGTTGTGCTGTTTAATGATTGAACTAAACTTATAGTTGAATTGTTATATGATATGAATCATGGTTGATGATAGTAGTTTGGAAAATATTATGGATTATGATTTGGATTAAGTTATGGAACGAGATTCTAACTTGTTATCTTTGTGTTCTCAGATAAGCGGGCGGCCACTCAGTAACATTAGACCACTGAGTTTGGTGACCGGACGATAATTGGTGAGTGGTTACCGTAGTCCTCGGTTCAACCCAGTTGTAACAAGTTTGGTTACAACGGGTAACCAGGATAGTTTGAGTAGAAGTTAATGCCATGTTAAATTCGGTTATTTCAGTTGTTGATTATATTGATTGAGTTTGATTGATCAAGTTGTAAAAGTTGTTCTGTTGGTTTTACATAACAGCATATGATATCCCTTTATGTGACAAGTTGTTGAGATGAATTGGAGTGAGGTCAGCGTGCGGGTTGGGTTTGATTACTACTGTGTAGCTGTCTAGATTACTTGAATACACATAGTTGAAGATTAACCTATTCAGTGAAAGTAGTAATCAGGCTATCGGTAGATCATTGGGAATGGCATGGCGCCCAGTGGTCGTGGTTTCTGGTATTGTTGTTTATATAAGTTGTATTATCAGGAACCGCCGATCCTCACGTAGTTATGTGCTTATGTGTTTAACTAGTTGTTGTTATCAGTTGTAAGATTTGTTATAAATGGATTGAACCGTCGGTTACGGTTCCATTCACTTAGCAAAGGCTAATCCCCTCATTGTGGAATGTTTTGCAGATTTTGGTTAGTTGTTGATGTAGCTTGGATAGTAGCAGTTGACTGGGTGTTTGACTAATCTGGCGCAACTCTGACTTTTGTTAATGTTTTGAAAAGTTTTATATCACCCGGATATAGTAGAATGGTTTGTAACAATAGAAGTTTGTAAAAATTTTAATTAGCAGGTTTTGTAAATATTGTAAGCATATGTTTTGGGACCACGCTTTGGTGTATAATATAAAGTATGTTTGTATGTAAAAGTTGGGGTCTTACAAGTTGGTATCAAAGCATAGGTTTGGGCGAATTGGGCATTTGCGAATGTTCAATCCCAAATCTATTTGGTGTTAGTCAAACATTTCGGTACGTGGGATTAGCTTTGGGATTGGGGATTGGTTAGTATAGTGAATGCTAACGATTAACAAGTTGCAAGTTGTGTTTTGGTTGTGAGTACAGGTATGGCAGATAACGAGAACCCGACTCCCAATGATGTTACTAGAACTGAGCTTCCACCTCCACGAAACAATGAGGGTAATCAGGGTGGTACTTCTAATGTTCATCAAGAGGAAATTAGTCAAGAGGATTACTTGTTGCAACTAGAGGATGAAGTGATAAGACTTAAAAAGATAGAACAGTTGTACTTGGAACAACAAGCTAGGTTAGCTCAGCAAACTTATCAGTTTCCTTCACCACCACCACAGAATAAGTTGTGTTCGTTTAAGACATTTAAGGCTAGTGGTCCGAAAGAATTTGAAGGAGGCAATAATCCTTCAGTAACATTGAATTGGTTGAGAGATACAGAGAAAAAGTTTGAAGTGTGTCTGTGTGAAGAAGAATTAAAGGTTGGTTATGCTGTGCAATTACTGAAGGGACAAGCGATGAATTGGTGGGATTCTATAACTGAGCAATTGACAAAGGAGCAAAGATCGAGAATTACTTGGGCAGAGTTTCATAATGAGGTTTGTAGACAGTTTTGTTCAGAGTTTGATATGCTTAGAATTAGACAAGAGTTTACGGATTTGAAGTTAACTGAACAAATGTCGATGGATGACCTTATTAATCAATTCACTGAGAAGTTACGTTTTGTTCAACAATGGGTCCCGGATGATAGGATGAGGATTAATCACTTTGTAGGAACTCTACCACCGGAATATTGAACTAGTGTAAGATTGGCAGGTACTCTTACACAGGCTTTTACTTTAGCCCGATCTGTAGATGGTGACATGAGAGCTTATGGTAAAATGAACAAGGAAAAGAGTTCCTCACAGGTTAAGAGTAGTTCTTCGGGAAACAAAGGACAGACTAGAAGAGTAGTTTATAATGATGATTCGGTGGGAAGTAATCCATGGTGTGTAAATTGTAAGTCGAAACATTCTGGTCCGTGTACTTCAGAGACTATGAGATGTGTTAAGTGTGGGGTATTTGGTCATGGTATGCGGGATTGTACTTTTCCATAGTTTGTTTGTTGGAATTGTAAAAAGGAAGGACATAGATCACTGAACTGTCCGGAGAAGACAATGCAAGGTTCGGGTTTGGTTGGGAGTGTGGCCTCGGGTTCTGCGTCATCTGTTGGGCAAAAGAGAAAGATTCCACCGGCTACAGGAAGGGCTTTTCAAATGACGGCGGAGAATGTTTTTGGACTTGATAGTGATGCGACAGGTATATATTATGTTTATTGTTCTTTTAACATACAGTAATGTGATTAGAGTTGTATGTTAATAGGAGAATTGATTATGTTTAGTTTAATTGAGTGTGGTTGGATTTCGGGGACGAAATCCTATAAGGGGGGAAGATTTGTAACATTCCGTTTCTGGACCCGAAAATAAATTGTATTTTATTAAGTTAAGTTGGTTTATTTGAAAATAAACATGTAAAAGAGTCTCAGTTTTTATTGTGACAAGTGAAATGTTACTTGTTTTAAAAAGTTAAAGTTGACTGTAAAATAAAATATTTTGACTCGTGGGTATTTTCTGGTTCCAGACAATAGGTTAGGAAGGGGTATAATATTAAACATAATAAAATGATGGGGCGGTGTGAAGACCGACTCATTTCTTTCTTTTCACCTAAACTTCTCAAGTCTTGAAAACTTTCTCAAAGTTCTTCAAATCAAAGAAAATCAAAGAAAGACTTAACAAGTTGTGAAATTAAGTCATAGAATTAGATTCCTCATCATCATCACCATCTTGTGTATCTCTTGATTGTAAGTGTTCTTGAACTTATTTCATAGAAATTTGGGTATAGAATAAATATAAGTGATTGGTATGAATTGAAGTTTAGAAATCATGTTTTGATAATTACTTGTTGATTATTCATTGATAGTTGATGATTTCATGATGATTATATGATAGGATTAGTTTGTGTTCTTTATATTGAGTTTATAAGTTAGGTTTTGGTAATTTTGGGGTTTGATGATGATTGATGCTTGAATCTCATGTTAGAATAGGTGGTTTGATGTTAGTATAAGTTTGTGGTCGAATTGTGGTTATTTTCTGTGTAAATTCGTATGTTGAAACTGAGTTTTTGAGTGAAATTGGTTTTGGTTCGTATAGTGTTCTTGCTGAAAGTGCAGGTCTGTTCTGATCGTATTCCCGGAATACGATCGTACTCACGGGAGTACGGCGTACTCCCCAGTGTATTCCCAAACGTACTCCTTAAAAATTTGTCTGATGTAATTTTAGCTCGGGAATACGGCGTATTCACAGGAATACGAACGTATTCAGTTGAGTACGATCGTACTCAAGGGAGTACGATCGTATTCCCCGGGTTTCAGGGAATTTGATGTTTAGCTTCTAGCTGTTGTGCTGTTTAATGATTGAACTAAACTTATAGTTGAATTGTTATATGATATGAATCATGGTTGATGATAGTAGTTTGGAAAATATTATGGATTATGATTTGGATTAAGTTATGGAACGAGATTCTAACTTGTTATCTTTGTGTTCTCAGATAAGCGGGCGGCCACTCAGTAACATTAGACCACTGAGTTTGGTGACCGGACGATAATTGGTGAGTGGTTACCGTAGTCCTCGGTTCAACCCAGTTGTAACAAGTTTGGTTACAACGGGTAACCAGGATAGTTTGAGTAGAAGTTAATGCCATGTTAAATTCGGTTATTTCAGTTGTTGATTATATTGATTGAGTTTGATTGATCAAGTTGTAAAAGTTGTTCTGTTGGTTTTACATAACAGCATATGATATGCCTTTATGTGACAAGTTGTTGAGATGAATTGGAGTGAGGTCAGCGTGCGGGTTGGGTTTGATTACTACTGTGTAGCTGTCTAGATTACTTGAATACACATAGTTGAAGATTAACCTATTCAGTGAAAGTAGTAATCAGGCTATCGGTAGATCATTGGGAATGGCATGGCGCCCAGTGGTCGTGGTTTCTGGTATTGTTGTTTATATAAGTTGTATTATCAGGAACCGCCGATCCTCACGTAGTTATGTGCTTATGTGTTTAACTAGTTGTTGTTATCAGTTGTAAGATTTGTTATAAATGGATTGAACCGTCGGTTACGGTTCCATTCACTTAGCAAAGGCTAATCCCCTCGTTGTGGAATGTTTTGCAGATTTTGGTTAGTTGTTGATGTAGCTTGGATAGTAGCAGTTGACTGGGTGTTTGACTAATCTGGCGCAACTCTGACTTTTGTTAATGTTTTGAAAAGTTTTATATCACCCGGATATAGTAGAATGGTTTGTAACAATAGAAGTTTGTAAAAATTTTAATTAGCAGGTTTTGTAAATATTGTAAGCATATGTTTTGGGACCACGCTTTGGTGTATAATATAAAGTATGTTTGTATGTAAAAGTTGGGGTCTTACATCTAGCAATCAATGCTCATCTTAATTTAGATCAGGTTTAACGTTCGCCATGACCTTCACATAAATCTTGATTAACTAATTAATAATTTAATTTAATGAAAGACGTTCATCAATATCATCACCTTATACATTTAAGTTTAATTATTTAACTTATACCAAATCTGCATTCGCTATCATTGGATTAATCATACATAGACATATAATCAAATAATGAAATAACTTTGTGACAAACGTTCGCTATAGCCACTAATTAAATCACTAACAAGCTTCAATATTATATAAAACTTAAACACATAATAGTTTCAATTAATTAATAATTAAATTGCAATAGATAGTTTATTTATATTGAATATATGAATCTTAATTAAACTAAGATTAGTGCGTCCACTTAACCTATACCTTAATTTCAATTCAATAATTTAAGATTTAATCTAGTGAATAACTTCCGTCAACTTCACCCACTTACACATTCATGTTTAAATGATTATCTTGTTTAATATATGCTTCCGCAATCAATTAACAATTATTCATAGACAAATAATTATAATAAACTATTATATGAAAAAGCTCCCACTAAATTTGTCGCACCCCCAAGTTTACATGCGGAAGCGGGTCAAATCGGGGCGCGACTAATCAATACACAAAGCACACAAGTTATATAATGAACGACCACTACATGCGTCGTTTTACAAAATACATTGATTAACGTAAGAGTCTACATATGGTTTACAAAAGATGAGTTCGCATAGATATTTGAGAGATTCTAATACATATCTAATTTATACAAAATATAGAAATGCAAGGAAATCTCTTGATGATTATATGATTGCATGCGACTCGAGCTACAGTATCCTGATGGGCAGTCCAACCTACTGCTGAGTACCTGAGATAACATGCTAAAAGGTCAGCTATAAAGCTGGTGAGCTCACAGGTTTGATATGATAATATATGATTTGTGAACCGCAAGATTTAACGATTTGATTTACAAAGCATGTAAATAAATGAGTAATGAGTATCACATGAATATTTGTAATTAAACAAATAAGTAAAGATTGATACAACTAACATGAGCACATAGTCTGAGCTTAACTGAGGGGTCAGGATCACAATCAAGTGCCTGATCGAGGGTGCCTCTATGCGTATGCCTAATCAACATACGTTTGAACAAATGATAATGCGTCCGTTTGACAGGTTAGTGCTTGCTAACTTGGACGGGGATTGTCAACCCCATATGGTACCATACACTAACATTCACGCTAAATCATATTAACAGAACTATGCTTCAGAGGACTTTGATTGATTAGATGAAAACAACTCATGCAGCATACGTGATAATTTGATACTTGCGTTCACATGTAAAACAAAACAGAGCATGTATCTCACCCCTAGATAAAAGCATTTAAAATAGGGGCTATGAGACTCACCTGAGCCTAATGAATTGTTAGCCAATAATTATAATGATTCACAATGATTTGATGTCGTTACAACGAGTGAACCTGCAAGGCGTCTTAGACGCGCAAGGTTTTGATTGATTAGATGACTCTACGGACCATCTATGCTAGTTGTTCCCTCAACTAGTTATGCCCAAATACTTTGGTTGTCGATTATGTTTGAGTTTTGAAAATGTATACGGGTCGTTGGTGACGGTTTGTAATAATAATTTCAAACTATTATTATTATACATAATTTGTTGTGCTTATAAAAGTGTATGTGTTTCATATATAAGTCGTATCGTATAGATTTAGTTGTTAATCAAGTTCATTATATCCGTTACACTTTATTTCATAATTTACAAAATTTGGTACGAGTCTGAAAACAGTAATCTGCCATTTTCGGCCCCTAAACGACCCCGGATGGCCTAAAACTGACAAGGCTAAGGTACTTAGCATTGATTATTGGGTCGTTTCCGAGTGACCTTGCGAATTTGAGCTCAATCCGTTATAATAAATTTTCCATCGAGAAGCACGTTTAAAAGCCTTGTGAAATTGTCGACGTTTTCGAAAAACTATTTGTTCTGTTTTAGCTAATATCCGCCGGATCCGTTTGTTGATCCGCCGGATCATGAAATATAATGGGGGAATCCGCCGGATCATGTGTTGATCCGCCGGATTGAGTGTATTTGGTTTGGATCCGCCGGATCCTTGGAGTGATCCGCCAGATCGGGTCGATTTTGAAGGGTGATCCGCCGGATCCTACTTAGATCCGCCGGATCCGCATGAACTGGAGATAGATCCGACGGATCCCCTCTAGATCCGCCGGATCCTGGTTCAAAAACAGGGTCTGTTCGTGCAACAATTTAATCACAGCAAAATGGGTTCGATTTGGGGACATAATCAGTTTGTAGAACATCCTAGCATGTTAATATATGTAATTTAAACACGAAAACTTAAAGAAAAAGTGGACGATTACTCACGTATTAAAATGGAACCGAAAATGGAATTTGATGATGATGATGATGATGATGAAGATGATCACGATGATGATGATGATTCTGCTTGATTGTTGTTGTTGTTAATTGTTGTTGTTGTTTGATCTTTGAAACCGAGAGAGAGAGAGCCGAGAGATTGAGAGGGAGAGTTTGAGAATGAAAATGAAATGAGAAAGGAGGGAGTTTGATCGGCTTATGCCCAGCTCCAATAATTGGAGTTGGGTGGCTCCAACTCGAAGTACAAAATACCCGTGTTTTTGTACCCGATCGAAAGGTAGTATAATGTTTTAATTCGATAAATTTCTAGAAAAAGAATCGTATTTACTCTTATTCGAAGTATTTTATAAAAATACATTTAGTGAGATATAAAAATATATCTTTGTTTTACGTTTGAGAGACGGATATGATTTAATTAGTTTTGTCGCGTTTGAGTAAAATGATATAAAACGAAATGTGTTTTATTTTGATCAAAGTGTTTAGTAATTATTATTTCTAATAATAATACGTTACTTACGAGTTTTGTCGCGAATGTTTTATATTTGTACGATACGAATACATTATATATTATCAAAATAATATATAATAATTATGAGGGTATTAAATAACAATTCCATATTACTTAATCACTTGATTTTTACCAACGCCGTATAATTGAATCGGAATTCGGCCGATTTGAAAATGAACGATTAAATCTAATCGAGTACTGATATATATTCATCCATATATATTTTGATACATACAATTAGCCTAATACATAGCACTAACTACATGTATTACATAATGATTAGGAACTAATTTCTAGTCCTAATTTGACGGGTGTCACATTCTCCCCTTGTTAAGAGAATTTCGTCCCGAAATTTAGCTCGAAGTTGGCGTATGAGTAGAGTCTGAAAATAGATGTGGATATTTGAGTCGCATCTGGTCTTCCCGTTCCCAGGTGAATTCCGGACCACGCCGCGAATTCCACCGAACCTTGACGATTGGAATACGACTTTGCTTAAGCTGTTTGACCTCACGGTCCATGATCTCCACTGGTGTTTCGACAAAATGAAGTTTGTCATCAATCTGAATCTCCTCGAGCGGAATGATGAGTGTCTCGTCGGACAGACATTTCTTAAGATTAGAAATGTGAAATACGGGATGCACGCTACTGAGCGGAGGAGGTAGTTGCAATCGATAAGCGACTGGACCAATCCTTTCAAGGATCTCAAAAGGTCCGATGTATCTAGGGTTTAACTTCCCACGTTTACCAAAACGGATGACACCTTTCCAAGGTGATACTTTGAGCAATACTCGATCCCCAACTTGGAACTCGAGATGCTTTCGTCTCACGTCAGCATAACTCTTCTGACGATCACGTGCGGCCTTCAGTCGTTGATGGATACCAACGATCTTCTCGGTGGTTTCATGAACGATTTCAGGACCAGTGAGTTGACTGTCTCCAACTTCGGTCCAACAGATAGGCGATCGGCACTTACGACCGTACAGTGCCTCAAAAGGTGCAGCTCCAATACTGGTGTGGTAGCTGTTGTTGTACGAGAATTCACACAATGGAAAATGATGTTCCCAATTTGCACCGAAATCAATTACGCATGCGCGTAACATATCTTCCAGTGTTTGAATAGTCCTTTCACTTTGGCCATCGGTTTGTGGATGATAGGATGTACTCATATCTAAACGAGTACCCAATGACTTTTGCAATGATTGCCAAAAGTTAGATGTGAATCGGCTGTCCCTATCAGAGATAATTGAGATTGGAACGCCGTGTCGGGATACGATCTCCTTCAAATAGATTCGCGTGAGACGTTCCATTTTGTCAGTTTCCTTCATGGCAAGGAAATGAGCTGATTTGGTTAAACGATCAACTATTACCCATATAGTATCGCAACCGCTTGATGTTTTTGGGAGTTTTGTGATGAAATCCATGGAGATTTGCTCCCATTTCCATTGAGGGATTTCCGGTTGCTGGAGCAAGCCGGAGGGTTTCTGATATTCGGCTTTAACCTTGGAACATGTGAGGCATTTGCTGACGTACGTGGCAATCTCTGCTTTCATGTTCGGCCACCAGTACAGTCCCTTGATGCCATGATACATCTTGTCCGATCCAGGATGTATAGAGTACTTGGACTTGTGAGCTTCATCCATCACAAAGTCTCGAAGATTCCCAAACTTGGGTAACCAGATTCGGTTTGCGAAGTACTTGACCCCATTGGGTTTTGTTTCAAATTGATTCTCCATATTTCGCAAGGCCTCTTCCTTGATGTTTTCAGGTTTCAATGCTTCGAGTTGAGCATTGAGGATTTGAATGATTAGATCATTATGAATGATGATACTGAGGGCTCGGACTCGAAGAGGTTTGGTGCGCTCTTTTCGACTTAAGGCATCGGCAACTACATTTGCTTTACCCGGATGATACTTGATCTCGCAGTCATAATCGGTGAGCAACTCGACCCATCGTCGTTGCCTCATATTGAGATCCTTCTGATCAAATATGTGCTGGAGACTCTTATGATCAGTGAAGATGGTACATTTTGTGCCATACAGATAATGTCTCCAGATTTTGAGTGCGAACACTACGGCTCCTAATTCGAGATCATGGGTTGTGTAGTTCTTCTCGTGAACTTTGAGTTGTCGGGAGGCGTAGGCTATGACTTTCTCTCGTTGCATCAACACGCAACCAAGTCCTTGATGCGAAGCATCGCAGTATACCACGAAGTCCTCGTTACCTTCGGGTAGTCATAGGATAGGCGCACTGCAAAGCTTTTGCTTTAATAACTGAAATGCTGACTCTTGCTTATCAGTCCAATTGAACTTCTTCTCTTTCTGAGTCAGTGTTGTGAGTGGTTGTGCTATTTTGGAGAAATTCTCAATGAAGCGCCGATAATAACCAGCCAGTCCTAAGAATTGGCGTACTTCGGTCGGTGTTGTCGGTGCTTGCCAGCACTTGATAGCCTCGATCTTTGAGGGATCAACATGAATTCCCTGACTGTCAATCACATGACCAAGGAATTGAACAGTTTGCATCCAGAACTCACACTTGGAGAATTTTGCATATAACTCTTCGTGTCTAAGAAGTTCTAGAATGGTTTTGAGATGATGCGCGTGCTCTTGCTCATTACGCGAGTAGATAAGAATGTCGTCTATGAAGATAATGACAAACTTGTCAAGATATGGTTTACACACTCGGTTCATTAGATCCATGAATACTGCCGGTGCGTTAGTCAAACCAAAGGCCATAACCTGAAACTCGTAATGACCATATCGAGTTCGGAAAGCGGTTTTCGGAATGTCTTCATCGCGAACTCGTAACTGATGATAACCTGATCGTAGATCTATTTTTGAATAGACACTTGACCCTTGGAGTTGGTCGAACAGGTCATCAATACGGGGAAGTGGATAACGGTTCTTGATGGTTAATTTGTTCAACTCTCTGTAGTCGATACACATCCTGAATGAACCGTCCTTCTTTTTCACAAACAGTACTGGAGCTCCCCATGGTGAAGAACTCGGTCTAATGAAACCCTTATCCAGAAGTTCCTGTAACTGAACAGACAACTCCTGAAGTTCTGAAGGGGCTAAACGATACGGCGCTCGTGCAACAGGTGCTGCCCCGGGCACGAGATCGATCGAGAACTCAACTTGTCTCGGTGGTGGAAGACCAGACAATTCTTCAGGAAAGACTTCTGGAAAGTCTCTGACGATGGGCATATCCTCAAGTCGCTTCTCTTCAGACTTCTTCTCAATAACATGAGCGAGGATTGCCTGATACCCTTTCCTAAGGTACTTGCGAGTCTTCATGCAGGATATGATATTCAATCTCGTCCCGCTGGTCTCCCCTTGTATGATCAAAGTACTACCAGTGACGAGAGGAATACGAACGATTTTGTCATGACAGACAATTTCAGCTCGATGCTTGGATAGCCAATCCATGCCTACTACTATGTCAAAACTTCCAATCTCGATGGGTATGAGGTTTATGGGAAATAGTTCGTTTGCGAGGTTTAGGGTGCAATTTGGTAACACATTATCGGCCTCAATCAATTTGCCATTAGCTAACTCTACAGTGTACTTAGCTTCTAAGGCCACTGGGGAAATGTCTAATAGTGGGCTAAATTCCTCAGATATAAAACTCCTATCAGCACCAGTATCAAACAAAACTGAAGCAGTTAAATTGTTGAGAAGAAACATACCCGTGACCACATTAGGGTCTTCACGGGCCTCTCCAGCATTCAGCACAAAAGCTCTGCCCCTAGCAGCGTTGTTGTTGTTACCCTTGTTCTTTAGCTTCGGACACGCATTCCTGAAGTGTCCAGTGTTTCCACACTCATAGCAGGCTCGGGGTTGGTTGTTGATGGTGTTGGCGGTGGGGTTGGTTGCAGGTGTTCGACAGTCTTTGGTAAGATGTCCATACCTCTTGCAGTTGTTGCAGGGTGCACTACATGGACCATCATGATGACGATTGCACTTTGAACAGTAGGGTTTACTTCCAGTGTACCCTTTCCTCTCTCCAGAACCTGATGTGTCATTCTTGACAGTCTCAGTCTTTTTGAAGGTCTGCTGGTTCTGATTCCCAGACCATTTTCTCTTATTGTTGTTCCCAGAAGATGAGACAGGGTTTCCTTGGCTCTCTTGCATCGCCATGAGCTCATGAGCTAATCGAATTGCTCCCTGAATGGTGGTTTTGCCGGAAGAAGCGACGTTCCCCCGGACAGGTTCCGGAAGACCGCGGATGTACCTCTTGACCTTGTCGGTCTCAGTGCTTACTAAGGCTGGGCGAAGGGTTGCCAGTTGTTGAAACCTAGTGGTATAACCAACAATGTCGGTTCCTTGAACCTTGAGATGCCAGAACTCCTCATCTAGCTTCAGGAGTTCTTCAGATGGGCAATACTCATCTGTGAGCATTTTCTTCAGATCTTCCCAGGGAAGTAGATAGGCGGTATCTATACCAACAGACTGGGTATACGAGTTCCACCAGGTGAGGGCACCGTCAGCAAGGGTGCATGTGGAAAACTGAACTCTATCCCCTTCCGCACATTTGCTAATGCTAAAGACGGATTCCATCTTCTCAACCCATCTGATTAGGCCGATGGCTCCTTCAGTTCCTTTAAAGCTGAGGGGTTTGCAGTTTTGGAAATCCTTGTAGGAACAAGGCTTGGCAGTGGGAGGGGTATTGGCAGTACCACTATTCCTTTCGGGGGTCCCTGACGAATGTCGCGCCAAGGCTTCAGTCACAGCCTGAGAGATGATAGATGCCATCTGGGCATCAGTGTAAGTCCTTGACTTTGGTGGCATGATTTTCCTGAGATTAGAAGGATAAGGTTCGTGAGAGATTGTCCATAAATGATGATTATCATAGATGTACATATACAAATGCGGTAATATACAACATCACAATATGACAATCAACATTATAGAACAATCAAGAGGAGTTGAATAACCATCTCTACTGACTAGCAACTACGTGCTAACTAGCCTGGTTATTTGAATTGTTGTGAGTTGGGTAAGGTCTAGCTCGAAGTGACTCGGTGGTCCTCCTAGCTACCTATGAGGTTCATGATTACAAGAGATGTTGTCGAGAGTGGGACGAAGTAGAAGATGTTTCGGTGGGTGTGTTTGCCATTTCAATGACAAAGTGTTTGGAAATGTGAGTGCCTATATATATATAACATATAATAGACTAGCGTACAGTGCTTGAGCGATGACTATCTATGTATACATACATATCTCACATAATAGTCTTATGAGTGTCTAGCACAACAATTATGAGTCCCGGTTTCTCTCGAGGTCAGAGTCAACTAATGTATTCCTATTCCAGCATAACCATTTCAAGCCTTACATCATCTTTATTTAATTGTACATAGTTGATCAAGCTATGTTAAATTAAACTTGTATGATGTAACTCTTGAACCAATCACACTTAACAGAAAATACTGCCTAACGGTCATAGTCTAGGCCCACTAATGCAACCTAGTTCACTATAACCTTAGTCTCTGATACCAATCTGTCGCACCCCCAAATTTACATGCGGAAGCGGGTCAAATCGGGGTGCGACTAATCAATACACAAAGCACACAAGTTATATAATGAACGACCACTACATGCGTCGTTTTACAAAATACATTGATTAACGTAAGAGTCTACATATGGTTTACAAAAGATGAGTTCGCATAGATATTTGAGAGATTCTAATACATATCTAATTTATACAAAATATAGAAATGCAAGGAAATCTCTTGATGATTATATGATTGCATGCGACTCGAGCTACAGTATCCTGATGGGCAGTCCAACCTACTGCTGAGTACCTGAGATAACATGCTAAAAGGTCAGCTATAAAGCTGGTGAGCTCACAGGTTTGATATGATAATATATGATTTGTGAACCGCAAGATTTAACGATTTGATTTACAAAGCATGTAAATAAATGAGTAATGAGTATCACATGAATATTTGTAATTAAACAAATAAGTAAAGATTGATACAACTAACATGAGCACATAGTCTGAGCTTAACTGAGGGGTCAGGATCACAATCAAGTGCCTGATCGAGGGTGCCTCTATGCGTATGCCTAATCAACATACGTTTGAACAAATGATAATGCGTCCGTTTGACAGGTTAGTGCTTGCTAACTCGGACGGGGATTGTCAATCCCATATGGTACCATACACTAACATTCACGCTAAATCATATTAACAGAACTATGCTTCAGAGGACTTTGATTGATTAGATGAAAACAACTCATGCAGCATACGTGATAATTTGATACTTGCGTTCACATGTAAAACAAAACAGAGCATGTATCTCACCCCTAGATAAAAGCATTTAAAATAGGGGCTATGAGACTCACCTGAGCCTAATGAATTGTTAGCCAATAATTATAATGATTCACAATGATTTGATGTCGTTACAACGAGTGAACCTGCAAGGCGTCTTAGACGCGCAAGGTTTTGATTGATTAGATGACTCTACGGACCATCTATGCTAGTTGTTCCCTCAACTAGTTATGCCCAAATACTTTGGTTGTCGATTATGTTTGAGTTTTGAAAATGTATACGGGTCGTTGGTGACGGTTTGTAATAATAATTTCAAACTATTATTATTATACATAATTTGTTGTGCTTATAAAAGTGTGTGTGTTTCATATATAAGTCGTATCGTATAGATTTAGTTGTTAATCAAGTTCATTATATCCGTTACACTTTATTTCATAATTTACAAAATTTGGTACGAGTCTGAAAACAGTAATCTGCCATTTTCGGCCCCTAAACGACCCCGGATGGCCTAAAACTGACAAGGCTAAGGTACTTAGCATTGATTATTGGGTCGTTTCCGAGTGACCTTGCGAATTTGAGCTCAATCCGTTATAATAAATTTTCCATCGAGAAGCACGTTTAAAAGCCTTGTAAAATTGTCGACGTTTTCGAAAAACTATTTGTTCTGTTTTAGCTAATATCCGCCGGATCCGTTTGTTGATCCGCCGGATCATGAAATATAACGGGGGAATCCGCCGGATCATGTGTTGATCCGCCGGATTGAGTGTATTTGGTTTGGATCCGCCGGATCCTTGGAGTGATCCGCCGGATCGGGTCGATTTTGAAGGGTGATCCGCCGGATCCTACTTAGATCCGCCAGATCCGCATGAACTAGAGATAGATCCGCCGGATCCCCTCTAGATCCGCCGGATCCTGGTTCAAAAACAGGGTCTGTTCGTGCAACAATTTAATCACAGCAAAATGGGTTCGATTTGGGGACATAATCAGTTTGTAGAACATCCTAGCATGTTAATATATGTGATTTAAACACGAAAACTTAAAGAAAAAGTGGACGATTACTCACGTATTAAAATGGAACCGAAAATGGAATTTGATGATGATGATGATGATGAAGATGATCACGATGATGATGATGATTCTGCTTGATTGTTGTTGTTGTTAATTGTTGTTGTTGTTTGATCTTTGAAACCGAGAGAGAGAGAGCCGAGAGATTGAGAGGGAGAGTTTGAGAATGAAAATGAAATGAGAAAGGAGGGAGTTTGATCGGCTTATGCCCAGCTCCAATAATTGGAGTTGGGTGGCTCCAACTCGAAGTACAAAATACCCGTGTTTTTGTACCCGATCGAAAGGTAGTATAATGTTTTAATTCGATAAATTTCTAGAAAAAGAATCGTATTTACTCTTATTCGAAGTATTTTATAAAAATACATTTAGTGAGATATAAAAATATATCTTTGTTTTACGTTTGAGAGACGGATATGATTTAATTAGTTTTGTCGCGTTTGAGTAAAATGATATAAAACGAAATGTGTTTTATTTTGATCAAAGTGTTTAGTAATTATTATTTCTAATAATAATACGTTACTTACGAGTTTTGTCGCGAATGTTTTATATTTGTACGATACGAATACATTATATATTATCAAAATAATATATAATAATTATGAGGGTATTAAATAACAATTCCATATTACTTAATCACTTGATTTTTACCAACGCCGTATAATTGAATCGGAATTCGGCCGATTTGAAAATGAACGATTAAATCTAATCGAGTACTGATATATATTCATCCATATATATTTTGATACATACAATTAGCCTAATACATAGCACTAACTACATGTATTACATAATGATTAGGAACTAATTTCTAGTCCTAATTTGACGGGTGTCACAAAATTGATCATATAATAATTTATCAACAAAATAAATCAATTAATATAAACTCAAATATATAAGGTTCACGATTAAACAGAAATAATTCAACATAAATATTAAAAGATAACAACCCTAATCATTAGATCACATCATTCAAGTAAGTGCAAAGAAATTTAGCTACTCATAATCATTATAAAAGAAACACAAATAATAATTTTAAATAAAGTAAACATTATTATTAAATAATAAAAGAATGCAAACCAAATAATTATTATACCCTTACAATGATTGTGCATAACCCTAACTTCTTTTGCTCCAAAAGCTCGCTCCTAAACCCTTAGAAAAACCCCTAAATTCGAATTTAAAGTTAAAAACCCGAATTTAGGATTTTATTTTCGACTTTGGGGTTTAATCTTATGAAAAAGTTGTACAAAATTCGTATGCAGAAGGCTGCTATTTATAATTATGCTGAGGCGGTCCCAACCGCCGGTTGGTTATTTTATGTGAACCGGCGGTTGATTGCTTTTAAAAATCCGTACGCTAAACATCCATCGCCATACGTTATGCATCCAGCCAACTCCATTTTTCTTCTAGAATATTCTAGACAAAACATGACTTGAGCTGCTCTTTTTCTTTGGACGTTTGACTTCAACTTGGAATGGGCCCCATGCTTTCTTTTTACTGCGCATCTTCTGCTTCTTCGCATGATCTATAAAACAAAGATCATCATTTTATTATTTATTATTATTATTAAATATAAAACATTAACTTTATTATTAAATTGTTATAATTTAACTTATTATTATGCTATGTATTACGTATGATCACATGATCATATGATTATTATTATTTATTTATTATTTAATATTATTTACTAACTATATTTTTTTACTATTATTATAATTTAGCCCAACTAATTATTTGGTTCAACTTATAAACTCCAATAAATATTCAATCTAATTATTTCGCTCAATTCATTTTACTTCTCGAACTCAACTATTCGTAAACTTTATATATTTGTATCACCTTTTTAACTACTATGTACCAACTATATTTAGTCCAACTAACTTTTATACTAAAAATTACTTTATTTACTCCATTTTCATTCTTTTTTAATTCAAACACCTTTTCAACCTATATTATAAATATGAACCAAATCAGTATCTATTATTAAATAAATGCAATATAAATGTAATAAAAATAGTAAATATTATTAACATAAATATAACATTATTTAATGTTATCAATATCTACGTGAAAGCAAGACACAAATCTTTAAAAGACGTTTTCAAACTAAAACATCATCTCAGCTATTCTAAGTCATGGTGAACCACGTCTTCATCATCCTTAAGTGTTATATATGCTAGTCTCCCTTTAGTTTATTGTTTTATTAGTTCAGTAGTTTAGTTTATTTAAATATAAAAAACCAAAACAAAACCCTTCCAACTTATTAAAACCCTAGCTTAATTACTGATTAATCGAAACTAGCTCTGTTTCAATTCTGCCGTCGTGAGGAACGACCCAGGATCATTCTTACCACTTACTCATATCAGGTATTCATACTAGTTCCAGTAGGTACTACGGAGGATTAGGCTCCCCCCGACTATTATAAATTTAAAACTACCACCGTCGTCTGTCAGTAGCCGGTTTCGCGACCGGGGTAAAACCCGACCGACCGCTGGCGGCATGACAGCATGTCACCCAAAACATAGTTTAGTTTAGTTGGGATGTTACCCAAAAATATAACTTTGTTGGGATGTTACCCGAAATATAGTTTAAACAATTTGCTGGTTGTTCTTCAGAGTTTCAAAAGTCTACCGGTCGTTTTTCGGTTCATCACAGTACTAGTCGTTCTCTAGTATTTTCAAAGTTACCGGTCTCTCTCCGGTTTATAACAGTGCTGGTCGTTCTCCAGCAAATCGTAATACAGGTCGTTCTCCAGTTATCTACCGGTTGTTATCCGGTCATTAAATGTGTACTGGTATGTTCTACAGTATAAACAATACCGGTATGTTTTCCGGTTGACTCAAATTACTACCAGTACGTTCTCCAGTCAATAAATGTGTACTGGTACGTTCTCCGGTATCAAACATCACCGGTACGTTCTCCGGTTTCCTATTCAAAGTACTTGTTGAAATGTTATTCAAAATTTGTAGTTTTCGTTTGGATGTTATCCAAAATATAGTTTTCGTTGGAATGTTATCCAATATATAGTTTAAGTAGGAATGTTATCCTAAAATATAGTAAAGCATTTTCGTAAACAATTTGTATAAAAATTGTCATATAAGGTTTGTTATTTGTGGGGAGGATATTTGTCTTGTAGGATCGGGTCAGACTACCCTAATTGTTGCTTGAAACCATGTCTTGATTGGTGTATAACGACACCTTCCTATGTTTTGTTCGTATAGTACTTAAGAGGTTCGTTACTACGATACCTATCGCGACTTCCATATGTTCCCTCCATACATTTGACTGATAAGTTGTCAATCCTAATCGTTAAATGTTTAGTGAGGATTTGTTTGGTCCATTAGTAAGTGAGTGCACGTTTGCATTGTAGTCAACTATGACCGAGTAGTCGTCAAAATAACATTAGTACGATCGTATTTTTATTAGATGTGATGGAATTTTTATGTATTTGTTGAATAGAAGTTTTAGTACAACATAGTAGGGGCATAGCCCGTCGTACATAGATTTTAACGCAGATACGATAAGTACATTCCCACTTCTGCCATCTTATGGTCATCATCATGCTGATCTCAGCTACACTCTCTGCCACTCAAGCACGCTCCTCTAGCATTTATGCTCGGGCACAAGTAGAATAGGTAATTTTCGTTATCTAAGTTCGTGTGGCTTTCAATCGGCTCGAGGCGTCTTGTATGTGGAGATCATGTTCCCTCCAATCGGGGGTATTGCTTTGTAATCCTTTAGACGTCATTTTGTGTGTCAGGAAGTTTCCTGATTAGTGTGTGGAGTATAGTAACTAAGGTAGGGACCATTAGTTTTATATGTGTTTGCCCATAAAAGCGGGAGACTGTAACATATGAGAAGAGTTTCAGATTAACTATATACCAGACGATAATGTCCGTATAGTGAACAGATAGACTAATTGTGTGATGGTGTTGGTTGATGGTTTCTCGTGTACCGAGGTGCCATTGTTATCACAACCATGTTTGAGAAGTCACGTGTAGGAACACGTATTCACCTAAACGCATTGTGACAATAGTTGTCATATAGTGAGTTAGACGTATGCAAATGTGTGCATGCATGAGTGTCCAGGCCAAGGCTATAGTCTAGGTCTCTAAGGCTTTCAGGTCACTTAAAGACTTCTAGTTCGCTATAACCAATGGCTCTGATACCAATCTGTGACACCCTCAAATTCGGTCAACGCGGTCAACACGTGATTTGCGGAAGCATCAGTTTAGGCGGGGGTGCTGACATCAACATTTAACACTCATGCCAGATCAGAGCGTATGATTATTACAGAACAATTAAATTAAGATGCCATTTAAGAAAATAGTTAGTTTACAAAAGAACTACGACTTGTCAAGTCGTAGACATAGTATTACTTATACAAAATAAATCCTTGTTTGTCCCAAAATGTGGCATCCTAATTCGTCATGGGTCGCCTAACTCCGTAAGTATGCGTTCTTACTTGCTGTGAATTATCTGAAAAAAACATAGTAAAAAGTCAATACATGGTTGAGTGAATTCAAAGGTTTTTATATGTATGGTTTGTTAAACCAAATTCATTTATATGTTGTTGTCACGAGAGTCAAATAGACTCCAATCACAAAAGTTTATAGGAAAGCAGGTAATCCTAATCATATTAGTAACAAGTCCTACAAGTATTTCCATATAGTTTGCAATCATAACATGAAACCATTTATTTATTTAATATCATAAAAGCACCCAAGCAATCATAAACAGATATTGCATGTTATAGCAAAAACATTAGCTATGTTTTTCACCCCAAGTTGAAAGCATTAAAACAGTAAAAGTCGGGCCGTGAACTCACTGTTTAGCAAGTCTTCAGCTAGTAGTAATAGTAATCCGACAGAGTCCCTCAAATACCTAGACGCAAATCAATATACTTTACATAAGTATCCAGACCATTTGTTACTATTAAATATTCGTACAAATTTAGTTGGTTGGTGATACATTTGTTAAACATTGCGCGTGTGTAAGTATATACCTATAGATACTTATTAGTTGAATATATATATATTCGTATATATATATATATATATATATATATATATATATATATATATATATTAGTTGCCGTCGTCGTATATATATACACATTATTCATTTGTTAATGTCGTGTATATATATATATATATATATATATATATATATATATATATATATATATATATATATAGTTTTTTTATATCGTTCGCATTAAAATTGTAACTCGTTCTATATTGATATAACCCGATTTAAGCTTGCGTTTTGAGATTGTTTTATCCATTGGGCTTTGGCCCAAAAAGTTCGGACCATTAATAAGTCCAAAGAGTTCGGCCCCATAACGAGGCCCAACAGCCGCGGCCCAATTAGTATGGCCCAACTACAATGACTAAATTGTTTTGGCCCATTAACAAAATATAAGTTTTAGCCTAATATAAATGAAATTAATTTGGCCCATTATATATTAGTTAGATCTAGCCCAATAGATTAGGCCCAGTAACTAATTAACTTACTTGGCCCAATTAACATTTTAAACTAATCGGCCCGATATAAAAACTAAACCAGTCCGGCCCATTTGTTTAGCCCAAAAGTTCTAACGTTTAGTATTTGTATAAAAATATTATCCCGCGGTCATATACAATTTTAGTACCAAATTTAGTGTCGTAAAGTTTTATAAAAATTACAACATCACAATAACTTTTAGTGGTGTATTCGTTAATATTTTTGTACCATTTAATGTATCGTCTTGTGCTTGGCTAAAATACATCGTACTTAAATCATGGAAGGTAGTAAAAATAGAGTTAAATAATAAATGAAAAAAAATTAACATAAGAACACAAGTCATAGGTTTCGAACCTGTGACCTTTCGTTTGCAACCTTTAAGTCTCAACCAAATGAGCTAAGTGATACTTTATTAATCATTTCATATACTTAATATATATCCATTAGGAATTAGTAATATGTGTTACAGTTTGCAAAATAAAAATGACGTGATTCATCTTTTATGTTATGACTCGTACGGTTTGTTTGGTTCCAGTTTTCGCACGACACAGACGCAATTCTCTTGATCTTTACATGGTGACCCGTTCGGGTTGGGCTTAACCCGTTTGGGTTGGGGCTCTCGGTCTGGTACCCCTGTTTCAATTCATCTTTTTAGCTTGAATTCGAGGCTTGTTTTCGGTATACTTCGAGTAGTAAACGTTTTTATAAGTTTAATAAACACATCAAGCAAGTTTCACACTTTCGATTTGACCATTTATACATGATTCAAGTTTTGGTACATGATGAACACTTTTGGGTTTTTAAGTTTATATATGTATACATCATCATCATCATTAATATTTTCACAAGATTACCCACAAACATAATCATATGCACAACTATATAATCAATAAATTTGAAATAAAAGTGAAAATGGAGAATTTCCTCACTTTGATTTTTGAAGATGATGGTGACGATCGTATGATGATGACGATGAATTGTGATGATGACGATGATTATGTAACAAGATGAAGATTGAGTTTATGTTATCATTTTTAGGTGATTTTGGTTCCTGCTTGTTTTCTTCCTCTGCTGCTGCCGATCAAAACCAAAGAAAAGAGAGAAAGTTTGGTAGCTTTAAATTATTGGAGATGGTTTGTGATCACAGACAAGTGAGGTAAGGAGTACATATATTAAAATGTTTTAGTGCTTATTTTTGTCAAAGAAGGTAAGGTGGTGCAAATATATGTCGAGTAGATATTTTCAGTGTGTGTATTGTTTGAGTTTTTAGCCCGTTAGTTCCGTGTACGGGTCCAATTGTGTGCCAGATTTCAGTTGAATTTGAAAATGATATTTTGAGGTAATGTTCCAAATACTAAAACAGGAAGGAGAAAAATAACACTTTTGTTATTTTTGACCTTTAGGTGCGTTTTATAATTGTTTCTGTTCGTGTATAACGTGTTTTAAATAGTCGTCTAAAGGTTCATGAACAATTTTTGTTCCAACTATTTTCTATAATAGTTTCCGTTAAAATTTGTTCAAAAGTATTTTGAAGATCGTTTTGGGACTTTTGTACTGTGTCCAATATGTTAAATAATGAACGTATAATATTATTATATTATCTCAATAATATAAATATCTAATATTAGTAATTAATAATTTTCGAATTATTAATTATTTTGTATCACCAACTTTATTGTATATAGTTTGTCGAGTTCGATACGTTCATTTAGTACGTAATTATTTTATATGATATATTTATATATATATATATGTACACATATAACTACGATTTACAATTAGTCAAGCAATAGTAAGTTTTCACCAAACTTATCACATAAAGATTGTTTTGAATTCACTAATTTCAGGAAATTACTCTAGGTAATGCATGTATTTAAGTTAAGAGTGTACCTTGATTGGAGGATTGTCACAGGATCAGGGAGTCTTACAACAACCCTACAACCCCATACCTGAAGATAGTTCAAGTTCGGTTTCATTTTATACCAAGGTTAATAAGGAGTAATCTTGTTCCTTTTTTTAGGAACTCTATTAAGCAAATAACAAGCTGTTAGCATAGCTTCCTCCCAGAATCCATCACTAAGACCCGAGTAGGATAACATGGAATTAACCATTTCCTTAAGGACTCTATTTTTCCTCTCCGATATACTATTTGGTTGAGGAGTATATGGAGTTGTAGTCTCATGAATTATACCCACGGATTAGAAATAAGTTGGATCAATATATTCACCTCCTCTACCCGTTCTTAGCCTTTTGATTGATGCATTTAGTTGTAATACAACTTCTGTTTTGTATGTTTTAAACTTATCTAAAGTTTCATCTTTAGTATGTAACAAGTAAACATAACAAAACCTAGAAGCATCATCAATGAATGTAACAAAGTATTTTTTTTATTACCCAATGATGGAGTCCCTTGCAAATCACATAAATCACTATGTACTAATTCCAAAATTTCCGGATTTCTAGTTACATTTTGAAAAGGTTGCTTAGTGATTTTAGTCAACATACATGTTTTACATTTTCCATTTGTCATGTCAAAAGCCGGTATTAATCCATCTTTAGACATATCTTGCATTCTTTTAAAATGCACATGTCCTAACCTAGCATACCAAAGAGTTGAAATATTTGTGCTAGAACAAGTCATAAAAGCTTAATCAACATTCATATGATTAATATTAAGTCTAAACATTCGGTTACAAAGATAACCAAAACCAAAAAACATACCATGTTTTGATAAAGCAAACTTATCAGACTCAATGATCAATGACTTGTTTGTACCCACAATTATTCAACATACTACTAGACACTATGTTTTTACGAATTTGGGGTGCATGTAAAACATCAAACAAAGAAACAAGTTTTCCCGAACTAAATTGCAAATCCACACTTCCACGTCCATGAACAGGGGCTATTGACTCATTTCCCATATGAAGAATTGATCCATGACTCGTGAGTCTTGAACCAACACCTATCCTTGTATACATGGGTAGTACCACCCGAGTCAACCCATCACGCAATGTCATCATCCTGCACAAAATAAGCCTCAGAAATATATGATACATAATAATTTTGAACAAAATTATTATTCATAATCTGACCTTTCGAGTTTTGATCTTTAGAACCATTGCCCGAACCGCTTGTGCTAGCTCTGTAACATCCTCAAAAGTGGCCTAGTTGTAATACGGTATTTCCCTTAATTTAACTGTTATTTAAATTGTATTTTAAATACTTGGTGTATTTCGATAGCTAAATTAATAGGTCAATTGGTCAATTGGCTTATTGTGATAAATGAATTATTACATGTTTTAAATTTATTTAGTTGACGGTATAATAAAAACTTATTTCTCGCAAATGATTTTTAGGTTCCAGACAATAGATTTAGGACGGGTATAATTTACATTGTGTTGGCTTGAGTTAGATGAGTTAACTAGCCTCATTTCTTTCATTTACTGATTTTGCTATACCTCAAAAACACACACATGCTCTCAAAGAAAATGAAACTCATAATCTGATTCTAGCACATTGAAGCTGTGATTTTGATTGCAACTTGTTCTTCACTCTCATTATAACCTCCTCACCTAAATTGTAAGTGAAATACCCATTCTTTCATGTAAATACTTGAAATGTTGAGTTTGGTAAATTGATGATAGAATGGAGTTAAATTCGTGCTTGAAAGGTGTGATATGAACATATTGAACTGATTATATGCTTGCATTATAGATTGTTGCAATTACTTGGTTGAAATATGAATTTGAGTTAAGTTTTGAATATCTTAAAAGTTGATGCATGTGTGGATTTAAGGGTGTGATGACTTTTGTTTGTTGTTATTACATGTTCATAGATGTCAATTGTGGTTGTTGTATGGTTAAAAATGTGTTTCTTAGCTGAAAATGTCAAAATTATGATTTGATGTTCGAGCAGGTTATGAACTGCACCTGCAGGTGCTAGAAACGAAGAACAAACCGGCGGGTAATGTACCCCAACCGGCGGTTTGTTCATCCCTTAAGGGAACCGGCGGGCGATAAGCCCTAGCCGGCGGCTCGTGTCATATAACCGGCGGCTTTGAACCATAACCGGCGGCCTCTAGAACCTTTAAAACACAAAATAGTTCTGTTTGTGAAAAATTAAATTTGCCCGGCGGGTTGTGTTAGAAGCCGGCGGCTATGGGTGGGTAACCGGCGGGTCATGTGACCCAGCCGGCGGCTATGATCACGATTTCAGCAAACCAAGCTTTGATTTAAAAACTCTTTCATTTAACACGTGATATGTTTAAAGGATCTAGTAACCTGCAATATAGTATCATAACGGGTTAATATATGGAATTACATACATATGATGTGATGTGAACTTAATTAACAAGTTTGATGCCAATAGTACATTTATTTCAAGTTATGAACATTTGAAATGAGTTATTGACTTGTAACCTTTGTTGTGATTTCAGATACGACGAAGACTCAATAATATTAGAACTTTGAGTGGTGATCATCTTCGTCAAGGGTGAGTGGATCTTGGACTTTCAGTCTAATTTGGTTGTAACAATATGGTTACAACGGGTAAATATGAATTTACTGTTTTCATTGTTAAGTTAATAGTTTGCCATGATGGTTATATTTAGCTTAATTATTGGTGTCCTTGATTGCCTTGATGGTTGTGGACTGTGACACTCCTCCAAATTAGGTATATAACTATACTTAATTACATGCATTTCTTACGCTAATTCCCTGCATTTGTGTTAAACTAAACCTATGATGTGATATGAGTCTAGCGAGCCCTAAACAATAATACAAAAAGTAGTACATTATACGTAGTATTTATAAATTACGTACGAACGTATCGGAACTAAGCCGACTAAAATAATTAACCAGATTTGGTTATATGAAATAATTAATAATTCGATTATTAATTACGAGAAATTAAATATCTATAACATATAGATAAAATGGTTCAATTATACATTTAACATAAAAACGTATCATTTAACGAACAGAAACAATTCTAAAACGTACCTAAAAGGTCAAAATATGAAAAATGTTATTTTTTCTAGTACGTTTTCAAGTATTTAGAACATTACCTCGAATTATGAATTCGAAAATCGACTGAAATTTGGCGCTCAATTGAATACGCGCAGTAAAATGTACAAAAATGTACAACTACCAAAAATAATGAAAACATCATTTTTCTGAAAATATATTACGAACCAGGAGAGCATCTACAAAATAAAAATATAAAATGTTAAATTTTATATTGCTATAATTATACCCGTACTCGAAATTTAGGTACCAAAAATGGCACCTAACATCAATAATGCAGAGACAGATTGATGTTTAAACCATACTCCCTCCATCTCTCTGTGATCATTCGGCAAACACACACACACAATTATATTTCATTTTCTTTCTCTCAAAACAAATTAACAAGATCAGAGGTAAACAACATCAGGGAGTGGAAGTAGAACACCAAGGCCAGAAGCATCATCTTCACCATCATCGATCATCATTTGCATCTTCATCTCATTGTAAGGAGATTTTGATTTCTTCGATTTCTAAGCTTTAAATTCGTTATATAACTTGTATACATGTTACAATCTATCTATATAAACAACAAAATTGAAAGATTGAAGCTAAAATGTTAAAAATGGGTTTATGAAACCAAACTATGAATCCAAGAATTTATACATGAAAACATGTTATAATGATGTAATAAGTTGTTAAAATGCTACATATTGATAGTATAAACGTTTGGGTTTGATGTACAAATGATTTGAAGCTAAAAGATCGAGCATATAAATGCTCTGTATCAAACAGAACCTGTAAAACCTTTGAATCCGGCGGATTCAAGCGAATCCGGCGGATTCCCAACCGAAGCTCACATGAATCCGGCGTATTCACGGGAATACGGCGGATTCCCGTTTCTAAACAAGTCGAATACGGCGTATTCCGTTGAATACGGCGTATTCCCACCTGTGACCGCACACAAACCTTCGGCTAAAACGATGAACGAGTAAAAGACACGCTTGATCCGACGGATCATCGGTGATCCGGTGGATCCTTTTTAAACTCGAATGAATACGGCGTATTCACCAGAATACGGCGTATTCCCCTATTTTCGAATGAATACGGCGTATTCACCAGAATACGGCGTATTCCCCTTATTGACCCGAATCCGGCGTATTCACCAGAATACGGCGGATTCCCCACTGATGACTTTTGCATTTTTAAATAATGTACAAACTAATAAACGGTATACTACTTATGTATCGATTATACGTTAATGGTACAAAATGTTACGACAAGGGACTTAGAACTAGACAGACATATTATTGAGACATTTTGAATACGGACAAGTAGAACACAACAAAACTTAATACGATAACGAATAATATATATATACTAACGGACAATGTATATATATACAACTAGACGTATAAAAATGGAACGATTTAAATTATCTAGTACAAACTATACGACAAACGTAAACGACAACCAAGTTTTATTCGCGATAATTAACAACGACGACAACTAATATATATATTAGAATATATATATATTCAACTAATATATATATACGAGAATATATGTATTCACCTATATAAGTATATGTATATATACTTACACCTTTCGGACAATTTAACAAACGAACAATACTTGGATAATATTATATATTTCCAACAACAATCATCAACGAAATACACAAACCTAAGAAACTGATAATTTCTTCAAACGAATGAACTATTAACATAAGTAAACAAAGTACTTATAGTTAATACATTGATGTGTATAGGTTGACTACGTTTGGGCTTCGTTATCTTATCTTGCTAGCATTCACATCTGAGCACTCACAGTGAGTTCACAAACCCCTTTTAAATGTTTTAATGTTTTAAAACCTCGGGGTGGAAAACATAGAAAGCGTATGTATGATTGCATGCGATAACTGTTTGAATACTTGATGTATTTACTTAAACTATTGATGAAATGGGATTTCATGTTGTGACTGATTAAATACTGTACGTATTTGCTTAAACTGTTTATGAAGGGGTACTTCATACTTGAACTGTTTGTGAAAGGGTATTTCACACAACTATTTGAACTATGTTTTATGAAATGTTTTTCATAACTATTTATGGAATTTAGGCAACGAATCTTGGTACAGATCTAGGCTGAACGATGTAGTGCATAAAAGACCTTATGGCTACAGACTATAACCATTAGCTAGGTGACTCTAGCCACTGAGTATACGGATAGTACTATCGCCGTGACGACCCTCCTACGGATTTGGGAGCGTATACTTAATTGTCCAGCATGGCAAACAACAACAAATTAGGGTTGTGGTTTGGTTATAGGGTTAGATCGGGTTACCTTACTTGACAGGTTTAGCTCACCTTTCAAGGGATCACCGTCTAAATATTCCCACAAAACTATTGTTTAGGAAGTGATTTCCTACGTACACTGATTTGGAAATGTTAATCTTTATCTAGGTTAACCTGTGTTTCCTACTAATGAATGAATTAGGAAATGTTATCTCTTGATTGAAATAACCTGTGTTTCCTATTACAACTACAACTGATTTGGGAAATGTTATTTGTTAATAACTTGTGTTTCCTACTTGATAAACAACACTTATTGGAAATGTTATTCTTAAATGTTTAACTTGTGTTTCCTACATAACGAACAAACTTGTGAATTCACTCAACAATTTTGTTGACGTTTTACTCTATGTTTTTCAGGGAATTAGCAGCGTAAGTAAGATCTGCATGCATTATCAGGACGGACTACTCTGGACTTGTTAGGATGCCACTACTTTTGGGACACTTGGATTTCCTCTGTATAACTGCAATTATTGCAGTCATACCTATGAAATCTACTTTTGATATTATGTATTTTATGAAATACTGATTTCAACTACTACTATTACTGTTATCACTTCTCAAGTGGTAATCATTTGTAAAACTTTAACTAATGGCATCTTAATCTATTTCGTTCTGCGATAATCATATGCTCTGAGTATGTATGTAACTGTTGGTTGTTTTACTGCTCACACCCCCGCCACGTCACTAAGCTTCCGCAAATCACTCTACGTAATTGTAATTACCGTTTGGCGGGGTGTGACAGACTTGGTATCAGAGCCATTGGTTATAGCGAACTAGAAGTCTTTAGGTGACTGAAAACCTTAGAGACCTAGACTATAGCCTTGGCTAGAACATTTGTGCATTCATGCATACATACTTTGCATACAACTAACATACGACTGACACGCCACACTCAATTTCTTTTGTCACAGTATGTCTAGTCAATCGCATTACCATGTTTACGCTTCGGATGAAGAGCCGACCGAGGCTACTTTTGAGGGTCCCGCGATTACAGTAGGGGATGAGTCATCAGTTCATGTGAGAGCTATGTCTGATGACACTAGTGATGCTTACTTAGTACCACCCCCGACCGCACCTGTGGTCACTCCTACCCCTACACCACCTGTTGCGAGTACCTCTCGTGTGCCTGTACATCGGATGACAGCTAGGATCTGTGTTCGGGATTTTCCCAGGGGACCACTCGCGCCGCGTGATAAGGCGCCAGTGACTGAGTCTGAGGTTCCAGTTGTCGAGCCGCCACAGAAGAGGCTCCGACCTTCTCATCTGGACTGGATGCCTCGAGTATTGAGAGAGTGGAGATCACTAGAGGGTATTCCCTCGACCTTTGAGATTGGAGAGTCCTCCCACTCACCACCATCTGCATATCTCACTGGTGAGCCTCTGGAGCTCACTATGCCTACCCTTGTGGCTGTGGTCCACACCATGTTTAGGATATCCTCTAGCAGGAGCAGAGATGTGATGGAGCTACTGAGCGATGCCTCCCGTACTGACATGGATATGGCTATGCTCCATCAGAGGATGGATTTTGTGGAGACTCACCGTCAGACAGACTGGCAGAGTCTAGCGTCCACCCGTGCACGCGTTGCAGCTTTAGAGAGGCGTGCTAGGGTGTCAGAGATTGTTGCTAGTGTTTGTGTGATGACTGCAGCAGTGATGGTTGCGGTTAGGATGTATTTACCCTGGTTCCGTTAGGTCTGTGTATGGCGGTTGTGCCTACACCATATTAGACTATTACTTTTGGGGAAATATATGTATGTATTCGTTATGGACTAGCTGTATGTTGGATGAAACTTTGTTAGTAAAATGGGTATATGTATAGGAAACCCATCATCTTTTGTATAACGCTAACCATCGATGGGTATATTAGAAATCCCATCTCATTTTGTACTAAACTCATGTAACAGCATTTTGATCTCTAATATATAATGTATGCTTGGTTTACATCTCGTGTTCATTATGCTTATTATCAACCATGTTATTTCATCTTATAACTGTCGACTTGTGATTAAACCTATACTTTATCGACACTTTGTGACCAACTCTTGTAAACCCTGAAACATTTTACAGCTTGATGATCGATTATTCTTGAGAACCTCTGAAATTTACAGTGTTAAACGACAATGAAAAGAAATATGTATTGGACATTATATAATGACGCCTGGCCAACGTGATTATATTATGCTAGTTACATGTGGGTGTTTCAAAGTTGTATGGCACGTGTTGTAAAATTCTATTCATTCATCTTTTCATGTCATTCATTTCTATCAAATGTGAATCTTTGATCTATTCACATTCAATATCTCAACATTAACACTCTGCATTTTATTCATCGCAGAGCTGAATCATGCCTCCCAAACGACGAGTCACTAGAACAAGTCAAAAGACGACTACGCCTCCACCACCACCACCCACCGAAACCACTGAACAAATGATCGCACGAAGAATAGCTGAAGGTATTGCTGAATATGAGGCAAGCCGTAGTAGTGAACCTGGAGCTAACAACAGTGGATCTACCCCTGTTAATACTGAGACACTCGTGAATGCTAGCCGAGGGTGTTCATACAAAACATTTCAGGCTTGTAAGCCGATTTCTTTTCGTGGCACCGAGGGTGCAATTGGTATGATTCACTGGATAGAGAAAACTGAGTCGGTATTGGATATTAGTGAATGTTCACCTGACTGTATGGTGAAGTATGCTGCTTGCACTTTGGCTGACAAAGCGCTCACTTGGTGGAACAGTCAGATCCAATCACTTGGTCGACCAGCTGCTTATTCAATGTCATGGGGAACATTTAAGAATCTGATGTTGGAGGAATTCTGCCCTCGCAGTGAGATGCAGAAAATAGAAACAGAGTTGTGGAACATCACCATGATTGTGCTGATATTACTGGGTACACCACTAAGTTTCAGGAACTTGCACGTCTAGTGCCACACATGGTGACACCTGAGTATAAGCGTATCGAGCGCTACATATACGGTCTGGTACCGCAAATCCGCAGTCTGGTAACATCATCTAAACCGGACTCATTCAGGAGTGCTGTTACTCTAGCACAAAGTTTGACCGAGGAGGCAGTCAGGATGGGAAATCTGACTAAGAAAGCTGTGTCGGGAAAAGGTGAACCGAACAGTACTGATGTTAGTAGTTCTGGTGGTGCAAAGCGAAAGTGGAACGGTAGTGGTACTGATCGTCAGGGTCAGCAGAACAAGAAATCTTCTGGAAATGCGAAAGCATATGTTGCCACTACCACCGAATCGAAACCATACCTGGGTAACAAACCCAAATGTGGTAAGTGTAACCGACACCACGAAGGTGGGTGTGGGTATTGTGGAAACTGTAGGGCATGGGGACATAGAACCCGAGAATGCAAAACTAACCCCCCCCCCCCCCCCCACGAGCAAACACTGAGCGTCAAAACCAGGGATGTTTTGAATGTGGTGAGCAAGGACACTACCGTAACCGATGCCCTAAGCTCAACAACAACAACCGCGGTAACAACAATAACCGAGCCAACAACATCAACAACCAACCGGCTCAAGGAAGGGCATTCGTGATCGGGGCACAAGAGGCACGCCAGAACCCTAACACCGTCACTGGTACGTTTCTTGTAAACAATCATTATGCCTCTGTGTTAATTGATTCGGGTGCTGATTTAAGTTTTGTGTCTACTGAATTTAGACCACTATTAGAACTTGAATCCCGTAAGTTAGACAACAAGTATACCATAGAATTAGCCGATGGTGAGTTAATCGAATCAGGAGAAATAGTACCGGGATGTACCTTGGAGTTAGAAGGTCATCTCTTCGAAATAGACTTACTACCGGTTAAGTTGGGAAGTTTTGACGTTGTAGTCGGTATGGATTGGTTATCTAAGAACCGCGCTGAGATCATATGTCATGATAAACTGGTACGATTACCACTGTCAACAGGAGAAACACTTGTGGTTCAAGGTGAGAAACAAAAAAGTACCACAAAAATGATTTCGTGCTTGAAGGCCAGTAAGTATCTCCGAAAGGGGTACCAAGCATTTTTGGCACACATTGTAGAAAAGAAAACTGAGGAGCGACGTATAGACGATGTGCCCATTGTACGCGACTATCCAGGAGTATTTCCTGATGAGTTGCCGGGATTGCCACCCCCACGACAAATTGAGTTTCACATTGACCTGGTGCCAGGAGCCGCACCTATCGCACGAGCACCTTATCGTCTAGCTCCCTCTGAAATGCAAGAGCTGTCTACGCAACTACAAGAACTTCTAGACTTGGGATTCATTCGACCGAGCTTTTCCCCTTGGGGAGCTCAGGTTTTGTTTGTTAAGAAAAAGGATGGATCTATGCGGATGTGCATCGATTATCGAGAACTGAACAAGGTAACTATCAAGAACAGATACCCGTTACCACGCATTGACGATCTGTTTGATCAATTGCAAGGGTCGAGTTATTATTCAAAGATTGACCTACGATCTGGTTACCACCAACTCAAGGTACGAGAAGAGGATGTACCAAAAACTGCGTTTAGGACTCGATATGGTCATTACGAGTTCCTAGTCATGCCTTTTGGGCTGACCAACGCACCAGCAGTATTCATGGATTTGATGAACAGAGTATGCAAACCCTATTTGGATAAATTCGTCATTGTGTTTATTGACGACATCTTGGTATACTCACGATCGAAAGAGGATCACGAGCAACATCTGAAGCTTGTTCTCGAACTACTACAAAAAGAGAAGCTTTATGCAAAGTTCTCTAAGTGCGAATTTTGGATACGAGAGGTTCAATTCCTTGGTCATGTGATAAATGACAAGGGAATTCATGTAGACCCATCCAAAATTGAGGCAATCAACAACTGGGAAGCACCGAAAACCCCAACGGAAGTACGACAATTTCTTGGTCTAGCTGGCTATTACAGGCGATTCATCGCAAACTTTTCAAAGATAGCTCAGCCACTTACCACATTAACTCAAAAAGACAAGAAATTTGAGTGGAATGAGAAACAAGAGAAGGCATTCCAAATATTGAAACAGAAACTGAGCAGCGCACCCATACTATCCCTACCTGAAGGAGTAGACAACTTTGTTGTTTACTGTGATGCTTCGCATCAGGGATTAGGTTGCGTACTGATGCAAAATGAAAAGGTCATTGCTTATGCATCACGACAACTAAAAGTGCATGAGAAAAACTATACGACTCATGATTTGGAATTGGGAGCCGTTGTTTTTGCACTAAAGATCTGGAGACACTACCTATACGGTACAAAGTGTACGATCTTCACCGATCATAAAAGCCTACAACATATATTCGATCAGAAAGAGCTTAACATGAGACAACGACGTTGGGTCGAATTACTTAACGATTACGACTGTGAAATAAAGTATCACCCGGGTAAAGCTAACGTAGTAGCAGATGCCCTGAGTCGTAAGGAACGAATCAAACCTCGAAGAGTTCGAGCCTTGGGATTGACAATCCACTCGAATCTCATTACTCAAATTCGCGAAGCACAAGAACTTGCTTTCACCTCCGAACGCCTTAAGGATGAATCCTTGAAAGGGATGGAAAAACAACTAGAGAAAAAGGACAACGAAGTGTTGTACTTTATGAATCGAATTTGGGTACCATGCGTAGATGAGTTACGCAAGCTGATTTTGGACGAGGCACACAAGTCCAATTACTCAATACATCCTGGTGCAGACAAGATGTACCATGACTTGAAAGGTTTCTACTGGTGGCCTGGAATGAAACGTGACATTGCCACCTACGTAAGTAAATGTTTGACTTGTTCTAAAGTCAAAGTTGAATACCAAAAGCCGTCTGGACTTTTGCAACAACCTGAAATGCCCAAGTGGAAATGGGAGCAAATAACAATGGACTTCATTACGAAGTTACCTAGAACGGCATCTGGAGCAAATACCATATGGGTGATTGTCGATCGACTGACGAAATCAGCCCACTTTCTCGCTATTAAGGAAACGGATGGAATGGAGAAACTAGCAAAAATTTATATTAAAGAGATTGTTTCTCGGCATGGTGTGCCACTATCCATCATATCTGATAGAGATGCGCGATTCACTTCCCGCTTTTGGCAAACATTACAACAGGCAATGGGTACTCGACTTGATATGAGTACTGCCTATCACCCCAGACTGACGGCCAAAGTGAGCGAACTATACAGACGCTCGAGGACTTGTTGCGAGCATGTGTGATAGACTTTGGAGGTAACTGGGATACCCACCTACCTCTAGCTAAATTTTCTTACAACAATAGTTATCACACGAGTATACAGATGGCACCATTTGAGGCGTTGTATGGACGTAAGTGCCGATCACCACTCTGTTGGGCAGAGTTAGACGACAGACAACTATCTGGACCCGAACTTGTCCAGGAAACCACTGACAAAATAACTCAAGTATTGAGCCGACTGAAAGCGGCACGAGATCGACAAAAGAGTTACGCTGATAACCGCCGTAAACCTCTTGAGTTTCAAGTAGGAGACAAGGTCCTACTCAAAGTATCTCCCTGGAAAGGAGTAGCACGATTTGGAAAACGAGGAAAGCTGAACCCACGATACATCGGACCGTTTGAAATCCTTGCTAGGGTTGGTCCTGTCGCTTATAAGCTCAAACTACCACAAGAGCTTAGTAGCATACACGATACTTTCCACGTTAGCAACCTCAAAAAGTGTCTTTCTGACGAAACACTTATCCTTCCTCCTGACGAAGTCTTCATTGACTCAAAACTTAACTTTGTGGAGGAACCTGTTGAAGTTATGGATTCTAAAACTCAGAAACTTCGACACAAACGAATCAAACTGGTTAAAGTTCGTTGGAACTCGAAACATGGCCCAGAGTTTACCTGGGAACGAGAGGATGAAATACGAAAGAAATACCCCAACCTATTTGAGAGCGTGACCGAGACTCACGGCTCGAATTAAATCTCGGGACGAGATTTCACTAACGGGGGGAGAATGTGACACTCCTCCAAATTAGGTATATAACTATACTTAATTACATGCATTTCTTACGCTAATTCCCTGCATTTGTGTTAAACTAAACCTATGATGTGATATGAGTCTAGCGAGCCCTAAACAATAATACAAAAAGTAGTACATTATACGTAGTATTTATAAATTACGTACGAACGTATCGGAACTAAGCCGACTAAAATAATTAACCAGATTTGGTTATATGAAATAATTAATAATTCGATTATTAATTACGAGAAATTAAATATCTATAACATATAGATAAAATGGTTCAATTATACATTTAACATAAAAACGTATTATTTAACGAACAGAAACAATTCTAAAACGTACCTAAAAGGTCAAAATATGAAAAATGTTATTTTTTCTAGTACGTTTTCAAGTATTTAGAACATTACCTCGAATTATGAATTCGAAACTCGACTGAAATTTGGCGCTCAATTGAATACGCGCAGTAAAATGTACAAAAATGTACAACTACCAAAAATAATGAAAACATCATTTTTCTGAAAATATATTACGAACCAGGAGAGCATCTACAAAATAAAAATATAAAATGTTAAATTTTATATTGCTATAATTATACCCGTACTCGAAATTTAGGTACCAAAAATGGCACCTAACATCAATAATGCAGAGACAGATTGATGTTTAAACCATACTCCCTCCATCTCTCTGTGATCATTCGGCAAACACACACACACAATTATATTTCATTTTCTTTCTCTCAAAACAAATTAACAAGATCAGAGGTAAACAACATCAGGGAGTGGAAGTAGAACACCAAGGCCAGAAGCATCATCTTCACCATCATCGATCATCATTTGCATCTTCATCTCATTGTAAGGAGATTTTGATTTCTTCGATTTCTAAGCTTTAAATTCGTTATATAACTTGTATACATGTTACAATCTATCTATATAAACAACAAAATTGAAAGATTGAAGCTAAAATGTTAAAAATGGGTTTATGAAACCAAACTATGAATCCAAGAATTTATACATGAAAACATGTTATAATGATGTAATAAGTTGTTAAAATGCTACATATTGATAGTATAAACGTTTGGGTTTGATGTACAAATGATTTGAAGCTAAAAGATCGAGCATATAAATGCTCTGTATCAAACAGAACCTGTAAAACCTTTGAATCCGGCGGATTCAAGCGAATCCGGCGGATTCCCAACCGAAGCTCAGATGAATCCGGCGTATTCACGGGAATACGGTGGATTCCCGTTTCTAAACAAGTCGAATACGGCGTATTCCGTTGAATACGGCGTATTCCCACCTGTGACCGCACACAAACCTTCGGCTAAAACGATGAACGAGTAAAAGACACGCTTGATCCGACGGATCATCGGTGATCCGGTGGATCCTTTTTAAACTCGAATGAATACGGCGTATTCACCAGAATACGGCGTATTCCCCTATTTTCGAATGAATACGGCGTATTCACCAGAATACGGCGTATTCCCCTTATTGACCCGAATCCGGCGTATTCACCAGAATACGACGGATTCCCCACTGATGACTTTTGCATTTTTAAATAATGTACAAACTAATAAACGGTATACTACTTATGTATCGATTATACGTTAATGGTACAAAATGTTACGACAAGGGACTTAGAACTAGACAGACATATTATTGAGACATTTTGAATACGGACAAGTAGAACACAACAAAACTTAATACGATAACGAATAATATATATATACTAACGGACAATGTATATATATACAACTAGACGTATAAAAATGGAACGATTTAAATTATCTAGTACAAACTATACGACAAACGTAAACGACAACCAAGTTTTATTCGCGATAATTAACAACGACGACAACTAATATATATATTAGAATATATATATATTCAACTAATATATATATACAAGAATATATGTATTCACCTATATAAGTATATGTATATATACTTACACCTTTCGGACAATTTAACAAACGAACAATACTTGGATAATATTATATATTTCCAACAACAATCATCAACGAAATACACAAACCTAAGAAACTGATAATTTCTTCAAACGAATGAACTATTAACATAAGTAAACAAAGTACTTATAGTTAATACATTGATGTGTATAGGTTGACTACGTTTGGGCTTCGTTATCTTATCTTGCTAGCATTCACATCCGAGCACTCACAGTGAGTTCACAAACCCCTTTTAAATGTTTTAATGTTTTAAAACCTCGGGGTGGAAAACATAGAAAGCGTATGTATGATTGCATGCGATAACTGTTTGAATACTTGATGTATTTACTTAAACTATTGATGAAATGGGATTTCATGTTGTGACTGATTAAATACTGTACGTATTTGCTTAAACTGTTTATGAAGGGGTACTTCATACTTGAACTGTTTGTGAAAGGGTATTTCACACAACTATTTGAACTATGTTTTATGAAATGTTTTTCATAACTATTTTGGGAATTTAGGCAACGAATCTTGGTACAGATCTAGGCTGAACGATGTAGTGCATAAAAGACCTTATGGCTACAGACTATAACCATTAGCTAGGTGACTCTAGCCACTGAGTATACGGATAGTACTATCGCCGTGACGACCCTCCTACGGATTTGGGAGCGTATACTTAATTGTCCAGCATGGCAAACAACAACAAATTAGGGTTGTGGTTTGGTTATAGGGTTAGATCGGGTTACCTTACTTGACAGGTTTAGCTCACCTTTCAAGGGATCACCGTCTAAATATTCCCACAAAACTATTGTTTAGGAAGTGATTTCCTACGTACACTGATTTGGAAATGTTAATCTTTATCTAGGTTAACCTGTGTTTCCTACTAATGAATGAATTAGGAAATGTTATCTCTTGATTGAAATAACCTGTGTTTCCTATTACAACTACAACTGATTTGGGAAATGTTATTTGTTAATAACTTGTGTTTCCTACTTGATAAACAACACTTATTGGAAATGTTATTCTTAAATGTTTAACTTGTGTTTCCTACATAACGAACAAACTTGTGAATTCACTCAACAATTTTGTTGACGTTTTACTCTATGTTTTTCAGGGAATTAGCAGCGTAAGTAAGATCTGCATGCATTATCAGGACGGACTACCCTGGACTTGTTAGGATGCCACTACTTTTGGGACACTTGGATTTCCTCTGTATAACTGCAATTATTGCAGTCATACCTATGAAATCTACTTTTGATATTATGTATTTTATGAAATACTGATTTCAACTACTACTATTACTGTTATCACTTCTCAAGTGGTAATCATTTGTAAAACTTTAACTAATGGCATCTTAATCTATTTCGTTCTGCGATAATCATATGCTCTGAGTATGTATGTAACTGTTGGTTGTTTTACTGCTCACACCCCCGCCACGTCACTAAGCTTCCGCAAATCACTCTACGTAATTGTAATTACCGTTTGGCGGGGTGTGACATGGACTATAAGAATGTCGGGGGTCAACGTGCGTTGGGTTTGTGTACTATTACTTTGGACATCATAAGTGCTTTGTCCATGTATTGTTCACTGAAATTATGTTGTAAGTAGTAATAGTACCAAGCTATCGGTTTAGCCACTGATTTGGCCTTCAGTTGGTTTTAAGTGTTACTTGGGGAACCACCGCGGCATGAGGGTACTCCAAGGACCACCGATCCTTCATGATTAACTGTTGCTATGCTTTGCTGTATTCATTTGTTAAGCTAAGTTAGGTGTGAGTTTGAGATTTATTCACTTAGCTTCGTGCTAACCCCTCATTACTTCTTGCAGGTTTACTTTGGTATGTGGGTGGGCAAGAAGTACAATAGGAATGGAATGTTTGACAAGCTCACTCTGTTTTGTTAACTTTGTTAATGTTATAACATTATGTTGTGAATTTCTATAACACTAAGCTTATCGTATGTAATGTCTAGGATAATCTAGTTTAAAGACTGTATGTATTTGGATTGCCATTTTGAAATGTAAATATGCAATCCAATGGTTTGTATTTAAATCTTGCGCTTCCTATAAAAAAAAAAAATATCCTCGTGTTTTCGAGTAGGGTGTTATAAATTGGTATCAGAGCAACGGTTTGGGTGAATTGAACATGAGTTAGTTGTTCAGTCCCAAATCTATTTGTGTTAGTCAAACATTCCTGGGAAGGGGATTGAGCTAGTGAATATGATTTGGTTAGTATTGCTAAGTACTAACAATTAACGGGTTATGAGATGTGTTGTGGTACAGGATATGGCAGAAAGTAACGCTCCGACCAGCACCCCGATCAATGCCTCTGGAGCAAGGGACTCCCCTCCGGAAATTCAGTCTCAAAGCCAAGGACATACTAGTACTACACTTCCTGCAAGTGAATTGAGCCGTGATGAGTACACTTTGTATTTGGAGGATGAGTTAAACAAATATAAGGAGTTATACGAACAACAAGCTAGAACATCCCGGTAGATTCCGGCTGTTAGTACGATTACACCTCCATTGGTGACATCACAGTTTTCTATGCCACTGCCTACTTACTACCAGACATCAGCTCCTTTTTCTTCTTCAGGACCTTCGAGATTTCAGTTTCCGGTATTTCCTCCTCCATCTCAGCAAAAATTATGTTCATTTAAGACCTTTAAGTCTAGTGGACCTTCAGATTTCTTTGGGAGTACAAATCCTTCTGTGACCATGGATTGGTTAAGGGATGTCGAAAGAAAATTTGAGGTTTGCCGATGTGAGGATGAGGTCAAGGTAACTTATGCAGTGCAACTTTTAATGGGTCCGGCAATGGGATGGTGGGATTCTATCACATCTCATTTAACACCTCAGCAAAAAGCTTCCATTACATGGTCCGAATTCTATAACGAGGTTTGTAAGAAGTATTGCTCCGGGTATGACATGACTCGCATTAGGCGTGAATTCTTGGATATGCAATTGACTGACAGTATGACTATAGAGGACCTTATCTCTCAGTTTACCGATAAGTTGAGATTTGTACATCAATGGGTACCGGATGAAAGGACAAAGATTGACCATTTTGTTGGAATGTTACCCCATGCTTATCGAACTACTGTGAGACTTGCAGGAGATCTTAACCAAGCTTTTGATTTGGCCCGTTCTGTGGACGGCGATATTAGAGCTCATGATTTGGAAATTAAAGACAAGTCCCCAGTGAAACCCAAAGGTGAATCTACGTCAAGTCGGGGGAAGAAGAAATGGCAAGGTAATAATAATAATAACCGTAAACCAAATGTTGTTGGTGGTTCAGTGGATAGATCAAATTGGTGCCAGAATTGCAAGTCTAGGCACACGGGACATTGTACACCTCAGACTGCTAGGTGTATTAAGTGTGGTCAGTTCGGTAATGACATCAAGGATTGTCCTTTTCCTAAGCCAGTGTGTTGGAATTGCCGAAAGGAAGGACATCGTTCGAGTGCATGTCCAGAGGAAAGGAAGCAAAAATCGGGAACGGTCGGAGGGTCGTCATCATCTTCTGGCCAGAAAAGAAAGAATCCTCCAGTTCCAACTGGTCGGGCTTTTCGAATGACCGTGGATGAAGCTGTGGTAGCCGAGGACGTCATAACTGGTACTTTTCTTATTAATTCAGTACCGGCATGCGCCTTATTTGATTCAGGGGCAAATTGTTCCTTCATGTCCTTGTTATTCTGTGATAAACTTAAATTGACACCTACATGTATTTCACAACCAATTGAGGTTGAGGTAGCGGATGGAAAGTTAGTTTCGGTTACCACATCGGTGACAGGAGCTAGTATTTCGATTGAGGGTCATAGTTTCCCTGTTTCTTTTCTATTGATGCCTATTCATGGGTTTGATGTTGTATTAGGCATGGATTGGTTGAGTCGTAATAAAGCCAATATAGATTGTCATAAGAAGCTGATAAAAATCCCAATCTCAGACGAGTCATATGTCGTGGCTCGAGGGGAAAGGGAGAGGGGTAGTATACCTTTGATCTCTATGATGAAAGCTAGAAAATCTCTAGCTAAAGGGTGTGATTCTTATTTAGCCTATGTTGTCGATGCTAAGCTAGAAAAGAAATCCATTTGTAATGTCCGAGTTGTTTCTGAGTATCCGGATGTTTTCCCTGATGAATTGCCTGGTTTACCTCCGGTTAGAGAAGTAGAATATAAAATTGAGTTAATTCCTGGTTCTACTCCGGTAGCTAAGGCACCTTATAGATTAGCTCCCTCCGAAATCCGTGAAATGATGAATCAAATTAGGGAATTATTAGACAAGGGTTTTGTGAGACCCAGTTCTTCTCCTTGGGGTGCTCCTGTGTTATTTGTTAAAAAGAAAGATGGCACCTTTCGTATGTGTATAGATTATAGAGAGTTGAATAAGAGGACCGTAAAGAATAAGTATCCTTTGCCCCGGATAGATGAAATGTTTGATCAATTGCAAGGGTCTTCGTTTTTCTCTAAGATAGACTTGAGATCGGGTTATCAACAAGTCCGGGTTTGTGGGGAGGATATCCCTAAAACAGCTTTTCGCACTCGCTATGGTCATTATGAATTCCTAGTTATGCCTTTTGGGTTGACTAATGCTCCAGCAATTTTCATGGATTTGATGAACAGGGTTTGTAGACCTTTTCTCGATAAATTTGTCATTGTATTCATTGATGATATTTTAGTTTATTCTAAATCTGAATCTGATCATGAAGTACATTTGCTTTTAGTTCTTGACACCTTGAGAAAGGAGAAATTGTATGCTAAGTTTTCAAAATGTGAATTTTGGCTTCGTGAAGTTCAGTTTTTGGGGCACATCATTTGTGAAAATGGGGTTAAAGTGGATCCATCAAAAATTGAGGCTGTCATGAATTGGCAATCACCTAAATCTCCGTCAGAGATCAAGAGTTTTCTGGGTTTGGCAGGCTATTACAGAAAGTTTATTAAAGATTTCTCCAAGATTGCAGGTTCTTTGACTAAATTAACTCGTAAGGATGTGAAATTTCTGTGGGGTGATCAACAGGAATCGGCTTTTCAGACCTTGAAACAATTGTTGTGTCAGGCTCCGGTTTTAGCTTTACCTGACGGATCCGAGGATTTTATTGTATATTGTGATGCTTCACATGCGGGTTTAGGTTGTGTTTTGATGCAACGAGACCGTGTTATTGCCTATGCTTCACGTCAGTTGAAACCTCATGAGAGTAACTATCCTACCCATGACTTGGAACTTGCAGCTGTGGTTTTTGCCTTAAAGATTTGGAGACATTACCTATATGGAACCAAATGCGTTATTTGTACGGACCACAAGAGCCTTCAGTATATGTTTACTCAAAAAGAACTTAACATGAGGCAAAGACGATGGTTAGAGTTGATTAAGGATTATGATTGCGAGATTCGATACCATCCGGGTAAGGCAAATGTGGTGGCGGATGCGCTTAGCCGAAAGGGTAAATCTGAAAGGGTTTGTTTAATGCATTTGGAAATCTCTTCAGACTTGATCGATAAATTGAAATTGGCTCAGATGGAGGCCTTATTGGATCATAACTTGAAATCTGAAATCATGATTAAAAGGAAGGAATTATTGGTAGAAGATTCTCGTGGATTAAAGACATTTCAGTCTCGTGTTTGGGTCCCATTGTTTGGTGGACTTTGAGATGTGATATTGATGGAGGCTCATAAATCCAGACTGTCGATTCATCCCGGAAGCACCAAAATGTATCAGGATTTAAAACCATTGTATTGGTGGCCTACTTTGAAGTTGGATGTCGCTCGAATTGTTGAATCTTGTCATATTTGCTCTCAAGTAAAGACCGAGCATCAGAAACCTTATGGAGCTTTGAAGCAACTCGAGATTCCCGAGTGGAAATGGGAACATATTACCATGGATTTTGTGACCAAATTACCTCGAACTGTTAAGGGTAATGATATGATTTGGGTAATTGTCGATAGATTGACCAAGAGTGCTCACTTTCTTGCTACTTGTGAGACGGCATCATTAAGTAAATTGGCGCAATTGTACATTAATGAAGTGGTCATTAGACATGGGATTCCGTTGTCGATTGTTTCAGACAGAGATTCTCGCTTTGTGTCGGGCTTTTGGCAGAATTTACAGCGTGAATTGGGTTCTAGGGTCAACTTGAGTACGGCTTATCATCCTCAGACGGATGGTCAGTCGGAGCGCACCATTCAAACCTTGGAGGACATGTTGCGGGCATGTGTACTAGAATTTGGTGGGTCGTGGGATTCCCATTTACCATTAGTTGAGTTTGCCTATAATAATTCTTTCCATTCTAGTATAGGTATGCCACCCTATGAAATGTTGTATGGTCGTAGGTGTAGGACACCCACTTGTTGGTTAGAGGCGGGTGAAAAACAGTTTGCGGGTCCTGACATAGTTCAAATTACAGCCGATAAGGTAGCTATTGCCCGAGATAGATTGAAAGCTGCCCGTGATAGGCAGAAACAGTATGCTGACCCACGTCATCGACCAGTTTCGTTTGTGAATGGTGAGTTGGTTTATTTGAAAGTTTCACCTTGGAAGGGTGTTATCAGGTTTGGTAAACGTGGTAAACTAGCTCCTAGATACATCGGACCGTTTAAAATTCGACATGTTGTCAATGATCAAACGGTGTCATTAGATCTTCCTCCTGAATTGTCGGGTATTCATGATACGTTTAATGTGTGTTATCTAAGAAAATGCAATGTGGAGGACCAATCCCAAGTTCTTCCATTGCAAGACTTGAGTGTGGACTTAAACCAAAGACTTGTAGAAGAGCCCGTAGAACTTGTTGACCGTAAGGTGACTAAACTTCGAAAGAAGGAGATCCCTATGGTATTGGTTAAGTGGAATCATAGTTTGGGTCCAAACTTATCTTGGGAGACCGAGTCTAGCATGAGGGCGCGTTATCCGAATCTCTTTGAGCGTGGCGAGATTTCGGGGACGAAATCTTCTTAAGGAGGGAAGATTTGTAACATCCTCAAAAGTGGCCTAGTTGTAATACGGTATTTCCCTTAATTTAACTGTTATTTAAATTGTATTTTAAATACTTGGTGTATTTCGATAGCTAAATTAATAGGTCAATTGGTCAATTGGCTTATTGTGATAAATGAATTATTACATGTTTTAAATTTATTTAGTTGACGGTATAATAAAAACTTATTTCTCGCAAATGATTTTTAGGTTCCAGACAATAGATTTAGGACGGGTATAATTTACATTGTGTTGGCTTGAGTTAGATGAGTTAACTAGCCTCATTTCTTTCATTTACTGATTTTGCTATACCTCAAAAACACACACATGCTCTCAAAGAAAATGAAACTCATAATCTGATTCTAGCACATTGAAGCTGTGATTTTGATTGCAACTTGTTCTTCACTCTCATTATAACCTCCTCACCTAAATTGTAAGTGAAATACTCATTCTTTCATGTAAATACTTGAAATGTTGAGTTTGGTAAATTGATGATAGAATGGAGTTAAATTCGTGCTTGAAAGGTGTGATATGAACATATTGAACTGATTATATGCTTGCATTATAGATTGTTGCCATTACTTGGTTGAAATATGAATTTGAGTTAAGTTTTGAATATCTTAAAAGTTGATGCATGTGTGGATTTAAGGGTGTGATGACTTTTGTTTGTTGTTATTACATGTTCATAGATGTCAATTGTGGTTGTTGTATGGTTAAAAATGTGTTTCTTAGCTGAAAATGTCGAAATTATGATTTGATGTTCGAGCAGGTTATGAACTGCACCTGCAGGTGCTAGAAACGAAGAACAAACCGGCAGGTAATGTACCCCAACCGGCGGTTTGTTCATCCCTTAAGGGAACCGGCGGGCGATAAGCCCTAGCCGGCGGCTCGTGTCATATAACCGGCGGCTTTGAACCATAACCGGCGGCCTCTAGAACCTTTAAAACACAAAATAGTTCTGTTTGTGAAAAATTAAATTTGCCCGGCGGGTTGTGTTAGAAGCCGGCGGCTATGGGTGGGTAACCGGCGGGTCATGTGACCCAGCCGGCGGCTATGATCACGATTTCAGCAAACCAAGCTTTGATTTAAAAACTCTTTCATTTAACACGTGATATGTTTAAAGGATCTAGTAACCTGCAATATAGTATCATAACGGGTTAATATATGGAATTACATACATATGATGTGATGTGAACTTAATTAACAAGTTTGATGCCAATAGTACATTTATTTCAAGTTATGAACATTTGAAATGAGTTATTGACTTGTAACCTTTGTTGTGATTTCAGATACGACGAAGACTCAATAATATTAGAACTTTGAGTGGTGATCATCTTCGTCAAGGGTGAGTGGATCTTGGACTTTCAGTCTAATTTGGTTGTAACAATATGGTTACAACGGGTAAATATGAATTTACTGTTTTCATTGTTAAGTTAATAGTTTGCCATGATGGTTATATTTAGCTTAATTATTGGTGTCCTTGATTGCCTTGATGGTTGTGGACTATAAGAATGTCGGGGGTCAACGTGCGTTGGGTTTGTGTACTATTACTTTGGACATCATAAGTGCTTTGTCCATGTGTTGTTCACTGAAATTATGTTGTAAGTAGTAATAGTACCAAGCTATCGGTTTAGCCACTGATTTGGCCTTCAGTTGGTTTTAAGTGTTACTTGGGGAACCACCGCGGCATGAGGGTACTCCAAGGACCACCGATCCTTCATGATTAACTGTTGCTATGCTTTGCTGTATTCATTTGTTAAGCTAAGTTAGGTGTGAGTTTGAGATTTATTCACTTAGCTTCGTGCTAACCCCTCATTACTTCTTGCAGGTTTACTTTGGTATGTGGGTGGGCAAGAAGTACAATAGGAATGGAATGTTTGACAAGCTCACTCTGTTTTGTTAACTTTGTTAATGTTATAACATTATGTTGTGAATTTCTATAACACTAAACTTATCGTATGTAATGTCTAGGATAATCTAGTTTAAAGACTGTATGTATTTGGATTGCCATTTTGAAATGTAAATATGCAATCCAATGGTTTGTATTTAAATCTTGCGCTTCCTATAAAAAAAAAAAAAATATCCTCATGTTTTCGAGTAGGGTGTTATAAGCTCCATTGGTGTTTTTATGACCAATATTTCCAGCCCTACAATCCCTTTTCAAGTGTCCAGAATTACCACACTTCTAACAAGTCAATTTAGACTTTTTATTGGGATTAGGCTTATTGTTGTCATGATATTTGCGTTTGCCCTTTTTGTCATTGTTGCCGGTGGATTTATGATGTTCCACCATATTAACCGAAGAGGTTTCAGCAATAGTTTTTCTTTTTGGCTTATCAATTTCCTGCGCCATGAGAGATTCCTCAATACGCAAATAACCTGCCCAACTCAACAAGAGTTAACTCCTCCTTCTTACGTTTCAAAGTATGTTTGAAATCTTTCCAAGAAGGAGGGAGTTTTTCAATGACACAAGAAACTGAAATGGATTCATCCATGTTCATCTTGTGTTGTGTGAATTGCCCAAGTATACGAAGAAGTTCATTGTATTGTTCCATGACCGGTCTAGAATCGACCATCTTGTAATTATTAAAATTACTCACAAGGAACTTTTAAGTAAGTACATCTTCAGCCATATACTTTGATTCCAAATAATCCCATAGTTCTTTAGCAGATTCATGGTTTTGATAAATGTCAAAGAGAGAACATCACCACCATATTCAGGAATTGGTGTACTAAGAACATACACCACGTTCATACTTGAGAGGAAGATATGCATCTTCTTCTTCTGCCACAGACGAAAATCCACTATCTTAAACTTATCAAGTTTGGAGAAGTTAGCCGTCATATGCTTCAAAGTAGCCGCCATTCAAATCACCAGAAATTGTTGTTTTCGATTGTTGGAGGAAAACCGTGTAACAGGGTAAGACAAAAAGTGGTGTTCTTATTTGAGGCAACAAAACAAAAACCTAGTGCTAGAGAGTATTTCTTGTTGTGTGTGTTTTTCTCATGTGGATTACTTCTCACTATATGAGCACCCAACAATCAATAGAGTTGATTGGTGTTAAGTATCCAATAAAGTCTACCATTGATCACTTGCAATTTCCAGCCTTTTGATATTCATGATCATTAAGACCATAAAATCCTGTCAGTTAGGATAACCAACAGTCACAGTAAAATGGGTCAAAATAGCCTCTTGACCAGTCACTTCCAGAATTAGACTATTACGCCACTTTATAGTCTAAATTTAGACTCTAATCAGAGTCTTGTCTATATAAGACTATTACGCTACTGTATAGTCTAATTTTAGACTCATTCAGTCTAATTTAAACTCAAGTATATTTCAGACTATTAAGCCACTGTATAGTCTATTTTAGACTAATTCAGCGTCTATTTTAGACTAATTTTGTCTCTTTTAGACTCATGATTGTTTTCACAATTGCTTTAGGTCAGGGATGTTATTGACTGGATGGGCGTACACTCCGTACCTCCTAACCCATTACCAAGTCAAATAATTATATCTCTCAATTACACTAAATTACTAACAAACAGCTCCATCATTCGGCCAATTCTTACTCGTACCCAAAAGAACCAGAATTTCTTCAGCAAAAACATCAATAAACACATGACAATTTTCATCAAGATATGAACATAATTCCTCCTCTTGGGCAGTATATAGGGGGGCATCATTCAAAAGAACCTCATCATTTTTCCAAACCAAAACTTCCCTAAACTCGATAGGTTTGATGCTATCACTCAACCACAGAAAATTCTTCTTCCAATCTTTCAAGGATTCCCTAATACCCAAAAGTATTTTTGGAGCAGAAGCCCTCGTTTCAATGGTAAAGTAACCTTGATTTGGAGGACCCAAACAAAAGAAATACTTAAACACACCTACAATAGGAACCTTTTCATGGGCCTGACACGCAATTTCAAAACCTAAAATCTTGATGGCACCCATCAGAGACATTTGGTATATATGAAGTTGATAATACTTCAAGACCGACAAATAAAATGACGAAATGGGAAGTCGAAGATTAGAAACAGGGAAAAGCTTTGTGTAAACTCCGAATTTTCCGGGTGGTGGTTTTGAAATAACGTCATTGAATTTCAGAAGAACCGGTTGACACTCGCCGAAAACACCATATTTTTTACAAAGGTAATTGAAGTGATTCTCACGAAGCACACTAGTTATCGTGTGAATCGAGTTTCCAAACAACATGATTAAGAAAAAGAAAAAAGAAAATAAGTGGAAAGGCACTAACCTGTGAAAATGGTGAACGGTCGCCGGAAAAAGGTGAAGGAATTTAGGGTTTTTGCCAGCGAGAAAAATGTGAAATCTTTGGAAGTTATTATTTTGAAAAAAGAAAATAAAGATAAGTATTAGAGGGAAAACGGTTTGATGGCCACGATGTCTTCACCCAGTGACACGTGTATGGACGTGGTGAACCCCAGAAAAAGCAATGATGGCAGTTACTAATGGGAAGCTGAAAAACCGTCACATCAACTTACATCGTACGACTCTTCGTTAGGAAGTCAAAAAGTGGGTGGAGGAAAATCTTTACTTTAGTCTAGTGCAATCTAGTATGCTACTATCTCCCACTAGACTGGGGGGACTTAATGGTGTATCCAATATTCCACCCACTTATCACATACCTCCACCCGGAGGATACCACCACTCATTATTATTTTGACACATTTGCCTCCGACTCGAGGAAGATTATTATTTGATCTTGTGGTGTACAACTGGTGCCAGTAAGGTACCTGCTACCTTATAGGGAATCGCCACCAACCTACCTCCACCCGGAGGTTTATTCGCCATACTTCCAGGCCAAACAGAATTTAGAGTGGGGACCAATCTTAGATGTGTGGGCAGATCACATGGACGACTCAGATTGATTTGGATGGAATATTTGTGAGTGCTATCATTTGATTGGCTAAGAAAAGATTGGAGGCCAAGTTACAACAAGTATAAAAGGAGTAACGTTTCTCACTTTTGAGGTATATTCATTTTCTCCATGAAAACCTTAATTCACTCATAATCTTATTCCCCCATTGATAAATACTTATTCTCACGTCGGAGGTGAATTACAAGGGGCCTTCCCCTGTTCTTCACATAACGCAAGGTACTAATTGTGATTGCAGAGCTGTGACTGGAGGTATTTGGCTGGAGCTCTTGGATCGTTGCACTTGTGTGGTTGGACGTACGATCATCAACCCAAACTTTAGACATTTGATTTATTTCCTTTACACTTTCAAATGATAGTAATCACAAAAATATGAATCTTCTTGCTTGCTCCATCCATGGCCATGAGTATTACCAATTTACCATGGTCAAATTGCCCATTCTGAAAGCAGAATCCTTCCTAGAAAAATCTTCTTTATGTCCACCATAGCATGTGCCGGTTTGATATAAATCCTATCGTTTTCTTGTTGTCTACATTCAAATCTATCGAGTTTTTTTGTTGGAAACTCATTGGTGGTTAATTTGTTTGTACAACCTAACCGTTTAGCTACAACGTACTCACATCTTCTCCATGGTGGCAATATCATTTTCATTTCGTTCCTAGGCATTTGCACATTACTCTTACAATCTCTTTAAACTCTTCCACGTTGCTAATTACTATTACTTGGGGAAGCATCTCAAGCAAGGAAGTGTAATCATCAGTCGGCCTAGCTATCTCCAATTCTTTTAAGACCGATACAACAATTATGTAATGAGTTCCACCAACATTATTACATCAACATGTTAATGTTCTCCGCATAAAATTCGTCCTCTCTTATCCCACTTCGATTTACAAAGCCCTACATATATACGTAGTAGTATTTATTGTTAGATATATATATATGAAGATTAAATGTCACGTGCATGAGATGGTATTGGCTTGCACCAAAAGTCAATTTGGAGTCGGCAAAAAAAAAAAGGAATTGGAGTCGGCTACTATTTCTTATGCAGGAAGTTTTAATATTTCCCATATATATAATGTAACCTATTATTGTATAAACCCTAAGCCACCAAAACAATAGAAAGAAAACTCTCTCGGTTTGGCCCCGTGGACTAAACCAATCTCCAAGTTGGAGATTGGACATAACCACGTTAAAATCCTTGTGTCGTTTACATTCTCGTATCGTATTTATTTATCTTGTTTTGCTTGTTTGATTGCTTTGTTAACAATTGGTTATTCACTTATTGTTGTGGGTGCAATTGTGTTCAATTGTGCGCGTTGTTTGGGTCCTAAATTCCCAACAACTGGCAGAGCTCTAGGTTGAGCGATTGGGAACAATGGCGGATGAAAGCACGATCAAGATGAATTGTTGATGGTTAGGGTTTTACTGAAGGATGGAGAGCTAGGGTTATTGTGGCCAGATAATCATAGTGGATCTAGATTCGGTTGAAGATAATCATCGGGGGGAACGATTGAAAACGATGCGGTTTTAGGATTTGTTTGCAACATGTGATCGAGATCGATATGCTCGTTTTTGTGTTAGATCGCGACGAACTCGAAGAGTTGTTTTCTGGATTGAACAAGATTAGGGTTTTGCCCGGTGGGTTGTGGCGTGACGACACGGCAGGAGGCCGGTTACGTTATGACAGTGATTGTTCGCAGAGGTAATGGAGTCGATGATCGGGTTCGATTGTTGGTTTGTTGCGGAGAGAGTTTTGGGATCCGCGTTGTGGATTCGAGTTCTTTATTCTTTTTGATCCCGTGCAAAAGAATAAATGATCGTTATTAAAATTAGGGTTTGATGGTGCGAGTGTAGGGACGTGAAGTTTCGAAAACTTCATTGACACGGGCTAGGTTATTCAAAGATGTGAGGTTTGTTACGGTGCTCAAGAGAATGGTTTTCTCGGTTGGGTAAATGGGTAATAAACGGTACCACATCCATTTTGGTAATCGACAGTAATGGGTGTCAGAAGGAGTTTTGTTTTCGCTCGCGGGTTGAAACGGGAGACCATGATTTTGGTCAAGTATTCCATGTTCTTGGAATGATTAGGCGGGTTAGAGCCACTACTCTTGAAGATATTGTTTGTAGAAGATGTCGGATAGAACGCGTTGGACTGGGCTCGGGTATTGGTTGATGTTGGTTCAACGAAAGAGCGATTCTTCTTAAGGAATAAATTGGAAATCTTCAAGTGGGTTAGAGGCGGATAACCGTGTAAGTCTTAATGTTTGAGCTTTCAGATATTGTTGTGAGTGTCGGAACTCTTAGGAGTTTGTTAACCGGTGGAAGTATCGAAGCTAGTGGGAGTTTGACAACTAGTGGGAGCTTTGGAGATTGTTGTGCAACTGTTGGATCTTAGTTTCTACAGGTTTAGTGTGCGGATTCCGGATAACACTAGAGCATTCGAATCTTCATTTTTTTTTACTCTCCAATGGCAAAGAAATTTGCGACTGACTGTGGGTTATGAACCGGAGTCTTCTCATATAGCCGCGATTGTTATTTTAATTCGTACAGTGGGAGCGAGCTGAGGGGGAGAAGATGTGTTCATAGAAATCATAGCTATGTATTTGGGTCGGTGTACCAGCGGGAAAGCGAAAGTTTGTAATGTAGATTTTCTAGGTTGTGACTGCGTTCTCACGGGTGAACCTTGATGATAATCTTCGGATTTGTTCAATCGACGATTTTCTGATTGCTGGGAAGGAAAATCGGATGGACGAAATTCTGTACGGGTTGGTTGTTGACATGTCGGTGGCAAGATTCGATGTGGCTGTACCGACGAATTGAAGAAGCGGTTGTCTTCTTGATAGAATCTTGTGGTTGAAGTCGTTGCACACTTCAACGCATCTTCTTGGGCTAGAAGATGGTGGTGCGGATAACCGGAGAGTGGTCCCAGTTTAGTAGTGGTGTTCAGTTAGCTTTGTATATCGAAAGTCTTCCGATTCTGTGAGATCGAGAAAGCGTGTCCCGGATGGTTTCCGGCGGTATTGGTTGAGCTAAGAACAAGTTGTTGCTAAAGGGGCGTCAAAGGTGTTGGCTTATTCCTGGTTTCAATACGTGTAGTTGAAGAGTTTTTTATCGAAAGTCTATCTAACTCGAGTTTAATTAGTGTGCGTGTCCCAATTGGTATTGGCGGTATGGAGAGGTGGATTCGACTTGGTTGAAATGGAATATCTGAGGGTTTAATAATTTGGGTTGATTTAATCTTCAAGTGGGAGATTGTTAGATATATATATGAAGATTAAATGTCACGTGCATGAGATGGTATTGGCTTGCACCAAAAGTCAATTTGGAGTCGGCAAAAAAAAAAGGAATTGGAGTCGGCTACTATTTCTTATGCAGGAAGTTTTAATATTTCCCATATATATAATGTAACCTATTATTGTATAAACCCTAAGCCACCAAAATAATAGAAAGAAAACTCTCTCGATGTGGCCCCGTGGACTAAACCAATCTCGAAGTTGGAGATTGGACATAACCACGTTAAAATCCTTGTGTCGTTTACATTCTCGTATCATATTTATTTATCTTGTTTTGCTTGTTTGATTGCTTTGTTAACAATTGGTTATTCGCTGGGTGCAATTGTGTTCAATTGTGCGCGTTGTTTGGGTCCTAAATTCCCAACATTTATATCAGTAACATTTCTAAAACATAATGAAGCGCTACTTAATTATATGACATTTTTATCCGGGGGAAGTGTACGTTAGGTGTAGCTAACAAACCGTATATAACATTTGGTGCAACAAGAACAAATATTTTAATGAATAGGGTAATTTATGTTTTATTTCATTAACTCGAAGGCCGGACAAGAGTGAAAAGTTTTTATTTTATTATTATTTTAATGCACAAAAGGTAACAACATGCATGCTTATATATATAGAAAAAGTAGTCAGTTTAATATAATTTTGAAATGGTACCGGCTTCAAAACCCTGATCACGCAGACGAGCCATTAACCATCGTTTTCCTGACGTCGAGTTATCTCTAGGGAGACTCGAGCCACTCCAGTCTCCACCATGTTTTCTCAACTTCAAAATGCAAACTTATCTTTATATCATCATTATTTTCAAATTGAAACATTCTCTTGAATGAATCCTTCATCTCCTCCATATCATCATCAATTCCTTCAGAACTGAATTCATCATTCATTCAAATATCATAATCTCCATCAACAACACAGTTACCATTCTCTGGCGAGTGCTCGCTGCCACCGCTTTCACAATCACTTATCTGCACTGCGACCTCAAATGCCTCAACGACTCTTTGAAACCTACCCATTTTTTACAGGGACGGAGACAGGGCGGGGGCAGCGTAGGCAACCGCCCCCACGAGCATTCATAAATTACGTAAAAAAGAAATTTTATAAAGGTATTAATGACATTTTAAAGATTTCGCCCCCACAAAACTATAAAAGAAATTAAAATAAATTTTTTTCGCCCCCTCTATTTGGATTTCTTGGCTCCGTCCCTGATTTTTTATCTACAAAACGTAACTGAATTTTGGACAGATTCGGCTGGTGTTTTGATTTGTATACAAAGCAGTTATTTGGGACAATAAAGTTCGCATAAGTGGAAAGAAACAATTATGGTTAGACAATGCATGTTTGGATGCAAGTTGTGTGAGAGTGAATCCAATATGGTTAGACAATGCATGTTTTATATAGAGGCATAGTCTCGTGTGCATTGGTGGGAATGAATGCGGACGGTTTTATTGTCTAGGTTCGATCTTTGTTAATCAACGGGGTAATTCTTTTATAATGTTAAATCTTCCTTAATTATTGCTTTATCTACGTTGACTAATAATTTTACATATCTTTAATTCATTGCTGCTAACCATTTTAGTTTCTATAATACAGTCACGTAATAATTACAAGATACTTAAAATGCAACTTCAGTCTAGACTTCCTGATTCATTTTCACAATAAGCGGCATTATATATCTTTGTAGGCAGAAATCTTAACATATCTAAGAGACTGAGATATGAATTATCTTAACTGCTTTGATACGAGTTGTTGGTCTCTTAAACAGTATTACAACGATTATAGGGGGTATGTACAATCGCTATTTAAGATACTTAATAGTTTAGTGCAATCAAATATAATATTTAACTGAATTCTTATATCGTTTCAATCGACAAATTACAATCTTATAACAGAAATAACAAGATGTTGAATATAGATCGACACTAAAACTAAGAATTAACACATTAAAAAAAAAAAAACAAAAGAGTGTCTAGGATCTTATCTTCTAAAAGTGTAAACTAGGCATGTAAATAATATTGACAGATGTGAGTACTCAAAGCACCTAGACAAAGCGGTATGTTAAGAATTTGTTCTCGACTCTCAAGCCTACAACAATAGCTTGCGCTTACCAAGCCTAAAAATAGGGCTACAGCAAGCAAAGTTATCAACCAATAGATGTATATAATTTGAGATAGGTTGTAGATCTGCCCTTTGAAAAAATGGATACGAGTAATATAAAGCAAACCAGATCTAGAACAGAAACTTCATTCCTTTAATTGGTTTTTTTGTACGTATATACTGATACTGATACATACCACACTTCATTCCTTAAATTGGTTTTTTTGTACGTACATAATGATACTGATACATACCGAAAACTAAAGACCCATGATTTGCAAACTATCGGCTTGATTAGATATAAAACATAAACAAACTCGAATATATATATTTTCAATATTCTTCTAACTACTTGCATCGATTTCATTTCTAGTAGCACAATAAGAAAATTATGAACATTTAAAAAAAGGCGTCCTAAAATTTCCAAGAGAATTTAAATACAACTCCTTCCTTTATTTCTATAAAGTATATAACATAAAATATAATAACACACAAACATATATCACCAAATGGGAATTGTACATAGAGGATTTTAAGGTGTAAGAAGGGGAGAGCCTTCCTTGAGGAGAACAAAGACACTGCCACCATCTCCCCTAGAGATCCTAAGTTCTTCATCAAGGTAAGTTGTTAATAACCATGATTCGGCATTGGTCTGGGAGATGGAGAACTTAATTGGGGGTTGATTCGAAATGGTCTTTGCAACATTTGAAGCTGTGTCTTGAACCGATGTGATCAAACCTTTAAAGGGAGAAAGGTCGATTTTTTGTCCTAAAACTTCAACATTTTCTGGTAACTCGATGGAGTCTGTTAATTGTGGTGTCCCGATTATCCCTTCATCAAACTTGATCTGCATTCAAACAGCAAATACTTGAACAGTGTCCTAGCTAGTGGATTCTATTGGTAGCTGCCCAGAAATCAATAGACTTCTCTAACATTTCGGTAGGGGTGACAATATGGGTGGGACAGATTCGGTAGGTGCAACCCCATAACCACTTTCCGGAAATAACCTAAGCCTCTTTGTTATATAGCTAATAATGAGGGTTTCTGCATTTCATATGACTTTCAACTTGTTTGATCTGCTTTAACCAGTTACCCTGTTCATTTTTCAGTTTAACCGTTAAGGTTACACCCATTTGGAAGTAGAAAGATTAAGCATGACCCAAATTGACACATTTGTATCTAAAATTTGTCACATCCAGATTTAATCGCAGACACACAAAACAGAGAAACTTGGGCTGCAATATATAACTATTAACAATTCTATACCTCAGTAGTTTAGAAGGTTGTGATCGTATAGTCAGGATAGGTGGCTTTGTTTATTGAAGATGTTGGGCTTTAGTACAGATCACATAAATGGAGACCAACAACCTATAACAGAATAAAACTGTAGGTCGAGTTTTTGTATTCTAGCCAATCCGACAATATATATATGTCCACGGTGTGCAACATCATGCTTTAGATGCTTTACACTGATCTAGATATGGTGTCAACCGTCAAAGAAAGAACAAAATATAGTGTACCTGAACGCGCTTAGGACTTCTGACTTCAAACTTTGCGTTGGTAGTGATAGCAGTTGTGGATCCGAGTCCAGAAAAGAGAACACAATTCTGGACAGTGAAACTTTCAGAGTCAATGGTTTGGGATATCTCTTCAACCTTTACCACCGGGAGGGATCCACTCGATAACAACGGGTACAAACCTAAAAAAGATGTATAGCTGCAGTAACACAAACAAATGAAGAACCATCATTTACAATATTTAGTGTAAGAAAAAGTATAACATCAAAGATTTCAAGAAACCATGTTCTTGTACGAAACAAAACCATCATACCCTAAACATGTATCAAACTTTATCAATATAATTATCTTAAAGCAAAATGGTTAGTTATTTGTTTGTGTCATTGTTATTCCTAATACATAGGGCCGTCTCTGAGTTTTCAGAGGCCCGAGGCAAAAACATGAATGATCGTCGAAATGAGGCCTTATATTGAGCTATAAAATGTTTATTTTATTTTATTTTTGTTGCGGCTCAATCAACTTTAAAACAAATATTTTTATATTTGTAATTAACAAAGAAATTATAGGCATATGTATATACACATACATATACACAATCAAAAATATACACATACATGTCACAAACACACAGTTTGAAGCCCCGGGCGGTCGACCAACTCGTCCACCCTCAAAGATAGCCCTAAATATAGTACTAAAATGCTATGAGGGTGTTTGGCCTGACGTTAGTGTAAAGCTTTTTAGCTTATTAGAAGTTAGATACCACTAAAAAGCTATTTTCACAATTTGTTCAATCCAAACACATTTTGCTTTTTAGCTTTTCTTATCCTTAAAAAGCTCCTTTCTAAAAGCCATCAAATCCTGGCTTTTTACGCATTTCACATGGAACAAGCTCTTTTTACAGCAAAAGCTAAAAAGCTAATCCAAACACTATCTTAAAAATTGCATTATATTACAGCAAAAGCTAAAAAGCTAGAAAGCTAAAAAGCTAAAAGCTAAAATTCAAAAGCCAAGCCAAACACCCTCTAAGTAACCAAAAATTGTTGTTAGTGTTCGAAATGCAAAAAACTAAAACCGAAAATCAATTGTGTGTATTCAACTTTCAGTTATTGTTATTTGTATGTACGAGTTATCTTTTGACATCGCAAATTGTACGCATGCAATGTGGTAGCTTAAATAGATTACACACGAATCAAAATACATACAAAAATAACAATAATCGAAAGTTGAATATATACATCAACAAGGGGTTTTAAAAGCTCTTATAAACACAATATATTTTCGATCATAAACTGACACCATACAATCAATAGCGACAACAAATAAAATTCCATGGTCAACCTAAAAAGTAAAAAATAAAAAATGAACTTACGCCAAAATCCATTTGCCATTGAGAAGAGAAAGAGCTTCAGTTGGTGCAGGAGTTGGATTCTTAGCCTCAAGTTGCGTAATCAGCTCAACAACTTCAGCTCTTGTTTCACTTGTAGCACTTAATCCACGGTTCGTTCCATAAAACGAATCAACTAATTGTTTCTTCAACAAATCAATTTCTGTTGGTTCTTTGAACGGAACCGGTTCTTCCTCTGCAATCGCAACCGAAGAATCGGTAGATTCCGGTTCCCAATTCCCCTCAGCTGCAGCACGTAAGCTGAAGTTGAATTTGTTTTTAGAGAAAACGAGTTTGTTTGATTTTACGGCGTTTGGAACCGGAAAACTAATTGAATTAACCGGAAAATTGGGGTTTGATTTGGGGATCGATGAAAGGGAGGCCGAGTTGGACGGAATTTGAGTGAATAGAGAAACGCCGGACATTTTTGGAGAGAAAGGAAGTACAGAGAACACGTGTAGTGTTGAACGACTAGAGAACTTGTAAAAAGGCCACCAAACTAACTACTTTTATATACCGATGGTTTAATTTAATGTATACCAACCAATTTGGTACATATACTTTTCATTGGAATTGATATTATGACACAACAACATAAATGTACTGCATTTATTAAGATTAAGGTTCCTTAAATTTATTTAAAATAAAACTATAATTAATACATTTAAATTTTCTATTTATTTAAAATTATAACTAATACACTTACGATTGTATTAAATTTATTGATATTGAAACTTTCATTTTATTTATAGATTATAAATGAAACTTTAGAGTAAATAAATGCGTTATATGTTTTTTTACAGCTATAATGACCGGCATTATCAATTCCATGGTAGAAAATTGTTTAGATTTTAGTTATTACATACTTTTGTTTATAGTTGGTAGTTAACAAAACATTTTTAAGGGGTATTTTTATTGGACCAAATATTATAGAATATTGTACAACATGTCTATTACACGAATGATTAGAAAATATCATCCATATTTATAAGGGAAAATTGAATGTGGGGTTGTTAAGCATGTAAGTTGTATACGGAACTCTCAAAATTATGTAATTCTGATTCTAAAAGTTAAAAACCTCAAACTATTAGAGTACACAGCATCAAACCATCAACGTTCAGCAAATTGAACACCGACGACCGACGCTCACCACTTCACATCATTGTTCACATTATGCGTTCAACTTCAATGTTCAGGGTAGAACGCCGCGTTCACCAGGTTTTTTCTTTTCTTTTTTTATGATTGGTTACAAACTAATTTTGTGGGCCCATTTGAACTTCGACTTGAACATTGAACTGCTCCCCTCAAATTCATACCCGTGTTAAGTTTTAGTGTTCAATTGAGCATCGAACTAAACATCGAGCACAAGGGTAACCACTCCTTTTATTCTAATTGTGATGCAATTTAACGTGACAATTAGAATTAAGAGCATGACAGGGAGTGAAATAAAAATACGGGTCAAGGGACTGAACTCGTAAAAACCCACCGCAACCATTTGATTGGTTTCCGATTGGAAATTGAATTGTTGTATAATAAGTATAATATAAATACATTGTAGAATCATTTTTCCTTATAACCGTTTACATGTAAATTTCTTATTCTTATCGTTAGATATTTCGAACGAAAGAATATGAGTGTAAATAAGTTTGATCAGATTTTGGTTGGAGTATTTGTGACCATCAGAATATTTTTGAAACGCCCCGAAATTTTTTTTTTTTACAGAACTTTACATAGCTATGTAAACTGATTTACGTGGCCATGTAAAAATTTGTCTCAGCATACAAATTTCACAAATGTTTCACGCAGCTATGTAAATCCGTTTTACACGGCCATGTATTTTCCAAATACTTGAAACATGTGCAAAAACTCAATTTTTGAACCAAGGTTTGTACCAAAACAATTTCGCCACTTACAAACCTCAAAACTACCACTTGAATCATGAAACCACTTCTTACAAACAACTTTTGCGTCAAATAAAGTACTTAAGATTGTTTCATAATTACAACATATCAAATGGGTCATTTTAACTACTTTCAAAACACAATCAAATTTCACATACTTTACTTTCAACCCACAACTTTTATACCAAAGTTGACATACTTCACCATACCAAAGATAAACACAATTATTTGACAACTTCTACCACATGGTTACCAACACAAATTGACCCAACTATCATCACTTTCACAAAAATCATAAAACGGGTCAAAATGCATTTAACTACAAAATGGGGCTTCTAAACGTTTCATCAAGAGCATGATTTCTACACAAGGGATTTTGACTTACTAACTTGCAGCAAGTCCTACCACTTGTCGATCCTCGTCTCCTTTGCCCAACTTGACACTTAACCTGCTTTTACCTACATAAAAATCATACAACAACGGGGGTAAGCACAACATGCTTAGTAAGTAAAGGAAAACAAGAACTACAAACTACAAACTACCACAAAATGATCATACTCATATGATCCACTTACTACAAATTATAGAACATATTTGTATGCTCTATCTACCATGTTACTAGGTGATCATACTCGTATGAACAACCTACTACATAGACCATTCTCAAATGATCTATGTACTCACAAATAAGGATCCTCTACTACATTTTTCCTCATCAAAGGAACACTACAATGGTACCAACACATGGACATTGAGATTTCTCAAGCCCCTTTACCATACTTGGTTAACCATTTCTACACAAATGACATACTTGTATGTCATGCTTACAACAATTCAACCTTCACTAACTAACTCTTGTTTGATCACCACTTAAGATTTCACAAACAAATTTAATTATAGAACTACCATCCCTACTACTTACCTTTGTTAATTAGTATGAAAACTCTAACTCGACCAATTAGCTCAACACTTCTTCTTGTCACCTAATAACATAAGCATACAAACGAAGTTATTCATTACTCACATGAAAACCTTCTACACAACAATTTCTCACTACTAACCAACTAACTAAACTCTTTTCTTTAATTCATACAAAACTACACTTATGTTCATTCAAGAACATAATCTCAACTTCAACTTCAAACTCATCCAAACTACACAATATATCAACAATTGTTACTACATGATCACAACTATTCAATAACTACTATTCATCATCACCTCCACCATTCTACACCACTTTCTTCAATTTAGCTAAACTTCACAAACTCAAGTTTCATACAAAATGCAGTTTTTATACATACAAACTATCTCATAGTATTCAATATAAACTACTAATCATGTATTAACTCAAAAACTTAACCTTTTCCCAAAACCCATAATTAGGGTTCATACAAAATCAACCAAATCATCCAATTGAAAAGGGTTAATCTTACCTCAAGGATAGGTGTGACACTGTCAAATTAGGACTAGTTTTTATTTCCTAATCATTTAGAAATACATGTAATTAGTTCTATGTATTATGCTAATTGTATGTATCAATATATATATATATATTGTTGAATATATATCGGTACGCGATTAGATTTAAATCGTGCATTATCAAATCGGCCAAATTCTGATTCATTTATACGGGAGTTGGTGAACATAAGTATTAAGTAATATAGAATTATCATTTAGTATAACTCATTAATTATTATATATTATTTTGATAATATATAAAGTATTTCGTATTGTACAACTCAAAACATTCGCGACAAAAACTTATAAATAATGTATTATTATTGAAAATGATAATTATTATTTACTTGGATTAAATTAAAATACATTTAATTTTATTTCATTTTACTCAAACGCGACGAAACCATTCGAATCATATCCGTGATTCAAACTTAAAATAAAGATATATTTTTATATCTCAAAAATAGTATTTTTATGAAATACTTCGATTAGAAATATAAACGATTTCATTTTTAGAAATTTACCATTTGAAAACATTAGACTACTTTTCGATCGGGTACAAAAACACGGGTATTTTGTACTTCGAGTGGGAGCCAACCAACTCCAATAATTGGAGCTGGCCGGCTATACCACACGCACCCTTCTTCTTCCATTTTCATTTCTTCAATTCTCAATCTCTTCTCTGCTCTATCTCTCGGCTCTCTTTCTCTCTATCTCTAAAATTTAACAACAACAAGAATCAGTGGAAGTAACAAGTATCATCCTCACCATCTTCATCTTCTTCGTCTCCATCATCATCATCATCATCATCATCATCATCCGTTCAACAATTTAATTGTAAGGAATCAAACGCTTTTTCATTAAATTTACATATTTATATTACCTATAATATCATGCTTTAGTGTTCCACAAACTGATAATGTCCCCAAATTGAACCCCGAATGATATACCGTAAGTTTTGTTCGAACAGACCTGTTTTGAGCTCGTGACCCGAACGGGTGAGTTACTCAACCCGGACGGGTGAGAATATCAACCCGAATTGGTGAGGACCAACACCCGAACGGGTGAAAGGTGAAAGCCGGACGGGTGGTACACACAGACCCGGACTGGTTAGAAAACTCACCCGGACTGCTCAGGGAACATACCCGAACGGGTGTGCACCCCCACTCGGACAGGTCACATACATTTAGCCCACCATCTTATGTAGTTTTGTAGTTCTCTCAGTTACGCACGTCTGGGCAGCTTGATCACCTCAATCCGAGTTCGTATGAGGGAGATATGGCCAAAACAGTGCAGCCTCGCCAAATCAGTTTAACAACCAACTTTTATTGTATATATATATGCAACGAATATTATTAAGAAAACAAAGCAAAATATATTTTTGAAATATAATTTCAACTCCGTCACCAACGGGCCGTATACATTTTCACAACTTCAAACATAAACACTAACCGATGTTTTGGACATAACTAGTTTACGGAACAACTAGCATAGATGGTCTGTTGAGACATCTAATCATTAAAAGAAGTTTAATTTGACTGATAAGCAAGAGTCAGCATTTCAGCTATTGAAGCAAAAGCTTTGCAGTGCACCCATTTTATCGTTACCCGAAGGCAACGATGACTTCGTGGTATACTGCGATGCCTCACACCAAGGTCTTGGTTGCGTGTTGATGCAACGAGACAAAGTTATTGCCTACGCCTCCCGACAACTCAAAGTTCACGAGAAGAACTACACAACTCATGATCTCGAATTAGGAGCCGTAGTGTTTGCACTAAAAATCTGGAGGCGCTATCTGTATGGCACAAAATGTACCATCTTCACCGATCATAAAAGCCTCCAAATATGAGGCAACGTCTCTGGGTAGAGTTGCTCACTGATTATGACTGTGAGATCAAATACCATCCGGGCAAAGCAAATGTGGTTGCCGATGCCCTAAGTCGAAAGGAACGTCCAAAACCACTTCGAGTTCGAGCCCTCAGCATGATCATTCATAATGATCTCATCATTCAAATTCTCACTGCTCAACTCGAAGCATTGAAACCCGAGAACCTGAAGAATGAGGCCTTGTGCAAAATGGAGAAACAATTCGAAACCAAACCCAACGGAGTCAAATACTTCGCAAACCGAATCTGGTTACCTAGCTTTGGAAACCTTCGAGACTTGGTGATGGATGAAGCCCACAAGTCCAAATACTCTATACATCCTGGATCGGACAAGATGTATCATGGCATCAAGGAGTTATACCGGTGGCCAAACATGAAAGCAGTGATTGCCACGTATGTCAGTAAGTGCCTCACATGTTCAAAAGTCAAAGCTGAATATCAGAAACCCACCGGTATGCTACAGCAACCGGACATTCCTGAATGGAAATGGGAGCAAATCACTATGGACTTCATCACTAAACTCCCGAGAACATCAAGCGGCTGCGATACCATTTGGGTGATCGTGGATCGGCTCATCAAATCAGCTCATTTCCTTGCCATCAAGGAAACTGACAAAATGGAACGTCTCACGCGAGTCTATATGAAGGAGATCGTATCAAGACATGGCGTTCCTATCTCGATTGTCTCTGACAGAGATAGTTGTTTCACTTCTCAGTTTTGGAGATCATTACAGAAATCGTTAGGTACTCGTCTGGATATGAGTACCGCGTATCATCCTCAAACCGATGGCCAAAGTGAAAGGACGATTCAAACACTGGAAGATATGCTACGTTCTTGCGTAATTGACTTCGGTGTAAATTGGGAACATCACTTGCCACTGTGCGAATTCTCGTACAACAATAGCTATCATACCAGCATTGGAGCTACACCCTTCGAGGCACTGTACAGTTGTAAGTGCCGGTCGCCTATCTGTTGGACCGAAGTTGGAGATAGCTAACTCACTGGTCCTGAAATCATTCATGAAACCACCGAGAAGATCGTTAGTATCCAGCAACGGTTGAAAGCCGCACGTGATCGTCAGAAAAGTTATGCTGACGTGAGACGCAAGCATCTCGAGTTCCAGGTTGGGGATCGAGTATTGCTCAAAGTATCACTTTGGAAAGGTGTCATCCGTTTCGGCAAGCATGGGAAGTTGAATCCCAGGTACATCGGACCTTTTGAAATCCTTGAAAGGATAGGTCCAATCGCATATCGATTGTAGCTACCTCTTGAGCTTAGTAGAATGCATCCCACTTTTCACATTTCTAATCTTAAGAAATGCCTGTCCGATGAGACACTCATTATTCCTCTCGAGAAATTCATATCGATGACAAACTTCATTTTGTCGAGACACCAGTGGAAATCATGGACCGTGAGGTCAAACAGCTTAAACAAAGTCGTATTCCTATCGTCAAGGTTCAGTGGAATTCGCGGCGTGGTCCGGAATTCACCTGGGAACGGGAAGATCAGATGCAATTCAAATATCCACATCTCTTCACAGACTCCACTCACACGTCAACTTCGAGCTGAATTTCAGGACGAAATTCTGTTAACAAGGGGAGAATGTGACACCGTCAAATTAGGACTAGTTTTTATTTCCTTATCATTTAGAAATACATGTAATTAGTTCTATGTATTAGGCTAATCGTATGTATCAATATATATATTGTTGAATATATATCAGTACGCGATTAGATTTAAATCGTGCATTATCAAATCGGCCAAATTCCGATTCATTTATACGGGAGTTGGTGAACACAAGTATTAAGTAATATAGAATTATCATTTAGTATAACTCATTAATTATTATATATTATTTTGATAATATATAAAGTATTTCGTATTGTACAACTCAAAACATTCGCGACAAAAACTTATAAATAATGTATTATTATTGAAAATGTTAATTATTATTTACTTGGATTAAAATAAAACACATTTTGTTTTATTTCATTTTACTCAAACGCGACGACACCATTCGAATCATATCCGTGATTCAAACTTAAAATAAAGATATATTTTTATATCTCAAAAATAGTATTTTTATGAAATACTTCGATTAGAAATATAAACGGTTTCATTTTTAGAAATTTACCATTTGAAAACATTAGACTACTTTTCGATCACGTACAAAAACACGGGTATTTTGTACTTCGAGTGGGAGCCAACCAACTCCAATAATTGGAGCTGGCCGGCTATACCACACGCACCCTTCTTCTTCCATATTCATTTCTTCAATTCTCAATCTCTTCTCTGCTCTATCTCTCGGCTCTCTTTCTCTCTATCTCTAAAATTTAACAACAACAAGAATCAGTGGAAGTAACAAGTATCATCCCCACCATCTTCATCTTCTTCGTCTTCATCATCATCATCATCATCATCCGTTCATCAATTTAATTGTAAGGAATCAAACGCTTTTTCATTAAATTTACATGTTTATATTACCTATAATATCATGCTTTAGTGTTCCACAAACTGATTATGTCCCAAAACTGAACCCCAAATGATGTACCGTAAGTTTTGTTCGAACAGACCTGTTTTGAGCTCGTGACCCGAACGGGTGAGTTACTCAAACCGGACGGGTGAGAATATCAACCCGAACTGGTGAGGACCAACACCCGAACGGGTGAAAGGTGAAACCCGGACGGGTGGTACACACATACCCGGACTGGTTAGAAAACTCACCCGGACTGCTCAGGGAACATACCCGAACGGGAATGCGCCCCCACCCGGACGGGTCACATACATTTAGCCCACTATCTTTTGTAGTTTTCTAGTTCTCTCAGTTACGCACGTCTGGGCAGCTTGATCACCTCAATCCGAGTTCGTATGAGGGAGATATGTCCAAAACGGTGCAGCCTCGCCAAATCAGTTTAACAACCAACTTTTATTGTATATATATATGCAACGAATATTTTTACGAAAACAAAGCAAAATATATTTTTGAAATATAATTTCAACTCTTTCACCAACGGGCCGTATAAATTTTCACAACTTCAAACATAAACACTAACCGATGTTTTGGACATAACTAGTTTACAGAACAACTAGCATAGATGGTCTGTTGAGACCTCTAATCATTGAAACCTTGCACGTTTAGGACGCCCGATAGGTTTCAGTCGTGGGAGACGACATCATTTCTCTTGAACATCATCAGTATTGCTCGTTAGCAACTCATTAGGCTCAGGTGAGTCTCATAGCCCCTTTTTAAATGCTTTTACCTAGGGGTGAGATATATGCTCGTTTTGTTTTAAATGTGAACACAAGTATCAAAACATCGCTATATGCTACATGAGTTAATTTCATCTAATCAATTTAAAGTCCTCCATCACATAGTTTGTTAATATGATTTAGCGTGAATGTTAGTGTATGGTACCATATGGGATTGACAATCCCCGTCCGAGTTAGCAAGCACTAACCTGTCAAACGGACGCATTATCATTTGTTCAGTATGAGTGTTGATTAGGCACTCATAGGGAGGCATCTCGATCAGGTCCTTGAATGTGGATCCTGACCCCCCTCAGTTAAGCTCAAACTATGGACTCATGGCTGCATGTACATTCATTATTTGTTTGATAACAAATCATTATATCAATCTTGTGGTTCATAAACCTCATTTACCCATATACACCTGTGAGCTCACCAGCTTTTTTTTAGCTGACCTTTTAGCATGTTATCTCAGGTACTCTGCAGTAGGTTGGACTGCCCATCAGGATACTTTTGCTCGAGTCGCATGCAATCATTAAACATCAAGAGATTTCCTTGCATATCTATATTTTGTATAATTGGAAATGTACTAGAATCTCTTAGGGTAATCATGTGAACTCAATATAATGTAAACAGTTTGTAAACTCTTATGTTATATCAATGTATTTTGTAAACGACGCATATAGAGTCGTTCATTATATATCTTATGTGCTGGATTATTGATTAGTCGCGCCCCGACCCGATTCGCTTTCGCAACCCGAATTAGGGGGTGCGCCAATAGTTGATTAGGTGATTACAAGCTCAAACACTCATGATTACATGCTCAATTTTGTGCTTTGTTGTTCTTGCTTTTTTCCTCCTCTCTGGCTTTCTCGTACGTACCCCACACACACATACTTCTAAATTTTTCCAGAATTTTACTAAAAAGGAATTAATTAACATATTTTTACTTTTTACCCTCAAGTCTCATTAGTTATATTTCGGCCACCAAAACTTACTCCCAAGTAACATAGTTCATACTTTGATCACCAAACTTATTTTCTTACAATATTAACTTTCTAACCTCCACAATACATTAAGTTCTTTAAATAAAATATAACATACTAGTTAAAATTACTCTATAATTTAAAATATGCACTTACGAAAATTGAGGTGTTACAATTTTCCCGACGACAAGAGTTTAATTGTAACTGTTGATCTTCTTCCCAATCCATCAATCGTAACCGGCCGCAAGTGATAGTTGCAGTTTTTCGGTCAACTCTACCACCAAAAGTTGTTGAAGCCGATTACCATCGTTGGACGCCGCATCTCCGTTGCCGAATCTTCACAGGAAAAATGATTTCCGGCCACTGATCGTCTTTTCTGACTTTCTTATTATTTTTATATAATAAATAGACATAAGATAATTAGATAAATAAACAAATAAATATAATTAACCAACTAATAGTAATACTAAAAAAATTACATAAAAACATATATAACATCTTGCCAGAGGTCTTTCTGGAAGCAGTCTCTCTAGTCTAAGGTAGAGGTATGATTGTCTACATCTTACCTTCCTCATACCTTGCCTTTTTGGTGGGATTGAGTAATGTTATTGTTGTTGATGTATATGTTGATACATTCTCATGAATGACAAGAACTTGTCTAGAAAACTTAGCTCAACTGTGTATAAAGATTTCTACAAGTTTGTGTCAAGGGAGAGTTTGTTGATGCAAAATCAACACTGTGTGACAAAAGCTTGTGTTGAAATCTCAGCCCGATAAACAATATGTTGTATAAACTGCGAAGTTATTAGGCTGCGAATTTGTTCATGCGAACTTAATTAAATGCGCAGGTACTGTTCATGCGCATTTATTAAATATGCATGAATAGTAACAAGCACTATAAATACGCAGTTTCTGTTTTCATTTTGCAAATTTTTTGTGTAAGTATTGAGAGCTCAACTTGGAGAATTCTGTGAATGAGAGAGATTGTGAAGCTAGTATTACAAACGTTATTGTAAAGAAATAAAAGTTCGAAACTTTTATTTACGTCCGTGTGTTCGTTCTCGATTTGTTCACGTATTAAACAAGTAACATTGGATTCCACACGTTTTACTTGTTGAATTCGAACATAAATATCGAATACGGGATCCGCAATTGGTATCAGAGCCACATAGGTGATTCGGATTCAGTTTGACGATTCCAAATATATTTAATTGCATTTTCATGAAGCAAATTACACAAAGTTTAAAATAAATACCATTTAAAAATAATGATTCTAATTTTTAAGTAATGGGTTTTAAATAGTTTTGTATAAAAAGCCTTACTTTAATTCATAAACTTGCAATTAAATTAATCCTCTTAATCTTAACAACCACTTACTTATGTAAACTAATCATTTTAAGCGCAAATTAATCACCGAAAAGTCAATCATAAGCAAATAATCATTCAAGAAAGTCAAAATTGCTAAAACCCTAACAAAAAGTCAACTTTCAAATTCAAAACATCAAATCTAGCCATGGAAACCTCAAATTACTTCCGCAAACATGTTAACAATCAACAATATAGCATTTTGCAAGCAAAAAGCATGGAACTTGATGATCAAAATCCAAGATCTAAGCATAAACCCTAACTTTATAAAAATATCCAAAATGATGATTTTAGGTTAGAATCATACCTCAACCTTGATGTAAAGATGTTCTAGATGCAAAAGTGTAACAACTCGCAAATTTAAACGCGATTAATTATATTAATCACTTGCATTATTAGGCTAATTCCCTACTTGAGTGAATTCACAACACATTTTAGAGGTAAGTCTAGCATAGCCCAACTAGTTAGTACGCGCAGTATTACGTATTCGTAATTAGTTGTAATTACGTACAGAACAATTTGAAAACAAACGCGACAAAAACGTACGACTGTTGGTGAACAAAAATTATTTAATAAAACGAAATTATTAAATAACGTAGTTAACAATTAAATATTATGTCGATAATATTTACATATTATTTTATAACGCAAAACGTAAACTTGTAAAAAATTAAAATAAAACAAAGTTTGATATTTTATAAAATTTATAAATTTGGTTCCATAAAAAGAGCCTAATTAAATATAATGAAATATGTAATTTAAAAATACATTAGTTGAAATACTGTAATATTTAACGATCGGATAAACAAACACGGAACGCAAACACGGAGGCAGAAGTGGAACAAAACCACCTCCACCTCCCTATTTTCTCTCCATTTCTTTTCACTTTCTTTCTTTTCTCCTTCTCTTTTCTCTCTATTATCACCACCACCTACCAAAACCACCACACAAATCACCACAAAACTACCATCAAACGACGCCGAATCAACAAACAAAATAGAGGAAAACGACCACGAGACTACGATCTATCTTTCTACCTTTTCGGATTTCAAATCCGACACCCGTAAGTTTCCGACAAATTCCGCAAATCTTTAGATTTCCAAGTTATAATTGCTACTTAGTGTTTAACATACTTAGAATAACATGTTTTAGTGTTTTATACAACCGAAAACGTTCCAAATCAACCAAAAATCCGATTTTTCTCGCTGTTCGTCGAACAGGCGACTACGTCGCATTGGGACCGAAAACAGTACTGCGACGTAGGCCTTTACGTCGCATTACCCTTCCTTACGTCGCACATAGCGACGCAGACCACTACGTCGCATTAAATTGCGAGCGTCGCCTATGCGACGCAACCCATGACGTCGCAAAACCTGAATGCGACGTAGACCCGTACGTCGCACCCTACGTCGCATAACAACCCAGCGTCGCACCTTACGTCGCTAAAAACAGGAAGTTTAAAAACTTGTTTTCACTAAGTGTCGAACTAACCAGAAACGCATATCTTTATACAAATTCGATTCACGAGCCTTACAAACAATTCAAACATACTTGTTTTATCGAAATGTTGATTTCAAACTTTCACCAACGAGTCGTATACGTTTTCACAGACAACGAAATACAAACATAAACATTAAACGAACGATTTGGACGTGACTTGGTTGTACAAACACTAGCATGGATGATTAGTTTAGACATCCACATACTTATTAAATCTCGTACGTTTAGGACGTTAGGAGATTTCAGACCGTACTTGGGCTTAGGTTTGCTAGCACTCGCACAACTACTTAAACTCAACAGGTGAGTTCACAACCCCTACTTTTACTGATTTAACTGCTTTTGAACAGGGGTGGAAAACATAGTCAACTATTTTACTTATTGCCATAAACTGCTTTTACTTATATGATTGTTTATCATACTTGTTTACTCGAACTATTAGAGTACTCTGAACTATTTAACTGTTGAACAAACTGGTGTTTGCGAATTAACATTTACATATTGATACACTGAACTAATGGGATAAATTATCGACAAACTGTTTTAACTAGACCGGAGAACGACCGGTAAACTGTTTTGCAAACGACTGTAAACTATTTTGGTATCTTACCGGAGAACGACCGGTACATTTGGTAACTTGTCGGAGAACGACCGACACAAACATAACTTTTAAACTTGTTTGGTATACCGGAGAACGACCGGTACTTTTGTGTAAAACGCTGGAGAACGACCAGCCACGTATTTTAGTGCCAGAGAACGACTGGCCAAGGGACGGGAGAACGACCCGTGCGTCTTGGATGGGAGAACGACCCATGCGTTTGTTGGACGGGAGAACGACCCGTGCGTTACTAGACCGGAGAACGACCGGTAAACTGTTTTTGTTGAACGGGAGAACGACCCGTGCGTATTTGACCGGAGAACGACCGGTACTGTGTATTTGTAACTCGCTGGAGAACGACCAGCACGTGTTTTAACTTGAACTTTGGGCGAACAACCCACAAAACTGGTATTTGGATAACATTCTACAAAACTTATACTCGACTATTATGGCAATACTATTTGTGAACATATTTGGATAACAACTGTGATACAAACTTGATTCAACTGGTGTAAACTTAAAACCTGTGAATTCACTCAACCTAGTTGTTGACTTTTACTATGTTTTTCAGGGAATTAGCTGCGCATATAAGAATCGCCAACACACATGGAGAATTAGGCGACCCGTGAAGTATAGGATGCCAACTTTTGGAAACACATGGATTTCTTTAGTATAACTGAAATGCTTTAGTCATATTTCAGAAATCTACTTTTGTAAACTTATTACTTTTAACTTATACGATTCGAGGAATCGTAAACTTTGTAATTAATAACTTTTGGCATCTTATTATATATTGTTCTGTTGTAATCATAAGCTCTGATACGTATGCATGCTTTATTATTGTGACACCCCAGTAATTAAACTAAATGCTTCCGCTAAACAAATTTGGGGGTGTTACAGATTGGTATCAGAGCCAATGGTTATAGCGAACTAGGAAACTTTAGGTGACTTAGAAACCTAGAGACCTAGACTATAGCCTTGGCTAGAACGTACATGCATACATACATTTGCATACATCTAAACTATCGTTACGACACCTCGATACGCGTGAACTGTTCACCACATCCGACTCGTTCATTGTACTCTGATCTCATATGAACCTGATCGTGATTAAACGGTTGATGAAAAGAAGTATGTATTTGGCATCATATAATGACGCCTGGCCAACGTGATTATATCATACTAAGTACATATGGGTGTTTCATAGTCGTAAGATACGTGATGGGGATTCGACAAATTTTGCTTGATACTCGAAAAACTTGAAATATGTGAAACTTTATTCCTCACATATTTTTCATTGGCATTGACTTCTGCATCTTTTCATCGCAGAACGTCAGCATGCCGCCTAAACAAAGAAAGACTCGAAACAGTCGACGAAATTCTCCACCTGTACCTCCAGAAACAACCGAACAAATCATCGAACGCCGCGTGGCTGAGGCTATTGCTCAGTACGAGGCTAGCAGAAATCGTGAAAACCCAACCAACAACAGTGGAGCTACCCCCGTCAACAGCGAAACTCCAACTAATACCCAGCAGGGGTGTTCCTACAAAGCCTTTCAGTCTTGTAAACCCAGCACCTTCACCGGGACCGAAGGGGCCATTGGCCTGGTCCACTGGATTGAAAAGATGGAATCAGTCATCGACATCAGCGACTGCGCCAACGACAAGATCGTGAAATACGCCACCTGCACTTTAGCCGACAAAGCGCTAACCTGGTGGAACGCTCAAGTCCAGATTATGGGACGCCCAGCTGCTCATTCCATGACCTGGGTAACTCTGAAGCAGATGATGATGGAGGAATTTTGCCCTCCCAACGAGATGCATAAACTCGAAACCGAGTTTTGGAACATTCAGATGATCGGAGCTGACATTTCCGGTTACACAACTAGATTTCAGGAGCTTGCACGTCTGGTGCCTCATATGGTAACCCCCGAGAGCAAACGCATTGAGCGTTACAACAGGGGTTTGGCACCACAAATCCGAGGCATGGTTATGTCCTCCAAACCCGCCACTTTTAGGAGCGCAGTGGATCTGGCTCACAGCTTAACCGACGACGCGGTCGAAATTGGAACCCTGAAAGCTATCACAGGGAAAGCTGAACTTACCCGTACTGATGCGGGCGACTCTGGAACCCACAAACGCAAATGGAACAGCGAGGGTAACGACCGTCAGGGTCAACAAAACAGAAACCCGGGAAACACCCGAGCTTTTGCCGCAATCACCAACTCTGGACCCAAAACCTATCTTGGCAACAAACCAAAATGCGAGAAGTGCGGGATGCATCATAATGGCAACTGTGCTTTCTGCCAAGATTGCAAAAACTGGGGTCATTTGGCCCAAAACTGTAAAACCAACCCTCCTCCTCGATCAAACGCCTGTTACGAGTGCGGCGAATCTGGACACTTTCGAAATCAATGTCCAAAACTGAACAACAACCAGGACAACACCGGGAACAACAATCAGAACAACAACCGCGCCGTTAACAAAGGCTACACCCCAAGCCGCGCATACATTCTTCGTGCACCGGAAACTGTTGCGGACTATGGCAAGCACGGTATGTCTTACCAACTATTGCTACGATTTAACGTTTCTTTCATTCGAATGTCAATTCAAACGTACCACTTGGTAAACGCTGACCACGAAACGAACTTGAACTATTTAAACTATACCGCGATTTATCGGAGAACATACGCCGTGGGCGATCCGACTTGATTTAAATCTCGGGACGAGATTTCTCTAACATGGGGAGAATGTAACAACTCGCAAATTTAAACGCGATTAATTATATTAATCACTTGCATTATTAGGCTAATTCCCTACTTGAGTGAATTCACAACACATTTTAGAGGTAAGTCTAGCATAGCCCAACTAGTTAGTACGCGCAGTATTACGTATTCGTAATTAGTTGTAATTACGTACAGAACAATTTGAAAACAAACGCGACAAAAACGTACGACTGTTGGTGAACAAAAATTATTTAATAAAACGAAATTATTAAATAACGTAGTTAACAATTAAATATTATGTCGATAATATTTACATATTATTTTATAACGCAAAACGTAAACTTGTAAAAAATTAAAATAAAACAAAGTTTGATATTTTATAAAAATTATAAATTTGGTTCCATAAAAAGAGCCTAATTAAATATAATGAAATATGTAATTTAAAAATACATTAGTTGAAATACTGTAATATTTAACGATCGGATAAACAAACACGGAACGCAAACACGGAGGCAGAAGTGGAACAAAACCACCTCCACCTCCCTATTTTCTCTCCATTTCTTTTCACTTTCTTTCTTTTCTCCTTCTCTTTTCTCTCTATTATCACCACCACCTACCAAAACCACCACACAAATCACCACAAAACTACCATCAAACGACGCCGAATCAACAAACAAAATAGAGGAAAACGACCACGAGACTACGATCTATCTTTCTACCTTTTCGGATTTCAAATCCGACACCCGTAAGTTTCCGACAAATTCCGCAAATCTTTAGATTTCCAAGTTATAATTGCTACTTAGTGTTTAACATACTTAGAATAACATGTTTTAGTGTTTTATACAACCGAAAACGTTCCAAATCAACCAAAAATCCGATTTTTCTCGCTGTTCGTCGAACAGGCGACTACGTCGCATTGGGACCGAAAACAGTACTGCGACGTAGGCCTTTACGTCGCATTACCCTTCCTTACGTCGCACATAGCGACGCAGACCACTACGTCGCATTAAATTGCGAGCGTCGCCTATGCGACGCAACCCATGACGTCGCAAAACCTGAATGCGACGTAGACCCGTACGTCGCACCCTACGTCGCATAACAACCCAGCGTCGCACCTTACGTCGCTAAAAACAGGAAGTTTAAAAACTTGTTTTCACTAAGTGTCGAACTAACCAGAAACGCATATCTTTATACAAATTCGATTCACGAGCCTTACAAACAATTCAAACATACTTGTTTTATCGAAATGTTGATTTCAAACTTTCACCAACGAGTCGTATACGTTTTCACAGACAACGAAATACAAACATAAACATTAAACGAACGATTTGGACGTGACTTGGTTGTACAAACACTAGCATGGATGATTAGTTTAGACATCCACATACTTATTAAATCTCGTACGTTTAGGACGTTAGGAGATTTCAGACCGTACTTGGGCTTAGGTTTGCTAGCACTCGCACAACTACTTAAACTCAACAGGTGAGTTCACAGCCCCTACTTTTACTGATTTAACTGCTTTTGAACAGGGGTGGAAAACATAGTCAACTATTTTACTTATTGCCATAAACTGCTTTTACTTATATGATTGTTTATCATACTTGTTTACTCGAACTATTAGAGTACTCTGAACTATTTAACTGTTGAACAAACTGGTGTTTGCGAATTAACATTTACATATTGATACACTGAACTAATGGGATAAATTATCGACAAACTGTTTTAACTAGACCGGAGAACGACCGGTAAACTGTTTTGCAAACGACTGTAAACTATTTTGGTATCTTACCGGAGAACGACCGGTACATTTGGTAACTTGTCGGAGAACGACCGACACAAACATAACTTTTAAACTTGTTTGGTATACCGGAGAACGACCGGTACTTTTGTGTAAAACGCTGGAGAACGACCAGCCACGTATTTTAGTGCCAGAGAACGACTGGCCAAGGGACGGGAGAACGACCCGTGCGTCTTGGATGGGAGAACGACCCATGCGTTTGTTGGACGGGAGAACGACCCGTGCGTTACTAGACCGGAGAACGACCGGTAAACTGTTTTTGTTGAACGGGAGAACGACCCGTGCGTATTTGACCGGAGAACGACCGGTACTGTGTATTTGTAACTCGCTGGAGAACGACCAGCACGTGTTTTAACTTGAACTTTGGGCGAACAACCCACAAAACTGGTATTTGGATAACATTCTACAAAACTTATACTCGACTATTATGGCAATACTATTTGTGAACATATTTGGATAACAACTGTGATACAAACTTGATTCAACTGGTGTAAACTTAAAACCTGTGAATTCACTCAACCTAGTTGTTGACTTTTACTATGTTTTTCAGGGAATTAGCTGCGCATATAAGAATCGCCAACACACATGGAGAATTAGGCGACCCGTGAAGTATAGGATGCCAACTTTTGGAAACACATGGATTTCTTTAGTATAACTGAAATGCTTTAGTCATATTTCAGAAATCTACTTTTGTAAACTTATTACTTTTAACTTATACGATTCGAGGAATCGTAAACTTTGTAATTAATAACTTTTGGCATCTTATTATATATTGTTCTGTTGTAATCATAAGCTCTGATACGTATGCATGCTTTATTATTGTGACACCCCAGTAATTAAACTAAATGCTTCCGCTAAACAAATTTGGGGGTGTTACAAAAAGAGATGAAGATATGGAAGATTTGAAGCTTGATTTGAAGAAAAATGATGGAAAAATGGAGAAATGGAGATGGTGATGGTGGTGACGGTTTTGGAGAAGAAAAGAGGAAGAAGAAGTTGCTTTTTACTTTTTGTAAAAAGTGGTGGAAGCTTCCTTTGCTTTATGTATTTAAATTGCATTTTTAATATGCATTTTTAAAATGCGAACGAAACGAAACGTATACTTGGGTTTTTAAAGTTTAAATATTTTTTTATGAAAATCAACCAAAATACGAACGAAACTTTCGTATTTAAATTCGTATATTAAAAACGTAACATTAATTCGCATGCGAAAACATTTGCGTTTTTAAATACATTATATTAAATCTTTTTGTGTTCTTTAAAATTCAAAACCAATCCAAATAAAATGTTCCAAAATTCAAATTAAAACTTTGTCAAATTTTTGAAACGTTTAGATTGTTTGCGAAAATTCGTTTAAAAACTTACGCGTTTAAACTTTAAAGAACGTTTTTCTTTGTTTTTATAAAAGTAAATTAAAAGAAAATTTAATTAAAATTATTTTTGTCCTTATTAACGAAATATTCAAACCTATTTACATCAGACCATCACCATTTATCTGTTAGTGCTCGTGACGGCACTTTCAGATAATTCTGAAACATGCGAGAAAGTGTGGCGAAGAACGAACGTACCTTGAAGCGCTTTAATGATACTATGAATTAGGACAGCGGGATTTATATAATAACGCTCAAATTCTTGTAAGAATTCTTTTTCTTCTTGACCTAATGCTAGTAACGCATCAATGAATTGGTTAAATGCTTGTCTTACCTTCCTCGGATTCGAAATACCGTCCCTGAATCATGTGTCTATAAAACATAGATCAAAGAGAAATTCTCCGATAACATGCTGAAATTCCTCTTCTTCTTCTGAATCAGGGTTTCCAGTAGTAGAGTGAACTACTTGTGAAATCTCTCTGATGTAAATCCTTTGTTGCTCAGTAAAAGGGAATTTAGATGTTAGTAACAACCGAGTAAGCTTAACATGGATTTTTTTTCTCTTTTGGAAGAAAGCAGAATCCATGGCTTCCTCAGTAGAATCAGGGAAAATTGATCTCATTTCATTAATCAGATAAGTGGCAGGATCAACAAAGAACAGTTTAACGCATGGAATCAAAGTATAAGTGATAGGGGCTCTTTCAATCCAAAATTCGAGCTCGTCAATCAGGGCAGCAACATAACGACTAATCTTAATCTGTGAAACAGATGGATACTCGGTGCTAGCTATTAGATCCATTAGTAGGTCTAACTCTGATTTCAGTGATAACTCGTCTTTTTGATCATAATTAGCACGTAGACATGTTATTATCCTATCAATCACTACAAAGGTCTTTCTCTGCTCAGTTGAAAAAGGGAAATCGGATATCTTAAGGTTTCTAAGAAAATCAGCACATATATCTATTCTCCTACTGGGCTTGTGAAAGTTTCCTAAGTGGTGCTTATTACTTGATTCTGATGGGTTATTACTTGATTCAGTGTTGGGCAAGGTTGGTGTTTCTAGTTCAGGATCCTCCGGACACTGGAGACGCTCATCCACTTTTACACTTTGGAAAAGAGTAGTGGGGTAGGCTCGCAATATATCTGGAAGATCATACCTGAAGTATTCATCTAAGCAATGAAGTCGCTCATTCAAATCCATCCAAGGCATTGGTGGATAGAAGAAAACTTCAATACCGAAAGGAACGTCTTCTAGTAGGGTGGCAGGTCTAAGGTAATGTGGATACTTAGATAAGATTGGTAAAATCTCAGGGTCAAGTGTGGGTTGACCACGTAATTCAATAGTGACAGAAGGTGGAATCTTCTGCTGAGATGTATCAAAACCTAGGTCTAAGGATGAATATTCGTCAATCTCAACTTCCTGGTTAACACATACCTCTTTGTGGGAAGACACAAAGAATTCCGCATCGTCCATGATCGTTATCTCATCCATGGGAGAAGTAAGATTGGAAGGAGAATTAGGATTTTCCAGGGTTTTCTAATTTTTTTGTATTTTCTAAATAACTAAATTAACTAACTACTAAAGCAAATAACTTCCTAAAGTAATGAAAATCTTAAGGAAGGGTCTCCTAAAAGTCAACTATCTACGGTAATCTTAAAGTTCACTACGCTCAACCGATCCCCGGCAGCGGCGCCAAAAACCTGTTGCGCCGTCAGAGTGCTGACTCTGCCGCGGTTGTCTGGGGTGCACGACGGTCCTGCAGGCAACGACGCAACAACGTGGAAACGTGTTAGGTTTTAAATTTATATGAGTTGGGGCTCAAACTATAAGTACTACCTACTTTGGGGAGTAAGCAGTAAGTATAACTCGAGTGTCGTTCTTAAAATCGGAGCGAATGGAACTAAAAGGGACTTACCGTAAATGAGCTTTCTGATAGGATGGGTTTATAAAAGTAGGTAGGTTTTGGTTGGTTATCTAAGCTAATACTAAATAAAACAAGTAATTTAAATAGAGAGTAGGCAACAGGTAGAGCGTGATTGCTGAAACTTCGATAATTAGGGTTTCTAGATGATATTCATTAGACAGGTGATTGGAGACTACCTTGGGCAAATCATCAGACGGACAGTCGGTGTAAACACTAGGACCCTACGTTTTAGTCTAAAAGCCTAAAATCATATGTCACTGAATCCTAGGTTATCCTGACGCTGATCAGAAACAGGTTGTTCAAACCCCCCTCACTTGCCTTGTAAGACTAAGCGACCTTTACGGATGATATATCCTGGGTGTAGGCATAAGGTAACAAACTGCAATTTTCTATCTGACCTTTCTTAACACCTAATTTATCTGAGTTTATCTAGGTATGTACTAATTGTATGCTGTATACGTTGAGCTGTCGGTTATGTTGAGTTAAGCGGTTTAAGCATCTTGTATTACAGCCGAATACTTGCTTTCTTTTCAAAACTCATTTATTACTGGTTTAAGCATAATTAACTCCGTCATGAATTAGACCCTCCTTTGCTATCAGGCGTTCATCCCTAGGAATACTCACGGTGTACAGTGCCTTTGGCATATCCACAGTGTTCCGGACTCAAGGTATACTCACGGTGTACAGTGCATTTGGCATATCCACAGTGTTCCAGACTCGAGGCATACTAACGGTGTACTGTACGTTAAAGTAGTTCCACAGCTGTATGTTAACCTTGGTGTACTAACGGTGTATGGTGCAACGAGCATTTCCACAGCTTTGTTGTTCCTAGACCCATATTCTAAAAGGGTGACTTCTAGGTATTCCACGATGAAATAAACCTACGGCAGTTCCTTAGCTTCCACGTATTTGTACTCCACACGAGGTGTTTCCAACGCTATATGAAGTACTATGCCGTTTTACGGAATATTCATAGCTTCATACTGTAATATGAGATAACTATATCTACGTAGTATTAGGGTTGATCAGATCCTATCCTAAGGCAATAGTCACGTGAAAGACTGGAAAGGGTGGACACTTTATTTAGTCTATATTCATGTAAAACTCAACCAGATACACAGCAAAACAATCACCAATCATAATACTGGGGACATTATTCCACAACGGATTGTGCCCACGACTTTCATAGCTTCCACGTTCCGTACTACACACATTCGTGATGATTCCGGTGCTATACAAATGAAAGCCGTATAACGTTACTTCCGTTATTTCATAATGTTTATCCCACTGAATTAAATATCATCCATAATCCTAATATCTACATTTCAACAATCACAATATTAAACTACGTAAATAGCATGGCAATATTCGCAGCACAAACAAAGATATCATGCAAACAAAACATAATAACCGTAAGTAAAAGAATAAGTAATAACCAGTATTTAAGCAGCGTAACACTGAGTAGTACAACCTAGAATCTTGAAAACTTCAATACAATAAAATTCCCAAGCTACAGCTATCTTCCCCACTCGAACCGTGCCTACATCTCTCTAGTTCTCTAGAGAGAAAAACTAGAGAGAGAAACTAACCTAATCTAATTCTCCTCTAACTCCTAAGAGTAGTGCTAGAGAGAGAAAATGTGTGTGAGAGAATTCTATGAAGAATTGGTGTGTGAAATGTGGTGAATGAGGTCTCTATTTATAGGCAAGCCTTGGATCCAAGAGTACAAGTCCACAAGCATAAGTACAAGCAAACGAAGCAAGAAGGAGGCCGTGTGAGAGCAACAGAGGCCATACACGGCCTAAACAGGGCCGTACACGGCCTGTTTAGGGCTGTACATGGTCACATCAAGGCCATACACGGCTGGGTGGTGGCCGTGTGCTAGGCCGTGTGATTTTTCTGACTTTTCTCGTTGCTTCGGAAGGCCGTATCTTCTTCGTTTCGCATCCGTTTGACTTGATTCTTTTGCCTACGACTTCGTAATTCCGTTACGCTTCTAATGATGCCAATTTGGTAGAAATTGGATGTGTGGGGCCCGGGCGTGTTCAGAATACATTTTGTAGTCTTCGGCGGTGCTGTTTCTTGCATAACTTTCTCGTCCTTGATCCGTTCTGAGCAATCCTTATATCCACGTTCTCGTAATCTTCATAGCTACAAAATAAGACTATTATGAGGCTCTGGTATGAAGTTTACAGTAGAATTAGGGTTAGGCTCATAATAGTGCCTAATTAGGTCAGTTTTCTGCCCTTTTTGCTTGATTTTTAAAAGACCGACAAGTTTATACCTTTCGAACAAAAGTTATTGAATAATGATGATTTTAAGATGTTTTTGTTAGAAAATAGCTAAATATGGGACAATTAATGCACGTAGAAACGTGACTTTTTGCGATACATCAATACTCATAGATGATATTCTAGCGTATTCAAAGTCAATTCAGGAGCATGAGTCTCATTTGAGACAAGTTTTAGAAATGTTGCGGACTGAAAGACTTTATGCAAAGTTCTCTAAGTGTGAGTTTTGGTTACGTGAAGTCCAGTTTTTGGAATATGTAGTAAATGATCGTGGTGTCAAAGTAGATCCAACTTAAGTAGATGCAGTAATGAAATGAGATAAACCTAAAAGTCCTACCGAGGTGAGGAGTTTTCTGGGTTTAGGGGGTTACTACCGAAGATTTATTCCAAGATTTTTCAAAGATTGCATCTCCTCTCACAAAACTCACGAGAAAAGATATCAAATTTGATTGGGGTGAACAACAAGAGCAAGCATTTCAGACCTTGAAAGTTAAGTTAAGTGAAGCACCTATCTTAGTACTCCCAGAAGGCAATGATGATATGGTAGTATATTGTGATGCCTCGTACTATGGATTAGGTTATGTTTTAATGCAGCGTGGCCGGGTTATTGTTTATGCTTCGGGGCAGTTAAAAAATCATGTAAAAGCGTACCTGACTCACGATTTGGAACTTGCAGCCTGTTGGGTTTTGAGCTTAATCGACTAAGTGTGGAAGAGTTGAAGTGTCAGCCACTGTTAGAGTTAAAGACCGCCACTGTTAGAAGAATTGAAGACTAGCCACTGCTAGTATGTTTTGTGTTGCTACCACTGTTAGATATATATTTAGTTGTTTGTAACAAGTATATTGGTAACCACTGTTAGTGTGTAATATATAGTTGCCACTGTTGATAGAATTATTAAGTTGGTTAAGTTTGTTAGAGTTATTTATGGGATAAATACGTATACCATAATAACTATATATTGTGTAGGACTCTATGCATTATAAATAGAGATCCGGTAGCCTAGATTAGATATACAATATAGGTTACGATTAGCTTCAAGGTGAAAACCCTAATACTTAAGTGTATTCGTATTATTGTCATAATAATATTGAAGCTTTTGGTAATTATTGTTTACGTGCAAGTTACTCAATACAATCTTCTTGATAATTGTTAATAGTTATTCCACGACTCATTAACAATTTAATTCAAAGCAATACGATAAAGATCTATAAGGGATCATCAAGTGGTATCAGAGCAGTTTTTGCTTTGATATTCAAGAAGTTTGAAGCTTTAAGTTTTATGGAAAGTTATAGAGATGGCAACAGAGCAAACGAAGGAACTCAAGCTACAAAGATTCCAATGCTCAAACCTGATGAATTTGAGCTATGGAAGGTCAGAATCAGACAGTACATGCTTCTCACAGATTATCAGATGTGGGAAGTAGTAGTCAATGGTATTCCTGTAACCCTTGATGGTGATGGTGAAAAGCAACCAAGACCACCACCAACAACAGATGCAGAAAGAAAGATCAGGTCTACAGAATACAAGGCTCTTAGCACACTGCTGTTGTTTATTCCTAATGAGCATCTAAGTAGGTTTGAATCTTGTGAGGATCCCAAGGTTCTTATGGAGGCTATTGAAAAAAGATTTGGTGGTAATGATAACACCAAAAAGAATAAAAGATCGTTATTAAAACAACAATTTGAAAATATTAGCCATGTGAAGACTGAGACTCTAACTCAAACCTTTGATAGGTTTACTAAACTAGTTGGAGAATTTGAAAATCACAAGGTTAAGATTGACAAAGAAGATCTGAACAGGTTGTTCTTAAGATCATTAGGTGATGAATGGAAAATCTACACTGTTGGATTGAGACAGAGTACAGATATAGAGACCAAGGAACTAGAAGACATATACAATGATCTGAGGAATTTTGAGCCCAAGATAGAAAGCAAGAAGCAGGCATTTGGATATAGTCACAATGCTGCCTTTATGTCAATGGCTGGAACAAAAGCAGAGTTAAGTCAAAAGGGCTCTACTCATGTTTCAGGAGGAGGAGGATCATCATCAAACAGTTCGAATGATCAGATTTTGAAATCTCTCTTTGCTAGTAATGTGAACTCTTCACTTACTAATGAAGACTTAGAACATTTTGAAGGCAATGATCTAGAAGAGATGGACATTAAATGGCAAATTGCTTTAATAACTCAGAGGGCAAAAAGGTTTATACAGAGAACTGGAAGGAACAACTTTGCATATAAAAGGAATGATGCAAGTTGGTTTGATAAAAGCAAAATAGAGTGTTTCAACTGTCACAAGATGGGACACTTTGCTAGAGAATGCAGAAGCCCAAGGCAAGAGCGGAATGGTAATGGGCAAAAGTTTGGAAGCAATGGAACTCAATCAAGAAACTTACCAATTCAAGGTACTTCATCAAATGCTTTGGTTTCTATGGATTGCTGTGGATGGGACTGGAGTGATCAAGAAGAACATGTGGTGAAGAATCAATGTCTCATGGCTATTGTTGAATCTGACAAAAAGTCAGAGGTTCCTTATGAGGTACAAAATAAATTATGTTCTGCTGTTTGTAAACAAACTGTTAAACATTACAGGGATCATAATCTAAAAGTGTGTGAGGAACTAAAACAGTGGGAAATCAAAAGTAAACATACCATATCTGCCATTGAAAATCTTGAAAAACGAATAAAAGCATATGAAGTCAATGCAACACATTATAAATATGACATTGAATATGCTAGGTGGGAAAGAGACACTTTTAAAGATAATGTAGAATTGTTAACTAAGAAACTTGCTGAGGTCACATGTGAGAGAGATAGCATAGGACTAAACGTAAGTAACTTAGAACATGCATCTAAGTGTGTCAATAAACTTATCAATTCACAAATTCATGATAAGCTTAAGACTGGATTAGGGTACAATAATGTACCTCCTCCTTATAACAACAACTACTTACCTTCTAAAACTGATATTGATATCAATTCTCTTAAAGAAGGAATGAATGATGATGTTAAAAAGGCTGATCCAGTTAAGAGTTTAGAAGACGATGTGAACTTTGATAGAGTTGAGATTAGTGTTTGGAGTGAATAAGATGATAAGAGTGATAGTACACCTGAAAGTGAGAAGAGTGTAATATCTGAGTTATCGAATTCATCATGTGAGAGTAGCAAAAGAGTAACTGGTCTAGTTTCAGAACTTAATGTTGACAAGCTAGAAGAGGGTAAGAAGATGTTTCAAGAAAAGGCTAAGCAACAGATAGAACATGTGAGTAAAGCTAATAAATCTAGGAATGGTCTAGGTTTTGTTAGCAAAACAGTTAAACAAGAGTCTAAATTTGTGAATAATGTGAATGATAAATGTGTTAACCGTGCTTGCAAAACAAGATTTTCTGCACCAAAACCATTTAATAAAACTGCACCCAGAGGCAATCAAAGAAATTGGAATCAAACGGTTTCACAAAAATTGGGGCAGAATTTTCAATTGGTAAAAGAAAAATCCTGTTATATCTATGGAAAAACCAATCATCTTCAACATGATTGTTATCACAATCCTAAGAATTTCAATAGGATTGTGAAACCATTGTGGACAGCTACTAACATGGTTAACAAACTAAATTTTAAATCAAAAGTTAATCATGTTGCCACTGTCAAGAGAATGAAGTATAAGGCTAACAGTGGTACAACTGCAGCCACTGCTACTTCTGCTGCAGTGGTACCACCAAACAAAGCCAACAGAGGCAAGACTAGAACAGTGGATAGTGTTACCACTGTCAAGCATGGAGTCACTGCTAGTGTTAAATATTCCAAAATAACTTTCACACCAAGCAAGGCTACCACTGCTAGAGTGATTAACACAGGCCTAAGAGTTACCACTGTTAGGCCAATTCCAACTATAAGGTCTGATACTAGTTGGATTTGGAAACCAAAGAACACTGTTACATCCAAAGTTTCCAAATCTAACAGTGCATCAAAATCAATTGTCTTACAGATAGTTGATTTTGAAGATGCTCGTGGGAAACCCAAAACCAAATTGGTTTGGGTTCCCAAAAGAAACTAATTCTCTTTTTGATTGTTTGTGCCGGGCAAGCCAAAGAGCTTATGGCATATTGATAGTGGCTGCTCAAGGCACATGACTAGAGACAAAGAAAAGCTACAGGACTTCAAATTTTGGATATGTAGCATTTGGAAGTAATCCCAAAGGAGGGAACATTAAAGGCAAAGAAACAGTTCAGAGTGCAAAGCTAAGTTTTGATAATGTTTATTTTGTGGAACAATTGAGGTATAATTTGCTAAGTGTGAGTCAAATCACAGATAAAAAGAACCCAGTTCATTTTACTGACACTGAATGCCTTATCTTGTCCAAGGAATTCAAAATACTTGAAAATATGATTTTGATGAGAATTCCAAGGCAAGATAATGTATATAAGTGTGACTTAGCAAATATGGCAACTCAACCTGATTTAAACTGTCTTATTTCCAAAGCAAGTGTGAATGAATCTGAACTGTGGCATAGAAGGATGTGTCACATGAATTACAAAACTATTAATAAACTTGTTAAAAACAAGTTTGTTAGAGGTTTACCTGAAAAGGTATATTCATGTGATGATCATTGTGTTTCTTGTCAAAAAGGAAAGCAACACAAATCTTCTTTTAAAACCAAAATTGTGAATACCAACTGCACACCCTTTCACTTATTGCATATGGACTTATTTGGACCAACCAATATAAGTAGTATGGGAAAAAGGTCTTATTGCCTTGTCATTATTGATGATTATACTAGATTTACATGGGTATTCTTTCTTAGGACAAAGGATGAGATAGGTGAAATACTTAGATCATTTATAACTAAGATGGAAAATCAATTGGATAAAAGGGTTAAGATCATCAGATGTGATAATGGAACAGAATTTAAAAATCATGAGATGGATAAATTCTGTGAAGTTAAAGGTATTAAGAGAGAGTTTAGTGCACCTAGAAATCCCTAACAAAATGGAGTAGCTGAAAGGAGGAATATGACACTAATTGAGGCTGCTAGAACTATGCTATCTGATGCAAAGCTACCTATGTCTTTCTGGGCAGAGGCAGTTAGCACAGCTTGCTACGTTCAGAATAGGGTATTAGTAGTTAAGCCTCATAACAAGACACCATATGAACTGCTGTTTAGTAGGAAACCACTAGTTAGTTTTTTAAATCAGTTGGGTGTCCTTGTACCATCTTAAATACCAAAGATCACTTAGGAAAGTTTGAGAGCAAGGTAGATGAGGGTATATTTGTTGGTTACTCTATTCAAAGTAAGTCTTATAGGGTATTCAATCAACGGACCAGGGTAATAGAAGAGTCAATGAACATTACCTTTAATGAGAATACTGCTAATCCTGTTAGGAAAGGTCCTGAGTCTTTGTTTGATATTGATGCACTTAACACTGCTTTTAGATATACAAATGTAGATTCAAGTGCAGGTACAAGTGCAGGTGCAAGTTCAGGTACAAATGAAGGTGCAAGGAATGGAAAAGATGCAGCAGAATCAGATATGTCATCATGAAAGAAGAATGATTCATTTGAGTATATTTTATTTCCTATTTGGTCTCCTGATCCCCCAGAAGTGTTTGAATCTGATCAATCAAAGTCATCACAGAGTTCAGAATCAGACAAACCAGATGAAACACCATTTACTAATGTTGATGATTCTGATAGACCAATTCTGGAAGATAGTGAAGAAGAAAGTGAGATGAGTCCAGCACATCAACTTTTAAAGAGTCTGGAAGGTTTTACTGAGAATACCAGACATGTTGTTGATTCCATTACAAAAGATGTATCAAAAATTCTGGCAAATGAGTTTGATGATCAGACACCAACAAAGCAACTTGACAAGGAGAAGGAAAAGCTGGATTATTTACATTTCATGAGCACTACTCCTTTGTCAAAAAGGATTTCAAGAGATGTGTCAAGTGAGACATCTAGTCAAGATGGAAATTATACCAACTTGGAAGACAACATACCAGAAACAACAACATCTACATACACTTTTCATAGAGATCATCCTCTTGAACAAGTGATTGGTGATGTTGGTTATGCTGTGCAAACTAGACAGCAGACTAAGATCAATGAAGAAGAACTCCATACCTCTTTATATGTATGTTTCTTATCTCAAGTTGAACCAAAGAAGGCAGTGAAAGCTCTTAAAGATCCCAGTTTGATTGAAGCAATGCAGGAGGAATTGCTACAGTTTAAAATTCAGAATGTGTGGACCTTAGTTGATCTACCAAAGGGAAAAAGAGCAATTGGCACCAAGTGGATTTTTAAAAATAAGAAGGATGAAAGGGGTATTGTGATTAAGAACAAGGCAAGGTTAGTGGCACAGTTGTGTACACAGGAAGAAGGCATTGACTATGATGATGTCTTTGCACCTGTTGCAAGAATAGAAGCAATCAGACTATTTTTGGCATATGCTTCATATCAAGGTTGTAAAGTCTATCAGATGGATGTAAAGAGTGCTTTTCTTTATGGTCCTATTGAGGATGAAGTTTATGTCTGCCAACCACCAGGGTTTGAAGATCCCAAGTATCCAGATAGAGTATGCAGATTGGAAAAAGCTCTTTATGGCTTACATCAAGCTCCAAGATGTTGGTATGGGACTTTATCAGGATATCTGATGAATAATGGATTTAAAAGAGGTACCATTGACAAGACACTGTTTACCAAAAGGATTGACAATGAAATCTTGCTGGTACAAGTGTATGTTGATGATATCATCTTTGGGTCTACTAACGATGCATTGTGCAAAGAATTTGAGAAACTTATGCATCAGAAGTTCAAGATGAGTGCTATGGGTGAACTTACTTTCTTTTTGGGACTTCAAGTTAAACAGAGATTAGATGGTATTTTCATCAATCAAGGCAAGTATGTTAATGATATACTAGAAAGATTTGGCTACAAAGATGCTAAAGTAGCTAGCACACCCATGGAGACACACAAGGCATTACATGCAGATCTTGAGGGGGAGGATGTAGATGTGCATCTATACAGATCTATGATTGGCTCCCTCATGTATCTCACCTCCTCCAGACTAGATATCATGTTTGTTGTTTGTGTGTGCGCTAGATATCAAGCCAATCCCAAGCAATCACATCTGTATGCAGTAAAGCGGATCTTTAGATATTTAAAGGGTCAACCATAATTGGGCTTTTGGTATCCAAGGAGCTCTTCCTTTGAGCTCATGGCTTTCACAGACAGTGATTATGGTGGTGAGAATCAGGATAGGAAGTCTACATCAGGAGGTTGTCAATTTCTAGGAGAAAGATTGGTGTCATGGCAATGCAAGAAGCAGACCACTGTATCCACTTCAACAGCTGAGGCAGAGTATGTTGCTGCATCAAGTTGCTGTGCACAAGTGCTTTGGATTCAGAATCAAATGTTGGATTATGGTCTGACTTTTCTAAATACTCCTATTTATATTGATAATAATTCTGCTATTAGTATCATTAACAATCCTGTTAAACATTCTAAGACCAAACATATTGAAATTAGATATCACTTCATAAGAGATTGCAATGAAAAGAGATTGATCCAAATCTTTAAAACTCATACTGATAATCAATATGCAGATCTTTTCACAAAGGCTTTCGATGTGGGAAGGTTTACATTTTTGGTCACCAGTATTGGAATGATCAATCTAACTTAAACTATGTTTGGTATTAGAATAGATACTAACAGTGGTTCTTTATAAAGAATAGCACTTTATGTTCTAAGTGTTTACCACTGTTAGCATTTCTTTGTTTTCAGTTGGTACTACTGTTAGAACATTTTAGCCACTGTCTTTACAAAGCTGCCACTGCTTGTATAATTGTGTAAATTATTGCTACTGTTTTTGTTTTCTAGCTAACCACTGTGCAGGTTCCTAGCCACTGTCAGAAGACATCACTAATGCTGGAACTAACACATTTTATTTGTTTTCTTTGGTAAAAAAAAAAAAATCGTTGTTTACTTATAAAGCTAAGCGTGGCACTGCTAGTACTAAGTTTTGGTTACCTTGGTCGGTTGCCACTACTAGTGCTAGTAGCTGCCGTTAGCTTTATAAGTACTTTTGTCATTTAGCTTTTGAAAAATTGTTCAAGTGTTTGCCACTGTTAGGTATTTCATATACCTTCCCACTGTTAGTTGTACCGGTCAGTGCCACTGTTAGTTCTTTTTCTAGGGCTTGACACTGTTCTTATAACTAACAATATATAAACTCAAAACACTTCAATTTTTCATTACGCTTTCTTATTTTCTCTAATAACCACTGCGATTGCATTCAAAATTAAACCGCCTCTTCTTCTACAATTAATTTCACATTCATAGCTTCTTCTTCTTCATCTGATTTTACTTTAAGGGTTCATGAGGAACACAACATGATTGCCTTTCTGATGAAACCCTCAACTGCACAGAATTTCACACAGATTGTTGATTTTCTTCGTGCAAGTTACATCTATCATGCGCTTACCATAGCACCAAGGGTTTCAAGAGGTCATCTTACTGACTTATGGAAGAATGCCAAAGTGGAAGTTGTTGCGGGTAAAGAACAATTGGTTTCAACAGTTCAAGAAACCAAGGTGGTGGTTACTGAGGAGGTATTACGAGAAGTCCTTCTGCTAGATGATGCCACAGGTACCACTTATTTAGATGACAAGGTTTTGTATGATAATCTGAGATTAATGGGGTATGAGGGTGATTAAACACGCTTTACATTTTTCAAATCATTCTTTAGCGCCCAATGGAAGTTTTTAATACATAAAATTCTCCATTGCTTGTCATCTAAAAGAACTGCATATAATGAATTTGGAACACAAATAGCCTATGCACTTGTGTTTTTGGCTACGGGTCAAAAATATAATTTTTCCAAATACATACTTGATGGCATGATCAGAAATATCACAAAGGGTAAAAAGGATATGTTTATTATTTATCCTCGATTTGTGCAACTTGTTTTAAATAAACAGGTTAATGGTTTAGTTGCACAAGAACTTGTTATTGATGTTGGTTGATAACACGTAAAAAGTCATGTTTTTACTTATGTTATTTCCCGCATTTTAGACTCAAAGTTAGCAAAACCACACCAATAATGTCAAATATTATGATATTTTGTTAACTAAGTCAAAACGGAAGTGATATTTATAAAACCATTGAAAATGATACGAAAAACGTGAAAAAAGGAGCATAAACGGTCAACGAATCTTTAGTTCACGTGTTTCAACACTTTTTGAGCAAAACTAAGAATTATGACCTCTAATTTATGTCATTATGTTCGTTAGGAAAAGACGATCGCGTGGATATAAAGAACGTTGAAAACGGATGCACGATGAAGAAGATACGCCCAAACGAAGATCACAAGCAACCGACGGACCACGATACGGGAGAGACAAGCCGGATACGGCCTAGCCCAGCCGTATACGGCCAAGACCAAGCCGTATATGGCCTATCTTGACCGTATACGGTCACTTCCCAGCCGTATATGGCCAATCTCCCCCGTATCCGGCCTTGTCCCTCCCCCGATACGGCCAATCTCTCCCGTATATGGCCAAATTCAACCGTATCGTGTGTTTTGGTCATCCAAGGTGCAATCTTGATACGGGTGGGAAATGCGGCTGAGATTTTGGAGGTGGAAATACGGTTGAGAAATACGGTTGAGCCAAATCTATAAATACCAACCTCCACCTCCTCATTTTGAGACATTCTCAACATTCTATTCTTCATTCCTCCAATTCTCTTTCACACTTCTCTTTTATTTTATTTTTCGGTTCTTATTTTTAGCTTGTAGTTTTGGTTTCTCTCTCTAGAGTTTTCTCTCTCTAGAGAGAAGTAGATAGTTAGTTAGTTAGAGGTAGAGAAGAGAAAAGCAAGGCGTTGTAATCACGGTGTAAAAGCATTCTTGGTGCAAAACTACGCGTTTCTCAATATTACTCTGCTCAAATTTCTGGTGATATCTATCCTCTCATACTTATACTATGTTTGAATTATTTCTGCTTATTTGTATGATGTGTGCTATGTGTATTGCCATGATTACTGAGTAGTGTACTATTGCGGTTGTTGAAATGTAGATAATTAGATGTAGGGATGATGTTAAATTAATCTTTATTTAAAATATGTGATTGGGAATTATTAAACTTTATTATGTTCAAACTTATCATGCATCTAGACTTAGTTATGGATCACCCTTTCCAGTCCTTTGCGTGACTGCTACTTAGGTTTAGAAACTGATCACCTCTAGATACGGTAGTTTGTTATCTGTGTTATCGTACGAAGCTGTGTCTGTTACTGTAATTCGGCTAAAGTACTGGGTATAGCGATGGAAACACCACTGGTGGAGTACAACCGTGGAAGCCTGAGGAAAAGCCGTTGGTACCATCACTGTGGACTACCTAGAAACCCTAGAATATGGTCTAGACATCATAAAGCTGTGGAAATGCCAAGTACACCGTAGGCCTACCTCTGGTTACGAACACGCTGTGGAAATACAGTAACTAAAGTACACCGTGTCTATAGTTAGAATTGGTTAACATGTGGAAAAATAGTTATACGCGGTGAGATCAATTCTGGTTATAAAGCCGTGGAAATGCTGTAAGCATTGTACACTGTAATAGTATCTAGAATTGGTTGAACCGTGGGACTGTTGGAGTACACGGTAGACTGATCTCCGATTATACGGCATTGTGGAAAATGGTAACAGTACTGTACACCGTAATAGTACTCAGGGTTAGCAACCGCTGTGGAAAAGTGCACTGTACCCCGTTAAGTGTGTCTAGGGACGAATGACTAATCGCAAAGGAGAGTTCTAGATCATGACAGAAGTAATTAAGCTTATAAAACCTAAGGCATGAGTCTAGAGATGAAAGTCAAGCCCATCAGTGGTTCAAGATTCGTAAAACCCCTAGACTCTACAAAACTGATAGTTTGAAATAATAGGTTTATAATTAGTACATGGTTAAATAATAGCAGTTGTAGTTAGGTGTTAAGAAAGGTCGGAATAACCCAATGGGCAGCCTGTCACCTTATTCCTGCACCCTTCAAGGGTCGCTGTCTCTACAAAGACATGTGTGGGGGGTCGGATAGTCTGTTCTGATCGGAATCACGATAACCTAGGTACTCAGTGACATACTTATGTAGGTCTGACCGAAACAAGTAGGGTCCTAGCGTTTACACCTGTAATGCATCTGTCTGTTAATTAATTAAGTCCCTAACCACCTTTATAATGAACATCATCCAAACAACTGATTATTGAAACTTCAACAGCCGCATTCTCTATCTATCTAGCTAATTACCGATTCTCATCTCTATTTTACTTTTCTGCATTTAGTTAATCAATTTACTAGAAAACCAAACAAACAAAATCTACCTATCTACACAACCCATCCTAATAGTAAACCTTATCTTTGGCCTAAGCTTCGTTTCAATTCGCTCCGATTAAAGAACGACCTCGAGTTATACTTGCTGCTTACTCACCCAGTGTAGTAGGTAGTACCTATAAGTTGAGCCCCGCATATTACAAAATTTTAAAACTTACCCACGACGCCCGCCTGATTTGTCCGGACGAGTCCTTTGACGACGAGGACGGTTCACTCGCGTGAGCTAAAACGAACCTGACTTATCGGGCGACGTCATTGGTACTCTTTCTGCAAGAACATTTACAGAAATGAGTAAAAATACCAATAAGAAGTTTTCTGGGAAGGATACAGCATTGTTTCCAACAATGCTTCCTACTCCTTCCACCACAGATGTAGTACCACCAATTACATCTGAACCACTTGGTGACAGGTCAGTAGCACCAACTGAGCCCGAACACACACCAAGTGGGGGTACCAAACGAAAACAAGGGACCAAATAGCCTACCCATTTAAAGCCAAAGAAAAAGAAATTGAAACAGGCAAGTGAGGCTCTTACTGCTCATTTGTCTCAGCCAAATGTACCACCATAGCAGGTGACCACAGAGGTGATGGGTGGTCATTCTGGAAGGGCTGCCACTACTCCTACTAGTCCACTGACAGAGGAGGCCAGTGGTAACATCAATAAGACCCAACCAGAGGCAACTTCTAATGCTGAACCCACGGGTTATGAGGCAGGTGAAGGTCCCAGTACCAAGAACCAATGGACATTTGTTGATCATGCTAGGCATGAGGCAGATGATACATTTGTCAATGATTCATCTAGGAGGTCACACTCTAATGATGATGAGGCTAGTAATCACAATGAATTGACGAATGTACAACTGACAGAAGCTGTGGATTTTATTTGCAACAAGTTGGTCAAGGTGAAGAAAATGAATAGAGCTCAGGATGCAAAGATAGCAGAGCAGGCTGCTAAGATAGATGAACAAGAGAAAGTGATTGAAAATTTAAAAGAAAGAATTGGTGTTCTTGAGAATGTGATGGTGAAGTGTCTGAAAGAAGGAAAGCCCTACAAGATTGAAGAGAGTGTTGAAAACCCTTCCAATAAAGGGGAGAAAAATGCAGAGGATGAGATCAAGGATGATGCAAATAATGATGCATTTATGGCTGATTTAAATGATCATGAAGATGAGGTTAAAGAAAATGCAATGAATGATGGTGATAATGGTGATAATGCAAAAGATGCAGAGGTTCTTATGGACGAGGTGCAGACTAAGGGTGTTGAAAGTGTTGTTCAACAAACTGTAGAAATGGTAGTAGGTGAAACAAATGAGGTGAATATGGAAACTGGAAACATGGAAGGTGATGGTGTAAGATCAGAGGCTAAGGGGGAGACTGATGTTAAAGCAGAGCCTAAAGTAACAATGGGAAGAAAGAAATTAATTCCATTCACAAGTATTAAGGCTGCTAGAATTAAAGAGCAAAGGAGGGCTAAATCTAAATCTATGTCTCCCACTGCTAAAACAAAGGTAACTCCCACTGTTAATGAACAACCTACAATCACTGTTACACCAACTACTACCACTGCTAATACAACACCTGTACCCACTGATACACCAAATACAACTCCAACTCAACCAACCACTGTTACATCATAACCAGCTACCACTGCTACTACAACAAAACCAGTACTCACAAATACAATTCCAACTCAACCTGCCACTGTTCAAAAATCTACCACTGCTAGAACACTTGAAGTGCCATTCATAATCAGAGAAACTTCTGATTTGCCTAAGCCTGAAACCAAACTACCCAAGATTGATCCAAAAGATAAAGGCAAGGGTAAATTAGTAGAAAACCCAAAGTTGAAGCTGGTACAACAACGTGTTGAGCATGATCATGAATATGCTTTAAGGGTGCATGCAGAATTGATTGAACAGGAAAGAATTAAAGCTGAAAAGAAAGTAGCTGAGATGGAAAAGAAAGCAGCTGATGTGCAGAGATCTGTGCCTATTCAGATATCTACACCTGAACTTGATGAGGTGGATGTATTGCTTAAATCTGGTAAGGTTGTGAAGATGACAAAGGAAGCAAGCAGGGTGTATGAAGAGATGAAAGCAAAGGGTTTAAAGGTGGAGGATGATTCTATCTACAATGCATATGTTGAGAAGACAAAAGGCAATCCTTTGCAGATGGAAATTGATAGAATCAGGAAAAAGGATGTTGAAAAGAAAGCTGCTAAAAGGAGAGCAAAGAAACCAACCAAAGCTGAATTGAAACATGCACTAGTTTGTAAGCTTAGAGGAGATAGGATTCCAACTATGAAGCTGAGGAGAATGTCATTGGAAAGATAGCAACAATTATATGACAATGATCCTATTGCTAATCCTGAAGCCAGAAAAAGATTGGAGAAGAAAAGGAAAGAAGATGAAGAGATTCAAAGAAGATTACAAGTGAGATATGAACAGATTGATGAGGAATTGCAGAAAGAGAAAGAAGAAAAACAAAAAGCTGAGGAGTTGAAACTGAGGGTAGAAAGTAGTAGAAGCACTACTACAGAAAGCACCATTAAGACCGGGTAAAAAATTCATGTACACCGGTTTTTCACCCGCTCTAGATGTAACAGGTCTAATTGTAAAATTTTAATAAGACCGGTTACCCAACCGGTCTTAATATGATTAGTTAGACCGGTTATTAGCTATTTCCCACGCTTTTTAAATCCGTTGAAACCGGTCTACATAACCCTTTTAGACGTGTTTCCAAACCGGTCTACATAAGTTTTTTACTCCTGTGATTCAATCGCATAAACAGATTCTTATACAACATATACATTCGCATATACAGTCATACAGATTCACTTACCTGTATACAACATATTCAAACTCTATATCCATCTGATTCAAAATAACAAATCACAAAATGAAATTCATAACCAAAATCACAAATTAATGATATTACTTAAACCAAACAATATGTTTACAAACATCTTAAACGTAAATTTAAACAAAACCGTAATCCAATAGCGATCACTACAACAATCAAACAAAACTAACTATTAGATACATAATCTCAAGTGCCACAAAAATACACCTCTATCTACCTCGGAGTCAAAAACGCATCTAACTCTACCTTCTTCGAACATGCCTCTACCTCTACCCTCTTCCAACACGCCTGTACGAGTTTCCTTTATACCTAAAAACATTAAGATCAACATTCCCACTTTAAGTCTTTAAAAAGTCTAAAAAATAATTCGACTAAATACAATGGAACAAAGGTTAGAAAGATAAATAAATCATTATAAAGAACTTAACAAAGGTTAAGGTTTAACAAGTCGGTTAGGATGTACCTGGTTAAATAGGACAAAATATATGCCGCTTTTCAACTATATCGTCTATCTCCTTTTCCGATAAGGAATGTTCATCCGAAGATATCTATATATTCCATATATATAACAAATCATCAACCGATAAATACGAAGGGATAAAATATATAAAGAAACTAAAGATTTAATAAAACATCAAGGTAGTTTTCTGTTTCTTTAATAATAATAATAATAATAATAATAATAATAATAATAATAATAATAATAATAATAATAATAATAATAATAATAATAATAATAATAATAATAATAATAATAATAATAAATGAATAGAAAACTGAACTAACAAATACTTACTTCGTTAATGTCACCACCCCGATAATGACTTACGATATCATACATCCAGTTGAGCACGTAATAGCCGCATTCCCAACTACCAGGTTGTTGATTGCACTAAATAGTAATATCGTACGTATTAGATACATGTTAAAGATGCAACATAAAAATCATGTGATTCGTATTTAAAATTGGATGATTTAATCAGGAGCATATTTAGTAACTATATATCATATATGGCTATTACTCAAAAAAGAATTAGAGACTAGCAGATTTAGACAAGCAGTATGCACACAACTATATTTCAATCACACACCAAACTGCTTATGATGGAATTCGCAGAACCACACAACTATATTTCAGTCAGCTAAAGGCATGTAAATTTTGGTTTATAGAAGGTAACACCTTATATAATTAATAAAGACTGAAGTCATCGATTTATCAATAATTATATCTCAAAAGCAAATGCTGGTTAAGTTATTAACACAGCAACAAGTAACACAAATAAAACCTAAATTTTCAAAATCGTTTGTATTATAACAATTAACTGCACACCGATTACAATGCAACAGTTTGGAGAAGAAGCACAGTCGGTCTTTTTTGAATCTGAGTGATCCTTCAACACCTCGTAACAACGTCAACATTATTGAGGCCTTTTATATTACATCTCACGAATGATATCTAGAATTGAATTTGTATTGTATCATTGTTTCCCAGAAGTTAATTTCCTTGGTCAACTCAGACATCCCAATTAAATTCGGTAATCATTTCAATCCATTAATCATTATCACAAACACAAATGCAGGCTTAATTATAAACATCGCAACAACTAACAAGAAGAAAACCTAAATTTTCAAAATCATTTGTATAATAACAATCAACTACACACCGATTACAATTCAACACAAATTTAGCTATCAATTCACTCATTAATCATCAAAACCACAAATGCAGGTAAAATTATCAACATCTCAACAAAATTAAAACACATTCAATACTCATAGAACCGATGATCAGTATACTTTTGATGAAATTAAACATATAGTACGAATCTAAAAGACACACAGTTCAAGACTAACCTCGATTTTAAGTAATCTTTACTAACAATTCAATTAGGGCTAACTTTTAGAGTCATGTGCAAGCTAAAATTAACCAGCTATTGATTTAACATAAACACGGTAACATAATTAAACATAGATGTACCATAGAGGATATGAGAGTGGTGATGCTTGATGTTCGAACAACAACAGGTCCTCAAGTGTACAATTATTTGGAGGAGGAGCTGGTAGTGTGGCTCGCTGGTTGAGAGTGGCTTCGATGGTTGAGAGGAGAGCAGCAACAGGTGGTTTGGCTTGATGGTTGAGAGGAGAGCAGCAACAACAACTTTTGATAGCATTAGGATTTAGAAGAAGAATGTGGGTTGTGATTTATGGAGTGATTGTGACGGCAGTTACCGATGGGCTCTAATTTATTTGGGAGGAATGCTATGAAGACCGGTTTTGCTAAAGACCGGTCTAATTATGGGGGTCTAATTAACCATATCTAGATGTGTTTACACGTTATGACCGGTTATCAATTTTGTTTTGGCGGAACGTGCTATGAAGACCGGTTTTGGTCAAGACCGGTCTAATTATGGGGGTCTAATTAACCATAAATGTAGTAGTGAAGATCTTTTGAAATCTTTCAAGAATTAGATGATCAAGTGTGTGATCTAGATAGAGATGAAGAAATTTTAGATAAACTGTTAGTGGAAAAGCCTGATAGGTCTGAGAATACAAATGTGAATGATGAAGATTTTTCAGAAATTATCAAATGGGAAGGAGTTTTCATGGAATCTACCACAGTTTCTTATGAAATCAGAATTGAAAGGAGAAATGGAGATGTGAGCTTTCATAAGTCAATGCAGGATATTTTGAAAAGAATAAACAAGTTTTATGTTTATGATATGTACAAGATTGGATTGGAGAAGGATGTGAAGCTGATCAATATTGATCTTAAAAGATATGTATGGGAATGGTTGAGAATGATGTTTGAACCAGAGATATTTGGAGAACTATTCTTATGTGCTGAAGTTGTTGGTAATTGGAGGCATTTTGCTGGAGTTGGGGTTCATTGTATAATTCTCAAGAATGGTAAATACATGTACATGCTGGAAGAAAGAGAATATGTCCTGAGTATAGCACTGTTGAAGCAATTAATTGAAAAGAAATTGCAAGTTGCTGTGAAGACTGAAAAGGGCAAGGACATAGTGTACAGAATCATGAATCAGTACAGCAAGAGGGATCAACCGAATAAGAAAGGTTCCCAGTCTCCTACAGAAGATTGAAGCAGAATGAAGAAACTTAATGCAATTCAAGATTGATTAAGTTTAGGGGGAGATTGTTGGGTTTTCAGCTTAATCGACTAAGTGTGGAAGAGTTGAAGTGTCAGCCACTGTTAGAGTTAAAGACTGCTACTGTTAGAAGAATTGAAGACTAGCCACTGCTTGTATGTTTTGTGTTGCAGCCAGTGTTAGATATACTTAGTTGTTTGTAACAAGTATATTGGTAACCACTGTTAGTGTGTAATATATAGTTGCCACTGTTGATAGAATTATTAAGTCGGTTAAGTTTGTTAGAGTTATTTATGGGATAAATACGTATACCATAATAACTATATATTGTGTAGGACTCTATGCATTATAAATAGAGATCCGGTAGCCTAGATTAGATACACAATATAGGTTACGATTAGCTTCAAGGTGAAAACCCTAATACTTAAGTGTATTCGTATTATTGTCATAATAATATCAAAGCTTTTGGTGATTATTGTTTACGTGCAAGTTACTCAATACAATCTTCTTGATAATTGTTAATAGTTATTCCGTGACACATTAACAATTTAATTCAAAGCAATACGATAAAGATCTATAAGGGATCATCACAGCCGTTGTGTTGGCCTTGAAAATTTGGAGGCATTACTTGTATGGTCTGAAAAGTACATTTTATACTGATCATAAGAGTTTAAATACTTCTTTACTCAGCGTGAACTTAACATGAGACAGCGGCGTTGGCTTAACCTTGTAAAGGATTATGACTGTGAAATTCTCTATCATCCGGGAAAAGGGAATGTAGTTGCCGATGTTTTAAGATGAAAGATGACTCATTATCCTCTTACGGTTAAATCTCTCAGAATGGTGGTAACTCCATGTTACTTGATCAGATTAAAGTAGTTCAACAAGAGACTTGGCAAAAAGGGGATGTCAATTTGGAGCGTGTAAAAGGCCAAGTTCATAATCTAGTCGATTACTCATGAGGGTTAAATACACGATATGGTAGAATTTGGATCCCGAACTCTAAAGAGATTAAGAGGTTGATACTTGATGAAGGTCATAAATCTAAGTATTCGATCCATCTTGGTGCCACTAAAATGTAGCATGACCTAAAAGAGAATTATTGGTGGTCAGGAATGATAAAAGACATCGTTAAGTATGTCGAACAATGTCTAACATGTCTGCTAGTAAAGGCGGAACATCAGGAAACCTTATGGAAAGATTCAGCCATAAGACATTCCCATGTGGAAATGGGAGCATATAACCATGGATCTTATCACCAAGTTTCTGAAAATGCCACGTCAGCATAATGCAATTTAGGTGATAGTAGATCGATTGACTAAAAGTGCTATCTTCTAGCTAATTATAGAAGCTTCTTTTTCAGAAGTACTAGCTAAGTTGTATATGCATGAAGTAGTACCAAGACATGGAGTACCTGTTTCCATTGTCTCGGACACAGACAGTCGGTTTACTTCAAGGTTTTGGCAGAAGTTCCAGAGTGATATGGGTACTCGTGTTAACTTGAGTACGGCCTATCATCCTCAAACAGACGGTCAGAGTGAGCGCACGATTCAAACATTAGAAGATATGTTTCGAGCATGTGCTATTGATTTTGGTGGCAATTGGGATACTCACTTGCCGTTAGCTGAGTTTTCTTATAACTACATTTATCATTCGAGTATCAAAATGCCAACTTATGAGATGCTCTATGGGAGAAAGTGTAGAACTCCCATATGTTGGGGTGAAGTTGGTCAGCGCGAACTCGGAAGTACAGATGTGGTTCAGAAAACTATTGAAAAGATAAATCAGATTCGTGAACGATTAAGGATGGCTCAAGACAGATAGAAATCGTATGCCGATAAACGTAGGCACCGAATTGAGTTCCAAGTAGGCGATAAAGTTATGTTGAAAGTATCTCCGTGGAAAGGCATTATTCATTTCAGAAAATGGGGAAAATTGAGTCCGCGTTTCATTAGTCCATTCAAAATCTTAGCAAAGGTGGGAAAATTAGCCTATCGTTTGGAGCTACCCGAAGAATTAAGTGGTATTCATAATACTTTTCATGTATCTTATTTACGTAAGTGTTTAGTTGATGAGGCAACTTATGTGCCACTAGAAGATATTGTTATTAATGACCAGTTGAGCTATGTGGAAGATTCAGTCCTCATCCTTGATATAAAGGTAAAGAAGCTAAGAAAGAAAGAAATTCGATTAGTGAAAGTTCAGTGGAAACACATAATGGGCTCAGAATTTAAGTGGGAATTGAACCCGAAGAAGATATTATCAAGTTTTATCTAGCCTTGTATCAAGAATGGATTGTGAGGACACAACCCTAATAAGTGGGGGAGAGTTGTAACACCTAAATATTAAGGCAATTCATAATTATACATTTTGTAGAGATTATATAAATGATAGTGTCACTTATATAATGTTAACTATATGTAGTTTCCCAAATTTAAGGACATGATCGAAGATGATTAGTGAGGTAAAACTCAGGGACTGAAAGTGACAAACTAGGTTTCTTCAAGGTTAAGTAATTAAATTATCTAAACTAATAATATGTCTACACAATAGTTGAAAGAATCAAATAACAAGAAAATTAATCTGTGAGTGTTTGTGTGTGCTGGTCACCGACTCTAACAGAGAGCAAGGAGCTAAGATCACTTTCAATTATATTGAACAAATTGAGATCAAGTTTCAAGGTTTCTAGCATATAACAAAATTGAAAACGCATCTAACCTCAGGAATCTACAGCTAATCGATACAAATACACTTGCAGAATTTGTGTATTCATATAAAACGTGAATCGAATCGAAATCGGAATCAAAATGTACATCATAAATAAAAGTGATGAACTTTTGTTTATTTGTCAATGAAGCTTACAATACTAGCTTGAATTCTCTCTCGCTCAAACTATCTCTAAAAGTTATGGAAGTGAAAAACTCAAATGAAAATGACACATACAAGTGGTTTATATACACCACCACCTAAGCTATTTGCGAAACTCTAACTAAGTTTCGCATTGCAAGTGTGAAACTCATAGTTTCGCATTACAACTTGAGTTTCACAAAACAACTTAAAGTGTCACTATTTACAATCAATCTAAGCTAATTGTTCTATACAAACTATTGTCACAAAATGTTAGAACGCTATGTTCTAACAAACAACCATACACATAAGTTATAAAGGTATAATTATTTCTCTTTTGTATAGATACGAAAGTTAGGGTTTATATGAGTTAAACCTCAATTTAATAAGATCAGAACTTTGATTGGGGAATTGTGCAATGGTAAAGTAAATACATTATTAAACATGAAATAAAGATTTATTTATGATTCATTAGTTACATATATTTTGAGTGTTATTAATTAGTGTATATACAATTTAGTAATATGTATGAGTCATAGGTGCCAAGTTAAATTGGGAAAGGTGGGATGACAGTCTCTGGATAGCCTGATTGTAGTGATTTTCTTATGTGTAACATGTGTATCTAATTATGTGACTAGGTGGTCAAGACGAAGGTGCTAAACGAATAAATAACTTTAGCCAACGATAAAGGTGAGTAACAGATGGTTCACAAACAATATGACCATGCCCGGTATATGCCTTGATTTTAGTATGAGGGTGTAAGTCATATTGTAATTTATTATGTATCAGCCCATGTTCAGTTATGTCGCACCCCCAGATTATGATGCGGAAGCGATTCGGGTCGGGGCGCGACTAATCAAATATCAACAGCACATAAGATATAATGAACGACTCTATATGCGTCGTTTACAATACATTGATATTATAAAAGTCTTACACTATTATAATAGTTTACAAAAGCTCGAATTGATGTAAGAGATTCTATGTCATAACTAATTTATACAAAATATAGTAATGCATGATAATCTCCTGATGTTTGCATGAGACTCGAGCTAATGGGCATCCTGAGTGAGCAGACTTACTGCTGCTACGAACCTGAGAATACACGCTAAATTGGTCAGCTTACGCTGGTGAGCTCACAGGTTTAATGATAAAGTATAATGTATGAACCGCAAGATTTAAGTATGATGATTTGCAATTAAGCAAATAAATAAATGATAAATGATGTATATAACTGCCATGAGCACATAGTCTGAGCTTAACTGAGGTGTCAGGATCAAAATTAAGTGCCTGAGCGAGGGTGCCTCTATGCGTATGCCTAATCAACACACGTATGAACAAATGATAATGCGTCCGTTTTGACCAGTCAGTGCTTGCTGACCCGGACGGGGATTGTCAGTCCCATATGGTACCATACACTAACATTCACGCTACAAAAGTATTACCAAACTATGCTAGAGGACTTAAAATGATTAGAGAAAACAACTCATGCAATCTACAATGATATTTTGATACTTGCGTTCACATGTAAAACAAAACAAGCATGTATTCTCACCCCTAGAGTAAAAACAGTAAAATAGGGGCTATGAGACTCACCTGAGTCTGATGTATTAGCAAAACAAGCAAATATGATGTTGTACCAAATGATGTGTCCGCAGACTGTAACCTGTCGGGCGTCCAAAATGCGCAAGGTTATATGAGTGAGTAGATGTCTCAACAGAACATCTATGCTAGTTGTTCCCTCAACTAGTTATGTCCAAATACATTGGTTTGTTTGTTCGTGTTTTTGAAAACATGTACGACCCGTTGGTGGTGGTTTGTAATAATAGTTCCCAAAGTATTATTGTTTTGTTTGTTTCATTTATTGACTTGTAAAAGTATACGTATTTGTTAAAGTGTTTCAACACATGTATCGTTATCCGTAAATATCGTAGCATCGTATTTGTTCAAGTTTCATAGTAAAACACCTAAAACAATTGTTTCGAGCAAAAATCTAAAGTTTTACATTTTTCGTACCGAGGCTCGTTTCGGTTGACTTGGTCAAACGTGTTCGGTTTGACCCAAAACTTTTACACAATTCTTAAAATAGTTAACTAAGACTTATAAAGTTGTCGGTACGTTTTATGGTCGGCCCGAAGTGTCGGTTTTATGTTTATGTCAAAAACAGTCCCAAAATGTGTTTTTCGGTTTATGTCGGTTCATTTCGCCACTCGATTTTAACGTGTTCTATTCCGAATTAGATTCCAAGATTTTTACCAGATGTTCATGTGTGTGTCCAGAACCTAACGTGATTATTCCAACAATTATCGATTTCATATAGATGGGTAATTAATTCCGCGAAAGAACCGTACTCGGTTTTCGACAAACATCAGACCAGTCGCAAAGATCGGATTATACACAAAAATACGTGCGGATCTTGAAAAAGTGTAAAACACGAATGTTGTAGCTCTTTTTAATACGCAACTTTTAAAAAAAATTCGTTGTCTAATTCTTAGTAGAAATCAAGTTATGGCCGTTTTTGTAAACTGGTTTTATGAAGACAGATTCGGTCACTTTTTGCATGTTCATGTTTAATGTATAAAAATGATTTTTAGCATTATTTTTTGACATAACATAGTTAGATGAGCTATATAACATCAAAATAAACAACATGCAAGTAAATTAGATGAGGGTTTTGGTGATTCTTACAACAAAATGATGAAGAGAAGATGATGGTGATGAAAAGAAGTTTGATTCTTGTTTCTTCCTTTTCCTTGTTCTTGATTCTTGTTATATTTGGTGAGTGATGATGAATATGGGTGATGATTAAACTGATTTTGTGAGTGTGATGGTGGTGAAAATCAATGGCAAGAGAGAGAGAGAGATTGAGTGTGTGTATTTTTGAAATGAAATGGTGAAATGAGAGGAGGTGGTGTGCATGTGGTTAGTGTGTGAAGTGGTCAAGGGATCAAAAGAAATGATGGGGTGCATGTGGGTGGCAAAAATCAGCAGATTTTTCATGGGCCCCACCCCAAGTAATTGTGTTAATTTAATTCTCCAATTCGCGTTACGCGCGGTACTCGTTAACCGTTCGTTTGGACGTTTATTCAGACGTTAAACGTTTTATACACGCGTTTTAAATGACGATTAGATTTTGATATTTTTTCCTTGAAGTATGTAATCTAGATACTTGAAAATATTTATAAAAATGTTCCGTTAATTTATCGGTCTCGATTTGCGCGTTCGTTTTACGGAGGTTTAATCGCGTAACGTTTAAACTAGACGTTTTTGTTATCGTTTTAAACTACGATATTTTCAATGAAGGTCTTACTTGAAATGATATATTTTAAAGTTATAAAATATATTTTGGTTCGCATTTGATTGTCGGGCGCGTTCCGCGCGTTTTTGTAATGTACGGGTTACTTAATACGATACAAATGATTTATTAAATATTATCAACATAATATTCATGAGTTTATTAAATAATTTCATATTATTTAATGTTTTGTTCACCAACGTCCGTATTTATGATCTCGGAATTCATCTGAATATGTAAATGTATGATTTAATAAATTGCATACGTGTGTGTATATATAATAAATATATCAATACACATAATGATACACATAATTAATCCTAATTACACGTATTAGTTCTATAATTAGGCACTAATTACTAGCCCTAATTGGTCGGGTGTCACATTCTCCCCTTGTTAAGAAAATTTCGTTCCAAAATTTAGCTCTGAGTTGTAGTGTGAGGAGAGTCTGTGAAAAGATGTGGGTATTTGAGGCGCATTTGGTCTTCCCGTTCCCAGGTGAATTCCGGACCACGCCGCGAATTCCACCGAACTCTGACGATAGGGATACGACTTTACTTAAGTTGTTTGACCTCACGGTCCATGATCTCCACTGGTGTCTCAACAAAATGAAGTCTGTCGTCGATTTGAATATCCTCGAGCGGGATAATGAGTGTCTCATCGGACAGGCATTTCTTAAGATTAGAAATGTGGAATGTGGGATGCACGTTACTAAGCTCGGGAGGTAGTTGTAATCGATATGCTACTGGACCAATCCTTTCAAGGATCTCAAAAGGTCCAACGTATCTAGGATTTAGCTTTCCACGCTTGCCGAAGCGGATGACACCTTTCCAAGGTGATACTTTGAGCAGAACTCGATCTCCAACTTGGAACTCGAGATGCTTGCGTCTCACGTCAGCATAACTCTTCTGACGATCACATGCGGCCTTCAACCGTTGCTGGATACCAATAATCTTCTTGGTGGTTTCACGAATAACTTCAGGACCAGTGAGTTGGCTGTCTCCCACTTCGGTCCAACAGATAGGCGACTGGCACTTACGACTTTATAGTGCCTCGAATGGCGCAGCTCCAATGCTGGTATGATAGTTGTTGTTGTACGAGAATTCGCACAATGGCAGTTGATGTTCCCAATTTGCACCGAAGTCTATCACGCAGGCGCGTAGCATATCTTACAGTGTTTGAATTGTCCTTTCACTGTGGCCGTCAGTTTGTGGATGATATGCAGTACTCATATCCAAACGAGTACCCAAGGATTTCTGTAATGATTGCCAAAAGTGAGATGTAAAACGGCTATCTCTATCAGAGATAATAGAGATTGGAATGTCATGTCGGGATACAATCTCCTTTAAATAGATTCGTGTGAGACGTTCCATTTTGTCGGTTTCCTTGACGGCAAGGAAATGAGCATATTTGGTAGGCCGATCCACGATCACCCAAATGGTATCGCAACCGCTTGATGTCTTCGGGAGTTTAGTGATGAAATCCATAGCAATTTGCTCCCATTTCCATTGAGGAATGTCCGGTTGTTGCAGCAGACCGGAGGGTTTCTGATATTCAGCTTTGACTTTAGAACATGTGAGGCACTTGCTGACGTACGTGGCAATCTCTGCCTTCATGTTTGGCCACCAGTAAAATCCCTTGATGCCATGATACATCTTGTCCGATCCAGGATGTATAGAGTATTTGGACTTGTGAGCTTCATCCATCACCAAGTCGCGTAGGTTTCCGAAACTAGGCAACCAGATTCGGTTAGTGAAGTACTTGACCCCATTGGGTTTGGATTCGAACTGTTTCACCATGTTGTGCAAGGCCTCATTCTTCAGGTTCTCCGGTTTTAATGCTTCGAGCTGAGCAGTGAGAATTTGAATGATAAGATCATTATGAATGATCATACTAAGGGCTCGGACTCGGAGTGGTTTGGCGCGTTTCTTTCGACTTAGGGCATCGGCAACAACATTTGATTTGCCCGAATGGAATTTGATTTTGCAGTCATAATCGGTAAGCAACTCGATCCAGCGATGTTGCCTCATGTTGAGATCCTTCTGATCGAATATATGCTGAAGACTTTTATGATCGATGAAGATGGTACATTTTGTGCCATACAGATAGTGTCTCCAGATCTTGAGTGCAAACACTACGGCTCCTAGTTCGAGATCATGAGTCGTGTAGCTCTTCTCGTGAACCTTGAGTTGTCGGGAGGCGTAGGCAATAACCTTGTCCCGTTGCATCAACACGCAACCAAGACCTTGTTGTGAGACATCGCAGTATACCACGAAGTCATCGTTGCCTTCGGGTAATGATAGAATGGGTGCACTGCAAAGCTTTTGTTTCAATAGCTGAAATGCTGACCCCTGTTTATCAGTCTAATTGAACTTCTTTTCCTTCTGAGTCAGTGTTGTGAGAGGTTGGGCTATTTTTGAGAAATTCTCTATGAAGCGTCGATAGTAACCAGCCAGACCTAAGAATTAGCGTACTTTGGTTGGCGTTGTAGGTGCTTGCCAGCACTTGATAGCCTCAATCTTTGATGGATCTACGTGAACTCCCTGACTGTCAATCACATGACCAAGGAATTGAACGCTTTGCATCCAGAACTCACACTTGGAGAACTTAGCGTATAACTCTTCGTGTCTAAGAAGTTCTAGGATGGTTTTGAGATGTTGCGCATGTTCCTGTTCATTGCGCGAGTAAATGAGAATGTCATCGATGAAGACAATAATGAACTTGTCACATATGGTTTACACACTCGGTTCATGAGGTCCATGAATACAGCCGGTGCGTTTGTCAAACCAAATGGCATCACTTGGAACTCGTAATGCCCATAGCGAGTTCGGAAGGCAGTCTTAGGAATGTCGATGTCACGAACTCGTAACTGATGATAACCTGACCATAGATCTATCTTCGAATAGAAACTTGACCCCTGAAGTTGGTCGAATAGGTCATCAATGCGAGGAAGTGGGTAACGGTTCTTGACAGTTAATTTATTCCACTTTCTGTAGTCGATACACATCTTGAACGAACCGTCCTTCTTTTTCACAAACAGGACCGTGGCTCCCTAAGGTGAAGAACTCTGTCTAATAAATCCTTTGTCCAGCAGTTCCTACAATTGAGTGGGCAACCCCTGCAATTCGGATGGGGCTAAGCGATAAGGTGCTCGTGCAACGGGTGCCGCTCCGGGCACAAGGTCGATTGAGAACTCAACTTTTCTCGGTGGTGGAAGACCAGGCAAGTCTTCGGGAAAGACTTCTGCAAAGTCTCTAATGATGGGCACATCCTCAAGTCGCTTCTCTTCCGACTTTTTCTCCATATCGTGCGCGAGGATTGCCTGATAACCTTTTCTCAGGTATTTGCCGGTTTCATGCATGATATGATATTCAATCTCGTCCCACCGGTCTCCCATTGTATGACCAAAGTACTACCGGTGATGAGAGGAATGCGGACAACTTTATTGTAGCAGATAACTTCAGCGCGGTGCTTGGACAACCAATCCATGCCAACAATGTCGTCGAAACTTCCAATCTCAACAGGAATGAGATCAATGTTGAAGAACTCGTCGGCTAAGTTTAAAGTGCAATTTGGGATTACACTATCGGTCTCTATGAGTTTATCATTAGCTAACTCTACCATGTACTTATCATCCGAGACCACATTCGGGTCCTGACGGGCTTCCTTGGAATTCAGCACGAAAGCTCTTCCTTTAGCAGTGTTGTTGCCCTTGTTCTTCAACTTTGGGCACTCATTCCTAAAGTGCCATGTGTCTCCAAACTCATAGTAGGACTTAGGTTTGTCAGTGGCGGTGTTGGCATTGGTAGATCTGCAGTCTTTGGCCAGATGTCCATACCTTTGACATTTTCCACATGGAGTACCGCAAGGACCTTCATGATGTCTGCGGCACTTTGAACAGAAGGGTTCATTCCCTGCATAGCTCTTTTTAGATTCTGAACCAGAGGTGTAGGCCTCAACAGCATCAGACCTTTTCGATGATGGTTGATTTTGATTGGGGTTCCCAGACTACTTTCTTTTGTTAAAACCAGAGTTATTTCCATCCTACTTAACAACCCAATAGCACCTTCAGTGCCCTTTGAAATTTTGAGACTTGCAGTTAAAGGAGTCCTTGTATGTGCAAGATTTTGTTTTGATTACTAATTACTTGATCATGAACGCTCTCCGTGGTTGCGGTGGTTTCCTCCATTTGATCGTGAGTATGATGGATAGTTTCGGAGATGTCTTCCTGATCCAAGTACATCTGAGCGATGCGGCCTGGAGCTAGTTCCATCCAATTTGAATGAGTTTCGTGTTGTTCGATTTCCAAGTAGCGTAACCTGCGTTCGTGACGATGCAAGCGGGCAGTTAACACAAGCATGGTGAGATGTGTCGGTTCTTGAGTATAAGGGGAAAGATCCATAGCTGAGTATCTTCCAACATCAGCAGGGATTTCAATGTTTTTCTCGATTCTCCATGTAGCAACAGCCGTTGGTAACCAGCTCCACTGATGTGCAAGAACTCGATGGCGATCTATCGCAAATATGTTTTCTGTGACGGCTGGGTTGTGATATGGTCTGGCTCGATAAGAGCTAATAGTGCGTCTAGCCACGAGTGCTTCTGAATGGCTGCGACGTGAACGAGAGATAGACGATGAAGTACATGTAGTTTGTCTGGATGATGAGTCTGCCATCTTCTATGGTAAAAGCATTTAACAAGTGAGGCCTATATTCATAATCATATCATATCATATAATATAGCCTAAAGTGTAGCAGTTTTCCTAGTAGTACGTTTCGATCGCAATCCCAAAGGATAATATGGTGGAAAGAATGCGAAGCGATATCTTTCAAGTGTGTACGTGACGGTACAGCGAGACGTGTAGTTATTCTTTACGCGTATATAAATAGATAGACGGTGGTAGATGAGAACAAGTCTCGTTCTTTATATCTAGTGATACAATAGTAGTAAGACGTGTCAGCTTCGATGATGTGAGCATTAACGAGTGATTATCATGTGAGGTCTATATATATATTCCATATATATAATAACGTAGAGAGTCGTACGCGGGTAAGGCCTATTCACCTATATCACATAATAGCCTAATGTGTGTCTAGCACAAAACAAGTATAAGTCCCGATTTCTCTCGTGGTCAGAGTCAACTAGTGCATTCATGTTCAACATAACCCCTTTCAGATGTCACATCGTATTCATTTAATTGTACATAGTTAGTTAGGCTATGTTAAATTAAACTCGTATGATGTAATCACTGAACCAGTTATACCTAATAAGGAATATTGCCTAACGGTCATAGTCTAGGCCCACTAAATGCAACCTAGTTCACTATAAACCTAGGCTCTGATACCAATCTGTCGCACCCCCAGATTATGATGCGGAAGCGATTCGGGTCGGGACGCGACTAATCAAATATCAACAGCACATAAGATATAATGAACGACTCTATATGCGTCGTTTACAATACATTGATATTATAAAAGTCTTACACTATTATAATAGTTTACAAAAGCTCGAATTGATGTAAGAGATTCTATGTCATAACTAGTTTATACAAAATATAGTAATGCATGATAATCTCCTGATGTTTGCATGAGACTCGAGCTAATGGGCATCCTGAGTGAGCAGACTTACTGCTGCTGCGAACCTGAGAATACACGCTAATTTGGTAAGCTTACGCTGGTGAGCTCACAGGTTTAATGATAAAGTATAATGTATGAACCGTAAGATTTAAGTATGATGATTTGCAATTAAGCAAATAAATAAATGATAAATGATGTATATAACTGCCATGAGCACATAGTCTGAGCTTAACTGAGGTGTCAGGATCACAATTAAGTGCCTGAGCGAGGGTGCCTCTATGCGTATGCCTAATCAACACACGTATGAACAAATGATAATGCGTCCGTTTTGACCAGTCAGTGCTTGCTGACCCGGACGGGGATTGTCAGTCCCATATGGTACCATACACTAACATTCACGCTACAAAAGTATTACCAAACTATGCTAGAGGACTTAAAATGATTAGAGAAAACAACTCATGCAATCTATAGCGATATTTTGATACTTGCATTCACATGTAAAACAAAACAAGCATGTATTCTCACCCCTAGAGTAAAAACAGTAAAATAGGGGCTATGAGACTCACCTGAGTCTGATGTGTTAGCAAAACAAGCAAATATGATGTTGTACCAAATGATGTGTCCGCAGACTGTAACCTGTCGGGCGTCCAAAATGCGCAAGGTTATATGAGTGAGTAGATGTCTTAACAGAACATCTATGCTAGTTGTTCCCTCAACTAGTTATGTCCAAATACATTGGTTTGTTTGTTCGTGTTTTTGAAAATATGTACGGCTCGTTGGTGGTGGTTTGTAATAATAGTTCCCAAAGTATTATTGTTTTGTTTGTTTCATTTATTGACTTGTAAAAGTATACGTATTTGTTTAAGTGTTTCAACACATGTATCGTTATCCGTAAATATCGTAGCATCGTTTTTGTTCAAGTTTCATGGTAAAACACCTAAAACAATTGTTTCGAGCAAAAATCTAAAGTTTTACATTTTTCGTACCGAGGCTCGTTTCGGTTGACTTGGTCAAACGTGTTCGGTTTGACCCGAAACTTTTATACAATTCCTAAAATAGTTAACTAAGACTTATAAAGTTGTCGGTACGTTTTATGGTCGTCCCGAAGTGTCGGTTTTATGTTTATGTCAAAAACAGTCCCAAAATGTGTTTTTCGGTTTATGTCGGTTCATTTCGCCACTCGATTTTAACGTGTTCTATTCCGAATTAGATTCCAAGATTTTTACCAGATGTTCATGTGTGTGTCCAGAACCTAACGTGATTATTCCAACAATTTTCGATTTTATATAGATGGGTAATTAATTCCGCGAAAGAACCGTACTCGGTTTTCGACAAACATCAGACCAGTCGCAAAGATCGGATTATACACGAAAATACGTGCGGATCTGGAAAAAGTGTAAAACACGAATGTTGTAGCTCTTTTCAATACGCAACTTTTAAAAAAAATTCGTTGTCTAATTCTTAGTAGAAATCAAGTTATGGCCGTTTTTGTAAACTGATTTTATGAAGACAGATTCGTTCACTTTTTGCATGTTCATGTTTAATGTATAAAAACGATTTTTAGCATTATTTTTGGACATAACATAGTTAGATGAGCTATATAACATCATAATAAACAACATGCAAGTAAATTAGATGAGGGTTTTGGTGATTCTTACAACAAAATGATGAAGAGAAGATGATGGTGATGAAAAGAAGTTTGATTCTTGTTTCTTCCTCCTCCTTGTTCTTGATTCTTGTTATATTTGGTGAGTGATGATGAATATGGGTGATGATTAAACTGATTTTGTGAGTGTGATGGTGGTTAAAATCGACGGCAAGAGAGAGAGATTGAGTGTGTGTATTTTTGAAATGAAATGGTGATATGAGAGGAGGTGGTGTGCATGTGGTTAGTGTGTGAAGTGGTCAAGGGATCAAAAGAAATGATGGGGTGCATGTGGGTGGCAAAAATCAGCAGATTTTTCATGGGCCCACCCCAAGTAATTGTGTTAATTTAATTCTCCAATTCGCGTTACACGCGGTACTCGTTTACCCGTTCGTTTGGACGTTTATTCAGATGTTAAACGTTTTATACACGGTTTTTAAATGACGATTAAATTTTGATATTTTTCCCTTGAAGTATTTAATCTAGATACTTGAAAACATTTATAAAAATGTTCCGTTAATTTATCGGTCTCGATTTGCGCGTTCGTTTTACGGAGGTTTAATCGCGTAACGTTTAAGCTAGACGTTTTTGTTATCGTTTTTAACTACGATATTTTCAATGAAGGTCTTACTTGAAATGATATATTTTAAAGTTATAAAATATATTTTGGTTCGCATTTGATTGTCGGGCGCGTTCCGCTCATTTTTGTAATGTACGGGTTACTTAATACGATACAAATGATTTATTAGATATTACCAACATAATATTTATGAGTTTATTAAATAATTTCATATTATTTAATGTTTTGTTCACCAACGTCCGTATTTATGATGTTGGAATTCATCCGAATATGTTTATGTACGATTTAATAAATTGCATACGTGTGTGTATTTATAATAAATATATCAATACACATAATGATACACATAATTATTCCTAATTACACGTATTAGTACTTTGATTAGGCACTAATTACTAGCCCTAATTGGTCGGGTGTCCCAAGTTATGTACAGACTTGTATTCGAATGAATGCAATGATTACTTGTCTAGTTCACGAGATGTCCTTGTGACATAAGTTCATGATTGCTCAGTTTGACAAGTAATGTGTTATGTAGTAAGGATCCTTAATTGCTCGATCCGCTTATACGCCCTTTTTGAAGTACAAGTATTAATCGTACTAAGCAAACATGTTATAGTAATATTTTGAAGTCGTTTCAAGTTATGGGTCAAACCACTATATAGTAGTCTTTTGTTGTATACAGTTTCTAACTTATCGGATGATGTAACTGTTATTGTATAACAGACTGTTTTGGTATATTGGGTCTAAATGACCACCTTACGGTTTTTAATGTAATGTAAAGTAGTCTGTGACATATTTTGGACAGATTGAAATAAATTATATATGTATCAGGAACAAGTGTGAAGATGAAATTGTCACCTTTGGATCAAACAGAAAATTGGGTCAAAAATTGTCACACGTTGAACGGAAATGGGTCACGTATCTTTAAGAGTCAATCATAGTGTACTTTTTGTTGAAAACTGAATTGCAAGAGCAGTCAACTGTTTTAGATTATGTCGTTTTGAGTCAAAAAAAAATTATGGGTGTTTCATACTAAGTACTCAGTCGCTTTACGGTACTTCCTCTGCTTCGTTCGAAGACTCCTTATTATCTTACTGGACTATTTCAAAAGAATACAACTTACACTTACGATAATAATGCAAACAACAAGTAAATATAGATCAGTATAAACAATGGAGAATTAAAAAATAAAATACTAAATGGTTACATACCACACTCCGATTGAAACTCTGCATCCTTGGAATGACCATTGCGAGAATCACTAAATGAAAAAAAATGCAAAATACACCTAACACGCACCACCAAACAACCACAAACCACCGCAAACCACCACCAAATACCCACTAAACACCCACCTCATACACCAATAAGCTATAATTGACGCTACCACCAATCACCCACCTCAAAACCCTAACCATAACAACAACTTCAACCTAACACCCATAACGAAACCCTAACCACCACTTCACCCTAATAACCACCACCGAAAACAGTCGGGCTACAAACCCAAACACTTACCGCCGTTAAAACCCCCCCTAAAAACCACTTACAAAATGGCGGACTACAATCCCTAACCACGACCACCGCCCTACAAACCCTAACACCCACAGCCGTAAAACCCACCCCCCCCCCTCTAAAAACCACTTACAAAACGACATAATACAAACCCTAACCACGATCGTCGCTACTAACACAAAACAAAAATCGTTGGAATTATTTAAAGCATACCAGAATGTCTTACACCTGCGAGGTTTTCCATTTTCCTTTGATTTTGAAATGAAGAAAAATGGTAGATCTCGCTTGATACAAGCAGCGGGGAACGAATTTCGAAATGAACCTGCGACCCCACAACTAAATAACTAGGGGTATTTCATTTTATATATGCAAGTGGGTATTGTTTGTTGACTGCAGGTATTATGTTGACCAGCGGAACTTTAATGCAAAGTGGCAAAAGATGATTGGCTAATAATTACCGTGGTTCGATTCTTATTTTCGGCGAGATCAGTGTCAATATTGAAAGAAAAAATTCAGACAATGACCATGGGAGGTAAAATGGATGTGTTGATAATTAAAAAACATCTTGATTGATTAAAAATCCAAAATAAACACTTATTGAGACAAATCAAAGTAGAAATGTGAATATTTAATTTGGTACATAGAGAATATATAATTACGCTAAGTCGCGAGTTATAAACTAATACAATATAATAAATTGAAAATATACGAGAAATCTCCGAGTCTCATAAAAATAAATCATACGTAGTATTTAAAGAAAATGATTAGTAAGGCTAAACTTGTAGGCTCAAATATAGGTCTAAAAGTTTGATTGGTGATATGAAAAATTCATTGAATGAGACTAAGAGAGAAAAAAATTTTAACCAATAAGAAAATTAGGTCTAGTTTTAGGTCTATATAATTAGACAAATTTAGCATTACTCGGTATTTAAATGTTCGAATTATTTTGGTTTATTGGAGCAATATTTTTTATTTTTAATAAAAAGAAACTTGAAAAAAGTTTTGGCATGCTTAATAAAAGAATAAAATATATATATATAACATATACTTAAAGCAAAACACCATTGAGAAATCTCATCCCTTGATTGGGTTTCCCCAAATCGATCTAACGGTCTAAATTAATTTTGGTGATAGTTACACTTAACCCCCTATCATATCTATATTCGTTTTTAATTAAATAAAATTAGATATCTTTAATTAATATACAGATACGTATTCAAATATGTTAGGTAAAATCTCAAAACTATACGGAATGAACAAAATAAGGTAAGCTTTTAGAAACCCAAAAAATCGTTTCAAGATTTTGTCAAAAACATTTTTTTGTCAATCGTAGATACGATTTGCTTTATATATTATTAAATATAAATATTATAATAATTAATAGTCCGCATAATAACCCGTAATTTTTTGTCTATCACCTCCTTTGCCACGTACACAAAGAAAACCCCAAAGAATTAGTTTTCTTCTTCCACCAAAAATGTGTGCGCATCTGAATTCATACGTATAATTTCAATTGATTCGTGGTTTAAACAATTCAAGGGGGTGCGATTTTAGCAGTTAAAAAAAATTACGTAACCTAGGGTTGGTAAAATAATCGCCGTGCCTGATTCACAAATTTTGTTGGTCTGTTTCTTCATCATCACTAGAAATAAAGGTATGTTTCATTAATGTTTTAAAATAATCTCAATTAGTTTTGACTTCATGGTTATATATTGTAGGGTTTGTATTATTATAATGAATTTTATATTTACAAACGGAATTCTGTGTTCAGGTGTTCATATTGCTGATTGTGGTCACGTGATTGGTCTAAATGGTGTTGGCAACGGTAGAATCTGGTATGTATATAATTTCACGGGGTTCTTGATTAATATTTTTCATAGGATACTCATGTTAACTGTAACACCCCCGAAATTCACTATTTTGCGGAAGCATAGTTTGGGGTGTTACTAATCAAATATCACAGCACAAAGATAAAGCAAACGACATCTATATGCAACGTTTGTAAATTAGTTACATTCCATAGATATAATGTTTGAAAACTTAGTGTTTTCGTATACAAAAATGTAGTTTCCCCTAGAGTCCACGCGTATAGCGGGAGATTCTATTACATAATCGTAATATACAAAAGATAATGCTAAGAATCTCCGTTAATGCAGTTGTGTTGAAATCATGCGACTCTAGCTAAATCCTGGAGTAATCCTACTCCATCCGGGTACCTGAGAAAACATGCTAAAAAGTGTCAACCAAAAGGTTGGTGAATCTCACAGGTTTGTAAGTAATATCAGCTTTGAACACGAGATTTCATTAGTAATGCCCGCAGGCGTAAAATCAGCAATTGCAATCCAGCAATCGTAAAACCAGTATTTGCAATCCAGCAAATGTAAATAAGTAAGTTTATACCGTTGCCATGAGGCTCATAATCGAAGCTTAACCCGTAAGTAATAAGTTTGCTCCCGTGACATGCTCGTAAATGAGCAAGCATCCGTAACGAATAATAGTCGCCCGTTTATACAGTACGGTTCGTGGTAGCGCTACTACCCCGAGCGGGGAGGGTCATTTCCCTAATGAATCCATTAACTAGTGTTCGCGCTTAAGTCCATAACTAACGATATATGATGGAGAGACTTCTGTAAATAGTAAGCAACTCATGCAATTCCGTTTGGTATAGTAAACAGTTTAGTACTTGTGTTCAAGAAAAAGTAGTAGCATGTTTCTCCCCCAATAAGATAAAACAGTAAAAGTGGGGCCGTAAGACTCACCTGAGTCTTGAAATAAGCTGTAGCAAATAGCAAGTAGTAATTATAGCAAGTAGGTTCTCCGAACCCGTAACCTTCAAATGCCTAATCATATGAAGTTATGTAAGTATGCGTCTCACGAGACGTTTCGTTTAGTTGTACACAACTAGTATATCCAGTGTTTATCCGTATGTTCGTAATTGTTCGTTTGTTAGAAAACATGTTTGGCCCATTGGTGACGGTTTGTATTAGTAATAGTCAAAGTATTATCATTGCGTTTGAAACATTTTGTACTAAAACGACGGGGGTCCGTGGGCAGCGCCCCTGGTTGCGGGGTTCCAAGGGGTGGCAACCCCTTGGCGGGGTCCAAGGGGCAGAGCCCCTGGTCGGGGTCGAGCTGCCGAGTCAGCTTGGAGGGAAAAATGCACATTTTCTACATAGTTTTAGTGAAAATCTCTTTAAAAATTCTGATTTCTGCGACGTTGGGTGCGACGTCGCAGGCAAGGATTGCGACGTTGAGTACGGCGTCGCTAAGTGTGACATTCGCAAATTAATGAGACGTAATATGGGTCGTCGCTAAGTGCGACGTTGTTTGAGTCTGCGACGTTAGAGTCTGCGTCGCTATATGCGACCTCACGAATTAATGCGACGTAAAGGCTGGCGTCGCTATATGCAACGTTGACTATTTGTGCGACGTCGCCCACGACGTCGCAATGATGAACACCAACCCAGAAACTTTCGGGTTTCGAGAATTTCCGATCAAAAACGCAAATCTAACCCATTTTTGAGCTATAAAAACGTGTTTTCTTCATGTATTAGGTTATAACTATGTTGTGTACACATCAAAACATCAAAACATTACACCAAATTGAATAGATCTAAGATTTTAGAAATTTCTTACTTTGGCAAATCGAGCTAAATGGAGGATGAAATGATGAAAACGGTCTTGATATTCTTGCTCCACTCGTGATGGTGATTCCGAATATGTAATTTTTGTGGTCGAGATTTGATTCCGAAATTTTGGTGTGAATTGAGGTTGAGAGAGTTTTGGGATGAGAGTGTGTGTTTTTGAAATGAAAAATGAAATGAAAGAGTTGGGTGGGGGATGGTGGTGGCTGATCCAAAAGCAAGGGAGGGGAAAACATCCCTCAAAACCCGGTATTTACTCCGTGTCCTAATCGATAAATCACTAGTTTTTAGTATTTGACCAAACGTTTATATATTTTTAAAATATAATTGGAGTATTTAAATAAAATACCTTGAAATTAACGATAAAAACATTTGTCGAAGTATTTAAATTATTAATTCGCGTTTATTACGTTTTGTTGCATTATTTAAAATGTCGTCGCGATAATATGTAAATAATGTCGGTTCAGTTGCGTATTTTATACAACAAAATACTTTCTCATTACTTAAGTAAATTTCTGTCACCAACGTCCAAATAACTGTGTCGGACTCCGTCCGGTTAATGCGTACGAGTCATCCAAATCGCGTAAGTACATACATATATATATAAATCACCTTATATATATATATATACAAATAGAGTCTGTAATTAGTCCTATTACATACTAATTACAACTAGTTACAAACAATTAGGCATAACTAATTATCCTAATTATGCGGGTGTTACATTCTCCCCTTGTTAAAGAAATTTCGTCCCGAAATTAACTCGAGTGCACGGACGGTGCGTTATCTGGGAAGAGATGTGGGTATTTCTGTCGCATTTGATCTTCCCGTTCCCAGGTGAACTCAGGGCCACGCCTAGAATTCCACCTGACTTTTACAACGGGAATACGACTCTGTTTCAATTGCTTGACCTCTCGGTCCATGATTTCCATAGGTTCCTCGACAAAATGAAGTTTATCATCGATTTGGATTTCGTCGAGCGGTATAATCAGTGTCTCGTCAGACAGACATTTCTTCAGGTTAGAAATGTGGAATGTGTTGTGAACGCTGCTAAGTTCAGTAGGAAGTTGCAGGCGGTATGCCACTGGACCAATCCTTTCCAGGATTTTGAATGGTCCGATGTATCTAGGATTTAGTTTGCCTCGCTTTCCGAATCGAATGACACCCTTCCACGGTGCCACTTTGAGAAGTACCTTGTCCCCTACCTGGAACTCAAGGTGTTTGCGTCTCACGTCAGCATAGCTTTTCTGACTATCACTTGCGGCTTTCAGCCGGTTTTGAATACCGATGATTTTCTCAGTAGTTTCCTGAATGATTTCTGGACCCGTGAGTTGGGATTCTCCTAACTTAGTCCAACAGATAGGCGATCGGCACTTACGCCCGTAAAGTGCCTCGAAGGGTGCAGCCTTAATGCTGGTATGGTAACTGTTGTTATACGAGAACTCGCACAACGGTAAGTGATTTTCCCAAGAAGTACCGAAGTCAACTACACAGGCTCGTAGCATATCCTCCAGTGTTTGAATAGTTCGCTCGCTTTGGCCATCGGTTTGCAGGTGATAAGCAGTACTCATATCCAGACGAGTACCCAGAGATTTCTGTAGTGATTGCCAAAAGTTAGAAGTAAAACGGCTGTCCCTATCCGAGATGATCGAGATAGGTACACCGTGTCGCGAGATGATTTCTTTGACGTAGATGCGAGTCAGACGCTCCATCTTGTTGGTTTCCTTGATGGCCAGAAAATGAGCAGATTTCGTGAGACGGTCCACGATCACCCAAATAGTATCGCAACCACTCGAAGTTTTTGGTAGTTTGGTAATAAAGTCCATGGTAATCTGTTCCCATTTCCATTGAGGAATTTCATGTTGTTGGAGCAACCCCGAGGGTCTTTCGTGTTCGACCTTGACTTTGGAACAGGTTAGGCATTTACTGACATACAAGGCAATGTCAGCTTTCATGTTAGGCCACCAATACAACCCTTTGATGTCGTGATACATCTTGTCAGAACCAGGATGTATAGAGTATCGAGATTTGTGAGCTTCAGCCATCACCAAATCTCGTAAGTTTCCAAATTTGGGTAACCACACCCGGTTAGAGAAGTATCGAGTTCCATCGGGTTTGATTTCGAATTGTTTATCCAAGCCTCGCAAGGCTTCATTTTTCAAGTTTTCATCGTTGAGTGCTTCGAGTTGGGCGGTAAGGATTTGAGCAGGGAGCTCGTTATGAATTGTCATAGAAAGTGCTCGGACTCGAAGGGGTTTCACTCGTTCTTTTCGGCTTAGGGCATCGGCAACTACGTTAGCCTTGCCCGGATGGTATTTGATTTCGCAGTCATAGTCACTAAGTAACTCAACCCAGCGACGTTGTCTCATGTTTAGATCTTTCTGATCAAATATGTGTTGGAGACTTTTGTGATCGGTAAAGATAGTGCTTTTCGTGCCGTAGAGGTAATGTCTCCAGATTTTCAATGCGAAGACCACAGCACCTAACTCGAGGTCGTGGGTCGTATAGTTTTTCTCGTGGATTTTTAGTTGTCGTGAGGCATAGGCAATGACTTTTTCCCGTTGCATTAGCACACAACCAAGTCCTTGGTGTGAGGCGTCGCAGTAAACCACGAAATCGTCGGTGCCCTCGGGTAAGGACAAGATTGGTGCACTGCAAAGTTTGTTTTTCAATAGCTGGAATACTGACTCTTGTTTATCGGTCCAATCGAACTTCTTATCTTTCTGAGTCAGTGTGGTTAGGGGAACAGCTATTCTTGAAAAGTTTTCGATGAATCGGTGGTAGTAACCAGCAAGACCTAAGAATTGTCTCACTTCGGTTGGAGTGGTCGGTGACTCCCAGCCCTTGATTGCTTCAATCTTGGCGGGATCAACATGAATTCCTTGGTTGTCAATCACGTGCCCGAGGAATTGAACGGTTCGAATCCAGAACTCACACTTAGAGAATTTGGCATATAACTCTTCGTGTTTAAGAAGTCCTAGAATGGTTTTCAGATGTTGAGCATGCTCCTGCTCATTGCGAGAGTAAATCAGGATATCATCGATGAACACGATGACGAATTTGTCAAGATATGGTTTGCACACCCGATTCATAAGGTCCATGAATACGGCCGGTGCGTTGGTCAGCCCGAATGGCATCACTTGGAATTCGTAATGCCCATAACGAGTTCGGAAGGCTGTCTTTGGAATATCATTGTCGCGGACTCGGAGTTGATGATAACCTGACCGTAGATCAATCTTTGAGTAAACACTCGATCCCTGGAGTTGGTCAAATAGGTCATCGATTCTAGGAAGTGGGTACCGATTCTTTATGGTTAGCTTATTCAGCTCTCGGTAGTCGATACACATGCGGAAAGATCCATCTTTCTTTTTCACGAATAAGACCGGAGCTCCCCAAGGCGAGGAACTTGGTCGAATAAATCCTCTGTCCAGGAGTTCCTGTAGTTGGTTAGACAACTCCTGCATTTCGGATGGTGCTAAACGGTATGGGGCTCGTGCCACGGGTGCAGCTCCTGGCACAAGTTCGATTTGAAATTCGATTTGTCTAGGTGGCGGAAGTCCGGGCAAGTCTTCAGGAAAGACTTCCGGGAAATCCCGCACGATTGGAACATCCTCAAGTCGCTTCTCCTCCGACTTCTTCTCCGTTACATGTGCGAGGATGGCTTGATACCCTTTTCGTAGATATTTTCTAGTTTTCAGACAGGAGACAATATTCAGATTCCGCCTGCCCGTCTCCCCTTGTAGGACTAAGGTTCCACCGGAGACAAGAGGTATGCGAACGAGTTTGTCATGATAGATGATTTCAGCTCGGTGCTTGGACAACCAATCCATACCGACAATAATATCGAAGCTGCCGATCTCGACAGGGATTAAATCAATGGGAAACGTTTCGTTTGTGAGGTTTAGTGTACAGTTGTGTATGATACTATCAGTTTCAATCAGTTTGCCGTTAGCTAATTCAACAATGTACTTAGTATCTAAGGCAGTGGGAGTTATATCAAGTAAAGGGCTAAATTTCTCAGAAATGAAGCTTCTATCGGCACCGGTATCAAATAATACAGAAGCAGTAAGGTCGTTGAGAAGAAACGTACCCGTCATGACATTCGGGTCTTGTCTGGCTTCCCCAGCCTTGATAACAAATGATCTGCCGCGTGCAGGGTTGTTGTTGTTTTTCAGCTTTGGGCAATCCTTCTTGAAGTGCCCTGAATTTCCGCACCCAAAGCAGGCCTTTGGTGCATTAGTGTTGGGGGTAGAAATGTTGGTTCGGCAATCTTTGGCTAAATGCCCGAACCGCTTGCAGTTGGAGCAGGGGCAAGAACCGTCATGATGGCGGTTGCATTTGGGACAGTAGGGTCTGCTCCCGCTGTACCCTTTCTTCTCCGAAGTTCCAGATGAATAAGCCTTAACGAACTCAGGCTTTTTGTTGGAGGTTTGGTTGGATGAGTTGGGGTTTCCTTCCCACTTGCGATTGTTGTTTGCAGATGGGGTTGAAGTTGTGCCACGGCGAACAGAGTTTACCGTTAGTTCATGGGCCATACGGATGGCGCTCTGAATAGTACCCGGTTTGGATGAAGTCACCAGGTCTTGGAGTCTCTCGGGAAGTCCATCAACGAATTTCTCGATCCTCTTGTACTCAGGATCGACCATGGTTGGGCACAGAAGTGCCAGTTGGTGGAAACGGTTGGTGTATCCGGTGATGTCATCACCCTGCATCTTGTGGTTCCAGAATTCCATTTCCAGCTGTTTCAATTCAACCCTGGGGCAGTACTCGCCCCTCAACATCTCCTTCAACTCCTCCCACGGGAGTTGGTAAGCAGTAGCAACACTCACAGTCTGGGCATAAGTGTTCCACCAGGTGAGTGCGGTGTCAGTAAAAGTACTAACGGAGAACTTAACCTTGTCTCCCTCCGCACAGTTACAGATCAGAAATACAGACTCAACTTTCTCGATCCAGCGTACTAGACCTATAGCTCCCTCAGTACCTGCAAAGTTCAGGGGTTTGCAGTTCTGGAAGTCTTTGTAAGAACAGGGTTTGGGTTGTGGTCCATTGTTAGCTGTATCTTCGCTACCAGGAGTTGATGTTCGGGTAGCTAAGGCTTGGGCTACACTACGGGCAATCAGACCCGCAATTTCGGCTTCATTGAGGGTGACTTGTCGGCGAGGAGGCATGATGCTGACAAGAAAAGGACAAGGAAAGAAGGATAAGATAATTGTGGGTTTCGAGATCCTTGTGGATGAGAACATGACAAATTGGGTGGTGTGTTTGCCATTCCTGTGGCAGAGTGTAAGTAAGACGAGGCTAATATGTATATAAGTATATAATATCCAGCCTAGTGTCGAGCACGTATCAAGTAATGGTCCGGTTCTCTCGTGGTCAGAGTCAACTAACGTATTCCTGTTCAACATAACCATTTCAGACCTCACATCATCTTTCCTTAATTGTACATAGTTGATCAGGCTATGTTAAATTAAAGTCGTATGCTGTAATTCCTGAACCAATCATGCCTAGTAAGGGAATACTGCCTAATGGTCATAATCTAGGCCCACTAAATGCAACCTAGTTCACTATAACCTTAGGCTCTGATACCAATCTGTAACACCCCCGAAATTCACTATTTTGCGGAAGCATAGTTTGGGGTGTTACTAATCAAATATCATAGCACAAAGATAAAGCAAACGACATCTATATGCAACGTTTGTAAATTAGTTACATTCCATAGATATAATGTCTGAAAACTTAGTGTTTTCGTATACAAAAATGTAGTTTCCCCTAGAGTCCACGCGTATAGAGGGAGATTCTATTACATAATCGTAATATACAAAAGATAATGCTAAGAATCTCCGTTAATGCAGTTGTGTTGAAATCATGCGACTCTAGCTAAATCCTGGAGTAATCCTACTCCATCCGGGTACCTGAGAAAACATGCTAAAAAGTGTCAACCAAAAGGTTGGTGAATCTCACAGGTTTGTAAGTAATATCAGCTTTGAACACGAGATTTCATTAGTAATGCCCGCAGGCGTAAAATCAGCAATTGCAATCCAGCAATCGTAAAACCAGTATTTGCAATCCAGCAAATGTAAATAAGTAAGTTTATACCGTTGCCATGAGGCTCATAATCGAAGCTTAACCCGTAAGTAATAAGTTTGCTCCCGTGACATGCTCGTAAATGAGCAAGCATCCGTAACGAATAATAGTTGCCCGTTTATACAGTACGGTTCGTGGTAGCGCTACTACCCCGGGCGGGGAGGGTCATTTCCCTAATGGATCCATTAACTAGTGTTCGCGCTTAATTCCATAACTAACGATATATGATGGAGAGACTTCTGTAAATAGTAAGCAACTCATGCAATTCCGTTTGGTATAGTAAACAGTTTAGTACTTGTGTTCAAGAAAAAGTAGTAGCATGTTTCTCCCCCAATAAGATAAAATAGTAAAACTGGGGCCGTAAGACTCACCTGAGTCTTGAAATAAGCTGTAGCAAATAGCAAGTAGTAATTATAGCAAGTAGGTTCTCCGAACCCGTAACCTTCAAATGCCTAATCATATGAAGTTATGTAAGTATGCGTCTCACGAGACATTTCGTTTAGTTGTACACAACTAGTATGTCCAGTGTTTATCCGTATGTTTGTAATTGTTCGTTTGTTAGAAAACATGTTTGGCCCATTGGTGACGGTTTGTATTAGTAATAGTCAAAGTATTATCATTGCGTTTGAAACATTTTGTACTAAAACGACGGGGGTCCGGGGGCAGCGCCCCTGGTTGCGGGGTTCCAAGGGGTGGCAACCCCTTGGCGGGGTCCAAGGGGCAGAGCCCCTGGTCGGGGTCGAGCTGCCGAGTCAGCTTGGAGGGAAAAATGCACATTTTCTACATAGTTTTAGTGAAAATCTCTTTAAAAATTCTGATTTCTGCGACGTTGGGTGCGACGTCGCAGGCAAGGATTGCGACGTTGAGTACGACGTCGCTAAGTGTGACATTCGCAAATTAATGAGACGTAATATGGGTCGTCGCTAAGTGCGACGTTGTTTGATGTAACACCCCCAAATTTAACGGTTTGCGGAAGCATACATTGGGTGTTACTAATCAATATACAAAGCACAAGATTAATAGTAAACGACCTCTAAATGAGACGTTTGTAAAATAGTTACATTTCATAATTAATCATCGTTTGAAAACCGTAGGTTTTCGTATACAAAATGTAATTCCCTAGAGCCCACGCGTATAGCGGGAGATTCTATTACATCACCATAGTTACAAAAGATAATGCCAAAGAATCTCCGTTAAATGCAGTTTGTAAATCATGCGACTCTAGCTAGGAATCCTGGAGTGATCCTACTCCGTAAGTGTACCTGAGATACAAAGCTAGCAAGTGTCAACCAAAAAGGTTGGTGAATCTCACAGGTTTAGTAATAAGTAAGTGTTATGAACCACAAGTATGTACCCGTATTGCTATCAAGCAAAGTAAGTAAATCAGTTTATCAGTACAGTGCCATGAGCTCATAAGTTGAAGCTTAACCGTGTAGTGTGAAATAAATCACGTACCCCCGTGAGTGCTATCCGCACACTCATATGTAACAAATACTAATATGTCTGTTTCTACGTGTAAATCAGTACGTGGTGGCGCTACCACCCCAGACAGGGATTGTCAGTCCCAAATGGATCCATTTACTAGTACTCGCGCTTAAGACCATAACTAACAACTTACGATAAGGAGGCTTTCAGTGGATAAAAGTAACTCATGCGTTTGTTTGTAATCAGTAATGTTTTCAGTAATGTTTTCAGTTCAGTACATTGTGTTCATGCGTAAAACAGTTGCTAAGTATCTCACCCCAAAGTATAAAACAGTAAAAGTAGTATCAACCGTAGGTTCTCCGAACCCGTAACCTTCTAGTGCCTAAACACGTAAGGTTAAGTAAGTAGATGTCTCGCAAGACCATCTAGGCTAGTTGTTCATACAACCCGTTGTGTGTAATGTTGGTTCGTTCTCGTTTGTATCAAAGTATACGGCCCGTTGGTGATTTGTTATAATTAAAGTTTATCATTTATAACGCAATTTAGTGTAATTGTAATAGAAAGTATGTTCTATGACGTTTGTTAAGTCGTATGACATAAGTATTTGAAGTTGTGTAAGTTCGACACTTAGTAAAATCTGACTTTTCAAGGTTCTGTCATGTGCGACGTAGCGTGCGACGTAGGGTGCGACGTCGGGTGCGACGTCAGGTGCGACGTGGGCATGTACGTCGCATGATGCGACCTTCGCAAATCAATGCGACGTAGGAGGCAGCGTCGCTAATGCGACGTTGAGGTTTTTATGCGACGTAGGCCGCGACGTCGCAGAGGCCCCTGGCCAAATGCGACGTAGCGGTCTGATGGCCGAAATTTTTGTCGAAAACGAGTTTTCCGGTTTCCGTTGGGTCCAAATCTTTTACCCAACCCTTATATGAACATATTAAGCCTATTAAAACCGCAAACTAGTAAAAATGATCAAAAATGAGAGATGTCGGGATTTGTCGGAAACTTACAAAGTGTCGGATTGAAAATCCGAAAAGATAGGAATGTAGATCGTGAAGTGATGAACGTTTTTTCCCAAAGATGTGGTATGATCCGGCGTTGTTTAATACGTTTATTTGTCGATTTTGATGGTGGTGGTGTGTTGGTGAAATATAGAGAAAAGAAGAGAAAGAGAGAGAAAGAAAAAGATGAAGAATGAAAAGAAATAAAAGAAAGAGGTGATTTAGGTGGGAGATCCCCACCGTTTTCAGTATACTCCCCGCGCTCCGTGCGGTGTTCGTTTTCTCCGTCGTTTAGGCGTTAAATATTTATTTTACGCGTTTAATTATATTTATAAAATCACAACTCATGTTAAATAATTTATTTAAATTATTTCCTTAAATCTTTAATAGTTTAACTTAAATTTAATTACTTTTGTTTCTAAATCGTGTACGTTTTAATCGAGTAGTACAAGGCAGTTACTAACTATTATAAAATAGTATTTCGGTCATAATTGCGTTATTTTAGTTTATAAACATTTGTTCACCAACGTCCGTATTAACCGAATAGAATTTCATTCTATTTAAGTTGCGTACGATTTAAGCCAAATCGCAAAGTTGTATATATTTACCAACATATAATCCGATACATAAATTAGCCTAACACATAACTAATTACATGTATTTATAGAGAATTAGGCACTAATTCTAGTCCTAAATTGCCGGTTGTTACATTCTCCCCTTGTTAAAAGAATTTCGTCCCGAAATTAGTTCGATTTCACGGTCGGTGCGTTGTCTGGGAAGAGATGTGGGTATTTTTGTCGCATTTGGTCTTCCCGTTCCCAGGTGAACTCAGGGCCGCGCCTAGAATTCCACCTGACTTTTATGATGGGAATACGACTCTGTTATAGTTGTTTGACCTCGCGGTCCAGGATTTCCATAGGTTCCTCGACAAAATGAAGTTTATCATCGATCTGAATTTCGTCGAGCGGTATAATCAGTGTCTCGTCAGACAGACATTTCTTCAGATTAGAAATGTGGAATGTGTTGTGAACGCTGCTAAGTTCAGCAGGAAGTTGCAGGCGGTATGCCACTGGACCAATCTTTTCAAGGATTTCGAATGGCCCGATGTATCTAGGATTTAGTTTGCCTCGTTTTCCGAATCGAATGACACCTTTCCACGGTGCCACTTTGAGGAGTACCTTGTCCCCGACTTGGAACTCAAGGTGTTTGCTGTAACACCCCCAAATTTAACGGTTTGCGGAAGCATACGTTGGGTGTTACTAATCAATATACAAAGCACAAGATTAATAGTAAACGACCTCTAAATGAGACGTTTAGAAAAGGTTTCATAAATAATAATCGTTTGAAAACCGTGGGTTTTCGTATACAAAAAGTAGTTCCCTAGAGTCCACGCGTATAGCGGGAGATTCTATTACATAATCGTAATTACAAAAGATAATGCCAAAGAATCTCCGTTAAATGCAGTTTGGAAATCATGCGACTCTAGCTATTAATCCTGGAGTGATCCTACTCCGTATGTGTACCTGAGATACAAAGCTAAAAAGTGTCAACCAAAAAGGTTGGTGAATCTCACAGGTTTAGTAATAAGTAGATGTAATGAACCACAAGTATGTACCCGTATTGCTATCAAGCAAAGTAAGTTAATCAGTATATCAGTACAGTGCCATGAGCTCATAAGTTGAAGCTTAACCGTGTAGTGTGAATATATCACGTACCCCCGTGAGTGCTATCCGCACACTCATATGTAACAAATACTAATATGTCTGTTTCTACGTGTAAATCAGTACGTGGTGGCGCTACCACCCCAGACAGGGATTGTCAGTCCCAAATGGATCCATTTACTAGTACTCGCGCTTAAGACCATAACTAACAACTTACGATAAGGAGGCTTTCAGTGGATAAAAGTAACTCATGCGTTTGTTTGTAATCAGTAATGTTTTCAGTAATGTTTTCAGTTCAGTACATTGTGTTCATGCGTAAAACAGTTGCTAAGTATCTCACCCCAAAGTATAAAACAGTAAAAGTGGGGCTGTAAGACTCACCTGAGTCTTTGCAAGTACGTTTATGTCAATAAACGAGTAAGTAGTATCAACCGTAGGTTCTCCGAACCCGTAACCTTCTAGTGCCTAAACACGTAAGGTTAAGTAAGTAGATGTCTCGCAAGACCATCTAGGCTAGTTGTTCATACCCCGTTGCGTTAAATGTTGGTTCGTTCACGTTCGTGTCAAAGTATATACGGCCCGTTGGTGGTTTGTTATAATTAAAGTTTTATCGTTAATAACGCAATTTAGAGTGATTGTAATAGAAAGTATGTTCTATGATGTTTGTTAAGTCGTATAGTATAAGTATTGGAAGTTGTGTAAGATCGACACTTAGTAAAATCCGAGTTTTCAAGGTTCTGTCATGTGCGACGTAGGGTGCGACGTAGGGTGCGACGTAGGGTGCTACGTCGGGTGCGACGTCGGGTGCGACGTAGGCATGTACGTCGCATGATGCGACCTTCGCAAATCAATGCGACGTAGGGGCTGGCGTCGCTAATGCGACGTGGAGGTTTGCGACGTTAAAGTCTACGTCGCCATGTGCGACGTCCGCAATTTAATGCGACGTAAGGAGCTGCGTCGCTAGTGCGACGTGGAGGTTTTTGTGCGACGTAGGCCGCGACGTCGCAGAGGCCCCTGGCCAAATGCGACGTAGCGGTCTGATGGCCGGAATTTTTGTCGAAAACGAGTTTTCCGGTTTCCGTTGGGTCCAAATCTTTTACCCAACCCTTATATGAACATATTAAGCCTATTAAAACCGCAAACTAGTAAAAATGATCAAAAACGAGAGATATCGGGATTTGTCGGAAACTTACAAAATGTCGGATCGAAAATCCGGAAAGATAGGAATGTAGATCGTGTTGAGATGAACGTTTTTCTCCAAAGATGTGGTATGATTCGGCGTCGTTTACTACGTTTATTTGTTGATTTTGATGGTGGTGGTGAGATGGTGAAGTAGAGAGAAAAAGAAAGAAAGAGAAAGAAGAGAGAGGGTGTGATTGGTTGAATGAGAAAGAAAAAGGTGGGAGGTGGAGGTTTATCCTCCACTTTCCAGTCCCCGTTCCCCGTGCGGTGTTCGTTTGCTCCGTCGTTTAAGCGTTAAATAATTATTTTACGCGTTTAATTATATTTATAAAATCACAAATCTTGCTAAATAATTTGCTTAAATTATTTCCTTAAATCTTTAATAGTTTAAATTAAATTTAATTACTTTTGTTATTAAATCGTGTGAGTTATGATTCTTGTAATACGAGACAGTTACTAATTGTTATAAAATAGCGTTTTGGTCATAGTTGCGTTATTTTAGCTTATAAACACTTGTTCACCAACGTCCGTGTTAACCGAATAGAATTTCATTCTATTTAAGTTGCGTACGATTTAATCAAATCGCAAAGTTGTATATATCAACCAACATATAATCCGATACATAAATTAGCCTAACATAGAACTAATTACATGTATTAACAAAGAATTAGGCGCTAATACTAGCCCTAATTTGGCGGTTGTTACATTCTCCCCTTGTTAAAAGAATTTCGTCCCGAAATTAGCTCGATTGTACGGTAGGTGCGTTGTCAGGGAAGAGATGTAGGTATTTCAGTCGCATTTGGTCTTCCCGTTCCCAGGTGAATTCAGGACCACGTCTAGAATTCCACCTGACCTTCACGATGGGAATACGACTCTGTTTAAGTTGTTTGACCTCGCGGTCCATTATTTCCAAAGGTTCCTCGACAAAATGAAGTTTATCATCGATTTGAATTTCGTCGAGCGGTATAATCAGTGTCTCATCAGACAGACATTTCTTCAGATTAGAAATGTGGAATGTGTTGTGAACGCTGCTAAGTTCAGCAGGAAGTTGCAGGCGGTATGCCACTGGACCAATCTTTTCAAGGATTTCGAATGGCCCGATGTATCTAGGATTTAGTTTGCCTCGTTTTCCGAATCGAATGGCACCTTTCCACGGTGCCACTTTGAGAAGTACCTTGTCCCCTACTTGGAACTCAAGGTGTTTGCGTCTCACGTCAGCATAGCTTTTCTGACGATCACGCGCGGCTTTTAGTCGGTTTTGTATGCCGACGATCTTTTCAGTTGTTTCATGTATGATTTCTGGACCGGTGAGTTGGGTATCCCCCACCTCAGTCCAACAGATAGGTGATCGGCACTTACGACCGTACAGTGCCTCGAAGGGTGCAGCCTTTATGCTGGTGTGATAACTGTTGTTGTACGAAAACTCGCACAACGGCAAGTGATTTTCCCAGTTTTTACCGAAGTCAACTACGCAGGCTCGTAGCATGTCTTCCAGTGTTTGTATGGTTCGTTCGCTCTGGCCATCGGTTTGAGGATGGTAAGCCGTACTCATATCCAGACGAGTACCAAGAGATTTCTGCAGTGATTGCCAGAAGCGAGAAGTAAACCGAGCGTCTCGGTCGGAGATGATTGAGATGGGCACGCCGTGTCTTGACACGATCTCTTTCAGGTAGATCCGTGTCAAACGTTCCATCTTATCAGTTTCCTTGATGGCTAGGAAATGAGCAGATTTAGTGAGTCGGTCGACGATCACCCAAATGGTATCGCAACCGCTAGAAGTTTTCGGGAGTTTAGTAATGAAATCCATGGTGATCTGCTCCCATTTCCATTGTGGTATTTCAGGTTGTTGTAGCAAACCGGAAGGTTTCTGGTGTTCAGCTTTAACTTTAGAACAAGTAAGACACTTGCCAACATAGGTTGCAATGTCAGCTTTCATGTTGGGCCACCAGTACATTTCCTTGATGCCGTGATACATTTTGTCGGCACCGGGGTGTATAGAGTATTTAGACTTGTGAGCTTCATTCATCACCAAGTCTCGAAGGTTCCCAAAACTTGGTAACCAGATTCGATTCGAGAAGTATTTGGCCCCGTTAGGTTTGGTTTCAAATTGTTTGTCCATGCCCCGCAAGGCCTCGTTTATCAAGTTCTCTGGTTTGAGTGCTTCGAGTTGAGCGGTGAGAGCTTGATTGATGAGATCGTTGTGAATGGTCATACCGAGAGCTCGAACTCGAAGTGGTTTCACTCGTTCTTTTCGGCTTAAGGCATCGGCGACAACATTCGCCTTGCCCGGATGATAGCGAATCTCGCAGTCGTAATCAGTAAGCAACTCGACCCATCGGCGTTGCCTCATGTTGAGATCCTTTTGATCGAAGATATGTTGGAGACTTTTATGGTCAGTAAAGATTGTACACTTGGTACCGTATAGATAGTGTCTCCAGATTTTCAGAGCGAAAACAACAGCCCCCAACTCTAGGTCATGAGTTGTGTAATTCTTTTCGTGGACCTTGAGTTGTCGAGAGGCGTAAGCGATGACCTTGTCTCGTTGCATCAGCACGCAACCAAGACCTTGGTGTGAAGCATCACAGTATACCACGAAGTCATCGTTGCCTTCGGGTAAAGATAAGATAGGTGCACTGCAGAGTTTTTGTTTTAGTAGTTGAAAAGCCGACTCCTGTTTGTCAGTCCAATCGAATTTCTTTTCTTTTTGAGTCAGTGCAGTGAGAGGTAGGGCTATTTTCGAAAAATTCTCAATGAATCGCCTGTAGTATCCGGCGAGTCCTAAGAATTGGCGTACCTCGGTCGGTGTTGTAGGTGCTTGCCAACATTTGATAGCCTCGATTTTCGAAGGATCGACATGAATCCCTTGATTGTCAATGACGTGTCCAAGGAATTGAACGGTTTGCATCCAGAACTCACACTTAGAGAATTTGGCGTATAACTCTTCGTGTTTGAGCAGCTCTAGGATGGTTTTCAGGTGTTGCGCGTGTTCTTGTTCAGTGCGTGAGTAAATCAAGATGTCATCGATAAAGACGATAACAAACTTGTCAAGGTAAGGTTTGCACACCCGATTCATAAGGTCCATGAATACAGCCGGTGCGTTGGTTAAGCCGAATGGCATCACTTGGAATTCATAATGCCCGTAGCGAGTTCGGAAAGCGGTTTTTGGAAAATCTTCATCACGAACTCGGAGTTGGTGGTAACCAGACCGTAGATCGATCTTTGAGTAAGAACTCGATCCCTGAAGTTGGTCAAACAGGTCATCAATGCGAGGAAGTGGGTAACGGTTCTTGACGGTTAATTTGTTGAGTTCACGGTAGTCGATGCACATGCGGAAAGAACCGTCTTTCTTTTTCACAAACAGGACCGGAGCTCCCCAAGGTGAGGAACTTGGTCGAATAAATCCCTTGTCCAGGAGTTCCTGTAGCTGAGTAGACAACTCCTGAAGTTCGGATGGGGCTAATCGGTAAGGTGCTCGTGCCACGGGTGCTGCACCGGGCACAAGGTCAATAGAAAATTCGACTTGTCTAGGTGGCGGAAGGCCAGGCAAGTCTTCAGGAAAGACCTCTGGGAAGTCTCGAACGATAGGCACATCCTCAAGTCGCTTTTCCACCGACTTTTTCTCCATAACGTGTGCGAGGATTGCCTGATACCCTTTTCTCAAGTATTTTCGGGTTTTCATGCAAGAAATGATGTTTATTCTCGTCCCACCGGTCTCCCCTTGTATGCTCAAAGTTCCACCGGTGACGAGAGGAATGCGTACAATTTTCTCGAAACAAACGATTTCGGCTCGGTGCTTGGACAACCAATCCATACCGACGATGATGTCAAAACTGCCGATTTCGACAGGTATCAAGTCAATGGGAAAGAGCTCGTTAGCTAAGTTCAGAGTGCAATTAGGTATTACACTGTCGGCCTCAATAAGTTTTCCGTTTGCCAATTCTATTGTGTACTTAGAATCTAAGGCAATAAGTGTAGTGTCAAGAAGTGGGTAAAATTCGTCGGAAATAAAGCTCTTATCAGCACCAGTATCAAATAATACAGATGCAGTCAAGTTGTTGAGAAGAAACGTACCCGTGACCACATTCGGGTCTTGACGGGCTTCCCCAGATTTCAGCACAAAAGCTCTTCCTCGAGCATTGTTGTTGTTCTTGTTGTTGTTGTTGTTCAGCTTCGGGCAGTCTTTCTTGAAATGCCCCGTTCCGTTGCACCCATAACAAGTCTTTGGTGCCGAGGTGTTGGTGTCAGTGGTGTTTGATCTACAGTCCTTAGCCAAGTGTCCAAATCTCTTACACTTGCTACAGGGACACGAACCAAAGTGGTGTCGTTGGCACTTTGAGCAATAGGGCTTGGTTCCCTTGTATGCTCCCTTGTCATCAGAATTGGAGGTGTAGGCTTTAATGGTTTCAGGTCTCTTGGTTTGGTGGTTGTTGTGGTTGTCGGACCATTTTCTTTTATTGTTGTTGTTGGAGGATGGAGTGGGTGGTTCTGGGTCCTCGTTCATGGCTAGAAGTTCATGGGCCAACCGAATGGCGCCGTGAAGGGTGGTTTGGTTTGATGAGGCGACATTTCCCCGGACAGGTTCCGGGAGGCCGCGGATGTATTTCTTAATCTTGTCGGACCCAGTACCTGCCATAGCTGGGCGAAGAACAGTAAGTTGTTGGAATCGGGTGGTGTATCCGACGATATCAGTTCCTTTTACTTTTAAGTTCCAGAACTCTTCGTCCAGCTTGTGAAGTTGTTCGGACGGGCAATACTCATCAGTGAGCATTTTCTTCAGGTCCTCCCAAGGGAGTAGGTAAGCGGTGTCAATACCCACAGACTGGGTATAGGAATTCCACCACGAGAGGGCACCATCTTCAAGGGTGCAGGTGGAGAATTTGACCTTGTCGTCTTCCGCACATTTGCTGATGCGGAAAACTGATTCCATCTTTTCGAACCATCTGATAAGTCCGATGGCTCCTTCAATCCCCTTGAAGCTCAAGGGTTTGCAGTTTTGAAAATCCTTGTATGAACAAGGTTTAGCAGCAGAGGTTTCAGCGGCATCGCTGTTTCTTGTGGAACCTGGTGGAGTATTCCGAGCTAAGGCTTCAGTAACAGCCTGGGTTATGAGGGAGGTAATCTGGGCATCCGTGTAAGGTCTTGACTTTGGCGGCATGACTCTTCAATAAAAGAAATGAAGATACATGAGATTTTTGCAAGAAGGTTGTATGTATTTCAGATGTACATGTATAAAGGTGGTAATACATAACATCAATATGGAAAATGACAATTAATATGAGTTGAACAACAAGAAATATTTGATAGATGATGCTAGTTCAAAGGTTACATCCTACGGATGTATTACAAAAGGTGTCGGGAATTATCACATCCGACTGAAACATAGAGTAGTGCTTAGACAGTTACTAGATTACAGGATAAAGACTACACTAGTTTTAACGTAGATTAATTTGTTCCATCATCGTGACAAGACGGTCCACAGTGTTTGCAAGCCTGCTAGCTTGTCGGGCGTTGTCTTCTGCTAATGCTAGTCGCTGTACCAATCCGCGGGTATATTCTTCCGTTTCCCGTGAGCGTTGTTCACACTCCTCAAGTCTGTGTTTCAAAAGAGTGGTTTCCACGCTTATCTCCACCACTCTGTTGAGAAGAATGTCCACATTTGTAACGGTGGTTTCATGATTCTCAGAGACTTGTTCGATGCGCTCAAGTGCTGTAAGTCTCCAGTTTTCGTTTGTTTCCTGCAACACGACAGCCATGGTGCGAAGTCGTTGCTCGTGTTGGTTCACCCTAGCAGCTAAGGCTGGCATGGTGAAGTGAGTGGAGTACGGGCCAGCTCGAGGTAACCTGTTGTTCCTCCTTGCTACCCTTGGGTTCTGCGACCCGGATTGAGAACGAGATGAATCGGATGGGATGTTTGCCATTTCTGAGACAAAGCGTTAGTAAGATTGAGGCCTATATTCATATAGTCCCTATATAATATAGCCTATTGAGTGTCTAGCATAAACATGTTTAAGTCTCGGTTCTCTCGAAGTCAGAGTCTTCTATTGTACCCTGTTCAGCCATAACCCCTTTCAGATCTTACATCATTTTCGCTTAATTGTACATAGTTGATCAGGCTATGTTAAATTAAACTCGCATGATGTAATCACTGAACCGGTTATACCTAATAAGGGATACTGCCTAATGGTCATAGTCTAGGCTCACTAAATGCAACCTAGTTCACTACAACCTTAGGCTCTGATACCAATCTGTAACACCCCCAAATTTAACGGTTTGCGGAAGCATACGTTGGGTGTTACTAATCAATATACAAAGCACAAGATTAATAGTAAACGACCTCTAAATGAGACGTTTAGAAAAGGTTTCATAAATAATAATCGTTTGAAAACCGTGGGTTTTCGTATACAAAAAGTAGTTCCCTAGAGTCCACGCGTATAGCGGGAGATTCTATTACATAATCGTAATTACAAAAGATAATGCCAAAGAATCTCCGTTAAATGCAGTTTGGAAATCATGCGACTCTAGCTATTAATCCTGGAGTGATCCTACTCCGTATGTGTACCTGAGATACAAAGCTAAAAAGTGTCAACCAAAAAGGTTGGTGAATCTCACAGGTTTAGTAATAAGTAGATGTAATGAACCACAAGTATGTACCCGTATTGCTATCAAGCAAAGTAAGTTAATCAGTATATCAGTACAGTGCCATGAGCTCATAAGTTGAAGCTTAACCGTGTAGTGTGAAATAAATCACGTACCCCCGTGAGTGCTATCCGCACACTCATATGTAACAAATACTAATATGTCTGTTTCTACGTGTAAATCAGTACGTGGTGGCGCTACCACCCCAGACAGGGATTGTCAGTCCCAAATGGATCCATTTACTAGTACTCGCGCTTAAGACCATAACTAACAACTTACGATAAGGAGGCTTTCAGTGGATAAAAGTAACTCATGCGTTTGTTTGTAATCAGTAATGTTTTCAGTAATGTTTTCAGTTCAGTACATTGTGTTCATGCGTAAAACAGTTGCTAAGTATCTCACCCCAAAGTATAAAACAGTAAAAGTGGGGCTGTAAGACTCACCTGAGTCTTTGCAAGTACGTTTATGTCAATAAACGAGTAAGTAGTATCAACCGTAGGTTCTCCGAACCCGTAACCTTCTAGTGCCTAAACACGTAAGGTTAAGTAAGTAGATGTCTCGCAAGACCATCTAGGCTAGTTGTTCATACCCCGTTGCGTTAAATGTTGGTTCGTTCACGTTCGTGTCAAAGTATATACGGCCCGTTGGTGGTTTGTTATAATTAAAGTTTTATCGTTAATAACGCAATTTAGAGTGATTGTAATAGAAAGTATGTTCTATGATGTTTGTTAAGTCGTATAGTATAAGTATTGGAAGTTGTGTAAGATCGACACTTAGTAAAATCCGAGTTTTCAAGGTTCTGTCATGTGCGACGTAGGGTGCGACGTAGGGTGCGACGTAGGGTGCTACGTCGGGTGCGACGTCGGGTGCGACGTAGGCATGTACGTCGCATGATGCGACCTTCGCAAATCAATGCGACGTAGGGGCTGGCGTCGCTAATGCGACGTGGAGGTTTGCAACGTTAAAGTCTACGTCGCCATGTGCGACGTCCGCAATTTAATGCGACGTAAGGAGCTGCGTCGCTAGTGCGACGTGGAGGTTTTTGTGCGACGTAGGCCGCGACGTCGCAGAGGCCCCTGGCCAAATGCGACGTAGCGGTCTGATGGCCGGAATTTTTGTCGAAAACGAGTTTTCCGGTTTCCGTTGGGTCCAAATCTTTTACCCAACCCTTATATGAACATATTAAGCCTATTAAAACCGCAAACTAGTAAAAATGATCAAAAACGAGAGATATCGGGATTTGTCGGAAACTTACAAAATGTCGGATCGAAAATCCGGAAAGATAGGAATGTAGATCGTGTTGAGATGAACGTTTTTCTCCAAAGATGTGGTATGATTCGGCGTCGTTTACTACGTTTATTTGTTGATTTTGATGGTGGTGGTGAGATGGTGAAGTAGAGAGAAAAAGAAAGAAAGAGAAAGAAGAGAGAGGGTGTGATTGGTTGAATGAGAAAGAAAAAGGTGGGAGGTGGAGGTTTATCCTCCACTTTCCAGTCCCCGTTCCCCGTGCGGTGTTCGTTTGCTCCGTCGTTTAAGCGTTAAATAATTATTTTACGCGTTTAATTATATTTATAAAATCACAAATCTTGCTAAATAATTTGCTTAAATTATTTCCTTAAATCTTTAATAGTTTAAATTAAATTTAATTACTTTTGTTATTAAATCGTGTGAGTTATGATTCTTGTAATACGAGACAGTTACTAATTGTTATAAAATAGCGTTTTGGTCATAGTTGCGTTATTTTAGCTTATAAACACTTGTTCACCAACGTCCGTGTTAACCGAATAGAATTTCATTCTATTTAAGTTGCGTACGATTTAATCAAATCGCAAAGTTGTATATATCAACCAACATATAATCCGATACATAAATTAGCCTAACATAGAACTAATTACATGTATTAACAAAGAATTAGGCGCTAATACTAGCCCTAATTTGGCGGTTGTTACATTTGCGTCTCACGTCAGCATAGCTTTTCTGACGATCACGTGCGGCTTTTAGTCGGTTTTGTATGCCGACGATCTTTTCAGTTGTTTCATGTATGATTTCTGGACCGGTGAGTTGTGTATCCCCCACCTCAGTCCAACAGATAGGTGATCGGCACTTACGACCGTACAGTGCCTCGAAGGGTGCAGCCTTTATGCTGGTGTGATAACTGTTGTTGTACGAGAACTCGCACAACGGTAAGTGATTTTCCCAGTTTTTACCGAAGTCAACTACGCAGGCTCGTAGCATGTCTTCCAGTGTTTGTATGGTTCGTTCGCTCTGGCCATCGGTTTGAGGATGATAAGCCGTACTCATATCCAGACGAGTACCAAGAGATTTTTGCAGTGATTGCCAGAAGCGAGAAGTAAACCGAGCATCTCGGTCGGAGATGATTGAGATGGGCACGCCGTGTCTTGACACGATCTCTTTCAGGTAGATCCGTGTCAAACGTTCCATCTTATCAGTTTCCTTGATGGCTAGGAAATGAGCAGATTTAGTGAGTCGGTCGACGATCACCCAAATGGTATCGCAACCGCTAGAAGTTTTCGGGAGTTTAGTAATGAAATCCATGGTAATCTGCTCCCATTTCCATTGTGGTATTTCGGGTTGTTGTAGCAAACCGGAAGGTTTCTGGTGTTCAGCTTTAACTTTGGAACAAGTAAGACACTTGCCAACATAGGTTGCAATGTCAGATTTCATGTTGGGCCACCAGTACATTTCCTTGATGCCGTGATACATTTTGTCAGCACCGGGGTGTATAGAGTATTTAGACTTGTGAGCTTCATTCATCACCAAGTCTCGCAGGTTCCCAAAACTTGGCAACCAGATTCGATTCGAGAAGTATTTGGCCCCGTTAGGTTTGGTTTCAAATTGTTTGTCCATGCCCCACAAGGCCTCGTTCATCAAGTTTGCTGGTTTGAGTGCTTCGAGTTGAGCGGTGAGAGTTTGTTTGATGAGGTCGTTGTGAATGGTCATACCGAGAGCTCGAACTCGAAGTGGTTTCACTCGTTCTTTTCGGCTTAAGGCATCGGCGACAACATTCGCCTTACCTGGATGATAGCGAATTTCGCAATCGTAATCAGTGAGCAACTCGACCCATCGACGTTGCCTCATGTTGAGATCCTTTTGATCGAAGATATGTTGGAGACTTTTATGGTCAGTAAAGATTGTACACTTGGTACCGTATAAGTAGTGTCTCCAGATTTTTAGAGCGAATACAACAGCCCCCAACTCTAGGTCATGAGTTGTGTAATTCTTTTCGTGGACCTTGAGTTGTCGAGAGGCGTAAGCGATGACCTTGTCTCGTTGCATCAGCACGCAATCAAGACCTAGGTGTGAAGCATCACAGTATACCACGAAGTCATCGTTGCCGTCGGGTAAAGATAAGATAGGTGCACTGCAGAGTTTTTGTTTTAGTAGTTGAAAAGCCGACTCCTGTTTGTCAGTCCAATCGAACTTCTTTTCTTTTTGAGTCAGTGCAGTGAGAGGTAGGGCTATTTTCGAAAAATTCTCAATGAACCGCCTGTAGTATCCGGCGAGTCCTAAGAATTGGCGTACCTCGGTCGGTGTTGTAGGTGCTCGCCAACATTTGATAGCCTCGATTTTCGAAGGATCGACATGAATTCCTTGATTATCAATGACGTGTCCAAGGAATTGAACGGTTTGCATCCAGAACTCACACTTAGAGAATTTGGCGTATAACTCTTCGTGTTTGAGCAGCTCTAGGATGGTTTTCAGGTGTTGCGCGTGTTCTTGATCAGTGCGCGAGTAAATCAAGATGTCATCGATGAAGACGATAACAAACTTGTCAAGGTAAGGTTTGCACACCCGATTCATAAGGTCCATGAACACAGCCGGTGCGTTGGTTAAGCCGAATGGCATCACTTGGAATTCATAATGCCCATAGCGAGTTCGGAAAGCTGTCTTAGGAATATCTTCATCACGAACTCGGAGTTGGTGATAACCCGACCGTAGATCGATTTTTGAATAAAAACTCGACCCCTGGAGTTGGTCAAACAGGTCATCGATGCGAGGAAGTGGGTAACGGTTCTTGACAATTAATTTGTTGAGTTCACGGTAGTCGATGCACATGCGGAAAGAACCGTCTTTCTTTTTCACAAACAGGACCGGAGCTCCCCAAGGTGAGGAACTTGGTCGAATGAATCCCTTGTCCAGGAGTTCCTGTAATTGAGTAGACAACTCCTGAAGTTCGGATGGGGCTAGTCGGTAAGGGGCTCGTGCCACAGGTGCTGCGCCGGGCACAAGATCAATAGAGAATTCGACTTGTCTAGTTGGCGGTAGACCAGGCAAGTCTTCAGGAAAGACTTCCGGGAAGTCTCGAACAATTGGCACATCCTCAAGTCGCTTCTCCACCGACTTTTTCTCCATAACGTGTGCGAGGATTGCCTGGTACCCTTTTCTCAAGTATTTTCGGGTTTTCATGCAAGAAATGATATTTATCCTCGTCCCACCGGTCTCCCCTTGTATTCTCAAAGTTCCACCGGTGACGAGAGGAATGCGTACAATTTTCTCGAAACAAACGATTTCGGCTCGGTGCTTGGACAACCAATCCATACCGCCGATGATGTCAAAGCTGCCGATTTCGACAGGTATCAAGTCAATGGAAAAGAGCTCGTTAGCTAAATTTAGAGTGCAATTAGGTATCACACTGTCGGCCTCAATAAGTTTTCCGTTTGCCAATTCTATTGTGTACTTAGAATCTAAGGCAATAGGTGTAATGTCAAGAAGTGGGTAAAATTCGTCGGAAATAAAGCTCTTATCAGCACCAGTATCGAATAATACAGATGCAGTCAAGTTGTTGAGAAGAAACGTACCCGTGACCACATTCGGGTCTTGACGGGCTTCCCCAGATTTCAGTACAAAAGCTCTTCCTCGAGCATTGTTATTGTTCCTGTTGTTGTTGTTGTTCAGCTTCGGGCAGTCTTTCTTGAAATGCCCCGTTCCATTGCACCCATAACAAGTCTTTGGTGCCGAGGTGTTGGTGTCAGTGGTGTTTGATCTACAGTCCTTAGCCAAGTGTCTAAATCTCTTACACTTGCTACAGGGACACGAACCAAAGTGGTGTCGTTGGCACTTGGAGCAGTAGGGCTTGGTTCCCTTGTACGCTCCCTTGTCATCAGTATTGGAGGTGTAGGCTTTAATGGTTTCAGGTTTCTTGGTTTGGTGGTTGTTGTGGTTGTCGGACCATTTTCTTTTATTGTTGTTGTTGGAGGATGGAGTGGGTGGTTCTGGGTCCTCGTTCATGGCTAGAAGTTCATGGGCCAACCGAATGGCGCCGTGAAGAGTGGTTTGGTTTGATGAGGCGACATTTCCCCGGACAGGTTCCGGGAGGCCGCGGATGTATTTCTTAATCTTGTCGGGCCCAGTACCTGCCATAGCTGGGCGAAGAACAGTAAGTTGTTGGAATCGGGTGGTGTATCCGACGATATCAGTTCCTTGTACTTTTAAGTTCCAGAACTCTTCGTCCAGCTTGTGAAGTTGTTCGGACGGGCAATACTCATCAGTGAGCATTTTCTTCAGGTCCTCCCAAGGGAGTAGGTAAGCGGTGTCAATACCCACAGACTGGGTATAGGAATTCCACCACGAGAGGGCACCATCTTCAAGGGTGCAGGTGGAGAATTTGACCTTGTCGTCTTCCGCACATTTGCTGATGCGGAAAACTGATTCCATCTTTTCGAACCATCTGATAAGTCCGATGGCTCCTTCAATCCCCTTGAAGCTCAAGGGTTTGCAGTTTTGAAAATCCTTGTATGAACAAGGTTTAGCAGCAGAGGTTTCAGCGGCATCGCTGTTTCTTGTGGAACCTGGTGGAGTATTCCGAGCTAAGGCTTCAGTAACAGCCTGGGTTATGAGTGACGTGATCTGAGCATCAGTGTAAGGTCTTGACTTTGGCGGCATGACTCTTCAATAAAAGAAATGAAGATACATGAGATTTTGTAAGAAATTGTATTTATTTCAGATGTACATGTATATAGGTGGTAATACATAACATCATAATGAAAAGGATTATGGCAATTAACATGAGTCGAAACAGCAAGGAATTTTTAATAGGTAACACGAGTTCAAAGGTTACATCCTACGGATGTGTTACAAAAGATGTCGGGAATTGTTACATCCGACTGGAACATAGAGTAGTGCTTAGATAGTTACTAGATTACATGATAGTTTACAAAACAAAGACTAAGCTATTCTTAACGTAGGTTAATCTGCTCCATCATTTCGATGAGACGATCCACAGTATTTGCAAGTCTACTGGCTTGTCGAGCATTATCTTCAGCTAATGCTAGTCGCTGTACCAATCCGCGGGTATATTCTTCCGTTTCCCGTGAGCGTTGTTCACACTCCTCAAGTCTGTGTTTCAAAAGAGTGGTTTCCACGCTTATCTCCACCACTCTGTTGAGAAGAATGTCCACATTTGTAACGGTGGTTTCGTGATTCTCAGAGACTTGTTCGATGCGCTCAAGTGCTGTAAGTCTCCAGTTTTCGTTTGTTTCCTGCAACACGACATCTATGGTGCGAAGTCGTTGCTCGTGTTGGTTCACCCTAGCAGCTAAGGCTGGCACGGTGAAGTGAGTGGAGTACGGGCCAGCTCGAAGCAACCTGTTGTTCCTCCTTGCTACCCTTGGGTTCTGCGACCCGGATTGAGAACGAGATGAATCGGATGGGATGTTTGCCATTTCTGAGACAAAGCGTTAGTAAGATTGAGGCCTATATTCATATAGTCCCTATATAATATAGCCTATTGAGTGTCTAGCATAAACATGTTTAAGTCTCGGTTCTCTCGAAGTCAGAGTCTTCTATTGTACCCTGTTCAGCCATAACCCCTTTCAGATCTTACATCATCTTTGCTTAATTGTACATAGTTGATCAGGCTATGTTAAATTAAACTCGTATGATGTAATCACTGAACCGGTTATACCTAATAAGGGATACTGCCTAATGGTCATAGTCTAGGCTCACTAAATGCAACCTAGTTCACTACAACCTTAGGCTCTGATACCAATCTGTAACACCCCCAAATTTAACGGTTTGCGGAAGCATACATTGGGTGTTACTAATCAATATACAAAGCACAAGATTAATAGTAAACGACCTCTAAATGAGACGTTTGTAAAATAGTTACATTTCATAATTAATCATCGTTTGAAAACCGTAGGTTTTCGTATACAAAATGTAATTCCCTAGAGCCCACGCGTATAGCGGGAGATTCTATTACATCACCATAGTTACAAAAGATAATGCCAAAGAATCTCCGTTAAATGCAGTTTGTAAATCATGCGACTCTAGCTAGGAATCCTGGAGTGATCCTACTCCGTAAGTGTACCTGAGATACAAAGCTAGCAAGTGTCAACCAAAAAGGTTGGTGAATCTCACAGGTTTAGTAATAAGTAAGTGTTATGAACCACAAGTATGTACCCGTATTGCTATCAAGCAAAGTAAGTAAATCAGTTTATCAGTACAGTGCCATGAGCTCATAAGTTGAAGCTTAACCGTGTAGTGTGAAATAAATCACGTACCCCCGTGAGTGCTATCCGCACACTCATATGTAACAAATACTAATATGTCTGTTTCTACGTGTAAATCAGTACGTGGTGGCGCTACCACCCCAGACAGGGATTGTCAGTCCCAAATGGATCCATTTACTAGTACTCGCGCTTAAGACCATAACTAACAACTTACGATAAGGAGGCTTTCAGTGGATAAAAGTAACTCATGCGTTTGTTTGTAATCAGTAATGTTTTCAGTAATGTTTTCAGTTCAGTACATTGTGTTCATGCGTAAAACAGTTGCTAAGTATCTCACCCCAAAGTATAAAACAGTAAAAGTGGGGCTGTAAGACTCACCTGAGTCGAGCAGTGGTAAATAGCAAGTAGTAGTAAAGCAAGTAGGTTCTCCGAACCCGTAACCTTCTAGTGCCTAAACACGTAAGGTTAAGTAAGTAGATGTCTCGCAAGACCATCTAGGCTAGTTGTTCATACAACCCGTTGTGTGTAATGTTGGTTCGTTCTCGTTTGTATCAAAGTATACGGCCCGTTGGTGATTTGTTATAATTAAAGTTTATCATTTATAACGCAATTTAGTGTAATTGTAATAGAAAGTATGTTCTATGACGTTTGTTAAGTCGTATGACATAAGTATTTGAAGTTGTGTAAGTTCGACACTTAGTAAAATCTGACTTTTCAAGGTTCTGTCATGTGCGACGTAGCGTGCGACGTAGGGTGCGACGTCAGGTGCGACGTGGGCATGTACGTCGCATGATGCGACCTTCGCAAATCAATGCGACGTAGGAGGCAGCGTCGCTAATGCGACGTTGAGGTTTTTATGCGACGTAGGCCGCGACGTCGCAGAGGCCCCTGGCCAAATGCGACGTAGCGGTCTGATGGCCGGAATTTTTGTCGAAAACGAGTTTTCCGGTTTCCGTTGGGTCCAAATCTTTTACCCAACCCTTATATGAACATATTAAGCCTATTAAAACCGCAAACTAGTAAAAATGATCAAAAACGAGAGATGTCGGGATTTGTCGGAAACTTACAAAGTGTCGGATTGAAAATCCGAAAAGATAGGAATGTAGATCGTGAAGTGATGAACGTTTTTCCCCAAAGATGTGGTATGATCCGGCGTTGTTTAATACGTTTATTTGTCGATTTTGATGGTGGTGGTGTGTTGGTGAAATAGAGAGAAAAGAAGAGAAAGAGAGAGAAAGAAAAAGATGAAGAATGAAAAGAAATAAAAGAAAGAGGTGATTTAGGTGGGAGATCCCCACCGTTTTCAGTATACTCCCCGCGCTCCGTGCGGTGTTCGTTTTCTCCGTCGTTTAGGCGTTAAATATTTATTTTACGCGTTTAATTATATTTATAAAATCACAACTCATGTTAAATAATTTATTTAAATTATTTCCTTAAATCTTTAATAGTTTAACTTAAATTTAATTACTTTTGTTTCTAAATCGTGTACGTTTTAATCGAGTAGTACAAGGCAGTTACTAACTATTATAAAATAGTATTTCGGTCATAATTGCGTTATTTTAGTTTATAAACATTTGTTCACCAACGTCCGTATTAACCGAATAGAATTTCATTCTATTTAAGTTGCGTACGATTTAAGCCAAATCGCAAAGTTGTATATATTTACCAACATATAATCCGATACATAAATTAGCCTAACACAGAACTAATTACATGTATTTATAGAGAATTAGGCACTAACTCTAGTCCTAAATTGCCGGTTGTTACATTTGAGTCTGCGACGTTAGAGTCTGCGTCGCTATATGCGACCTCACGAATTAATGCGACGTAAAGGCTGGCGTCGCTATATGCGACGTTGAGTATTTGTGCGACGTCGCCCACGACGTCGCAATGATGAACACCAACCCAGAAACTTTCGGGTTTCGAGAATTTCCGATCAAAAACGCAAATCTAACCCATTTTTGAGCTATAAAAATGTGTTTTCTTCATGTATTAGGTTATAACTATGTTGTGTACACATCAAAACATCAAAACATTACACCAAATTGAATAGATCTAAGATTTTAGAAATTTCTTACTTTGGCAAATCGAGCTAAATGGAGGATGAAATGATGAAAACGGTCTTGATATTCTTGCTCCACTCGTGATGGTGATTCCGAATATGTAATTTTTGTGGTCGAGATTTGATTCCAAAATTTTGGTGTGAATTGAGGTTGAGAGAGTTTTGGGATGAGAGTGTGTGTTTTTGAAATGAAAAATGAAATGAAAGAGTTGGGTGGGGGATGGTGGTGGCTGATCCAAAAGCAAGGGAGGGGAAAACATCCCTCAAAACCCGGTATTTACTCCGTGTCCTAATCGATAAATCACTAGTTTTTAGTATTTGACCAAACGTTTATATATTTTTAAAATATAATTGGAGTATTTAAATAAATTACCTTGAAATTAATGATAAAAACATTTGTCGAAGTATTTAAATTATTAATTCGCGTTTATTACGTTTTGTTGCATTATTTAAAATGTCGTCGCGATAATATGTAAATAATGTCCGTTCAGTTGCGTATTTTATACAACAAAATACTTTCTCATTACTTAAGTAAATTTATGTCACCAACGTCCAAATAACTGTGTCGGACTCCGTCCGGTTAATGCGTACGAGTCATCCAAATCGCGTAAGTACACACATATATATATAAATCACCTTATATATATATATATATATACAAATAGAGTCTGTAATTAGTCCTATTACATACTAATTACAACTAGTTACAAACAATTAGGCATAACTAATTATCCTAATTATGCGGGTGTTACATTAACCTTAAGGTTACATGTGTTTAAGTTTTCACGATTTAAGGATACTTAGATAGAACTTATTAATTTCAGTGGCTGATGTTTCGTCATAAGGTTATGGGCAATATCTAACTGCAATTGAAGATTCAGGTATTGCTTTCAAGTTACATTTTAATACTTTTGTTTCAAAAAGGTAAAGTAATGAAACAAAAAGATTTTGACTTGGTTTATATATTATCTGCTTACTATATTGTATATTGTATAATGTATCCAACAATTTTGTAAGCCAATTGATGCTGAATGTAATTTATCATATGAACTACAATTTTCTGTTTAATTAATTTCAGATTTCCATTACTAAATTTGATAGTGATAGAAGTTTTATCTGGTTTGTAGTTATGAACTCCAATAAACTCATTCAAGTTTCTGGGTTTAAAGTTTCATTTGGTCATAATAGGCTAAGTTGATGATAACGTTATAGTAGCAATTTATGTTCACATCTGGAAATTGAATCAAGCGCCATTAATTTCAAAAAGCCTCATTTTTTTTTATTATTTTTTTAACTGTTTGTATTCATCATTAGCTTTGAAATTTTCATGTTGTTGCTAAGTATCACAAGGCTATGAAACAAATTTTTGGGACCCGTCACTAAGAATTAACAAATATCATGCTAATCTTGATATGTAGTGCAATTGTGTAAGGAGTCATTGAAGGTCATTTCATGGAACTGGTGATTTTTTATATTTATGACATGTTTAAATCATAATCTTCTATTGTAGTTGAATTTATATTTTATTTATGAGCTTCATGCGGTTCTCTCTATATATTGGATTAATACAGTATGCTTCCTTGAGTTTTAGGACATGAACCACAGTCCCTAATGTTGTTTGTGATTTGCAAGCTAAAACTTGCATCAACTTATGCTCATGAGCTACCTCAGTATGGTTCATAGTTGGGCTCACAAACTATGTTGGAGGTTTGGTTTTTAAATAATCTTTGTACATTTTCTTAGGGAGGTGATAGATACAACAAAAAAATTGATTCAAACACCATATGGTACAATAATTACAGCACAGAGTACAAGTATAACACAACACAGTTTTGTTGTATGAAACAATTTATTTGTTGTATATATCAACTTCCATTTTTTTATGATCCCATGTAGTAAAACATTTATGTTTAATTTCTTTTCTTATGATTGTAGCTTATAGCACTCGGCTTCTATTGGCTCGCCGAGTGTTGAAATACTTGAAGTAGACGAGGTAAGTACCAGGATATGTCTACGATCCTTAAATGGAATTTTCATTATTTCAATTTCTTTTCTTAGTGACAACGAGGAGAAAAAGGATATGCTTTTCTTATTCAGATAAACTATTCTATAGATGTGGCAGTGTCGACCCATTTACTTTTAAAGAATCTGATGTTAAATTTAAATACGTATGTACTTAAAAGTTTGATAAAAATATTGTTTTTGTTTTTGTTTTTTGGTTGGTGGTTATAGAGATTGAAGGTTTGATATGTCATTGTCAAATTTTAAATTTAATATTATCTTATATGATTATTTGCAATTAGGTGTGGAACATTATCTAAATTGAAATATATATATATATATATATATATATATATATATATATATATATATATATATATATATATGATCGATTTGTACGTGTCAGGTACTAAAAATGAAAGTAACTGGTAATTTCTAGCTTCTCTGTGAATTGGGTTTCACGGAAGCAATTGCAATTCCACATAGTGGGTGCTTTTGATGTACCTATACTTCGTCCTTCTCTCCCAAAAAATTATAAAGTCTTTATATCATTTTTTTATATTCGTTGAACTCAATGTTGTTATAAATCATGTGAGCAATGTAGGGACTCTAGAAAGAGAGGCTATTTGTGTAAACGAATTTAACTTTAGTTATTGCCCACTTGAACGTTCTAAGTAAACTAAAGGATGTGATATATAAGAATTCTCCTTTTGTTACATCATATATACTTGATTTTGAGCTTGCTTCATTGGTTGACAGTGTTGGGTCTGCCTTGAATTAAAAACTGTTGCTGAGTTGCATGGATGTGTTGGGTCTCACTATTTATATATGAGTTCAGTTTGAGGCTACTGAAAGAATCCAACTTGATTCTTATATTACTGAATTAGCTAGAAGTAAGCATATCATTGCCAAGATTATTAGATCTTCTAACTCATCTTATTGAATCAAATGGAATATTATTTTTACGATAGGTGTTGCAGCCCTGTATACTCCGTAACATTTTTCCACTCTTGTTGTTCATGTCAGTGAGCTACAAGCTTTTGAGGTTGGCACAACACATTGGAAAAATGGAAGTACAAATGGATTTAAGGTTCTTTAGTGAAGATAGAAAACACTATGATGCATCATAACTACTTCAACATAGTCATCATGGTATTAAGGTTTCAAGAGTTGAAATGGTTATATGTTTGTTACTCTTTTTCTTTTTAACCTTGATAATTTTTATTATACAATATGAGATCAACTTGGGTAAGTGTAAAAAGTGTAATGTTCATGGGAATACTTACATATGTGTTACATTTATTTTGTGTCCTCTTTTGAAGTTATTCAAATGATTAAATCATTTTAACTTACCAATTTATTGGGTTGTTTCAAGCTAAAGCGGCGATAAGAATTATTGCATACTTATTGTGGAGCACATTTAATAGGCGGTCTTTACATTTTAAAACTTAAACCAATTAGACTTGTGTGTCGAGGTGCAAGTATTGTCATTTTCTGGGATAAAGCTTTGACATAAATAGTTTATGGGATCGTGGCCCCTATGGCGTACAAGCCCAGACCACTCGGTTTGAAGATGTCTACACACTGTATACGTACAGAGTAGGTATAAGTTAGATATTGAGGTGGTTCTTGGTGTTTGCAATTCTACTGGAGTTACATAGTAGGTGACTTCTAAATTGTCAATACACATAGTTACAGACTAGAATGTCAAATGGCTTAGTGTGGCCCTTTCCAGTGTTTGCTGCTATAATATCTTTCCCATTAATTTTTAGGTGTATTCTACATCTCACTGGAAGAGGCTAAATATAAATTGTGGATTGTATTACCATGTATTCTTTTATCTTTTTTATACTTAATAAAAGTATACCTTTTAGAAAAGGAAAAAGAAAAAAAAAGAAATTTGGTTAGCTAAGTAGTGGTATACTCCTTTACTATGTCTATATAACTATATAAATTTTCTTTTTTTTTTTTGTTACAGAACACACTGGTAACGAAAGGATAAAGTTTGGGTCCTTGATAGGGACATATGGGAGGAATCAAACTGTTTAATTAACTGATTATCCTAATGTTAAATATTTAAAAGTTCAAATGCAGCTAATTGACTTAACTACTTGCAGCTAAGTTATCCCCAATTAAATATTAGTAGACAATTTTGGTTCTAATTAAAGGTAGCAAGTTTGATGTATTTTTATCTTTTATCATTTTGAGTAATTTAAATGGGCATATCTTTCTTTGGTATGTGCAGGTTTAAGAGATGTGTATTGTTTTTTGGTTGCATGTAGTGTTGTAGTTTCATTATTACAACTTTTTACTTTTTTTTTTTTTTTTGGTATCTTTCGTTTGGATGACATTTTTTTATCAGTGTTCATCTTGCATATTTGGGTGGTTGTAGACCTCAGAAATACATCGTATGATTTCTAAATATTGTATTAAATTATTATATAATCAAAAATTTTGTAACAAAACTTCGCAAGCGAAGAAATTGATGGATCTATGCCACTTTCTCCTAAGGTTTGTTTTGCGGGTAGTGGAGAAATTTAATGGATGAAAAACATTAATATTTATTATTACCCTATTAGAAATTTGCAAGAAGAACCTATTGGCCTCATCAAATTATATAAATACACTTCTACATGGTTATACATTATTGTCCTGGTGATGTAACTAGGTTATTGTTGGTTAGTTGAAGTGTTTTACCTTGCATATGTTATAAGTTTATTCCACCTGCAAATTTTAACATTGCATTACTTACCCTCGAGTTGGAATTTGTAAAAAAGAAGGAAATAAAGAAGAGCATGTGTGTCTCATGACTTTTTATTGATTTTTAACATGTATTTCTAATGTTTTCTTATTGATTTTTAACATGTATATTAACCTATTGTTTTGAGATTACATTTTTTATTTTGGATCTGTAAATTAATGTCGCCTCCATATGTATCTCTTCACTTTCAAAAAAGTTTACTAGGAGTGCATGTCCAACCTATTGCTTTGAGATTACATTTTTTTTTTTTTGGATCAGTAAATTGATGTTACCTCCATATGCATCTCTTGACTTGCAAAAAAGTTTATTAGGAATACATTAGACATGTAATGCAATTATATGAATTAGAAATACATTAGACATGTACTGCAATTATATGAATTTGGTTGGTGTATTTGCATCTTAAGGCATAAACTTTGCATCTTCTAGCCTTAACAACGATTTACTTATGTGTTGTTGTTTCAAATTTTTTTTAGCTTTATATGGATATTTGACTCGTCACCACCGGTTGTGTCGTTTCGACCGATGAGAGCGGACGTCAGGGGTTTGGGGTTTTCTACTCTACTAAATGAAATGACAATTAAAATAAAGGTGGAGGTTACTTCGGGCGTTCAGCTATTAAAGCGATTGTCTACTATGATGTGGTTTAGGGATAATTAAATATGAAGAGTTCTAATGAGGATTTCATAAGTTAATGTGAGTAATTACTACAATCCTTCCATCGGACTGAAGCGGAGGTGTCCACAATCAGGCAGAAAGAATGTCACATGGATTTCAGAATACATTGACACGTACATTGAAAGTTCTCTCAAATGTACGGCCGTGTTATTCGACAGTTAATCTCGAGTCCTATTCCCCAATCTCGGTCATCAGAGATGTCCGAATCAGGTCCTATTCAGTTGAATAAACAGTCTCATAAACGGGTTTTACCCTCTCCGGAATAAGTTGGAAATACTGGTCTAGGCTGTCGAATAATACGTCATCACTTATTCGTACGAACTATCGACACTACTCAAGTATGTGAAATAAATGGGATAATTCATTTAATAAATAGTAACCTAAGCAATACGTTCAATGTAATACTAGCATGGTAACCCTAAAGCAACAATCAAACAAGAACATGCAATTAAGGTAATCGGAATAGTATTATGTTTAAATAAGTGAAAGTATCAACTAGGTCGAAGATACTCCGAAAGTTCTCTCAAAAGTATCTCCTGTCCAAATTATATCTTAATCTACCTCTGCTCCCATATTCCGTGTCTCTTGTAACTTGTTTCATTTTAGAGAACACCGACCATGCCGAGCTCAAGGATTCAATCTAACATAGTATAACTAAGTGACATGTACCCTACGAGTTAGCTACATTCATTTTTGGATAAGGTTTTAGTCACAACATGAGTTGGGCAGATAAACGATAAAGATTTAATTCCTACATCTATAAATGATTTAAATTATCCGCAATTACATAACATACAGTTTATTTACATATTTAAATAATCCCTAGACGAGTATCATAGCAGACAATTGAGTTATTTAGCTAATCATGGCAATTATAACATGCATATTTAAATATTGGAAATAGGAAACAAACATATTTAAATATAAAAAGATAGATTAAAACCTGGAAAAGCGTACAGTAACTCGCATCTAAAATGTGTCCCGGAGCACCTCCGTACAATGATAATTAATCCCTCTTATTTAATTAATTGTCTAGCCTAATTAATTAAAACTAATCTAGAGGGAGAAACATATAAAACTACTTTTTAGAGTGAGAAAGTGTACTAGGAAGATTCGTTATTGAATTACGAATCCAATGATGTATTTATAGCCGAAATCCGGCTTACAATAGCGAAAATATGCTCATTTTAGCGAACAGCGCGCGCAATACGAAAATGTAAGCCGGAACCGGGTCGGGTCGGCCGGTTCCGGCCCAGATCCACGGGTACGGCGCATAAAGAAGCCAACACCGGGTCGGGTTCTGCTTTCCAGCCGGCAGTTTGCCGGTTCCGAACGGCTGTTGGCCGGTTCCTACCGGCAGTTGGTCGGTTCCGGTTAAGCCGCTAAGGTGCTTTTCGGTTTACGTTTTGCTACGTATCTCCTTCGTTACGCGTCCGTTTTCGATGATTCTATTTGCGTTGGATTTGATTTTTAAAAACGAAGAATTTTTTGTAAATAAATCTCTGAGATGAGTCTTCTATCTTGAGATAGCTTGTTCCGAATGCTTTGAATCTTTCGTTGCGCATAGAATCTTCATTTCTTATCCGTTTTGCTTGATTCTTTTGGCATAGGATTCGATTTTCAAAATGAAGACTTTGGCATAGTGAAATATCGGAGATGAATCTTTTAGCTTGATAATCTTGTCTTGGTTGTTTTGAATCTTTAAACGTGCGTGGAATCTTTGTTTTTCATCCGTTTTGCTTGATTTTCTCGTGCTTCCTTATTTTAACCTACTTGACAAAATAACACGGATTAATGTAGTATTTGAGCTTATGTGCCAAGTATTGATCTAAAATTAGGGAGATATCGGTAGCAAAAAAGTGACTTTTTACGCGATATCAAGTATCCCACAATTAGAATTTTGTTTCTCCTCAAGCAAACCATCGCCTAAATTGATTTGCGACACAAAAAGTTTTTAAGGAGAGGGTTTATTTCTGGAAAACTAAACTTCTAGAGGTTAGGTATGAAAGATTTCAAGTAGGGTTTTATCTTTAGGTATTTCTCCAAACCGGCTCTAGCAAGCTTTCTTCTCAATCCTTGTAATGTACGATATACATGACCGGGATTCCTCACTGGTGGTCACTCAATTAACTCAAGTGTATCGGCTTTCATTTCTTCTAGTTCGCTTAGAAGCCAGTCATGTAGCTCTTTTATCATCATAAGCTTGATCGAGAATCAAATCTCCACTACTTAAATGGGGACGGTGCTAATTATCCTAAGACATGTGTTAAAGGAATTGTATAGTTAGGTGAAAGGTGAAAAGGGTTTTACGGATGATTTACGTAGGTTTTGATATAGCCTAAGAGTTGCTCGTTTGTCACTTGTTGGGAAGAAGCGTTCTTAAGGCTTGGTGGTGCCCTTTTTTGGATTTTTCTCTCAGGAGGCCTTCTTTTATTTTCTTTAATTTTCCTTTCTTTTCTCTATATCCTCTTTTTCTCTTTTTGAGGTATCGCGGAGAGCTTTGGAGTGCGCATCTCCATGAATCTTTGATGATACTTGACTGTTTGAGATTTTCAAGTTTCTTCTGGCAGCTTGTCTTTGCTGACTCATAGTTTCATCGGAGGTTCCTTTGCTGTAGATCTTCAGATTGGATTAATTCTTCAATTACCAAGGAATCTCTTCTTTTGCAGTATGTTTGTTGCAAATTTTTTGACAGAGCAGAAACTTAGGCTATGGCCAAGGGAAGGAAGAAGGGTGGATAGGTTTGTAGTGATTTAAATGAAAAGGTTATGGCTCAACATGTTTTCTAAATGGATCTTCAATGCTGAAAGTAAGCATTGGTCGGGTTAGGCTAGAAGAATAGAGGTTTTTGTGAGAGGGTTTTATTTCCTATGAAATGTCAAGATCCTCTAATTGCACCTTCACCACGTATGGTGCCCATTTGTGTAGTCTCGAAATGTATTACTTGAGCAAGTTCTAATTCGAAAAGGCATACATCGGCACACTCACAATCGAAAAAGTAGAGCACTAAAGATGAGTGCTTTAAGGCTCAAAGTTCCTCACGTTTTTGAGTTGGGTTTTGTGCCTAGTCATGCGATTACTTGTTTCGAACTTAGTTTGGATATTTTCAAAAACTTTGCCTACTTTTATCTTTTTACCCATTTTTTGAATTTTTGTTGACCAGAAATGTCCTTTAAGACTTTTCTTGACTCAAAAATTTTGAAAAAATTGGCAAAAATTTCTGAGTTGTTTAAAAGGACCGAGCAAAAAGGTTAGAAATGCACTACAGTAGATACTACTTGTGACAACCGTCAAAAATCTCAGGTCATTACCGCACTCGAATCTCGATTTTAGTTTAAAGCATTCTTTAAATCCTAGGTTATGACTACGTAGGCTTACTAAAGTCGTAGAACGTCTTAGAGATTGCTTAGTGAATCTTAAGTTCTTTTAGACATGTTAAATTAGGTTACTAAGTGCCAAATTAAACAATGAAAAATTTATCTCTTTATACTTTCATAAAATCCTTATCGAATCGCAAACCGAAATTCCCGTGACTCGACAACGAAAACTTAATCGGATAAATAATGCGTGAACATCAAAATTAGACAAACAAAGTGCATAATAATTTAATTCAAGAACTTAAAATTTCTAACTTTTAGAACATCAAATATGAACCACTAAATTACCTCAAAATAAACCTTTTAAAAATGCAAACACTTACACACTTTTAATATAAACTAATTATACAATATTAATACACATTATTTATATAAAAAAAAGAGGAATAAAGACAATAATAACCTCCTAAAAATCTGCCCCCCTCCCCTTTTGATTTCAAATTCATTTTATTTCCCAAAAACACACATTATTACTTTCATTTTCCCAACACCCACTCTCACACTCTTCACTTTCTCTCTCAAGAACACACACACATCCTCTCCATTTTTCTCTCTAAAAACTCAGCCACATTCAAAGAGAAATCCAGAATAATTGAAGGTGTTCATCACCAAATAAGAACATAAAGGTAAACTAAATCATCTATACATATCTATCTTCCATTTTCTTGTGTTTTTCTTCATAAAAATTCGGATTTTAAGCCTTTTTCATGGCTAAAATCCTCATGCAAAGCTTGATGTTCGTAGATTCTCTCTTTTCACATCTTTATGTGTTAAAAGAAAGAGTGATCCATGATCAAACCGAAAATCAAGTGAAAAATCATGTTATTACTTTTAAACTAGTAAGATCTTGTTCATCTTTTGTAAAAAGCTTGTTTATATGTTAATAATCATCTCCAACATATCATGGATGTATTTCAACATCATGCATGTGTTAGAACATGGATTTAAAGATCAAAAGATGAAAATCTTCTTTTAACTCTTGATTGGTGTTCTTCACTATGAACAAAACACCATTTTGAGTCTTAATAGCTTCTGTCCAGAACTTTTATTGAACTTCCACGATTTTTATAAAAATACTTTCTTCATGAAAATTGACGTTTTTATAGTCTAAATTCAATTTCTGGAAGTAAACTTTCCAATCCCACAAGCCTCATATTTATTTGAGTTCGTTTGGAATTTTTAATAATTTTTGTAAGAAAAGATATACAAACTGTTAGAAAAAGTCAGAAACTTTTCTCTTAGTGTTTTAATCATAACTAGAGCTTCACACCTCCAAATGACTTGAAACCAACGCCAAAAGTTTAAAAATTTCATTGGCTACAACTTTCAAGAAGACCATTTTTATTGATTCAATGTACATTTTGCTCAGAAACAATGATTGCATGCATGTGTTTAAATCCGACTCCAGAAGATAAAAGTAAAATCTAAAAATACTTGTACTTCTCTATTGGTTTTGTAAAAATTACACAAAGTAGACAATATATTTTAGAACATCTGTGATTTTTCCCTTATTTTAATTTGGAACAGAAGTATTTTTAATAAATCCAACAAACAGGTGTAAGATTTCTGGAATTAAGATTATGGACTGATTTTTGGTAAAAAGTTGAAACCAACACTTGCGAACTTGCTAATTAGGAAAAGACTAAGTTTTTATGACTTATAAACGTATCTAAGGATTGATTAAAAGTCTCGGGTCAAACCGAGAAGGTTTGACCGAGTCAACGAAAAATGGGCTTCGGTTTCGAAAACGTCAAACTTTCTATCTTTGGAAGGAATGGTAACAAAAAGGTTTTGGGTGTCTTATGATGTATTAATCGATTTGTGTGATGTTAATCATAAATTTTGTTGAACCAAAGTTCAAACACTCAAAACACTATAAAATTTGGACACAAACAATTGCGAGACATTATATACTTGTGTATTCATTATTGTACACAAACGCGATAATCGGACATTAACAAACTTCAAAGCAAACAAACCATTTTGGCACTTTGTAATCTAAATACTTAACTAAGCAATCTTACAAACCAATTTACCGAGAATCTAACTAGAGACCCCCTGTTCATAGGACTTGGATAGGAGTCATACTCGACAAACACACGTATTACATCCATCGATTAACGCTTACGCTCAACAGTGAGTTTTCACAACCCCTTTTTACTTGTTTATTATTTTGGGGGAAAAGCATGATTCTAAATTTTTACTAAATTGGTTGTAGTCTTTATGAACTTGTTGAACTTTTGCCACATTATTTATGCGAATTGAGGTATACTATTGTTATGCTTAATTGAGTACTATCGTGCTAAAGTCCCCGGATTTATCTTTTACACTACTTATTAACTCGTTAGCGAGCCGTTGATATTTATGGATAGCGCTATTTAGGAGGAAACCACTCCTCACTTACACTGGTCGTGAGTGCATAGTATCACTACTCATGTTACCGATAGAACATGGAGCTTGGGGCATGGGTCGGTTGAATCGGTTTAGTAGTGGCCTCAATTGCATTAACACTTATGTATACTACCTTTCATATTCGCAACTATTACAACCAATCATTTTTACTCATGTCATTTATGAACAAAGCTTTTAGTTCATTTATTTGTTACATTAAACTTGTGAACTCACCAACTATGACCATAGTTGACCCCTTTTGATTTATCATGCTTTTCAGGAGAACGACAGTAAGGAGGACTCTAGGAGTACATTTTCATGGATGCATGTTCACACGCGCTTGCTTTATTTTGAAACTATGACTCTCTCTTTTGAAAACGTTATGAACTTATTGTAACTTCTTTTGGAACGGTGATTTGAACTTATTGTAATACGTAATATTTTCACTAACTTATGTTCGGTGTTTCTTCTATATCTTATGCATTTGTTACCCGGTACTGTTACATCTCGTGTTTCCGCTTTAGCGGGGTGTGACAGGTTTGGTATCAGAGCTTAAGGTTATAGAGAATGCCGGTTTTTCCAAACAAAAACCCCAACTATAACCAACATTTTTCTTTAGAATATTTTCTTAAAACTCCAAAGGTATTACTAATTAAACCAAACCGAGCATATTACCAGTTTAACTAAACCGGGCATATCACTAGTGTAGCTAACCCGTGTGTTGCATTATTAGACCTCAATTAGACATAGCCTGATCACCTATGTTTAATTTAGGCAAGATTATGCGAGACACGGAGTGGGTATACAAGGATTATGATCAAAATTTCTTTTCTGTTCAAATCTTTGAAAAGCAAATTTTGCGTGTGTGCATTGCATATCGTAGGCATCCATGTAGCACTATTAGTAACTAAGTATACCTCCATTTTAGTCTTATCATTTCAAGGTTAACATATTAGTGCATAATGTCAAAGTAGCTTGTTTAAGGTGTTAGTCAAATCTTGTGGTCTTTGTAAAGAGACACTAAGTACAGGATAGCAACACTTGGGGTGTTGCTATAGCTATTGTATGTATACAGTGGTTGTGTCTTGATTTATGACTGTTCGTTCTGTGTGTGCTTGAGCAATATTATGTGATACTGTAATCGTTTTTGATTAATTATAGAGCAATAGTTTTACTACTCTTGTTTGTATTAAATGGCACTTGATTTCGCATACATAAACTCGTTAAACAGTATTCCACACGTTTAACTAGTGAATCGAACCTTAAAGATCTATAGATTGGAAACTACACATCATCTTCCCACACTGATCGTAGACCTATGAATCACGTGTGTTATACACGACTAGAAGGACTGACAGACCACCTTGAACTTGACCTTACACTATCTATACTACTACTGATACTCCACCCACTAGGACCTGTCGTTGGTTAGATATCCGTCAATGGAATTGATTACCCGCAACTCTTGAGACTTGGAGAACTGAAGAAGGAATACACACTCCTACAAAGGACGAAGAAGATTTCTACATGCGAATCTCTCTATACAAACATGAAATCGCTCACCATACCATCCTGGTACTAGCTGCTAGGCTATGCTGCCATGAGAATAGAATAGACACTATGGAGTTATAACAACACGAAACCCGTTTAGGCTAGGTGTACCTTGCACAAGGCCAAGTTGCACAGATCCTATGAAGATCAGCAAGATCTTAGCGAAACCGTAGAAACTACCCATCTCCAGGTGCTGGTAAAAGAGGTAAAGTCGATGCCTTACGATTAAAACTAGTGTGCAAAATAGAACTCACTTAAGATTAGTAGAAATACCACTAAACATGTACAACGTGTTGGAAACGGTTTCAACCAAATCTTCATTAGACATTTTCCATGGATTTTTCACAAACATAAATCTTTCAACAAATTTTTGATAAAACCTAACTTTCAACACTTTTCAATGACCATGACTTTGAACGTATTTTACCGACTCAAGCCTTCAATGGATTTTCATCAGACATTTAATCAAAATTTTCACAACTTCAATCTTTTCGGACGGATACATAAAATTGAATTTTCAAACGATTTGTCAGTGACAAGAATTTTCAACGTGTTTTAATTATCTCAAACTTTTCAACGGACTATAAGATTTCAAACAAATTTCATCGTAAAATTTTCAACAAGATTTTACAACAACCTATTCACGAAATATTTTGTAAAACTTTCAAATTTCATAAGTATATAAACTCATTTATATAAAACATATCATTTGGTCAAGGTTTTATCACTATTTATACCTACAGCAACTGATTTACAAACAAGTTTACCAACTGTTTTAACAACTCTTTAGTCACGATTAGACAACTTTGTAAATGACTACTCTATAACGTTTTTTTTACTACGATTTGAACAACGAAACGGTCATGAATTGACTGCTTTTAAATATGACTTAGACATTGTTATGTCTACTTTTTAAATCAATGATTTGATTTCCAACTAATTTCTAATGCAAGAGGTACTTGCAACGAACTTTTCCACATAGACTTCATAACCGTCGAAATCGAAAGCATTGATATCATAGTAGGCATGGATTGGTTATCCAAGCATCGTGCCGAAATTACTTGTTTTGAGAAAATCATTTGTATTCCCCTCGTTACCGGTAGAACTTTGATCCTACAAGGAGAGATGGTAAGCTGAGCTTGAACATTGTTTCCTTTATAAAAACCTGAAAATACCTAAGAAAAGAGTACCAGGTAATCCTCGCACCCGTAACCGAGTAGAAGCCGGAGGAGAACCTACTTGAGGACGTACCCCTTTATGTAGAATTTTCCGGAAGTCTTTCCCCGAAGACTTGCCTAGCCTTCCCCTGCCTAGACAAGTCAAATTCCAAATCGATTTTGTGCCCGGAGCTGCACCCGTGGCACGAGCCCCAAACAGAATATCCCCTTTCGAGTTGCAGGAGTTGTCCACCCCATTTACAGGAACTCTTAGACAAGGGATTCATTCGACCAAGTTCCTCACCCTGGGGAGCTCCGATCCTATTCGGTAAAGAAAAAAAAAAAAAAGAGGGACGGATCCTCATGAATGTGCATTGATTATAGAGAACTGAACAAATTAACAATTAAGAATAAGTACCACTCCCTCGAACCGATGATCTATTCGATCAGCTGCAAGGCGCCTCCTACTTCTCCAAACTCGATCTACGGTTAGGTTATCACCGATTACGAATTCACAATGAAGACATACCCAAAAGTGCGTTCTGAACACGATATGGACATTATGAATTTAAGATTATGCCCTTCGGTCTAACCAATGCTCCTGTAGCATTCATGGACTTAATGAACAGAGTCTGCAGAGCATACTTGGATAAGTTTGCGAGTGTGTTTATCAATGACATACTAGTGTACTCGCGTAGTAAAGAGGATCATGAGCAACATTTAGGGAAAGTGTTGCAACCACTCAAGGAAGAGAAGTTGTATTCCAAATTCTCAAAGTGCGAGTTTTGAAACAGAGAAGTACACTTCCTCGGTCATATAGTGAACATAGAAGGGATCCATGTGGATCTAGCTAAAATCGAGTCGATTGAGAAATGGGAAGTCCCGGCGGCTCCTACAGAAGGTCTATAGAAAATTTCTCAAAGATTGCCAAACCCTTGACTGAATTGACCCAAAAGATGAAGGAATTCGTTAGGGATATTGAACAGGAGAATGCATCCCAAACGCTGAAGGAGAAACTGTGCAATGCGCCAATCCTATCATTTCCTGAAGAAACAGATTGTGGTATATTGTGATGCGTCACACTAAGGATTGGGCTACTTTCTGATGCAGAAGAATAAAGTAATTACGAATGCTTCCAGGCAGCTCAAGAAAAATGAGGTGAACTGTACTATGCATAACTTGGAACTAGGAGTAGTGGTCTTTTCACTTAAGATCTGGAGACATTACCTATCCGATTCCAGCTGTACTGTGCTTACCGATCATAAGAGTCCCCGGGACATACTCGAACAGAAGATGCTCTACATGAGGCAAAGAAAGTGGATGGAGTTACTTAACGATTACGATTCAGAAATTAAGTTCCAAAAGCTGTCAAGGTCATTACAACAACCTAAAATACCCTAATAGAAATGGGGACAGATAGAAATGGACTTCGTCACCTCGAACTTCCAAAGGTCATGACTCCATTTGAGTTATTATTGACCAACTGACAAAATCCGTGCGTTTTCTACCTATCCGAGAGGATTACATAATGGAGAGACTTGCTCAAATCTATATTGCAAAGATTGTGTAGCGTCATGGAGTGCCCATTTCAATTATCTCGGACAGGGATAGTCGTTTTACATCACGGTTTTGGCTATCAATGCAGAAGGCGTTGAGTACCCAACTAAACATGAGTACGGCTTATTACCCTTAAACAGACGGGAAAGTGAGCGAACAATTCAAACCTTAGAAGTTATACTACGAGTATGTGTACTAGACTTCGGAGGAAGTTGACATGTACACTTACCCTTGATAGAATTCTCTTACAACAACAGTTACAACACTAGCATCAAATGTGCACCATTTGAGGCCTTGTATGGACAGAAATTTCGATCACCATTGTGTTGGCACAGAGTCGGTGAGAAGCACTTGACAAGGCCAGACAACATTCAAGAAGTTGTGGACAAAATCACAACCATAAGAGAACGACTCAAGGCAACCCAAATTATACATAACAGCTACGCTGACAATTGCAGAAAGCCACCAGAATTTTGAATGAGTGATAGAGTATTTCTGAGAGTATCACCTTGGGAATGACATGTACGCTTTGGCAAGAAAGGCAAGCTAAGCCCACGTTATATTGAACCATACAAAATCTTGAAACAAATAGGCCCGGTGGCTTACAAACTAGAATTGCCCAAAGAGTTGGGTGGCATTCATGGCATTTTTCATGTCTCAAACCTTAAGAAGTGTCTAGTTGACAACTCTCAGACCTTGGCCTTAGATGAGATTCGGATCGATGATCGATTACTTTCTTTTAGTGAAGCACCCGCAGAAATCCTTAATAGAGGTACCAAACAATTGAGATGTGACAACATTCCCTTAGTTAAAGCAAACTGGAATTCTAAACATGGACCTAAGTACATATAGGATTAGAAATATTTAATGAGAAGAATGTACCCACACCTATTATCGAGTGCTATGTCACCCAATAGGACCAGTTGAATTTCGGGACGAAATTCATTTTAACGGTGGGATAATGTGACAACCGTCAAAAATCTCAGGTCATTACCGCACTCGAATCTCGATTTTAGTTTAAAGCATTCTTTAAATCCTAGGTTATGACTACGTTGGCTTACTAAAGTCGTAGAACGTCTTAGAGATTGCTTAGTGAATCTTAAGTTCTTTTAGACATGTTAAATTAGGTTACTAAGTGCCAAATTAAACAATGAAAAATTTATCTCTTTATACTTTCATAAAATCCTTATCGAATCGCAAACCGAAATTCCCGTGACTCGACAACGAAAACTTAATCGGATAAATAATGCGTGAACATCAAAATTAGACAAACAAAGTGCATAATAATTTAATTCAAGAACTTAAAATTTCTAACTTTTAGAACATCAAATATGAACCACTAAATTACCTCAAAATAAACCTTTTAAAAATGCAAACACTTACACACTTTTAATATAAACTAATTATACAATATTAATACACATTATTTATATAAAAAAAAGAGGAATAAAGACAATAATAACCTCCTAAAAATCTGCCCCCCTCCCCTTTTGATTTCAAATTCATTTTATTTCCCAAAAACACACATTATTACTTTCATTTTCCCAACACCCACTCTCACACTCTTCACTTTCTCTCTCAAGAACACACACACATCCTCTCCATTTTTCTCTCTAAAAACTCAGCCACATTCAAAGAGAAATCCAGAATAATTGAAGGTGTTCATCACCAAATAAGAACATAAAGGTAAACTAAATCATCTATACATATCTATCTTCCATTTTCTTGTGTTTTTCTTCATAAAAATTCGGATTTTAAGCCTTTTCCATGGCTAAAATCCTCATGCAAAGCTTGATGTTCGTAGATTCTCTCTTTTCACATCTTTATGTGTTAAAAGAAAGAGTGATCCATGATCAAACCGAAAATCAAGTGAAAAATCATGTTATTACTTTTAAACTAGTAAGATCTTGTTCATCTTTTGTAAAAAGCTTGTTTATATGTTAATAATCATCTCCAACATATCATGGATGTATTTCAACATCATGCATGTGTTAGAACATGGATTTAAAGATCAAAAGACGAAAATCTTCTTTTAACTCTTGATTGGTGTTCTTCACTATGAACAAAACACCATTTTGAGTCTTAATAGCTTCTGTCCAGAACTTTTATTGAACTTCCACGATTTTTATAAAAATATTTTCTTCATGAAAATTGACGTTTTTATAGTCTAAATTCAATTTCTGGAAGTAAACTTTCCAATCCCACAAGCCTCATATTTATTTGAGTTCGTTTGATATTTTTAATAATTTTTGTAAGAAAAGATATACAAACTGTTAGAAAAAGTCAGAAACTTTTCTCTTAGTGTTTTAATCATAACTAGAGCTTCACACCTCCAAATGACTTGAAACCAACGCCAAAAGTTTAAAAATTTCATTGGCTACAACTTTCAAGAAGACCATTTTTATTGATTCAATGTACATTTTGCTCAGAAACAATGATTGCATGCATGTGTTTAAATCCGACTCCAGAAGATAAAAGTAAAATCTAAAAATACTTGTACTTCTCTATTGGTTTTGTAAAAATTACAAAAAGTAGACAATATATTTTAGAACATCTGTGATTTTTCCCTTATTTTAATTTGGAACATAAGTATTTTTAATAAATCCAACAAACAGGTGTAAGATTTCTGGAATTAAGATTATGGACTGATTTTTGGTAAAAAGTTGAAACCAACACTTGCGAACTTGCTAATTAGGAAAAGACTAAGTTTTTATGACTTATAAACTTATCTAAGGATTGAGTAAAAGTCTCGGGTCAAACCGAGAAGGTTTGACCGAGTCAACGAAAAATGGGCTTCGGTTTCGAAAACGTCAAACTTTCTATCTTTGGAAGGAATGGTAACAAAAAGGTTTTGGGTGTCTTATGATGTATTAATCGATTTGTGTGATGTTAATCATAAATTTTGTTGAACCAATGTTCAAACACTCAAAACACTATAAAATTTGGACACAAACAATTGCGAGACATTATATACTTGTGTATTCATTATTGTACACAAACGCGATAATCGGACATTAACAAACTTCAAAGCAAACAAACCATTTTGGCACTTTGTAATCTAAATACTTAACTAAGCAATCTTACAAACCAATTTACCGAGAATCTAACTAGAGACCTCGTGTTCATAGGACTTGGATAGGAGTCATACTCGACAAACACACGTATTACATCCATCGATTAACGCTTACGCTCAACAGTGAGTTTTCACAACCCCTTTTTACTTGTTTATTATTTTGGGGGAAAAGCATGATTCTAAATTTTTACTAAATTGGTTGTAGTCTTTATGAACTTGTTGAACTTTTGCCACATTATTTATGCGAATTGAGGTATACTATTGTTATGCTTAATTGAGTACTATCGTGCTAAAGTCCCCGGATTTATCTTTTACACTACTTATTAACTCGTTAGCGAGCCGTTGATATTTATGGATAGCGCTATTTAGGAGGAAACCACTCCTCACTTACACTGGTCGTGAGTGCATAGTATCAGTACTCATGTTACCGATAGAACATGGAGCTTGGGGCATGGGTCGGTTGAATCGGTTTAGTAGTGGCCTCAATTGCATTAACACTTATGTATACTACCTTTCATATTCGCAACTATTACAACCAATCATTTTTACTCATGTCATTTATGAACAAAGCTTTTAGTTCATTTATTTGTTACATTAAACTTGTGAACTCACCAACTATGACCATAGTTGACCCCTTTTGATTTATCATGCTTTTCAGGAGAACGACAGTAAGGAGGACTCTAGGAGTACATTTTCATGGATGCATGTTCACACGCGCTTGCTTTATTTTGAAACTATGACTCTCTCTTTTGAAAACGTTATGAACTTATTGTAACTTCTTTTGGAACGGTGATTTGAACTTATTGTAATACGTAATATTTTCACTAACTTATGTTCGGTGTTTCTTCTATATCTTATGCATTTGTTACCCGGTAATGTTACATCTCGTGTTTCCGCTTTAGCGGGGTGTGACACTACTGCTATCCCATTTAAAAGAACATTGTACCTAATGTTCATCCCTAAGTTGGGTTTATCCCACACTTAGAGTTTTTACCTCAGGAGCAAAAATTTTCTGAATTATTTTCTATTTGCGGGTTGTAGTCCCACACTTAGAACTTTATTTAGATTTTAAGTAGGTTTATATGAGACAAAAGGAGAAAGAAGTACTCCCCTCATTTTCGTGCGTAGCCACTGGATGTGTGGACCAGATTCGAGTGTGTGAGTTGCTGGATATGGACCAGACTCATTCAGTTGAAGTGTTCCATGATTCCTAAGTAGATTTCTACATAATAAATATCCTTCAACTACACAATTGTTAACAGTACATAATAAAAGATAGAGATAAAAGTAGCTAATTATCTAAAGTAGCTAATTATCTATCTCAGCCCATCAATCATAGAGCCGGTCCCAATCGGTGAACTCGTCATTGACAAAGATAGTGTTATCGACGATCGATGTTGGTGACGCAGACTCCTCGATAGTATATACAGGAGAAGCGATGCCATCCTCTGGAGCCTGAATCCACGACTCTAATGATGCGATCTCCTCCTCCAGTGGGGCCATAGCTAGCAATGGGGTGGTCCTGCGCAGTAGAATCCCATGGTGGAAAAAGGTCCCACTGTAAAATCTGCGGAGCGGCATCAGGGCCCATCTGGTAAGGGTACACGGGTTTGGTGGGAAGGTCTAGAGCATCATGGATATCAGTGATAGCTGCATGCTGGATCTTGAGAGCTCACAACATCGTCCATGAGACAGTAGGGTCAGCAGTAGTCACCCCATACTGGAAGGTGGGTACTGAAGTGGTCCCTGCAGGCTGTCCCTCGGGAATGAGAGGTGTGGACATCCTGGTAGAAGTCTAAAGTGAAGGGAGTGTCCCTTCAAAACCGACCTCTGATAAACCGGTCCCTACCTCGTCAATTCGAGGTGACGGTGACTGGGAAGCTCTGACACTCCTCGTGCTACTACCCGATGATGAAATCCGGGAGTGATACACGACACGCGTGCGTCTCTGTCTCGGAACTTGTGAACTGACTGGCTGTGAACTCTTCCTGCAAAAGTATAAAAAGTTAATGGTGTAATTCATAAGATGTGCAAATAAGACTAACTTCTTTTAATGGGGGTGAGTTTAAAATAGATTAGGTCTACATAAACGATAAATAAAAAGAAACTACATCTAATACTAGTACTTAAAATAAGATAGGCTTGGGGTGCCTCCCAAGAGCGCTTTGTTTTTCGAGTCACGTAGCTTGACTCTTTCATACCCGTATTCCAATTAGGGTGATTCGTTGTTGTAGACTTCCTCGGTTAAGGGGAAGTCCTCTACGTAGTGTTTTAGACGGTGGCCGTTTACCTTGAAGTTCCCTTCAGGTGCCTCGAGTTCGATGGCGCCGTATGGGAATACTTTGGAGATCGTGAATGGTCCGCTCCACCGTGTTTTAAATTTACAAGAAAATTTTTTGAAACGGGAGTTAAAGAGTAGAACCTTATCACCTGATTTAAATCTTGAAGGGCGAAGCCTTGCATCGTTAATCAGTTTGGTTTTTTTCCTTGAATTGGTATGAACTTTCGTACACCTGGTCTCTCAACTCTGCCAGTTCGTTTAGTTGCATTTTCTGGTGTGTTCCCGTTATTGAAGGATCTAGGCTACAGTTTTTTAGCGCCCAGTAAGCTTTGTACTCGAGTTTTATTGGAAGATGACATGCCTTGCCATAGACTAGTCTATAAGGTGTTGTTCCCAACGGTGTTTTGTACGTCGTTCGGAATGCCCATAGAGCATTGTCTAATTTGTCTGCCCATCTTTCCTTATGTTTCCCGACGGTTCGTTCCAAGATCCTTTTCTGCCCGATTTGTTACTGTTGCTTGCCCATTCGTCTACCGGTGATAGGCCGTAGAAGTCTTGTGGGTGACACTATAATGTTGCAATAATCTCATAAACTGAGTATTGCAGAAGTGGGTGCCTCGATCACTAATGATCGCTCGAAGAGTTCCAAAGCGACAAAATAACTGTTTCAAGAACTTGGCGACGACTCGTGAGTCATTTGTTGGAAAGGCTTGGGCCTCGGCCCATCTAGAAACGTAGTCAACAGCAACTAGAATGTACTCCTTCCCATAGGATTTAGGAAATGGACCCATGAAATCTAATCCACATATGTCAAATATTTCACATGCTTGGATATTCGTCAACGGCATTTCATTACGCGCTGTAGTATTTCCAAACCTTTGGCAAATATCGCAACGTTTCACCAAGTCTTGTGCGTCTCTGAAAATGGTGGGCCAGTAGATTCTAGAGTCGTAGACTTTATTGGCTGTCATGTTAGTTGCGTGATATCCTCTAGTAGGTTTGTGATGGCTTTGGTGGAGAATATGTTCAGCTTCCTTCCTGTCAACACATCTTCTGATGACTTGGTCGGGGCAGACTTTTAACAAATATGAATCGTCCCAAAAGTAATTTTTAACGTCACGAAAGAATTTTTGTCTTCGCGAAGATGGCATTCCTTTTCTTGCGATCCATCCGACCACAAAGTTAGCAATGTTCGCGAACCAGGGGTTGTTAGTAAATTGTGAGCCCTGCATTTGTTCTCCTAAACTCATTAGTTGTTCTTTCGGAAACTGGTCTTGAATATCTTTCTCTACAAGTTGTTCCATAGACGGATTTTCTAATCGACTTGTCTACAGCGACGTTCTCTGCTCCTTTCTTATTTTTATTTCGATGTCGAATTCTTGTAGGAGTATAATCCATCGTAACAGTCTTGGTTACGCGTCTTGCTTTTTGAAGAGATATTTTAACGCTGAATGGTCCGTGTAGACTATCATTTTGGACAAAATTAGATAGGATCGAAATTTGTCGAAGGAAAATACTACTGTAAGCAGCTCTTTCTCAATAGTAGTACAATTTTCTTGAGCATCTTTGAGCGTTTTGCTAGCGTAGTAGATTGGTCGAAAATGTTTGTGCTTCCGTTGTCCTAGAATAGCTCCAACCGCGAAGTCACTCGCATCGCACATGATTTCGAACGGTAAACTCCAGTGTGGAGCAATCATGATTGGTGCGTTAGTGAGTTGTTGCTTCAGATAGTTGAAAGACTTCATACAGAATTGTTAAAAACAAACGGAGTATCTTTTCCTAAAAGATGGGTGATCGGCCGAGAGATCTTGGAAAAGTCCTTGATAAAACGGCGGTAAAACCCAGCGTGTCCCAGAAAACTTCGGATAGATTTTACGTTTGTTGGTGGTGGAAGTTTTGCAATGGTTTCGACTTTTACCTTGTCTACTTCAATACCTAACTTTGAAATTCGGTGCCCTAAAACTATTCCTTCTTTCACCATGAAGTGGCATTTTTCCCAATTTAGAACGAGGTTCGATTCTTCACATTTGGCAAGCATTCTGTCAAGATTGGATAGACATGATGCGAAGGAGTCTCCAAAGACTGAGAAATCATCCATAAAGACTTCCGTGCATTGCACAGTCCGAAGGGCATGCGTCGGTAGGCAAATGTTCCATATGAGCATGTGAATGTCATTTTCTCCTGGTCCTTTGGATCGATCGGAATTTGAAAGTATCCGGAAAAACCATCAAGGAAACAGTAGAATTCGTTTCCTGATAATCTTTCGAGCATTTGGTCAGTAAACGGAAGAAGGAAATGATCCTTGTAAGATGCTTCGTTCAACTTGCGGTAATCGATGCAGACTCTCCAACCGGTAACGGACCGAGTTGGAATAAGCTCATTATATTCGTTCGTAATGACTGTCATTCCTTTACGGAACTACTTGAACAGGGCTAACCTATGGTGAATCGGAGATAGGGTAAATCAGTCTAGCATCCAAGACTTTGATAACCTCTTTCTTAACCACATCCTGAATTTTCGGATTTACCCTCCTCTGTCTTTGTACCGATGGCTTAAAATCATTCTCCGTGAGAATCTTGTGAGTGTAATAATTTGGACTAATTCCTTGTATGTCGGAAATCTTCCATGTAATCGCCTTCTTGTGTGATTTTAAAACTTCAATAAGCTGAGCTTTCTCTTTGGGTTTTAGCTCCTTTCATATTATCACCGCGAGTTGTGTAGTTCCCATGAGGTAAGCGTATTCTAGATGAGGGGGTAATTCTTTCAATTCGAGGTATATAGGTTCTTCAATAGACGGAGTAGTGATTACGGAATGTAGCCCAGAATCTTCGTTGTAAAGTTTCCGAACAGTAATGATGGTGTTGGGAAGTGGATCCTGACTAGATGCTACTAAAACTTCCTGAAGATGTTCATCGACAATGCCCAGCATGGAATCACACAAACCAAAATCCTCTTGTAGAGGTTGCTTCATTAATCTATCGACATTAAAGGTGACCTCCTCCTTTCCCACTCTTAGTTTTAAAGATTTTTCGTTTACGTCAATTACGACATTGGCAGTGTTAAGGAAAGGTCTGCCAAGGATGAGTGGAATTTGGGTGTCTTCCTCGATGTCCATGACAACGAAGTCTACTGGAAAGATGAACTTATCGACTTTGACCATGACAACTTCAGCAATTCCTCTAGGGAGTTTAACTGATCTTTCTGCTAATTAGATGGTCATTTGAATAGGCAGTAGGTTATTTAGTCCTAATTTCTTATAGAGGGAGTATGGCATAAGATTAACACTAGCACCTAGGTCTGCTAAAGCATTACCGATCTGGACGTCTTAGAGATAACAAGGGATAATAAAACGTGTAGCATCACCTAGCTTTTGTGGAAGACCATGTTGTACGATCAATGAACACTCGGCATCTAAGTGTAAACTGACTATTTGCCTAAGTTTTTCTTTGTTCGAAAGGAGTTCTTTAAAGAATTTGGCACAACTAGGCATTTCTACTAATGCATCTAATAATTTAACGTTTAAGTGCAGGCTTTTAAACACTTCCAGATATTTACCGAATTGGGCTTCTTGCTTTTCCTTTGTGACACCCGGTCAAAAAGGGCCAAAATTAGGGGCCAATTTAAATTTTTAAATCACGTATTACATACGTGTTAACACTTAAGCATTCAAGTATTATATATATATATATATGTATATATATAAACCGAAACGATTATTTAAATAATCGCGAATACCAAATTTAACAAAACGTAGAAACTCAAAATGAAAGTGAGCGAAAAACATTTTTAAATCAAGTATTATTATTAAGGATAATAATTACATAATCCGTTTGAAATTTAAATACATTTTAGATACAGAAAACCATCCGTACATTTTAAGTAAAACAAAGTTACAATTTTAAACATCCGAGAAAACAGTTTTATAAAATATTTCAATTAAAAACTTATACGAATCTATTTTTAGAAAATTATCATTTTAAAACATTATACTACATAACGATCGGGTACGCGAACACGGGACGGAAAATACACACGCACACCTCAATAATTGAGGCCGGTGTATATACACCGCCCCAATTATTTACCTCTCACAATCTCTGCTCTCTTTCTCTCGTTCCCTCCTCTTCCTCTCGGTTCCATTTTAACAACAACAACAAAGATCGGTAACATCATCATCATCATCTAGCTTCAAAATCATCATCTTCATCATCGGATCATTCTCATCATCATCCCCACGGTTTCAAATTTCGCTACGTAAGAACACTTATCAATACTCGTTAATTTTATGTTTATAATACATTATATAGCATGTATTAGCTTTGTATTAGGTTGTTGTATGCGGAAATAGGATTTAGAACTGGTTTTGGATGTTTTCTGCAAGAACAGACTCGAACCAGACCTCGGAATACGGCGTATTCAAGGGAATACGGCGTATTCCCGCCCAGAAAACATTTTTTTCCCGCGCCTCTTCGGAATACGGCGTATTCAAGGGAATACGGCGTATTCCCCTTCAAAACCACTGAATACGGCGTATTCGGGCGAATACGGCGTATTCCCCACATCTTGAGCCCAATCAGACTGATTAGCCATCGAATACGGCGTATTCGGGTGAATACGGCGTATTCCCCTTCGAGACCATTGAATACGGCGTATTCAGACCAATACGGCGTATTCCCTTCGAAACCATTGAATACGGCGTATTCAAACCAATACGGCGGATTCCCCCGTTATATTTCATAATCCAACGGATCAATAAACTAGCCCTGTGAATTCTAGCTAAAGCAGAACAAATAAATTTTCGAAAACGTCGACGATTTAACAAGTTAAAACAGGGTAGCTTCTCGATGCAAAATTTATTATAACGGATTGAGCTCAAATTCGCTCGGTCATTCAAAAACAACCCAATGATCAAGGCTAAGTGCCTTAGCCTTGTCAGTTTTAGGCCATCCGGGGTCGTTTAGGGGCCGAAAATGGCAGATTACTGTTTTCAGACTCGTACCAAATTTTGTAAACTCAAACATAAACATTAAATAATACATTGGAGAATCCATTTACTCATTTGAATCTCGCGTGTTTAGGACTCTAAGGGATTTCAAAGATTGTCTATTCCACGTCGAATATATTCATTGCTCGGATTGACTCAGGTGAGTCTCACAGCCCCATTTTTACTGTTTTAAATATTGGGGTGAGATACAATGCTTACATGTTTTCGTGATCATATGTTATTTGATTAGTTAATTTAATTATTAACTCATGGAATTAAATGATTATTTAGTTCGGTTAACTATATTAGTTACATTGTTTGGCTACCATTCTTTGGTCCTGATTAGCATTGTTAAATTTCACATTGTTCGGAAACCTGCGTTGGTTTGTTCCATGTTGCGAAACCTGCGTTGGTTTCATCATTGTTTAATTGCACATTGTTCGAAGACCTGCGATGGTTTGTTCAATGTTACGAAACCTGCGTTGGTTTCATCATTGTCTAATTTCATATTGTTCAAAAACCTGCGTTGGTTTGTTCAATGTTCCAAAACCTGCGTTGGTTTTATCCTAGTTGATTTCGTTATTGTTTAGGGAACCTGCGTTGGTTTAAAATCATTGTGTGAGTAAATTGCTTAAATCACTATTCATTTATAACTTTTTATTATCGTCGGATAATCATATTGATCACATCAATGTTTATTTTAAAACCTGTGAGATTCACCAGCTTTATAGCTGACCTTTTAGTGTTGTATTCTCAGGTACTCATCAACAGTAGGAATGGCCTACAGGATAAGCTAGCTATCACGAGTCGCATGCATCCATTTAGACATGAAGATTTTCTTGCATTATATTTTGTATAATGGTTATGTATTAAAATCTTCTGAAATCATTTTGCGAACTCACTACTATGTTTCAAACTTATGACTTAAACTTTGTACTACTTTTGAAAACTTATGTAATGTAATATATTTTCTACAACGTCTCATTTAGAGTCGTTTGCTTTTAATCTTGGTGGTTGATATTTGATTAGTCACGCCCCAAAACAGTCGCTTCCGCAAAGCATGAAATTGGGGGTGTGACATTCTTAAACATGCCAGGATAAGGTATTCTCATACGAGGTACATTATCTGGGGTTTTGGTTGGTGCTGGATCTGTTGTAGTGACAGGAATGTCATTTGGCATGGGATTAGTAGGTAAAGGTGTGGGCGAAGAAGATTTTTCGGAAGTGGTATCTGGTGGTGACTCAACACTGGTCATTTTTCCTCCTCTAGTAACAATCAAAACGTCATCACGTGGTAGGTGATGAGTGTGGTTGATAGTGGTAGCCAACGTACATTCCTCAATGAACAATATATTTCTTAAAATAGATTCCATGTTTGAGATTAAATTTTCTGAAGTTTTAAGCATAGCGTCAATATTATCTTGAAATCAAATCACTTTTTTATTTATGATGTTTTGTTCGAACATGAAAGATGAGAAAAGTTTGTTTTGAGGAAGATATATATGTGGTTTATAAGTGGGAAAATAGCCAATGGCTGAGTTGAAAAGTTCATGGGTGTAGTTGTTATCTAATCATGATAAGATGTTGCCATGATTGGTGAAAAGTTAGTAAAGGAAAATTTGGGGTTAAGTTTATACTAATCAAACGTAACTTTCGGATGATGTTGATCTTCCGAAAGGTTCGCTAAATACTTAGGTTGCTAAATTCCTAAAATCGGTTGCCGACGCTCCCCGGCAACGGCGCCAAAAACTTGACGCGTCACCACCAGTCTTGTCATTTCGACCGATGAGAGCGGGCGTCAGTGGGTTTTTAATTTATAAGGCTGGACCTAGGTTACTATTATTGCTAATCTAGAATGGGCTAGCAAAGGACAGGTATGACCTAGGATCGTTCTTCAAAGCGTGACAAATTGAAACTAGGCGATTTAGAAACTTTTATGTATTTAGCTGGGATAAAAAGGATGTATGTTTTTGGTTTGGGGTTTTCTACTCTACTAAATGAAATAACAATTAAAATAAAGGTGGAGGTTAGGGATAATTAAATATGAAGAGTTCTAGTGAGGATAAATTCGTAAGTTAATGTGAGTTATTACTGCAATCTTGTCGCACCCCCAAATTTACTGTACAGCAGATATCGGGTTGGGGCGCGACTAATCAAGTATCATAACACAAAGTCATAATGAACGACCACTATATGCGTCGTTTTACAAAATACATTACTTGAAATATATGTTTACAAACTGTTACAACAAATTCAAAGTTCGCATTCTTTTATGAGAGATTCTAAAACATAACTAATTGTACAAAATGTAGTGATATCGTGTAAAAAGTCACGTTTTTACCACCGATATCTCTCTCATTTTGGAGCAATGCCTGGCATTTGGACTCAAACAACGCATAAATTAGTGATAATATGCTAAGAAGGTCAAAACAAGGTTGCACGAGCAAAATCAAGCAAAACGACCGAAAAATGAAGATTCCACGCACGTTTGAAGATTCAAGACATCAAAACAAGATTTCAAGACAAAAGTGCCCATCACCAACATCCATCTCATCCAAGATGTTCGTTTTCAAATTACGAATCCAACAGAAGAAGAATCAACAAAAACGGACGAAGAATGAAGATTCTACGTACGCCGGAAGATTCTAACGATTCGTACGACACATCTAAAGTTCAGAGAAATATGTTTGGGATTTCTTTTCATCAAAGTCTTCGTTTTTGAAAAATGAATCCAACAAAAAAAGAATCGACGAAAACGGACGCGTAACGAAGAAAACACGCACGAATCAAGAAACGAGGCAACATGCGACGAACAGGGGCGGGGGTGTGCCAACCGCCGCCGGCCTACCACCCACCGCCGCCGGCCACCAGGTGGGCGGCGCCGGTCATCACCCCCCTGTCCCGTTTCCGCTTTTTGGTCCTTGCGTGTACCCGGTGCACCACATTTACATGCTTTTTCGTACCCGGTGCACCACCTTTAAACGCTTTTTCGTACCCGGTGCACCACCTTTTCCACCTTTTGCTAATGTGTGCGTCAAATTGCTAACATGCACCAAGACTCAACAATAAATAGGGGTCTTTGGATTCATTTGAGAGGGCTCCATACACTTTCCACACCTTGGAAAACACACATCTCTACACACTTTCTTTTATTTTTTGGTAATTGTAATTCTTCCTAGTTAATTAGACTAGCTAATTAACTAATCAAGGAAGATTTTTACGGAGGTACTCCGGGACGCATATTTTAGCTACGAGTTATTGTACTTCTTTCCAGGTTTTAATCTATCTATCATATTTAAATATGTTTGTTCTTTATTATATAAATTTAAATATGCATGCTAGAATTGCCATGATTAATTAGATAACTCAATTGTCTGCTATGATAGTCGTTTAGAAAGTATTAAATATATGATTATGCGGTATGTAATGAGATTGCGGATGGTTTACATTACAAATAGATATAGGAATTAAATCTTTATCGTTTATCTGCCCAACTCATGTTGTGACTAAAACCTTATCCAAAAATGAACGTAGCTAACTCATAGGGTATAGGTCACTTAGTTATACTATGTTAGATTGAATCAATGAGCTCGGCATGGCCGGTGTTCTCTGGACCAAATTAGGATCCAAGAGACATGGAATATGGGAATAGAGGTAGATTAAGAGTAAATTCATATAGGCGATATTTTTTAGACAACTTTCGGAATATCCTCAACTTAGATAATACTTTTGTATGCTTAGATTGAACTATTGCTTTGATCGTCTTATTGAATGTTCTTGTTTGATTGTTGCCTTAGGATCATCATAATAGTGAAATATAAATGGCATTAATTGTCGTGGAATAATATGACGGCCCCTATTCGACTGTTCTTTGATATAGTACTGGAAACGCTTACGGAGGAGTACAAATGTATGGAAGTCAAGAACGACCAAAGGTAGTTATTTTGGATCGAATAACAAACGTATTACTTAGGTTTCCATTTGTAGCATGAATCATCCCTGTTTTGTTGCATCCCTAAGTAATGTTGATAACTCGTATTATCCGGCCGCCTAGACAGGTTGGCCCAACCTATTCCGGTGAGGATAACCCTCGTTTATAAGATTGTTTATTCAACAAACTATGCCATGATTCGGACATCTCTGACGACCAAGATTGGGGAATAGGATTCGAGGTTAACTGTCGGATAATGTGGGTGTACATTTGAGAGAACTTTCGGTGTATGCTTTAATATATTATGCAATCCACGTGACATTCTATTTGCCTGATTGTGGACACCTCCGCGTTAGCCCAATAGGAGGATTGTAGTAATAGCTCACATTAACTTACGAACCTATCTTCATTAGAACTCTCCATATTTAACAACTCCTTAACCACATCATAGTAGACAATCGCTTTAATTGCTGAACGCCCGAAGTAACCTCCACCTTTTAATTTAGTTTATTTTAATTCAGGATAGAAAACCCGAAACCAAAACCAACTCTTTTAACCCTAGCTAAATACATAAAAGTTTCTAAACCCCCTAGTTTCAATGTGTCGCGCTTTGAAGAACGATCCTAGGTCATACTTGTCCTTTACTAGCCCTTTGATTAGCATAACAGTAACCCTAGGCCCCAGCCTTTTAAATTTAAAACCCACTGCTGTGCCACGTCACGATTAGAAATTCCAACGACCGGTGCGTGGTGCAACACATTTTTGGCGCCGATGCCGGGGAGCGTCGGCAACCGATTTTAGGAAATCTGTAACTTTAGTGTTTAGCGATCCTTTTGAAAGATTAACATCAATCAAAAGTTATCTTATTGCCTTTAGGATTAGTTTAGTTTTAGTTAACCACTTTTAGCCAATTATGACAACACCTTACTTTGATTATACCAACCCCACACCAAATGAGTCATTAACCCAACTTTTAGTTGTTTCCTCACCTACAAACCACTTACCTTCCCCAAAACAATCTTTGTCAGATTTTATGTTTGAACAAAACGATATAAACAAAAGAGTGACCGGATTTCAAGATAACACTGACGCCATGATAAAAATTTCAGAAAAATTAATTTCTAACATGGAATCTATTTTGAAAAACTTAAGTTTTATTGAGGAAAGTACGTCGGTGATCACTAATGACACCACTCATCCACCAAGTGATGACGTGTTAATCGTGACTAGGGGAGGAAAAATAACCAAAGTTGATCCACCACCACCAGATAATACCCCCGAAAACACTTCTTTGCCCACACCTACACCTAGTGAAGACGTGTCAATTGACATCCCTGTCATAATACTTGACCCATCACCAGACAAAACTCCAGATAACGTACCTCGAACGAGAATACCTTATCCTGGTAGACTTAAAAAGGAAAAGCAAGAAGCCCAATTCGGTAAATATCTGGAAATATTTAAAAGCCTACACTTAAATGTTAGATTATTAGATGCTTTAGTATAAATGCCCTCGTGTGCTAAATTCTTTAAAGAACTCCTTTCAAACAAAGAAAAACTTAGGCAAATAGTTAGTTTACCCTTGAATGTTGAATGTTCATTAATTGTACAACCTGGTCTCCCACCTAAATTAGGTGATACTGGACGTTTTACTATACCATGTTTTCTCCAAGGAATTCAAATTAGTAACGCCTTAGCAGACCTAGGTGCTAGTGTTAATCTTATGCCTTATTCCCTCTATAAGAAATTAGGATTAGATGACCTATTACCTACTCGTATGACTATCCGATTAGCTGACAGATCAGTTAAACTCCCTCGAGGAATTGCTGAAGATGTCATGGTAAAAGTCGATAAGTTCGTTTTTCTAGTAGACTTTATTGTCATGGACATAGAGGGAGACACCCATATCCCGCTCATCCTAGGCAGACCATTCCTAAATACTGCCAAGGCTGTAATTGATGTTAACGAAAAATCTTTAAAATTGAGAGTTGGGAAAGAGGAGGTCACCTTTGATGTCGATCGATTAATGAAGCAACCTCTGGAAGAGGACCTTGGTTTGTGTGATAACATGCAGGACATTTTTTATGAACATCTCCACGAAGTACTAGCACTATCCAGCCAGGATCCGATACCCAACACCATAATCACCGTTCGGAAGCTGTATAATGAGGACCCTGGGCTGCATTCCACAATCACTTCACCAACAACATCCGACGAACTACTATTTCCGCTGTTTGAAAAGAAATTTCCTCGCACCGATGGCAAAACAATCCCTGTTCCATTAGGATGCGGTACACCGATACCTTGGCTAAAGAGAGATAAACCCATATTTAATGAACCAAACCCGTTTCCTTCGATTAGAGAAATCCTAGATTCATTCAAAGGAATGAGTATTGAGCCACCATCGTTTGAACTACAATTAGCCAACCAACCCGTATCACTACCATTTTCAAACCCAGAAATCACCAAAAACCAATCTTCATCCGCTCAGTTTCAAGAATTCCAATTCACTGACGACGGAGAAATCAGCATCTCCAGAAATCACGAAGCATCCTCATCATCAGTCAACAAATACGAGCTGAAGACGGACGAATTCTCAAATAAAACCAAGTGGGTTGAAATAGCATCAATCTCCACATCTGAACCCGAGACAGATGAAGCACCATTCCAAGCTAAATATGAAAAGCTGAATAGAGACGAGATAGCTAGAATGAAGCCGTCTATTGAAGAGCCACCAAACCTGGAATTAAAAGAACTACCACCTCACCTTGAATACGCTTACCTCCATGGGACATCACAACTCCTGGTGATAATATCAAAAGAGTTAAAACCCGAGGAGAAAGCTCAACTCATTGATGTTCTGAAATAGCACAAGAAGGCAATTGTATGGAAAATTTTCGACATACAAGGAATTAGTCCAAACTATTGCACGCACAAGAAACTATTGCACGCACAAGATCCTCATGGAGAACGATTTCAAACCATCTATACAAAGGTAGAGAAGGGTAAATCCTAAGATTCAGGACGTGGTCAAACAAGAGGTTATCAAACTCTTAGATGCTGGATTGATTTACCCAATATCCGACTCACCTTGGGTTAGCCCTGTTCAAGTCGTCCCAAAGAAAGGGGGAATGACGGTCATTACAAACGAAGAAAATGAGCTTATACTAACTCGGACGGTTACCGGATGGAGGGTTTGCATCGATTACCGGAAGTTAAACGAAGCAACTCGCAAAGATCACTTCCCTCTTACGTTTATTGACCAAATGCTTGAAAGGCTATCGGGGAACGAATTCTACTGTTTCCTTGACGGTTTTTCGGGATATTTCCAAATCTCGCTCGATCCGAAGGACCAGGAGAAGACAACGTTCACGTGCCCCTACGGAACATTCGCATACCAACGAATGCCATTTGGATTATGCAACGCACCTACAACATTTCAGATATGCATGGTTGCAATTTTCCATGACATGATTGAACAATGCATGGAAGTCTTTATGGACGATTTCTCTGTCTTTGGAGACTCCTTCGCATCATGTCTATCCAACCTCGATAGAATGCTCACCAAGTGTGAAGAATCAAATCTCGTGTTAAATTGGGAAAAGTGTCACTTTATGGTGAACGAAGGAATAGTTTTAGGACATCGAATATCAAAGTCAGGAATCGAAGTAGACAAAGCAAAAGTCGAAACCATTGCCAAACTTCCACCACCAACCAACGTCAAGGCCATTAGAAGCTTTCTAGGACATGCTGGGTTCTACCGCCGTTTTATCAAGGACTTCTCCAGGATTTCTCGACCTATAACCCACCTTCTTGGAAAGGACATCAAGTTTGTGTTTGACGAGAACTGCATGAAGGCTTTCAACTACCTGAAGAAGGAGCTAACCAATGCACCAATCATGGTCGCTCCAGATTGGAGCCTACCATTTGAGATCATGTGCGACGCTAGTGACTTCCCAGTCGGGGCAGTTCTAGGTCAAAGGAAGGATAATCACTTTCGACCAATCTATTACGCTAGCAAAACGCTTACAGACGCTCAAGAGAACTACACAACTACAGAAAAAGAGCTGCTAGCCGTAGTATTTGCCTTTGACAAATTTAGATCCTACCTAATATTGTCCAAAACAATAGTATACACGGATCACTCAGCTCTAAAATACCTCTTCAAGAAGCAAGACGCGAAGCCTAGATTGTTACGATGGATTCTACTCCTACAGGAATTCGACGTAGAGATAAAAGATAAGAAAGGAGCAGAAAATGTCGCCGCAGATCATTTAAGTCGACTTGAAAATCCGTCAATGGAACAACTTGCAGAAAGAGATATTAAAGATCGATTTCCAGAAGAGCAGTTAATGAGTTTAGGAGAACAAATGCAAGGTTCGCAATTCACTGACGATCCTTGGTTTGCAGACATTGCCAATTTCGTGGTTGGAGGGATCACAAGAAAAGGGATGATCTCATCGCGAAGACAAAAATTATTCCGCGACATCAAGCATTACTTTTGGGATGATCCATATTTGTTCAAGGTCTGTCCCGACCAAATAGTAAGAAGATGTGTCGATGGGAAGGAAGCCGAACACATACTCCACCAAAGCCATCACGGACCCACCGGAGGACATCATGCAGCTAATCTGATAGCAAAGAAAATATACAACTCAGGATTCTACTGGCCCACCATTTTCAGAGACGCACAAGACTTGGTGAAACGCTGCGATATTTGCCAAAGGTTTGGAAATATCACAACGCGTAACGAAATGCCGTTGACGAATATCCAAGCATGTGAAATATTTGACATATGGGGATTAGATTTCATGGGGCCATTTCCGAAATCTTACGGAAAAGAATACATTCTAGTGGCTGTCGATTACGTATCCAGATGGGCCGAAGCTCAAGCCTTTCCAACAAATGACTCAAGAGTCGTAACCAAGTTCATAAAACAGCTATTCTGTCTTTTTGGAACACCTCGAGCGATCATCAGTGATCGAGGCATGCACTTTTGCAATACTCAGTTTATGAAACTATTGCAACAATATGGTGTTACCCACAAGACCTCTACGGCCTATCACCCGCATACGAATGGGCAAGCAGAGATTAAAACCGTGCACTAAAAAGGATCTTAGAACGATCAGTTGGTCAACACAAGGAAAGATGGGTAGATAAGCTAGACGATGCTTTATGGGCATTCCGGACAGCTTATAAAATGCCATTAGGAACAACCCCCTATAGGCTCATTTATGGAAAGGCATGTCATCTACCGATTGAACTCGAATACAAAGCTTACTGGGCACTGAAGAACTGTAGTTTAGATCCTACAATAACGGGAACGCACCGAAAAATGCAACTGAACGAACTAGCAGAGTTAAGGGATCAAGCTTACGAAAGTTCCTACAAATTCAAGGAAAGAACCAAGTTGCTTCACGATTCGAAGCTCCGCCCCACACGCTTCAATCCAGGTGATAAAGTTCTACTCTTTAACTCCCGATTTAAGAAGTTTTCTGTTAAGTTCAAAACACGATGGAGCGGTCCATTCAAAATCTCTAAAGCATTTCCCTATGGTGCCGTCGAACTCGAGGCCCCAGACAGAAATTTCAAAGTAAACGGTCACCGTTTAAAACACTACGTAGAAGACTTACCCTCAACTGAGGAAGTCTATAACTACGAATCACCCTACTAGAATAGTAGAGTCAAGCTACGAGACTCGACAAACAAAGCGCCCTTGGGAGGCATCCCAAGCCTATCTTATATTTTCAGCATTAGTTTTCTTTTACTTTTATGTTTGATCTAATCCATTTTTTTCTATGCAGTACCTCGCCTTATAAAAGACTAATGATTATATTTAGACCATTAACCTTTTGAATTTTGCAGGATGAGTTCGCAGTCAGCCAGAGCACGAGCCCCCGGTCAGAGACGCTCAAGTGCCATGTTTCACTCACGGAGTTCATAACAGGGTAGTAGCATGAGGACCGTCAGGGGATCACAGTCACCGCCACCTCGATTGGATGAGATTTCGGCAGACTTGGTGGAGGTGCATGATGTGACTCAAAAAGTCATGTTTTTAAGTATGATATTCCACACTTTTTGGACACATCTTTAGTGAAAACATTCCAAAACAATCATTATTTACTAAAATTCACTAAAGTGCTCCAAATATAGGCGTTGCTACAAAAACCACTAAAAACGTCCAAATAACGAGCAAAACAGAGCGAATAAACAACCACCAATTCTCACACCCTCATTTACCTTATGATAAGCACATTATAACCTTATGATATGTTGTAATAGGTAAAAACGAGACGGGAGAATCAAGAATCATGCAAATTGGGTGAAGAACGGAGGAGATACGGCTTCTACGGATGGTTAAAAGTCATTTCAGCTATGCTTAAGTTACACACATCCAATTTTAGTGATATTGGCACCATTAGAAGAGTAACGGAATTTCGAGATCGTGGGCGAAAGAATCGGGTCAAACGGACGTCTAACGAAGGAGATACGGGTGTTTTAAGCAACGAAGAAAAGCCGAAACACCCCGTATACGGACTTGGCAAGCCGTATACGGCCCCACAAGACCGTATACGGCCTTTTAAGGCCATATACGGCCCTTCTAACCCCATATACGGTTTTGGCAAGGCTAGGGTCCATCCGGTCATCCTCCTTCATGCTTCGTTCGCTTGTACGATGTGCTTTGATGCTTATACGTATTTCTCCTTTGGCTCCAAGTTTGGCTTCAACTTTGGCTCCAATATTGGCTCCATGGCTTGCTCATTTGGCTCCAAGATATCTTTCTTTGGCTCCAAGTTGATCTTTGCCTATAAATAGAACCCATCACCTCCACATTTCACACACAATTCTACACCTCATTCTCACATTTCACTCTCTAGTTTAGATTCTCTCTCTAGCACTACTCTTAGGAGTTAGAGGAGAATTAGTCTTGTTTAGGTTCTCTCTCTATTCTCTCTCTCTAGTTTCTCTCTCTAGGGTTTAACCCTTGGAACTAGTGGGAAGGCTAGGGGAGAATCCTTTCCTTTTCTTTATTAGTTATGTAATTTAGTTAGTAGAAGCTAGCATTGTAATACTTGGATATTGTACGAAGAAATACAAGTTGTTATTCTGCTCGCAATTCGTATTGGTATCATCTATCATTTCTATTATTAATTTGTCATATTGTTCTTGTTTGATGTATGTGATTTATTAATATTAGAAATGTTTATTGTTATGCATTGTGAGTAGTGTGCTTGTATGTTTGTCATGATTTAAATAGTAGTGATGATGTTACTTCAAATATATGATATTGGGATAACATCATTATGAAACAACGGAGGTAATGTTATACGGCTTTCATTTGTATAGCGCCGGAAGCATCACTAATGTGTGGAGTACGGAACGTGGAAGCTATGAAAGTCGTGGGCACAATCCGTTGTGGAATAATGTTCCCGATTATTATATAATTGGGAGTTGTTATACTTTGTTATCTGTCTAAGCTTATCCTGAATATAGATCTAATGTCTCATCACCCTTTTCAGACTTTCACGTGACTGTTGCCCTTAGGATAGGACTTTACAAACCCTAATACTACGTAGATACAGTGATCTCCAGTTACAGTAGGAAGCTATGAACTTTCTGTAAAACGGCACAGTACTTCGTATATCGGTGGAAACACCACTGGTGGAGTACAAATACGTGGAAGCTAAGGAAATACTGTAGGACTGTTTCATCGTGAAATACCTAGAAGTGACCCTTCTAGAACTCGGGTCTTGGAATTAAAGCTGTGGAAATGCTCGATGCCCTGTACAGCGTTAATACACCAAGGTTTAAATACAGCTGTGGAAATGCCCAACGCACTGTACAACGTGAGTATACATTGAGTCAGGAACACTGTGGAAATGCCTAATTGCCCTGTACACCGTGAGTATTCCTAGCGATGAACGCCTGAATGTAAAGGAGGGTCTATGTTTATGATGGTAGAATATATGCTTTAATGAATGAATACAGAGTTCTGTCAAGAGAGCTTAATGCTCCATAAACATTGCTTAACTCTACAATACCGATAGTTTAGAATAACAACGGTTAACAACCAGTACACAGTTAGATAATAACTGTCACACCCCCAAAATCGGTAATTGTGTTTATTTAAATGTTTAGCGGAAGCAAGTTATAATTTAGCGGAAGCATTTTGTTTAAACAGTTTAACAACGGGGGTGATGACGTTACAATTGTGCATTCATCGTATCAGAGCATATGATCATACAGAACATAATATATTAAGGATGCCAGTTAAATAGTTATTACAAAAGTAGTACGACTGTGTAAGTCGTACAGTAGTAATAAAGTTTAAAACATTTAAGTTTTACAATACATATGTTAAAATAAGATTTCATGAGTATAACTGCAATGTCTGCAGTAATACAGAGGAAATCCTCAAAAGCTGTCCCATAAAGTATGGCATCCTAAGTAGTCCAGGGTTGTCATCCTGAATGCATGCGATCCTTACTTACATAGCTAATTTCCTGTAAAACATAGAAAGAAAGTCGTCAACAAATATGTTGAGTGAATTCACAGGTTTTGTATAAATAGGTGGTATGTTAAACCATTTATGTTTAAATTATTGAAATGTTATTCAATAAATAAAGGTTTGTAGGTTTTGCAAATTATAAGATGATAGGGATAGTTACCCTAAAATATAGTTTTATGTGGGTTGTTACCCAAATCATATGTCTGGTTGTTTACCAGAATATAATTATAATCAGTACATATACTGAAATAAAGCAGTTGTAGGATATGTTCATCCTAAATAATAAGTGTGGGAATGCTTAGACTATAATCCCCTGAAAGGTGAGCTAAACCTCGCAGGTTAAAGTAACACGACCTATGTGACAACCGTCAATTTAGGACTATAATTTAGTGCCTAATAAAGTTTTAATACATGTAATTAGTTCTGTGTTAGGCTAATTAATGTATCAATTATTATATATATATATTGTTGAATATATATCTACAATTATGCGGTTTGTTTAAATCGTACGAATCTCAAATCGAATGAATTTCGATACAATAAATACGGACGTTGGTGACCAACTTTTATTAAATAACGATTTTATGTCAAAAGTATTATTATTATAATACTTCGTATTCATTCGTACCGTACAATCAGAAAGTTACACAATTTAAAATGTAAAACGCGCAAACAAATTAACTTACCTTTTTATAATTCAAATATAATGTGATTAGTAAAATATCTAAATAAAATATGGCGTAATAAATTGTATTTTAAAATGTTCCAATCAATATTTAAAATAATTATTTAACGTTTAAACGACGGAGCAAACGAACACCGCACGGAGCGGGAACGCGGGGCGAAAATGGGGATTTAACCCCCACTTCCACCCACTTTCTTTCATTTCTCTTTTTCTCTACCTCTCTCCTCTCTTATTTCTCTCAACTAAACCAACACCAAAATCAACGAAAAACGCAAAATAAACCTACTAAACGACCTCGGATCTTCAAGCCCCTTTTGAATAAACGACCACCACGCGACGATCTACACTCCTACCTTTCCGGAATTTCATTTCGGCGATTTGTAAGTTTCCGACACGACTCCGAAAACTCTCGTTTTTAAGTTTTATAACTTGCTAGTTGTTTGTATAACCTTGTAATGTCCTAAGATGGGTTGGGTAAAAATATTAGGCCGATCGATGGCCGGAAAACGCGTTTTTGGAGTTGAAACTCCGATCAGACTCCGTACGTCGCATTTGGCCTGGAGCAAATGCGACGCAGCGACCTACGTCGCACTATATCCCCAACGTCGCATATAGCGACGCAGCGACCTACGTCGCACTATAACCCCAACGTCGCACTTAGCGACGCAGACCCTTACGTCGCAGAAATCAACTACGTCGCCTATAGCGACGTCACGTACAACGTCGCATTAAATTGCGAAAGTCGCACATAGCGACGTCATGCCCAACGTCGCAGTCCGGATCTGCGACGTAGCACCCTACGTCGCACAAAACAGAATCTTCAAACCTCAAAATTTTGAAGTCAAAGTTACTGTTCAAAAAAAGTCAAATTTACTGTAGCAGTACTGTAGCAGTACTGTAGCAAAGTCAACATTTTAGAATTATTATTATTTCAACTAAATCACCAACGGGCCGTACACATTTTCAAATACACAATTGAATCAACTAAGTCATAGTAACTTAGATAATTCAATCAAACAAGTCGTTGTAACTTGTATCAACTTATTCCAAACAAGTCGTAGTAACTTGTAACAAAACAATCAACCAAATCGGGGTAATTTGGACATCAAGTTAAGCAAACAATTTCAATGGTAGTCTTTCGAGATACCGGTATAATTAATGACAATTTAAGTGTCGTGGACACATTCAGGTTTCAAGCCTTTGGACACCAACTCACAGCTAATTACTTCAAGTTTATTAAGTTAAACACTTCAAGAACCAGGTGAGTTTCATGGCCCCATTTTCACTACTTTTACTAGGGGTGTGATATTACTACTTCATTTTGTTTTACAAGTAGAACGCAAGTGCCAAACTTCAAATACTACATGAGTTTCAAGCTAATCAATTTAAAGTCCTCCATAGCATAGTCTCTAGTATTTATAGCGTGAATGTTAGTATATGATATCATATGGGATTGACAATCCTCATCCGGGTTAGCACGCACTAACCGGTCAAACGGATGTATTAGCATTTGGGAAGACGAGTGTTGATTAGGCACTCGTAGGAGGCATTTCAAGTTAGGTTTCCTTAATTGGGCCTGACAAATCAAGTTAAGCTCAGACTATGTGCTCATGGACAGTATAACTTTTATTTTGCTTAATTGCATTTTAAATTCAATATAAATCTTGCGGTTCTGACAACTATACATTGACATACAAACCTGTGAGCTCACCAGTGTTTTCGCTGACCCATTTTAGTATTTATCACAGGTACACAACAGTAGGTTGACTGCACAAGCAGGGATTATTAGCTCGAGTCAGCATACATACAACTAGAGATTGGACTGCATTATTATATTTTGTAAAAGTAATTATGCTATGTAATCTCTCAATTTCAGGAAACGAGCTAATGTAACAATATTTTGATGTAAACATTTACTTTATCTATACAAGTTTAAATCGACGCATATAGTGGTCGTTCATTATATCTTGTGTGCTTTGTATATTGATTAGTGACACCCAATTCAAGCTTCCTCAAATCATAAAATTTGGGGGTGCCACAGATTGGTATCAGAGCCTAAGGTTATAGTGAACTAGGTTGCATTTAGTGGGCCTAGACTATGACCGTTAGGCAGTATTCCTTATTAGTTATGACTAGTTCAGGGATTACATCATACGACTTTAATTTAACATAGCCTGATCAACTATGTACAATTAAAGAAAGATGATGTGAAATCTGAAAGAGTTATATTGAACAGGAATGCATTAGTTGACTCTGACCTCGAGAGAAACGGGACTCAAAACACGTCTGTGCTAGACACTCAATAGGTTATTATGTGATATACATATATTTACATGAATAGACCTCATTACAACTTTAGGCTATATTATATTATATGAATATAGGCCTCTTTCTTTCCAACGTTTTGTCTCGGAATGACAAACACACCACTAGTTCATCATACTCGAACTAGTATCTTATTTCATTCCTTGTTCTTTCTTACTCAGCATCATGCCTCCACGTCGTCAAATTACCCTTAGCGAAGCTGAGATCGCGGGAATCATTGCCCGCAGTGTGACCGAAGCCTTGGCTACCCGAACACCACCCGGTAGCGAGGACACAGCAACCAATACTCCACCACCCAAACCCTGCTCCTATAAGGACTTTCTTAGCTGTAAACCGCTATATTTCAAGGGCACGGAAGGTGCCATTGGCTTGATCCGTTCGATTGAGCGCATGGAATCTGTTTTCAGTCTCTGCGACTGCACTGAGAACAACAAGGTCAAATTCGCTGCTTACACCTTTCAGGAAGGTGCACTCACGTGGTGGAAAACCCACGCAAACTCCGTAGGCCTTGAGGTTGCAAACCGACTTCCTTGGACCGAACTGAAAAAGAAACTGACAGAGAAATACTGTCCTGAAGAGGAATTGCACAGGCTGGAAGAAGAATTCTGGCATCTGGAGGTGCAGGGAAATGATGTCGCTGATTATACCACCAAATTTCAGCAGTTTGCTTTACTATGCCCAGGCTTGGTTGAACCAGAAAGTAAGGGCATTAAGAAATACATTCGTGGACTTCCCGAGAACATTCAGGGGAACGTCGCCTCATCCAAACCAACAACTACTGAGAGTGCCATTCGATTGGCCCACGAACTCATGGCTCTAGTTGTCAGCCGTGAGACCTCCAACACCTCATCCCCTAACAACAACAAACGCAAATCCACTGAACACCACCACAACTCCAACAAGAAAAACAACGCCATCCAAGTCTACAACACCAACTCTGAAACCACCCGCAACTACACCGGGGACAGACCTTATTGTCCCAAGTGTAACTACCACCATTTTGGTCAGTGCGGTACTCCTTGCAACAACTGCAGGAGGCAAGGGCATTTGACTAAAGATTGCCGAGCTCCCAAATCCAACAACAACCCCTCTGACAGAAATACCCGACAACCTAAGTCCTGCTACGAATGTGGAAACCCAGGACACTTCAGGGATTCTTGCCCAAAGTTGAAGAACAAGGGCAACAACAACAACCACCGCAACAACAACAATGCCAAAAGTACCGCTTTCGTGATCAACTCAGGGGACGCCCGTCTGGACCCGAATGTGGTCACGGGTATGTTCCTCCTCAACAATTTAACTGCTTCCATACTGTTTGATACTGGTGCCGATAGGAGTTTTATTTCTGATGAATTTTGTCCTCTACTTGACATTACACCTGTTGCTTTAGACGTTAAGTACACTGTAGAGCTAGCAAATGGCAAATTGATAGAAACCGATAATGTGATACCTAATTGCACTTTAAATCTAGCCGACGAAACCTTCTCCATAGATCTTATGCCTATTGAAATAGGGAGTTTCGATGTCATCGTAGGCATGGACTGGTTATCCAAACATCGCGCCGAAATCTTTTGCTATGACAAAGTTGTTCGCATACCTCTCGCAGTCGGTAGAACCCTAATCATACAGGGGGAGACCGGTGGGACGAGGCTTAACATCATATCTTGTCTTAAGACCCGAAAATTTCTGAGAAAGGGTTATCCAGCAATCCTCGCACACATCATGGAGAAAAAGTCGGAGGAGAAGCGACTTGAGGATGTTCCAATTGTTCGAGACTTTCCAGAAGTCTTTCCTGAAGAACTACCTGGTCTACCACCACCAAGACAGGTTGAGTTCTCAATCGATCTTGTACCAGGTGCTGCGCCGGTGGCCCGAGCACCATACCGTTTAGCTCCATCCGAACTTCAGGAGCTGTCCACCCAATTACAGGAACTCCTGGAACGAGGATTTATCAGGCCGAGTTCTTCACCTTGGGGAGCTCCGGTCCTATTTGTTAAGAAGAAAGATGGTTCTTTTCGAATGTGTATCGACTATCGAGAGTTGAACAAGTTAACTGTCAAGAACCGGTATCCACTTCCTCGAATCGATGATTTGTTCGACCAACTTCAAGGGTCGAGTTGTTATTCAAAGATTGATCTCCGATCCGGTTATCACCAATTGCGTGTTCGCGATGCCGATATTCCAAAAACCGCTTTCAGAACCCGTTACGGGCATTACGAATTCCAAGTGATGCCATTCGGCCTAACCAATGCACCGGCTGTATTCATGTACCTTATGAATCGGGTGTGTAAACCTTACCTTGATAAGTTTGTCATTGTCTTCATTGATGACATCCTCATATACTCACGAAGCAAAGAAGAGCATGCGCAACACCTCAAAACCATCCTTGAACTACCTAAACACGAGGAGCTCTATGCCAAGTTCTCTAAGTGTGAGTTCTGGATCAAAACCGTTCAATTCCTTGGCCACGTGATTGACAGTCAGGGGATTCACGTTGACCCGTCAAAAATCGAGGCTATCAAAGACTGGCAATCGCCAACCACTCCGACCGAAGTACGGCAGTTTTTAGGACTGGCCGGATACTATCGACGCTTCATTGAAAATTTCTCCAAGATAGCCATACCACTCACGACGTTGACCCAGAAAGACAAAAAGTTTGACTGGACTGATAAACAAGAATCGGCATTCCAACTCTTAAAACAAAAGCTTTGCAGTGCTCCTATCCTATCTTTACCCGAAGGCACCGATGACTTCGTGGTATACTGCGATGCTTCTCATCAAGGTCTCGGTTGTGTGCTCATGCAACGAGACAAAGTCATAGCTTATGCTTCTCGACAGCTCAAGATTCATGAAAAGAATTACACCACCCACGACCTCGAGCTAGGAGCTGTCGTTTTTGCCCTAAAAATCTGGAGACATTACCTTTACGGTACCAGATGTACAATCTTTACCGACAATAAAAGCCTTCAACACATATTCGATCAGAAGGATCTCAACATGAGGCAACGTCGATGGGTAGAGTTGCTTACCGATTACGACTGCGAACTCAAATATCATCCCGGCAAAGCAAATGTTGTTGCTGATGCCCTCAGTCGAAAAGAGCGAGTGAAACCACTTCGGGTTCGAGCCCTCAGTATGACCATTCACAACAATTTAAACATTCAAATCCTCACTGCTCAACTCGAAGCCTTAAAACCCGAAAATGTCAAAGATGAAGCCTTGCGGGGCATGGATAAACAATTCGAAATCAGACCTAACGGGATTAGGTATTTCTCAAACCGAATCTGGTTGCCAAAAATTGGGAACCTACGAGACTTGGTGATGGATGAAGCTCACAAGTCTAAATATTCTATCCATCCGGGATCCGATAAAATGTACCACGGTATCAAGGACTTCTACTGGTGGCCGAACATGAAAGCCGAAATCGCCACCTATGTCAGCAAATGCCTTACTTGCTCCAAAGTCAAAATTGAATATCAAAAACCTTCTGGTTTACTTCAACAACCCAGTCTTCCTGAATGGAAATGGGAACAAATTGCCATGGACTTCATAACCAAACTACCCAAAACCTCGAACGGTTGCGATTCCATTTGGGTGATCGTGGATCGTCTCACCAAATCTGCTCACTTCCTGGCAATCAAGGAATCCGACAAAATGGAACGCCTCACCAACATTTATCTGAAGGAAATCGTGATCAAACACGGTGTTCCAATCTCAATTATCTCCGATAGAGATAGTCGTTTTACTTCACAATTTTGGCAATCACTTCAAAAATCCCTGGGTACTCGACTTGATATGAGTACCGCATTCCATCCTCAAACAGACGGTCAAAGTGAACGAACCATTCAAACACTTGAAGACATGCTACGGGCCTGCGTAGTAGACTTCGGTGTAAACTGGGAAAAACATCTACCATTGTGCGAGTTCTCGTACAACAACAGTTATCATACCAGCATCAAAGCTGCACCCTTCGAGGCACTGTACGGTCGTAAGTGCCGGTCACCTATCTGTTGGACTGAAGTTAGGGATAGCCAACTCACAGGTCCAGAAATCATTCACGAGACGACCGAGAGAATCGTAGAAATTCAAAACAAACTCAAAGCCGCGCGTGATCGTCAGAAAAGTTATGCTGATGTGAGACGCAAGCCACTCGAGTTCCAGGTTGGGGATCGAGTTCTACTCAAAGTATCGCCTTGGAAAGGCGTAATCCGATTTGGCAAACGAGGGAAGTTGAATCCCAGATACATTGGACCATTCGAGATCCTTGAAAAGATTGGTCCAGTGGCTTATCGATTGCAGCTGCCATCTGAACTCAGCAGCGTGCATCCCACATTTCATGTTTCAAATCTGAAGAAATGTCTGTCTGATGAGACACTTATCATTCCACTCGATGAAATTCGAGTTGACGAGAAACTTCACTTTGTTGAGGAACCCGCCGAGATCATGGACCGTGAGGTCAAACAACTTAAACAAAGTCGTATTCCCATTGTCAAGGTTAGGTGGAATTCGCGGCGCGGTCCGGAATTTACCTGGGAACGGGAGGACCAAATGCGACTCAAGTATCCTCAACTCTTCACTGATTCAACGTCAAACACAACTTCAACATAAATTTCGGGACGAAATTCTTCTAACAGGGGGAGAATGTGACAACCGTCAATTTAGGACTATAATTTAGTGCCTAATAAAGTTTTAATACATGTAATTAGTTCTGTGTTAGGCTAATTAATGTATCAATTATTATATATATATTGTTGAATATATATCTACAATTATGCGGTTTGTTTAAATCGTACGAATCTCAAATCGAATGAATTTCGATACAATAAATACGGACGTTGGTGACCAACTTTTATTAAATAACGATTTTATGTCAAAAGTATTATTATTATAATACTTCGTATTCATTCGTACCGTACAATCAGAAAGTTACACAATTTAAAATGTAAAACGCGCAAACAAATTAACTTACCTTTTTATAATTCAAATATAATGTGATTAGTAAAATATCTAAATAAAATATGGCGTAATAAATTGTATTTTAAAATGTTCCAATCAATATTTAAAATAATTATTTAACGTTTAAACGACGGAGCAAACGAACACCGCACGGAGCGGGAACGCGGGGCGAAAATGGGGATTTAACCCCCACTTCCACCCACTTTCTTTCATTTCTCTTTTTCTCTACCTCTCTCCTCTCTTATTTCTCTCAACTAAACCAACACCAAAATCAACGAAAAACGCAAAATAAACCTACTAAACGACCTCGGATCTTCAAGCCCCTTTTGAATAAACGACCACCACGCGACGATCTACACTCCTACCTTTCCGGAATTTCATTTCGGCGATTTGTAAGTTTCCGACACGACTCCGAAAACTCTCGTTTTTAAGTTTTATAACTTGCTAGTTGTTTGTATAACCTTGTAATGTCCTAAGATGGGTTGGGTAAAAATATTAGGCCGATCGATGGCCGGAAAACGCGTTTTTGGAGTTGAAACTCCGATCAGACTCCGTACGTCGCATTTGGCCTGGAGCAAATGCGACGCAGCGACCTACGTCGCACTATATCCCCAACGTCGCATATAGCGACGCAGCGACCTACGTCGCACTATAACCCCAACGTCGCACTTAGCGACGCAGACCCTTACGTCGCAGAAATCAACTACGTCGCCTATAGCGACGTCACGTACAACGTCGCATTAAATTGCGAAAGTCGCACATAGCGACGTCATGCCCAACGTCGCAGTCCGGATCTGCGACGTAGCACCCTACGTCGCACAAAACAGAATCTTCAAACCTCAAAATTTTGAAGTCAAAGTTACTGTTCAAAAAAAGTCAAATTTACTGTAGCAGTACTGTAGCAGTACTGTAGCAAAGTCAACATTTTAGAATTATTATTATTTCAACTAAATCACCAACGGGCCGTACACATTTTCAAATACACAATTGAATCAACTAAGTCATAGTAACTTAGATAATTCAATCAAACAAGTCGTTGTAACTTGTATCAACTTATTCCAAACAAGTCGTAGTAACTTGTAACAAAACAATCAACCAAATCGGGGTAATTTGGACATCAAGTTAAGCAAACAATTTCAATGGTAGTCTTTCGAGATACCGGTATAATTAATGACAATTTAAGTGTCGTGGACACATTCAGGTTTCAAGCCTTTGGACACCAACTCACAGCTAATTACTTCAAGTTTATTAAGTTAAACACTTCAAGAACCAGGTGAGTTTCATGGCCCCATTTTCACTACTTTTACTAGGGGTGTGATATTACTACTTCATTTTGTTTTACAAGTAGAACGCAAGTGCCAAACTTCAAATACTACATGAGTTTCAAGCTAATCAATTTAAAGTCCTCCATAGCATAGTCTCTAGTATTTATAGCGTGAATGTTAGTATATGATATCATATGGGATTGACAATCCTCATCCGGGTTAGCACGCACTAACCGGTCAAACGGATGTATTAGCATTTGGGAAGACGAGTGTTGATTAGGCACTCGTAGGAGGCATTTCAAGTTAGGTTTCCTTAATTGGGCCTGACAAATCAAGTTAAGCTCAGACTATGTGCTCATGGACAGTATAACTTTTATTTTGCTTAATTGCATTTTAAATTCAATATAAATCTTGCGGTTCTGACAACTATACATTGACATACAAACCTGTGAGCTCACCAGCGTTTTCGCTGACCCATTTTAGTATTTATCACAGGTACACAACAGTAGGTTGACTGCACAAGCAGGGATTATTAGCTCGAGTCAGCATACATACAACTAGAGATTGGACTGCATTATTATATTTTGTAAAAGTAATTATGCTATGTAATCTCTCAATTTCAGGAAACGAGCTAATGTAACAATATTTTGATGTAAACATTTACTTTATCTATACAAGTTTAAATCGACGCATATAGTGGTCGTTCATTATATCTTGTGTGCTTTGTATATTGATTAGTGACACCCAATTCAAGCTTCCGCAAATCATAAAATTTGGGGGTGCCACAACCTAACCCTATAACCAAACCACAACCAAAACTTATGTTTCTTGCCTGAAGGACAGTTAAGTATACGCTCCATCCACAGGAGGGTCGTCACGGCAATAGTACTATTCGTATACTCAGTGGCTAGAGTCACCTAGCTAATGGTTATAGTCTGCATGACATAAGGTCTTTCATGCACACATCTCAAGTCTGGTCTGTACTAGGATTTGTTGTCTAATTCCCAAAACAGTTGTGAAATAATATTTCATGTCAAACAGTTGTATAAAGCAATAAAGCATTTATATAAATTTGCTACATGTGTTTGCATGCAGTTTCTATGTTTACACCCCTATGTTTAAAAGCATAAAACATTTGTAAAGTAGGGGCTGTGAACTCACAGTAGTTTTGCTCGGTAGGAAAGCTAGCAGCCAAACAGATATTTGCCCAAGGTATGTTAACCTATACAATAAATATATTAACATAAGTACGTTTGATTTGTTTTAATCACTTATGTTAACAGTTTGTTCGTTTGAAGAAATGGTTGATTTCTTAATAATTTAAGTCGTTGTATTTGTTGGTGACATTGAGTAGAAATATTGTTATTATTTCTTTCATCGTATACTTGGTCAAGTATATAAATCAATGTGTAATTGTCTATTTAACGGAAGGTCGTTTTGTTTCCATTTGTACATATACTTTGTATATAGTTGTTCGTATAATTTGAACGTTATTCAAATATCATTGTTTGTACATATATTTGTTTTATATATGTATTCGTATGTAAATATACTTGTTGTAAATTATTAAGTTGTACGTTTGTTAAACGTGAACTTCATTGTGTATATATATATTTGTGAATATATATTTTTAATTGTCATATGTATATATGTTAAATAAATACATTGTTTATGTATATCAAAATATATAAGTTTTCATTTGTTTAAGAAAACGTATACGTTTGTGTCTATATATATCGTGTGTCCTCGAATATATATATATATATATATATATATATATATCTTGTAATACGTTGCTTCGTATTTATAACGTGTCGAGTTTTATTTGTTATATAAAACTTGATAATATCCTTATTCTGCTTAATAAATGTCATTTGCCTTTAGTATTGTTACGTTTGTTTAATACGTGTTAAAAGTCTAAATGTCCCGATTGTGAAATCGTTTTTCCCAAAACGTATAATTTACAAAGTTCGTATATGTATATATGTCATATATGTATTTATTCATATATCGTTTGTTCGTACGAAATAATTAAGTCCAATGTTCGCGTCTCGGATATATCACATTATTGTTTTATTAATGGTTTACAATGTCTCGTAAATGTATCGTATAAATGGAATCGTTAACGGAAACGTTTATGTTTTAAAATAAAAGTCAGATTGTTGACCAGGCTCGGGAATCCGCCGGATTTAAAAGAATCCGCCGGATTCAAGTCAAAAGTCGGAATACGCCGGATTCGAGTGAATCCGCCGTATTCAATTAATTTCGGAGGAATCCGCCGGATTAAATCGAATACGCCGGATTCGTTTGTGTTCATCAGATAGTTCGTGCGAAGCTTTGGAATACGCCGGATTCATTTGAATCCGCCGTATTCACCCGTGTCTTTTACTCGTTCATCGTTTTAGCCGAAGGTTTGTGTGCGGGTCGGACACGGGAATCCGCCGGATTCCCTTGAATCCGCCGGATTCGTTTGGTTTTCGGTGGGAATACGCCGGATTCAAAGGAATCCGCCGTATTCGTGGCTCGTTTACAAACTCTGTTCGCGTCTGGTATTACATATACACAAGTTTATTTGGCTCAAATCCTTTACACAATGTCACCAAATGTTTATAACAAGTTTACATGTTGTTTTTATAAGTTATTACCTCATTTTAACAAGTTTAAGTATAACGATTTTAGTTTTAAAGTTTTGGGTTTTATAAACTCATTTTCAAGATACATCAAGAATCAACAATTTGATGTGTTATATGTTTAGATTATGATGAATAAACATGTTAGATGACGAAATTAAAGTAAAGAAATCAAAAAGGAGGATGTTTCCTTACAAAGAAAAATGGTGAGAATGATGAAACGAAGAAGATGATGATGATGATGATATGTTCCTGGTTCCACTTTTGCTTCCTGATGTTGTTGCAGATGAAGAAGAAATTGAAATGGAATAATGGATGATGAATTATTGGTGTGGGTGTGAGTTTGTTGATCAGAGAAAGAAGAACGGAGGGAGTAATATAATTTAAACGAGTATGGGTTATTTACAGAGCCGGTCTCCTCAATTATTTGAGTTTGGTGGCCGGTTTGTGTACTACAATTTCGAGTACGGGTATAATTATAGCAATATAAAAATAAACATTTTATATTTTTATTTTGTAGGTGTTCTCCTGGTTCGTAATTTATAATCAGAATAATGATATTATCATTATTTTAAAACGTTGTACAATTTTGTACATTTTACTGCGCACAGTTAATTGAGCGCAAAATTTCAGTTAATTTAGGATTTCATATTTTGAGGTAATGTTCTAAATGTTATCGAATGAACTAGAAAATTTGCCTTTTTATGATTTGACGTCGTATGCGCGTTTTAGAATTATTTCTGTTCGTGTTATAATACGTTTTATGTTAAACGTAAAATTAGACCTTTATATCTATATGTTATAGATATATAAATACTCGTAATTAATAATTATATTATTAATTATTTTTGTATCACGAAACTTTTGTCATTTATTTTTGTCGGGTTCGTTCCGATACGTTTGTACGTAATTATAGTTAATTACATATTTTGTAATACTTTTTGTTTAAAAGTATTGGGCTTGCTAGGCTTACACCATGACAAAAGTTTTGTTAAAACTAAACCAGGAAATTAGCATAGTAATGCACATGCATATTATTTAATTAATACCTAATTTGGAGAGTTATCACATTCTCCCCCTGTTAGGGAAATCTCGTCCCGAGATTTAATTTGTGTCGTGATTCGTGGTCACGGGTTCAAATAGGTGGGGATACTTCTTTCGCATTTCATCCTCGCGTTCCCAGGTGAACTCTGGGCCTCTTTTTGAATTCCATCGAATTTTGACAAGCTTGATCCGACTGTTGCGGAGTTTCTGCGTTTTCGTATCCATTACTTCAAGCGGTTCCTCCACGAAGTTGAGTTTTGCGTCGACGTAGATTTCGTCAGGAGGTATGATTAACGCTTCGTCAGATAGACACTTCTTAAGATTACTCACGTGAAACGTGTCGTGAATATTACTAAGTTCTTGCGGCAGTTTAAGCTTATAAGCTACAGGACCAATCCTTTCTAGGATCTCAAAAGGTCCAATGTAACGTGGGTTCAGTTTGCCGCGTTTTCCAAATCGCACAACTCCTTTCCAAGGAGATACCTTGAGTAGGACTCTGTCACCTACTTGAAATTCCAAAGGTTTACGTCTATTGTCTGCATAACTCTTTTGTCGGTCTCGTGCCATTTTTAATCGATTAAGCACTTGAGATATCTTGTCCGTTGTCTCTTGGACTATCTCAGGACCTGATAACTGTCTGTCATCCATCTCTGCCCAACAGAGTGGGGATCGGCACTTGCGTCCGTACAACGCCTCAAAAGGTGCCATTTGGATGCTCGTATGATAACTATTGTTGTATGAGAATTCGGCTAAAGGGAGATGAACATCCCAGTTTCCTCCAAAATCAATCACGCAGGCTCGTAGCAAGTCCTCAAGCGTTTGAATGGTTCGCTCGCTTTGACCATCAGTTTGCGGATGGTAGGCGGTACTCATGTCGAGTCTAGTGCCTAATGCTTGTTGCAGTGTTTGCCAGAAGCGAGAGGTGAAACGTGCATCTCTATCAGAGATGATAGATAATGGAACTCCATATCTAGAAAGAACTTCTTTTATGTAGACTCTAGCCAGCTTTTCCATCTTATCTGTCTCTTTGATGGCTAGAAAGTGAGATGATTTTGTCAGTCGGTCGATAATCACCCATATGGAGTCCATTCCAGATGATGTTTTCGGTAGTTTCGTGATGAAATCCATCGTGATGTGTTCCCATTTCCATTTGGGCAACTCTGGTTGTTGCAAAAGTCCGGATGGCTTTTGGTACTCAGTCTTAACTTTTGCACAAGTCAGACATCTACTAACATAGGTGGCAATGTCTCTTTTCATGCCAGGCCACCAGTAAAATCCTTTCAGATCGTGATACATCTTATCTGCACCAGGATGTATCGAATAATTGGACTTATGAGCTTCGTCCAATACTAGGCTACGTAGCTCATCAACACAAGGAATCCAAATTCGATTCATGAAGTACAATACTCCATTTTCCTTAGACTCCAGTTGCTTCTCCATCCCTTTGAGGGATTCGTCCTTCATACGTTCTGGAGTAAAGGCTGCTTGTTGAGCATCACGAATTTGGGAAATCAGATCCAAGTGGATTGTCAGTCCTAACGCTCGAACTCTTCGAGGTTTCACTCTTTCCTTACGACTCAAGGCATCCGCTACTACATTAGCTTTGCCTGGATGGTACTTGATTTCACAGTCGTAATCATTCAATAATTCAATCCAACGTCTCTGTCTCATGTTGAGTTCCTTCTGATCAAATATATGTTGGAGACTTTTGTGATCGGTAAAGATCGTACACTTTGTACCGTATAGATAGTGTCTCCAAATCTTAAGTGCAAAAACGACTGCTCCCAGCTCTAAGTCATGCGTCGTATAGTTCTTCTCGTGAATCTTCAATTGACGAGACGCATATGCAATGACCTTGTCGTTTTGCATCAACACGCAACCTAATCCTTGATGTGAAGCATCACAGTAGACAACAAAGTTTTCTACTCCTTCTGGTAAGGATAGGATAGGTGCGGTGCTCAATTTCTCTTTCAGCATTTGAAAAGCATTCTCTTGCTTCTCGCCCCAATCAAACTTCTTGTCTTTTTGCGTTAGGGCGGTAAGTGGCTGAGCTATCTTCGAGAAATTCCCAATGAACCTTCGGTAGTAACCGGCTAACCCAAGAAATTGTCGTATCTCAGTTGGGGTCTTTGGGGCTTCCCAATTCTTAATCGCCTCAATTTTGGATGGGTCCACGTGAATTCCTTTGTTATTGATCACGTGACCCAGGAAATGAACCTCACGCATCCAAAACTCGCATTTAGAGAACTTTGCATAAAGCTTCTCTTCCTCCAGTAATTCAAGAATCAGCCTCAGATGTCGTTCATGGTCTTCCTTCGTTCTTGAGTATATCAAGATATCGTCAATGAACACTATGACGAACTTATCCAAGTAAGGTTTACATACTCTATTCATTAGATCCATGAACACTGCTGGCGCATTCGTTAGCCCAAACGGCATAACCAGGAACTCGTAATGACCATATCGAGTCCTAAACGCAGTCTTAGGGATATCTTCATCCCGTACCTTCAGTTGATGGTAACCCGATCTCAAGTCGATCTTTGAGTAATAACTTGACCCTTGCAGCTGGTCAAACAAATCATCGATGCGTGGCAATGGGTATCGGTTCTTGATCGTCACTTTGTTCAGTTCTCGATAATCGATACACATCCGCATTGATCCATCCTTCTTTTTGACAAACAACACTGGAGCTCCCCACGGTGAAAAGCTCGGTCGGATGAATCCCAAATCCAACAGTTCTTGTAACTGTGCAGACAGTTCCTGCATTTCTGATGGAGCTAAACGGTAAGGCGCACGAGCAATCGGTGCAGCTCCCGGCACTAGGTCGATATGAAATTCAACCTGCCGTGGAGGTGGTAACCCTGGTAGCTCGTCAGGAAATACTCCTGGGTATTCGCGTACTACGGCCACGTCGTCTATGCGTCGCTCCTCGGGTTTCTTATCTACAACATGTACCAAAAATGCTTGGTACCCTTTTCGTAGATACTTATTTGCCTTCATGCATGTAATCGTTTTCACCGCACGATTACTCTTTTCTCCTTGAACCATCAACATTTCTCCTGACGGTAAAGGTAACCGTACAATTTTCTCATGACAGATAATCTCTGCGCGGTTTAGTGACAACCAATCCATACCAACCACTATATCGAAGCTCCCTAGTTCTACCGGTAGTAAGTCTATTTTGAAAGAATGACCTTCTAATGTTAAGGAACATCCTGGTACTATTTCTCCTGATTCAATCAACTTACCATCGGCTAGCTCTACAGTATATTTGTTATCTAGCTTAAGGGATTCGATCTCTAATAGTGGTCTAAATTCAGTGGACACAAAGCTTAAATCAGCACCAGAATCAAATAACACAGAAGCAAAGTGGTTGTTTACAAGAAACGTACCAGTGACTGTGTTAGGATCCTGACGTGCCTCTGGTGCTCCTAACATGAACACGCGTCCACGAGCTGGCTGATTGTTGTTGTTGTTAGCATTGTTGTTGTTGGCTCGGTTGTTGTTGTTTCCACGGTTGTTTCCATTGTTGTTGCGGTTGCGAGCGTTGTTGGCGTTACGGTTTTGGTTATTGAGTCGAGGGCATCGGTTTCGATAGTGCCTCGTGTCGCCACACTCAAAACATCCTTGGTTCTGGCGAACAGTGTTTCCCTTAGGGGTAGGGTTTACCTTACAGTTTTGGGTTTTGTGACCCCATCCCTTACAGCTGTCGCAAAACCAGCACTCACCCTCATGGTGTTTGCTACACTTATCACACTTAGGTTTGTTACCCAAGTATGGCTTTGGTTCCACAATGGTGGCAGCGTAAGACTTTGGATTTCCAGATCCTTTCTTGTTGGATTGACCCTGACGGTCATTCCACTTACGCTTCTTACCTCCAGAACTACCAGCTTCAGCACTGCTCGGCTCAACCTTAACCGACACAGTTTTCTTTATCAGTGTCCCCATCCTAACTGCTTCGTCAGTCAAACTCTGCGCTAAAGTAACAGCGCTCCTGAATGTGTCAGGTTTGGAGGACGTAACTAAACTCCTGATCTGCGGTGCCAGACCATACACATAACGCTCAATGCGTTTATACTCAGGTGTTACCATATGTGGCACAAGACGAGCTAGTTCTTGGAACCTAGTTGTGTAACCAGTGATATCAGCACCGATCATAGCAATGTTCCACAGCTCAGTCTCAATTTTCTGCATCTCACTGCGAGGACAGAATTCTTCCATCATCATACGCTTCAATGTTTCCCTTGTCATGGAATAAGCAGCTGGTCGTCCCATCGACTGAACTTGACTGTTCCACCAAGTCAAAGCTTTATCAGCTAGTGTGCAGGCAACATACTTCACTGCAGTGTCTGGTAGACAATCACTGATGTCCAACACAGAATCCATCTTTTCTATCCAGTGTATAATACCAATAGCACCTTCAGTGCCACAGAAAGGAGGTGGCTTACATGCCTGAAATGTCTTATATGAACACCCTCTGCGAGTATTCACAACAGTCTCAGCAATAACAGGGGTCGATCCACTGTTATTAATCCCCGTCTCACGGTTTCGGCTTGCCTCATACTCAGCAATGCCTTCAGCAATGCGTCTAGTAATCATCTGCTCAGTAGTTTCCTCAGTGTTAGGTGGTGGAATGGTTTCAGAAGTAGGGGGTACAGTTGTCTTCTGACTGTTCCTAGTAATTCGTCGTTTTGGCGGCATAGTTCAGTTCTGCGATGAATAAAATGCAGAAGTCAATGCCAAGAAAATGAATGTGATGAACAAGATTTCACATTGTCTATCAAATGAATAGTATGGAGAATTTGAGAGAATAATGTTTCACATTGTATATCGCACGACTTTGAAACACCCATATGTATTTTGTACAATATAATCACGTTGGCCAGGCGTCATTATATAATGCCAAATACATATTTCTTTTCATCATCGATCAAGCGCAAACAATGTTTTAGGGAATTCAAGATAAAATCAATAATTCAAAGTGTAGTAGGTTTTCAAAGTTTGCAAGAAATGGCTTCAACAATTATTACGTGATAACTTTTCTATCACCTGTATATAGAGATGAATATAATTCGTACGAAATTTCGAATCGAACCTAAGTTATATTATACATTAACTAGAACGTTCTTACATCGTTTCATTGCAAAACTTGATGATATCTTCTATATCCATCAAGAGTGATTTCCAATACAACACGAGTTGTTACAGTACTAATTAAACTAAACTTAGCTATACCTAGATCTTAACAAAATAGTTATATTCCTACGACAGTTCTTCATCAGTTCATTATTAAGCTATCTTTAGCTATATTCTCTGTCGCAGTGTAGATCTTTCACTTTTACTCCTGATTCAGATTGGGAGAGAAGTAGCGTGTTTCCAGCATAGTTTTGTATCGCAGAGTCGGATAATAGTCCAGGTCATTCTCAGTTGAGCATTTGCACAAACGTTTGATCCAAGACTTAACTCTTTTCTTGCGATTACTAGCCACTTTCTTCCAGAAGCGTATTTTATCCTTAACTCGGACAATCATAGGCCTCTTTAGGATTCTCAATTCTAGCTCATGGTTCCTACATTTGAACACACGCTCCCAATATTGACCATCCAATCTTTCAGCCTGATCTTGTACTCTTTCGTACTCCTCTATGTTGACCATGCCGAATTGGTGGTTTTCAATTTCTTCTTCCACAAGTTCCACTATCGGAACTGTTTCGGTATCGACATATACATATTGTATCTGCTCGTCGATGGTTATGTCCTCATCTGAGGAGTATTCATTTATAACTGGTTCTGCCATTTTTCCAGTTTCAAGAGATCTATAGGTTACAAAGACATTTTTCAGTATCCACAGTTATGTAGTCTCTATTGTCAATATATAATCCAATCACAACGCACAGTAACATAAACAATAATAATAAACCAAATACATATGTCATATCATATAACTGATCGTAGTTAGTTCACAGGTTTTTATACAAAACACGATGGATCTATCCTAGATACCCATCGATCCAGAAACTAATCAAAGCATGACGGGTCTGTCTACACACCGTCGATTCAAATGATATACAAAACATGACAGGTCTGTCTATACCCGTCGAACCAAAGTTCCAAGTTTAATACATAGTATATATACAATCCTAAGTAGGCACAACCCGCCCTACATAGGTCTAACGAAAATACGGTAGAAATGATCCCACGGCTGTCCTCAACACAGCCATCACTACACAAACACCAACCACAAGCCCTGCAATCCTAACACGTCTCTCAAGTGTCCTCACACGAGCACGTGCGGACTCAGCTATCTCCTGGGCAGTAAACACATGGTTCAACAGAAAGTGATGATGCTCATGTATACCAGCCATGTCCCCATACAGACGGGAGACCTCATCCTGTACCTTTCCAAGGTGAGAACTCCTGCTAGAGGTAATACAGAACAATGTACGCATAACAGCAACTAATGTAGGGAGAGTCTGCTCTATCGGCTCTCCAGTGGTAGGCAGTGGTGCTGGGGGTCGTGAGGACTCTCCTGTCTCAAATGTGGAGGGAAAACCCTCTAATGACCTCCAGTGCCTCAACATAGGAGTCATCCACTCTAGATGAGCAAACCTGGGTGCCCTCTGTGGAGACTCAACAGACTCGTCCGCTGGTGCTAACGGACCTATAGGAAAATCTCGGACACACATCCTCGGTGTCCTCCTATATACAGGCCTGCGAGAAGTCTCACCGGCCTGATGGTGAATACCTGTAGTGATAGGGGTAACCTCATGTGCTGTCGGTGGTGGCGCGATGTAAGCGTCACTAGTGTCGTCTGACATGTCTCTCAAATGAACAGATAACTCATCCCCTACAGTGATCGCGGGACCCTCAAAAGTAGCCTCGGTCGGCTCCTCATCCGAAGCATAAACATGGTAAACTGATTGACTAGACATACTGTGACAAAAAGGGAATTGTGTGTGACGTGTCAGTCGTATGTTAGATGTATGCAAACGTATGTATGTATGAATGCATGAATGTTCTAGCCAAGGCTATAGTCTAGGTCTCTAAGGTTTTCAGTCACCTAAAGACTTCTAGTTCGCTATAACCAATGGCTCTGATACCAAGTCTGTCACACCCCCAAAATCGGTAATTGTGTTTATTTAAATGTTTAGCGGAAGCAAGTTATAATTTAGCGGAAGCATTTTGTTTAAACAGTTTAACAACGGGGGTGATGACGTTACAATTGTGCATTCATCGTATCAGAGCATATGATCATACAGAACATAATATATTAAGGATGCCAGTTAAATAGTTATTACAAAAGTAGTACGACTGTGTAAGTCGTACAGTAGTAATAAAGTTTAAAACATTTAAGTTTTACAATACATATGTTAAAATAAGATTTCATGAGTATAACTGCAATGTCTGCAGTAATACAGAGGAAATCCTCAAAAGCTGTCCCATAAAGTATGGCATCCTAAGTAGTCCAGGGTTGTCATCCTGAATGCATGCGATCCTTACTTACATAGCTAATTTCCTGTAAAACATAGAAAGAAAGTCGTCAACAAATATGTTGAGTGAATTCACAGGTTTTGTATAAATAGGTGGTATGTTAAACCATTTATGTTTAAATTATTGAAATGTTATTCAATAAATAAAGGTTTGCAGGTTTTGCAAATTATAAGATGATAGGGATAGTTACCCTAAAATATAGTTTTATGTGGGTTGTTACCCAAATCATATGTCTGGTTGTTTACCAGAATATAATTATAATCAGTACATATACTGAAATAAAGCAGTTGTAGGATATGTTCATCCTAAATAATAAGTGTGGGAATGCTTAGACTATAATCCCCTGAAAGGTGAGCTAAACCTCGCAGGTTAAAGTAACACGACCTAACCCTATAACCAAACCACAACCAAAACTTATGTTTCTTGCCTGAAGGACAGTTAAGTATACGCTCCATCCACAGGAGGGTCGTCACGGCAATAGTACTATTCGTATACTCAGTGGCTAGAGTCACCTAGCTAATGGTTATAGTCTGCATGACATAAGGTCTTTCATGCACACATCTCAAGTCTGGTCTGTACTAGGATTTGTTGTCTAATTCCCAAAACAGTTGTGAAATAATATTTCATGTCAAACAGTTGTATAAAGCAATAAAGCATTTATATAAATTTGCTACATGTGTTTGCATGCAGTTTCTATGTTTACACCCCTATGTTTAAAAGCATAAAACATTTGTAAAGTAGGGGCTGTGAACTCACAGTAGTTTTGCTCGGTAGGAAAGCTAGCAGCCAAACAGATATTTGCCCAAGGTATGTTAACCTATACAATAAATATATTAACATAAGTACGTTTGATTTGTTTTAATCACTTATGTTAACAGTTTGTTCGTTTGAAGAAATGGTTGATTTCTTAATAATTTAAGTCGTTGTATTTGTTGGTGACATTGAGTAGAAATATTGTTATTATTTCTTTCATCGTATACTTGGTCAAGTATATAAATCAATGTGTAATTGTCTATTTAACGGAAGGTCGTTTTGTTTCCATTTGTACATATACTTTGTATATAGTTGTTCGTATAATTTGAACGTTATTCAAATATCATTGTTTGTACATATATTTGTTTTATATATGTATTCGTATGTAAATATACTTGTTGTAAATTATTAAGTTGTACGTTTGTTAAACGTGAACTTCATTGTGTATATATATATTTGTGAATATATATTTTTAATTGTCATATGTATATATGTTAAATAAATACATTGTTTATGTATATCAAAATATATAAGTTTTCATTTGTTTAAGAAAACGTATACGTTTGTGTCTATATATATCGTGTGTCCTCGAATATATATATATATATATATATATATATATATATCTTGTAATACGTTGCTTCGTATTTATAACGTGTCGAGTTTTATTTGTTATATAAAACTTGATAATATCCTTATTCTGCTTAATAAATGTCATTTGCCTTTAGTATTGTTACGTTTGTTTAATACGTGTTAAAAGTCTAAATGTCCCGATTGTGAAATCGTTTTTCCCAAAACGTATAATTTACAAAGTTCGTATATGTATATATGTCATATATGTATTTATTCATATATCGTTTGTTCGTACGAAATAATTAAGTCCAATGTTCGCGTCTCGGATATATCACATTATTGTTTTATTAATGGTTTACAATGTCTCGTAAATGTATCGTATAAATGGAATCGTTAACGGAAACGTTTATGTTTTAAAATAAAAGTCAGATTGTTGACCAGGCTCGGGAATCCGCCGGATTTAAAAGAATCCGCCGGATTCAAGTCAAAAGTCGGAATACGCCGGATTCGAGTGAATCCGCCGTATTCAATTAATTTCGGAGGAATCCGCCGGATTAAATCGAATACGCCGGATTCGTTTGTGTTCATCAGATAGTTCGTGCGAAGCTTTGGAATACGCCGGATTCATTTGAATCCGCCGTATTCACCCGTGTCTTTTACTCGTTCATCGTTTTAGCCGAAGGTTTGTGTGCGGGTCGGACACGGGAATCCGCCGGATTCCCTTGAATCCGCCGGATTCGTTTGGTTTTCGGTGGGAATACGCCGGATTCAAAGGAATCCGCCGTATTCGTGGCTCGTTTACAAACTCTGTTCGCGTCTGGTATTACATATACACAAGTTTATTTGGCTCAAATCCTTTACACAATGTCACCAAATGTTTATAACAAGTTTACATGTTGTTTTTATAAGTTATTACCTCATTTTAACAAGTTTAAGTATAACGATTTTAGTTTTAAAGTTTTGGGTTTTATAAACTCATTTTCAAGATACATCAAGAATCAACAATTTGATGTGTTATATGTTTAGATTATGATGAATAAACATGTTAGATGACGAAATTAAAGTAAAGAAATCAAAAAGGAGGATGTTTCCTTACAAAGAAAAATGGTGAGAATGATGAAACGAAGAAGATGATGATGATGATGATATGTTCCTGGTTCCACTTTTGCTTCCTGATGTTGTTGCAGATGAAGAAGAAATTGAAATGGAATAATGGATGATGAATTATTGGTGTGGGTGTGAGTTTGTTGATCAGAGAAAGAAGAACGGAGGGAGTAATATAATTTAAACGAGTATGGGTTATTTACAGAGCCGGTCTCCTCAATTATTTGAGTTTGGTGGCCGGTTTGTGTACTACAATTTCGAGTACGGGTATAATTATAGCAATATAAAAATAAACATTTTATATTTTTATTTTGTAGGTGTTCTCCTGGTTCGTAATTTATAATCAGAATAATGATATTATCATTATTTTAAAACGTTGTACAATTTTGTACATTTTACTGCGCACAGTTAATTGAGCGCAAAATTTCAGTTAATTTAGGATTTCATATTTTGAGGTAATGTTCTAAATGTTATCGAATGAACTAGAAAATTTGCCTTTTTATGATTTGACGTCGTATGCGCGTTTTAGAATTATTTCTGTTCGTGTTATAATACGTTTTATGTTAAACGTAAAATTAGACCTTTATATCTATATGTTATAGATATATAAATACTCGTAATTAATAATTATATTATTAATTATTTTTGTATCACGAAACTTTTGTCATTTATTTTTGTCGGGTTCGTTCCGATACGTTTGTACGTAATTATAGTTAATTACATATTTTGTAATACTTTTTGTTTAAAAGTATTGGGCTTGCTAGGCTTACACCACGACAAAAGTTTTGTTAAAACTAAACCAGGAAATTAGCATAGTAATGCACATGCATATTATTTAATTAATACCTAATTTGGAGAGTTGTCACAATAACAAATAGACTTAGGGGTTAAGAAAGGTCAGTAAATACAATTGCGGTCTGTTGCCTTATGCTGCACCCTAGATACTTTAAGGGTTACTTGGTCTTATTCAAGACAAGTTCAGGGAGGTTTGAAAACAGTCTGATCTGATCAGGGTTCATGATAGCCTAGGTACTCAGTGACATACGTATTTAGATCCGGAACTAAATAAGTAGGGTCCTAGTGTTTACAATTAAGTTTATCTGTCTGTTAACTGACTGTGTCCCCAATAAACATCATCATAACTGTATGCTACCCTAAATCATGGTGAACCACGTCTTTGTTATGTTTAAGTGTTATATATGTGCTAGCTTCCTTTTACTTTTATGTTTTATTAGTTTTAGTAGTTTTAATTAGATAAAAATCAAATCAAATACCTATCCAACTATCTAAACCCTAGCTTGATCACTAAGTTATCAGAACGAGCTCTGTTTCAATTCTGCCGTCGCGAGGAAGGACCCTGGATCATCCTTACCACGTACTAGTATTAGGTATTCTTACCTAATAACAGTAGGTTGTACGGAGGATTAGGCTCCCCCGACAAAATATAAATTTAAAACTACCACCTGATGCCGCGCCCAGCGGAAAGGTCTGCAATGACGGGAAGCGATTCCTGAACCGACCGTTGGACTCACGTCAAGTTTTTGGCACCGCTGCCGGGGACGGTAGTACGATCCGGAGCCTGTTTAGACAAATTTAGTTTTTAAGCGATCCTTTTGGATTGAGATTCACCATCCCTATCCGAAGTTACTTTCTGCCCGTAGATTAGTTAGATTAAGTTAGCGTAGCATAGTTTAAATTAATTTCCCTTCTCACCCCAACTTTAATTCTAAAACCTTATTCTTGTGCTGTCTTTACTGATAACTTGGCAATGGTAACTGTACAACAACTAAGTGATCAATTGGAAAGTCTCATTAATTCAAACAAAGATAGATGTATGAGTGATGCCCACGTAGATAATGAATGTCAAGGGTATAGTATGACTTATCCAGATAACATAGGGTATTTAGATCTTCAATCACAATACCAATATGACCCTTATGCTGTCCAACAACATCAAAACCAACCTTACTATCCTGACCCATTCAATGTCTACCCACACTCATCTTACCTTTTACACGAACCACAACCGTATGAAAGTTCTAACTTGAGAGATATGCCCATAGCTTATCTCAGCAGTAATGCTACTCTTTCACCCTCTCATAACCCACTTGAACAATTAATGAAAGAACAAGATGATATGCTTAGAAGATGTACTGATAAGCTGTCTAAAATAGAAACACTAGTCCAAGTGAGAAGTAAGGGAACTAGGGATCAAGTTACAACCGAAAATATGCTACAGGAAGATGAGAGGCACCCACACACCACATCTACATCACTTGACATACTTTCAATCTCATGAGTCTGGCTGCAAATTTCCTTCAAATCCTACACCTACCCAATCTTCTAAATCCTCACTTCCGCCCGTTCTTAACCTATCGAAGTCCGAGACCAACGAGGAGTTCATTCTAGAGGAACTTTCCGAACCAATGCCACTTGAAACTTCCGGTCGGAGTGACGAGTATGACGAGGTAGACGAAGAGATAGAACTAGAGAAACCAGAAGAAGAGATTTACACAGAAGACTCAGCTCCCGAAGGACTAGAGGAATATGCACCGACTCTGAGAAGTGATCTCATTCCAATCCAAACCGACGTGGTTGACAACATCCCACAACAACTTGTGGTTGATGAAATCCCACATATCTTTCCGAATGAATCACCCACTGATCTAGTTTAACCTTCTATTGCCATAGAATCCATTACCCAAGTAGTCGATGAGAATGTTGTTACAAGATTGGAGACAATAACGTATACTGTCCCACCTCCATGCCCAGAGTACAACATTGTCATTGACCCAAAGACCATAAGAAGTAAGGCGGGTTCTGCGTCATGGTTTCCCTACAAACCTTCTCTCCACCACATAATGACATATACGTCCTGGAGTAGTAAGGATTCCTTTGACCAACCCATTCCGACAATCCTACCTAAGGAGATATTAGAAGTTGAGAGATTTGTTATACATCCGGTAAAACCATTCCCTCACTTTAAACCATCTCCTTATATTGGACATACCCTGGCCATAACCTGTTTCAAACTCTTAGGTATGTACCAATATTACCCCTTGTGTCTACTGATGGATGCAAGGAAGCCTCTAGGATTGCCTGACAAATGGTGCTAGAGTCAAGCTAGAGACTCGAACAAAAACAAGCGCTTCTCGGGAGGCAACCCGTGTCTAACATAGTTTTGGTAATAGTAATATGCTAACCCAATAAGTAGAACATGAAACCCTAAGATTAATGTTCCAAGTTTTCTTTATTTCTATGAACAAAAAGGATGGTTTGCGAAATTACTTCATTGAAAGTCAGATTTTTGTCAAAACCTTAAAACTTCCTACTCCCGTTTGTTTGAACTTCATTGCAACATCTGTTTTTAACCATTATCTAAGATCTCAAGTTCTTAAAGTCCTTTCACTCACGAACATGGAAACTTACTAGAATTCATGAGAATTAGGAACCTTAGTCATCTTATACACCCAATCACATATTTCGAGCATTGGAGGTACTTACATATATTTCTGTGAACATAAACAAAAGATCTTTAACTGAATTATCTAATAACTTGATTTGTATGTCAATATGTGTATTATGCTCGAACTCGTTTAAAAATGTGTGCTTTGGACATCTTTATACTTGGTTGCCTGATTTAAATTACTCATGCTAGTATCTCCATATCTGCTGTTTGTGCTGCGGTGAAATTATAGGCAACTAACACTTTTGGTGTGAGATTAAATTCCAAGTCATACGCTGGTTTGTTTCATCTACAAAGTACTCACTTTGATAGGTTATTTGCAAACCGGTGAATCTATAATTTGGAGAATAATCACTTGTTTGTTAGATTACATTTGTTTGTTCTACTTGTACAAATGCCTAGCAAACAGGGACCGACGCCTATGGATAAAGAATCTTTGAGTATAATGGGAAGACAACAAGGGGAGCTCACAGTTCATTGAATTTGGGAACTTCTTGAGCATTGCTATGAAGGGGAAGAGATGGCTTTTTCAGACATGGTTAACTCTACTTGTGACCGGAGGATGACATCACTTCACGTTATTTTCTATAATCTATCCTTTTGGAAGTCAATCTCTAGACTTTAACAGCAGCGCTGCTCAGGAGGCAACCCGTGGAATAAGACGTGCAGAGAGAAAGTATCAATAAGTGAAGAAAATCTCTGACTATCCTTCACACTTGAACGTACCCAAAATGCTTTATGAAAACTTCTTCGGAAATACAACTCATTTGCAAATAAATCACTGGTCTCAGAAAATAGGAAATTACTTTGAAAATTGATAATTCATGTGTTTCGAGCACTTGAGATGCTTGCATACTACTTTTATGCATTATGCTCGAACTCGTTTAAAAACACATGTTTTATAAAACTGATTTGTAATAGAAAACATCTTTTCAAATTCTGAGACAATGATTTCTCTTTCCATTTGCAATAAAAACCGAGTTTGTAAAAATGGTACGTCCAATGTGTTCAAACTTATGAGATTTATTCACAAGAGAATGATGGATGAATAAAGCCAGTAGCAAGACGCTTGAAGCCGAACGATCTTCACGGATGCAGAAAAGGATTTTGGCAACATCTCTTTTCAGCAATTTCAGACTTTCAGCTTCAATGCAGCTCGCTATCTGGGGAGTGTCCTTATCTTTTATCCACTTTTGTTTATGATTATATATTTTGTTTGCTTTGTTAGTTTGTTATGTAGTCTATACTATATCCTAAGATTATCACTAAGTGTGGGATTTCAACCAAAAACAAACACTTGAGAAACATTTTCTTACATGTTCAAACTCTAAGTGTGGGATTTTACTTTCAGTAATCTCAACTCAAGAGAACATTAGGGACAATGTTCCTCTAAGTGTGGGATAGCAGGTATAGAATACCTTGGTTAGTTTTTTTATGAATTTTAATGTCCGAAATAGCAAACTCAGAAAATGTTCCTCAAATTTTTCAAAAATTTTCAAGAAAATTAAAAAGTATGAGCTAAATCACTTGATTAAATCTATTATTTTTGAGTCATAATATCTTTTAAGATGAGCTATTTTCAAATATGAGTAATATATTTCGGAATCTAGGGAAAATAAGGTAGAAATTTCTTAAGCAAGAAATGATAATCTAATAGGAGCATGACGAAGCACATACAACCCTATTTGTAGTGAGGTATCTTGAGCCTAAAAGCATTCATCTTTAATGCTTCACTATTCATTTCTTGTGTGTGCCGATGCATGTATCTCTGAATTAGAACTTGCTCTTGACATACGCTTCGAGACCACATTGGTGTGTACCGTACGCGGTATAGGTGCAATTAGATGACCTTGACATTCCCTAGTATTTAACCCTCTTTTACATATCTCTTCAAGCCCAAAACCCTTTTGATACTCATTTTTAGTATCGATGATCCGTCTAGTAAACCTTGTTGAGTCTAAACCTTTCGTTTCATTAAACCCTCATCTTTAAACCCAACTTTCCCAAAATACCCCCACACTTATCTTAGAATTTCTGAGGTTATGAAGAACATCTTTTAGAATATCCGCTTCACTTATCCTACCATTTTGTGTTCTCCAAAAGTCATCTCTCTTGAGAATCCTTGGTGTGTAAAATTAGCACAGCGAAAAGACTCGAAACGTTCAAGATAAGGGATTTCTGAAAGAATCAAAAGAAGAAAAACATCCTTGGAAATTCTCAGGCGAAGAAGTTCTGAAGAAGAAAAAGAAAATAGAAAAGAAGAAAAAGCAAATAAAAAGAAGAAAAAGCATAAAAGAAAAGAAAAATAGTTCTGCAAGAATAAAGCTAAGTCCTTCAAAGTATCATCCTCTCAAGAAGAATCTGATAAGAAGACGAATAGCTATCTCATTTCCGTTCTAAAATAAAGTTTTTCACGATCTCAGTTGTTTTTAAGATAAGCCACCTTACACCCAAAAATACCACTATCCATACCCTTTTACCCTCACCAAACACTACAACACTCATGAATGTCTTGGGATAGTTAGCACCGTCCTCACCTAAGTGGTGGAGATCCGATTCTCGATCAAGCCTATGACGATGAGTGATGCATGACTGGCTATTTGAGCGATTTCGTTTGTTCTAGATTGATAGGAAACCCGATACACTTTGAGTGAATTGAGTGACCACCTTTAGTGAGATCGCCTAGTCATGTGTACTCCAAGATCATGAGATTTGGAAGTATGCCTAAGAGAATCTTTTCTTGTTTATGAAAGGATCATCTTATCTTTCCTTATATTCTTGAAATTATCTTACTTACATCTGGAAGTGGTAACTCTTAAAACATGTTGTGACTCGCTCTAAAATGTTTTAAAATGTTTTCAAAAACAAACTGAGTGTTGCTTGAGGACAAGCAACGTCTAAGTGTGGGATAACTTGATGTGACGCAAAAAGTCATGTTTTTAAGTATGATATTCCACACTTTTTGGACACATCTTTAGTGAAAACATTCCAAAACAATCATTATTTACTAAAATTCACTAAAGTGCTCAAAATATAGGCGTTGCTACAAAAACCACTAAAAACGTCCAAATAACGAGCAAAACAGAGCGAATAAACAACAACCAATTCTCACACCCTCATTTACCTTATTATAAGCACATTCTAACCTTATGATATGTTGTAATAGGTAAAAACGAGATGGAAGAATCAAGAATCATGCAAATTGGGTGAAGAACGGAGGAGATACGGCTTCTACAGATCGTTAAAAGTCATTTCGGCTATGCTTAAGTTACACACATCCAATTTTAGTGAGATTGGCACCATTAGAAGCGTAACGTAATTTCGAGATCGTGGGCGAAAGAATCGGGTCAAACGGACGTCTAACGAAGGAGATACGGGCATTTTAAGCAACGAATAAAAGCCGAAACACCCCGTATACGGCCTTGGCAAGCCGTATACGGCCCCACAAGACCGTATACGGCCTTTTAAGGCCATATACGGCCCTTCTAACCCCATATACGATTTTGGTAAGGCTAGGGTCCATCCGGTCATCCTCCTTCATGCTTCGTTCGCTTGTACGATATGCTTTGATGCTTATACGTATTTCTCCTTTGGCTCCAAGCATTATTCCTTTAGCTCCAAGTTTGGCTTCAACTTTGGCTCCAAGATCGGCTCCATGGCTTGCTCCTTTGGCTCCAAGAAATCTTTCTTTGGCTCCAAGTTGATCTTTGCCTATAAATAGAACCCATCACCTCCACATTTCACACACCATTCTACACCTCATTCTCACATTTCACTCTCTAGTTTAGATTCTCTCTCTAGCACTACTCTTAGGAGTTAGAGGAGAATTAGTCTTGTTTAGGTTCTCTCTCTAGTCTCTCTCTCTAGTTTCTCTCTCTAGGGTTTAACCCTTGGAACTAGTGGGAAGGCTAGGGGAGAATCCTTTCCTTTTCTTTATTAGTTATGTAATTTAGTTAGTAGAAGCTAGCATTGTAATACTTGGATATTGTACGAAGAAATACAAGTTGTTATTCTGCTCGCAATTCGTATTGGTATCATCTATCCTTTCTATTATTAATTTGTCATATTGTTCTTGTTTGATGTATGTGATTTATTAATATTAGAAATGTTTATTGTTATGCATTGTGAGTAGTGTGCTTGTATGTTTGTCGTGATTTAAATAGTAGTGATGATGTTACTTCAAATATATGATATTGGGATAACATCATTATGAAACAACGGAGGTAACGTTATACGGCTTTCATTTGTATAGCGCCGGAAACATCACTAATGTGTGGAGTACGGAACGTGGAAGCTATGAAAGTCGTGGGCACAATCAGTTGTGGAATAATGTTCCCGATTATTATATAATTGGGAGTTGTTATACTTTGTTATCTGTCTAAGCTTATCCTGAATATAGATCTAGTGTCTCATCACCCTTTTCAGACTTTCACGTGACTGTTGCCCTTAGGATAGGACTTTGCAAACCCTAATACTATGTAGATACAGTTATCTCCAGTTACAGTAGGAAGCTATGAACTTTCTGTAAAACGGCACATTACTTCGTATAGCGTTGGAAACATCACTGGTGGAGTACAAATACGTGGAAGCTAAGGAAATGCCGTAGGACTGTTTCATCGTGAAATACCTAGAAGTGACCCTTCTAGAACTCGGGTCTAGAAATTAAAGCTATGGAAATGCTCGCTGCCCTGTACAGCGTTAATACACCAAGGTTTAAATACATCTGTGGAAATGCCCAACGCACTGTACACCGTGAGTATACCTTGAGTCAGGAACACTGTGGAAATGCCTAATTGCCCTGTACACCGTGAGTATTCCTAGGGATGAACGCCTGAATATAAAGGAGGGTCTATGTTTATGACGGTAGAATATATGCTTTAATGAATGAATACAGAGTTCTGTCAAGAGAGCTTAATGCTCCATAAACATTGCTTCACTCTACAATACCGATAGTTTAGAATAACAACAGTTAACAACCAGTACACAGTTAGATAATAACAAATAGACTTAGGGGTTAAGAAAGGTCAGTAAATACAATTGCGGTCTGTTGCCTTATGCCTACACCCTAGATACTTTAAGGGTTACTTGGTCTTATTCAAGACAAGTTCAGGGGGGTTTGAAAACAGTCTGATCTGATCAGGGTTCATGATAGCCTAGGTACTCAGTGACATACGTATTTAGATCCGAAACTAAATAAGTAGGGTCCTAGTGTTTACAACTAAGTTTATCTGTCTGTTAACTGACTGTGTCCCCAATAAACATCATCATAACTGTATGCTATCCTAAATCATGGTGAACCACGTCTTTGTTATGTTTAAGTGTTACATATGTGCTAGATTCCTTTTACTTTTATGTTTTATTAGTTTTAGTAGTTTTAATTAGATAAAAATCAAATCAAATACCTATCCAACTATCTAAACCCTAGCTTGATCACTAAGTTATCTGAACGAGCTCTGTTTCAATTCTGCCATCGCCAGGAACGACCTTGAATCATGCTTACCACATACTAGTATCAGGTATTGGTACCTAATAACAGTAGGTTGTACGGAGGATTAGGCTCCCCCGACAAAATATAAATTTAAAACTACCACCTGACGCCGCGCTCAGCGGAAAGGTCCTCAACGACGGGAAGTGATTCCTGAACCAACCGTTGGACGCGCGTCAGTGCACGTTCAGGAGATATACCTGTTACTTCCCGTCCATGCCAGGATACCTTCATCCCACCGATCAGAGGGACAGACAGCAGGGGCCTCCAGAGTACCCACCATTGAGCATGGGGTGACTACTGCGGACCCTGCTATCACTTGGTCGATACTGAGAGCCCTTGAGGTCCAGCACCCTGCCATCTCTGAGATCCACACTGCTTTAGGCCTTCCTTCTACCCCTGTGTGCCCCTTTCAGATGGGACCTGATCCCGTTCCGCACATTCCACCGTGGGACTTATTCCCACCTTAGAACATGACTGCGCAGGACCACCCCACTTTTATGGACCCACTAGAGGAGGAGACTGCTGCACTAGATGCTTGGATTCAGGATCCAGAGGATGGCACTGCATCTCCAGTTTATACCATCGAGGAGTCAGCATCACCCACATCGGTCGTTGAGAACACGATCTTTATGGATGATGACTTCACCGATTGGGAGGCGCTCTATGCTGACATGGATTAGCTACTTTTAGTTATTTTTATTTATGTTTAGTGTTAACGTGTATTGACGCTTGTGTTTTCTGAAGGATGTGTATTATGCAGAACTTGAAGCAGGATTTATGGAACAAGTTCATTTTAATGAGCCTGGTCCATTTCCAGCAAATTCACACACTTGAATCTGGTCCATAAAATCCAGTGGCAACGCACGCAGCACAAGGAAGTATCTCTTCTAACCTTATTTTGCTTGATTAAACACGCTAAAATTCTAAGTAAAACTCTAAGTGTGGGATTATTACTCACAAATAGAGAATGACTTCGAAAATATTGACCCTCATTCAAAAATCTAAGTGTGGGATTAACCTAACTTAGAAATAGAACATTAGGGACAATGTTCTTTTACGTGTGGGATAGCAGTAGTATTAACTACTGTAGTGCAATATAAAATTTTGATCAATCTTTTTAGCAAAACTCAGATTTTCAGCAATATTTTCAAAATTTTTGAATCATGGAAAGTCCGAAAAGGGTATTTCTGGTCAACAAAAGTTCAAAGGTTTGGGAAAGCAACTATGACAAGCGAAACTCTTTGATAACTTTCAAACTAAGTTTCAAAAAAAGCAATCGCATGACTAGGCACAAAACCACCCAAAATGAGTGAGGAATCTTGAGCCATATAAAAGCATTCACCTTTAATGCTTCATTTTTCGATTGTGAGTGTGCCGATGTATGCCTTCTTAAGTTAGAACTTGTTCGAAGAATGCATTTCAAAGTTACAAAAATGAGCGTCATACGTGACGAAGGTGCAATTAGAGGATCTTGGCATTCCCTAGGATAAAACCCTCTCGTAAAACCCTCATTTTCAAGCCTGACCCTGCCAATGCCCATTTTCGGCATTGAAGATCATTTAGAAAACATGTTGAGCCTTAGCCTTTTCATTTCGAATACTCACTTCAAAACCAATCCTTCCTTTACATCTCTTGGCCGTAGCCTAAGTTTCTGTTCTGTCAGAGGAATTACTGCAAGAAACACACTCTTAGAAGGAATCCCCAAAAGGAAAAAGAATATCATCCAAAAAAGGACTCCAAAGAAAGGCGTAACCAAAGCTGTCAAAGAAATCAAAAGAGCTAAAAAGCCAAAGGATCATTTAAAGCCAAGGGAAAGGTTCTTCAAAGAAGAAAAAGCTACGAAAAGAAGGCTCTCAAAGAGAGAAATCCAAAAAGAGGTATCAACTAAAACGTCAAAGATAAGTCATCACAGACAAACTCTTAGGCTATATCAAAACCCCCAATTAAACCACCTACAAAACCCTTCTTCCATACACCATCTTCACCCTCTTGCAAATGTCTAGGGATAATTAGCACCGTTCTCATTTAAGTACTATAGATTTGATACTCGGCCAAGCTTTTGACAACGGAAGAGCTACATGACCGGCCCCTGAGTGAATTAGAAGTTAGGAAACCCGATACACTTGAGTGAATTGAGTGACCACCAGTGAGGGCCCCAGTCATGTATATCCTACATCATGAAGATTGAGAAGAGAGCTTGTTAGAACCAGTAGTTTCGGAAAACATTAAAAGATAAAACCTCGTCTGGAATCTTTTTACCAAGCCTGCAGGAAACAAAGTTCTCCGGAATATGAAGACACCCTTCCATATTTTCACAACAGTTTTTCTGAAGGTTTGCTTCAGGACAAGCAAAACTCTAAGTGTGGGATAATTGATATCGCGTAAAAAGTCACGTTTTTACCACCGATATCTCTCTCATTTTGGAACAATACTTGGCATTTAGACTCAAACAACGCACAAATCAGTGATAATATGCTAAGAAGGTCAAAACAAGGTTGCACGAGCAAAATCAAGCAAAACGACTAGAAAACGAAGATTCCACGCACGTTTGAAGATTCAGGACATCAAAACAAGATTTCAAGACAAAAGTGCCCATCACCAACATCCATCTCATCCAAGATTTTCGTTTTCAAATTATGAATCCAACAGAAGAAGAAAATACAAAAACGGATGAAGAATGAAGATTCTACGTACGCCGGAAGATTCTAATGATTCGTATGACACATCTAAAGTTCAGAGACATATGTTTGGGATTTCTTTTCATCAAAGTATTCATTTTTGATAAACGAATCCAACAAAAAAAGAATCAACGAAAACGGATGCGTAACGAAGAAAAAACGCACGAATCAAGAAGCAAGGCAACATGCGACGAACCGGGGCGGGGGTGTGCCAGCCGCTGCCGGCCTACCACCCACCGCCGCAGGCCACCAGGTGGGCGGCGCCGGCCACCACCCCCTGTCCCGTTTCCGCTTTTTGGTCCTTGCGTGTACCCGGTGCACCACATTTACATGCTTTTTCGTACCCGGTGCATCACCTTTACGCGCTTTTTCGTACCCGGTGCACCACCTTTTCCACCTTTTGCTAATGTGTGCTTCAAATTGCTAACATGCACCAAGAATCAACTATAAATAGGGGTCTTTGGGTTCATTTGAGAGGGCACCATACACTTTCCACACCTTGGAAAACACACATCTCTACACACTTTCTTTTATTTTTTTGTAATTGTAATTCTTCCTAGTTAATTAGACTAGCTAATTAACTAATCAAGAAAGATTTTTACAGAGGTACTCAGGGACGCATATTTTAGCTACGAGTTATTGTACTTCTTTCCAAGTTTTAATCTATCTATCATATTTAAATATGTTTGTTCTTTATTATATAAATTTAAATTATGCATGCTAGAATTGCCATGATTAATTAGATAACTCAATTGTCTGCTATGATAGTCATTTAGAAAGTATTAAATATGTGATTATGCGGTATGTTATGAGATTGCGGATGGTTTACATTACAAATAGATATAGGAATTAAATCTTTATCGTTTATCTGCCCAACTCATGTTGTGACTAAAACCTTATCCAAAAATGAACGTAGCTAACTCATAGGGTATAGGTCACTTAGTTATACTATGTTAGATTGAATCAATGAGCTCGGCATGGCCGGTGTTCTCTAGACCAAACTAGGATCCAAGAGACACGAAATATGGGAATAGAGGTAGATTAAGATTAAATTCATATAGGCGATATTTTTGAGACAACTTTCGGAATATCCTCAACTTAGATAATACTTTTGTATGCTTAGATTGAACTATTGCTTTGATCGTCTTATTGCATGTTCTTGTTTGATTGTTGCCTTAGGATCATCATAATAGTGAAATATAAATGGCATTAATTGTCGTGGAATGATATGACGGCCCCTATTCGACTGTTCTTTGATATAGTACTGGAAACGCTTACGGCATAGTACAAATGTATGGAAGTCAAGAACGACCGAAGGTAGTTATATTATGGATCAAATAACAAATGTATTACTTTGGTTTCCATTTGTAGTATGAATCATCCCTGTTTTGTTGCATCCCTGAGTAATGTTGATAACTCGTACGAATAAGTGATGACACATTATCCGGCCGCCTAGACCGGTTGGCCCAACCTATTGTTAGAACATGTTGTTCTAACATTTTGTGACAATAGTTAGAACCTATTCATACTTTGTTGTAGCAATACTCCACCAAGACTCGTACTACAACGCAATCGAACAAATCGTATAGCTAGCGGAAATAGCTATATGATAAAGTAGAACAAGTATGAATGAGATTTGTTCATGTGAAATCAAAATCAGAATCAAAATGCAAGATGTAAAATAAAAGTAATGAACTTTTATTTAATCACAAAGCATGTACAATCAGCTTGAATTCTCTCTCTCAAACTCTCTCTCTTTAGATATTACAATCAAAGAATTACAAAATGAGAAAGGCATCCAAGGCTCTCTGAAAATGACCTAACAAAGCCTATTTATAGATTTACAAACAAGCCTGCGACAATAAGACTTAATGAAGTCAAACCTGGTCAATGCGACAATCCTATTGTCGTATTGACTTAACCATCCGACAATGGTCTTTGTCGCAATACCATTGTCGCAGTACAATGTGTCATTTTCTACATTCAATCTAAGCTAATACGATATACAAACTATTGTCACAAAATGTTAGAACAGCATGTTCTAACAAGCTCCCCCTTGACAATAGCTTGTATAAGTCTTCAACTTTAGCTTGATTGATGAGCTTGATAAGAGAGAATTGTCATCCAACCTTCACAAAATCTAACTGTTCCCTATTCTGATAGCATCAGAATATATCACCTATTCCGGTGAGGATAACCATCGTTCATAAGATTGTTTATTAAACAAACTATGCCATGATTCGGACATCTCTGACGATCGAGATTGGGGAATAGGATTCGAGGTTAACTGTTGAATAATGTGGGTGTACATTTGAGAGAACTTTCGGTGTATGCTTTAATATATTCTGCAATCCATGTGACATTCTATTTTCCTGATTGTGGACACCTCCGCGTTAGCGCGATAGGAGGATTGTAGTAATAACTCACATTAACTTACGAACCTATCTTCATTAGAACTCTCCATATTTAACAACTCCTAAATCACATCATAGTAGACAATCACTTTAATTGTTGAACGCCCGAAGTAACCTCCACCTTTTAATTTAGTTTAGTTTAATTCAGGATAGAAAAACCCGAAAACAAAACCAACTCTTTTAACCCTAGCTAAATACATAAAAGTTTCTAAACCCCCTAGTTTCAATTTGTCGCGCTTTGAAGAATGATCCTAGGTCATACTTGTCCTTTGCTAGCACTTTGATTAGCATAACAGTAACCCTAGGCCCCAGCCTTATAAATTTAAAACCCACTGCTATGCCACGTCACGATTAGAAATTCCAACGACTGGTGCGTGGTGCAACATGTAGTAATGTAGAAAAATCTCTTGATGTTTGTATTACATGCGACTCGAGCTACTGTTCCTGAGTGAGCAGACAACTGCTGCTGTAGACCTGAGAATACACGCTAAAATGGTCAGCTATAAAGCTAGTGAGCTCACAGGTTTAACGATTAAAATGCAGTTATGAACCACAAAGATTTATATATGTTTGCAACCAAGAAAAATGATGTATACTATTGCCATGAGCTCATAGTTCGAGCTTAACTGATGTACCGGGCCTCTTTCGAGTACCACGGTCGAGGGTGCCTCCTGCGAGTGCCTAATCACACACTCGTATGAACAAATGCTAATGCGTCCGTTTGACGAGTTAGAGCGACTAACCCTGACGGGGGTGTCAATCCCAAATAGTACTATTCACTAACATTCACGCTTAAGTAACGATAACTAACGAACTATGATATGGAGGGCTTCAGTGATTAGTCAATTACTCATGCAGTCAGTATATCGAGTTTTATCTAGTTGTGTTCACATGTAAAACGATGCGTTGTATTCTCACCCCAAGTAAAAACAGTAAAAATGGGCTATGAGACTCACCCGAGTCTTGAGTGCTAGCAAAGCAAATGTACGTGTGATTTCCAAGTATAACCTTCTAACGCGCTAAACGAATAATGTTATTCATGTAAGTAGATGTCTTAAAAGCTCATCTATGCTAGTTGTTCACTTAACTAATGTTTGTGTGTTTAGTGTTTTTCAAAATTTGTACGATCTGTTGGTGGTGGTGTTTTTGAATAATATTCTCAAAATTTTATTCTTCTTGTTTCGCTTTAATGTACACGTTTGAATGTTTCCAATTTGTCATATATATATATATATATATATATATATATGTATATATATACATATGTATATATATACATACGTATATATATGTATATATATACATATGTATATATATATATATATATATGTATATATATACATATATATATACATATATATATATATATATATATATATATATATATATATATATACGTATATATATATATGTATATATACACATAGTTTAATTGTTGTTTATGTATGTATTTTACGTTTATTATTTAAGTGAAAAAATGACATTTTTCGTTTGTTTTATAATTGTATCGTTTTCGTTCGTGATTATTTTATACGTGTCGTTTTTACTTGAGTCCCATAATACAGTCCCTAAAATCCATGTTGGTCCAAAAGTCTTAATGTTTAATATATGTCGGTTTACGTTTATCGTTTGTGGCTCGTTTTTATCGACTTGGTCTAACATGCTCGGTTTGACCCGAAACTTTTAGGGAAGTCTTAAATATGATTCTAAAGCTTATAAAAATTATCGTGGCGTTTTATGGTTAACCAAAAAGTGTCATTTTTATACGTTACCCAAAACAGTCCCTGATATGTAGCAAAAAGTCATGTTTGTATGCACATATATCCCGCACATTTGGCCTAATTCTTGGTAAAAACACTTAAATTAAATAGTTTTCTACTTAAATTAACAAGGATGGTCAAATTATAGGCATTGCTATAAAAAGTGTCTAAATTGTCCAAAAGGCACGCAAATCGAGGCAGATTATTCAAACAACTGATTCTCACGTACTTTTAACCACATTATGATACAATTTCTTAAATAGTCTCATATGATGTATCAGGTTATTCCAAGACTGTAGAATCAAGAATCGTGCAGATCGGATAAAGGACGAGGAAGATGGAGCTTTCTGAGCACAAACCGAGGGCATTCCACACACGGCAAACATAGAGACATCCAAATATGGCACCTTTGGCATCATTAGAAGCTTAACGTAATTACGAGATCACGGGCGAAAGAATCAAGTCAAACGGACGAGAAACGAAGAAGATACGCGCGAATTAAGCAACGAGAAAAGCCGAAAACAGCACACGGCCTAGCACACGGCCACCCCCAATCCGTGTACGGCCTAGAGGAGGCCATGTACGGCCCTCAACTAGTCGTGTACGGCCTGGACAACCCCTGTGTGCTCTCGTTTTGCTTCGTTTTCTTGTACGTGCATGCTTGTGGACTTGTACTCTTGCATCCTTGGTGGCCTATAAATAGAGGGCTCCTCAACCTCATTTCACACACCTTCATCACCTCTCATTCTCACTTTCTCTCTCACACACTCTCTCTCTCTCTAGAGTTTCTCTCTCTAGATTAGGGTTTTAGGTAGTTAGTTCTTGGTTAATATTTAACCTAGACTAACGGAGGGGCTACTTTTGTAATAGTGTAGGGAATATTCTGAGGGGCTTATTTGTAATATTGTCAAAGATATTGCGGAGGTTCCGTTCGTGTATTCTTGCAACATTATTCTATCTACGCATTAATCTATGGTTACTTCTTTCCTTTTCTATTATGATGATTGCTATTATTGTTATGATAGATTTAGGATTGTTTGCCATGCGTAGTGAGTAGTTCTCTTATGTGCTAGTTGTGATGTAGTTAGCTTATACATGTTAGGGGTGATGTTACTTTAATTACACAAATGAAAACCGGTGTACTGTTAACTTTGTATTTATAAATTTCTAAACCAAAATCGTCTTTCCTCCAATAAACGTGGTTAGAACCTGTATGACAAGGAGTCGCGAACCTTGATCAACCGGTAACTACCTATCTATGTTTTCAAATCTAAACATGGTCTAAATTGTGTAGCTGTGGAAATACTGTCAACCATATTGTATAGTACACCGTGAATCAATCAGGGATTTATTGGTATATGTTTAAATAGTGAGGGTTGGGTTTATATCATAGATGGTCAAGCTTTAATACCAACTTAGTTAAACTAGTCTAGAGTGACAATAAAGTATGTGGCACCGGAAAGACCATAAAACGGCACAGTACTTCGTATAGCATTGGAAACACTTCAAGTGGAGTACAAACACGTGGAAGCTAAGGAACTGTCGTCGGTTGAAGACTGTGTCACATCCTGGTTGAACCACACAGCTCTAGACTAAACAAAGACCATTAATACAAAGTAAGCAGTCACAAAACCAAGTCTTAATCTTAAATACCTTGCCTAGCCTTAGTATCTCCGTGGAGTTAAGAACGGTCAGAACTTTTAGTGGGTCTGTTACTCTATCTCATGCGCCCAGGAATACTATTCCAAAAAGGGTCACTGTTCCACCATATGGAAAGTGTTGAAGAGTTGAGCAGCCTCCTCTAATCAGAATCACCATAACCTAGCAACCCAGTGACATACTGTCTGAGAATTCAGACAGTAGGATGTTAGTGTTTACACTACGAATACTTAGGCAAAAGCAAGACACAAATCTTTAAAAGACGTTTTCATACATAAACCATAGACATCACCCCATAACATAAGCTAACGAAATCATAGCAAGCACTATCCTCCATTACAGATTAAACCCTATCTTTTATTTAATGTTTTCTTTATTTACTATTTTATTAGTTTAGTTTAAACAGACCTAAAACCAAATCAAAACTCTTTTCAAAAACCCATCACTAAATTGAATAGTTTGTCTTGACAACTCCGCTTCACAATACGATTGATCTTAAGAACGACCCTGAGTTATACTTGCCTCTGTAAGTAGAATTTAGGTCCCTAGCTTTTATAAATTTAAAACTCACCACCGTTGCGCTCCCGTTGCGAGAACGACCGTTTCGGGACGCAACAAAGTTTTTGGCGCCACTACCGGGGAATCAATCGTAAGACCCAGAGGCATCCTGACGAACATTTACTTTTTAGTGGTACCTTTATTTTTCGTACTTTACTTTTTACTTTCTTTGTTCCAGCCAAAAATAACTTCCCACAACATACAACGATATCAGACCGGATCGTTCGAATCTGAACCGCTCATTTTCGTATCTGATCCTGAGTCTATTATCCGTACTATCCGAAAACAAAAGCGCTTCCATCTTCCCGAAATGGCCGCTCGTGTCACTCTTGTTAGGATTTATTAATTTGATGAGACAAAATAAAAGACGAAAGTTGAGGGACTAAAGTTGAATAGTTTTATTTTTATTAGTCTCCTAGTATAATTATGATTTCTTGTAACCCTAATGATCTCTATTATATAAAGAGACATAGGGATGTAGGTTTTTGGTGTGCACACATAATGTAGACGTCTAGGGTTTTGATTTAGCCTCAAGATCAAGGTTTCTTGATCCTGTTATATTTGTATAACCGTTTTATTGTGATCGAATAAAATTGAGGCTTGAAGTGATAACATCGATTTGTTCTTATTCCGCTGTAAATTATTGTCTTTGTTATCATTGATCCTAGGTCAAGATCTAAACAATCCGAGCTTAAACGATCATACGTTTTCACAACTCTTGCCGATAACACCAAGCCATCCATTGAAGAACGAGGAGGACCAATCACCTATCCGGAGATCGAGGGAGCATCCTTCGAGCTAAAGCATCACATCGTACCACTCATCAAGGACAATTGTCAATTTCATGGACTACCACGTGAAGTTCCTAACGCTCATATTGACAAGTTCATCCACATATCAAACTCCTACAAGCATAATGGGGTCGAGCAGAACATAGTTCACCTATACTTGTTCCCCTATTCTCTCGCTTTACATGCACTCTCTTGGTTTGAGGGACATGATACCGGCTCAATCACCTCATGGACGGATATGGGTAACAAATTCCTTGCCAGATACTTTCCTCCGTCCAAGCAAACCAAACTCAAGAATGACATCGTACACTTTGAACAAGCTCACGATGAATCAATCTACTCAGCATGGGAGCGATTCAAAAGTTTGATAAGGAAATGTCCAAATCACCAGATGACGAAAACCGACAAGTTATGCATCTTCTACAACGGTCTTGATCCAAATCACTACATTACTCTTAACGTAGCTGCTCAAGGTAACTTTATGAAGATGACCGATGATGAAGCATGGAGCTTGATTGAAGACATGACGATGCATCACCACGATTGGAAAGCTGATGGGCAATCCTCATCAACACCTCTCTCCGCTCATAACTCTATCCAAGCTGAAGCTATCAAATCTCTGACGGAACATATCAAAACCCTAACGAAGCAGATTGGAGAGCTAAAGAAGAAGCCACAACGAGTTCATCAAGTTCAAGCTTTCCAGAACTGTACCAAACATCCCGCTAAAGATTACGAGGTTGAATATGAAGACCCGACTGACGGTTCTGTCTATTATGCCCAGTTTCCATCCAGACCTCCAAATCCACCTGGCTTCGCTAGAACATCTCCACCCAGAAACCGAGGAACTCAGTATCCTCCATGGAATAACCAACCACCTTATCCATAGAGATTTCAGCCACGCTATCCATCATATCCACAACAACCCCAACTTCCTTACAACCAACCTCTATCATTAACTGCACCCGAAGATGTCCAACCTACTGAGCCTGCAAAGACTACCATACCAATCACCAGTGCTAACGACAATCTTAACAAGTTTATCCAGGGACAGACTGCTTTCAACCAGAAGACTACGGCCAGATAAGACCAGACGGACCTATTCCTCATAAATCAACTCTTGGTCCTAAAAAGCCTTGAGAATCAGATTGGTCAGTTAGCCCAACATCTCGATACCCGACCACAAGGATCTCTACCAAGTAACACCGTTCAGAATCCTCATGTCGAAGAAGAAAAAACCCTGAATTCTCCTCTTACTACTTCCACTCCAGTAAAGGAACATACTCTTGTCTTGCCGATAGTTGAGACCCGATCCGTACCCACTCCAACTCGTGAGGTGCGAGTTCCTTTCCCGAACCACCTATGCAAAAAGTACAACGCCAAGTCATTCAAACTTGACAGAAAATTCATGGACACCGTGTCCAGAATCCCTTCCGGCACTAAGTATATCCGACGAATACTGGCTACTAAAGACAAAGTTCCTGAAACCCCCAAAATCTCTCTAAATGTTAAATGCTCAGCCATCATCCAGAATACCCTACCGGAAAAACTAGGAGACACAGGTCGATTCACCTTGCCTTGTTCTATCTATCACTCAGGCATGATCCGCTCCTTGACCGATCTTGGAGCTAGCATCAATCTCATGCCCTATTCACTTTACACCAGACTAGAAATAGGACCTCTCCAGTCCACCAAGATGAGTGTCCAGCTTTCCGACCAATCCATTCGATATCCAAAGGGCATTGCTGAAAATGTCATGGTTAAAGTTGATAAGTTTTTGTTTCCCACCGACTTCGTAGTGATGGATATTCAGGAAGATATGAATATCCCTATTATCCTAGGTAGGCCATTCCTGAATACTGCACGTGCTGTTATTGATGTTTATTCTCAGGTTATCAGTCTGCGAGCACATGGACAAACCGTATCTTTCAAAATTGATCAAGACGAGTGCTCAGTAGCAGAACAGGCAGAGATTTACACAATATCAATAGGCATAATTACTTCGGATGATGACATTTCTGACTCAGATCCAGAACCATACAGACCAGATGATCACACATGTCTCATCTCGGCAACAGAAGAATCAGAATCAGAAGAAGAGGAGATGGAGGAATCAGAACCGGAGGAGGAAGAGGTAGAAGAAGAAATAGATGAATCGGAGGAAGAAACAGCACCAGAATCAGAACCAGAGGAAATGGAAGAATCAGAGGAAGAACAGGAAGAAGATTCAAAGCCCGAAAAAGAAGAGGAGGATGTATACCAGTCTACACCACCGCATCAGCACTTACCAGAATCACACCTTCCGATAGCCGAGATCATGAAGATTGAAAATTCTATCTCTCTATCAGATGTTGATTATGATGTAGGATTTTGTATTACTATGGAAAAGCTTATAGCATCTGTCATAGATCGTCCCCAACCTCTTGTCTCACCGTGACTCAAAGCTCTGCTAAACATTGAGAAGACCATTACTTTTTCAAAGCAACACCCAGAGCTTAGAGACAAACTCCTGAAGAAAATATTGGCATACAAAGAATCCATGCTACCGGATCTTTATTCGGACTTACCTTCCCAAAGGATTCAAGCCTTTAATGCTTCTGCACCTCGAACTCTGTTCGAATGGGGAGATACTTCTGAAACTAGCCATGATTATGAGGAGACAGACATAGAGATGGATTCTTCTCAGTCGATATCCCAAATCACCAATGATATACAGTTACCTTCTGACATTGTTGAGTTCCCAGACTCTCAAGATAGGGATACTCCGTCAGCAAAGGATGATATGGATAACACTGTATACATCGATGTACCAATCGATATCCGCTCTATCCGGCTTCCAAAACCTCCATCTATTACCATGGTTTCTAATCACGAAGAAATGATTAGTGCTATCGAGGCATTCAAGAATGACCTCCCCTCAATTATGAGCATCATCATGAGTTCTACTAATGAGTACACACCACACCAAAGGGACCTGATAGAAGAAATCAAGGCCGAATATGACGTTTATCAAGCCAGCAGCAGCCGAGACCCACTTCACCGAAGATCTCACCACTCAGCTTCTACACCAAAATGACGAACCTACATTCGAGGAGTTGGAGTTCTTCGAGGACCAGAGGGCCATGTATCGAAAGATACATGATGTACTGATCAGATCTGCGTTCCCATATTCTGCACAGCAACATGAATACTTAAGCTCATACCGCAGGAATATGCACCACGCTACTGGGAACCCTGATGCAGATGCTGACGTCCGGCTAATGAATGATCTTAGATGATTAATGAACTCTATGGCTGAAAACGATCATATCGACGAGTCTTCTCCTCACAGGTTTTACATTGATTGTACCCTTGAGTATCATGCTCACAAGATTGTCCATGATCTCGAGTATGAGAATTTCGATGAAAGAACACATGTCATACCTTATTCCATACCTGAAGGTTAAATGGTTAACATCGCGAACTTCCTCTCAGACCGAATCAAGGAGATCTTTTGTGAGATTCATCCGGAGGAGCACCGCCAGATCTTTCACTACGGATTACGAGAGGTGTACGATATTGTCAACAACATCTTCCTCGACTCTACCCTCTCATTCTCCGTCCATCAGGCTAATCTCATCCAGAGCATTCACGAGTCTATCAGAGAAATCAGAGGAAACGCTAGCCGAGCTGATCATGAAAACATCCATCAAAAGTTCCTCGCACTTTTAGACTCGTTGAATCAAGAGCATCCAGAACGTGAGTTGATGGAAGCCAGTGAAGCAGGGTTCTTTGTGATTGATCCCCATGGAGTTATCTCCAAAATCATAAAAGACATCACTTGGGATCTCCTGCTGCAGAAAGTCACTGAAGACCACCTTGACAGCTTCCCTGATTTTGCATCTCATATTCCGAACATCATCAGGTTCATCACTCACCAGTTTCTGTGAATCTATCCACGCAACACTTGGGCGCTAATTAATACGAAGGAAGGCAAAGTCGAGCTCTCAACTTTAACAGCAGCGCTTCTCGGGAGGCAACCCGTGCAATAAAAGAGAAGATTGAGTGTCAATAAGTGAAGAAGAATCTCCGACTATCCTTCACACTTGGTTATGCCTAAAAGTATTTTCAAAATCAGTTCTCAAAAACAACTCATTTTGCAAAACACTCGTCTCAGTTTAAATAGGAAGTAAAAATAATAATTCACTTGTTTCGAGCATTTGAGGTACTTGCATACTACTTTTGTGGCTATTAGGACCTTTCTTTGGGACACACTTCAAATAGCGTCCTATAAGACCATCTAATAGGACACGTTACTTTTTTACTCTTGTACTTGTAAAGCTAACAAGACACTCTATATTTAGGTCCTAATACATAGAGTCTAATAGGACACTTATTTATCAATGTCTTATTATGGTGCAATCTAATATGACACCTATTACGTACGTCCTATAAGCTTACACTTTTAGGACGCTTATATGTTAGGGTCCCGTTATGATTGAATCTAATAGGACACTTGATATTATGTCCTATTATGTCAACTTTTATAGGACACATGTTTATTGATATCATATTAGAATGAGGTTACACTTGATATGTAAATCCTGTAACAATAAGTTTTTTTTACGACGATTAATTTGTTAGACGTCTTACTATTTGTTAAGATCCGTATGTATACATTTATAGATCAACGACTATAGACGCTTATGGAGAAACTTGGTCCATGCTTGTTGTTATAAAAAAATTATCATTAATAAAAGTATAATATTCATTTAGTATTTAATATTAGTAATATGTTAGATGTATCATCCAATTAAATAATCAGCAAATGCAACTAAATTACCTACTTCATGATAAATATATTTTAGTAAATAACTACCAATATCAAATATATAGATAGATAAATGGTAGTAGGAGCTTTTTTTATTCACATTGTTGCGGCTTGGCGCAAGTTCAAATCCTAGATGGAGCATCAAATTTTATCCGATTTATGATTTATCATATTCCTACCTTATTATTTATTGATATACCAATTTTTAACTTGCGTTTAGATACTATTATTTATTTACTTATTTTTATTATATATTATAAAATAAAATTAGATGTGTTATTAGTTAAACCATGATCTGCAAAACCATATGTCTATAAGATTATTATTATTATTATTATTATTATTATTATTATTATTATTATTATTATTATTATTATTATTATTATTATTATTATTATTATTATTATTATTATTATATGAACTTATATATATTAATCATATAATTGTGTGGTAATGGTAATTAATAATTAGTAGTTGTTAATTCTATAATTTGAATATACTCCTTATAATCATTTAAGTGAAAAATAAAAATAAAATTCAAATTGTGTAGTGACATCGGTTTAGTCACATTTGTTTACAAATTAGTTTATCGAGTTCGTGAAGTAATTCAATATGTTAAGGATAATAATTATCTTAATCTTATCTTAACTATATATAATTTTTATTATTATTATTATTATTATTATTATTATTATTATTATTATTATTTTTATTATTATTATTACTAAGCTTTAACTATTTTTTACTATCTTTAATTTACATTCTTTAAATTATAACTATATTAGCTATAAGTAGTGTTATATAGGCATATTTATATGGAATTAAAATTAAGCCTAATTCACATATTAGTTAATACAGTTTATATCTTCTAACTTTATTAAGTTGAATTTGTCACCATTAACTTACAAAAAAAGTAAATTCCATAAATGGTCCCTGTGGTTTACATTGATTTACGAAAACAGTCCATGTACTCTTTTTTCAACGTTTTCAGTCTAATAACCTTTGATTTTCTCGCAAATGGTCCCTTAACTTTGAATTTTTGCTCGCAAATGGTCTCTCCGTCTAACTTTAGGGGCCATTTGCGAGTAAAACCTAAGTTATTGGACCGAAAACGTTGAAAAAAGAGTACAAGAACTGTTTTCGTAAATCAATGTAAACCACATGGACAATTTATGGAATTTACTCTACAAAAAATGATGATAAATTGTATAAGTACTATTATATTATATACTATGGGTGTGTTTGGCAAAATTGACTGGAGATGGAAACTTGAAGCTGGAGCTGGAGACGGAATGGAGCTGGAGATTATAAACTTTAAACGTGTTTGGCAAAGCGGATGGAGATGGAGCTTATTAACGTAAAATGACATAAATGTACAAAACCTTAGTTTTTAAATAACTAAAAGAAGGGCAATATAGTAATTATATAATTAGGGGATGGGGATTCTTAAATAATCTACTTTCAAGGGCTTCTACTTTAAGGGATTATTTTTGGAAGAATCCCTAAGCTTATTTGCGTGCCAAACAAAGATTGTGATTTTTTGAAGGATTGAGATTCTTAAAATTAAAATCTCAATCCCTTACAATCCTTCATAATCCCTTAAATTGTTGGTGCCAAAAACACCCTATATACTAAGTTTGCTATATGGGGACACACTATTATTATACATTTATACATGACTATTTTATTATGAGACACCTATTATTGAAGATACTAGGTTGTCGCCTACCTCAACAATAATTTAAATTGATGGTTCATAATCATAGTTTATGATTTTTACATATTTTAATATTAAAGAGTCAGCGGTGAATTTAAAAAAATTAGTTATGAATCCAGAAAATATAGTCATGGTAGCTTAAAAAATTTGAAGTTTACTCCATTTAATAGTTTATTAAGTTTATTTAAACATGAGGTGCACCGTTTAAAAATATAACATTTTTAAAGAATCGATTTTTATTAAACTAATGTAATACTAAGTTGACTTAATTGACTGAGGTTCGTGCTACCATTAGTAGTGATGTACATCAGCGTCTAATTAAGATGTTGTTTTAAAATTAAATGTTCTGCTAGTCTATATCTTGTTAATAAGTTTAATAGTTATAAACCGACATTTAATATTAATACGGATTGAAATTGCAAATCTGTTTAAGTATAATAACTTCTTGTAATTTCTATTGTCTATATCTATTCTATATTTATTTTTATTTATTTAATAATATAAAATAAATAATGCTACCTAGTTTTATAGCGGCTTCAAAGAGCATTTGATTTTGGTTTTCCTCTAATTTTCTAGGCATCCCGCTCAATTGTTTCCCCCAAATCAAATATCCATCGGGCCCTTCCTTGTCGTTCGCTCTAAATTCCAGTATTCCACAACGTCCGCTACATCTTTATTTCATACCTCGTATGCTTGTGTAGAAGTCTATGTATTATCCAGATCATCTTTAATTCAAATCGAGCCAAGCCAGTCAGAGCCGGAGTTAATCTAATCCCAAATCTAATTGGCGTGATTCAACAGCCATCTTGCAATCAATACGCGAACAATAAGGGTATATAATATCTGGTGTTTGGAACTTTAGCCACTTTGAATTCTTATTTTAATAGGGCTCAATCGATCTGCTAGATGCGTTATTTATGTTCCCTATTATTGCTCATGTTAGGGTTTAGTTATTTAGTAACCCATATGAATAGTGAAAGTAAATGAAATTCTTTGTGGTTATGGTTTTGTGGCTAAGTATACGTGTATATGTTTTGGTGACAAGGCAGCGGTGATTTGATGAATGATAAATTGGTTTTAAGTTTTTTAATCAATTTGTTAATTAGTATAACCTGTTCTTAATGTGTTTCTGATTGTAGGTTTTTTCAGGACAATTTGGATAGCTGCAGTTTTATTGAAATCAAATGGCCTTTTGCAAACTCAAACTACTTTAAGGTATTTTTAAGTTTTTGGCTTTTTGCAATCTTATTTAATGTTTCTCCATGAAGGGAATTCTTTGTTTCTTCATTTTTTTTGCCGCTAGGCTTTATAACTGTTGATATCTGCAGAGAGAGAGTAAACTTTTTGTTCTTGTCAACATCACCATGGTCTTCATGCTTCCTGTACTTTTTGATTACTATTGGTATCAAAATGATGATCTTATGTATCCATTGGTTTTGCTTACTCCAAAATCAGCCCCATCATTCTGGCATGCTTTGTTCATCGTCTTGGTTAATGGTAGATACTTTTGTGTTGGTCCCATCTCTATATCTCAATTTAATGGTACCCAAAAGATGAAACTGTCAAATACAGATTCTATGGCAATGCAGACAACAATGGTCTGCAAGTATAAAAACATTGGGAGGTCAACTAGTTTTTAGTTTGTCTCATACAGTTTGAAGCTTTCTTTAAGAAGATATTGATTAAATAAAGGATATATTTGTGTAGGGTCAAATGCTAACATTGGAAATGTTGTGATAAGTAAATAGCCCGGAGTTCCTATGTGTAGCGATGTTTGTTTTGGGTTGTGATTCCTAGTCGTTCATCTTATCATAGATAGAGCATTGAACTGAAGTTTCAAAAGCAGCAACTTAAAGCAAAGTGGTTCGATTAGAAGCCAAGGAGTCAGAGAAGGAAGGGTCGAGCGAACAGGGTATTGATGACTTAAGTGTCCCTTTACGGGTATGTGTTTTATTTATTTAAAACTTTTTATTGATGTGCTCCTTTTTATTGATGTATGCATGTTTATTTGAATACGATCGACATGTTGGTTGAAAATACAATATATAGGTTGGAGCTGAAGTTTACATTATAAATACTTTTAATTCTAGCAAGATTGTAGCGAAAGATAGGATTAAGAACTTGGATCTGAATGAGTGTGTTGGTGGTGCAGAGATTGGACCGCGATGGTGTGAGTTATATATAAAACCACTACCACTAGATCTGCACGTTTGGCGAGGCCATACAACTTACACAATATGCATGGTCATACACTCATACGACTTGTCCATTCGTTTCGGTATGTTAAACTTGTTAAACTTTATTTTCTTATTAGAGAAGGCATATTTTTATTATTATTCCATCGGTACATACATAGCACAATATGCATGGTCATACACTTTTACATATCACCTATTCACTATAAAGCCATGCATGAAATTGGTTACAACCACCCTGTACAGTAGCAAAATTACACCAACACTCTAAATATGGACAATATACACCACTATTTTGATACAATCAATTTAAAACTTTAAGACCGCACAAGGAGAAGCTATGTTGTTGAGCTACTGACATCAATCCCATTCCAGCACAAAGTTTGGCCTCTTATTTGATCTGACGGGTCCGAATTTCATAAAATAAACCCAAACCATAAACTTTATGCTTATGTACATATTTTTTTTGTAGGTGATGCGAGAGGAAGATGCTTGATGAAGATGCGTGATGAAGATGTGTGATGACTCAAAATTATGTTTTTAGTTTTCTTTTCGTGTGCTTCATATTCTGATTTATTATGTAATCATTAGAGGTCTTCATTTCGGACGAAGTTATTACTATATTAGGTAAAATACTTTTGTTATGAAATGACTTGTTTGAATCATAACTTATTTTTATCCTCTTTCTATTATTTATTGAATGATCTATTGGTTCATACAATGTAAATAAATAATAATTATTAATTAGGATAATTTTAGATTAAATATTGTATAATATTAAATTTTCTGATACTGAATCGTGTTCGATGAACTATATTATTGGGACGTTATTGACTTTTTAGGACGTTTGTGTGTGTCTCAAAAGATATGTATTAGAATTTAAAATATCAAAAAGTGTCCTATTAGACTTTTTAGGACATTTGTGCATGTCCCAAGATATGATAGTAGGCACACGTGTATTAGAATTTAAAGCCTCGGGAAGCGTCCTATTAGAGTTTTTAGGACGTTTGTGCTTGTCTCAAAAGATTATAGTAGGCACGTGTATTAGAATTTAGAACATCAAAAAGCGTCCTATTTTTTAGTTTGTTAGGACGTCATATGTGTTGCATTAGACAATTTAGAAGACTCATAAAAAAAGTGTCCCATAATCATATTAGGACGCCTTTTATTTATTACGACACCTTTTTATGGGACGCTTAAATTATTGGTCCTATTAGATAAAAGGTCCTATAAAGTAGCCTTTAAGGACACTATTCAAAGTCCTATAACTTCAAATTTGTTGTAGTGTAACTCGTTTAAAAACAATGTTTTATAAATGATTTGTCATAGAAAACATCTCTTCAAAATCTGAGACGGTGATTTCACTACCATTTGCAAAATATATGAGTTTGTTAAAAGTTCTATCCAACGTGTTCACACCTACGAGATCATTTCACAAGAGAAAGAGTCTGAATAAATGAAGTTTTGAAGTGTGCAAGAAAACCCTAGCAAGAAGTCTCGAAGATAAAGCCAGAAGAAAATGCAGAAATGGATCCTGGCAGCTTCTCATTTCAGCAATTTTCTTATCATAAGCATCCGAGTATCTTGCTATTCGGGGAGTTTCCTTATCCTTTCTTCACTTTTCAATAAATAAATAATCTGTTTTATTTAGTGTTATCTATGCCTTATCCTAAACTTATCACTATGGGATTCCAGCCCAACAATGACACTTGAGAGCTCGACTGTGTCACATCCTGGTTGAACCACACAGCTCTAGACTAAACAAAGACCATTAATACAAAGTTAGCAGTCACAAAACCAAGTCTTAATCTTAAATACCTTGCCTAGCCTTAGTATCTCCGTGGTGTTAAGAACGGTCAGAACTTTTAGTGGGTCTGTTACTCTATCTCATGCCCTAGGAATACTATTCCAAAAAGGGTCATTGTTCCACCATATGGAAAGTGTTGAAGAGTTGAGCAGCCTCCTCTGATCAGAATCACCATAACCTAGCAACCCAGTGACATTTTACACTACGAATACTTAGGCAAAAGCAAGACACAAATCTTTAAAAGACGTTTTCATACATAAACCATAGACATCACCCCATAACATAAGCTAACGAAATCATAGCAAGCACTATCCTCCATTACTGATTAAACCCTATCTTTTATTTACTGTTTTGTTTATTTACTGTTTTATTAGTTTAGTTTAAACGGACCTAAAACCAAATCAAAACTCTTTTCAAAAACCCATCATTAAATTGAATAGTTTGTCTTGACAACTCCACTTCACAATACGATTGATCTTAAGAACGACCCTGAGTTATACTTGCCTCTGTAAGTAGAATTTAGGTCCCCAGCTTTTATAAATTTAAAACTCACCACCGTTGCGCTCCCGTTGCGAGAACGACCGTTTCGGGACGCAACAATCACTATGGTCTATTCGGCAGATTTTTGGCCAATTTCGAGGCTCGTTCTCGGTAGTCATACCATCACGAAAAATTCCGAAAAAATTACACAATGTTCCCACACGTCTCAGCTACTTTCCATAATTTTTCCGTAATTTTTAGCTAACTACGAGTGGATCAAAAAAAATATGGAATCGGGTCTGTGTACAACAGCTATGATTTTTGACCTATGTTCATATTTCAGTCCGTATCTCAATTTTGGTGTATTTTCTAGAAAACGAAGTCTAAACGGAAAAAAAGGTAAACAAAATTATCAAGATTTTCCAAGTGGTCTCACATATTTATTTTACTCACACGATTTATTATGATTTTTCAAAGTTCATTAAAAATCTGGCGAGAAATCGATTAACAGTAAAGTTTAGTTTTCTTTAGTTTTCGTTATGTTTTCTTGCAAGATCTTTCATGAGTTAGACATATAACATGTAAGTAAGCTAGAAACATGAAAGATTTGTGAAAGATCAAAAGTCCATACAAGCTTTGAAGATGATCTAGAGATGGAAGATGATGATGATGGTGTTGTTGCTAGTTTTCCTTTTTTATTCCTTTGTAGCTTTAATGGTGGATGAAGGTGATGATTGTGGTTATTGTTGGATGGTGATGATGATGTATTTAGCTGCTGCTGCAGCCGTGCAAAGTGAGGGAGAAAAAAAAAATAGGGGAGGGGAGGAGAGTTAGTAGAAGTGTATGTGTTTGTGAATGTGTTAAGTGTGTTTGTAATCAAGAAATAATGTGGGTGTGGTAGGGTTGTTGCTTCTTGGCCGATTTTTTTGGCAAGGGAGGCATGACACACAACAATTTTTGTCTCCCAATTTAATTACTAAACTCTAGATATTTTAATCGTTAAACGGTTAATCGCATTTACAATTTAATACGTTTATACGTTTATTCGTTATGGTTCGTTCGCGTCAATTTATTTTGAAGTATCATTTCAAATACTTTATTTTCAGTTTTCAAAATATAAATTTTGATTCGTTTGGTTATCGGGTTTGATTCGCGAACTTTTGTTGCGTACATTACGTTTCATATAAAACGTATAAGTATTTATCGTAGAGACATTTCGCATATATGTTTATACACAATAATTACTCGTAAATAACAACTATTAAATTACTAAATAGTTCTTCGTTATTTATATATAAAAATTATATCACCAACGTTCGTGTTTATTGCGTCGGACTCCATCCGATTCGTTATCGCACGAATTAAACAAATCGTGTACGCGTATATATATAAATATACAAAGTGTTTCAAATATTTAGCCTAACACGAAACTAAATACCTGTAATTACGTCATGGTTTAGGCCTAATAATTGACCTAAATTGTCGGGTGTCACAAATCTTCCATCGGACTAACGCGAAGGTGTCCACAATCAGGCAAAAAGAATGTCACGTGGATTGCAAAATACATTGACACGTACACCAAAAGTTCTCTCAAATGTACGGACGTGTTATTCGACAGTTAATCTCGATTCCTATTCCTCAATCTCGATCGTCAGAGATGTCCGAATCATAGCATAGTCTGTTGAATAAACAGTCTCGTAAACAGGTTTTACCCTCGCCGAAATAAGTTGGAATAACTAGTCTAGGCGGTCGAATAATACATCATCACTTATTCGTACGAATTATCGACACTAGTCAAGTATGTGAAATAATAGGGATAATTCATTTTATAAATATAAACCTAAACAATACGTTCAATGTAATACTAGCATGGTAAGCCTAAAGCAACAATCAAACAAGAACATGCAATTAAGGTAATCAGAATAGTATTTTGTTTTAATAGGTGAAAGTATAAACTAAGTCGAAGATACTCCGAAAGTTCTCTCAAAAGTATCTCCTGTCCAAATTTAATCTTAATCTACCTCTGCTCTCAATGATTCAATCTAACATAGTATAACTAAGTGACATGTACCCTATGAGTTAGCTACGTTCATTTTTGGATAAGGTTTTAGTCACAACATGAGTTGGGCAGATAAACGATAAAGATTTAATTCCTACATCTATTCATGATTTAAATTATCTACAATTACATAACATACAGTTTATTTACATATTTAAATAATCCCTAGACGAGTATCATAGCAGACAATTGAGTTATTTAGCTAATCATGGCAATTCTAGCATGCATATTTAAATATTGGAAATAGGAAACAAACATATTTAAATATAAAAAATATATTAAAACCTAGAAAATAGTACAATAACTCGCAGCTAAAATGCGTCTCGGAGCACCTCCGTACAAAGCTAATTAATCCCTCTTAGTTAATTAATTAGCTAGCCTAATTAATTAAAACTAATCTAGAGAGAGAAAAATATATAACTAATTTTTTGAGTGAGAAAGTGTGCTAGGAAGATGCGGTTTTGAATTACGAATCCAACGATGTATTTATAGCTGAAATACGGCTTACGATAGCGAAAATAGGCTGATTTTAGCGAACAGCGCGCAGTACGAAAATGTCAGCCGGAATCGGGTCAGGTCGGCCGGTTCCGGCCCAGATCCACGGGTACGGCGCATAAAGAAGCCTACACCGGGTCGGGTCCTGCTTTCCTGCCGGCGGTTGGTCGGTTCCGGCTTAGGTGTTTTTCGGTTTACATTTTGCTTCGTATCTCCTTCGTTATGCGTCCGTTTTCGATTATTCTTTTTGTGTTGGATTCAATTTCTAAAAACGAAGAATTTTATGTAAAGAAATCTATGAGATGAGTCTTCTATCTTGATATAGCTCATTCCGAATGCTTTGAATCTTTCATTGCGCGTAGAATCTTCATTGCTTATCCGTTTTGCTTGATTCTTTTTGCGTAAGATTCTATTTTTGAAAACGAAGACTTTGGCGCAGTGAAATCTCGGTGATGAATCTTTTAGCTTGATAATCTTGTCTTGGTTGTTTTGAATCTTTAAACGTGCGTGGAATCTTCGTTTTTCGTCCGTTTTCCTTGATTTTTCTCGTGCTTCCTTATTTTAACCTACTTGAAAAAATAACATGGATTAATATAGTATTTGAGCTTATTTGCCAAGTTTTGATCTAAAATGAGGGAGATATCAGTAGCAAAAATGTGACTTTTTACGCGATATCAATATTTTTCGGGTAATCCGTTTTGATGAGCTTGAGATCTAGTTGAGTTCTGTTTCAATAAAATTGATGTGGTTACATCCTCTAGCCAGTTTAATGTCATTGGTGGATGCTTTGTGCAAGTTTAGGGCTCCATAAGTTCTTATATTAAGCCAAATATCATGAACCATGAATGATTAATAAAGAGCCATACAAAAGAAATGAAATTTATAAATTCAAATGTCTTCGCCTACGTTATCGTGGGTGTTCATTTAGTCTATCTAGGGTATGTTTGGTAACCTAGCTTATGAGAGCTTATTGGAGCTTAAGTTTATTTTTTTCACAAGCTTAAGCTACAAGCTTTGTTTGGTAGAAAAATTTTTGGTAGCTTATTGAAAAAATAAGCTCGGGAAAAAAAATGCTAATGGAAGTAGCTTATATAAAAACTAGCACAATACCCGCGCAAATGCAGCGGTAAAAATAGTTACGGTGGATGGAGGTGCAAGTGAATGTTTTAAAATAAAAACATATTGTCTGTCTCATTTAAAATATCGACATTACTATTTTTGGATGTCCCATTATAAGTGTCCATTTTGATATTTAATCAATCAAAAAAGACTTGGGTATATTTAATATTTGATGGATGAAAAATGTAGTTAGTGAAAAATAAGTAGTAATAGATAATAGATAATAGATAATGGGATAGGGGTATTAAGACCCGTCCCAACAATACCGTCGGTTCCTCGTCGGTTTAAAGTGACGAGGGTGACACCGATGGCACGAGCTCGTCACTTGCCTCGTCGGTTTCACCTCGTCGCTTTTCCGACGATCTGTCGGTTTGGTTTGCGTGGAACGAGCGAAGAGAAAACAAAAAAAAAACATTAAATGTATAAAAGTGACGGACCACTGTTGGCACGGGCCTGTCAGTTTCTGTCAGTTTTGTGAAAATGCTGACGTGGCGCTGATGTGGCGCGTCAGTTTCTGTCACTGTTAGGAGTGGTCAATGGAAGTGAAGTTAATGGAGAATAAGTAGTAATTGATAATAGATAGTGGAATGAAGGTATTAATGGAAGTGTTGAGTAAAATGGGAAATATAAGAGGGGCAAAATTGGCATTAATTAATTTAAGAGTTTTAAGATTCAATACTTGAACATGCATTATAAGTAGTTATAGATTATAGATTATAGATAAGCTACAAGCTTATTAAAGTAGAAATTACATATATACCCCTTATATCATTATTTATTATATATTTTTTGTCTTTTTATGTCAATTTACATTAATAAGCTCCAGCTAGTTTTACTAAACGCTTGTAAACACATAAGCTCCAGGTTACAACTTACTCCCTCCGTCCCAATTTAATTGTCCCCAGACAGAAAACACGCAGTTTAAGATAAACACAATAATTACTACTTACTTTTTGCACAATGACATCCTTACCCCTAACCAATTAATTTGAACTTACTTTTCACTTTTGTAATTTAATTTTGAAGTAGGGACAATATAGTAAATAGAATCATATTTACTTTCTATATTTGGTAGTGGACAATCAATTTGGGACATTCCAAAATGGAATACTGGACTATTAAATCGGGACGGAGGGAGTATAATATAAGCTCCAGCTATCCGCTACCAGCTCCAGCTATAAGCTTACAAGTTAGTTTTGCCAAACACACCGCTAGTAAAAACAAAAAAAAACAAAAAAAACCAACGTACTCGATATGGAGAGACAAAAGATACAACGTGTCATGATCACAAAAACCCATTCTTTTTCCTTACTATACTTTCGCTTAGAGCACCCACAACAATAAAAGCTTTATAAAGTTTTTCTTCTATGCCACCTAGATTTATAAAACAAAAGCTTTACAAAAAAAAGCTTTTGCTCCAATGAAAATTTACTTTGCAAAGCTTTTCTTTATAATTTAATACTCACATATATTCAAAAAAGCTTTTGCCTCAAAGCTTTATAAATCTCAAGTTTTTGATACAAAAAGCTTTTGCTCCAACAATAAAAAGCTTTTACAAAGACTTTTTTCATCAAAAAAGCTTTAGATTAAGTCTTCATTGAAGATGCTCTTACAACACGCTTTATTTCCCGGAATAATGTTTACGCCCATTAATCACTTGTTGCTTTATTTCCCGGAATAATGTTTACGCCCATTAATCACTTGTACAGTACAACCAACCAATGCACAACAAACTCCATTACAAACACTCACTCTCTGCAACTTCACAATCACACACAAAAAATCTGTATATTTCACTCACATTTTCATTAATGGGAACCAGAATCCCTTCACACCAGCTCAGCAATGGACTATACGTTTCGGATCGACCCGAACACCTCCAAGAACTCCAACCCACAACAACCGGGTCACGATCTATTCCCTACACCGGCGGCGACGTCAACAATTCCGGCGACCTCGGAAAAATGTTTGACATACATCACCGTGCTGCCACCAGTGGAACCCTGAGATCCCACCCGCATTCCGGGTCGGGCCAGATAGTGGCGCTCCAGCCAACCGGTTTAATCACATCGGGTAAGGTTGGGTCCGGGTCGAGTCAGGTGGACCCGCCGGTTTCAAGCGGGAAGATGGTTTACGGGTCATCTGTAACGACGCTAGGGTATGATGATGTTAGGTTAGGGTTTAGGGTTTCAAGGAAGTTAATGTGGGTGTTGTTAGTAATGGCGGTGATGGGTCTAATGGTTGGTGCGTTTTTAACGGTGGCGGTGAAGAAACCGGTGATATTGGTGGCAGCAGCGGCGGTGTTGGTACCGGCGATGATTGTGATATTGTGGAATTGTGTTTGGAAGAAAAGAGGATTGTTGGGTTATTTACGAAAATACCCTGATGTTGAGCTTAGAGGTGCCATTGATGGTCAATTTGTCAAGGTCACAGGGGTAATTATTTATTTACAAATTCATTGCTTCATATGTTCTATACCTGTATGTATGTGTGATGTTGATTGAAATTACAATTGTTCATGCATTTTTGTACAAATACTATTACTGTAAAATCGCAATGATCAGTATCCTAATCGGATTGGCAGAACGCTTCCAAACGAATTATTATTGAGACTTCGAATTGCAATATTCGTATTTGCAAATTTAAAACGTTGGATACTTGATTATATGATTATGCGATTTTTTTATGAAAGTCAGGATGATAATTTCAACTTAATTATTTCATTGTAGCCAACTTTCATTTTTTTTAGCATCTTTTCGCTCATAACAAGGATTGAAAGTTCAATTTTATTAACAAAAAGTTAACGTGAAACGTGATTATTAAATAAACATTGCAATTCAACTTTGTTATGTTTACATCAGGCTTTATCTTACCTTTTTGTTGATAAAATTGAGATTTCAATCCTTTTATAAGCGAAACCATATATGATTACCAAGTTTTGGTAATTATGTAACTTTATCTGAAATTTGCCTTTTACACTTGAATAATGATATCTGGACAATGATCATAAATGCTGGTGTAAACTACTGTATTTTTGTATCTGTTTGTTGATCTTAGCAAGTAGCAAGTTATGTTTATCAGGCATACGTGTTGCGAACTGTGATTTAAATACACGTCTAATACTATTGCTTATGGATCACTAACTCATGAAACAAACACCTGAAAATTCTTTTTCCATGTCATTTTTTCGTGATCAGTTCTTAAACTATATTAGTGTTATATATGCTGTAAAAACTTTGAACATTATTAATAGGGTTTAAGTCAGTGATCGCCAACGAACTTTCCATTTTGTCCCGAGATCACCAATCAACCGGTTTTATTACCGTGATCCCCTTCGAACTTTCAAATTTCGTTCCGAGATCACCAACCATCGAACTTTCAAGAATCACCATCTGACGTGACATTGCCACGTAGGTTTTTTTAATGACGTGGCATTGCCACGTAGGTATTTTTAATGACGTGGCATTGCCACGTAGGTATTTTTAATGACGTGGCAATGCCACGTCGGATGGTGATTCTGGTTGTCACAAAAAGTACATGGTTGGTGATCTCGGAACGAAATTTGAAAGTTCGATGGTGATCTCGGGACAAAATGGAAAGTTCATTGGCGATCGCTGACTTAAACCCTTTTATAATCAAAGGGAACTCAATCTCAATTGATCATAAAATCACGTTAGGTAATCACTAATAATCAAACAATAATCAAGGATCATCAAATAAAATACACCCGATTTTGACTTTTTTAAAAATCGCTTCGGCTCCTATCACGAGTGGGTAGAAGAAGCAAGAAGAATCGGAGGTTTTTGTTAGTTCATTCATTTTTTCGGTTTCTCGGTTCGAATACGTTATTCCTTTTCATTTGATTATGATTTCGATTTCATTTTCGGGTCTGAGTTTCTGTAACGTTATGATTGGCTAAATTATTTATGTATTTACTTAGATGATGATATTTAGATGATGGTTTGATTATTGATTTGTGAAAGATATTGGATTTTATGAATGTTTATGTGTTTATTTGATGATCCTTGAAAAGGAATAACGTATTCGAACCGAGAAACTGAAAAAATGAATGAACTAACAAAAACCTCCAATTCTTCTTGCTTCTTCTACCCACTCGTGATAGGAGCCGAAGCGATTTTTAAAAAAGTCAAAATCGGGTGTATTTTATTTGATGATCCTTGATTATTGTTTGATTATTAGTGATTACTTAACGCGATTTTATGATCAATTGAGATTGAGTTCCTTTTAATTATAAAAGGGTTTAAGTCCGTGATCGCCAATGAACTTTCCATTTTGTCCCGAGATCACCATCGAACTTTCAAATTTCGTTACGAGATCACCAACCATGTACTTTTTTGTGACAACCAGAATCACCATCCGACGTGGCATTGCCACGTCATTAAAAATACCTACATGGCAATGCCACGTCATTAAAAATACCTACGTGGCAATGCCACGTCAGATGGTGATTCTTGAAAGTTCGATGGTGATCACAGTAATAAAACCGGTTGATTGGTGATCTCGGGACAAAATGGAAAGTTCGTTGGCGATCGCTGACTTAAACCCTTATTAATATAATCAGTAAATAACAATAATTTGGTGCAGATTGTTACATGCGGCAGCATTCCTCTTGAATCATCTTTTCAGAAAGTACCGAGATGTGTCTATGTTTCCACAGAGTTATATGAATACAAAGGATTGGGGGGAAAATCAACCAATGCCAAGCACCGTTGCTTCTCCTGGGGGTGTAGCAATTCCGAGGTTGGTTTTGTTAATCTTCAATTAAGTTGGAGTTCAATAAGTGTACAAATAAGACCAACTTATTTTTTCGGTGTGGAACCACTAGAAGAACACAACAATTAGCGCCCATAAGCTATTAGAAAAAAAGGGTTCTGCTAATATTGTCAACTTACCAAAAAAAATTTTAAAAACAATAACATTGCAGTTTTAATGAGACTTGTTTGTTTTTACAGAAGAATGTACTCCTCTCCTAGTTGAGGCATTGAGTTACATAGAAAATATTATAATTTTTTAGTATGCAGTTGATCCGAAGCAGTTGGCTCATTTTCTGTATATTTGGTATTTTAACTGCAACCATTTTTATTTTTATATCTTGCTACCAGAAATACGTGGCTGATTTTTACATATCGGACTTCCAATCGGGATTAAGGGCTCTAGTGAAAGCCGGATATGGAGCTAAAGTAGCTCCATTTGTCAAAGAAACAACAGCGGTAAATATAACCAAAGAAAATCGAGACTTATCTCCAACTCTTCTGCAATGGCTTGCAGACCGCAGCCTATCAACTGATGACCGTGTTATGCGCCTCAAAGAAGGGTAAACTATTTCGTACTACATTTTTTAAATATAAATCCATTCTGCACACTAATCGTAATTGAATTTACGTATTGTCCCCTTATCGTCCACAACTTTCCCGTACTTTGTCATTATTCTTTTTAATGTCAAACACTACTCTGACATTAAGAAAGGGTATTCACCTGTCTTATTCTAAAGTTAAGAAGTTGCAATTTCATTAGGACTTAAGCAACCCCTGGGTCGGAGTTGGCCAAGTGGTAAATCTGAAAGGAGGATAACTCTTACATTTGTGAGGGTCCAAGGTTTAATTCCGAGTTAGAGCTTTACATTGACCAAGTCTATGTGGCGGTGGGTGTGGTCCCGTGGAATAGTGGCCCACCAAAGGTGGTGTCCAAATAAAATAAAAAATAAATATATAAACAAATAAAAACTGGTATAGTGAAAATTCTTTATGTGGCGTTTTGACTTGAATATTGCACATTGAAACATCCCTTATACAGTGTTCTAAATGAGACATGTTTGGGCATGACACAGGTACATTAAAGAAGGAAGTACTGTTAGTGTGATGGGTGTTGTAAGGCGACACGATAACCTTCTCATGATCGTTCAACCAACCGAGCCCATGTCCACTGGCTGTAGGTGGTCTTGCGGTCTTCTTCCAACCTATGTTGAAGGCCTTGTTTTGACTTGTGATGAAAGTCCAAATGCTGACGTTATACCCGTATAGAATATTTGTTGATCATCAAAATTACTGCAGCGCCCTTACATCGGGCAACGACTGGTCCATAGCTTTTTCTGATTATTCATGTATTAAAATTTGCAGATATAGCCGTGCTGATTATACGGTCGTTTTTTTAGTCATGCAGCTAAATTATGGGTGTAAGGTTTTTTGGATATTTCCTTGTAGCAGTGCTTTTTAAGAACTAAAATGACAAAACGTTATCTGTAAATGTTGCCTAAAGGCTTGAGTTGAGTTTTAGATGTAGATGCCATGTATCAATCAGTTGATAATATCTATCCTTCAAAGTTAATGATCAAGTGATTATGAGTTTCTCTCTCAAAAGTTAGTTTTGTAATTTTGTTGTAATAAATTTTTTGATGTTATAAAATGTTCTCTATAATTAAAACTTGTAATTATGTAATCTTTTATTGAGTATTAAAAATATGTGTGACACCCGAAGAAAAAGGGCCATATTTCGCGCCCAATTTAAACTTTCATTTCACGTAATAGATACGCTAAATCCCAAGTATTCAAAAATTATATACATATATAATTATATACTCCTTCCGTCCCTAATCTATTGTCCATTATTTCCATTTTGGGATGTACCAAATTAATTGTCCACTTCCATAAATAGAAAGTTTAAGGAAATAAAGTTCTTTTTTACCCCTAGTGTATATATATAAGACAAAAAAATAGGTAAAAAGTAGAGGGTAAAATTGTCATTTTATCAAAAAGTAAGAGAGAGATAGTTATATTTTCTTAAACTGCGTGTCATTTTGTCTGGGGACAATAAAATTGGGACGGAGGGAGTATATAACACAATTGATTATTAATAATCACTTATAAGTAAATCTGAGAGCGCGCAGAAACTCAAAACAGACGTTGATGCAAAACTTTTCTAAATAATATATTATTGTTGAAAATAATATTTATTTACTTGAAAATTAATTAAACATATTTTCGTCTCATTTAAAAAGGTATTCTAGTCAGTTGAGACCGCGCAAGAACTAGTTATAAAACTTTAACCCAAACATTCTATTTTTGTAAAATGTTACGACTCAAAAACATTTCGAAATTATATAAATGAAATTTATAAATTAAAAATATAATTTATTTTGCGATCGGGTAAAAAAACACGGGTATATTATACTGCAAACTGGAGCAAAAAGGAAGGACAGACCAGCCTCCACGATTTGTGGATCTGGTCGTTGCCTTTTTGTCGACCAAAAACACACCATTTTGTTTCATTTTTTGTTCTCCTTCTTCATCACTCTATCTCTCCAATTTCTCTTAATATATCTCTATAATATAACAATAACAATAAGAACACAAACAACAGCAGCAACTGATCGGACAGCAGCAGCATTAAACCATCCTCATCCATTCCTTCTTCTTCACCATCGATTTACACCATCATCTAGCTCCATCTCATCTTTCCTCTCGGCACACCACCACTAACTGTAACACCACCATCAACGATAAATAATAACAAGGACTCGACAACAGCAGCAACAGGAGATCATCACCACCATCATTTACTTCATCATCATCACCTCCGTTCACCATTCTTTTGTTGAGCTCGGTGAGGACCTCACCATTTTTCTTTGATTTCGTGCTTTATAAAGCTTGATATATCATGTAGTAATGTTAGAATTAATGACTTGGTCCAAAAAAATTTGAGTTGGAAACTGTTTGATGAGTAAATCGCATACACAGATCTGAATCCGGCCAAGACCCGGACGGGTTAGTCCCGTGACCCGGGCGGGTGAGCCCTTTGACCTGGACGGGTGAGCCCATTGACCCGGACGGGTATTTGCTTGTGACCGGTCGCGTGTAACCCAAAACCTGGACGGATATCTTGTTTAATCACCAAAGCGAGTAACTTTTGCCCGGACCGTGTATATTAGATGATTACCCGGCCAAAACAACTTATTTCGAATCTTGTCCAACTTGTATGGTTTCAAATAAAAGCAGATACAATATGTGACCAAACTTTTGGTTCGCAACCCGCATATTATTTACAAAACATAATATTTATTATGTGTTATTTCGGGTATTGACAACAAAAATATATACCATATCACTCGTAAACTCAACTTATATATTCAAGTGCACTTTTACAAAGTACACGACGAAAACAAGTATAAAAGAATAATAATAATAATAATAATCTTTGAATTATTATTATAAAATCGTCACCAACGGGTCGTACTCACAAACAGTTATTGAACGTTTCGGACATAATTCAATCGGGTGAACATTAATATGGATGGTATACTTATGCATCCATTTACTTACGTATAATCTCACGTGTTTAGGACACTAGAAGATTACCTTTGGTATAACGCGTGTACTTTAGGACCGCTAGCTCCTCAGGTGAGTTCATAGCCCCATCTTTTAAATCTGTTTTAATGATTTCGGGGTGAGAATGCATACACTTGTTTTATTTGCTTTTCATTGTTAATGAATGCAAATCATTTACCTAATATATATGTTAAAAATGTTATATTTTAACATCAAAGATTTTCTCAAAATATACTTAAGGGAATTAAGTAATCTAATACGGATAGTACTTAGACTTAGTACTCATTTGAACTTCTAGGGACCATGGTTTTCCCCACAATTATATTCTATAATTACTAGGCTTAGGCTAGTAATTAAATAAACATCGCCTAGGGTCTTCATTATACTTGATAAACTTGAGGTTACAAATACACCATGGTAGCATACACTAATAGAGCACATTACACTACTCTCATACAACTAAGTGATGATTTTTACATACTTAGTCATATTTTGCTACACCTATTATCTAAGTGGTATTTATATATACTTAGGTACACTATACTACTCATGAATGTTGCGTGGCAACTGTAAGTCATTATGTTTAGACCCTCACTATATTACTGTAGAGTAATACATTGGTTAAACATTCTACTGTGATTACATTCGGACTATATATAATATGTTTGTATGTATATATATTCTGTTTGGCTCCATGAGCTACTTCCGGGCACTATGTTCTACTTCCTGGCACTGTGTGCTACTTCCGGGCACTGTGTGCTACTTCCGGGCACTTTGTGCTACTTCTGAGCATTTATTGCTACTTCCGGGCCTTGTTGCTACTTTCGGGTATTTATTGCTACTTTCGGGTCCCTTTGTGCTACTTCCAATACACTCGTGCATGTTTGATAATTACATGCATGTTTGATATATGTATGCCTGATTCTGTATAGGAATATGATACTACTTCCAATTTATATATGCATACATGATTATGTGGCTTAGACCCAAACTATTAGTTCCGATATACGTGCATACCTGATTAGGTGACTTAGGCATATGATATTACAGCTGATTATTATACACATACATGATAACCTGATAGGTCACATGAGTACGATGCTCTACATCTAAAAATCATCATGGAGTATGATCATTAAAATCGGTAGTTTAGCTACTTCTTAAAGTTGCACAAACATAGAAGGATTTGACAAAGTCTTTAGATTAAACCTACTGGATTAGGTCAAGAGGTTATAACAACCTTTCTAACACACATATTAGTAAAACAATCCTCAGATAATATATCTTAGAACATAGTTTCCTTAAAAACTACATTTGGAGTACATAGGATTTGTACATCTGGATACGTTTTCATAAGTTTAACCACTGATTTTCACTAAAGTATAGATTTTATACTTCATTAAATGGTTTATAATTCATGTTACTGTTTTCTAATAAAACCTGTGAACTCACCAGCTTTATAGCTGACTGTTTTAGTATGCATTTTCAGGTAACCTTGCTTTAGTAGGATCGGCCTGTCAGGATCCTAGCTCGAGTCGCATGCATACATTTAGCTGGAGATTTCTTTGCATTATTTTTGTATTAATAGTCATGTATTGAAATCTCTAGGAATCATCGGAGAACTCCAACTACTTTTGTATAAATTTATTTATTAATGTAATGTATTTTCGACGTCTCATTTATAGTCGTTCATTATATACCTTTGTGCTTGTGGATATTTGATTTGGTAACACCCCGACCCGACCGCTTCCGCAACCCAACATTTGGGGGTGTTACAGATTGGTATCAGAGCCTAAGGTTATAGTGAACTAGGTTGCATTTAGTGGACCTAGACTATGACCATTAGGCAGTATTCCTCATTGGGTATAACTGGTTCAGGAATTACATCATACGAGTTTAATTTAACATAGCCTAGCTAACTATGTACAATTAAATAAGATGATGTGATATCTGAAAGAGGTTATATTGAATCAGGAATGCACTAGTTGACTCTGATTGTTTTGTGCTAGACACTCTAGGCTATTATATGTACTGTAGGTATATATGAATAGGCCTCACATGCGTACTACTTTCTATGTTATTATGTATATATCGAATATATATACACCACTCTCACTCAATAATATTCTCGCTAACGCTCACACCGTCAAAAATGCCAAGTATGACCACTACAACATTATTCGATATAAAGAATGAGACTGGTTCTCATCCGCTACCGTCTATCTATTTATGCAACACATTTTGCTGTACCGCTACGTGCACACGAGGAAGATATCGTTTCGTATTCTTTCCATCATTTTCAATCCTTTGGAATCACGATTGAAACCTATTGTTAGGTTTCCATAAACTAAGTTTTGCTCCGCGCGTACTGTTGACAACATCATATTCATTAGGACGAAATTCTAATCTATTCTAATCTAAGTGTTACAATTCCCGGCACCATTATAAACTTCAACTCTTGTGATCTTATGAACTTGGATGTTAAAGATAGTCCTGTTATTTCTGATATCAATTGATGCATTACGTCTCGACATTTCCTACATGTTTACATAATCATGATTATCGTATTTTCGCTCAAACTCTTACATGACATTTACATTATTATTAAAGGAACATGCCTCCAAGACGACACACGTATAGTGATACCGACGTCACCCAACTTATTGCACAAAGTGTAGCTCAAGCCCTAGCTGCCCAACAGTTGATGAGCAATGGCATAACCAAGTCCTGCACCTACAAGGACTTCAACAATTGCAAGCCACCGAACTTCTCTGGTATCGAAGGAGCCATCGGTTTGATACAGTGGATCGAGAAGATGGAATCCGTCTTCCACCTCTGCAACTGCACCGAAGAGTACAAAGTCAAATACGCCACCTGTACTCTCTCAGACAGTGCTCTCACCTGGTGGAATTCGTATGCCCAGTCTGTGGGTATCGATGTGGCAATTCAACTTCCCTGGGAGAATCTGAAAAAGATGCTCAAAGATGAGTATTGTCCCATTGAAGAACTTCAGCGATTAGAGGAAGAATTCTGGCATGGCATTTGTAGGTTCAGGGAACCGATATCACTGGTTATACCACTAGGTTCCAACAACTCGCTCTTCTTTGCCCTGCTATGGTAGATCCAGAACCCAAATGTATCCAGAGATACATTCGTGGACTCCCGGAGAATATCCAGGGGAACGTCACCTCATCAAAACCAGAAACAATTCAGAATGCCATTCGTATGGCACATGAACTTATGGCTCAAGTGGTCTGATGTGAAAACCCTATCACTGGAACCAACAAAAGGGGTCGGAAAGAAGATTTTGGCAATGATAACCTGTACCTACAACCACCCAAGAGACTGGAAATAACCAAGGCCTACGCAACTGGATCTGGAGAGAAAAGATATAAAGGAAAGAAGCCTTTCTGCCCCAAATGTGAGAGCCATCATGAAGGACCCTGTAGCACGCCGTGTGATAGGTGTAAGAGTTTTGGACACCAAACCAGGGACTGCCGAGTTCCCACTACTATCTCAAACCCTAATGCACCGAGAGTTTGTTTTGAATGTGGAGACCCTGGACATTTCAAAAGGGACTGCCCAAAACTCTACAATGACACCTAACAGGCCTCTATAGTACTATGGGTATGCTTTTCCTCGAACATTAAACACTTTGAATCTAATTGACATCGATTGCATGATACACATTACTTGATATCAATTTTACTGATTTTATGTCGAGTGCATCATAGTAATGCCTAATCTAAGTCATCATGAAAAACACAGGGTTTGCATCCTAGTGAATGATTTTACAAATCCATCTAGCAATTAATTATATTCAATAACTCTAATCTGTGAATTTAGTCTCGAATAGACTACCTCGTAAGCTATTACTTTGTAGCCATGACTTAGCCAAGATTTGGCCAGTCAGATGGTTAGGATTCGACTATTATGATAAGTTACTAAGCAGTCATGGATTGACTGGCTTTCAAATCACTTAGATATCATTATGTCTACCACTCTTAGTTTAGCAACCTTGTCTCACTACCTGTAGGGTAGCATCATTATTGCTGTAGAGCAATGATTCTATGCCTGGAGGCATATCATTAAATCACTACTAGCAGAATAATATTATTGTTGCTGTTGAGCCAAATCCCATGTCGGGAGACATGTTAAAATCTCCCTATTAGTAGGGCTGTAAAATTTTAGACTTCAATTATCACACATATATTATTATGTTGGAAATGGAGTAATACATTATCTAGTAAGAGTTTTACTAGGATTTCAGTTCAAAACCTCTAGAATTCTATTGAATTAGAATTGTAGTTTTTTTTTTTTTCATAGTGTCCATGACATTGCTCGTGGGAGAAATCATTTAATTAACACATTAAACTCAATACATGATTTATAGCTAATCCATACTGCGAGATGTACTCGCATTGAGCTATTTAAATATACACACTTCTCCCCGGACTCCGCATGACCGCGACTACAATCGAAATTTTGGGACGAAATTTTCTTAACAGATGGAGAATGTGACACCCGAACAAAAAGGGTCAAATTTCGCGCCCAATTTAAACTTTTCATTTCACGTAATAGATACGCTAAATCCCTAGTATTCAAAAATTATATACATATATACATATATAATTATATATATAACACAATTGATTATTAATAATCACTTATAAGTAAATCTGAGAGCGCGCAGAAACTCAAAACGGACGTTGATGCAAAACTTTTCTATTTAATTTATTATTGTTGAAAATAATATTTATTTACTTGAAAAATAATTAAACATATTTTCGTCTCATTTAAAAAGGTATTCTAGTCCTTTGAGACCGCGCGAGAACTAGTTATAAAACTTTAACCCAAACATTCTATTTTTGTAAAATGTTACGACTCAAAAACATTTCGAAATTATATAAATGAAATTTATAAATTAAAAATATAATTTATTTTACGATCGGGTACAAAAACACGGGTATATTGTACTGCAAACTGGAGCCAAAAGGAAGGACAGACCAGCCTCCACGATTTGTGGATCTGGTCGTTGCCTTTTTGTTGACCAAAAACACACCCTTTTGTTTCATTTTTTGTTCTCCTTCTTCATCACTCTATCTCTCCAATTTCTCTTAATATATCTCTATAATATAACAATAACAATAAGAACACAAACAACAGCAGCAACTGATCGGACAGCAACAACATTAAACCATCCTCATCCATTCCTTCTTCTTCACCATCGATTTATATCATCATCTAGCTCCATCTCATCTTTCCTCTCGGCACACCACCACTAACCGCAACACCACCATCAACGATAAACAATAACAAGGACTCGACAACAGCAGCAACAGGAGATCATCACCACCATCATTTACTTCATCATCATCATCACCTTCGTTCACCATTCTTTTGTTGAGCTTGGTGAGGACCTCACCATTTTTCTTTGATTTCGTGCATTATAAAGCTTGATATATCATGTAGTAATGTTAGAATTAATGACTTGGTCCAAAAAAATTTGAGTTGGAAACTGTTTGATGAATAAATCGCATACACAGATCTGAATCCGGCCAAGACCCGGACGGGTTAGTCCCGTGACCCGGGCGGGTGAGCCCGTTGACCCGGACGGGTGAGCCCATTGACCCGGACGGGTATTTGCTTGTGACCGGTCGCGTGTAACCCAAAACCTGGACGGATATCTTGTTTAATCACCAAAGCGAGTAACTTTTGCCCGGACCGTGTATATTAGATGATTACCCGGCCAAAACAACTTATTTCGAATCTTGTCCAACTTGTATGGTTTCAAATAAAAGCAGATACGATATGTGACCAAACTTTTGGTTCGCAACCCGCATATTATTTACAAAACATAATATTTATTATGCGTTATTTCGGGTATTGACAACAAAAATATATACCATATCACTCGTAAACTCAACTTATATATATATAAGTGCACTTTTACAAAGTATACGACGAAAACAAGTATAAAAAAAAATAATGATAATCTTTGAATTATTATTATAAAATCGTCACCAACGGGTCGTACTCACAAACAGTTATTGAACGTTTCGGACATAATTCAATCGGGTGAACATTAATATGGATGGTATACTTATGCATCCATTTACTTACGTATAATCTCACGTGTTTAGGACACTTGAAGATTACCTTTGGTATAACGCGTGTACTTTAGGATCGCTAGCTCCTCTGGTGAGTTCATAGCCCCATCTTTTAAATCTGTTTTAATGATTTCGGGGTGAGAATGCATACACTTGTTTTATTTTCTCTTCATTGTTAATGAATGCAAATCATTTACCTAATATATATGTTAAAAATGTTATATTTTAACATCAAAGATTCTCTCAAAATATACTTAAGGGAATTAAGTAATCTAATACGGATAGTACTTAGACTTAGTACTCATTTGAACTTCTAGGGACCATGGTTTTCCCTACAATTATATTCTATAATTACTAGGCTTAGGCTAGTAATTAAATAAACATCGCCTAGGGGCTTCATTATACTCGATAAACTTGAGGTTACAAATACACCATGGTAGCATACACTAATAGAGCACATTACACTACTCTCATACAACTAAGTGATGATTTTTACATACTTAAGTCATATTTTGCTACACCTATTATCTAATTGGTATTTATATATACTTAGGTACACTATACTACTCATGAATGTTGCGTGGCAACTGTAAGTCATTATGTTTAGACCCTCACTATATTACTGTAGAGTAATACATTGGTTAAACATTCTACTATGATTACATTCGGACTATATATAATATGTTTGTATGCATATATATTCTGTTTGGCTCCATGAGCTACTTCCGTGCACTGTGTGCTACTTCCGGGCACTGTGTGCTACTTCTGGGCACTTTGTGCTACTTCCGAGCATTTATTGCTACTTCCGGGCCTTGTTGCTACTTTCGGGTATTTATTGCTACTTCCGGGCCCCTTTGTGCTACTTCCGATACACTCATGCATGTTTGATAATTACATGCCCATTTGATATATGTATGCCTGATTCTGTATAGGAATATGATACTGCTTCCAATTTATATATGCATACATGATTATGTGGCTTAGACCCAAACTATTAGTTCCGATATACGTGCATACCTGATTAGGTGACTTAGGCATATGATATTACAGCTGATTATTATACACGTACATGATAACCTGATAGGTCACATGAGTATGATGCACTACATCTAAAAATCATCATGGAGTATGATCATTAAAATTGGTAGTTTAGCTACTTCTTAAAGTTGCACAAACATAGAAGGATTTAACAAAGTCTTTAGATTAAACCTACTGGATTAGGTCAAGAGGTTATAACAACCTTTCTAACACACATATTAGTAAAACAATCCTCAGATAATATATCTTAGAACATAGTTTCCTTAAAAACTACATTTGGAGTACATAGGATTTGTACATCTGGATACGTTTTCATAAGTTTAACCACTGATTTTCACTAAAGTATAGATTTTATACTTCATTAAATGGTTTATAATTCATGTTACTGTTTTCTAATAAAACCTGTGAACTCACCAACTTTATAGCTGACTGTTTTAGTATGCATTTTCAGGTAACCTTGCTTTAGTAGGATTGGCCTGTCAGGATCCTAGCTCGAGTCCCATGCATACATTTAGCTGGAGATTTCTTTGCATTATTTTTGTATTAATAGTCATGTATTGAAATCTCTAGGAATCATTGGAGAACTCCAACTACTTTTGTATAAATTTATTTATTAATGTAATGTATTTTCGACGTCTCATTTAGAGTCGTTCATTATATACCTTTGTGCTTGTGGATATTTGATTTGGTAACACCCCGACCCGACCGCTTCCGCAACCCGAAATTTGGGAGGTGTTACAATATGCTAGAATGAAAACTTAAAAAGTAACTTGCATATAATAAGAGCTAATGAACAATATAACTAAAACAACATATACTAAGTTTATGCATATAATTCTCTTAAAACTGATGCTCAGCTTCATTCCCTTGGAGTAAACTCTTAAAACAAGCAGCACCATTTCTGCATATATAAAACATCACATATAGGCATCAAGTGCATCTTCAGAGTAATATACATATTTTAGTTTGAATCCTTCCTTCACTCCTTTTATGGGTTAAACAAAGAGAAGGCTTCAACTGACATTTAAAATCAAGTACTCTTTTTAAGGTCTATTACTGTCATAATTAAAAACTGATAGAAGTATTAACTTTCAATATTAGAAACCCCAAAATGGCTAACTCATTAGACATTTTTTACCCGTATTCGTTATACTGTTGGCTTAATTCGTTCATTAATTAAGCTTGATTAACCATAACCAATTGTAACTAGAGAATAGAGATGACATAAAGACACTAGCTAGTCAACTGTCAAAACATGTACTACCTTTTTAGGGTGGTTCAAGTAGGTAGGTATAGTAAATCGTAACCTCTTAATACTTCTAGTCCATTTCTATTTCAGTTATATGAATAATCTTGTATATCATATGATAACAATACAATGTTGACCCATTGACTTGTTCCTTTGTTAACTAATTTTTCTACATTACCAATCTGTCCCTTTATAATTTTTTGCTATAAACAAGTTTAAATTACCGCCTAACCATAATTAGGACGTAATATTTTATGTGAAAGAAGGATATAAGCATATACCTTGACTCTTCTACCATCATTTTTGGTAGTGTTAGGATTATATGAAGCCTGTTGAGGGATTGGTGGGAACTTGGTGGCTGCAATGTGTTTTTCCTCTTTGACTTTCTGAAAGATGACTGTAAAACCTTCTGCAGATTTTGGGTCCTTTTCATCCCATGCTCCAAACATTGGAACTGATGCTGATCTATGTGACTGTCCAGATATATAAATGTAACAAATTTAACCCACATTAATACGTTTCATACAAAACACACCATAAACTTTTAAGTTTACACATTTGGCAGTTATAGGTAAATGAGTCAAAATTGACACCCGTAAATTTATTTTCTTAAGAAATACTGTATTATAGGATAAACTAACTTACAGCTATATCATCGGCTGGATTATATCCATGTCTTGGTCTATTAGGTCCGGATGAAGGTGAAGGTGAAGGTGGAGAAAAATTGCTTATCCTTTCTCTTGAGTTGGAGCTTTTTTTCCGATCAGACTCGTAAATTTGTTGCCTGTTATTGCTCCATACTTCTACACTTTTTCTAGTTGCAGACTTCACATTTTTTTCTGTGAATACCATATTATCATTGCTAGTATCATCATCTCCTCCATCTGTCTTAAAAGCTTCGGGATTTTGCTCAGGGTCATTTGGGTTTATCATGACACCGGTGCCTTTATCTTTCCGTGCGTTTTCAAAGTAGGCTGTGTAAGGAACATTATCAGCATCCCAACTCCCAAACTTCGGAATATGTGATCGTTGTTGTTGCTGCATCAAATAAATAACAATTAGAAATTAACAATACGTTTTAATTCAACTCTTAAAAGCATTTATAATCATAAGTATTTGAAAGTTAGTTATGGCACTATTTTGCCAATCGACAGAATCAAGTGTAAGTATCAGCACATGATATCTTTATAGGAATATTCTTTACTGAAAGAACATATCAGAAGCATTTAAATGTATGAAATCCAGATTACGGTTTGAATGAAGGCCGCTAATCTCAGAAGAAATATAACTTACAGACATGGAGGGTTTATGATTGAATTCGAAAGATGAATAATCGTTAAATTTGAAAGAAAAATGAAGACAGGATGATGAAACTTGAAAGAGTGAAGAAGTCGTGTTTTTGTTTTTGGATGTGGGACCATTTTGAAATTTGATTCTATATTCTGGCCTGCAGGAAAAATTCCAAGGAGTTGAAGGGGTGCTTCCGGACAATTTTTTTGATAAATCCAATGTTTGAAAATTCTCCAATCAGATCCTAAATATTCGTTATTCTTTAGACGTTAACAACGACTAAGTTAATTCAAGAGTAATTTACTTAAATCGTCCACGTGGCTTCATATTTTTGTCCATCGGTCATCACTATCGTCTAAAAAATATTAGATTTTCGCAACATTGTTCACTAATAGTCTTCCTCAAGCATATTTCGGCTTGGATGTGCATGGAGGGGATGTTGCAGGAAAAAAGCCATGTAACGGGTAAAGATTTTAATTACCGGATATCCCTTTGAATCGAGTTATCACTTTCCAAAAATAACAATTCGACCCTATATGTCGTGGGTTACACGAATTTTGTCTTGGGATAAGACAAAGACTGATGTTCTTGATTGAGGCAACAAACAAGAACATGGTAGGTAGAGGGTATTTCTTGTTGTCTATGTTTTCTCATGTGAATTATGCTCATTATATATAAGCACCCAAACATAATGAGAATTAATGGTACAATAATGTCTTCCATAATGATCCAATAATGTCATCCATTATTTTCTTTAGGTTAATATACATTTAGTATTCATGGTTCATTAAACTAGTCGTGAACAAAAAACCCGAACCCGGAACCGAACCCGAAAAAAAACCCGGAACCGAATCCCAAAAAAACCGGTTTTTTTGAACCCGGTTCGGGTTTTTTTCGTACCCAGCGGGTAGAGACCCGGGTTGGGTTTTTGAAATTCAAAATCGGGTTGGGACCGGGTACACTACGGGTCAGGTTGGAAAACCCGGTATAAAACCCGGAAAAACCCGGTTTAAAAACCGGTATTCGTGGGTCAAAAACCCGGTTCTGGTCGGGTAGGTCAAGAAACCGGTTTTTCTTCCTTTGACCTAAAACCCGGTTCGGGTACCGGGTCGGGTCGGGTATGCCCGAAACCCGACTTTGTTCACTCCTACATTAAACTAATAATGATTATAAAGTTCCACCAGTTATGTCAACCAACGGTAAGAACAAAATGGGTCTAAATTGCCACCAAACTCATATGTCTATTTTTGGACTCATGAGTCTAAACTAGACTCATTTCCGTTACATACTCATGAAGTCCAAACTAGAATCATTTTCGTTACAGACTAGACTCATGAGTTTAAACTAAACTCATTTCTTGTTACAGACTCATGAAGTCTAAACTAGACTCATTTCTGTTACAGACTAGAATCATTTCTTATTAGGCATGTGGTTTTGGGTCAGAAATGTTATTTACTTGATGGGCGTACACTCCGTACCTCCTAATCCATTTCTAAGTCAATTAACCATATATCTCAATTACACTAAATTACTAACAATCATCCCCAATTTAGTGTAATTCCTTTACATGAGATAAATAAACAAACAAAATATATGCATAAATGAAACTGTCTTGAAAATTGAATTTTCATCTAAATACATTACGCATTCCAAATATTCGAGAATCGGGGTGTTACAAAATTAAACTCTTCAACCCATTTGAATACCTGAAGATAATATACACACAAGTTTTCAAATACTCTAGAGCGATCTTGACACTATACAAGCCATGTGTCCATATCTATTCATGAATGTTTCAAAGCTAAAAGTTCAAAGCTTTTTGAAGCGGTAAAACTTCACATTCATATAGGTAGTGACTTTCCATCATGCAGGTGCACTTGCACTTTTTCAAAGGATCTATTAAGAAGTTGACTTTAACCTAACCTCAGCAGGTCCGAGCATATAACCTTGGGATGAAATATGTGAAACCATTTGCTCCAATTTTTAAGTGTAGGCTTTCCGCATTGAATTCAGCTCCCAATTCATATCAGGAGGGAATTGGGTGTCTTACCATTAGAAATTTATATGAACTTTAAGCACATCCCCAATGTAGACTTATTAATCAACTCTCTAGGTAATCCCTTTGTCAAGTGATCAGCTAAGTTATGTTGTAACCTCACAAACTCCATAGAAATCACCCCATTCATGATAAGTTCACGAATCATGCAATGTCTAACACCTAAGTGTCTAGACTTCCCATTGTACATTTGGCTATTAGCCTTTGCCAATGTAGCAGCACTATCACAATGGATAGAAATGGGTGCTATAGGTTTAGGCCGCAATGAAATCTCATATATCAAGTTTCTTAGCCAATCCGTCTCTTTACCAACAGCGTCAACAAACTCAGATTCCATTGTTGAGCTAATAATACAAGTTTGCTTCTTAGAAGCCCATGAAATGGCACCTCTCCCAAGCAAGAGCACCCAACCACTTGTTGAAGAATGATATTCAGCATTAGTTATCCAACTCTCATCAGAATAACCTTCTAAAACTGAAGGATATCCAATATAAGATAAACTATAATACATAGTTTTCTTCAAATACTTTAGTACCTGCCTAATTGCTTTCCAATGATGAGCACTAGGATTACTAGTAAACCTACTTATTTTTTCCACAGCAAATGCAATGTCTGGCCTTGTACTTGTCATAGCATACATCAAGCAACCAATCACATTTGAATACTCAAGTTGTGATACAGCATCATCTTTGTTAGGTAAAAGCTTCATGCTTGGATCCATAGGAGTACTCACGGGAGTACAATCAAAAAAATTAAATTTCTTAAGTACCTTCTCAATGTGTAACACCTGGTCAAAAAGGCCAATTTTCGCGCCAAATTTAAACTTCAAATAATCGTACTTAGTACGCAATTATAACAAAGTATTCGAAAACTTTATATATATATATATATATATATATATATATATATATAATACACAATGAATATGTAATAATCACACTCGAAAGAATATGAAAGAACGCGGAATAACGCGTCCGAATTTCGGTGACAAAATTTCATAACTAATATTTTATTAGTTAAAATAAACATTATACATTTGAGGAAAAATATTAAACGTTCGAAAATGTAAGTCGTTTTAATTAAAAACGCATTCTAGTTATCTAAGACCGCGCAAAATCTGGTTATAAAACTTTAACCCAAACATTTTTATTTTTATAAAATGTTTCGACTCAAAAACATTTCGAAAACATATAAATTAATTTTTGAAATTAAAAATATTAATTTATTTCACGATCGGGTACAAAAATACGGGCATTTTGTACTGTGGTTGGAGACCACAGTCCCCAAATTGGGGATCTGGGTTGTATAAGTCGATCCACCCAACCCCTTCCCCTTTCTTCATTTTCATTTCTTCTTCATCTTCTCATCTCTTTCTCTCTCTCAATCTCTAACAACAACAACAAAAATTAACAACAATAACAACAAATCGGCAACAACAACGAGATCAGGAACAACAACAACAACTTAGTATCATCATCATCTTCATCAAGTATTCATCACCATCTTCATCATCTCCATTCATCCTCATTTTCAAAAAGTAAGAAAAATCATACTCTCTCTCTCTAGAATCCGTTTCTCTCACTAGAAATTACTTAGATTCTATGTTTATACATGTTAGAAGCTTCGTATAACATCAAAACACCCAAAAATCGAACCAAAACTCGATTTGAAGTTGGAAATCGTCGAACAGACGTAAGTGTCGCAAGGACCAAAAACAGTGTAGCGTCACTTCCTTAAGTGACGCATTAAGTGTCGCTAAAAATCCAAATTTTGCGTCACTTGCCTAAGTGCCGCTAAAAACCCTCTTTTAACGTCACTTGCCTAAGTGTCGCAAATTCAATACCCGACACTTGCCTAAGTGTCTCCCTGATGGGCGCCTAGAGGTCGGTCAAGGAATTGCTTCCTGTTGTCGCGGTGCCTTCCTCCGGGCGCGCCACCAGTGGGTGTTTTAAAATTTGTAAATGCGGGGCCTAAGGATACTTAAAACTATGGGGTATAGTAGTAAGTATGACCTAGGGTCGTTCTTCAAACTACAACGGGCATGGGATCTAGGTCTTTTGATTATCTTTTGTAATTTAGCTGGTTTATCAAAAGGTTGATAGGGGTTTTGGTTTTTTCTATTATAACTACTAATTTTAAACTAAACTAAACTAGAGGATAGGTGAGGTGAGGTGGCTACGAGAACAGCAGATTAACGCGAGTGTCTACTATGATAATTATATATGCTATTTAGGGGTAGTTATTTTAGTTAAGGTATTAGCTATGACGACGAAGTCAGGACTTAACAGACGTACTTGAAACAATCGATGACAACAAAGTACTCTACTTACAACCTTTCCTTAGCTCCCACGTATTTAAACGCTTGTACCAGTAGTAAGTTGTTTTACAGTATTTCCGTTGAAACATAAAAAGGTTCTTGTTATCTATCCTGAGTTATATGTCCTAATGAGCTATAACTACTAGCCTATTATATACCTAACGCGAAGTTGTCCACAATCAGATAAATAACATGTCACGAAGATAGCAGTTATAGAGTGTAAACTATACCGAAAGTTCTCCCAAATATAGCAACCAATTTAACCAACAGCCATCCTCGAGTCCTATTCCCCAATCTCGGACATTTGAGATATCCGAATCATGGCATGAATTGTTGAATGAACAAAAACATGAAACAGGGGTTTCCTACCGGAACAGGTTGGGATGGCCTGGTCTAACGGCTGATTAAATTGTTCATCATTATTTCATATAAACCATCATAACTATTTTACGCGTGTTAAACTGATGTATGCAATTAATTTATACTCGAAAACCTAATCATATATCCAATAACACAAATGATACTAGCATGCAAACCCTAAAGCAACAATCAAACAAGAACATGCGACAGAGCAGCATACAAGGATCAGTTTAATTTGTGCAGAGTAACTGGATAATTGGTTAAGTCACACATGTTCCGAAAGTTCTCTCAAAAACATGCGTTAAATAAATTGAATCTAATCTATCTCTAATCCTACGCTCCGTGTCTCCCTCCGGTGTATTTCAACCAGGAGAACACCGGCCATGTCGAGTTCAACGATCATCAGACACAGAATAATAAGCGGCGTACCACCAGTTAAGGACCAGCAGTAAGTTACAAACCACAGCATAAGTTGGATAGATAAACATTGGAGACTCAATTCATAGATTCAAATATATACTAACAGCATACGGACAGAGTAACGGCGTATTTGCAATTGAAATCATTATCACAACGGATTGTGCCCACGACTTTCATAGCTTCCACGTTCCGTACTACACACATTCGTGATGATTCCGGCGCTATACAAATGAAAGCCGTATAACGTTACCTCCGTTGTTTCATGATATCCAATTGTATTTTAAAGTATAACTACCCTAGCATAATGATTATCATAGCAAACACAGATTTGTTTAGCTAAGCATGGCAATAATTCTAGCAAGCAATTCTAAATAATTATGACAACAGCACAACATATTTAAAACAACAAGATAGAAATTAAAATAAAACCTGACAAAGCGTAATTACAAATCTTGCGCAATCGCAGTCTCGGAGCACCTCCGTAAAGCTAAGCTAGAAGCTAATCTACTAGCTTAATTAAACTAACCTAAACTAATTATTTCTAGAGAGAGAGTAGAGAGAGAAAGTAAAGAAATGGTGAATGTTGAATGAAGTATGTAAAATGAGGAGATGGTGGCTTGTATTTATAGGCATGGCTCAACCGTATTCCTCAACCGTATTCTAGCCTTCAAAATCTCAGCCGTATTCCTCAGCCGTATCAAGATTGCACCTTGGATGACCAAAACATGCGATACGGTTGAATTTGGCCGTATTCGGGAGAGATTGGCCGTATCGGGGGAGGGACAAGGCTGGATACGGGGGAGATTGCCTGTAACAACTCGCAAATTTGAACACGATTAATTACATTAATCACTTGCATTATTAGGCTAATTCCCTACTTGAGTGAATTCATAACACATTTTAGAGGTAAGTCTAGCATAGCCCAACTAGTTAGTACGCGTAGTATTACGTATTCGTAATTAGTTGTAATTACGTACTGAACAAATTGAAAACAAACGCGACAAAAATGTACGACTATTGGTGAACAAAATTATTTAATAAAACGAAATTTATTGAATAACGTAGTAGCGAATAAATATTTTGTCAAAAATATTTACAAATCGTTTTATAACGCAAAACGTTTAATTCGTACAATTTAAATAAAACAAAGTTTAAAACTTTATAACTAAGTTAATTTGGTTTCATAAAGTTATCCTAATTAAAAATAATTAAGAAAATGTAATTAAAAACATAATAGTTAAAATAAAATAACATTTAACGATCGGGTAAACAAACACGGAGCGCAAACACGGAGGCAGAAAATGAGGAACAAAACCCCATCCACCTCCTCCTTTTCTTTCACTTTCACCATCCACTCTCTCTCTCTTCTTTTCTTTTCTCCTCCTTCTCTCTAAAAACTCATCCAAAAATCACACAAAAACAAAGAAAACTACACTAAAACGACGCCGAATCACATAGCTCCTTTGGAATAAAACGACCACGACAACACGATCTACACTTCTACCTTTTCGGATTTCAAATCCGGCACTCGTAAGTTTCCGACAAATCCCGCAAATCTTTAGATTTCAAAGTTATAATTGTTGTTTAGTGTTTAACATACTTAGAATAACATGTTTTAGTGTTTTATACAACCGAAAACGTTCCAAAACAACCAAAAATCCGACTTTTTCTCGCTGTTCGTCGAACAGGCGACTACGTCGCATTGGGACCGAAAACAGTACTGCGACGTAGGCCTTTACGTCGCATTACCCTTCCTTACGTCGCACATAGCGACGCAGACCACTACGTCGCATTAAATTGCGAACGTCGCCTATGCGACGTAACCCATGACGTCGCAAAACCTGAATGCGACGTAGACCCGTACGTCGCACCCTACGTCGCATAACAACCCAGCGTCGCACCTTACGTCGCTAAAAACAGGAAATTTAAAAACTTGTTTTCACTAAGTGTCGAACTAACCGGAAACGCATATCTTTATATAAATTCGATTCACGAGCCTTACAAACAATCCAAACATACTTGTTTTATCGAAATGTTGATTTCAAGCTTTCACCAACGAGTCGTATACGTTTTCACAAACAACGAAATACAAACATAAACATTAAACGAACGATTTGGACGTGACTTGGTTGTACAAACACTAGCATGGATGTTTAGTTTAGACATCCACATACTTATTAAATCTCGTACGTTTAGGACGTTAGGAGATTTCAGACCTTACTTGGGCTTAGGTTTGCTAGCACTCGCACAACTACTTAAACTCAACAGGTGAGTTCACAGCCCCTACTTTTACTAATTTAACTGTTTTGAACAGGGGTGGAAAACATAGACACTGTTTTACTGATTGTCATAACTGCTTTTCTATATGATTATTTATCATACTGTTTACTCGAACAATTAGAGTACTGGAATTGTTAAACTGTTATACCAACTGTCACATAACTGTCTGTGGCACACTTATACAAACTGTTTATGACTGCGGTCAACTACTACAACTGTCTGAACTAAATGGTATTTCATACAAAAACTAAACTGAGAATATGCTGGGGAACGACCAGCTACACACTTTATTACTAGCTTTTATGAAACAACATTTTCATAAACACACAGAAAGTCCCTACGTCTTGGGCACGCACACACAGAAAGTCCCTACGTCTTGGGCAAACAGAAAGTCCCTACTTCTTGGGCAAGGTGCCATCCTACGCCTTGGATGAAGGCTCTACTTCTTGAGCAGATGGGTCCTACGTCTTGGATGCCAGTCCTACTTCTTGGACACAACTTATACAAGTCCCTACTTCTTGGGCACATACATAGAAGTCCCTACCGCTTGGGCAGATACTGATGGGTCCTACTTCTTGGACAAACAATTTAAATCCCTACTTCTTGGGTAAACCAATAGGATACTGCTTTCCTACGAAACTTAAACTGTATTTGGGGCGAGCAACCCACTAAACTTATACTTTGGGTGAACAACCCACTAAACTTGTATTTGGATTACATTCCACTAAATGTATTTTCGACTATTATGGCAATACTATTGGGAACGTATTTGGATAACAACTGTGCATACAAACTTGATTCAACTTGTGTAAACATAAAACCTGTGAATTCACTCAACCTAGTTGTTGACTTTTACTATGTTTTTCAGGGAATTAGCTGCGCATGTAAGAATCGCCAACACATGGAGAATTAGGCGACCCGTGAAGCTTTAGGATGCCAACTTTTTGGGAAAAACATATGGATTTCTCTAGTATAACCGAAACTGTTTTGTCATATTTTAGAAATCCACTTTTGTATACATAATACTTTCAACTTGTGCGATTTGATAAATCGTAAACTTTGTAATTTACACTTTTGGCATCTTAATATATTGTTCTGTTGTAATCATAAGCTCTGATACGTATGCATGCTTTATTATTGTGACACCCCAACACATTAACTAAAACGCTTCCGCTAAACGAATTTTGGGGGTGTTACAGATTGGTATCAAAGCCATTGGTTATAGCGAACTAGGAAACTTTAGGTGACTTAGCAACCTAGAGACCTAGACTATAGCCTTGGCTAGAACGCACATGCATACATACATTTGCATACATCTAAACTATCGTTACGATAACTCGATACGCGTGAACTATTCACCACATTCGACTCGTTCATTGTACTCTGATCTCATATGAACCTGATCGTGATTAAACGGTTGATGAAAAGAAGTATGTATTTGGCATCATATAATGACGCCTGGCCAACGTGATTATATCATACTAAGTACATATGGGTGTTTCATAGTCGTAAGATACGTGACGGGGATTCGACCATTTCTCTTGATACTCGAAAATTTGAAATATGTGAAACTTCATTCCTCACATATTTTTCATTGGCATTGACTTCTGCATCTTTTCATCGCAGAACGTCAGCATGCCGCCTAAACAAAGAAATACTCGAAACAGTCGACGAAATACTCCACATCCGCCTCCAGAAACAACCGAACAGATCATCGAACGCCGCGTGGCGGAAGCCATCGCACAATACGAGGCGAGCAGAAATCGTGAAAACCTAACCAACAATAGTGGAGCCACCCCAGTTAACAGCGAGACTCCAACCAATAACCAACAGGGGTGTTCCTACAAAACATTCCAAGCCTGCAAACCGAGCACCTTCACCGGGACCGAAGGGGCCATTGGCCTGGTCCACTGGATTGAAAAGATGGAATCAGTCATCGACATCAGCGACTGTGCCACCGATAAAATCGTAAAATACGCCACCTGCACTTTAGCCGACAAAGCGCTAACCTGGTGGAACGCTCAAGTCCAGATTATGGGACGCCCAGCTGCTCATTCCATGACCTGGGTAACTCTGAAACAGATGATGATGGAGGAATTTTGCCCTCCCAACGAGATGCAGAAACTGGAAAACGAATTCTGGAACATACAAATGATCGGCGCTGACATTTCCGGTTACACGACTAGATTCCAGGAACTCGCACGACTGGTGCCCCACATGGTAACCCCTGAAAGCAAACGCATCGAACGTTTCAACAAGGGCTTGGCCCCACAGATTCGAGGCATGGTTATGTCCTCCAAACCCGCCACCTTTAGGAGCGCAGTTGATCTGGCTCAAAGTTTGACTGATGACGCCATTCTGATTGGCACTTTGAAAACCACTACCGGGAAAACTGAACCTACCCGTACTGATGCGGGCGACAACAAACGCAAATGGCACAGCGAGAACGACGACCGTCAGGGTCAACAAAACAGGAACGTGGGAAACACTCGAGCCTACGTCGCCATCGCTAACACTGAACCGAAACCATACCTAGGCAAAAGGCCTAAATGCGGAAAATGCGAAAGGCATCATGAGGGTAACTGTACTCTCTGCGATAGATGCAACCAATGGGGACATCGAGCTCAAACCTGCAAAGCCAACCTCCCCACTCGAACAAACAATGGGTGTTTCGAGTGCGGTGAGCCCGGACACTATCGAAACCAGTGTCCAAAACTGAACAACAACCAGAACAACCCCGGAAACAATAATCAAAACAACAACAACCACATCGCAACCATCCCACCGGCTCGTGGCCGCGCATACATCCTCCGTGCACCGGAAACTGTTGCGGACTATGGCAAACACGGTATGTCTTACCAACTCTTGCTACGATTTAACGTTTGTTTCATTCGAATGTCAATTCGAACACACCACTTGGTAAACGCTAACCACGAAACGAACTTGAACTATCAAACTATACCGCGAGTATACTCAACAGTTAAAACTATATTGGCAAACATAGGTCGCCACGTAAACTATTACTATTGTTAACAACATGATTTATCGGAGAACATACGCCGCGGGCGATCCGACTTGATTTAAATCTCGGGACGAGATTTCTCTAACATGGGGAGAATGTAACAACTCGCAAATTTGAACACGATTAATTACATTAATCACTTGCATTATTAGGCTAATTCCCTACTTGAGTGAATTCATAACACATTTTAGAGGTAAGTCTAGCATAGCCCAACTAGTTAGTACACGTAGTATTACGTATTCGTAATTAGTTGTAATTACGTACTGAACAAATTGAAAACAAACGCGACAAAAATGTACGACTATTGGTGAACAAAATTATTTAATAAAACGAAATTTATTGAATAACGTAGTAGCGAATAAATATTTTGTCAAAAATATTTACAAATCGTTTTATAACGCAAAACGTTTAATTCGTACAATTTAAATAAAACAAAGTTTAAAACTTTATAACTAAGTTAATTTGGTTTCATAAAGTTATCCTAATTAAAAATAATTAAGAAAATGTAATTAAAAACATAATAGTTAAAATAAAATAACATTTAACGATCGGGTAAACAAACACGGAGCGCAAACACGGAGGCAGAAAATGAGGAACAAAACCCCATCCACCTCCTCCTTTTCTTTCACTTTCACCATCCACTCTCTCTCTCTTCTTTTCTTTTCTCCTCCTTCTCTCTAAAAACTCATCCAAAAATCACACAAAAACAAAGAAAACTACACTAAAACGACGCCGAATCACATAGCTCCTTTGGAATAAAACGACCACGACAACACGATCTACACTTCTACCTTTTCGGATTTCAAATCCGGCACTCGTAAGTTTCCGACAAATCCCGCAAATCTTTAGATTTCAAAGTTATAATTGTTGTTTAGTGTTTAACATACTTAGAATAACATGTTTTAGTGTTTTATACAACCGAAAACGTTCCAAAACAACCAAAAATCCGACTTTTTCTCGCTGTTCGTCGAACAGGCGACTACGTCGCATTGGGACCGAAAACAGTACTGCGACGTAGGCCTTTACGTCGCATTACCCTTCCTTACGTCGCACATAGCGACGCAGACCACTACGTCGCATTAAATTGCGAACGTCGCCTATGCGACGTAACCCATGACGTCGCAAAACCTGAATGCGACGTAGACCCGTACGTCGCACCCTACGTCGCATAACAACCCAGCGTCGCACCTTACGTCGCTAAAAACAGGAAATTTAAAAACTTGTTTTCACTAAGTGTCGAACTAACCGGAAACGCATATCTTTATACAAATTCGATTCACGAGCCTTACAAACAATCCAAACATACTTGTTTTATCGAAATGTTGATTTCAAGCTTTCACCAACGAGTCGTATACGTTTTCACAAACAACGAAATACAAACATAAACATTAAACGAACGATTTGGACGTGACTTGGTTGTACAAACACTAGCATGGATGTTTAGTTTAGACATCCACATACTTATTAAATCTCGTACGTTTAGGACGTTAGGAGATTTCAGACCTTACTTGGGCTTAGGTTTGCTAGCACTCGCACAACTACTTAAACTCAACAGGTGAGTTCACAGCCCCTACTTTTACTAATTTAACTGTTTTGAACAGGGGTGGAAAACATAGACACTGTTTTACTGATTGTCATAACTGCTTTTCTATATGATTATTTATCATACTGTTTACTCGAACAATTAGAGTACTGGAACTGTTAAACTGTTATACCAACTGTCACATAACTGTCTGTGGCACACTTATACAAACTGTTTATGACTGCGGTCAACTACTACAACTGTCTGAACTAAATGGTATTTCATACAAAAACTAAACTGAGAATATGCTGGGGAACGACCAGCTACACACTTTATTACTAGCTTTTATGAAACAACATTTTCATAAACACACAGAAAGTCCCTACGTCTTGGGCACGCACACACAGAAAGTCCCTACGTCTTGGGCAAACAGAAAGTCCCTACTTCTTGGGCAAGGTGCCATCCTACGCCTTGGATGAAGGCTCTACTTCTTGAGCAGATGGGTCCTACGTCTTGGATGCCAGTCCTACTTCTTGGACACAACTTATACAAGTCCCTACTTCTTGGGCACATACATAGAAGTCCCTACCGCTTGGGCAGATACTGATGGGTCCTACTTCTTGGACAAACAATTTAAATCCCTACTTCTTGGGTAAACCAATAGGATACTGCTTTCCTACGAAACTTAAACTGTATTTGGGGCGAGCAACCCACTAAACTTATACTTTGGGTGAACAACCCACTAAACTTGTATTTGGATTACATTCCACTAAATGTATTTTCGACTATTATGGCAATACTATTGGGAACGTATTTGGATAACAACTGTGCATACAAACTTGATTCAACTTGTGTAAACATAAAACCTGTGAATTCACTCAACCTAGTTGTTGACTTTTACTATGTTTTTCAGGGAATTAGCTGCGCATGTAAGAATCGCCAACACATGGAGAATTAGGCGACCCGTGAAGCTTTAGGATGCCAACTTTTTGGGAAAAACATATGGATTTCTCTAGTATAACCGAAACTGTTTTGTCATATTTTAGAAATCCACTTTTGTATACATAATACTTTCAACTTGTGCGATTTGATAAATCGTAAACTTTGTAATTTACACTTTTGGCATCTTAATATATTGTTCTGTTGTAATCATAAGCTCTGATACGTATGCATGCTTTATTATTGTGACACCCCAACACATTAACTAAAACGCTTCCGCTAAACGAATTTTGGGGGTGTTACATTGCCCGTATACGGCTGGCACTAGGCCGTATACGCCCAAAACAGGCCGTATACGGTCAGGTCCAGGCCGTATATGGCTGGGCTTGGCCGTATCCAGCTTGTCTCTCCCGTATCGTGTTCCGTCGGTTGCTTGTAATCTTCGTTTGGGCGTAACTTCTTCATCCGATGTCCGTTTTCAGCGTTCTTTATATCCACGCGATCGTAATCTCCTGATGAAGAAAATGACATAGGTTAGAGGTCATAATCTTTAGTAGAGATTAAAAAGTGCTTAAAAGCGTGAACCGGAATGCTTATGATCGTTTTCGTTATATTTATCGTGTTTTTTCGACCATTTAGATGATTTTTGAAATGTTGTCTATATTTTAGCCTTAATGATGAGTTTTGATAATAATGTATTGATTTTGAATATATTCATCATTTTTTTGGGCTAAAAAGGTGAGAAAGTGACGCATAAAAACTTGACTTTTTACGTGTCATCAAATATCCCACACTTAGACTTTTGCTTGTCCTCAAGCAAATTTCATCTTACCAGCCGAAACCTTCTGAATTTCAAACTTTTTACGCCACAAAGAAGAAGTCATACAGATTGAAAACAAGTATTGTGCCAATCAAGATAAAGAAAAGATGTTCACATGAAGTATCCAAAGGTCTTTAAGATGATTCACCTAGGCAAACTTTCAATTCTCGGGATGTGGAATATACACGACTGGGCGATCTCACTGGTGGTCACTCAATTCACTCAAGTGTATCGGGTTTCCTATTATCCTAAGCCAAATGAAAAATCGCTCAAATACCTGTCATGCAGCATTCGTCGTCATAGGCTTGCCCAAGGATCGTATCTCCACCACTTAGACGGGGACGGCACTAATTATCCCAAGACATTCAAGTGGGCTGTAATGTGGTGAGGGTTTAAAGGGTATGGATAAGGGTAAAAAGGGTTTAAGGGTTTCACTTATCTTAGGACCTTTAAAATCTTCATGAAAAACACTATTTAGATATTCTTTTTAATGAAAACGGAAACGGATAACTATAAGGGAAGAAGATAGCTATTTTGTCTTCTACCTTTTTGAAAACACACGAAGAATTTATGCTTTTAAGGGCAAGAGTTTTCGGGAGATTTCAGCACTTAGCTTTATTCTATTTTTGGCTCAGAATTTCTTGGCCAGAGATTTTCTAAGGAGTTTTCTTTTTATTTTCTTTTTGCCCTGTAGACATCCTTTCTTTCTTTCATCTTTTTGTTTTTCCAGCTTTTTTCACTTCCGAACTTTTACTTGGTGTCAATTTTTCACACCACAAGGCTCTCGAATTCTTTTGAATATTGATAATGTAAAACACACACGAGTAGCTTTAAGTAAACACGAATTTTTGTGATTTGGGGTAGAAACAAAAAGCATACCTAACTAGCTTTTTCCACAAAAAAAATTCTAAAAATTCTGAGATAAGCTTTTGGTAGGTATGGGGGTAAGTGGGTTTAAAATATGGGTTGAAAGAAACGAAAAGGCTAAGGCTCAACAGGGTTTACTAGGCGGATCATCAACACTGATAATGAGTGTTGGAAGGGTTTTGGGTTTGAAAGAGATATGTTGAAATGGGGTTTAATCCTAGGGAATGTCAAGGTCATCTAATTGCACCTATGTCACGTATGACACCCGTCAATGTGATCTCGAAACGCATACCCGGGGCAAGTTCTAATTCAGAAATGCATGCACCGGTCACACACAACAAACGAACAGTGAAGCATTTAAAATGAATGCTTATAAGGCTCAAAATTCCTCACCGCAAAAATGTGTTATATGTGTCTAGTCGTGCGATGCCCCTCTTAGATCCTCATCTTAAATTATTTGGAATCCGACATGATTCGACCTCTTTTTACCAATTTTCGAATACTTGTAAAAAAAAATCTGTACTCTTTCTTACAATTGTGACTCAAAAATTTAAAATTTTTGAAAATTTTGGCAAAAATAAGGGTTGAAAATCATTTCGAGGACATGCATATTTCTAAATCAACTTACGGATACCTAGACGAGAGATATACTGCTATCCCACACTTAAAAATAAACATTGTCCCCAATGTTTCTGCACTAGGTAGGGAGAATCCCACACTTAGGGTTTTGTTTTTAGGAAAAATGTTAATTTAAAAGTTTTAAGTACGGAGGATCCCACACTTAGAGTTTTAAGTGGGCGTAAGCATATCTAAGTTACGTCAAAACTAGAAGAGTTTAGGACAGTTACTTCCCTACGGTTGGTGAACACTGGATTCAGGACCAGATTCGTGAAGGAGTGGTGCTAGTGATCTGCTGGATTTGTGGACCAGACTCTAATTAAAGCTCATCCATTCCTTACGAAGCTGAGTTCTGCAATACCATAAACATAGTCATAATCACCAATCCAACATTTCAACATCATAAAAGTCTAACATAAATAAAAAGCATAAAGTAAAATAAACTAAAAGTCGTCTAGCAAATCATCCATGTCTGGGTCAAATGCTGCAAGTGCGTCACTGTCTGGAACTGAAGTAGGTGACGTGGCAACAATCGGACCAGCCATGATGGGTGCAACAGGAAGATCAGGAGCTATCTCAGCATCATCAGCAGGAAGAGTGGGCTCTGAGATCAGGGCAGCTGGGAAGAATGACCATGGAGGGAGAGGTGGTCTCGGACCTTGCCCAAGTCTAAAAGACTGGTCAGGAAGTCTCGGAAGTCCAACCCTCTCTTTGATGTCAGAGTGGGAGTCATGCTGGATGGAGAGCTCTCGCAGAATCGCCCAAGTTACAGCTTTATCAGCTGTGGTGATCCCGTAGTCAAAGACTGGAGTGCTCGTCACATCTGTCACAGGCTCCTCTGGTACAGTGGTCGACTTCTTCCTTCCTCTGCGGTGTTTCTTCTTCTTCTGTTGTTGAGCAGCAGTGTGTCCTGAGGTCTCAGCCGAAGCGTCCATCCTGAAACATAAAGAAAAACAGGTAATGCTAAAGCTTATATGATTATACAAATGCAGCAAAATCAGATGACTTTTTTTAAAAAGATTTTTATAAAAAGGTCATCTAAGTGGTTGCATTTGCATAAGTCAGATAAAACTTATCACCGATGTACATATAAGAGTGCGGTTCTGTCGGGTATCTAGCTTATCCTGCATTTATTAGTCCAGTGATGATAATACTAAGCAAAAATAAACTAAGAAATAAAAGCTAAAATAAAGATAAGCAATGGGGTGCCTCCCAAGAGCGCTTGTTTAACGAGTCATTAGCTTGACTCTTTTACCTACTTTGTCGGCTCAAGGTGGTTCGAAGATATAGACTTCCTCACTTGAAGGAAAGTCTTCGATGTAGTGTTTTAAGCGGTGACCATTTACTTTAAAATTACCGTCCGGTGCTTCTAGTTCGACTGCTCCGAAGGTAAAGACTTTTGATACAACGAATGGTCCGCTCCACCTTGATCTGAATTTGCCCGAAAATTTTCTGAAGCGCGAATTGTAGAGAAGAACTTTATCTCCAGGTTTGAACTTAGAATACTTGAGTTTAGCATCGTGAAGATTTTTGGTTCGCTCCTTGAAATGTAGAGAACTATTATAGGCTTGGTCTCTCAATTCGGCTAGTTCGTTCAGCTGCATCTTACGATGTAATCCTGTTGTGGAAGGGTCTAGATTGCAATCTCTCAGCGCCCAGTAAGCCTTGTATTCCAACTCTATCGGCAGATGACATGCTTTACCATAGACTAGTCTGTAAGGCGTGGTCCCTAATGGTGTCTTATATGCAGTTCTGAACGCCCATAGAGCATCGTCTAATTTGTCGGCCCATTTTTCCCTATGATTCAGCACGGTTCGTTCTAAGATCCTTTTGAGCGCTCTATTCGTCACTTCGGCTTGCCCATTCGTCTGCGGGTGATAGGCCATAGAGGTCTTATGGGTGACACCATAATATTGTAATGTCCTCATAAACTGAGCATTACAAAAGTGCGTGCCCCGATCACTGATGATCGCCTTTGGAGTTCCGAAACGAGAAAATAGTTGCTTGAGGAACTTGGTCACTACTCGTGCGTCATTTGTAGGAAATGCTTGCGCCTCGGCCCACCTGGATACGTAGTCGACAGCTACCAGAATGTATTCTTTTCCGAAAGACTTTGGGAATGGTCCCATGAAATCCAACCCCCATATATCAAAGATCTCGCAAGCCTGGATGTTAGTGAGTGGCATTTCACTCCTCTGTGAGATACTTCCAAACCTTTGGCAAGCATCACAACGTTTTACCAAGTCGTGAGCGTCTCTGAAAATAGTCGGCCAGTAGAATCCGGAATCGTATACCTTCCTCGCAGTCATATTTGCTCCATGATGTCCTCCAGTGGGTCCGTGATGACTCTGGTGGAGAATGTTCCTTGCTTCCCTCTCGTCTGCGCATCTTCTGATGATTTGGTCCGGACATACTTTGAATAAGTATGGATCGTCCCAATAGTAATTTTTAATGTCTCTGAAGAATTTGCGTTTTCTAGAGGTGGGTATTCCTTTCGGCACAATTCCTCCAACCAGATAATTAGCGTAGTCTGCGTACCAAGGGTCGTGGTTGAATTGTGAACCCTTCTGGTGGCCTCCGATGTTCATGAGTTGATCTTCAGGAAACTGATCTTGAATATCTCTTTCATTAAGCTTTTCCATCGATGGGTTTTCCAATCGACTGAGATGATCTGCTGCGACATTTTCTGCTCATTTCTTATCCCTGATTTCTATGTCGAATTCTTGGAGAAGCAAAATCCATCGAAGTAGTCTTGGTTTAGCATCTTGCTTTTTGAAAAGATACTTCAAGGCTGAGTGGTCTGTATAGACAATAGTTTTGGACAATATTAAGTAAGAACGAAATTTATCAAAAGCAAATACTACCGCAAGCAACTCCTTTTCTGTAGTAGTATAATTTTCTTGAGCATCGGTGAGTGTCTTGCTGGCGTAGTATATTGGCTGAAAATGCTTATCCTTTCTTTGCCCTAAGACAGCTCCAACAGCAAAGTCACTGGCGTCACACATGATTTCAAATGGAAGACTCCAGTCAGGAGCAACCATGATCGGTGCATGTGTGAGCTCATCCTTTAAAATGTTGAAAGCTTTCAGGCAGTCGTCTGAAAAGACAAACGGAGTGTCCTTCTCGAGAAGGTGCGTCATAGGTCGAGAAATTTTAGAGAAATCCTTAATAAAGCGACGGTAAAATCCGGCGTGACCTAAGAAACTGCGAATGGCTTTAACAGAAGTAGGTGGCGGAAGTTTGGCAATAGTCTCAACTTTAGCTTTGTCAACTTCAATTCCAGACTTTGATATTCGGTGTCCTAGAACTATTCCTTCCTTCACCATAAAGTGGCACTTCTCCCAGTTTAAGACAAGATTTGATTCTTCACATCGGGCTAGCATTCGTTCGAGGTTGGAAAGACAAGAAGTGAAGGAGTCTCCAAAGACTGAGAAGTCATCCATGAATACCTCCATACACTGTTCAATCATATCGTGGAATATCGCCACCATACACCTTTGGAATGTAGCAGGTGCGTTGCATAGCCCGAAAGGCATGCGTCGGTAAGCGAATGTTCCGTAAGGACATGTGAAAGTCGTCTTTTCTTGGTCCTTAGGATCGAGAGGAATATGAAAATAGCCAGAGAAACCATCAAGGAAACAGTAGAATTCGTTCCCGGATAATCTCTCCAACATTTGATCGATGAACGGTAGAGGGAAATGATCTTTTCGAGTGGCTTCGTTCAGCTTCCGATAGTCGATGCATACCCTCCAACCGGTGACGGTACGTGTTGGAATGAGTTCATTATCATCGTTTGCGATAACCGTCATTCCTCCTTTCTTGGGGACAACCTGAACTGGGCTGACCCATGGGGAATCTGAAATAGGATAGATTAAGCCAGCATCCAAGAGTTTGATAACCTCCTTCTTGACCACATCTTGAATCTTCGGGTTGACTCTCCTCTGTCTCTGTATAGAAGGTTTGAAGTCGTTTTCCATTAGTATCTTGTGCGTGCAGTAATTTGGACTGATCCCTTGGATATCAGAGATTTTCCATGCAATCGCCTTCTTGTGTGACTTCAATACTCGGATGAGTTTTGCTTTCTCTTCGGGTGTAAGACCTTTTGCAATTATGACAGGTAAGTGCGAGGTTCCTTCAAGAAAAGCATACTCCAGATGAGAGGGTAGTTCCTTCAGCTCCAATTCTGGTGGTTCTTCAGTGGAAGGCTTCATTCGAGCGATCTCGTCTCTTCGTAATTCATCATACTCCGTCTGGAACTCTGGTTCGTTTGGAGATGAGTTGGCTGCAGTGGCTGATGCTATTTCTACTAATTCTGTCTTGTTAGAGAATGCGTTCTTCTTCAGCTTGTATTTACTTGTAGATGATGAGGAAGTTGCATTATCTTCAGTAAGGATGATTTTGTTGTCGTCGGTGAATGCAAACCTCTGAAATTGAGCCGTTGAAGATGTACTTATGGTGATTTCTGGATTTGGTGGCGCACAACCTTCAGATAGTTGCGGCTCAGCTGAGATTTCTGATTCCATCTCAAAAGATTTGAGAATTTCAGCTACTGAAGGAGATGAATCAGTTTGACCCCTTTGTAAGATTGGTAGAGGAATGCCTTCGCCTAAGGGAACAGCAACAAAGGAGTTGTTCGTGAAAGTGCTGATAGGCGGTGCAAGAGGATACTTCGTTTCAGATAAAGGAAATAGTAGCTCCTTAGAGTGTGCTGGTTTGTCAGAGATAGCTGAGCAGAGTCCGGCATCGTCTTGGCATAGTCTCCTCGTAGTGATGACCGTGTTCGGAAGAAGGTCAGGATTGCTAACTGCTAGAATCTCCTCCAAATGCTCATCATATATTTCCTGCATGGAATCCACAAGACCAAGATCTTCTCCCACAGGTTGTTTCATCAGTTTATCGACATTAAAGGTGACTTCCTCCGTTCCGACCCTCAGTTTTAAAGATTTTTTGTTTACGTCAATAACAGCCTTGGCAGTGTTTAGGAAAGGTCTGCCAAGGATGAGGGGAACGTGGGCGTCTTCCTCAATATCCATAATGACAAAGTCAACTGGGAAGATAAATTTACCTACTCTAACCATAATATCTTCAGCGATCCCCCGAGGGAGTTTAACTGATCTATCGGCTAATTGGATGGTCATTTGAGTGGGTAGCAGTTCTCCTAATCCTAGTTTCTTATATAGTGAGTAAGGCATAAGGTTGACACTAGCACCTAGGTCAGCTAAGGCATTACTAACTTGGATATTTTGAAGGTAACAAGGAATAGTGAAACGGCCAGTATCTCCTAGTTTTGGTGGAAGGCCATGTAACATGATTGCAGAGCATTCAGCATCTAAGGGTATATTAACTAATTGCCTTAATTTTTCTTTATTTGAAAGAAGTTCTTTGAAGAATTTTGCACAACTGGGCATTTCTACTAAAGCATCTAATAATCTAACGTTTAAGTGCAGGCTTTTAAACATCTCAAGATATTTCCCAAACTGCGCTTCCTGCTTCTCTTTCTTAAGTCTACCAGGGAATGGAATTCGAGTACGTGGAATGATTTCTGGAACTTGAGAAGGTACTGGATCGAGCGCAGAGACAGGGGTGTCACTTGGCACTGGATCAGTAGAAGTGGAAGGTTTATTTGAAGAATTATCTGAGGTTTGTTCAATTCTGGTTTCTTTACCTCCTCTTGTGACAACTAAGATGTCGTTACCGATCGCGATTTTCCTTTGACTCTCCTCAATTTTTGAAAATAATTGTTTAAGACTAACTTCAAGGTTTTTGATCAAATCTTCGGAAATTCTAAGTAAAGCATCAATTTTATCTTGAAAATCTATTACTTGTTTATTAACGTTGTTTTGTTCAACCATGAAGTTAATTAAAGTTTCGTTATAGTGTTGTTGAGAGTTAAAGGAGGAATCGGATAGAGTGGACGGTAGAGTAGACAGAGATTGAGTAAAAGGGGTTTTATTTTGCCACTGAACTGAAGATGTGGATTGAAAGCTTGGTTCAGGGCTTTTGAAAGTTGTCCCAAACTTACAGTCATGTTGACTAGTCGTCATGGCTGAAAAATTTGGGGTTTTGGTAGAAAAGAGAGTTTTGGAAGGGAAAGGGTACTGAAAAGGAAATAACAGAAAAGGAACTTTCGGATGATATTGATCTTCCGAAAGGATCGCTAAATAACTAAGATAACTAAATTCCTAAATCGGTCGTTGTAGTCCCCGGCAACGGCGCCAAAAACATGATGGGCGCCTAGAGGTCGGTCAAGGAATTGCTTCCTGTCGTCGCGGTGCCTTCCTCCGGGCGCGCCACCAGTGGGTGTTTTAAAATTTGTAAATGCGGGGCCTAAGGATACTTAAAACTATGGGGTATAGTAGTAAGTATGACCTAGGGTCGTTCTTCAAACTACAACGGGCATGGGATCTAGGTCTTTTGATTATCTTTTGTAATTTAGCTGGTTTATCAAAAGGTTGATAGGGGTTTTGGTTTTTTCTATTATAACTACTAATTTTAAACTAAACTAAACTAGAGGATAGGTGAGGTGAGGTGGCTACGAGAACAGCAGATTAACGCGAGTGTCTACTATGATAATTATATATGCTATTTAGGGGTAGTTATTTTAGTTAAGGTATTAGCTATGACGACGAAGTCAGGACTTAACAGACGTACTTGAAACAATCGATGACAACAAAGTACTCTACTTACAACCTTTCCTTAGCTCCCACGTATTTAAACGCTTGTACCAGTAGTAAGTTGTTTTACAGTATTTCCGTTGAAACATAAAAAGGTTCTTGTTATCTATCCTGAGTTATATGTCCTAATGAGCTATAACTACTAGCCTATTATATACCTAACACGAAGTTGTCCACAATCAGATAAATAACATGTCACGAAGATAGCAGTTATAGAGTGTAAACTATACCGGAAGTTCTCCCAAATATAGCAACCAATTTAACCAACAGCCATCCTCGAGTCCTATTCCCCAATCTCGGACATTTGAGATATCCGAATCATGGCATGAATTGTTGAATGAACAAAAACATGAAACAGGGGTTTCCTACCGGAACAGGTTGGGATGGCCTGGTCTAACGGCTGATTAAATTGTTCATCATTATTTCATATAAACCATCATAACTATTTTACGCGTGTTAAACTGATGTATGCAATTAATTTATACTCGAAAACCTAATCATATATCCAATAACACAAATGATACTAGCATGCAAACCCTAAAGCAACAATCAAACAAGAACATGCGACAGAGCAGCATACAAGGATCAGTTTAATTTGTGCAGAGTAACTGGATAATTGGTTAAGTCACACATGTTCCGAAAGTTCTCTCAAAAACATGCGTTAAATAAATTGAATCTAATCTATCTCTAATCCTACGCTCCGTGTCTCCCTCCGGTGTATTTCAACCAGGAGAACACCGGCCATGTCGAGTTCAACGATCATCAGACACAGAATAATAAGCGGCGTACCACCAGTTAAGGACCAGCAGTAAGTTACAAACCACAGCATAAGTTGGATAGATAAACATTGGAGACTCAATTCATAGATTCAAATATATACTAACAGCATACGGACAGAGTAACGGCGTATTTGCAATTGAAATCATTATCACAACGGATTGTGCCCACGACTTTCATAGCTTCCACGTTCCGTACTACACACATTCGTGATGATTCCGGCACTATACAAATGAAAGCCGTATAACGTTACCTCCGTTGTTTCATGATATCCAATTGTATTTTAAAGTATAACTACCCTAGCATAATGATTATCATAGCAAACACAGATTTGTTTAGCTAAGCATGGCAATAATTCTAGCAAGCAATTCTAAATAATTATGACAACAGCACAACATATTTAAAACAACAAGATAGAAATTAAAATAAAACCTGACAAAGCGTAATTACAAATCTTGCGCAATCGCAGTCTCGGAGCACCTCCGTAAAGCTAAGCTAGAAGCTAATCTACTAGCTTAATTAAACTAACCTAAACTAATTATTTCTAGAGAGAGAGTAGAGAGAGAAAGTAAAGAAATGGTGAATGTTGAATGAAGTATGTAAAATGAGGAGATGGTGGCTTGTATTTATAGGCATGGCTCAACCGTATTCCTCAACCGTATTCTAGCCTTCAAAATCTCAGCCGTATTCCTCAGCCGTATCAAGATTGCACCTTGGATGACCAAAACATGCGATACGGTTGAATTTGGCCGTATTCGGGAGAGATTGGCCGTATCGGGGGAGGGACAAGGCTGGATACGGGGGAGATTGCCCGTATACGGCTGGCACTAGGCCGTATACGCCCAAAACAGGCCGTATACGGTCAGGTCCAGGCCGTATACGGCTGGGCTTGGCCGTATCCAGCTTGTCTCTCCCGTATCGTGTTCCGTCGGTTGCTTGTAATCTTCGTTTGGGCGTAACTTCTTCATCCGATGTCCGTTTTCAGCGTTCTTTATATCCACGCGATCGTAATCTCCTGATGAAGAAAATGACATAGGTTAGAGGTCATAATCTTTAGTAGAGATTAAAAAGTGCTTAAAAGCGTGAACCGGAATGCTTATGATCGTTTTCGTTATATTTATCGTGTTTTTTCGACCATTTAGATGATTTTTGAAATGTTGTCTATATTTTAGCCTTAATGATGAGTTTTGATAATAATGTATTGATTTTGAATATATTCATCATTTTTTTGGGCTAAAAAGGTGAGAAAGTGACGCATAAAAACTTGACTTTTTACGTGTCATCACTCCCCTTATGCGTCACTTCCCCAAGTGACGCCAATAATTCAGAACTTACCATTTTACGCGACACTTCCTGAGTGACGCCAAGACCATTAAGTGTCGCATCAAGTGACGCAGATAAGTCAGATTTTCGTAACTACTTTTTAACCAAGTATTCAAACTTTACGCCACGAATATTTCTATACGATATAATTCTCGAACATACGAAGTATATTTATACGAGTTATATTTATACGAAACAAGTAAAATTATATTTTTGGAATATAATTTCGAATTATCACGAATGGTACGAACTCACTTTACAAACTTCAAACATAAACACGTATCAAACGCTTTGGGTACAATCTGAACGAATAAACAACAACTTGGATAGTTTATTTAAACGTCCATTCACTCATATGAAATCTCACGTGTTTAGGACACTAGTAGATTATCTTGGTACAACTCGCCACCTTAGGATCGCTCACTCCTCAGGTGAGTTCATAGCCCCACTTTTTCAACTATTTTACTGTTTTCGGGGTGAGACGCATGCACCATTACTATTTTCGAATTATAATGATAAACTTTTATAATTCACACTTACCTATATTACTGTTATGTAATACGACATGCGTAATACTTAGGAACTACACCCACTATATCGTTGTAGGACGATATCATAGCTTAACCTGGATAGGTTACCACTGTACACTACCTTGTTGTCGAAACACAACTACCATTACATAACCTGCTTAGGTTATCATTTTACTTGGGCCATATTGTCGCGGGACAATATTATTGAATATATTAGAACTGGTTAGTTCTACCTACACTGGACAACATCTAGACTCTTACAGGATTAGTTTTCCTTTTAGGAACTAAAACTGCCTATACATTTCAGGACTTCTATATTGGATTGTACATGAGTAAACATTAACCACGGACCTCAAGATACTTGCTAGACTGAGGCTAGGAGTATATGTTAGTATCGTACGTTAGTATAGTTCCTTATACTAATACAAAACCACTAGGTAATGATTATTCATACCTAGGCTCATTGTGTTACAACTAATATCTAAATATTGTATATACATATTTAGATATGATAAATCATTTTCATGTGTTACATGATACCCTATTAGATGTGTTTGTTGATTTAATATATATATATATATATATATATATATATATATATATATATATACACACACATAATCCTACCCCATCTCGAGCACTTGGTGCTACCCACCACTTACTTATGTATATAGATATACATACACTTACACAAACATGATTACTTAGTCAGGCATGTCGTAGTACTGCCGACTCTCATTTACACCAGTCGGACATGTCGTAGTACTGTCGGCTCTCAATTTCTCAAGTCGGGTAGGTCGTAGTACTGCCGGCTCAATTACAAACATTGCTTGCGAGCAACGCTGTACGATGCCACGGTAAAGTGGGCACAAAACGATGTCACGGTAAAGTGGACACAAAACGAGATCACGGTAAAGTGATTCAAAACGATATCGTGGTAAAGCGATACAAATCATAAACATACGAGTTGATACTCGCACTCATTAATGGATCGTTGAGCTGACACTCGAGATCGTTAACTCGGTATTTGGCTAAATACTCAATCATAGTTCTGCGGGACTACATATTCATGTTGCTGGAGACAACACACTATGCCAGGTGGCATACCAATTATTACTTGTTATCATATGACGTGGTCATACAGTTACTCGATTCATACTCAGGCAAATATTGCCTCACACGGATAGTTTCACTCATACCTGATAGGTATTTAGGCATGGATTGCCACACCCTCGATATGACGTGGTCATACACTTACTCGATAGTTCTTAGGCATGTATTGCCTCACGCTTGTAGACTTACTTATACCTGATAGGTATCTAGGCATGGAATGCCTCTTTCTTTATGTACTTAGGTACACATCACCATTACTTAGGTATGAGATACCTCGCTAGATGTATACACATTGGTGTTACAACCTTAATATAATACATATCAAAATCGTAGATTTTGAACTACCTTTCAAAGCATACAAGGTTTATACTTTATGTTTTCAACTAACAATCCTATGAATTCACCAGCTTTATAGCTGACTCGTTTTAGCATGTGTTCTCAGGTGCCCAGCAGGATTAGGATTTCTTCAAGAAATGCTAGCTCGAGTCGCACGTTTTCAAACATCTTGATTTCTCTGCATAACTTTTGTATTACAAATTATGTATTGAAATTATTTTTGCGAACTCGCAACTTTTATACATTTTACTTTTGGAAATGTACAACTATTTTCAAACGTCTCATTTAGAGGTCGTTTGCTATGTATCTTATGCTGTGATATTTGATTTGGTAACACCCCGACCCAACCGCTTCTGCAACCCGAAATTTGGGGGTGTTACAGATTGGTATCAGAGCCTAAGGTTATAGTGAACTAGGTTGCATTTAGTGGGCCTAGACTATGACCGTTAGGCAGTATTCCTAATTAGGTATAACTGGTTCAGGGATTACATCATACGAGTTTAATTTAACATAGCGTATCTAACTATGTACAATTAAATAAAGATGATGTGATATCTGAAAGGGGTTATACTGAAATCAGGAATGCACTAGCTGACTCTGATTGTTTCGTGCTAAGCACCCTAGGCTATTATATGTACTATAGGCCTTACATGTGTACTACCTCTATGCTATTGTATATGTAAGTATATATATGAGCATCAATCGATAATACACTCACTAACACACGTGCCACTGGAAACGCCAAGTATGACCATTATAACGTTACTCAACACAACTAATGAGACTTGTTCTCATCTACCACTACTTATCTGTTGATACACACGCTCATCGTTCACAAAATTAAAACGAACAACGACGTTACTACAAACAATTTATTCGAAGGAGATCTACTTGAGGAGGTTACGTTTAAGGGCAAACCAACGAATTTTTCATCTTATGAGAAATCATTACCATGGCGCATCACATCTACTCCTCTCGCGTTACTTTCACTTGCTCTCATCGTCGGGCAGACGATCACCAATTAAATTGGTCAACCGCAACACTTGCATCTTGGACTGTTCTTCCAACAGTTGAACTGAACCTCAAACGATTTACGCACACCTCGATATCAACTTTGACCGTGCTGGTTACCATTGGATTAGTGTTGACTAAGTCCACAAAAATCATCTCAAACACATTCCGATCATTTTGATCACCACAGTACCTCGGTACTCACATGATCACATGATTCAATACTTCAGTGCCTACCTGGTTTGTTATCTTGGCACTTACATTTTAGCCTTTGTGCTACATTTGGGAAACTACTTAACTACAACCTGTCTTTGGCCTTAGGGCTACACTCAAACAACATATGGCACGTGGTGCTACATCGTGCTTTAGGCACAACTCTGTTTCGGCACTACACGAGACACCGTGGGTGTCCTACATACCAACACATCTGGTTACATCGTGCTTCGAGCACAACACACAGCACATGGTGTTGCATTACACAGTATGTTGATACTGCAATTTGGCACTTTAGTGCTACTCACACAGTACATGGGTACTGCAATACGGTGCTTCGGGCACTGCAATTATGGCACGTGGTGCTGCATTTCATAGTACTTCGGTACTACATTTATAATACATTAGTATTACATTACTGTGCTTTTAGCACTGCATTATAGTACGTCGTTACTGCGTTTCAGTACTTAGGGTACTACACTATGATTTGTTAGGGTTACATCTACAGTACGCTAGTACTGCACTATTGTCTGTTGGACTACTTACAATAACATAGTCTTGGTTGACTACATTGAAAACTCACGTGAACTACAAGTCATGACAAACCCAAAAAGTCCGAGGACTTTCGAACGCCTACTTTAAGGAGTTCCCGAATCCCATCATTGTACATCATTGATAGCCATCTTGCACAATTATGTAACACTCTCCTATGTATGACACTGCAATAATCAAAATCTTTGAATAAAGATCTCATAATTGTCGTTTCATTCTTATTTAAGAATCATGCCGCCTAGACGACAATCGTACACTCAAGCTGAGCTTGACCAAATTGCTGACCAAAGAGTGGCTGATGCTTTAACTACTCGGAAAAGAGCGCGACCCTGCACTTTTAAGGAGTTCCTGAACTGTAAACCGCCAAACTTCGTTGGAACTGAAGGGGCTGTCGGATTAATCCGATGGATTGAAAGAATGGAATCTGTATTCCACATTTGCAACTGCCCCGATGATTACAAAGTTAAGTACTCTACTGTTGCACCTCGAACCGGTCATTGGAATTTCTAATGGTGATGTGGCACAGCAGTGTGTTTTAAATCTATAAGGCTGGGGCCTAGGGTTACTGTTATGCTAATCAAAGGGCTAGCAAAGAACAAGTATGACCTAGGATCATTCTTCTTCAAAGCGCGACAAATTGAAACTAGGGGGTTTAGAAACTTTTATGTATTTAGCTAGGGTTAAAAGAGTTGGTTTTGGTTTTGGGTTTTCTATCTAAATTAAACTAAACTAGATTAAAAAGTGGAGGTTACTTCGGGTGTTTAGCAATTAAAGCGATTGTCTACTATGAAGTGGTTTAAGAGTTGTTAAATATGGAGAGTTCTAATGGAGATAAGTTCGTAAGTTAATGTGAGCTATTGCTACAATCCTCCTATCGGACTAACGCGGAGGTGTCCACAATCAGGCAAATAGAATGTCACGTGGATTGCAGAATATATTAAAGCATACACCGAAAGTTCTCTCAAATGTATACCCATATTATCCGACAGTTAATCTCGAATCCTATTCCCCAATCTCGGTCGTCAGAGATGTCCGAATCATGGCGTAGTTTGTTGAATAAACAATCTTATGAACGGGTTTTACCCTCGCCGGAATAGGTTGGATTAACTGGTCTAGGCGGCCGGATAATATGTCATCACTTATTCGTACGAGTTATCAACATTACTCAGGGATGCAACAAAACAGGGATGATTCACACTACAAATGGAAACCTAAGTAATACGTTTGTTATTCGATCCATAATATAACTACCTTCGGTCGTTCTTGACTTCCATACATTTGTACTCCGCCGTAAGCGTTTCCAGTACTATATCAAAGAACAGTCGAATAGGGGCCGTCATATTATTTCACGACAATTAGTGCCATTTATATTTCACTATTATGATGATCCTAAGGCAACAATCAAACAAGAACATGCAATAAGACGATCAAAGCAATAGTTCAATCTAAGCATACAAAAGTATTATCTAAGTTGAGGATATTCCGAAAGTTGTCTCAAAAATATCGCCTATATGAATTTAATCTTAATCTACCTCTATTCCCATATTCCGTGTCTCTTGGATCCTAGTTTGGTCTAGAGAACACCGGCCATGCCGAGCTCATTGATTCAATCTAACATAGTATAACTAAGTGACCTATACCCTATGAGTTAGCTACGTTCATTTTTGGATAAGGTTTTAGTCACAACATGAGTTGGGCAGATAAACGATAAAAATTTAATTCCTACATCTATTTGTAATGTAAACCATCCGCAATCTCATAACATACCGCATAATCACATATTTAATACTTTCTAAACGACTATCATAGCAGACAATTGAGTTATCTAATTAATCATAGCAATTCTAGCATGCATATTTAAATTTATATAATAAAGAACAAACATATTTAAATATGATAGATAGATTAAAACCTGGAAAGAAGTACAATAACTCGTAGCTAAAATATGCATCCCGGAGTACCTTCGTAAAAATCTTCCTTGATTAGTTAATAGCTAGTCTAATTAACTAGGAAGAATTACAATTACAAAGAAATAAAAGAAAGTGTGTAGAGATGTGTGTTTTCCAAGGTGTGGAAGGTGTATGGTGCACTCTCAAATTAACCCAAAGACCCCTATTTATAGTTGAGTCTTGGTGCATGTTAGTAATTTGAAGCACACATTAGCAAAAGGTGGAAAAGGTGGTGCACCGGGTACGAAAAAGCACGTAAAGGTGGTGCACCGGGTACACTCAAGGACCAAAAAGCGGAAACTGGACAGGGGGTGGTGGCCGGCGGCGGTGGGTGGTAGGCCGGCGGCGGCTGGCACACCCCCGCCCCGGTTCGCCGTCTTTTGTTTCGTTTCTTAAATCGCGCGTGTATTCTTTATTATGCGTCCGTTTGCATCGATTCTTTTTGCGTTGGATTCGTAATTCAAAAATGAAGACTTTGATGAAAAGATATCCCAAAAATATGTCTCTGAACTTTAGATGTGTCGTACGAATCATTTGGATCTTCCGACGTACATAGAATCTTCATTCTTCGTCCGTTTTTGTTGATTCTTCTTCTGTTAGATTCGTAATTTGAAAATGAACATCTTGGATGAGATGGATGTCGGTGATGGGAACTTTTGATTTGAAATCTCGTTTTCATGTCTTGAATCTCCAAACGTGCGTGGAATCTTCGTTTTTCGGTTGTTTTGCTTGATTTTGCTTGTGCAACCTTTTTTTGATATTCTTAGCATATTATCACTAATTTGTGCGTTGTTTGAGTCCAAATGCCAAGTATTGCTCTAGAATGAGAGAGATATCGGTGGTAAAAACGTGACTTTTTACGCGATATCAAGTATCCCACACTTAGAGTTTAGCTTGTCCTCAAGCAAACCTTTAGAAAAACTGCTGTGAAAATCTGGAAGGTTGTCTTCGGGAACTTGATTCCTGCAGGGTTGGTAGAAAGATTCCAGACGAGGTTTTAACCTTTGATGTTTTCCCAAACTTTAGGTTTTAACAAGCTCTATTCTCAATCTTCATGATATAAGATATACATGACTGGGGCCCTCACAGGTGGTCACTCAATTCACTCAAGTGTATCGGGTTTCCTAACTTCTAAATTACTCAAGGTCCAGTCATGTAGCTCTTCTGTTGTCATAAGCTTGGTCGAGAATCAAATCTACAATACTTAAATGAGAATGGTGCTAATTATCCCTAGACATTCGCGAGAGGGTGAAGATGGTGTATGGAAGAAGGGTTTTGTAGGTGGTTTAATTGGGAGTTTAATATAGCTGATGAACGCCAAAATGTACTATTTTATAGTGCTAATTACCCCTAGTTTGATTAGTTTCTTATGCATTTTATTTGAATTTGATACTCATTTCGTTTATATTTGCATTTAGGAATTATCTGGAGCTTGAATCGGAATAGAAGCTGAAAACGTGCAAGAATTGAAGAAAAGAAATTAAAATAAGGAAAAGTGAAGAATGGAGGTCGATGGTGATAAAAGTTGGAAAATCTGATCCATACGGCGTATGGAATCCATACGGCGTATGGATGAAGTGAGCAGGGCCGCCAGAATACGTGGGTCAGACCCATGGGCTTTTCAATCCATACGGCGTATGGAATTCCATATGGCGTATGGATTGCCTCGGCAGAAACCCTAAAAACTCATTTTGCTCTCATTTTGCACACAACTCACTCCACTTTCTTCCAACCGATTTTTCTCTCAACAAACCCCATTTCCAGAGACTTTTGAAGGGATTGAAGCTTAAAGAATCAAAGGCTTTTGTTCATTCAATCGTTATTTCGGTTTCTCGGTTTGATTTCGTTTCTATCTTTCATTTGATTATGAATTCTATTACTATGTTGAATCTGATTTTCTATAATAGCATGATTGGCTAATTCTTTCATGTGTTTGCTTAGATGATAATACTTAAATGATGGATTGATTGTTAAAAGTGCGAATCGTATTGGATTTTATTCAAGTTTATGTGTTTATTCGTTAATCCTTGGTTATTGAATGAATATTGCTAATTACCTAACGTGGTTTTATGATTAATTGAGATTGAGTTCCTTTTGATTATAAGATTATTGATGATTGTTGGTTTTAATTGAGAATTATCACCGAATAGATTGAGTTTGACAGGTTAGGGTTAATAATTGGTAATAATTATTCAAGAACGAGATAACTAGAAATAGCTATAGACTTTGTTGATTCAAGTCACATAGACGGTGTTGAATTAATATAAAACACAATTAGGTGGGCAACGTTAAATTGAACTGTTAGCGGGTTGAAAACAACTTCATGTCTTTCTTAATTGTGTTAATTCAATTTATCTTGTAAGGAAGGTTGATACATTTGTTATAGCACAATAAAATTCATACGTGAGCATTCTAAATAACATATTTTCCAGATTTTTAGGAAGGTAATCTAAGCAAATGCATTTCTTTTATCAATTGAATTAAATCTTTTATTTAATTAAGTCATTTTACTATTCCTTTATTTTATACTTTATTTTTTTTAGTTAATAAATCATTTCTTTTATAATTGTTTATCAATTGTTCGATCGGAACTAAAACGTCCCCACTTTCTACTGCTTTAATTAATTGTATCAATTTCCAATTTGTTAAGATTGACATCCGTTCCCTGTGTTCGACTCGGACTTACTGAGCTATACTATATTCTTGCCAGGTATTCTTGCCTTTGTTGTGTGTAGTATGTTAGGTATTTCCATTTTTAAAACTAAAGCCCCGTTTACATAGCATCAAGTTTTTGGCGCAGCTGCCGGGGAGCGGTTTGTTTCAATTAAATAAATTGGAAGTTGTCTTTTGTTTATTACTTTCAGTTAGTTTATTATTTGTTTGGTATTTTATTTAGTTAATTTCCTTTTCACTTTAGTTTATAATTAGGTATAGGTAGCCTATTCTGCTGACTTGTCAAGTACGTTACAGGAGTTTATGACCCGATCAACTGTTCCAGACCCAACTGACCCTTTTGAAGAACCCGAACGCATATTTCACCAAAGAAGACGCGCTTCTTCCGCACTACCAAACTCACCATTAATCAACACCTTTCTTAGCGACGACTTCGAGGTTTTTACCAATAACCTTTTTACCCCACGAACCAGAAACTACCGTTCGTATCTAGAAAGCGATTTTGGAGAGAGCCTACGATTCCTTTTTAACGATCAACCCGATAACACAATGGCAGAAGATATCGCCAACATAACTCTCGAGGAGTATTCGAGTCGGATGCGTAATGACCGTGGCACTGGAGTAGTAAGGCCAGCAATTGCGCAAGATGTGGAGTTTGAAATCAAAGGACAGTTCCTCAAGGAGCTTAGGGAGAATCCTTTCCGTGGAGAAGAAAGGGAAGATGCTAACGATCATGTGGAGAGAATCGTGGAGATAGCCAATATGTTCAACGTTCCGAACATCACACGCGATCAAGTTGTAACACCCGGCATTTTAGGCTATCATTACTGTGCCTAATTATGTGCTTATTACGTGTATTTAGTACGAAATAGGACTAAATACAGTACTTACTTAAGTATAAATATATATATGATGATTGTATATATAAATATACACGTATACTACTTGAACAAATCGTACACGGATGGACCGGACGAAGTCCGACATTAACAAATAGGGACGTTGGTGACAAATTTATAAATAAGGTGGAATTATCCAAACAAACGTTATTTACATTAATACATTTTGAGAATGTATTACAAGTATTACTTATTGATAAAAACATATCTTACACGACGAAACCGCACGAAACGCACCCCAATGAACGATTAATAAAAAAAATTATATTCTTATAATTTTATAACTTGAAATAAAGTATTTTGATAAAAAAACTTCGGTTGGAAATATTTCGGATATATTTTAATATATATTTTTTGAATCTTAAAAAGATTTAGCGATTAAACGATTTTGGGGTTTAACCGACTACAACTCGTGATACAAAATTCGGAAACACAACCACGCGAGCCGAGACCCAAACGGGTCGACCTAGCCCCGCGGATCCAACCCGTGACCCATGACCCGCCCCTTTATAACCCCATTTTCCCCATTTCATCTCTCATTCCACCAACAACCTTTTACCAAATTCTCTCTCTCTTTTCCTCTTAAAAATCGCAGCCCAAAAACACCCAAAATCATCACCAAAAACGCAGCAATTCACTGAATTGATTCAAGAAGAACGATCACCAACTCGAGCTCTCCATCTTCACCTTTTCCGTTTTCAATTTCGAGGTATAAAACGTTAAAACCCTTCTAAATTACTTGTAAAGCTTCATTTTTCATGCTAGAACGTTTCCCCAACGAGTTTATGTCCAAAAACCGACTTAAAAAGCCAATTTTTAGAGTTTTTATGTGAACAGCCCGTCTCGCGAGCCGAGACCTGTTCGTCCAACGAGACGAGTCAAGATTCGACTCGCGAAGCCATCCTGCGAATCGGAATCACCTACGAACCGAACCGACCCACAAGTTGACCTGCGAGTCTAAGTTAACTTGCGAGTTGAGTTGCCCAGTGAACCGAACTGACCCGCGAGTCGAGTTGACCTGCGAGTCGAGTTGGCCTGCGAGTCGAGTTCTCCCAGCTCGGTTCGCAGCCCACTTTGTCTTCCGAACCCGAATTCAATAATAAAAGCACTAATATGAACTAAAATTTGTCACTTGATTTTACAACGAAATTAGATTTCAAATGCATTTTCGATAAAGCAATATAGTAGAAATAAAATTTGTCACCTGGCAGCTCGACCCCAGCCAGGGGCTCTGCCCCTTGGACCCCGCCAGGGGCTGCCGCCCCTTGGACCCCGCTACCAGGGGCGCTACCCCCGGACCCCCGTCATCCAAGAACTTGTAAATACTTTTTACACTAAGTGTTGAACGCATACGAAAACCGAACTTTATACAATAATACCGGGACATACAAACACTAATACTTTGAAAAGTATACACTACATACATATGAGATCACACTCACACTTATACGAGCGTGCACTCGCTCGAACTTACTTTCGAAAAACACTTTCACGTCGCGATACAAATGACAGACTTACAAATATACCTTACAAGGATATGACACAACGAGATACATAACAATAATAATATTTGGATTATTATTACAAAAACCGTCACCAACGGGAAATACTTGTTTTCAAACTACAAACGAAATAATGAACAAACAAACATTGGACATTAACTAGTTGAGTGGACAACTAGCATGGGTGATCTTTCAAGACACCAACTTATTTACTTGTTTACTTACGACCTTGTGCGTTTCGGACGCCAGAAGGTTGCAGGTTTCTGAGAACCGATCTACGGACTTACACCCGCGTTACTTGCTTGATTTCCATACGTACTTACTAGGCTCAGGTGAGTCTCACAGCCCCTAATTTTACTGTTTTCACTCAGGGGTGAGATGCATTACTTGTTTTACTTGAACACATGTACCGACTTAATACGTTACAGACTTACAGATTTACTGATATACGGAATTGCATGAGTTACGATTAATCCACTGAAGGCCTCTGAATCATAGTTGTTAATTATAGGATAAGCGCGAGTTTTAGTATATGGATCCATATGGGACTGACAATCCCCGCCCGGGGTAGCACGCACTACCACGAACCGTACTGTATAAACGGGCGTTTCTTACTCGTTACTTCTGAGTGTTTTTGGATTAGCACTCACGGGGGCAAATTACGAGTACTTAATTGTACTTTACTGACGTGTTAAGCTTCGACTATGATGCTCATGGCAATGTATATCAACCCGATTACATTCGTGTAATCATTACTTATTACTTGGTTAAACTGTACAAATACTGTTATCACTGAATGTGTTCAAACTGATTATTTACTACAAACCTGTGAGATTCACCAACCTTTTGGTTGACCCTTTTAGTGATGCATTCTCAGGTACACAGCAACAGTAGGGTTGCCCAGCAGGACTACTTCTTAGCTCGAGTCGCATGCATTCACACACTTGGAGATTTATCTACATGACTTTTGTAATAGATGTTATGTATTAGAATCACTAGATATTACTTGAACTTGAGCTATGTATTTTGAAATACTTATTAAATTAATGTAACATTTTCAAACGTCTCATATAGAGTCGTTTACTGTAACCTTTGTGCTTGATTACTTTATTAGTAGCACCCCAATGCTTGCTTCCGTTAAACCGTAAATTTAGGGGTGTTACATATTGGTATCAGAGCCTAAGGTTATAGTGAACTAGGTTGCATTTAGTGGGCCTAGACTATGACCGTTAGGCAGTATTCCCTATTAGGCATAACTGGTTCAGTGATTACATCATAAGAGTTTAATTTAACATAGCCTGATCAACTATGTATAATTAAATGAAGATGATGTGAGATTTGAAAGGGGTTATGTTGAACAGGAATGCACTAGCTGTGTAACAACCGCCAAATTAGGGCTAGTTATTAGCGCCTAATTCTTTGTAAATACATGTAATTAGTTTTGTGTTAGGCTAATTTATGTATCGGATTATATATTGGTAAATATATACAACTTTGCGATTTGACTTAAATCGTACGCAACTTAAATAGAATGAAATTCTATTCGATTAAAATGGACGTTGGTGAAGAAATGTTTATAAACTAAATAACGCAATTGTGCCCAAAATGCTATCTTCTAATAATTAGTAATTATCTCGTATCACTCAATTAAAGTTTACACGATTTAAAAACAAAAGTACTTAAATTTATTTAAACTATATCATACTTCAAACTATTAAGGATTTAAAGATATAATACAAGTAAATTATTTAACAAAAGTTTGTAATTTTAAAATATATAATTAAACGCGTAAAATAAATATTTAACGCCTAAACGACGGAGAAAACGAACACCACACGGGGCACGGAACGGAGACTGGGTGAGGTGAGGCTTTCACCAACACCCCACCACCTCCCATTTCTTTCTCATTTCTTTCTTTTCTCACTCTCTTTCTTCCTCCTTTTCTCTCAAATATCACCATCACCACCAACATCACACAATCGCAAAATAACACACCAAAACGACGCCGGATCATACCCCTCCTTTGGAATAAAAGAACCACGGCATCACGATCTACATTCCTACCTTTCCGGATTTTCATTTCGGCATTTCGTAAGTTTCCGACAAAACCCGAAACTCTCCGTTTTTACCCATTTTTACGTTTTTATGGTTTATATGTGCTTAAATTGTCCAAATATGGGTTGGGTAAAAGATTTAGACCGAACGGAAACCGGAAAACTCGTTTTCGGCACATTTTCCGGCCAACAGACCGCGACGTCGCTTTTGGACCCAGATTCATGCGACGTCAGCCTCAACGTCGCACAACCCCTCGTAACATCGCATGGTGCGACGTCAGTCACAAAGTCGCATTAAGTTGCGACGTCGCGTATAGCGACACCACGTACAACGTCGCATTAAATTGCGAAAGTCGCACATAGCGACGTCATGCTCAACGTCGCAGTCAGGATCTGCGACGTCGCACCCAACGTCGCACAAACCAGAAGCTCAAAAACACAGATTTTTACTAAGTGTCGAGACTCGAAATTTATCACTCGATTTTACCCAAATTCAGATCCCAGATGCGTTTTTCACCAAAACAATATAGTAGAAATAAAAATTTTTCGACCCCAGCCAGGGGCCAGCCCCTTGGACCCCGCCAGGGGCCAGCCCCTTGGACCCCCGTACTTAGATTCCGTAAGCACATTTCTCACCAAGTGTCAAACTTGTACGACTTCGAAACGCTTATATGATACAACTTTTCAAACATAATGGAATATACTTTCCAAGTATAACACTTCAAAATCAATGTGATAACATCAAGACTATTAATACAAACCGTCACCAACGGGCCAACCATGTTTTCTAAGAACAAACAATGACGAAACAACATTGGACATAACGAGTTGTGTAGACAACTAGACTAGATGGTCTTGCGAGACATCTACTTACTTGACTTTATATGTTTAGGCATTTAAAGGTTACGGGTTCGGAGAACCTACTCACTACTTACTGATTTCCACCGCTTACTACTCGACTCAGGTGAGTCTTACAGCCCCACTTTTACTGTTTTACATACGGGGTGAGATACATTGCTTACTTTTCTTGAACACAAGTACTAAAACTGTTTACTATACCAAACGGAATTGCATGAGTTGTTTACTACTTACAGAAGTCTCTCCATCATATATCGTTAGTTATGGATTTAAGCGCGAACACTAGTTAATGGATCCATTAGGGAAATGACCCTCCCCGCCCGGGGTAGTAGCGCTACCACGAACCGTGTGACAACTCTCCAAATTAGGTATTAATTAACATTTAAGCATGTGCATTCTTACGCTAATTTCCTGGTTAAGTTTTAACAAAACTTTTTGATATGATGTAAACCTAGCAAGCCCAGTACTTTTAAAACAAAAAGTATTACTTAATACGTAGCTATTTAAAGTTATGTACAAACGTATCGAAACGAACCCGACAAAAATAATTAACAAAAGTTTCGTGACACGAAAATAATTAATAATGAAATTATTAATTACGAGTATTTATATATCTATAACATATAGATAAAATAGTCTAAATATACGTTTAACATAAAACGTATTATAACCGAACAGAAACAATTCTAAAACGCTCATAAAAGGTCGAATCATAAAAATACAAATTTTCTCATTCGTTTGGAGGAAGTTAGAACATTACCCCAAAATATGAAATCCTAAATTAACTAAAATTTTGCGCTCAAATAGTTGCGCGCAGTAAAATGTACAAAATTGTACATTTATTTAAAATAATGATAACATCATTATACTGATTATAAATAACGAACTAGGAGAACACCTACAAAATAAAAATGTAATTTGTTAATTTTTATATTGCTAAAATTATACCCGTACTCGAAATTGAGGTGCCAACATTTGGCACCTAACTACAATAATTGAGAGACCACGACTGTGATCTCCCATACCCGTTTGAATATGTTACTCCCTCCTCTCTTTTCTCTGTAATCATACAAACACACACAATCATCATCCTTTATTTCATCTCATTTTTCTTTGTAAGGAAAACTCTCATTTTTCGATTTCTCTACTTTGATTTCATGTTATAACATGTTTATATCACAAAATCTATACATATAACATATATGCTTGATGATTATGATGATGAACATGAAAATGGTTTTATAAAACCCAAAACCTTAAAACCAAAATCGTTATATGAAAACTTGTTAAAATAACGTAATAACTTATAAAAACGACATATAAACTTGTTAGAAACATTTGGTAACATAGTGTAAAGGAATTGAGCCAAATAAACCCGTGTATATGTTTTAACAGACACGAACAGGGGCTGGAAACGAGTTGAATCCGGCGGATTCAAGGGAATCCGGCGGATTCCCTCTGCTGAACACCAAACGAATCCGGCGGATTCAAAGGGATCGGGCGGATTCCCACGTACGACTCGCACAAAAACTTTGGCTAAAACGGTGAACGAGTAAAAGACGTGGTTGATCTGGCGGATCATAGGTGGATCCGGCGGATCCTCAAAAAATCAAACGAATCCGGCGGATTCATGCGAATCCGGCGGATTCCCCTTATTTGAAACGAATCCGGCGGATTCAATTGAATCCGGCGGATTCCCCTATTCTTGACCCGATCCGGCGGCTGGGTAAAAGGACCCGGTTGATCACCATATAAACTAGGTGCATAATGGTAAAACTAGGTGCATAATGGTAAAACTAGGTGCATAATGGTAAAACTAGGTGCATAACACATAAAAACTATATAGAATCCGGCTGATTCCCCACCTGGTCAACAACTTTGACTTTTATTTTTAAATACAAACGTTTCCGTTAACAATTAAAATTGTACAAGACGTATACGAGACATGATAAATTGTTAAATGACATTATAAAATGAGACAAACTATGAATACGGACTTTGGACTTATTTAAACTCGTACGAACGAATGATATATATATAAACGTATATATGAATATGGACTTTGTAAACTATACGAATTGAATACTATTACACTTTCGAGATGTCTAAGACTTATTAAACAAACGTAACGATATCCAAAAACAAATGACATCTATTTTATAAATGGGATAAATATACTAACAAGTTTTGTAACAAATAAAACTTGCAACCTTTTGAAATACGTAAACAACGTATTACAATATATAAATATATACGAGGACACACGATATATATAGACACAAAAGTATACGTTTTCTTAAACAAATGAAAACTTATATATATTTTTAGTATACGAGAACAATGTATTGATTAAATAAATATATACGACACTTAAGAAATATATATTCACAAATATATATATACACAATGAATTTCACGTTTAACAAACGTATAACCTAATAATATACAACAAGTATATTACTTAAGTATACATATATAGAACAAATATATGTACACACAATGATATTGAAATAAAAATCGAATTATACGTATAGCAATATACAAAGTATATGTGCAAATGAAAACAAAACGACCTTCCGTTAAATAGACAATTACATATTGGTTTGTACATTTAACAGGTGTACGATTTTAGAAATAATATCGATATTTCAACGCAATGACATTAATAAAGTTAACAACTTATATTCTTAAGAAATTAACCATTTCTTCAAAACAAACAAACCATTAACATAAATTGATTTACCAAATCAAGTATACTTATGTTAATACACTTATGGTATATAGGTTAACACACCTTGGGCAAACACCTGTCGGCTGCTAGCTTTCCTACCGAGCAAACCACGGTGAGTTCACAGCCCCTACTTTGCAAATATTTTATGCTTTTAAACATAGGGGTGTAAACATAGAAACTGCATGCAAACACATGCAGCAAATTATATAAATGATTTATTGCTTTATACAACTGTTTGACATGAAATATTATTTCACAACTATTTTGGGAATTAGACAACAAATCCTAGTACGGACCCAGACTCCCAATGTATGCATGAAAAGCCCTTATGTCATGCAGACTATAACCATTAGCTAGGTGACTCTAGCCACTGAGTATACGAATAGTACTATTGCCGTGACGACCCTCCTGTGGATGGAGCGTATACTTAATTGTCCTTCAGGCAAACAACATAAGTTTTGGTTGTGGTTTGGTTATAGGGTTAGGTCGCGTTACTTTAACCTACGAGGTTTAGCTCACCTTTCAGGGGATTATAGTCTAAGTATTTCCCACATATTATTTAGGATGAACGTATCCTACAACTGTTTTATACCGGTATACTTACTGGTTATATTTATATACTGGTGAAACACCAGACATACATCTTGGGTAACAACCCACATAAAACTATATTTTAGGGTAACTATCCCTACAAACATATATTTTGCAAAACCTACAAACATTTATTTATTGAATAACATTTCAACAATACAAACATAAATGGTTTAACATACCACATACTTATACAAAACCTGTGAATTCACACAACATATTTGTTGACGACTTTCTTTCTATGTTTTACAGGAAATTAGCTACGTAAGTAAGAATCGCATGCATTCAGGATGGACAACCCTGGACTACTTAGGATGCCATATATTTTGGGACAACTTTTGAGGATTTCCTCTGTATTACTGCAGACATTGCAGTTATACTCATGAAATCTTATCTTAACATATGTATTGTAAAACCTAAATGTTTTAAACTTTATTACTACTGTACGACTTACATAGTCGTATTACTTTTGTAATAACTATTTTAAATTGGCATCCTTTATATAGTATGTTCTGTATGATCATATGCTCTGATACTGTGAATGCACAATTGTAACGTCATCACCCCCGCTGTTAAACTGTTTACACAAGATGCTTCCGCTAAACATTAAATAAACACAATTATGGATTTTGGGGGTGTGACAAACCGTTCTGTATAAACGGGCGACTATTATTCGTTACATCTGCTTGCTCAGTTACGAGCATGTCACAGGAGCAAATTATTACTTACGGGTTAAGCTTCGATTATGAGCCTCATGGCAACGGTATAACTTACTTACTTTACATTGCTTGAATTGCAAATACTTGATTTACGCCTGCAGGCACAACTGATGAAATTTTGTGTTCAAAAACTGATATTACTTACAAACCTGTGAGATTCACCAACATTTGTATTCTCAGGTACTCATATGGAGTAGGATTTCTCCAGGACATAGCCAGAGTCGCATGAATTCAACTAAACTGCATTTAACGGAGATTCTCAGCATTATCTTTTGTACATGTTGATTATGTAATAGAATCTCCCGCCATACGCGTGGACTCTAGGGAACTATTTTTGTATACGAAAACATTAAGTTTTCAAACATATATTTCTATGAAATCGTTTTACAACGTCTCATTTAGAGGTCGTTTACTGTATATCTTGTGCTTTGTATATTGATTAGTAACACCCAAGTATGCTTCCGCAAACCATTAAATTTGGGGGTGTTACAGATTGGTATCAGAGCCTAAGGTTATAGTGAACTAGGTTGCATTTAGTGGGCCTAGACTATGACCATTAGGCAGTATTTCCCATTTAGTACTATTAGTTCAGAAGTTACATCATACAAAGTTAATTTAACATAGCCTGATCAACTATGTACAATTAAGCGAATATGATGTGAAGTCTGAAAGAGTATACTGGAATAGGAATACACTAGTTGACTCTGACCACGAGAGAGACCGAACTTGAACGTGTCTGTGTTAGACACCCTAGGCTATATGTTATACGTATTATGAATATAGGCCTCATTTCTTTCACGCTTTGTCTCAGAATGGCAAACACACCACCCAGTTCGTCACGCTCTCACTCACATGGATCACGAAACCCGAGGGTGGCTAGGAGAGACAGCAGGTTGTCATGAGCTAGCCCGTACCCCACCTACCCCACTCTACCGGAATTAGCATCTAGAGTACAACACCACGATCAGCAACTTCACGAGATGGATATCGAACTACAAGAAACACGCGAACTCTGGAGACTTACAGCAATGGAACGAATCGAGCAAGTCTCCGAAGATCACGATCACACTGTTAACACCATGAACACTCTTCAGAATCAGGTGGGAGGAACAGTCGAAACCATGGAGGTTGTCCACAACCAAGTGATTGGCAACCGAAATGAGATTGCTGTCCTACAATCGAGATTGCACCAGTGCGAGACACGTCTAAGGGAAACCGAGGACGCCCTCCGAACAGCCAACAGACTTGCAGAATCTGTGGACCACCTCAACGCACTGCTGCCACAACTAAACTTGCGTCAGAATTAGTTTAGGTTGAATCTGTATTTTCTTATGCTTTCGTAGGATTTATGTAATTCGACCGGATGTAATAATTCCCGGCACTTTTGTACTACTATTACTCTGTAATCTTTTGGAAAAACCCGTACCTTGTATCCAACTTGTTTATCTAAATGAAATGTGATTGTCACTTCGTACTGTTATCGTGTATCATTCACACTTGTGACATATCATAATATCTTATCCCTCTTTCTTTGTTCTTTTCTTGTTCAGCATCATGCCTCCTCGCCGGCAAATCACCCTCAGTGAAGCCGAAATTGCGGGTCTGATTGCCCGTAGTGTGGCCCAAGCCCTAGCTACCCGAACATCAACTCCTGGTAGCGAAGATACAGCTAACAATGGACCACAACCCAAACCCTGTTCTTACAAAGACTTCCAGAACTGCAAACCTCTGAACTTTGCAGGTACTGAGGGAGCTATCGGTCTAGTACGCTGGATCGAGAAAGTCGAATCTGTGTTTCTTATCTGCAATTGTGCGGAGGGAGACAAGGTTAAGTTCTCCATTAGTACTTTCACTGACACCGCTCTTACCTGGTGGAACACCTATGCCCAGACTGTGGGTATTGCGAATGCTTACAAGCTTCCGTGGGAGGAGCTGAAGGAGATGTTGAGGGGTGAGTACTGCCCCAGAGATGAACTGAAACAACTAGAGTTGGAATTTTGGAACCACAAGATGCAAGGTGATGATATCACCGGGTACACCAACCGTTTCCACCAACTGGCACTTCTGTACCCATCCATGGTCGATCCTGAATACAAGAGGATCGAGAAATATGTCGATGGACTTCCCGACAGACTACAAGACTTGGTGACATCATTCAAACCGGGTACGATTCAAAGCGCCATCGATATGGCCTATGAGCTAACGGCAAATTCTGTCCGCCGTGGCACAACTTCTACCCCTTCTGCAAACAACAAACGCAAATGGGAAGGAAACCGAAACTCATCCAACCAAATCACCAACAAAAAGCCTGAGTCTGTTAAGGCTTATTCATCAGGGACTACTGAAAAGAAAGGGTACGGCAGGAACAAACCCTACTGTTCCAAATGCAATCGTCACCACGACGGTTCCTGCCCTTGCACCAACTGCAAAAGGTTCGGGCACCTAGCCAAGGATTGTCGAGCCATCGTTCCTACCCCCAACACCAATGCACCAAAGACCTGCTTTGGATGCGGAAATTCTGGGCATTTCAAGAACAACTGCCCCAAGCTAAAGAACAACAACAACAACAACAACAACCGCAACAACACTCGGAGCAGAGCCTTCGTAATCAACTCAGGGGACGCCCGTCAAGACCCGAATGTGGTCTCGGGTATGTTCTTCCTCAACAACTTATCTGCTTCTATTCTATTTGATACTGGTGCTGATAGGAGCTATATTTCTGATGAGTTTTGCCCACTACTTGACATCACTCCCGTGGCCTTAGATGTTAAGTACACCGTAGAACTTGCAAATGGTAAACTCATAGAAACCGATAGTGTGATACCTAATTGCACTTTAAACCTAGCCGACGAAATCTTCTCAATCGATCTTATGCCTGTTGAACTAGGAAGTTTCGACGTCATCGTGGGTATGGACTGGTTGTCCAAGCATCGAGCCGAAATTGTTTGTTATGATAAGATCGTCCGCATCCCTCTCGCCGTCGGTAGAACCTTGATCATACAGGGGGAGACCGGTGGGTCGAGACTAAACATAATCTCCTGTCTGAAAACCCGGAAATTTCTGAGAAAAGGTTACCCAGCAATTCTCGCGCACATCACAGAGAAAAAGTCGGAGGAGAAGCGACTTGAAGATGTGCCAATCGTTAGAGACTTCCCTGAAGTCTTTCCAGAAGAACTACCTGGTCTACCACCACCTAGACAGGTTGAGTTCTCGATTGATCTCGTGCCGGGTGCCGCACCAGTGGCCCGAGCACCGTACCGACTAGCCCCATCCGAACTTCAGGAGCTGTCCACTCAGTTACAGGAACTTCTGGATAGAGGATTCATCAGACCGAGTTCTTCACCTTGGGGAGCTCCGGTCTTGTTTGTCAAAAAGAAAGACGGTTCATTTCGAATGTGTATTGACTACCGAGAGTTGAACAAACTAACCGTCAAGAACCGATACCCACTTCCTCGAATCGATGATCTGTTCGACCAACTTCAAGGATCAAGCTGTTATTCAAAGACTGATCTTCGATCAGGTTACCATCAATTGCGTGTTCGCGATGCCGACATCCCAAAAACCGCATTCAGGACCCGTTATGGGCATTACGAATTTCAAGTGATGCCATTCGGTCTAACCAACGCACCGGCTGTATTCATGGACCTTATGAATCGGGTGTGCAAACCTTATCTCGACAAGTTTGTCATTGTCTTCATCGATAACATCCTCATATACTCACGAAACGAACAAGAACACGCACAACACCTCAGAACCATCCTAGAACTACTTAGACACGAGGAGCTTTACGCCAAATTCTCTAAGTGTGAGTTCTGGATAAAAACCGTTCAATTCCTTGGACACGTGATTGATAGTCAGGGAATTCATGTAGACCCATCAAAAATCGAGGCCATCAAGAACTGGCAGGCGCCAACCACTCCTACCGAAGTACGCCAATTCTTGGGATTGGCGGGGTATTATCGCCGATTCATTGAAAACTTCTCAAAAATAGCCATACCACTCACGACACTGACTCAGAAAAACAAAAAGTTCGATTGGACTGATAAACAAGAGTCAGCATTCCAGCTGTTGAAACTAAAGCTTTGCAGTGCACCTATTCTATCCTTACCCGAAGGCACCGATGACTTCGTGGTATACTGCGATGCTTCCCACCAAGGTCTCGGTTGCGTGTTGATGCAACGAGACAAGGTCATTGCTTACGCCTCCCGACAACTAAAAGTCCACGAGAAAAACTATACGACCCACGACCTCGAGTTAGGGGCTGTGGTATTCGCCCTCAAAATCTGGAGGCATTACCTTTATGGCACCCGAAGTACCGTGTTCACCGATCACAAAAGTCTTCAACACATCTTTGACCAAAAAGATCTTAACATGAGACAACGTAGGTGGGTTGAATTACTCACCGATTACGATTGTGAGATCAAATATCATCCAGGCAAGGCAAACGTGGTTGCTGATGCTCTCAGTCGTAAGGAACGTACAAAACCACTTTGAGTCCGGGCCCTCAACATGACCATTCACAACGATTTGAATATCCAGATTTTCATCGCTCAACTCGAAGCTCTCAAACCCGATAACGTCAAAAACGAGGCCTTGCGAGGCATGGATAAACAATTCGAAATCAGACCCAATGGAGTTAGGTACTTCTCTAACCGAATCTGGTTGCCTAGTTTCGGGAACCTGCGGGACTTGGTGATGGATGAAGCTCACAAGTCCAAATATTCTATCCACCCGGGATCCGATAAAATGTATCACGGGATCAAAGAGTTTTATTGGTGGCCGAACATGAAAGCTGAAATCGCCACGTACGTCAGCAAGTGTCTTACTTGTTCGAAAGTCAAAACCGAATACCAGAAACCTTCCGGCTTACTCCAACAACCTGACATTCCTGAATGGAAATGGGAACAGATTGCCATGGATTTCATAACCAAACTTCCTAAGTCATCAAGCGGTTGCGATACTATTTGGGTGATCGTCGATCGTCTCACCAAATCAGCTCGTTTCTTGGCAATCAGAGAAACCGATAAAATGGAATGCCTCACACAAATCTACATCAAAGAGATCGTTTGCCAACATGGTGTCCCTATCTCGATCATCTCTGACAGGGATGCTCGTTTCACATCTCGCTTCTGGCAATCACTCCAAAAATCATTGGGTACCCGTCTCGATATGAGTACCGCGTACCACCCTCAGACCGATGGCCAGAGCGAACGAACTATTCAGACACTGGAAGATATGCTACGAGCCTGCGTAGTTGATTTCGGTACCAACTGGGAAAGACACATACCGTTATGTGAGTTTTCCTACAATAACAGTTATCACGCCAGCATTAAGGCTGCACCTTTTGAGGCACTGTACGGTCATAAGTGCCGATCACCGATCTGTTGGACTGAAGCGGGAGATAGTCAACTCACTGGTCCTGAACTCATACACGAAACCACCGAGAAAATTGTTGAAATCCAAAACCGAATCAAAGCCGCACGTGATCGTCAGAAAAGTTACGCTGACGTGAGACGCAAACCACTCGAGTTCCAGGTTGGGGATCGAGTACTCTTAATAGTATCGCCTTGGAAAGGCGTAATCCGATTCGGAAAATGAAACGCCCCGAAAACAGAACCATTTTTTTTTTTTACCTAACACTGAAAACACACTCTATTAGGTCCCACATCTAAAATATGACATTATAGACTCGTTATATCGTTCCCTTAATCAAATAATGACTCAAATAACAAAAATGTGAATTTACAAGAGATTCCCCAGGAATGACTCTCATTCCTCAGGAATCAGACATGCTGTTAACACTTGGATTCGGATTCCGCAGGAATGACTCTCGTTCCCCAGGAATCAGGGTTGCTGTTAGAACTTAAGTTCAGATTCCTCAGGAATGACTCCGATTCCCCAGGAATCAGGGCTGCACACAAACTAATACCAAAATACGAATTTCCGACGCGCATAACTTTTTACTCGTAAACACTTAGACCCTGAAAATTTGCAGGCACCTCCAAAATGCCAAAATGAAACTTTCTATTTTTGCACTTTTCCAAAATTCACGTTTTACGAGAAAACGGACATATAACCATTTTTCGACCATTTTAACCACTTTTTGACTACAACTCAAATCACAAACCATGAACACTTGAACTCTAACTTTTTGCACACATGATCAACATACCAAAACAAGTCTAACACCATTGACCAAACCCACATAAGTACATTCTAACCCGATTTAACCCTTTTGACCCGTTTTGGTGTCCATTTGGACACTTTCACCAAATCTACTACATAACACCACCACATTACCCAATACCACACATGTTTGACTCTTACAACATTGTTGACTATATGTCAACTTCTCATTTGACCAACCAATCACATTCGACACTTAATCACTTTTGAACACTTTGACCCAAACCAAACCAATCACATAACTTCATACTCTTAACAACCACATACACTAGACATCATAACTCGGTTTGACTTTCAAAGTCAACTACTACACATTGACCAACATATTTAATTCAAAAACTCTTTGTTTGGGCGATTTACACAATTGAGCATCAAAACAACAATTCAAAAGAAGGAAGCATATTCTAACCATAAGCATGCTCCATATCCATGTCACTAGCTTCTCATAACCCTTCTATCCACATGTCTCTATCAAAACATCAACCTACAACATAAACACTGAAACGGGTAAGCACAACTGCTTAGTGAGTACACAGGTAAATCAAACAAGCAATTCACATAAACACAAAATCATTGATCTCTGAACACACTGAACACTGATCACTGAGCACCATACCACATCGATATGCATGCTAACACTATTTCACTGAGTACCATACCACAACGGTATGCATACTAACACTGTTTCACTACATAAGCATATTCCACAAAATCCACAAACTACATAATCACCCAACAATCGATTCACATAACATTATAACTACACTATCTTCACTAATTAATCCACATATGTAAACATATTTTCTTCCACCCAATTGTGTAGCCTCTTGCTCGGAAGCAATCCGGATCCAACACAATCGAATCATACACTATCAATTAAAAATAACATCATAACTACATAATCTCAATTATTTAATCCACATACATGAACACATAATCTTTCACCCGATTGTGTAGCCTCTTACCCAACAGTAATCCGGATCCAACACAATCGAATCATACACTATTCTCCACCAATTCTTTCTTTTACCTTCACGCTAGTGACATACTCATTACTCGCTAATGAGTTAATCACTACTGACTTTCCAAATAACACGTATTCACATAACAATTAAATATAAACAAATAATTTAAAGACAACAAACTAAGTAAACACACATAAACAAATAACTTTTCCTTGATTGTGCAAACCTCTAGCCCGCAAGCTATACGGTACTACACAACCAAATCACCTGTTTAACCCCCGTATCACTCACCACAATCTCTTAAATGACGATTTCACCATCTTGATCAACATAAGCATCCACTTCTTCAATCCCTATCATAAAGTACATAACACATAACAACATGTTTAAACACTAATCAATCATCCACATAATCTCATTACTTCCTCCCCCACTTTGATTTCACTAGTTAAATCTTTAGTTAATCACATTAAACTACTTCTTTAATCACTTTTAACTCTCACTAATAAAACTCTTACCACACATATTCATCATCATAATCATACTCTATAAGTATCACTAGTTTCATAATTAAACTTATTAACATCATCTTAACATAAACTCTAGAATTACTCAAGAACACTAAATCATAATTTCTTCACTTTCATCATGTTATATGATTTTCAACAACTTTTATAACACTAATTAACACTAACTACACCAAATTAAACCATAACTTCAAGTTATAATCATGATTCTTCAAAACCCTCATAATTATTCAAGAACACAAATCATAAATTCATCACTTCCAACATGTTATATAACTACTAACAATCATAAAAACACTAACTAACACTAATTCAATCAATTTCTAGCTTCAATTTCGGATTAAAACCCTCATTCATACAAAACCCATCAAAATATCATAAAACCCCAAAACCCTAGGTTAAATCATGGAAGAATTCAACTTACTTGAGCTAGAAGATGATGAAAGGAAGATTAATTCGAATCTCTAAAGCTTGAATCATGAATTGAATTGAAGGAATTGGAAGTTAGAATCGTCCCTGAGGTTTTTCTCTTTTTCTCTCGCTCTCTCTAAAACACTTTGGAATGTTTTTAGATGAATATTGGATAAACATATACTGTACGTACATATCTATATAAGTCGGTCTAATTATTTTATCCCCTTTAAACTCTACAGTCTGGAACCGATAAAACCGTTTACGTTTTTCACTATATCTCATTATCTACATAATAATATTTCGTAATAAAAATATATCCGTGTACGATATTAATTTTCTGAAATTTGGGGTGTTACAGAAAACGCGGGAAATTAAATCCCAGGTACATTGGACCTTTTGAGATCCTCGAGAGGATAGGTCTAGTGGCATATCGACTGCAGCTGCCCTCTGAACTCAGCAGCGTGCACCCTACCTTTCACATTTCTAACTTAAAGAAATGTCTGTCTGACGAGACACTTATCATACCACTTGACGAGATTCGCATCGATGACAAACTTCATTTCGTTGAGGAACCCGCGGAAATCATGGACCGTGAGGTCAAACAACTCAAACAGAGTCGTATTCCCATCGTAAAAGTCAGGTGGAATTCTAGACGTGGTCCTGAATTCACTTGGGAACGGGAAGACCAAATGCGACTTAAGTATCCCCACTTATTCACTGATTCTACCCCGAACGTGACTTCGACTTAAATTTCGGGACGAAATTCTTTTAACAGGGGGAGAATGTAACAACCGCCAAATTAGGGCTAGTTATTAGCGCCTAATTCTTTGTAAATACATGTAATTAGTTTTGTGTTAGGCTAATTTATGTATCGGATTATATATTGGTAAATATATACAACTTTGCGATTTGACTTAAATCGTACGCAACTTAAATAGAATGAAATTCTATTCGATTAAAATGGACGTTGGTGAACAAATGTTTATAAACTAAATAACGCAATTGTGCCCAAAATGCTATCTTCTAATAATTAGTAATTATCTCGTATCACTCAATTAAAGTTTACACGATTTAAAAACAAAAGTACTTAAATTTATTTAAACTATATCATACTTCAAACTATTAAGGATTTAAAGAAATAATACAAGTAAATTATTTAACAAAAGTTTGTAATTTTAAAATATATAATTAAACGCGTAAAATAAATATTTAACGCCTAAACGACGGAGAAAACGAACACCACACGGGGCACGGAACGGAGACTGGGTGAGGTGAGGCTTTCACCAACACCCCACCACCTCCCATTTCTTTCTCATTTCTTTCTTTTCTCACTCTCTTTCTTCCTCCTTTTCTCTCAAATATCACCATCACCACCAACATCACACAATCGCAAAATAACACACCAAAACGACGCCGGATCATACCCCTCCTTTGGAATAAAAGAACCACGGCATCACGATCTACATTCCTACCTTTCCGGATTTTCATTTCGGCATTTCGTAAGTTTCCGACATAACCCGAAACTCTCTGTTTTTACCCATTTTTACGTTTTTATGGTTTATATGTGCTTAAAATGTCCAAATATGGGTTGGGTAAAAGATTTAGACCGAACGGAAACCGGAAAACTTGTTTTCGGCACATTTTCCGGCCAACAGACCACGACGTCGCATTTGGACCCAGATTCATGCGACGTCAGCCTCAACGTAGCACAACCCCTCGTAACGTCGCATGGTGCGACGTCAGTCACAAAGTCGCATTAAGTTGCGACGTCGAGTATAGCGACGCCACGTACAACGTCACATTAAATTGCGAAAGTCGCACATAGCGACGTCATGCTCAACGTCGCAGTCAGGATCTGCGACGTCGCACCCAACGTCGCACCCAACGTCGCACAAACCAGAACCTCAAAAACACAGATTTTTACTAAGTGTCGAGACTCAAAATTTATCACTCGATTTTACCCAAATTCAGATCCCAGATGCGTTTTTCACCAAAGCAATATAGTAGAAATAAAAATTTTTCGAGCTGACCTGGCATCTCGACCCCAGCCAGGGGCCAGCCCCTTGGACCCCGCCAGGGGCGCTGCCCCCGGACCCCCGTACTTAGATTCCGTAAGCACATTTCTCACCAAGTGTCAAACTTGTACGACTTCTAAACGCTTATATGATACAACTTTTCAAACATAATGGAATATACTTTCCAAGTATAACACTTCAAAATCAATGTGATAACATCAAGACTATTAATACAAACCGTCACCAACGGGCCAACCATGTTTTCTAAGAACAAACAATGACGAAACAACATTGGACATAACGAGTTGTGTAGACAACTAGACTAGATGGTCTTGCGAGACATCTACTTACTTGACTTTATATGTTTAGGCATTTAAAGGTTACGGGTTCGGAGAACCTACTCACTACTTACTGATTTCCACCGCTTACTACTCGACTCAGGTGAGTCTTACAGCCCCACTTTTACTGTTTTACATACGGGGTGAGATATATTGCTTACTTTTCTTGAACACAAGTACTAAAACTGTTTACTATACCAAACGGAATTGCATGAGTTGTTTACTACTTACAGAAGTCTCTCCATCATATATCGTTAGTTATGGACTTAAGCGCGAACACTAGTTAATGGATCCATTAGGGAAATGACCCTCCCCGCCCGGGGTAGTAGCGCTACCACGAACCGTTCTGTATAAACGGACGACTATTATTCGTTACATCTGCTTGCTAAGTTACGAGCATGTCACGGGAGCAAATTATTACTTACGGGTTAAGCTTCGATTATGAGCCTCATGGCAATGGTATAACTTACTTACTTTACATTGCTGGAATTGCAAATACTTGATTTACGCCTGCAGGCACAACTGATGAAATTTTGTGTTCAAAAACTGATATTACTTACAAACCTGTGAGATTCACCAACATTCGTGTTGACCTTTTAGCATGTATTCTCAGGTACTCATATGGAGTAGGATTTCTCCAGGACATAGCCAGAGTCGCATGAATTCAACTAAACTGCATTTAACGGAGATTCTCATCATTATCTTTTGTACATGTTGATTATGTAATAGAATCTCCCGCCATACGCGTGGACTCTAGGGAACTATTTTTGTATACGAAAACATTAAGTTTTCAAACATATATTTCTATGAAATCGTTTTACAACGTCTCATTTAGAGGTCGTTTACTGTATATCTTGTGCTTTGTATATTGATTAGTAACACCCAAGTATGCTTCCGCAAATCATTAAATTTGGGGGTGTTACAAGCTGACTCTGACCACGAGGGAACCGAGACTCTTACTTGTTATGTGCTAGACATACACTAGGCTATTATGTGATATACAAGTATATACATACATAGGCCTCACTCACTGACTATACTACTAGGCTATTATATATTGAATATATATGAATAGGCCTTGCACGTAAACACATTAGCTATAGACATAGCCGACTTTTCTCTGGTGACACATACGAAATTCTCTTATCGGTTTGCACCGACCACGACAGACTTGATTACCGTCACACCACTTTGTGGCGCACTCTAATGATTTTATGAAAATCACATCTAGCACCCGAAATCAACGTACTTCCAAGGACTAAAATCCTCTCTCTGTCATTCCTATAGAACTCAAAGCTGCAAACTCTCAAGTGGACGACTACACGTCAGATAGTGACCAAGTCCACGAGGAACAAATTCAGTACACGTATCTCGATGGGGATATCGTACCAGAAGAAGAAATCATGCTGGAGGGAAACGAAAATCAGAATTTCGAAATGACTGGCATCGACATTGAAGAATATGAAAGAGTGCGAGATCAGGCCGTGGGACTAGACGGCCGAAATTGGGCACTTAAGCGTAGGTGCATAGACTATGAACAAAGATTGAGAATCTCAAACCGATCTGTCCCTACACGAATCAAAGATAAGATCCGTTACTGGAAGAAAGTGGCCACCAACCTAACCCGTAGGACCAAAAAGTGGATCAAACGTTTGGGCAGGAAGTCAACGGAGGAGACTAGGTACCGCTCCACGACTCAAAGATACAGGGACATGCTTGAGGCACGCTACCACCCCCACGACCTGAACCTGGAGTCGGAAGATGAATCCGAAGGCCAGGAACTCTAACTAAGAATGACCCAACGACAACCAGAATCAAATTTTGTTAAACCCATGTACAGCGGCTGTGTAATTGCGATGTATCGTACTAGAAACTCTATTCTGATGGCTATATAGCGATACCATCACATTTTGTATTAGGTTCCTTGTATTCAACCGGACGTAACAATTCCCGGCGCATTTTGTAAACTCTAACTTTTGTAACCTTTCGGATCTATATGAAGAAGGATTACAACCTATTATGTAGAATCTTTCGACATGACATGTTTTGACACACTTTATCAAAAACTACACGATTGTGATAATTGTATCTTTCATGCGTTCCACCGCACTATTATCTATGACGTATAAAAATCGAGTATACGACTAGATGGATAGATGTACCATCACAAACAAAACCCAACGCTAGCGGTATTACAGCACCTATTGCTGCCGAGCAATACACCTAATTAACTCTCATGATTTGTTCATATACAAATTTGAATTACCTAAACAAAAGTTATCAGTTCAATCATACTACCTAACCCTCGTTATGATGTTCGCTTTTCAATTCCATCACCTCATATTCTCCGTATGACAAACAAAAACTATGACAAACAACAACTAGCTAGTAGCGGGATACCAAACACGACGTCGTTCGGACCTTCGTGCACCACTCTTTTTCTCCATTTTTCCCATTTTACCGCCAACAACATCTGACAACTGCCTTTCGAAAGACCGTTGTTTTCCTTACACAGTAATCCACTTACTTCGGTACTGACCGACCCTAGAAATCAGATACTTCGCAAACAAACTCGTCATCGTCAATCTCATATCTGTCAAAATCGGAAATTGATGGAAACCTCAACTTTCAAAAACCACACCAACAGAAAGTCTGCGATTACTAAGGCCTATGCTACCTGTTCTGACAACTCGAAGACGTACAAGGGAAGCGAGCCCTACTGCTCCGAAGGTAGTCTTCATCATGGCATTTCGTGTCCCTGCACCAAATACCACGATTTGGGACATCTAGCCAAAGATTGTAGGACAATCATAACTGGTACCAACACTAGTGCACCCAAGACTTGCCACGGGTGCAACGGTGCCGAACCTTTCAGGAAAGAAGACCCAAAACTGGATGCGGATACGATTTACACTTAATCAACCGAATTACTTCTATACTACTTGACTGACAAGTCCTACTCACTGCTCAATGTCACCTTTATTGCTATAGATCTTAGGCACAACCTAGGATAAACAAACTACTTATAGGCCGACAAGCGTAATACGTAATTACACTATGAACTTAACAAACCGACTTTTTCCATGCATCTCACGTTGGTTGAGACCAGGAACCATAGAACTAATGTCTTTACGCGTCATCTACTCGAAATTTACGCCGCAAATTGTCTGTTCGGAGAGAACCGTTTGTACTTTTATTATCTTCGCGGAAATTCAAATTTTATACTTCAAAACTCATACTTGCCATTATACAATACCTAATGTCATCATTAAAACATCGTTTTAACAAAACACCCATTCCGTAGGAAATGACGAGCTACTCCACTGACAGCCACATGTCGAATGACGACCAACTTGAGGAGGAGCAATCAATGTTTCCTTACCTACGTACTCTCGAAAGCGACACCGACTTAGTGATCAAAGAACCTTCAGAAGAAACGGCACCCCCAGGATGAATTGGAGTGGTTCTACCTCAACCCGTAGCTCTAGAAGCTACTCTAATAACACGAACAAATTCCACTTCAAACTCTGCTACTGATGACCATACCCCAGCTACCGCTATCACCACTCCTCCTACTGTCACCACTCCTCCTACTATTACCCCTCCGATCATTGTCAACGTAAACACTAACAACTCCCAGCATACAGACGAAACACTGAATGCATTACGCAATCAGCTAGCTACTGTTCAGGAGGAAATCACCGATCTACGCCATATCGCCTTTGACCAAGGATTGCGCCTGCGAACTCTAGAGTTCTCTTGGGAACAATTAAGGTTCCTATGCCCAGCTCTGGAAAATGTACTCCAGGTAGTTTCTAACTCTACATCACAGATGACTCAAGCTAGTATTCCTAAAGAAAAGGATACCGAAGCCCAACTGACAAACCTCAAAAGGAATCCAGGAGAAAGCTCCAACACAGACTTTACTCTGCCCCGGACAAAACGGGCAAAAATGACTCAAACTCACACTGCTGGAGCCAAGGGGAAAGCCTATATGGGAGACAAACCCCTCTGTTCCATGTGTAATCGTCACCACACCGGATCTTGTGGTACTCCTTGCCGCCGATGCCAGACCTATGGACACCAAGTCAAGGACTGTAGGTTTGCACCTAAAAATACCGACTCTAAAGCATTGAAGGCTTGCTTTGAATGCGGAAACACTAGGCACCTCAAGGCTAATTGCCCGTCACTGACTACGAAGGATAACAACAAAAAGGGAAACACTCATGCCGGAACCTCTACAGACTGTCGCGATACCATAGGTACGTCGCCACGCCACCTCCTGAAATCCTACACGATACTAATAGAGTTAGTTTACTCTATGACCCTACAACTATTACAGACATTATAAACACTGTAGACTTTACGAATTACTGTAGGCTACTAGTACACATTGTAGATACACTCTAATTACCGACTGACCCCGTCCCTTGAACATGGTCGACACACATCGAAACTCTTTATCGATGGGACACCATCCTAACAAGGGGAGGGAGTCCCCATGAGACAGACATTTCATCATTGACACATCTCGCCGCCATTCTTAGTTGACTTACTGATGGTTACTGAGCATACAGACTACTACTTAGAACAAATTTCGGGATGAAATTCTCCTAACAGGGGGAGAATGTAACACCCGGCATTTTAGGCTATCATTACTGTGCCTAATTATGTGCTTATTACGTGTATTTAGTACGAAATAGGACTAAATACAGTACTTACTTAAGTATAAATATATATATGATGATTGTATATATAAATATACACGTATACTACTTGAACAAATCGTACACGGATGGACCGGACGAAGTCCGACATTAACAAATAGGGACGTTGGTGACAAATTTATAAATAAGGTGGAATTATCCAAACAAACGTTATTTACATTAATACATTTTGAGAATGTATTACAAGTATTACTTATTGATAAAAACATATCTTACACGACGAAACCGCACGAAACGCACCCCAATGAACGATTAATAACAAAAATTATATTCTTATAATTTTATAACTTGAAATAAAGTATTTTGATAAAATACTTCGGTTGGAAATATTTCGGATATATTTTAATATATATTTTTTGAATCTTAAAAAGTAGCGATTAAACGATTTCGGGGTTTAACCGACTACAACTCGTGATACAAAATTCGGAAACACAACCACGCGAGCCGAGACCCAAACGGGTCGACCTAGCCCCGCGGATCCAACCCGTGACCCATGACCCGCCCCTTTATAACCCCATTTTCCCCATTTCATCTCTCATTCCACCAACAACCTTTTACCAAATTCTCTCTCTCTTTTCCTCTTAAAAATCGCAGCCCAAAAACACCCAAAATCATCACCAAAAACGCAGCAATTCACGGAATTGATTCAAGAAGAACGATCACCAACTCGAGCTCTCCATCTTCACCTTTTTCGTTTTCAATTTCGAGGTATAAAACGTTAAAACCCTTCTAAATTACTTGTAAAGCTTCATTTTTCATGCTAGAACGTTTCCCCAACGAGTTTATGTCCAAAAACCGACTTAAAAAGCCAATTTTTAGAGTTTTTATGCGAACAGCCTGTCTCGCGAGCCGAGACCTGTTCGTCTAACGAGACGAGTCGAGATTCGACTCGCGAAGCCATCCTGCGAATCGGAATCACCTACGAACCGAACCGACCCGCGAGTTGACCTGCGAGTCTAAGTTAACTTGCGAGTTGAGTTGCCCTGTGAACCGAACTGACCCGCGAGTCGAGTTGACCTGCGAGTCGAGTTGGCCTGCGAGTCGAGTTCTCCCAGCTCGGTTCACATCCCACTTTGTCTTCCGAACCCGAATTCAATAATAAAAGCACTAATATGAACTAAAATTTGTCACTTGATTTTACAACGAAATTAGATTTCAAATGCATTTTCGATAAAGCAATATAGTAGAAATAAAATTTGTCACCTGGCAGCTCGACCCCAGCCAGGGGCTCTGCCCCTTGGACCCCGCCAGGGGCTGCCGCCTCTTGGACCCCGCTACCAGGGGCGCTGCCCCCGGACCCCCGTCATCCAGGAACTTGTAAATACTTTTTACACTAAGTGTTGAACGCATACGAAAACCGAACTTTATACAATACTACCGGGACATACAAACACTAATACTTTGAAAAGTATACACTACATACATATGAGATCACACTCACACTTATACGAGCGTGCACTCGCTCGAGCTTACTTTCGAAAAACACTTTCACGTCGCGATACAAATGACAGACTTACAAATATACCTTACAAGGATATGACACAACGAGATACATAACAATAATAATATTTGGATTATTATTACAAAAACCGTCACCAACGGGACATACTTGTTTTCAAACTACAAACGAAATACTGAACAAACAAACATCGGACATTAACTAGTTGAGTGAACAACTAGCATGGGTGATCTTTCAAGACACCAACTTATTTACTTGTTTACTTACGACCTTGTGCGTTTCGGACGCCAGAAGGTTGCAGGGTTCTGAGAACCGATCTACGGACTTACACCCGCGTTACTTGCTTGATTTCCATACGTACTTACTAGGCTCAGGTGAGTCTCACAGCCCCTAATTTTACTGTTTTCACTCAGGGGTGAGATGCATTACTTGTTTTACTTGAACACATGTACCGACTTAATACGTTACAGACTTACAGATTTACTGATATACGGAATTGCATGAGTTACGATTAATCCACTGAAGGCCTCTGAATCATAGTTGTTAATTATAGGATAAGCGCGAGTTTTAGTATATGGATCCATATGGGACTGACAATCCCCGCCCGGGGTAGCACGCACTACCACGAACCGTACTGTATAAACGGGCGTTTCTTACTCGTTACTTCTGAGTGTTTTTGGATTAGCACTCACGGGGGCAAATTACGAGTACTTAATTGTACTTTACTGACGTGTTAAGCTTCGACTATGATGCTCATGGCAATGTATATCAACCCGATTACATTCGTGTAATCATTACTTATTACTTGGTTAAACTGTACAAATACTGTTATCACTGAATGTGTTCAAACTGATTATTTACTACAAACCTGTGAGATTCACCAACCTTTTGGTTGACCATTTTAGTGATGCATTCTCAGGTACACAGCAACAGTAGGGTTGCCCAGCAGGACTACTTCTTAGCTCGAGTCGCATGCATTCACACGCTTGGAGATTTATCTACATGACTTTTGTAATAGATGTTATGTATTAGAATCACTAGATATTACTCGAACTTGAGCTATGTATTTTGAAATACTTATTAAATTAATGTAACATTTTCAAACGTCTCATATAGAGTCGTTTACTGTAACCTTTGTGCTTGATTACTTTATTAGTAGCACCCCAATGCTTGCTTCCGCTAAACCGTAAATTTGGGGGTGTTACACAAGTCATGCTCAGAGTTTTCCCTATCACACTCAAGGGAGCTGCTAAAAGATGGATTCAGAACGAACCAGCTGGGTCCATCACCACATGGGAAGATCTTCGCACGAAGTTTCTTAAGATGTATTGTCCTCCTTCCAAAACTTCAAAGATGATTGACGAGATCAGAAATTTCAAGCAAGATATGAATGAGTCACTACACCAAGCTTGGGAGAGATATAATGACCTGATGCATAAGTGCCCGCAGCACGACCTGAACGATCAGCAAATCGTGAGTATATTCTATAAAGGAGTGGATCGTGCCACGAGACAGCAACTGGATTCTCAAGGGCCTATTCCCAAGAAGATTCCTCGTGATGCTTTGACTGCCATTTGTGACCAAGCGAAACACTCTCAGTTATGGGATGATGGTACTTCTAGACGGAAGAGGTCTGTGAATGATGAAGATGGTTTTGCAGCCATCACCGCTAAGCTGGACAACATGGGCAGAGATATTAAAAAGGTTACTGAGACTGTCCATGCTATCCAAGTGGGATGTGACAACTGTGGAGGAAGCCATTTAGTGAAGGATTGCCCTGAGATAAAAATGGGAGAAGCAACTGAGGAAGTTAAGTATGAGGAAGCTCAAGCACCATACCGTCAGGGCGGTGGAAATTTCTTCAGGAGACCATACCAAGATGGAGGGCGTCAGTTTCGCCAAACTCAACCAGGTTTTTACACCAAGGATCAACAAGCTGGACCATCAACAGATAAACAAACCAACTTAGAGGAGATGATGGGAAAGTTTCTTACCTCAAATGAGAAATTCATTACCAGTTCTGGACAAAGGATGGATGCCACTGATGCGACATTGAGAAATCAAGGGGCTGCAATCAAGCAGATTGAAGGGAATATTTCCAACATCGCTAAAGTTCTTCAAGAGAGATTCCCTGGAACTCTTCCTGGATACACGGAAACCAATCCACGTGATCAAGCTAAGGCTGTGATCACCAGAAGTGGACGAATTCATGAGGATTCGGGTATCAAGAAGAAAACTGTTTCCCAACCTTTACCTGAGAAGAAAAAGGAAGTAGAAGTTATTGAAAGTCCTAAGATGGACACTGAGGCTGATCAAATTGCAAGAGATAAGCAAAATGCTAAGGATCATGCACCGCCGCCACCTTATCCAACAGCTTTGAGAAGAGGGAAGGATGATGCTCAATACCACCAGTTTCTAGAGAATCTGAAGCAACTGCACATTAACATTCCATTCGTGGAGGCGATTGCCCAAATGCCCAAGTATGCAAAGTATTTGAAGGAACTTTTAACCAACAAAAGCAAGCTGATGGAGGCAACCACGGTAACAATGAACGAGAGATGCTCAGCAGTCATGCAAAATAAACTTCCGCCAAAGATGAAGGACCCTGGGAGTATTACTCTTCCTTGTCTGATTGGAAGTTTAGATCTTACTCATGCATTGGCTGACTTGGGGGCAAGCATATCAATAATGCCTTATACAATGTATGCTAGACTCAAGTTAGGAGAACCAAATTAAAGCCAATTAGAATGTGCATTGAGTTAGCGGATTGATCTGTCCAGTACCCGAAGGTTATGATCGAGAATGTGTTAGTTAAGGTTGATAGGTTTGTTTTCCCTTGCGATTTCGTGATTCTAGACATGGTAGAAGATTCTAAGGTACCTATCATTTTGGGAAGACCTTTTCTAGCCACTGCGAGGGCATTGATAGATGTTCATGATAGAAAGATCACTTTAAGGGTAGGAGATGATGAAGTAGTATTTGATGTCAACAAGTCAATGCAATACCCTGCTGTAATTGATAATACTTGCTACTTTGTGAGTGCTAGAGAAATGACTGATGATGAAGAATTCCTTCAAAGTCTCATGGAAGATGAAGACCTTGATCCCATGATTCTTGAAGGATGGACGGGAAGCATAGAAGCAATCCGAGATATTGAAAAATTCGATACGTTGCTTGAGGAGCTAGAATTCGCAAGTGATGAGGAGTTAGAGAGTGATGAAAATCAGCCGATAGAGAGAGAAGAGTCGGTTGAGATTGATGGTATTTTAGTCAAGAAAGAGACTCGCATCACTATGCATGGGATTCCTTGTTCTAGAGAGGAGGTGTTGGCAGTTAAATCTTCCTTTGAAGAACCACCAAGGTTAGAACTAAAGGATCTACCGACCCATTTGGAATATGCCTACTTGCAAGGAGAGTCGGACCTACTGGTTATCATTTCATCACAGCTATCTGCAACCGAGAAAGAAAGCCTGCTGAAAGTTCTGAAGGAACATAAGCATGCTATAGCATGGACGATTGGTGATATCAAAGGAATCAGCCCATCATATTGCACGCACAAGATCCTCATGGAATTTGATTTCAAACCAGTTGTGCAACCATTGAGACGGTTGAATCCTAAGGTTACGGATGTAGTAAGGAAGGAAATCATTAAGTTGTTGGACTCTGGATTGATATATCCGATTTCTGATAGTCCATAGGTTAGTCCCATTCATGTTGTGCCCAAGAAAGGAGGTATGACAGTGGTTGTTAATGAGAAAAATGAGTTAATCCCCACGAGAACTGTCACTGGATGGAGAGTCTGTATCAATTATAGGAAGTTGAACGATGCGACACGCAAATATCACTTTCCTTTGCCGTTTATTGATCAGATGCTCGAACGTCTAGCTGGAAAAGAGTATTATTGCTTTTAGACGGTTTTTCCGGATATTTTCAGATTCCGATAGATGCTAATGATCAAGACAAGACTACTTTCACCTGTCCATTCGGAACTTTTGCTTATCGAAGGATGCCTTTCGGTTTGTGTAATGCACCAGCAACATTTCAGCGATGCATGATGGCGATTCTCCATGATATGGTGGAAGACAGCATGGAAATATTCATGGATGATTTTTCTGTTTTTGGAAATTCGTTTGATAAGTGTTTGGCAAATCTCAAGAAGATGTTGCAGAGGTGTGAGAGTTCAAATCTCGTCTTAAATGGGGAAAAGTGCCATTTTATGGTACGAGAAGGAGTTGTTTTAGGGCATAAAATATCAAGTACTGGTATTGAAGTTGATCAAGCCAAGATTGAGGCCATAGCAAAGCTACCTCATCCAACGAATGTTAAAGGAATACGAAGTTTCTTAGGACATGCTGGGTTTTAAAAAAGATTCATCAAAGATTTTTCAAAGATAGCACGTCCAATGAACAAGTTGTTGGAGAAAGATGCTAAGTTTGAATTTTCAAAGGAATGCCAAGATGCGTTTAATCTTTTAAAGGAAAAGTTGGTATCTGCGCCGATTATGATAAGTCCAAACTGGGATCTTCCATTTGAATTGATGTGTGATGCCAGTGACTACGCTGTAGGAGCAGTTTTAGGCCAGATGGTTGATAAGAAGTTTCAACCTATTTATTACGCAAGCAAGACTTTGACAAGTGCACATGAGAATTACACTACGACTGAAAAGGAATTGCTTGCTGTTGTTTTTGCGTTTGACAAATTTTGCTCTTATTTGGTAATGTCAAAGACTGTAGTGTTTACCGACCATTCGGCTTTACGATATTTGTTTAGCAAACAAGATGTGAAGCCAAGGTTGTTGCGGTGGATTTTGTTGTTACAAGAGTTTGATATAGAGATTAGAGACAAGAAAGGAGCTGAAAATCTGGCAGCTGATCATTTATCTCAATTAGAAAATCCGGAGCTGGATAAGTTAGACGAAACAGAGATTCAGGATAACTTTCCTGATGAAAGTTTGTTGAAGGCAATTCTGAATGAATTTCCATGGTTCGCCGATATTGCAAACTTCCTAGTTACTAACACTCTGCCGTCAGGATTGGATTTCAATCAAAGAAAGAGATTTTTATCATCTTTGCGACATTACTTCTGGGAAGACCCGTACTTGTTCAGACAGTGTGCTGATGGAATTGTTCGAAGATGTGTAGCTGGAGAGGAATGCGACATAAATTTGGAGCATTGTCATGATGGTCCGTCTGGAGGACATCATGGTCCTAATTACACTGCAAGAAAAGTGTTTGAGGCAGGTTTTTATTGGCCAACCATTTATAAGGATGCATTTAAAAGTCCAATTATGGTAAGTGAGATTTTTGATGTCTGGGGAATAGACTTTATGGGACCGTTTCCACCTAGCAATGGAAATAAATACATTATTGTGGCTGTGGATTATGTTTCTAAGTGGGCTGAAGCAAAAGCATTACCTACAAATGATGCTAGAGTTGTGGTGAAATTTCTTAAGCAGCTATTTTCGCATTTTGGAACACCGAAAGCTTTAATTAGTGATCGAGTGACGCATTTCACAAATGCTCAATTGGAAAAAGTGCTGCGGAAGTACGGAGTTAACCACAAGTTTTCAACCGCTTATCATCCACAGACGAGTGGTCAAGTGGAAATGACTAATAGAGGGTTGAAGCGTATTTTAGAACGTTCAGTTGAAGGAAACCCTAAAAATTGGTCATATAAGTTAGATGATGCGTTGTGGGCGGCACGAACAGCCTTTAAGTCATCAATTGGAACGATACCTTATCGCTTAGTTTATGGGAAGGCTTGTCATTTGCCTTTTGAATTGGAACATAAGGCATACTGGGCTATTAAGCAGTGTAATCTGGATGAGCAATTAGCTGGAAAGGAAAGAATGGCACAGCTAACTGAATTGGAGGAATTGAGAATGAATGCTTATGATAATTCGAGACTGTTCAAGGAACGAACGAAGAAATGGCATGATGCTCGTCTTAAGTCGAATCATACGTTTGAAAAAGGTGACAAAGTTCTATTATATAGTTCTCGGTTACATTTATTTCCTGGTAAGTTGAAGACACGTTGGACATGACCTTTTGTAGTTGAGAAAGTTTATCCATTTGGTGCTGTTGATTTACAAGGACATTCTGGAAAAACTTTCAAGGTCAATGGAAGTAGGTTAAAGAAGTACTATGGTGATGTAAGGGATTCCAAACGTGATTTGGAGATGGATTTGAATTAAGTTATGAAGGAAGAGGTCGAGCTTACCGACGTGATAAACAAAAGCGCTTTCGGGAGACAACCCGTTGTTTTGTTATTTTGTTTTATTGTTTTTGTTTGCAGGTTTGAACTTTGTAGGTGTGTTCCCTGGAAACCCTCGCGAGACTACAACTCGTCCACTCAGGATACTGAGAGGTTTAAAAGCTTGTTGCATATGCTAAATGCAATCGTGTTGCCTACGGAAGTGTGCTGTTGTATTTTATTTTTGAACGAATGCCTTCATGGATCCTTCTTCCAAATCAGGGGAGTTTCTGTTCACTTCTTTTCCATTCCATTTCTTTTTGTTTTCTTTTGCAATGAGGACATTGCATAATTTTAAGTGGGGGATGGGGGGAAAAGAAGTCTGTTTGTCCTTAAGATATGATGGTAGATATTGAAAATTTTAAAGTTAAAGGGCATTCTACGTGTTAGTCATTTTTCAGCTAAAATTTTTGTTTTAAAATTATATTCTATGTAATATTTTGGCAATCTTGTAACATGCTTTGGGGAATACAAGGAATGAATTTAATTTTTAAATATTAGATAGTTCATCTTGTGATGTATCGATAGGCAGTCTATATGACGGTTGTTGAGCTATTAAGAAATCTAATGAATAAAGTAGGAGTTATCCTTTGAGAATCAGTTAGCGAGATATGATGTAATCTTAATTCTCATATGATAGCATGTTATAATCCATAATTCTGGGATCCAAATTGTCATCATTTGGGAATATATTGGGTGTCGACTCCTCTGTTGTACGAAAGTACAGACCTGGTTTCCATCAGTATATTTGAATAAAAAAAATAGATAAAAATAAAGAGTACAAAGGACTCACGAATTGAAAAACCAAAGCCAAGTTATGTCGCTCTGTTGTACTGAGGTACAGACCTGTCACCAATGTCTTGGTTTGAAAAATGATTGATTTATCTGGATGTTCATTATTTGGAGAATTGTGACACGTTATTTGTATGAGAGTATTTTGCTATTGAAAATCAAGTATAATGCCTGCTAGAATAATAATAAGTTGAGCTCATTTTCTGAATTTTAGATTGTTTAAGTGGACAACAATATCGGTAATCTAAATGAATTATCTGTTATGCATAATAATAATGTATTAGAATTGTTTCCCATTGAGAGTTTCTTGATTGCTAAGTTTTAAGTTAGAATTGATTTTAAGATGGGATTTTGGTTTGTTGAATGCAGTGGAGAATGTAAGTCCTTTTGCACTTTTGTTTGCCGTTCATATTTAAAGTTTTGAGTTTTTGAATCGATAGTCTACTTGAGGACAAGTAGGATTCAAGTGGGGGATGTTTGATGAACGCCAAAATGTACTATTTTATAGTGCTAATTACCCCCTAGTTTGATTAGTTTCTTATGCATTTTATTTGAATTTGATACTCATTTCGTTTATATTTGCATTTAGGAATTATCTGGAGCTTGAATCGGAATAGAAGCTGAAAACGTGCGAGAATTGAAGAAAAGAAATTAAAATAAGGAAAAGTGAAGAATGGAGGTCGATGGTGATAAAAGTTGGAAAATCTGATCCATACGGCGTATGGATGAAGTGAGCAGGGCCGCCAGAATACGCGGGTCAGACCCATGGGCTTTTCAATCCATACGGCGTATGGAATTCCATATGGCGTATGGATTGCCTCGGCAGAAACCCTAAAAACTCATTTTGCTCTCATTTTGCACACAACTCACTCCACTTTCTTCCAACCGATTTTTCTCTCAACAAACCCCATTTCCAGAGACTTTTGAAGGGATTGAAGCTTAAAGAATCAAAGGCTTTTGTTCATTCAATCGTTATTTCGGTTTCTCGGTTTGATTTCGTTTCTATCTTTCATTTGATTATGAATTCTATTACTACGTTGAATCTGATTTTCTGTAATAGCATGATTGGCTAATTCTTTCATGTGTTTGCTTAGATGATAATACTTAAATGATGGATTGATTGTTAAAAGTGCGAATCGTATTGGATTTTATTCAAGTTTATGTGTTTATTCGTTAATCCTTGGTTATTGAATGAATATTGCTAATTACCTAACGTGGTTTTATGATTAATTGAGATTGAGTTCCTTTTGATTATAAGATTATTGATGATTGTTGGTTTTAATTGAGAATTATCACCGAATAGATTGAGTTTGACGGGTTAGGGTTAATAATTGGTAATAAATATTCAAGAACGAGATAACTAGAAATAGTTATAGACTTTGTTGATTCAAGTCACATAGACGGTGTTGAATTAATATAAAACACAATTAGGTGGGCAACGTTAAATTGAACTGTTAGCGGGTTGAAAACAACTTCATGTCTTTCTTAATTGTGTTAATTCAATTTATCTTGTAAGGAAGGTTGATACATTTGTTATAGCACAATAAAATTCATACGTGAGCATCCTAAATAACATATTTTCCAGATTTTTAGGAAGGTAATCTAAGCAAATGCATTTCTTTTATCAATTGAATTAAATCTTTTATTTAATTAAGTCATTTTACTATTCCTTTATTTTATACTTTATTTTTTTTAGTTAATAAATCATTTCTTTTATAATTGTTTATCAATTGTTCGATCGGAACTAAAACGTCCCCACTTTCTACTGCTTTAATTAATTGTATCAATTTCCAATTTGTTAAGATTAACATCCGTTCCCTGTGTTCGACTCGGACTTACTGAGCTATACTATATTCTGACCAGGTATTCTTGCCTGTGTTGTGTGTAGTAAGTTAGGTATTTCCATTTTTAAAACTAAAGCCCCGTTTACACAGCATCAATAGCCTAAGAGTTGTCTGTGATGACTCATTTTTGACGTTTTAGTTGATACCTCTTTTTGGATTTCTCTCTTTGAGAGCCTTCTTTACGTAGCTTTTTCTTCTTTGAAGAACCTCTCCCTTGGCTTCAAATGATCCTTGGGTTTTAAGCTCTTTTGATTTCTTTGACAGCTTTGGTTGCGCCTTTCTTTGGAGTCCTTTTTTGGATGACCCCCCCCCCCCCCCCCCCCTCCCTTTTTTTTTTTTTTGTGGATTCCTTCTGAGTGTGTTTCTTGCAGTAATTCTTCTGACAGAACAGAAACTTAGGTTATGGCCAAGAGATGTAAAGAAATGATTGGTTTTTGAAGTAAGTATTCGAAACGAAAAGGCTAAGGCTCAACAAGTTTTCTAAATGAACTTCAATGCCGAAAATGGACATTGGCAAGGTCAGGCTTGAAAAAGGGGGTTTTACGAGAGGGTTTTATCCTAGGGAATATCAAGATCCTCTAATTGCACCTTCGTAACGTATGATGCTCATTTTTGTAATTTTTGAAATGTATTCTTCAAACAAGTTCTTACTTAAGAAGGCATACACCGGCATGCTCACAATTGAAAAGTGAAGCATTAAAGGTGAATGCTTTTATATGGCTCAAGATTCCTCACTCATTTTGGGAAGTTTTGTGTCTAGTCATGCGATTGCTTGTTTTGAAACTTAGTTTGAAAGTTATCAAAGAGTTTTGCTCGTCATAGTTGCTTTCCCAAACCTTTTGAACTTTTGTTGACCAGAAATACCCTTTTTGGACTTTCCATGATTCAAAAATTTTGAAAATTTTGCTGAAAATCTGAGTTTTGCTAAAAAGATTGATCAAAATTTTATATTGCACTACAGTAGTTAATACTACTGCTATCCCACACTTAAAAGAACATTGTCCCTAATGTTCTATTTCTAAGTTAGGTTAATCCCACACTTAGATTTTTGAATGAGGGTCAATATTTTCGAAGTCATTCTCTATTTGTGAGTAATAATCCCACACTTAGAGTTTTACTTAGAATTTTAGTGTGTTTAATCAAACAAAATAAGGTTAGAAGAAATACTTCCTTGTGCTGCGTGAGTTGCCACTGGATTTTATGGACCAGATTCAAGTGTGTGAATTCGCTGGAAATGGACCAGGCTCATAAAAATGAACTTGTTCCATAAATCCTGCTTCGAGTTCTGCATAATACACATCCTTCAGAAAACACAAACGTCAATACACGTTAATACTAAACATAAATAAAAATAACTAAAAGTTGCTAATCCATGTCAACATAGAGCGCCTCCCAATCGGTGAAGTCATCATCCATAAAGATCGTGTTCTCAACGACCGATGTGGGTAATGCTGACTCCTCGATGGTATAAACTGGAGATGCAGTGCCATCCTCTGGATCCTGAATCCAAGCATCTAGTGTAGTAGTCTCCTCTTCTAGTGGGTCCATAAAAGTGGGGTGGTCCTGCGCAGTCATGTTCCAAGGTGGGAATAAGTCCCACGGTGGAATGTGCGGAGCGGGATCAGGTCCCATCTAAAAGGGGCACACAGGGGTAGAAGGAAGGCCTAAAGCAGTGTGGATCTCAGAGATGGCAGTGTGCTGGACCTCAAGGGCTCTAAGTATCGACCAAGTGATAGCAGGGTCCGCAGTAGTCACCCCATGCTCAAAGGTGGGTACTCTGGAGGTCCATGCGGTCTGTCCCTCTGATCGGTGAGATTAAGGTAACCTGGCATGGACGGGACGTAACAGGTATGTCTCCTGAACGTGCACTGTAACACCCCGCAATTTCGACATAATTGTAAACGTAATTATAAACGCTATTAGCACGCATTTCTAGGCTAATTCCCTACTTGAGTGAATTCACAACACATTTTAGAGGTAAGTCTAGCAAAGCCCAACTAGTTAGTACACGTAATATTACACTTCGTAATTAGTTGTAATTACGTACGAAACGATTGGAACAAACGCGATGAAAATATACGACGGTTGGTGGACAAATTATTTAATAAAACGAAAGTTATTAAATAACAACAACTTTTAATAAATATTATGTCATTAATGTTTACAAGTATTTCGTAACGAATAACGTTTATTTTGTACAAATTAAAATAAAATAAGGTTTGGAATATTATAACTTAATTAAATTTTTTCTTATAAAATATCTCAATTAAAATTTTATTCAAAAACGTAATTAAAAATTCATCATTTAAAACATTTTAATATTTAATGATCGGCTAAACAAACACGGACTAAATACCACGAAACGGGGAACAAAATCCCCTCCCTCTTTGTTTGGGGCCGGTTACCCACCCCCACCCCCAAATCCTCATCCTCATTTCTCTCATTACCAACACACATACACACCTAAAACTCTCTCAAACTCTCTCAAAATCACTCACCAAAAATCACCAAATCACTATCATTTTCTTCTTATTTTCGGACCAACGACAACAACAAAAGGCATCACCAACTTCATCCTCAAGATCCAAGCTCAAGATCCACCATTTTCATCATCAACTTCATCACCCACCTAATTTTTAGATTACACTCAAATTGGTATGAAAAATCACTTTTATTTCACTTTTCCTTTGTTATAATAGTTTACAAACATGTTACAAGTCATTATATGAAAGATCTAAGCGTTTTTGGGTTAAAAATCTCGATTTTCGGATGAACAGACCGTAACGTCGCATTAGTCCCAGGTGATTTGCGACGTTATACACAACGTCCCACAAATGCAACGTTGCACACAACGTCCCACAAATGCGACGTTGCACACAACGTCCCACAAATGCGACGTTGCACACAACGTCCAATAAATGCGACGTTGCATACAACGTCCCACAAATGCTACGTTACACACAACGTCCCACGCGACGTCCCACGAATGCGACGTTGCACACAAAGTCCCACAACTGCGACGTTGCACACAACGTCCCACAACTGTTACGTTACCCACAACGTCCCACACAACGTCGCAAGTTTCAGAACCTTATAGCAATACTTTGAAATACTTTTACAAAACCATCACCAACGAGTCGTACGAATTTACAAATAAACGATCTTTCATGGACGAACGAGTAACATGGTCTGGTTGTTATGCAACCACTTATACTACTATTTCTTATATTTAGGACCTTAGGGACTTTACCCGGACTACGCTTTGCTAGCACTCGCACTTTCACTTAACTCAACAGGTGAGTTCACAGCCCCTACTTTTATTGTTTTAACTGCTTTGAACAGGGGTGGAAAACATAGTCAAACACTTTTACTACATGATAGTATACTTGCTTTACTCGAACGGATAGAGTACTTTGAACAGTTGAACATTTACAACGAAACAATTAACTATGAAATAGTGTTTTCATACGACAAACTATTACAAACGGGATAAACTATATTGGATAAACCGGAGAACGACCGGTACTGATTTGAAAACGCTGGAGAATGACCAGCAACACTTTTTACTTAACTGATTGAGCAACTGAAAAGTCCCTACTGACATGGGCACTGACCGTTGAAAAGTCCCTTCTGACATGGGCACTAGATCCTGTGAACATGGGTCTACTATTGTTGATAAACTGTTGAAAAGTCCCTTCTGACATGGGCACTAGATCCTGCGAACATGGGTCTACTATTGTTATTAAACTAATGAAAAGTCCCTACTGACATGGGCACTGGGTTCCTACTGACATGGACCCACCAAACGATTTGGATACTGACATTCCTACAAGACACAACTATTAGGATACTGACATTCCTACGATCATCTAATAGGATACCTACATTCCTACTATAACTTGAAATATACTTTTGGGCAACATCCCAACGAAACATACCCACTACTAGGATACGTATATTTCTACAGAACATACTTGGAAATAGGATACTGCTTTCCTACAACTACTAGGATACGAACTTTCCTACAAACAACTATTTGGAAACGTATTTGGTTTTACGAATTACACTTTTGGGTGACATCCCAACGATACTGTATAAACAACAAGTGGGTTACCAACTGTACTTGCAAAAATAAAACCTGTGAATTCACTCAACCTCGTTGTTGACTTTTACTATGTTTTTCAGGGAATTAGCAGCACACGTAAGGACCGCCTGGACATATGGAACATAGGCGACCCACGAAGCTTTAGGATGCCAACTTTTGACACTGGATTTCTTTTATATAACTAATCGGTTTTTAGTCATATTCTAGAAATCTACTTTTGTATAACATTACTACTTTTATACGATTCGATGAATCGTCAACTTTTGTAAACTATTAACTTTGGCATCTTAATATATTGATGTTTTGTTGTAATCATATGCTCTGATACGTATTCATGTACCATGTATTGTGGCACTCCCCATACTTAAACAAATGCTTCCGCTAAACACAATTAACGAATTTGGGGGTGTTACAGATTGGTATCAGAGCCATTGGTTATAGCGAACTAGGAAACTTTAGGTGACTTAGAGACCTAGAGACCTAGACTATAGCCTTGGCTAGAACGCATTACAAACACACATCCACTCCCTCTTTGTTTGGAGCCGGTTACCCACCCCCACCCCCAAATCCTCATCCTCATTTCTCTCATTACAAACACACATACACACCTAAAACTCTCTCAAACTCTCTCAAAATCACTCACCAAAAATCACCAAATCACTATCATTTTCTTCTTATTTTCGGACCAACAACAACAACAAAAGGCATCACCAACTTCATCCTCAAGATCCAAGCTCAAGATCCACCATTTTCATCATCATCTTCATCACCCACCTAATTTTCGGATTACACTCAAATTGGTATGAAAAATCACTTTTCTTTTGTTATAATAGTTTACAAACATGTTACAAGTCATTATATGAAAGATCTAAGCGTTTTTGGGTTAAAAATCTCAATTTTCGGATGAATAGACCGTAACGTCACATTAGTCCCAGGCGATTTGCGACGTTACACACAACGTCCCACAAATGCGACATTGCACACAATGTCCCACAAATGCGACGTTACACAAAACGTCCCACACGACGTCCCACAAATGCGACGTTGCACACAACGTCCCACAACTGCGACGTTGCACACAACGTCCTACAACTGCGACGTTACCCACAACGTCCCACACAACGTCGCAAGTTTCAGAACCTTATAGAAATACTTTGAAATACTTTTACAAAACCATCACCAACGAGTCGTACGAATTTACAAATAAACGATCTTTCATGGACGAACGAGTAACATGGTCTGGTTGTTATGCAACCACTTATACGACTATTTCTTATATTTAGGACCTTAGGGACTTTACCCGGACTACGCTTTGCTAGCACTCGCACTTTCACTTAACTCAACAGGTGAGTTCACAGCCCCTACTTTTATTGTTTTAACTGCTTTGAACAGGGGTGGAAAACATAGTCAAACACTTTTACTACATGATAGTATACTTGCTTTACTCGAACGGATAGAGTACTTTGAACAGTTGAACATTTACAACGAAACAATTAACTATGAAATAGTGTTTTCATACGACAAACTATTACAAACGAGATAAACTATACTGGATAAACCGGAGAACGACCGGTACTGATTTGAAAACGCTGGAGAACGACCAGCAACACTTTTTACTTAACTGATTGAGCAACTGAAAAGTCCCTACTGACATGGGCACTGACCGTTGAAAAGTCCCTTCTGACATGGGCACTAGATCCTGCGAACATGGGTCTACTATTGTTGATAAACTGTTGAAAAGTCCCTTCTGACATGGGCACTAGATCCTGCGAACATGGGTCTACTATTGTTATTAAACTAATGAAAAGTCCCTACTGACATGGGCACTGGGTTCCTACTGACATGGACCCACCAAACGATTTGGATACTGACATTCCTATGAGACACAACTATTAGGATACTGACATTTCTACGATCATCTAATAGGATACCTACATTCCTACTATAACTTGAAATATACTTTTGGGCAACATCCCAACGAAACATACCCACTACTAGGATACGTATATTTCTACAGAACATACTTGGAAATAAGATATTGCTTTCCTACAACTACTAGGATACGAACTTTCCTACAAACAACTATTTGGAAACGTATTTGGTTTTACGAATTACACTTTTGGGTGACATCCCAACGATACTGTATAAACAACAAGTGGGTTACCAACTGTACTTGCAAACATAAAACCTGTGAATTCACTCAACCTCGTTGTTGACTTTTACTATGTTTTTCAGGGAATTAGCAGCACACGTAAGGACCGCCTGGACATATGGAACATAGGCGACCCACGAAGCTTTAGGATGCCAACTTTTGACACTGGATTTCTTTTATATAACTAATCGGTTTTTAGTCATATACCAGAAATCTACTTTTGTATAACATTACTACTTTTATACGATTCGATGAATCGTCAACTTTTGTAAACTATTAACTTTGGCATCTTAATATATTGATGTTTTGTTGTAATCATATGCTCTGATACGTATGCATGTACCGTGTATTGTGGCACTCCCCATACTTAAACAAATGCTTCCGCTAAACACAATTAACGAATTTGGGGGTGTTACATGCACCTCCACCAAGTCTGCCGAAATCTCATCCAATCGAGGTGGCGGTGACTGTGATCCCCTGACGGTCCTCGTGCTACTACCCGGTGATGAACTCCGGGAGTGATACATGGCACGTGAGCGTCTCTGACTGGGGGCTCGTCCTCTGGCTGACTACGAACTCATCCTGCAAAATACAAAAGGTTAATGGTCTAAATATAATCATTATTCTTTTATAAGGCGAGGTACAGCATAGAAGAAAATGGTTCAGATCAAACATAAAAGTAAAAGAAAACTAATGCTGAAAATATAAGATAGGCTTGGGATGCCTCCCAAGGGCGCTTTGTTTATCGAGTCTCGTAGCTTGACTCTACTATTCTAGTAGGGTGATTCGTAGTTATAGACTTCCTCAGTTGAGGGAAAGTCTTCTACGTAGTGTTTTAAACGGTGACCGTTTACTTTGAAATTTCCGTCTGGGGCCTTGAGTTCGACGGCACCATAGGGAAATACTTTAGAGATTGTGAATGGACCGCTCCATCATGTTTTGAACTTACCAGAAAACTTCTTAAATCGGGAATTAAAGAGTAGAACTTTATCACCTGGATTGAAGCGCGTGGGGCGGAGCTTCGAATCGTGGAGCAACTTGGTTCTTTCCTTGAATTTGAAGGAACTTTCGTAAGCTTGATCCCTTAACTCCGCTAGCTCATTTAGTTGCATTTTCTGGTGCGTTCCAGTTATTGTAGGATCTAAACTATAGTTCTTCAGTGCCCAGTAAGATGTGGATTATGTTTCTAAGTGGGCTGAAGCAAAAGCATTACCTACAAATGATACTAGAGTTGTGGTGAAATTTCTTAAGCAGCTATTTTCGCGTTTTGGAACACCGAAAGCTTTAATTAGTGATCGAGGGACGCATTTCACAAATGCTCAATTGGAAAAAGTGCTGCGGAAGTACGGAGTTAACCACAAGTTTTCAACCGCTTATCATCCACAGACGAGTGGTCAAGTGGAAGTGACTAATAGAGGGTTGAAGCGTATTTTAGAACATTCAGTTGAAGGAAACCCTAAAAATTGGTTATATAAGTTAGATGATGCGTTGTGGGCGGCACGAACAGCCTTTAAGTCATCAATTGGAACGACACCTTATCGCTTAGTTTATGGGAAGGCTTGTCATTTGCCTTTTGAATTGGAACATAAGGCATACTGGGCTATTAAGCAGTGTAATCTGGATGAGCAATTAGCTGGAAAGGAAAGAATGGCACAGCTAACTGAATTGGAGGAATTGAGAATGAATGCTTATGATAATTCGAGACTGTTCAAGGAACGAACGAAGAAATGGCATGATGCTCGTCTTAAGTCGAATCATACGTTTGAAAAAGGTGAAAAAGTTCTATTATATAGTTCTCGGTTACATTTATTTCCTGGTAAGTTGACGACACGTTGGACAGGACCTTTTGTAGTTGAGAAAGTTTATCCATTTGGTGCTGTTGATTTACAAGGACATTCTGGAAAAACTTTCAAGGTCAATGGAAGTAGGTTAAAGAAGTACTATGGTGATGTAAGGGATTCCAAACGTGATTTGGAGATGGATTTGAATTAAGTTATGAAGGAAGAGGTCGAGCTTACCGACGTGATAAACAAAAGCGCTTTCGGGAGACAACCCGTTGTTTTGTTATTTTGTTTTATTGTTTTTGTTTGCAGGTTTGAACTTTGTAGGTGTGTTCCCTGGAAACCCTCGCGAGACTACAACTCGTCCACTCAGGATACTGAGAGGTTTAAAAGCTTGTTGCATATGCTAAATGCAATCGTGTTGCCTACGGAAGTGTGCTGTTGTATTTTATTTTTGAACGAATGCCTTCATGGATCCTTCTTCCAAATCAGGGGAGTTTCTGTTCACTTCTTTTCCATTCCATTTCTTTTTGTTTTCTTTTGCAATGAGGACATTGCATAATTTTAAGTGGGGGATGGGGGAAAAGAAGTCTGTTTGTCCTTAAGATATGATGGTAGATATTGAAAATTTTAAAGTTAAAGGGCATTCTACGTCTTAGTCATTTTTCAGCTAAAATTTTTGTTTTAAAATTATATTCTATGTAATATTTTGGCAATCTTGTAACATGCTTTGGGGAATACAAGGAATGAATTTAATTTTTAAATATTAGATAGTTCATCTTGTGATGTATCGATAGGCAGTCTATATGACGGTTGTTGAGCTATTAAGAAATCTAATGAATAAAGTAGGAGTTATCCTTTGAGAATCAGTTAGCGAGATATGATGTAATCTTAATTCTCATATGATAGCGTGTTATAATCCATAATTCTGGGATCCAAATTGTCATCATTTGGGAATATACTGGGTGTCGACTCCTCTGTTGTACGAAAGTACAGACCTGGTTTCCGTCAGTATATTTGAATAAAAAAATAGATAAAAATAAAGAGTACAAAGGACTCACGAATTGAAAAACCAAAGCCAAGTTATGTCGCTCTGTTGTACTGAGGTACAGACTTGTTGTAACACTCCGCAAATTTAAACGCGATTATTAACGTTAATCACTTGCATTATTAGGCTAATTCCCTACTTGAGTGAATTCACAACACATTTTAGAGGTAAGTCTAGCAAAGCCCAACTAGATAATACGCGTAGTATTACATTTCGTAATTAGTCGTAATTACGTACTAAACAATTGGAACAAACACGACAAAATATACGACTGTTGGTGAACAAAATTATTTAATAAAACGAGACTATTAAATAACATAAACGTTTATTAAATATTATGTTGATAATATTTAACAAGTATTTCGAAGACGTAATTAGAAATTATTCATTTAAAAATATGAAAACATTTAACGATCGGGTAAACGAACACGGGTAAAATACCACAACAAGGGACAAAGTCCCCTCCCTTTTTTTTTCCTTTTTGTAAAACCGGCCCAACCCCACCACCCTCACCCTCATTTCTCACTTTTTCTCTCTCTCTCTATTCTCACTTTCTCTCCAACCTCTCTCTAAAAATCACACAAAAACTCACAAAACTACCACAAAAACGTCACGAATCACCATACTTCTTTGGAATAAAACGACCACGACACCACGATCTATCTTTCCATCTTTTCGGATTCCAAATCCGACCACTCGTAAGTTTCCGACAAATCCCGCAAATCTTTAGATTTCGAAGTTTTCGTGTTTATAATACTTAATATACCATGTATTAGTGTTACATTAACTTATTATTTCCAAAAACATCATTAAAAACGCTTTAAAAGTCGAAATTTGCATAAAAATCGCTGAACAGCCAGTTTCGCGAGCCGAGATCCAAACCTGACGAATTTCGCGAGTCAAGATTTGGACTTGCGGGTCGACTTAACATGCGAGTCGACTTGACTTGCGAGTCGACTTAACTTGCGAGTCGACTTGACTTGCGGGTCGACTTGACTTGCGGGTCCACTTGACTTGCGGGTCCACTTGACTTGCGGGTCCACTTGACTTGCGAGTCCACTTGCGAGTTGACTTTTTGACTGCGAGTTGACTTTTTGAAAAGGTGCATTTATGATCCTAAACGATGAATTTTGACACATTCGGACATATGTACACATATATACGTATACTTTCGGATAAAATAACTTTAAATTTAAGGATACTTTCACGCTAATCATTAAACATCTTCAAGAACCAAACCTTTATGATATAACTCGCACATGAAACACATATACTTTGGGTAGTATACAATACGATAAATATAATAATAATACTTTGAATTATTATTACGAAAACTCACCAACGAGCCGTACATATTTTTCCAAAACACAAACGTATAAACCAACACTTTGGACATAACTTAGTTGTACAAACACTAGCATGGATGATTAGTTTAGACATCCACATACTTATTAAATCTCATACGTTTAGGACGTTAGGAGATTTCAGACTGTACTTGGGCTTAGGTTTGCTAGCACTCGCACAACAACTTAACTCAACAGGTGAGTTCACAGCCCCTACTTTTACTGTTTTAACTGCTTTTGAACAGGGGTGTAAAACATAGTCAACGTTTTTGCTACGTGAGCAAACTTTTATATAACTACTGTGTTATACATTGTACAAACTATTTGTGACTACGGTCAAACTCTTACAACTGCTTTATTTATTGCCATAACTACTTTATTACATGAATGTATACTTGTCTACTCAAACGATTAGAGTACTTGAACTGTTAAACAATTATATGAACCGCAGTTTATGAAAGGGTATTTCATACAAAAACTATTATCAACTCGTGAAATACTACTTGGTATCTTACCGGAGAACGACCGGTACAATTTGTATCTAGCTAGAGAACGACTAGCTGTGTAACTTACCGGAGAACGACCGGTACATATGAGTAACTTGTCGGAGAACGACCGACACTAACTTGGTATCTTACCGGAGAACGACCGGTACTAACAGTGTAACTCGCCGGAGAACGACCGGTGCTAACTTAGTAACTTACCGGAGAACGACCGGTACAATTTGGTAACTAGTCGGTGAACGACCGACTCACACTTTTAAAACCGCTGGAGAACAACCAGCAACGCGTTTCAAACATACGAATTGGGTAACATCCCACGTAAACTGTGTTTTGGGTAACATCCCACGTAAACTGTGTTTTGGGTAACATCCCACATAAACTTTGATTGGGGTAACATCCCACTTCAACCGGAACACTGGGCAAACAACCCATTAAACTTATACTTTGGATTACATACCACAAATCATTACTTAACTGTTATGGCAATAACTATTTGTGAACGTATTTGGTTTAACAACTGTGCTACAAACTTGATTTAACTATTGCAAACATAAAACCTGTGAATTCACTCAACCTCGTTGTTGACTTTTACTATGTTTTTCAGGGAATTAGCTGCGCATGTAAGAATCGCCAACACACATGGAGAATTAGGCGACCCGTGAAGCTTTAGGATGCCAACTTTTGGAAACTATGGATTTCTTTTATATAACTAAAAGCTGTTTAGTCATATTTACGAAATCTACTTTTGTAAACTTATTACTTTAACTTGTACGATTCGATGAATCGTAAACTTTGTAATTAACACTTTTGGCATCTTAATATATTATGTTCTGTTGTAATCATAAGCTCTGATACGTATGCATGCTTTGTTATTGTGGCACCCCCCGTACTTAAACTAAATGCTTCCGCTAAACAAAACAGACAAATTTGGGGGTGTTACAGATTGGTATCAGAGCCATTGGTTATAGCGAACTAGATTTCTTAGGTGACTTAGAGACCTTAGAGAACTAGACTATAGCCTTGGCTAGAACGCACATTGTCACACCCCCAATTTCATGATTTGCGGAAGCGACGATTTGGGTGTGACTAATCAATATTGAAAGCACCAAAGTACAAGCAAACGACTCTAAATGAGACGTTTTGAAAATAGATATTACATTACCAAATAAGTTTTACAAAGCTGCGAGGTTTATAGGAAATTTCCAAATACATAATTTGAAAATACAAAAGTAAATGCAATGTGGTCCCAAATGTTTGAAAGCATGCGACTCGTGATAGCTTAGCTTATCCTGTAGACCATTTCTACTGTTGATGAGCACCTGAGAATACAACACTTAAAAGGTCAGCTATAAAGCTGGTGAATCTCACAGGTTTAAATAAACATTGATGTGATCAACATGATTATCCGACGATAATTTAACAGTATAAACCGATCAATGAATAACAATGTACCGAACCATGATAAACAATGTAACCGAACAATGATTAACCCATTAGGGTTACCGACCAATGATTAAACCAATTAAGGTTTCCGAACAATGATTTACCGATAATAACAATTTGTATTGCACTGAGCTATGATTCAAAGCCTAACCCGATCTTTGCCTCCCGATTTGGTGACACACCCATGACAATTACTAAAGTGCCCGTTTTTAACTTGGTTGTAGCTAGCAACCCGGACGGGGACGTCACTCCCATGATAGTACTATCCTTTAGTAACCGCGCCTTATTAAGTTAATGAATCATACACTGTTGAGGACTTTTACCGAATTAAAACACTCGTGCATATACCGAACAATGAAAATCAAGACCGACAATGATAACCGAACAATGTACCAACATGGTAAACCGAATACAAGTAACAATGCAGTTAATTTAAGTTAACAACTAAATTAACTAACCGAATAATAGTGATCACGAAAACAGTTTGTGTTGCATCTCCCCCAATTATTAAAACATGTAAACATTGAAAATGGGGCCGTGAGACTCACCTGAGCCTATCCGAGCAATGAGTATATCCGACGTGGAATAGACAATCCCTGAAGTCTCCTAGAGTCCTAAACAAGCGAGATTCTAATGAGTAAATGGATTGTCCAATGTATTGTTTAATGTTTATGTTTGAGTTTACAAAATTTGGTACGAGTCCGAAAACCGAACTATGCCATTTTCGACCCCTAGACGACCTTAAAACTGGCTAGGCTAAGGTACTTAGCCTTGACAATTTAGCTGTTTTTGAATGACCGAGCGACTTTGAGCCCAATCCGTTACAATAAATTTTTCATCGAGAAGCTACCCTGTTTTAAGTTGTGAAATCGTCGACGTTTTCGAAAATTTACATGTTCTGTTTTAGCTAGAATTCGCAGGGCTAGTTTATTGATCCGTTGGATCATGAAATATATAGGGGGAATCCGCCGTATTCATTTGAATACGCCGTATTGGTGGCTTTTGTGGGGAATACGCCGTATTCATTTGAATACGACCGTATTCATGAAAAATAGAGGGAATACGCCGTATTCCCTTGAATACGCCGTATTCCCTTGAATACGCCGTATTCCGAGGAGGCGCAGGTAGTTCATGTTTTCTGGGCGGGAATACGCCGTATTCCCTTGAATACGCCGTATTCCGAGGTCTGGTTCGACTCTGTTCGTTCCAAAACACACCCAAACCCATTTTAAAACCATTTTCGCATATAACCAACTTAATACAAAGCTAATACATGATATGTAACGTATTAAAAACATGAAATTAACAAAAAAGAGTTGATGATTCTTACTAATTGAAATTGGAACCGAAAATGAAGTTTGATGGTGATGAACGATGAAGACGATGATGATGATCCAGATTATGATGATGATGATTGTTACTGAAGTTGTTGTTGATTGTTATTGTTGGTGTTGTTTGATGATTAACCGAGAGAAAAAGAGAAGAGAGGAGGGAGCCGAGAGTGATCAAGAGTGTGTGAAATAATTGAGGTCGGTTGTTATAACCGGCCTCAATTATTGAGGTGAGTGGGTGTTTTCCGACCCGTGTTTGTGTACCCGATCGTTATGCGGTATAATACTTAAAAATGATAATTTTCTAAAAATAGAATCGTATAGGTTTTTAATTGAAATATTTTATAGAAATGTTTTTACGGATGTTTAAAATTGTAACTTTGTTTTACCTAAAATGTACGGATAGTTTTAATTATCCAAAAAGAGTTTTGCAAATTTTCCGAGTACCGTAATATTATTTCTGTTAATAATATTCTATTTGGAGATGTTTTGGGACAACTTTTATTTTTATGTTTCCTGAGTGGTTTCAGATTTGTTCGCGTTGTGATTATTAAATAATCATTTCGTGTTATATATATAGTTATATATATATATTATCCGAATACTTTGTTTTTGATTCGTACCGAGTACGAATAATTAAAGTTTAAATTGGCCCCTAATTTTGGCCATTTTTGACCGGGTGTCACATTCTCCCCTTGTTAGGAGAATTTCGTCCCGAAATTCAAGTGAAACCTATGCTCGCGTGTTAATAAGGCCGACTATGTGATATGTCTAATACTAAGACATCCGATTTATCCTTCTCCCCTTGTTAGGCTTAAACCTACTGATCTCAATTGAATAATGGAGAAGTCCGATTCTTTACCCGATCGTTACCCATGTGACACGGTCGGTCCGTCTTAACAAGTATCACTATGATTTGGATTTATAATCCGCCGAATTCAATGAGTTCCTACGGTGTTCTTAGAGTTCAATGTAACTACCGACACCGTACATGAAGTATAAACGTCCTATATTAACAAATATAGTTTTCGAGTACCTAAACCGAATAATATCACCGAACCGGATCACCGAAGTGAATACCGAACTTACATCTTAACCGATTTGCATACATAATCATGTATACCGAATTTTATACCGTATTAGTTAACCGAATGCTATGTCTTATACTATCAATGATTTATCCATGATTAGGAAAACGATTAGTTTTCCTCCGAATGAATGATTCCGACAAGATGGCCGATTTGACCATGTATATCAACAATGATATATAAGCTACCGATCTAGACAGAAAGCCTAGCCATTGAATTTTAAAGTGTAATTACGTATTACACTACCGGATTCAATTAGCCACAATTTGCTAATCTCATTGTATACTAACCGTATAAGGGAATAAAATGGTCGTTTTGACTGATTTAAAACTCATGTAATAAATAACGTAGTTCATGAAGTAGAGACAAAATAGTTTGTAAAAACATAGTTACAAATCATAGTTGAAAACATTGTAAAGACTGTAGTTTAGGTTGTAGTTGAAATCGTAGATAAAAATCGTAGTTTAAATCCCTGAGTTTTCAAAGTTTGTCAGAATTTTTAAAATTGTCATAGTTTTCAAAGTTGACACATATGCCAAATCAAAGTACACCGTTTCTAAAACCGAAGTTTAACCCTAAATGAAATCATAGTTGAAGATTATTAAACATATGTATCCAAAAATTGCAAGAGTTAAAGTTTACAAAAATGCCGAAAGCTATCACATCCGGAGTGATATTTTAAAAATTGATTCGTCATTCGACGCAGGGTTATCCATTATAAGGTTTGCCATTACTGTTCAAATGAACTTGATAGATATAATAGGAAAATATTTCGGTTCTTAGAGAAATACCGATTTACGAATGAAAACAATACGACGATGGAATGAAAATTTTTCAATAATCAGTTTACCGAATACGATGTTAAAATTTTCCTAACTCTACTGGGGTAAGTCTACATTGAAAAGATGACCTTCTAAAACTAGGGTGCATCCCGATACTATTTATCCTGATTAGATCAACTTACAATTAGCAAGCCCTATGGTGCATCTGTTTACCTTAGGCGATTTAGTTTCTAATAGTGGTCTAAACTGGGTAGACACGAAACCCAAATCAATATCCGAACATCGAGTACAATTCTGATCATCCGAAGTCTACAAATATAAATACTATTTTTTTTATCGTCAATAACATATTCCGTGCCCGAAGCTTGTTAATATACATACCAAGTATATTTCCGAATTATATATCCGAAATGCTAACCGAACGTGATTATCTATGTATCAACCGAACTAGACCACTGACGGGGTATCCGTATAATGTCGCCCTAGGAATAACCGATTAACATGTATATCCAGTATTTTACCAAACAGTCGAGGCCTATTCATATATATATCTACAATATATATAATAGTCACTTCGTATATGCATATACCATATATAGGTATATATATCCACCTAATTGTGTCTAGCACAAAACAATCATGAGTCCCGGTTCTCTCGTGATCAGAGTCTACTAATGCATTCCCGTTCGACATAACCCCTTTCAGATCTTACATCATCTTTATTTAATTGTACATAGTTAGCTAAGCTATGTTAAATTAAACTCGTATGGTGTAATCACTGAACCAGTTATACCTAGTAAGGAATACTGCCTAACGGTCATAGTCTAGGCCCACTAAATGCAACCTAGTTCACTATAACCTTAGGCTCTGATACCAATCTGTCACACCCCCAATTTCATGATTTGCGGAAGCGACGATTTGGGTGTGACTAATCAATATTGAAAGCACCAAAGTACAAGCAAACGACTCTAAATGAGACGTTTTGAAAATAGATATTACATTACCAAATAAGTTTTACAAAGCTGCGAGGTTTATAGGAAATTTCCAAATACATAATTTGAAAATACAAAAGTAAATGCAATGTGGTCCCAAATGTTTGAAAGCATGCGACTCGTGATAGCTTAGCTTATCCTGTAGACCATTTCTACTGTTGATGAGCACCTGAGAATACAACACTTAAAAGGTCAGCTATAAAGCTGGTGAATCTCACAGGTTTAAATAAACATTGATGTGATCAACATGATTATCCGACGATAATTTAACAGTATAAACCGATCAATGAATAACAATGTACCGAACCATGATAAACAATGTAACCGAACAATGATTAACCCATTAGGGTTACCGACCAATGATTAAACCAATTAAGGTTTCCGAACAATGATTTACCGATAATAACAATTTGTATTGCACTGAGCTATGATTCAAAGCCTAACCCGATCTTTGCCTCCTGATTTGGTGACACACCCATGACAATTACTAAAGTGCCCGTTTTTAACTTGGTTGTAGCTAGCAACCCGGACGGGGACGTCACTCCCATGATAGTACTATCCTTTAGTAACCGCGCCTTATTAAGTTAATGAATCATACACTGTTGAGGACTTTTACCGAATTAAAACACTCGTGCATATACCGAACAATGAAAATCAAGACCGACAATGATAACCGAACAATGTACCAACATGGTAAACCGAATACAAGTAACAATGCAGTTAATTTAAGTTAACAACTAAATTAACTAACCGAATAATAGTGATCACGAAAACAGTTTGTGTTGCATCTCCCCCAATTATTAAAACATGTAAACATTGAAAATGGGGCCGTGAGACTCACCTGAGCCTATCCGAGCAATGAGTATATCCGACGTGGAATAGACAATCCCTGAAGTCTCCTAGAGTCCTAAACACGCGAGATTCTAATGAGTAAATGGATTGTCCAATGTATTGTTTAATGTTTATGTTTGAGTTTACAAAATTTGGTACGAGTCCGAAAACCGAACTATGCCATTTTCGACCCCTAGACGACCTTAAAACTGGCTAGGCTAAGGTACTTAGCCTTGACAATTTAGCTGTTTTTGAATGACCGAGCGACTTTGAGCCCAATCCGTTACAATAAATTTTTCATCGAGAAGCTACCCTGTTTTAAGTTGTGAAATCGTCGACGTTTTCGAAAATTTACATGTTCTGTTTTAGCTAGAATTCGCAGGGCTAGTTTATTGATCCGTTGGATCATGAAATATATAGGGGGAATCCGCCGTATTCATTTGAATACGCCGTATTGGTGGCTTTTGTGGGGAATACGCCGTATTCATTTGAATACGACCGTATTCATGAAAAATAGAGGGAATACGCCGTATTCCCTTGAATACGCCGTATTCCCTTGAATACGCCGTATTCCGAGGAGGCGCAGGTAGTTCATGTTTTCTGGGCGGGAATACGCCGTATTCCCTTGAATACGCCGTATTCCGAGGTCTGGTTCGACTCTGTTCGTTCCAAAACACACCCAAACCCATTTTAAAACCATTTTCGCATATAACCAACTTAATACAAAGCTAATACATGATATGTAACGTATTAAAAACATGAAATTAACAAAAAAGAGTTGATGATTCTTACTAATTGAAATTGGAACCGAAAATGAAGTTTGATGGTGATGAACGATGAAGACGATGATGATGATCCAGATTATGATGATGATGATTGTTACTGAAGTTGTTGTTGATTGTTATTGTTGGTGTTGTTTGATGATTAACCGAGAGAAAAAGAGAAGAGAGGAGGGAGCCGAGAGTGATCAAGAGTGTGTGAAATAATTGAGGTCGGTTGTTATAACCGGCCTCAATTATTGAGGTGAGTGGGTGTTTTCCGACCCGTGTTTGTGTACCCGATCGTTATGCGGTATAATACTTAAAAATGATAATTTTCTAAAAATAGAATCGTATAGGTTTTTAATTGAAATATTTTATAGAAATGTTTTTACGGATGTTTAAAATTGTAACTTTGTTTTACCTAAAATGTACGGATAGTTTTAATTATCCAAAAAGAGTTTTGCAAATTTTCCGAGTACCGTAATATTATTTCTGTTAATAATATTCTATTTGGAGATGTTTTGGGACAACTTTTATTTTTATGTTTCCTGAGTGGTTTCAGATTTGTTCGCGTTGTGATTATTAAATAATCATTTCGTGTTATATATATAGTTATATATATATTATCCGAATACTTTGTTTTTGATTCGTACCGAGTACGAATAATTAAAGTTTAAATTGGCCCATAATTTTGGCCATTTTTGACCGGGTGTCACATTCTCCCCTTGTTAGGAGAATTTCGTCCCGAAATTCAAGTGAAACCTATGCTCGCGTGTTAATAAGGCCGACTATGTGATATGTCTAATACTAAGACATCCGATTTATCCTTCTCCCCTTGTTAGGCTTAAACCTACTGATCTCAATTGAATAATGGAGAAGTCCGATTCTTTACCCGATCGTTACCCATGTGACACGGTCGGTCCGTCTTAACAAGTATCACTATGATTTGGATTTATAATCCGCCGAATTCAATGAGTTCCTACGGTGTTCTTAGAGTTCAATGTAACTACCGACACCGTACATGAAGTATAAACGTCCTATATTAACAAATATAGTTTTCGAGTACCTAAACCGAATAATATCACCGAACCGGATCACCGAAGTGAATACCGAACTTACATCTTAACCGATTTGCATACATAATCATGTATACCGAATTTTATACCGTATTAGTTAACCGAATGCTATGTCTTATACTATCAATGATTTATCCATGATTAGGAAAACGATTAGTTTTCCTCCGAATGAATGATTCCGACAAGATGGCCGATTTGACCATGTATATCAACAATGATATATAAGCTACCGATCTAGACAGAAAGCCTAGCCATTGAATTTTAAAGTGTAATTACGTATTACACTACCGGATTCAATTAGCCACAATTTGCTAATCTCATTGTATACTAACCGTATAAGGGAATAAAATGGTCGTTTTGACTGATTTAAAACTCATGTAATAAATAACGTAGTTCATGAAGTAGAGACAAAATAGTTTGTAAAAACATAGTTACAAATCATAGTTGAAAACATTGTAAAGACTGTAGTTTAGGTTGTAGTTGAAATCGTAGATAAAAATCGTAGTTTAAATCCCTGAGTTTTCAAAGTTTGTCAGAATTTTTAAAATTGTCATAGTTTTCAAAGTTGACACATATGCCAAATCAAAGTACACCGTTTCTAAAACCGAAGTTTAACCCTAAATGAAATCATAGTTGAAGATTATTAAACATATGTATCCAAAAATTGCAAGAGTTAAAGTTTACAAAAATGCCGAAAGCTATCACATCCGGAGTGATATTTTAAAAATTGATTCGTCATTCGACGCAGGGTTATCCATTATAAGGTTTGCCATTACTGTTCAAATGAACTTGATAGATATAATAGGAAAATATTTCGGTTCTTAGAGAAATACCGATTTACGAATGAAAACAATACGACGATGGAATGAAAATTTTTCAATAATCAGTTTACCGAATACGATGTTAAAATTTTCCTAACTCTACTGGGGTAAGTCTACATTGAAAAGATGACCTTCTAAAACTAGGGTGCATCCCGATACTATTTATCCTGATTAGATCAACTTACAATTAGCAAGCCCTATGGTGCATCTGTTTACCTTAGGCGATTTAGTTTCTAATAGTGGTCTAAACTGGGTAGACACGAAACCCAAATCAATATCCGAACATCGAGTACAATTCTGATCATCCGAAGTCTACAAATATAAATACTATTTTTTTTATCGTCAATAACATATTCCGTGCCCGAAGCTTGTTAATATACATACCAAGTATATTTCCGAATTATATATCCGAAATGCTAACCGAACGTGATTATCTATGTATCAACCGAACTAGACCACTGACGGGGTATCCGTATAATGTCGCCCTAGGAATAACCGATTAACATGAATATCCAGTATTTTACCAAACAGTCGAGGCCTATTCATATATATATCTACAATATATATAATAGTCACTTCGTATATGCATATACCATATATAGGTATATATATCCACCTAATTGTGTCTAGCACAAAACAATCATGAGTCCCGGTTCTCTCGTGATCAGAGTCTACTAATGCATTCCCGTTCGACATAACCCCTTTCAGATCTTACATCATCTTTATTTAATTGTACATAGTTAGCTAAGCTATGTTAAATTAAACTCGTATGGTGTAATCACTGAACCAGTTATACCTAGTAAGGAATACTGCCTAACGGTCATAGTCTAGGCCCACTAAATGCAACCTAGTTCACTATAACCTTAGGCTCTGATACCAATCTGTCACACCCCCAATTTCATGATTTGCGGAAGCGACGATTTGGGTGTGACTAATCAATATTGAAAGCACCAAAGTACAAGCAAACGACTCTAAATGAGACGTTTTGAAAATAGATATTACATTACCAAATAAGTTTTACAAAGCTGCGAGGTTTATAGGAAATTTCCAAATACATAATTTGAAAATACAAAAGTAAATGCAATGTGGTCCCAAATGTTTGAAAGCATGCGACTCGTGATAGCTTAGCTTATCCTGTAGACCATTTCTACTGTTGATGAGCACCTGAGAATACAACACTTAAAAGGTCAGCTATAAAGCTGGTGAATCTCACAGGTTTAAATAAACATTGATGTGATCAACATGATTATCCGACGATAATTTAACAGTATAAACCGATCAATGAATAACAATGTACCGAACCATGATAAACAATGTAACCGAACAATGATTAACCCATTAGGGTTACCGACCAATGATTAAACCAATTAAGGTTTCCGAACAATGATTTACCGATAATAACAATTTGTATTGCACTGAGCTATGATTCAAAGCCTAACCCGATCTTTGCCTCCCGATTTGGTGACACACCCATGACAATTACTAAAGTGCCCGTTTTTAACTTGGTTGTAGCTAGCAACCCGGACGGGGACGTCACTCCCATGATAGTACTATCCTTTAGTAACCGCGCCTTATTAAGTTAATGAATCATACACTGTTGAGGACTTTTACCGAATTAAAACACTCGTGCATATACCGAACAATGAAAATCAAGACCGACAATGATAACCGAACAATGTACCAACATGGTAAACCGAATACAAGTAACAATGCAGTTAATTTAAGTTAACAACTAAATTAACTAACCGAATAATAGTGATCACGAAAACAGTTTGTGTTGCATCTCCCCCAATTATTAAAACATGTAAACATTGAAAATGGGGCCGTGAGACTCACCTGAGCCTATCCGAGCAATGAGTATATCCGACGTGGAATAGACAATCCCTGAAGTCTCCTAGAGTCCTAAACACGCGAGATTCTAATGAGTAAATGGATTGTCCAATGTATTGTTTAATGTTTATGTTTGAGTTTACAAAATTTGGTACGAGTCCGAAAACCGAACTATGCCATTTTCGACCCCTAGACGACCTTAAAACTGGCTAGGCTAAGGTACTTAGCCTTGACAATTTAGCTGTTTTTGAATGACCGAGCGACTTTGAGCCCAATCCGTTACAATAAATTTTTCATCGAGAAGCTACCCTGTTTTAAGTTGTGAAATCGTCGACGTTTTCGAAAATTTACATGTTCTGTTTTAGCTAGAATTCGCAGGGCTAGTTTATTGATCCGTTGGATCATGAAATATATAGGGGGAATCCGCCGTATTCATTTGAATACGCCGTATTGGTGGCTTTTGTGGGGAATACGCCGTATTCATTTGAATACGACCGTATTCATGAAAAATAGAGGGAATACGCCGTATTCCCTTGAATACGCCGTATTCCCTTGAATACGCCGTATTCCGAGGAGGCGCAGGTAGTTCATGTTTTCTGGGCGGGAATACGCCGTATTCCCTTGAATACGCCGTATTCCGAGGTCTGGTTCGACTCTGTTCGTTCCAAAACACACCCAAACCCATTTTAAAACCATTTTCGCATATAACCAACTTAATACAAAGCTAATACATGATATGTAACGTATTAAAAACATGAAATTAACAAAAAAGAGTTGATGATTCTTACTAATTGAAATTGGAACCGAAAATGAAGTTTGATGGTGATGAACGATGAAGACGATGATGATGATCCAGATTATGATGATGATGATTGTTACTGAAGTTGTTGTTGATTGTTATTGTTGGTGTTGTTTGATGATTAACCGAGAGAAAAAGAGAAGAGAGGAGGGAGCCGAGAGTGATCAAGAGTGTGTGAAATAATTGAGGTCGGTTGTTATAACCGGCCTCAATTATTGAGGTGAGTGGGTGTTTTCCGACCCGTGTTTGTGTACCCGATCGTTATGCGGTATAATACTTAAAAATGATAATTTTCTAAAAATAGAATCGTATAGGTTTTTAATTGAAATATTTTATAGAAATGTTTTTACGGATGTTTAAAATTGTAACTTTGTTTTACCTAAAATGTACGGATAGTTTTAATTATCCAAAAAGAGTTTTGCAAATTTTCCGAGTACCGTAATATTATTTCTGTTAATAATATTCTATTTGGAGATGTTTTGGGACAACTTTTATTTTTATGTTTCCTGAGTGGTTTCAGATTTGTTCGCGTTGTGATTATTAAATAATCATTTCGTGTTATATATATAGTTATATATATATTATCCGAATACTTTGTTTTTGATTCGTACCAAGTACGAATAATTAAAGTTTAAATTGGCCCCTAATTTTGGCCATTTTTGACCGGGTGTCACACACATGCATACACACATTTGCATACGACTAAACTATCGTTACTACACATCGATACGCGTAATCTGCTATTTGAACTGTACAACGTTCGATTCATTCATACACACTCTGATCTCATGCGAACCTGATCGTATTGAACGGTTGATGAAAAGAAGTATGTATTTAGCATCATATAATGACGCCTGGCCAACGTGATTATATAATACTAAGTACATATGGGTGTTTCATAGTCGTCAGATATGTGATGGGGATCTTGTCATTTCTTCTTAAGTACTCGATAACTGAATTATGTGAAACTTCATCCTTCACATCTCTTTCATTGGCATTGACTTCTGCATTTCCTTCCTCGCAGAACGTCAACATGCCGCCTAAGCAAAGAAAGACCCGCAACAGTCGCCAAACGAATACACCTCCTGTCATCGAAACCACCGAACAAATTATCGAGCGACGTGTAGCTGAAGCTATCGCTCAATACGAGGCCAGCCGCAACCGTGAAAATGTGGTAAATAACAGTGGAGCCACACCTGTCAACAGCGAAACCCCAGCGAATACCCAACAAGGGTGTTCATACAAAACTTTCCAGGCTTGTAAACCCAACACCTTCACCGGGACTGAAGGGGCCATCGGCCTAGTCCACTGGATTGAAAAGATGGAATCGGTCCTTGACATCAGCGGCTGCGCAACTGACACCATGGTGAAATACGCCACGTGTACCCTAGCTGACAAAGCATTGACTTGGTGGAACGCTCAAGTTCAAATCATGGGTCGACCAACTGCTTACTCCATCTCGTGGGAGACCTTGAAACGGATGATGATGGAAGAGTTTTTCTCTCACAGTGAGCAACAGAAACTTGAAACCGAGCTGTGGAACATCCAGATGATCGGTGCTGACATTACCGGGTACACGACAAGATTCCAGGAGCTTGCACGTCTCGTGCCCCACATGGTGACCCCCGAGAGCAAATGCATTGAGCGTTACAACAGGGGATTGGCCCCACAGATCAGAGGAATGGTGATGTCCTCAAAACCCGCCACTTTTAGGAGCGCAGTTGATCTGGCTCAAAGATTGACCGATGACGCGGTCCTGATTGGAACTTTGAAAACTGTGTCGGGGAAGAACGAACCGAACAGTACAAGTATTGGCAGCTCTGGGAGCGAAAAACGAAGATGGAACAGTGAGGGAAACAACCACCAGAACCAACCAAGTAAGAAAACTTCGGGAAACACTGGGGCCTACGTCGCCACCACCACAACGGGATCAAAACCCTACCTTGGCAACAAACCGAGGTGTGACAAGTGCGGGAAGCACCACGATGGTGATTGCACATTTTGTCAAAACTGCAAACGTCCCGGCCACTTAGCCCAAAACTGTAGAACAAACCTACCTCCTCAAGCCACCACCGAGGGACAAAACACCGGCTGCTTCGAGTGTGGAGAACTCGGGCACTACCGAAACCGTTGCCCACAACTCAACCGCGGTAACAACAACCAAAACAACAACAACCGCATCGCAACCATTCCACCGGGTCGTAGCCGCGCATACATCCTCCGGGCTCCGGAAACAGTTGCGGACCTCGGCTAACACGGTATGTCTTAACAGCTGTTGCTACGATTTAACATACGTTTCCTTCGAATGTCTATTCAAACTTAACGCTTGGTAAACTTCGACCATTATCGAACGTATAACTATTTAAACTATACCGCGAGTATACTAAATCGTTAAAACTTTTCTGGCAACAATTGAGCGCCACGCAAATTGGTATTATTATTGACGACATGACTTATCGGAGAACATACGCCGCGGGCGATCCGACTTGATTTTAAATCTCGGGACGAGATTTCTCTAACATGGGGAGAATGTAACACTCCGCAAATTTAAACGCGATTATTAACGTTAATCACTTGCATTATTAGGCTAATTCCCTACTTGAGTGAATTCACAACACATTTTAGAGGTAAGTCTAGCAAAGCCCAACTAGATAATACGCGTAGTATTACATTTCGTAATTAGTCGTAATTACGTACTAAACAATTGGAACAAACACGACAAAATATACGACTGTTGGTGAACAAAATTATTTAATAAAACGAGACTATTAAATAACATAAACGTTTATTAAATATTATGTTGATAATATTTAACAAGTATTTCGAAGACGTAATTAGAAATTATTCATTTAAAAATATGAAAACATTTAACGATCGGGTAAACGAACACGGGTAAAATACCACAACAAGGGACAAAGTCCCCTCCCTTTTTTTTTCCTTTTTGTAAAACCGGCCCAACCCCACCACCCTCACCCTCATTTCTCACTTTTTCTCTCTCTCTCTATTCTCACTTTCTCTCCAACCTCTCTCTAAAAATCACACAAAAACTCACAAAACTACCACAAAAACGTCACGAATCACCATACTTCTTTGGAATAAAACGACCACGACACCACGATCTATCTTTCCATCTTTTCGGATTCCAAATCCGACCACTCGTAAGTTTCCGACAAATCCCGCAAATCTTTAGATTTCGAAGTTTTCGTGTTTATAATACTTAATATACCATGTATTAGTGTTACATTAACTTATTATTTCCAAAAACATCATTAAAAACGCTTTAAAAGTCGAAATTTGCATAAAAATCGCTGAACAGCCAGTTTCGCGAGCCGAGATCCAAACCTGACGAATTTCGCGAGTCAAGATTTGGACTTGCGGGTCGACTTAACATGCGAGTCGACTTGACTTGCGAGTCGACTTAACTTGCGAGTCGACTTGACTTGCGGGTCGACTTGACTTGCGGGTCCACTTGACTTGCGGGTCCACTTGACTTGCGGGTCCACTTGACTTGCGAGTCCACTTGCGAGTTGACTTTTTGACTGCGAGTTGACTTTTTGAAAAAGTGCATTTTTGATCCTAAACGATGAATTTTGACACATTCGGACATATGTACATATATATATATGTATACTTTCGGATAAAATAACTATAATTTTAAGGATACTTTCACGCTAATCATTAAACATCTTCAAGAACCAAACCTTTATGATATAACTCGCACATGAAACACATATACTTTGGGTAGTATACAATACGATAAATATAATAATAATACTTTGAATTATTATTACGAAAACTCACCAACGAGCCGTACATATTTTTCCAAAACACAAACGTATAAACCAACACTTTGGACATAACTTAGTTGTACAAACACTAGCATGGATGATTAGTTTAGACATCCACATACTTATTAAATCTCATACGTTTAGGACGTTAGGAGATTTCGGACTGTACTTGGGCTTAGGTTTGCTAGCACTCGCACAACAACTTAACTCAACAGGTGAGTTCACAGCCCCTACTTTTACTGTTTTAACTGCTTTTGAACAGGGGTGGAAAACATAGTCAACGTTTTTGCTACGTGAGCAAACTTTTATATAACTACTGTGTTATACATTGTACAAACTATTTGTGACTACGGTCAAACTCTTACAACTGCTTTATTTATTGCCATAACTACTTTATTACATGAATGTATACTTGTCTACTCAAACAATTAGAGTACTTGAACTGTTAAACAATTATATGAACCGGTGTTTATGAAAGGGTATTTCATACAAAAACTATTATCAACTCGTGAAATACGACTTGGTATCTTACCGGAGAACGACCGGTACAATTTGTATCTAGCTAGAGAACGACTAGCTGTGTAACTTACCAGAGAACGACCGGTACATATGAGTAACTTGTCGGAGAACGACCGACACTAACTTGGTATCTTACCGGAGAACGACCGGTACTAACAGTGTAACTCGCCGGAGAACGACCGGTGCTAACTTAGTAACTTACCGGAGAACGACCGGTACAATTTGGTAACTAGTCGGTGAACGACCGACTCACACTTTTAAAACCGCTGGAGAACGACCAGCAACGCGTTTCAAACATACGAATTGGGTAACATCCCACGTAAACTGTGTTTTGGGTAACATCCCACGTAAACTGTGTTTTGGGTAACATCCCACATAAACTTTGATTGGGGTAACATCCCACTTAAACCGGAACACTGGGCAAACAACCCATTAAACTTATACTTTGGATAACATACCACAAATCATTACTTAACTATTATGGCAATAACTATTTGTGAACGTATTTGGTTTAACAACTGTGCTACAAACTTGATTTAACTATTGCAAACATAAAACCTGTGAATTCACTAACCTCGTTGTTGACTTTTACTATGTTTTTCAGGGAATTAGCTTCGCATGTAAGAATCGCCAACACACATGGAGAATTAGGCGACCCGTGAAGCTTTAGGATGCCAACTTTTGGAAACTATGGATTTCTTTTATATAACTAAAAGCTGTTTAGTCATATTTACGAAATCTACTTTTGTAAACTTATTACTTTAACTTGTACGATTCGATGAATCGTAAACTTTGTAATTAACACTTTTGGCATCTTAATATATTATGTTCTGTTGTAATCATAAGCTCTGATACGTATGCATGCTTTGTTATTGTGGCACCCCCCGTACTTAAACTAAATGCTTCCGCTAAACAAAACAGACAAATTTGGGGGTGTTACACCTGTCACCAATGTCTTGGTTTGAAAAATGATTGATTTACTTGGATGTTCATTATTTGGAGAATTGTGACACGTTATTTGTATGAGAGTATTTTGCTATTGAAAATCAAGGATAATGCCTGCTAGAATAATAATAAGTTGAGCTCAATTTCTGGATTTTAGAATGTTTAAGTGGACAACAATATCGGTAATCTAAATGAATTATCTGTTATGCATAATAATAATGTATTAGAATTGTTTCCCATTGAGAGTTTCTTGATTGCAAAGTTTTAAGTTAGAATTGATTTTAAGATGGGATTTTGGTTTGTTGAATGCAGTGGAGTATGTAAGTCCTTTTGTACTTTTGTTTGCCGTTCATATTTAAAGTTTTGAGTTTTTGAATCGATAGTCTACTTGAGGACAAGTAGGATTCAAGTGGGGGATGTTTGATGAACGCCAAAATGTACTATTTTATAGTGCTAATTACCCCCTAGTTTGATTAGTTTCTTATGCATTTTATTTGAATTTGATACTCATTTCGTTTATATTTGCATTTAGGAATTATCTGGAGCTTGAATCGGAATAGAAGCTGAAAACGTGCGAGAATTGAAGAAAAGAAATTAAAATAAGGAAAAGTGAAGAATGGAGGTCGATGGTGATAAAAGTTGGAAAATCTGATCCATACGGCGTATGGAATCCATACGGCGTATGGATGAAGTGAGCAGGGCCGCCAGAATACGCGGGTCAGACCCATGGGCTTTTCAATCCATACGGCGTATGGAATTCCATATGGCGTATGGATTAGCTCGGCAGAAACCCTAAAAACTCATTTTGCTCTCATTTTGCACACAACTCACTCCACTTTCTTCCAACCGATTTTTCTCTCAACAAACCCCATTTCCAGAGACTTTTGAAGGGATTGAAGCTTAAAGAATCAAAGGCTTTTGTTCATTCAATCGTTATTTCGGTTTCTCGGTTTGATTTCGTTTCTATCTTTCATTTGATTATGAATTCTATTACTATGTTGAATCTGATTTTCTGTAATAGCATGATTGGCTAATTCTTTCATGTGTTTGCTTAGATGATAATACTTAAATGATGGATTGATAGTTAAAAGTGTGAATCGTATTGGATTTTATTCAAGTTTATGTGTTTATTCGTTAATCCTTGGTTATTGAATGAATATTGCTAATTACCTAACGTGGTTTTATGATTAATTGAGATTGAGTTCCTTTTGATTATAAGATTATTGATGATTGTTGGTTTTAATTGAGAATTATCACCGAATAGATTGAGTTTGACGGGTTAGGGTTAATAATTGGTAATAAATATTCAAGAACGAGATAACTAGAAATAGTTATAGACTTTGTTGATTCAAGTCACATAGACGGTGTTGAATTAATATAAAACACAATTAGGTGGGCAACGTTAAATTGAACTGTTAGCGGGTTAAAAACAACTTCATGTCTTTCTTAATTGTGTTAATTCAATTTATTTTGTAAGGAAGGTTGATACATTTGTTATAGCACAATAAAATTCATACGTGAGCATTCTAAATAACATATTTTCCAGATTTTTAGGAAGGTAATCTAAGCAAATGCATTTCTTTTATCAATTGAATTAAATCTTTTATTTAATTAAGTCATTTTACTATTCCTTTATTTTATACTTTATTTTTTTTAGTTAATAAATCATTTCTTTTATAATTGTTTATCAATTGTTCGATCGGAACTAAAACGTCCCCACTTTCTACTGCTTTAATTAATTGTATCAATTTCCAATTTGTTAAGATTAGCATCCGTTCCCTGTGTTCGACTCGGACTTACTGAGCTATACTATATTCTAACCAGGTATTCTTGCCTGTGTTGTGTGTAGTAAGTTAGGTATTTCCATTTTTAAAACTAAAGCCCCGTTTACACAGCATCAATAGCCTAAGAGTTGTATGTGATGACTCATTTTTGACGTTTTAGTTGATACCTCTTTTTGGATTTCTCTCTTTGAGAGCCTTCTTTACGTAGCTTTTTCTTCTTTGAAGAACCTCTCCCTTGGCTTCAAATGATCCTTGGGTTTTAAGCTCTTTTGATTTCTTTGACAGCTTTGGTTGCGCCTTTCTTTGGAGTCCTTTTTTGGATGACACCCACCCCCCCCCCCCCCCCCCCCCCCCCCCGTTTTTTTTTTTTTTTTTGGGATTCCTTCTGAGTGTGTTTCTTGCAGTAATTCTTCTGACAGAACAGAAACTTAGGCTATGGCCAAGAGATGTAAAGAAATGATTGGTTTTTGAAATGAGTATTCAAAACGAAAAGGCTAAGGCTCAACAAGTTTTCTAAATGAACTTCAATGCCGAAAATGGGCATTGGCAAGGTCAGGCTTGAAAACGGGGGTTTTACGAGAGGGTTTTATCCTAGGGAATATCAAGATCCTCTAATTGCACCTTCGTAACGTATGATGCTCATTTTTGTAATTTTTGAAATGTATTCTTCGAACAAGTTCTAACTTAAGAAGGCATACACCGGCATGCTCACAATTGAAAAGTGAAGCATTAAAGGTGAATGCTTTTATATGGCTCAAGATTCCTCACTCATTTTGGGAAGTTTTGTGTCTAGTCATGCGATTGCTTGTTTTGAAACTTAGTTTAAAAGTTATCAAAGAGTTTTGCTCGTCATAGTTTCTTTCCCAAACCGTTTGAACTTTTGTTGACCAGAAATACCCTTTTTGGACTTTCCATGATTCAAAAATTTTGAAAATTTTGCTGAAAATCTGAGTTTTGCTAAAAAGATTGATCAAAATTTTATATTGCACTACAGTAGTTAATACTACTGCTATCCCACACTTAAAAGAACATTGTCCCTAATGTTCTATTTCTAAGTTAGGTTAATCCCACACTTAGATTTTTGAATGAGGGTCAATATTTTCGAAGTCATTCTCTATTTGTGAGTAATAATCCCACACTTAGAGTTTTACTTAGAATTTTAGTGTGTTTAATCAAACAAAATAAGGTTAGAAGAAATACTTCTTTGTGCTGCGTGCGTTGCCACTGGATTTTATGGACCAGATTCAAGTGTGTGAATTCGCTGGAAATGGACCAGGCTCATAAAAATGAACTTGTTCCATAAATCCTGCTTCGAGTTCTGCATAATACACATCCTTCAGAAAACACAAACGTCAATACACGTTAATACTAAACATAAATAAAAATAACTAAAAGTAGCTAATCCATGTCAGCATAGAGCGCCTCCCAATCGGTGAAGTCGTCATCTATAAAGATCGTGTTCTCAACGACCGATGTGGGTGATGCTGACTCCTCGATGGTATAAACTGGAGATGCAGTGCCATCCTCTGGATCCTGAATCCAAGCATATAGTGTAGTAGTCTCCTCTTCTAGTGGGTCCATAAAAGTGGGGTGGTCCTGCGCAGTCATGTTCCAAGGTGGGAATAAGTCCCACGGTGGAATGTGCGGAGCGGGATCAGGTCCCATCTGAAAGGGGCACACAGGGGTAGAAGGAAGGCCTAAAGCAGTGTGGATCTCAGAGATGGCAGTGTGCTGGACCTCAAGGGCTCTAAGTATCGACCAAGTGATAGCAGGGTCCGCAGTAGTCACCCCATGTTCAAAGGTGGGTACTCTGGAGGTCCATGCGGTCTGTCCCTCTGATCGGTGAGATGAAGGTAACCTGGCATGGACGGGACGTAACAGGTATGTCTCCTGAACGTGCACTGTAACACCCCGCAATTTCGACATAATTGTAAACGTAATTATAAAAGCTATTAGCACGCATTTCTAGGCTAATTCCCTACTTGAGTGAATTCACAACACATTTTAGAGGTAAGTCTAGCAAAGCCCAACTAGTTAGTACACGTAATATTACACTTCGTAATTAGTTGTAATTACGTACGAAACGATTGGAACAAACGCGACGAAAATATACGACGGTTGGTGGACAAATTATTTAATAAAACGAAAGTTATTAAATAACGACAACTTTTAATAAATATTATGTCATTAATGTGTACAAGTATTTCGTAACGAATAATGTTTATTTGGTACAATTTAAAATAAAATAAGGTTTGGAATATTATAACTTAATTAAATTTTTTCTTATAAAATATCTCAATTAAAATTTTCCTCAAAAACGTAATTAAAAATTCATCATTTAAAACATTTTAATATTTAATGATCGGGTAAACAAACACGGACTAAATACCACGAAACGGGGAACAAAATCCCCTCCCTCTTTGTTTGGGGCCGGTTACCCACCCCCACCCCCAAATCCTCATCCTCATTTCTCTCATTACAAACACACATACACACCTAAAACTCTCTCAAACTCTCTCAAAATCACTCACCAAAAATCACCAAATCACTTTCATTTTCTTCTTATTTTCGGACCAACAACAACAACAAAAGGCATCACCAACATCATCCTCAAGATCCAAGCTCAAGATCCACCATTTTCATCATCATCTTCATCACCCACCTAATTTTTAGATTACACTCAAATTGGTATGAAAAATCACTTTTCTTTCACTTTTCCTTTGTTATAATAGTTTACAAACATGTTACAAGTCATTATATGAAAGATCTAAGCGTTTTTGGGTTAAAAATCTCGATTTTCGGATGAACGGACCGTAACGTCGCATTAGTCCCAGGTGATTTGCGACGTTACACACAATGTCCCACAAATGCAACGTTGCACACAACGTCCCACAAATGCGACGTTGCACACAACGTCCCACAAATACGACGTTGCACACAACGTCCCACGCGACGTCCCACAAATGCGACGTTGCACACAAAGTCCCACAACTGCGACGTTGCACACAACGTCCCACAACTGCGACGTTACCCACAACGTCCCACACAACGTCGCAAGTTTCAGAACCTTATAGCAATACTTTGAAATACTTTTACAAAACCATCACCAACGAGTCGTACGAATTTACAAATAAACGATCTTTCATGGACGAACGAGTAACATGGTCTGGTTGTTATGCAACCACTTATACGACTATTTCTTATATTTAGGACCTTAGGGACTTTACCCGGACTACGCTTTGCTAGCACTCGCACTTTCACTTAACTCAACAGGTGAGTTCACAGCCCCTACTTTTATTGTTTTAACTGCTTTGAACAGGGGTGGAAAACATAGTCAAACACTTTTACTACATGATAGTATACTTGCTTTACTCGAACGGATAGAGTACTTTGAACAGTTGAACATTTACAACGAAACAATTAACTATGAAATAGTGTTTTCATACGACAAACTATTACAAACGGGATAAACTATACTGGATAAACCGGAGAACGACCGGTACTGATTTGAAAACGCTGGAGAACGACCAGCAACACTTTTTAGTTAACTGATTGAGCAACTGAAAAGTCCCTACTGACATGGGCACTGACCGTTGAAAAGTCCCTTCTGACATGGGCACTAGATCCTGCAAACATGGGTCTACTATTGTTGATAAACTGTTGAAAAGTCCCTTCTGACATGGGCACTAGATCCTGCGAACATGGGTCTACTATTGTTATTAAACTAATGAAAAGTCCCTACTGACATGGGCACTGGGTTCCTACTGACATGGACCCACCAAACGATTTGGATACTGACATTCCTACGAGACACAACTATTAGGATACTGACATTCCTACGATCATCTAATAGGATACCTACATTCCTACTATAACTTGAAATATACTTTTGGGCAACATCCCAACGAAACATACCCACTACTAGGATACGTATATTTCTACAGAACATACTTGGAAATAAGATATTGCTTTCCTACAACTACTAGGATACGAACTTTCCTACAAACAACTATTTGGAAACGTATTTGGTTTTACGAATTACACTTTTGGGTGACATCCCAACGATATTGTATAAACAACAAGTGGGTTACCAACTGTACTTGCAAACATAAAACCTGTGAATTCACTCAACCTCGTTGTTGACTTTTACTATATTTTTCAGGGAATTAGCAGCACACGTAAGGACCGCCTGGACATATGGAACATAGGCGACCCACGAAGCTTTAGGATGCCAACTTTTGACACTAGATTTCTTTTATATAACTAATCGGTTTTTAGTCATATACCAGAAATCTACTTTTGTATAACATTACTACTTTTATACGATTCGATGAATCGTCAACTTTTGTAAACTATTAACTTTGGCATCTTAATATATTGATGTTTTGTTGTAATCATATGCTCTGATACGTATGCATGTACCGTGTATTGTGGCACTCCCCATACTTAAACAAATGCTTCCGCTAAACACAATTAACGAATTTGGGGGTGTTACAGATTGGTATCAGAGCCATTGGTTATAGCGAACTAGGAAACTTTAGGTGACTTAGAGACCTAGAGACCTAGACTATAGCCTTGGCTAGAACGCACATGCATACACACATTTGCATATGATAAAACCATTGTCACGACATGTCGACACGCGTAAAACTATCTATCGAATCTTATCACATCTGATTTGCTCATCCTCATTTGACCTCATATGAACCTGATCGTGTTAAACGATTGATGAAAAGAAGTATGTATTTAGCATCGTATAATGACGCCTGGCCAACGTGATTATATTATACTAAGTACATATGGGTGTTTCATAGTTGTAAGATACGTAAGGGGAAAACTTGTCAATTTTTCCAAACGCTTGATAACTAGAACTTTGTTCTTCGCATTCTCCTTCTTTAGCATTGACTTCTGCAATTTCTTTCCTTGCAGAACGTCATCATGCCGCCTAAAAGAAATACTCGAAACAGTCAAGGAAATGTTCCTCCTCCACTTCCACCTCCGGAAACAACCGAGCAATTAATCGAACGCCGCGTGGCTGAAGCTATTGCTCAGTACGAGGCAAGTCGAAACCGAGACCATGTGGCAAACAACAGTGGAGCCACCCCAGTTAACAGCGAAACACCAACGAATACCCAGCAGGGGTGTTCCTACAAAACCTTCCAAGCTTGCAAACCGAGCACTTACACCGGGACGGAAGGGGCAATCGGCCTGGTCCACTGGATCAAAAAGATGGAATCGGTCCTCGATATCAGCGACTGCACAACTGAAAACGTGGTGAAATTCGCCACGTGCACTCTCGCCGACGAAGCATTAACATGGTGGAATGCTCAGGTCCAGATCATTGGACGCCCAGCTACCTACTCCATGAGCTGGGAAGCTCTGAAACAGATGATGATGGAGGAATTTTGCTCTCCCAACGAGATCCAGAAACTCGAGACTGAACTCTGGAATATTCAGATGACCGGCGCTGACATCACCGGTTACACGACAAGGTTTTAGGAACTTGCACGCCTGGTACCCCACATGGTAACTCCCGAGAAGGAGCGCATCAAGAAATACCTTAAGGGCTTGGCCCCACAAATCAGAGGCATGGTGATGTCCTCCAAACCAACTACTTTCAGGAGCGCAGTGGATCTGGCTCAAAGCTTGACTGACGACGCAGTCCTTATTGGAACTCTGAAAGCTGCGTCAGGGAAAAATGAACCCCGCCGTACCGACACTAGTGACTCTAGTCACAACAAACGAAAGTGGAACAACGATGGTAACGACCGTCAGGGTCAACAAAATACAAACCCGGGGAACGCCCGAGCTTACGCCGCAATCACCAACCCCGAACCAAAAACATATCAAGGCAAAAGGCCTAAATGTGGAAAGTGTGGAAAACACCACGAAGGGGATTGTTTCTTCTGTGATAACTACAATCGATTTGGACACAGAACCGAAGCTTGTAGAACTCACCCCACGAACAACGAAACACTGGCTGTTTCCGATGTGGCGACCCGGGACACTACCGAAATCAGTGCCCCCAACTCAACAACGCCAACAACAATCAGAATAACAACAACCGCATTGCTAACGTCCCACCAGCTCGTGGACGTGCATACATCCTCCGTGTACCGGAAACGGTTGCTGACCTCGGCTTGCACGGTATGTCTTAACAGCTGTTGTTACGATTTAACATCTCTTTTATTCGGATGCCGATTCGAACATAACGCTTGGTAAACTTTTACCACGAAACGAAACACACAACTTATTGAACTATGCCGCGAGCATACTTAAATTGATTGAACTTTTATGGCAACAATTGAGCGCCACGCAAACTATTATTATTGTTAACAACATGACTTATCGGAGAACATGCGCCGCGGGCGATCCGACTTGATTTTAAATCTCGGGACGAGATTTCTCTAACGAGGGGAGAATGTAACACCCCGCAATTTCGACATAATTGTAAACGTAATTATAAACGCTACTAGCACGCATTTCTAGGCTAATTCCCTACTTGAGTGAATTCACAACACATTTTAGAGGTAAGTCTAGCAAAGCCCAACTAGTTAGTACACGTAATATTACACTTCGTAATTAGTTGTAATTACGTACGAAACGATTGGAACAAACGCGACGAAAATATACGACGGTTGGTGGACAAATTATTTAATAAAACGAAAGTTATTAAATAACGACAACTTTTAATAAATATTATGTCATTAATGTTTACAAGTATTTCGTAACGAATAACGTTTATTTTGTACAAATTAAAATAAAATAAGGTTTGGAATATTATAACTTAATTAAATTTTTTCTTATAAAATATCTCAATTAAAATTTTATTCAAAAACGTAATTAAAAATTCATCATTTAAAACATTTTAATATTTAATGATCGGGTAAACAAACACGGACTAAATACCACGAAACGGGGAACAAAATCCCCTCCCTCTTTGTTTGGAGCCGGTTACCCACCCCCACCCCCAAATCCTCATCCTCATTTCTCTCATTACAAACACACATACACACCTAAAACTCTCTCAAACTCTCTCAAAATCACTCACCAAAAATCACCAAATCACTATCATTTTCTTCTTATTTTCGGACCAACAACAACAACAAAAGGCATCACCAACTTCATCCTCAAGATCCAAGCTCAAGATCCACCATTTTCATCATCATCTTCATCACCCACCTAATTTTCGAATTACACTCAAATTGGTATGAAAAATCACTTTTCTTTTGTTATAATAGTTTACAAACATGTTACAAGTCATTATATGAAAGATCTAAGCGTTTTTGGGTTAAAAATCTCAATTTTCGGATGAATAGACCGTAACGTCGCATTAGTCCCAGGCGATTTGCAACGTTACACACAACGTCCCACAAATGCGACATTGCACACAACGTCCCACAAATGCGATGTTACACACAACGTCCCACGTGACGTCCCACAAATGCGACGTTGCACACAACGTCCCACAACTGCGACGTTGCACACAACGTCCCACAACTGCGACGTTACCCACAACGTCCCACACAACGTCGCAAGTTTCAGAACCTTATAGAAATACTTTGAAATACTTTTACAAAACCATCACCAACGAGTCGTACGAATTTACAAATAAACGATCTTTCATGGACGAACGAGTAACATGGTCTGGTTGTTATGCAACCACTTATACGACTATTTCTTATATTTAGGACCTTAGGGACTTTACCCGGACTACGCTTTGCTAGCACTCGCACTTTCACTTAACTCAACAGGTGAGTTCACAGCCCCTACTTTTATTGTTTTAACTGCTTTGAACAGGGGTGGAAAACATAGTCAAACACTTTTACTAAATGATAGTATACTTGCTTTACTCGAACGGATAGAGTACTTTGAACAGTTGAACACTTACAACGAAACAATTAACTATGAAATAGTGTTTTCATACGACAAACTATTACAAACGAGATAAACTATACTGGATAAACCGGAGAACGACCGGTACTGATTTGAAAACGCTGGAGAACGACCAGCAACACTTTTTACTTAACTGATTGAGCAACTGAAAAGTCCCTACTGACATGGGCACTGACCGTTGAAAAGTCCCTTCTGACATGGGCACTAGATCCTGCGAACATGGGTCTACTATTGTTGATAAACTGTTGAAAAGTCCCTTCTGACATGGGCACTAGATCCTGCGAACATGGGTCTACTATTGTTATTAAACTAATGAAAAGTCCCTACTGACATGGGCACTGGGTTCCTACTGACATGGACCCACCAAACGATTTGGATACTGACATTCCTACGAGACACAACTATTAGGATACTGACATTCCTACGATCATCTAATAGGATACCTACATTCCTACTATAACTTGAAATATACTTTTGGGCAACATCCCAACGAAACATACCCACTACTAGGATACGTATATTTCTACAGAACATACTTGGAAATAAGATATTGCTTTCCTACAACTACTAGGATACGAACTTTCCTACAAACAACTATTTGGAAACGTATTTGGTTTTACGAATTACAATTTTGGGTGACATCCCAACGATATTGTATAAACAACAAGTGGGTTACCAACTGTACTTGCAAACATAAAACCTGTGAATTCACTCAACCTCGTTGTTGACTTTTACTATATTTTTCAGGGAATTAGCAGCACACGTAAGGACCGCCTGGACATATGGAACATAGGCGACCCACGAAGCTTTAGGATGCCAACTTTTGACACTGGATTTCTTTTATATAACTAATCGGTTTTTAGTCATATACCAGAAATCTACTTTTGTATAACATTACTACTTTTATACGATTCGATGAATCGTCAACTTTTGTAAACTATTAACTTTGGCATCTTAATATATTGATGTTTTGTTGTAATCATATGCTCTGATACGTATGCATGTACCGTGTATTGTGGCACTCCCCATACTTAAACAAATGCTTCCGCTAAACACAATTAACGAATTTGGGGGTGTTACAGATTGGTATCAGAGCCATTGGTTATAGCGAACTAGGAAACTTTAGGTGACTTAGAGACCTAGAGACCTAGACTATAGCCTTGGCTAGAACGCACATGCATACACACATTTGCATATGATAAAACCATTGTCATGACATGTCGACACGCGTAAAACTATCTATCGAATCTTATCACATCTGATTTGCTCATCCTCATTTGACCTCATATGAACCTGATCGTGTTAAACGATTGATGAAAAGAAGTATGTATTTAGCATCGTATAATGACGCCTGGCCAACTTGATTATATTATACTAAGTACATGTGGGTGTTTCATAGTCGTAAGATACGTAAGGGGAAAACTTGTCAATTTTTCCAAACGCTTGATAACTAGAACTTTGTTCTTCGCATTCTCCTTCTTTAGCATTGACTTCTGCAATTTCTTTCCTTGCAGAACGTCATCATGCCGCCTAAAAGAAATACTCGAAACAGTCAACGAAATGTTCCTCCTCCACTTCCACCTCCGGAAACAACCGAGCAATTAATCGAACGCCGCGTGGCTGAAGCTATTGCTCAGTACGAGGCAAGTCGAAACCGAGACCATGTGGCAAACAACAGTGGAGCCACCCCAGTTAACAGCGAAACACCAACGAATACCCAGCAGGGGTGTTCCTACAAAACCTTCCAAGCTTGCAAACCGAGCACTTACACCGGGACGGAAGGGGCAATCGGCCTGGTCCACTGGATCGAAAAGATGGAATCGGTCCTCGATATTAGCGACTGCACAACTGAAAACGTGGTGAAATTCGCCACGTGCACTCTCGCCGACGAAGCATTAACCTGGTGGAATGCTCAGGTCCAGATCATTGGACGCCCAGCTACCTACTCCATGAGCTGGGAAGCTCTGAAACAGATGATGATGGAGGAATTTTGCTCTCCCAACGAGATCCAGAAACTCAAGACTGAACTCTGGAATATTCAGATGACCGGCGCTGACATCACCGGTTACACGACAAGGTTTCAGGAACTTGCACGCCTGGTACCCCACATGGTAACTCCCGAGAAGGAGCGCATCAAGAAATACCTTAAGGGCTTGGCCCCACAAATCAGAGGCATGGTGATGTCCTCCAAACCAACTACTTTCAGGAGCGCAGTGGATCTGGCTCAAAGCTTGACTGACGACGCAGTCCTTATTGGAACTCTGAAAGCTGCGTCAGGGAAAAATGAACCCCGCCGTACCGACACTAGTGACTCTAGTCACAACAAACGAAAGTGGAACAACGATGGTAACGACCGTCAGGGTCAACAAAATACAAACCCGGGGAACGCCCGAGCTTACGCCGCAATCACCAACCCCGAACCAAAAACATATCAAGGCAAAAGGCCTAAATGTGGAAAGTGTGGAAAACACCATGAAGGGGATTGTTTCTTCTGTGATAACTACAATCGATTTGGACACAGAACCGAAGCTTGTAGAACTCACCCCACGAACAACGAAACACTGGCTGTTTCCGATGTGGCGACCCGGGACACTACCGAAATCAGTGCCCCCAACTCAACAACGCCAACAACAATCAGAATAACAACAACCGCATTGCTAACGTCCCACCAGCTCGTGGACGTGCATACATCCTCCGTGTACCGGAAACGGTTGCTGACCTCGGCTTGCACGGTATGTCTTAACAGCTGTTGCTACGATTTAACATCTCTTTTATTCGGATGCCGATTCGAACATAACGCTTGGTAAACTTTTACCACGAAACGAAACACACAACTTATTGAACTATGCCGCGAGCATACTTAAACTGATTGAACTTTTATGGCAACAATTGAGCGCCACGCAAACTATTATTATTGTTAACAACATGACTTATCGGAGAACATGCGCCGCGGGCGATCCGACTTGATTTTAAATCTTGGGACGAGATTTCTCTAACGAGGGGAGAATGTAACACCCCGCAATTTCGACATAATTGTAAACGTAATTATAAACGCTACTAGCACGCATTTCTAGGCTAATTCCCTACTTGAGTGAATTCACAACACATTTTAGAGGTAAGTCTAGCAAAGCCCAACTAGTTAGTACACGTAATATTACACTTTGTAATTAGTTGTAATTACGTACGAAACGATTGGAACAAACGCGACGAAAATATACGACGGTTGGTGGACAAATTATTTAATAAAACGAAAGTTATTAAATAACGACAACTTTTAATAAATATTATGTCATTAATGTTTACAAGTATTTCGTAACGAATAACGTTTATTTTGTACAAATTAAAATAAAATAAGGTTTGGAATATTATAACTTAATTAAATTTTTTCTTATAAAATATCTCAATTAAAATTTTATTCAAAAACGTAATTAAAAATTCATCATTTAAAACATTTTAATATTTAATGATCGGGTAAACAAACACGGACTAAATACCACGAAACGGGGAACAAAATCCCCTCCCTCTTTGTTTGGAGCCGGTTACCCACCCCCACCCCCAAATCCTCATCCTCATTTCTCTCATTACAAACACACATACACACCTAAAACTCTCTCAAACTCTCTCAAAATCACTCACCAAAAATCACCAAATCACTATCATTTTCTTCTTATTTTCGGACCAACAACAACAACAAAAGGCATCACCAACTTCATCCTCAAGATCCAAGCTCAAGATCCACCATTTTCATCATCATCTTCATCACCCACCTAATTTTCGAATTACACCCAAATTGGTATGAAAAATCACTTTTCTTTTGTTATAATAGTTTACAAACATGTTACAAGTCATTATATGAAAGATCTAAGCGTTTTTGGGTTAAAAATCTCAATTTTTGGATGAATAGTGTCGCACCCCCAAAACACGTGGCAGCGGAAACATGAGGTATCATGGGGGCGCCGACCAATTCAAATATCATTACACAAAGATTAAAGCAAACGACCTCTATATGAGACGTTTGAAAATATTACATTCCATAATTCAAATTTTGTTTACAATAGTTGTACGAAACATTTGGAGTTCGCATAATATAAGTTGAATTACAAAGTTACTAAATATAGTAAAATGCAATCTAGATCCTGAGATGTTGAAAAATATGCGACTCGAGTTAAGCTATCCATAGCTTCCTACTGCGGCGGGTTACCTGAGAAATACATACTAAAAGGTCAACATAAAGTTGGTGAGTTCATAGGTTTGTAAACAATCGTTTAGTTATGATCCACAAGATTTCAAGTTGTATCATTCACAAATGACAGTTAAAAGTATCGTTAGCCAACGATAAGTAAAAGTATTGCAAAATGCAATATAAGTATACCACTTACATGAGTCTCATAGTCAAACTTAACGTTGTTTGCCTCCGGTAAGTGTACTAATCCGTATACACCTCTAAATCACAAGTAATACTGCGCCCGTGGGTTGGCTAGAGCGACTAGCCCGGACGAGGTTTGTCAAACCCTGATAGATCTATCCAATAATACTCACGCACATATTTTAATGACTATGATGGGTAGAGGACTTTAGTGGATTATTCAGGTCTCATGCAATCCGTACGAAAAATGTTTCAAGTTACTTGTGATCATATAAGCAGTTGTATAAAACAGTTGTATGTATTCTCACCCCAGTTGAAAAACAGTAAAAAGGGGCTATGAAACTCACCAGAGTTAAGCAGGTAGCAAGCAATAATCAAATAGCAAGCAAAGTCCAAAGCGCAACCTTCTAACGTCCTAAGCGTATAAGGTTGTGTAAGTAGATGTCTAGAAAGATCATCTATGTAAGTGGAGGGTTAATGTCCACTTAAATCACAATGTAGGTGGAGGGTTAATGTCCACCTAAAGCTAGTTCATCAACTAGTATGTCCAAATAAGTTGTTCAAGTTTGTTTATCAAAAACGTGTACGACCCGTTGGTGAAAGTTTGTAACAATAATTCGTTAAGACATTATTATTAGGATGATGTTATACTTACATATGTATAGTATGTTTCATTAGTTATAACGTTGCATTGTATAAGTATTAACGTTACTTGAAGTTTAACACTTAGTGAGAAAACTAGTTTTTTAAAGATTCTGTTTCATGCGACACTTCATGCGTCACTTGCTAGTTAGGGGCGGCACTTAGGAAGTGCCGCATAATATGCGTTTTCAGATTTAAATAGCGTCACTTAAGAAGTGTCGGATACGGGCGTCACTAAGGCATGGCGGCACTAAGGGTAAGTGCCGCTAATATAATAGTTCAGTCACTTCAGGCGTCACTTAGGTAGTGTCGGGTAAGGTAAGGTGATTAAGCGTCACTTAAGTAGTGTCGTACATAAGCATTTTCAGATAATAAGGGCGTCACTATGGGAGTGTCGTTAAAAATAAAGTAGCGTCACAACAAGCGTCACTTGCCAAGTGTCGCTAGAATTCCAGTGATCATGCGTCACTTAAGTCTGTTTGAAATTTTCTAAGTCAAAAACGTGGTCAACTATGACGGTTTGACCCGAACTTTCTACCCAAGTCATATTCCAGTAAATAAAGGTTATAAAAGTTATTATTTCATATTGTAGTCGTTTCGAGATGTCGGTTTTAAGTTTACACCTTAAACTTCAAGATTTAATGTTTTCGGTTTATGTCGGGTCATTGCGCCAACTGATTTCACCTATCTATAGTCCAAATCAAACTTCCAAATTTTTACCAACTGATTTACTAAGTGTCTTGACTAACATATCAAATTTTTAGCTTCTAACAAGTCCATTAACATAGTTAAATAAAGCCGCGTAACAACCGAACACATTTTATCGAAAAACTTCCAGGTCAGTCTTATAAATCGGCTCGTAGAGAAAAATGAGAGCGTTTCTGGAAAAAGTGTAAAACATGAAAGTTGTAGATCTTTTCGATACGCAAATTTTAAAAGAAAAATGAATCTTCTAACTCTCAGTATTTGATTTTATACGAATATTTTCGTGAACTGTCGATTTTTAGGCAGATTCATGCATGTTCTTGTTTGCTTTATAAAAACGATTTTTAACAACAATCTTGGACATATTTATGATAGATGAACATTATAACATCATAATCAGTAGATTAAAAGTAAAATAAGTAAAAGGTTTGATGATTTATACCAAGCAAATGATGAAGAATAAGGAGAGATGATGATGGTGTAGTTCCTAGTTTCCTTCTTGTGGTTTCTTCTCTTAAATTGGTGGTGATTTTAATGGTGATTGTAATGGTTTTTGGGACTGATTTATCTCCAGAAAATGAGAGAGAAGAGAGGTGTTTTTGATAAGTGAAATGAAGAGAATGAAAGAGTTATGCATGTGAGTTGAGTGGGGAAGTGATTAAAAGAGATATCATTATGTTGCATGTAGTTTGAGTGGGGTTTTAGGATGGTGGCACATGGGGTGGAAGAGGGGGCCGGCCATGGGGGGGCCCACACAAGGGTATTTTGGTCATTTCACATTTCTAGCTTAAATCGTTGCGTTTTACGTTCGTTTACCCGATTGTTTAAACGTTTATTCGTACGTTAAATGTTTAGTTGACGTTTTTATTTAACGATTTGAGTTTCGATATTTCTACTTGAAATATTTAATATAGTACTTGGAAACACTTGTAAAAATGTTTCGTTAGATTATTAGCCTCGATTTGCGTGCACGTTCTACGGCGGTTTAATCGCGTAACGTTATTTTGAGTCGTTTAGATTAACGATATAATTTGGATAAATTTCCATTGAAGTATTATTTAAAATACTTAATTTAGGTTGTCAATTTAATTATTGACGTTCGTTTGGTTGTCGAAATAAATTCGCGCGTTTTCTTTGCATTTGAGACGTTTTAACCAAAACGCCTAAGTTTTTCGAGTATTATTTTAACCAAATAATAAGTAATGATAAATAACTTCTAAAAATAGATTAAAGTTATTTATAGAAATGTTTTCACCAACGTCGTATAATTTGTCGGACTCCGTCCGGTTGTTTTGCACAATTTCACCAAATTGCGTAAGTGTAATTTCAACTAATTACGTAAGCGTAATATAATCAATTACGGGGGTGTATATTCACATAAATACACAAATAGTTACAAGTAATTACAAGTATTTAGCCTAATACTAAACTAAACACACGTAATTAGGATTTCTAGTAGGTTAATCAGTAACCCTAAATCGTCGGGTGTCACATTCTCCCCCTGTTAGGAGAATTTCGTCCCGAAATTAGTTTGTTGCCGCAGTCTGTGGGGTATCTAGGAATAGATGTGGATGTTTCAGTCGCATTTGGTCTTCCCGTTCCCAAGTGAATTCAGGACCGCGCCTAGAATTCCACCGGACTTTAACGATGGGAATACGACTCTGCTTCAAGCGTTTGACCTCACGGTCCATGATTTCTATCGGTTCCTCGACGAAGTGAAGTTTATCATCGATGTGGATTTCGTCGAGAGGGATAACAAGTGTCTCATCAGACAGACATTTCTTCAGGTTAGAAATGTGAAAAGTGTTGTGCACGCTACTGAGTTGTGGTGGTAGCTGCAGTCGATATGCCACCGGACCAATTCTTTCAAGAATTTCAAAAGGTCCGATGTACCTAGGGTTTAGTTTGCCGCGTTTACCAAAACGAATGACACCTTTCCAAGGTGATACTTTCAAGAGTACTCGGTCCCCAACCTGGAACTCGAGTGGTTTGCGTCTTACGTCAGCGTAACTCTTCTGACGATCACGTGCGGCTTTCAGCCGGTTTTGAATGGTCACAATTTTCTCGGTCGTTTCATGAATGATTTCAGGACCAGTGAGTTGGCTATCGCCGATTTCGGTCCAACAAATGGGTGATCGGCACTTTCTACCATAAAGTGCCTCGAAGGGTGCAGCATCAATGCTGGTGTGATAACTGTTGTTGTAGGAGAACTCACACAAAGGTAGGTGGTTTTCCCAAGAGTTTCCGAAGTCAATAACGCACGCGCGCAACATATCTTCTAAAGTTTGGATGGTTCGTTCACTTTGACCATCGGTTTGTGGGTGATAAGCGGTACACATATCCAGACGAGTACCGAGAGCTTTCTGAAGTGTTTGCCAAAATCGAGAGGTGAAGCGGCTATCTCTATCGGAGATGATCGAGATGGGTATGCCGTGTCGTGCTACGACCTCTTTGATGTAGATGCGAGCCAAGCGCTCCATCTTGTCGGTTTCTTTGATAGCTAGGAAATGGGCAGATTTCGTGAGACGATCTACGATCACCCAAATGGTATCACAACCGCTCGGTGTTTTTGGTAGCTTGTTTATGAAGTCCATGGTTATGTTTTCCCATTTCCATTGAGGTATCTCGGGTTGTTGAAGTAACCCAGAAGGTTTCTGGTATTCGGCCTTAACCTTGGCACAGGTTAGACACTTACTAACATACGTGGCTATGTCAGCTTTCATGTTGGGCCACCAATACCGTTGTTTGACGTCATGATACATCTTGTCAGAACCAGGATGTATGGAGTACCGGGATTTGTGAGCTTCATCCATGACCAATTCTCGTAGGTTCCCAAAGTTAGGTAACCAAATTCGGTTGGAGAAGTATCGGGTTCCATCGGATTTGGTTTCGAATTGTTTTTCCATGCTGCGCAAGGCTTCGTTTTTGATGTTTTTCTCGTTGAGTGCTTCGAGTTGAGTGGAATGGATTTGAGAAATGAAATCGTTGTGGATGGTTAAACCAAGTGCTCGAACTCGAAGGGGTTTCACTCGTTCTTTTCGGCTTAGGGCATCGGCAACAACGTTAGCCTTACCCGGGTGGTATCGGATTTCGCAGTCGTAGTCACTAAGTAACTCGACCCAACGACGTTGTCTCATGTTTAAGTCCTTCTGATCAAAGATATGTTGAAGGCTTTTGTGGTCAGTGAAGATAGTACACTTGGTACCATATAGGTAGTGTCTCCAAATTTTGAGCGCAAAAACAACGGCTCCTAGTTCGAGATCGTGAGTGGTATAGTTTTTCTCATGGATTTTCAGTTGCCGAGAGGAATAAGCGATGACTTTATCACGTTGCATTAACACACAACCTAGTCCTTGATGTGAGGCGTCGCAGTAAACTACGAAATCATCGGTGCCTTCGGGTAAGGACAGGATTGGTGCACTGCAGAGTTTCTGTTTCAGGAGTTGGAAGGCTGACTCTTGTTTATTGGTCCAATCGAATTTCTTGTCTTTCTGAGTCAAGGAGGTTAATGGTTGAGCAATTCGGGAAAAGTTCTCTATGAATCGCCGGTAATATCCAGCGAGACCTAAGAATTGTCGGACCTCGGTTGGAGTAGTTGGTGCTTTCCAGCACTTGATGGCCTCGATTTTTGCTGGATCAACACGTATCCCTTGGCTGTCAACGACATGCCCTAGGAACTGTACTGTTCGCATCCAGAACTCACACTTGGAGTACTTGGCGTATAGCTCCTCGTGTTTGAGTAATTCCAAGATAGTTTTCAGGTGTTGGCCATGTTCTGTTTCGTTGCGAGAGTAGATTAGAATGTCGTCAATGAAGACGATGACAAACTTATCCAGGTAAGGCTTGCACACCCGATTCATAAGATCCATGAATACAGCCGGTGCGTTGGTTAAACCAAAAGGCATCACTTGGAATTCGTAATGCCCGTAGCGGGTTCGGAATGCGGTTTTTGGGATGTCGGCGTCTCGAACGCGGAGTTGGTGATAACCAGACCGAAGGTCGATCTTTGAATAAAAGCTTGAACCTTGAAGTTGGTCAAATAAGTCATCGATTCTAGGAAGTGGGTATCGGTTTTTGATAGTAAGTTTGTTCAGTTCACGGTAATCGATACACATTCTGAAGGATCCGTCCTTCTTTTTAACGAAAAGGACTGGAGCTCCCCAAGGTGAGGAACTTGGTCGAATGAATCCCTTGTCCAGGAGTTCCTGTAATTGAGTGGACAACTCCTGCAACTCGGATGGGGCTAATCTGTATGGGGCTCGTGCCACGGGTGCAGCACCGGGCACAAGGTCGATTTGGAATTCGACTTGTCTAGGCGGGGGAAGGCCTGGCAAGTCTTCGGGAAAGACTTCAGGAAAGTCTCGTACAATGGGTACATCTTCAAGTCGCTTTTCAGCCAACTTCTTTTCGGTTACGTGAGCAAGGATTGCCGGGTACCCTTTCGTCAGGTACTTTTGGGTTTTCATACAAGAGATGATGTTTAAGTTTCGCCTACCAGTCTCCCCCTGTATGATCAAGGTTCCACCGGTAGCGAGAGGTATACGCACAATCTTTTCAAAACAAACAATTTCAGCACGATGCTTGGACAACCAGTCCATGCCTACGATGACATCGAAGCTCCCGATTTCAACAGGGATGAGGTTTATGGGGAAAATTTCGTTGGCTAGGTTTAGAGTGCAATTAGGTATCACACTATCGGCCTCTATCAGTTTGCCATTTGCTAATTCTACTTTGAACTTAGCATCTAAGGCAGTGGGAGTAATGTTGGGTAACGGACAAAACTCATCAGATATGAAACTTTTATCAGCACCAGTATCGAATAAAACTGAAACGGTTAGATCGTTGAGGAGAAACATACCCGTAACAACGTTGGGATCTTGACGGGCCTCTCCAGCATTGAGTACAAAAGCTCGGCCGCGAGGGTTGTGGTTGTTATTGTTGTTCCTGTTGTTGTTGTTGTTGTTTCGTTTCGGGCAATTATTCCTGAAATGGGCAGTGCTGCCACACTCGAAACAAGCCTTTGGTGCATTGGGGTTGGTATTTGGGTTGGGGGTTCTGCAATCTTTAGCTAGATGTCCCTGCCGTTTGCACTTGGTACAGGTACAGGGGCCTTCGTGGTGTAGAGTACACTTGGAACAGTAAGGTTTGTTCCCAACGTACCCTTTCTTGTCCCCCGACCCTGAACCAGAGGTGTAGGCCTTAACAGACTCGGCCCTCTTGGTTTGCTGTTGCTGCTGATTGTTGTTATTTCCGGACCATTTTCTTTTGTTATCCCCGGTGGTTTTCACTGTGGGTGTCCCACGGCGAACAATTTGAGCCATGAGCTCGTGTGCCATTCGGACAGCACTTTGGATGGTTCCGGGTTTGGAAGAGATGACGTTGCCTTGGATGGAATCAGGTAGTCCCCAAATGTATCTTTCGACACGTTTGGATTCAGGGTCCACCATGGATGGACAAAGGAGAGCAAGCTGGTGAAATCTGGTTGTGTAGCTGGTAATGTCGTTTCCTTGAACTGTGAGGTTCCAGAATTCGTGTTCGAGCTGTTGGAGTTGCTCGCGGGGACAATATTCTTCCCTCAGCAAGTTCTTGAGTTCGTCCCAAGATATTTGATAGGCAGCATCAATACCCTGGGTTTGGGCGTATGTGTTCCAGAAAGTGAGTGCACCCTCAGCTAGAGTGTAGGTAGAGAATTTGACTTTGTTCTCTTCTTGGCAGTTGCATATGCGGAAAACGGACTCCATTTTCTCAATCCATCGCATGAGACCGACGGCTCCTTCGGTTCCTTTGAAATGGAGAGGTTTACAATTCATGAAATCTTTGTGAGTGCAGGGCTTTGGCACAGGTGGGTTGTTGCCTGCCCCTCCAGGGTTTCCTTGGTTTGGATTGGGATTGTTCCTGGCAGCTTCTAGGGCTGCTTGAACCCTTTGATTGACGAGTCTTTCGATATCAGCGGAGCTCATTTGACGTTTTGGTGCCATGATTCTAAAAGAAAGAAAATAAGAGGCACATAAGATTTCAGGGAGTAAGATTTTTAAAGTCTTTGCAGGCGTACACAAGGAGGTAAAACAAGTATGTATAACAAGATATTCAATAACACAAGGAAGCAAATTTTCATAATCAACTTGAGGCGCAAGATAAACGATTACAGAGTTTGAAGTTTACAAAACATGTCGGGCATTGTTACATCCGGACTTAATACGAGAGTTTACAAGAGACAACGTAAGATAGATAGTTGGGCACATCCCGCCACAACAGGTCACTAGATAGAGATTAGTGAGTCCTAACGCAAGTTTATTCTTTCCATTAGTGTGACAAGTCGGTCCACGGTTCCTGCAAGTCTGCCATCTTGTCTGGTGCTATCCTCAGCCAAGGTTAGTCGTTGCTCTAGTACTCGGGTGTACTCTTCTGCTTCTCGTGAACGTTGTTCACATTCTTCTAACCTTGCTTGAAGAAGGTCGACCGCGCCTCTATCGTCAATGACGTGTTGGTGCATCATTTCTAGAGTATTTGTCATGTTTTCTTGGTCTTGAAACAGTTGTGCAATGCGGTCATGTGATTGGCGCAGCCAGTACATTTGCACTATGTGTTGCTCTCGTTCCAGGCTTTCAAGTCTTGCCTCGTGGCGGTGAAGTCTGGCGGTTAATACGGGTACGGTGTGGTGTGTTGGTTCTTGGGTATAGGGAGAGATGTCCATGGGATCATCGAAAACCTCCATGTTTTCCTCAGACCTCCAAGTATTGAGAGTTGTGGGTAGCCAGTCCCATCTACGGGGGTATGCGGAATGGCGTGTGGTATTATCGATGGAGTTTGAGTAAGGGTTGGCTCGAGATGATCTGGTACTCCTTGGGCGAGTACGTAACACTCGGGCTTCGCCAGTGATGTAGTAAAGTCGTTCAGGAGAGTTTGGTGTTGAAGACATAGTAACGATTCCTTCAGTAGCGGTTCGTGTTTGGGCTTCGTTCTCAGAGTTGGGAGACGTAGCGGTGGGAGTGGTTGCCATTTTCTGTGGCAAGGGGTTTTAGTATACGTAAGGTTAAGGTTATATATAAATACAATAACCTAGCACATAAGCACGTATAAGGTTGGTCCCGTTCTATCCTCGGTCAAAGCCTTCTAATGCATTCCCATCCACCATAACCATTTCAGGTCTTGCATCGATTCTTGTTTAATTGTACATAGTTGATCAAGCTATGTTAAATTAAATTCAAATGATGCAATTGCTGAACCAGTCATAACAAATGAGGAATACTAACCTAACGGTTATAGTCTAGGTCACTAATGCAATCCTAGTTCGCTATAACCTTAGGCTCTGATACCAATCTGTCGCACCCCCAAAACACGTGGCAGCGGAAACATGAGGTATCATGGGGGCGCCGACCAATTCAAATATCATTACACAAAGATTAAAGCAAACGACCTCTATATGAGACGTTTGAAAATATTACATTCCATAATTCAAATTTTGTTTACAATAGTTGTACGAAACATTTGGAGTTCGCATAATATAAGTTGAATTACAAAGTTACTAAATATAGTAAAATGCAATCTAGATCCTGAGATGTTGAAAAATATGCGACTCGAGTTAAGCTATCCATAGCTTCCTACTGCGGCGGGTTACCTGAGAAATACATACTAAAAGGTCAACATAAAGTTGGTGAGTTCATAGGTTTGTAAACAATCGTTTAGTTATGATCCATAAGATTTCAAGTTGTATCATTCACAAATGACAGTTAAAAGTATCATTAGCCAACGATAAGTAAAAGTATTGCAAAATGCAATATAAGTATACCACTTACATGAGTCTCATAGTCAAACTTAACGTTGTTTGCCTCCGGTAAGTGTACTAATCCGTATACACCTCTAAATCACAAGTAATACTGCGCCCGTGGGTTGGCTAGAGCGACTAGCCCGGACGAGGTTTGTCAAACCCTGATAGATCTATCCAATAATACTCACGCACATATTTTAATGACTATGATGGGTAGAGGACTTTAGTGGATTATTCAGGTTTCATGCAATCCGTACGAAAAATGTTTCAAGTTACTTGTGATCATATAAGCAGTTGTATAAAACAGTTGTATGTATTCTCACCCCAGTTGAAAAACAGTAAAAAGGGGCTATGAAACTCACCAGAGTTAAGCAGGTAGCAAGCAATAATCAAATAGCAAGCAAAGTCCAAAGCGCAACCTTCTAACGTCCTAAGCGTATAAGGTTGTGTAAGTAGATGTCTAGAAAGATCATCTATGTAAGTGGAGGGTTAATGTCCACTTAAATCACAATGTAGGTGGAGGGTTAATGTCCACCTAAAGCTAGTTCATCAACTAGTATGTCCAAATAAGTTGTTCAAGTTTGTTTATCAAAAACGTGTACGACCCGTTTGTGAAAGTTTGTAACAATAATTCGTTAAGACATTATTATTAGGATGATGTTATACTTACATATGTATAGTATGTTTCATGAGTTATAACGTTGCATTGTATAAGTATTAACGTTACTTGAAGTTTAACACTTAGTGATAAAACTAGTTTTTTAAAGATTCTGTTTCATGCGACACTTCATGCGTCACTTGCTAGTTAGGGGCGGCACTTAGGAAGTGCCGCATAATATGCGTTTTCAGATTTAAATAGCGTCACTTAAGAAGTGTCGGATACGGGCGTCACTAAGGCATGGCGGCACTAAGGGTAAGTGCCGCTAATATAATAGTTCAGTCACTTCAGGCGTCACTTAGGTAGTGTCGGGTAAGGTAAGGTGATTAAGCGTCACTTAAGTAGTGTCGTACATAAGCATTTTCAGATAATAAGGGCGTCACTATGGGAGTGTCGTTAAAAATAAAGTAGCGTCACTACAAGCGTCACTTGCCAAGTGTCGCTAGAATTCCAGTGATCATGCGTCACTTAAGTCTGTTTGAAATTTTCTAAGTCAAAAACGTGGTCAACTATGACGGTTTGACCCGAACTTTCTACCCAAGTCATATTCCAGTAAATAAAGGTTATAAAAGTTATTATTTCATATTGTAGTCGTTTCGAGATGTCGGTTTTAAGTTTACACCTTAAACTTCAAGATTTAATGTTTTCGGTTTATGTCGGGTCATTGCGCCAACTGATTTCACCTATCTATAGTCCAAATCAAACTTCCAAATTTTTACCAACTGATTTACTAAGTGTCTTGACTAACATATCAAATTTTCAGCTTCTAACAAGTCCATTAACATAGTTAAATAAAGCCGCGTAACAACCGAACACATTTTATCGAAAAACTTCCAGGTCAGTCTTATAAATCGGCTCGTAGAGAAAAATGAGAGCGTTTATGGAAAAAGTGTAAAACATGAAAGTTGTAGATCTTTTCGATACGCAAATTTTAAAAAAAAACGCATCTTCTAACTCTCAGTATTTGATTTTATACGAATATTTTCGTGAACTGTCGATTTTTAGGCAGATTCATGCATGTTCTTGTTTGCTTTATAAAAACGATTTTTAACAACAATCTTGGACATATTTATGATAGATGAACATTATAACATCATAATCAGTAGATTAAAAGTAAAATAAGTAAAAGGTTTGATGATTTATACCAAGCAAATGATGAAGAATAAGGAGAGATGATGATGGTGTAGTTCCTAGTTTCCTTCTTGTGGTTTCTTCTCTTAAATTGGTGGTGATTTTAATGGTGATTGTAATGGTTTTTGGGACTGATTTATCTCCAGAAAATGAGAGAGAAGAGAGGTGTTTTTGATAAGTGAAATGAAGAGAATGAAAGAGTTATGCATGTGAGTTGAGTGGGGAAGTGATTAAAAGAGATATCATTATATTGCATGTAGTTTGAGTGGGGTTTTAGGATGGTGGCACATGGGGTGGAAGAGGGGGCCGGCCATGGGGGGGCCCACACAAGGGTATTTTGGTCATTTCACATTTCTAGCTTAAATCGTTGCGTTTTACGTTCGTTTACCCGATTGTTTAAACGTTTATTCGTACGTTAAATGTTTAGTTGACGTTTTTATTTAACGATTTGAGTTTCGATATTTCTACTTGAAATATTTAATATAGTACTTGGAAACACTTGTAAAAATGTTTCGTTAGATTATTAGCCTCGATTTGCGTGCACGTTCTACGGCGGTTTAATCGCGTAACGTTATTTTGAGTCGTTTAGATTAACGATATAATTTGGATAAATTTCCATTGAAGTATTATTTAAAATACTTAATTTAGGTTGTCAATTTAATTATTGACGTTCATTTGGTTGTCGAAATAAATTCGCGCGTTTTCTTTGCATTTGAGACGTTTTAACCAAAACGCCTAAGTTTTTCGAGTATTATTTTAACCAAATAATAAGTAATGATAAATAACTTCTAAAAATAGATTAAAGTTATTTATAGAAATGTTTTCACCAACGTCGTATAATTTGTCGGACTCCGTCCGGTTGTTTTGCACAATTTCACCAAATTGCGTAAGTGTAATTTCAACTAATTACGTAAGCGTAATATAATCAATTACGGGGGTGTATATTCACATAAATACACAAATAGTTACAAGTAATTACAAGTATTTAGCCTAATACTAAACTAAACACACGTAATTAGGATTTCTAGTAGGTTAATCAGTAACCCTAAATCGTCGGGTGTCACAAATAGACCGTAACGTCGCATTAGTCCCAGGCGATTTGCGACGTTACACACAACGTCCCACAAATGCGACATTGCACACAACGTCCCACAAATGCGATGTTACACACAACGTCCCACGTGACGTCCCATAAATGCGACGTTGCACACAACGTCCCACAACTGCGACGTTGCACACAACGTCCCACAACTGCGACGTTACCCACAACGTCCCACACAACGTCGCAAGTTTCAGAACCTTATAGAAATACTTTGAAATACTTTTACAAAACCATCACCAACGAGTCGTACGAATTTACAAATAAACGATCTTTCATGGACGAACGAGTAACATGGTCTGGTTGTTATGCAACCACTTATACGACTATTTCTTATATTTAGGACCTTAGGGACTTTACCCGGACTACGCTTTGCTAGCACTCGCACTTTCACTTAACTCAACAGGTGAGTTCACAGCCCCTACTTTTATTGTTTTAACTGCTTTGAACAGGGGTGGAAAACATAGTCAAACACTTTTACTACATGATAGTATACTTGCTTTACTCGAACGGATAGAGTACTTTGAACAGTTAAACATTTACAACGAAACAATTAACTATGAAATAGTGTTTTCATACGACAAACTATTACAAACGAGATAAACTATACTGGATAAATCGGAGAACGACCGGTACTGATTTGAAAACGCTGGAGAACGACCAGCAACACTTTTTACTTAACTGATTGAGCAACTGAAAAGTCCCTACTGACATGGGCACTGACCGTTGAAAAGTCCCTTCTGACATGGGCACTAGATCCTGCGAACATGGGTCTACTATTGTTGATAAACTGTTGAAAAGTCCCTTCTGACATGGGCACTAGATCCTGCGAACATGGGTCTACTATTGTTATTAAACTAGTGAAAAGTCCCTACTGACATGGGCACTGGGTTCCTACTGACATGGACCCACCAAACGATTTGGATACTGACATTCCTACGAGACACAACTATTAGGATACTGACATTCCTACGATCATCTAATAGGATACCTACATTCCTACTATAACTTGAAATATACTTTTGGGCAACATCCCAACGAAACATACCCACTACTAGGATACGTATATTTCTACAGAACATACTTGGAAATAAGATATTGCTTTCCTACAAATACTAGGATACGAACTTTCCTACAAACAACTATTTGGAAACGTATTTGGTTTTACGAATTACACTTTTGGGTGACATCCCAACGATATTGTATAAACAACAAGTGGGTTACCAACTGTACTTGCAAACATAAAACCTGTGAATTCACTCAACCTCGTTGTTGACTTTTATTATGTTTTTCAGGGAATTAGCAGCACACGTAAGGACCGCCTGGACATATGGAACATAGGCGACCCACGAAACTTTAGGATGCCAACTTTTGACACTGGATTTCTTTTATATAACTAATCGGTTTTTAGTAATATACCAGAAATCTACTTTTGTATAACATTACTACTTTTATACGATTCGATGAATCGTCAACTTTTGTAAACTATTAACTTTGGCATCTTAATATATTGATGTTTTGTTGTAATCATATGCTCTGATACGTATGCATGTACCGTGTATTGTGGCACTCCCCATACTTAAACAAATGTTTCCGCTAAACACAATTAACGAATTTGGGGGTGTTACATGCACCTCCACCAAGTCTGCCGAAATCTCATCTAATCGAGGTGGCGGTGACTGTGATCCCCTGATGGTCCTCATGCTACTACCCGGTGATGAACTCCGGGAGTGATACATGGCACGTGAGCGTCTCTAACTGGGGGCTCGTGCTCTGGCTGACTGCGAACTCATCCTGCAAAATACAAAAGGTTAATGGTCTAAATATAATCATTATTCTTTTATAAGGCGAGGTACTGCATAGAAAAAAAATGGTTCAGATCAAACATAAAAGTAAAAGAAAACTAATGCTGAAAATATAAGATAGGCTTGGGATGCCTCCCAAGGGCGCTTTGTTTATCGAGTCTCGTAGCTTGACTCTACTATTCTAGTAGGGTGATTCGTAGTTATAGACTTCCTCAGTTGAGGGAAAGTCTTCTACGTAGTGTTTTAAACGGTGACCGTTTACTTTGAAATTTCCGTCTGGGGCCTTGAGTTCGACGGCACCATAGGGAAATACTTTAGAGATTGTGAATGGACCGCTCCATCATGTTTTGAACTTACCAGAAAACTTCTTAAATCGGGAGTTAAAGAGTAGAACTTTATCACCTGGATTGAAGCGCGTGGGGCGGAGCTTCGAATCGTGGAGCAACTTGGTTCTTTCCTTGAATTTGAAGGAACTTTCGTAAGCTTGATCCCTTAACTCCGCTAGCTCATTTAGTTGCATTTTCTGGTGCGTTCCCGTTATTGTAGGATCTAAACTATAGTTCTTCAGTGCCCAGTAAGCTTTGTATTCGAGTTCAATCGGTAGATGACATGCCTTTCCATAAACGAGCCTATAGGGGGTTGTTCCTAATGGCGTTTTATAAGCTGTCTGGAATGCCCATAAAGCATCGTCTAGCTTATCTACCAATCTTTCCTTGTGTTGACCAACTGTTCGTTCTAAGATCATTTTTAGTGCACGGTTTGTAATCTCTGCTTGCCCATTCGTCTGCGGGTGATAGGCCGTAGAGGTCTTGTGGGTAACACCATATTGTTGCAATAGTTTCATAAACTGAGTATTGCAAAAGTGCGTGCCTCGATCACTAATGATCGCTCGAGGTGTTCCAAACCGACAGAATAGCTTTTTTAAGAACTTGGTTACGACTCTTGAGTCATTTGTTGGAAAGGCTTGAGCTTCGGCCCATCTGGATACGTAATCGACAGCCACTAGAATGTATTCTTTTCCTTAAGATTTCGGAAATGGCCCCATGAAATCTAATCCCCATATGTCAAATATTTCACATGCTTGGAAATTCGTCAACGGCATTTCGTTACGCGTTGTGATATTTCCAAACCTTTGGCATATATCGCAGCGTTTCATCAAGTCTTGTGCGTCTCTGAAAATGGTGGGTCAGTAGAATCCTGAGTCGTATACTTTCTTTGCAGTCAGATTAGCTGCATGATGTCCTCCAGTGGGTCCATGATGGCTTTGGTGGAGTATGTGTTCGGCTTCCTTCCCATCGACACATCTTCTTACTATTTGGTCGGGACAGACCTTGAACAAATATGGTGTAACAACCCCAAATTTAGGGTCAATTTAAATTTTCCCTAATTACGTGTTTATTACTTGTATATAATATGAAATAGGATTATATACATTATGTACTTACTATATATATATGGATGGAATATATATATACGCGTATACGATTCGTACAAATCGTATAAAACAACAATTGTACAAAACATACTGACGTGGGTAAAACAATTATTAAATAATGTTAAGTTATTTAATTACTTCCACTACTACTACTTTATCTTATGTTTATAATATAACGAAAACGTACGTTTTAACTAAAACATTACCGAACTCTCCGAAAATTCGACCAACCGACAAAACAAAACAAAGTTATGTTTTATAACTTGAAAACTAGTATTTTGATAAAATACTTCAACTTAATAATCGGGTATTATTTCGTATTTTCAAACGTATGTTTAATCGCGTATAAAATGATTTTAACGTTTAAAGGACCGGGGAAACGAACACCACACGGAGCGCAAACACGAGGGAATGAAACTTGGTGAGATCCACACACGGTGGACCCCACCAACCGGCCAAAGACATGGGGCATCACCCCCATGCCTTCTCATTCACCACAACACACAAAACACAACCCACACTCAATCTCTCTCTCTCAATCGGCTTTCTCTCTCTCTCTCTAAAACCAACACTAAACCACCATAAAAACACCATTAAAACACCTCGGAGGCTTGGCTCGTTTTGGAGTAAAGTGATCACGAGAACGAGGGCTACGATTCTATCTTTTCGGTTTCTCGATCCGACGACTTTGTAAGTTTTCCGACGACTCTCGAACTTTTCAGATTTCAATTATTTTGCTAGATTATTGTTCCCCTAGCTTAGTAATGTCCAAAAATGTACTTAAAACTCGTTTTTGCACTCGTTAACGAAGAGGTCGGTTTTGGTCATTTTAAAGAAAACGACACCACAAACCTTAAAAACGACCACCAATAGTTACTATGAACTCATTATAACATATTAAAATTAGTATAAAAGTTCTAGACCCAACGGAAACCGGAAAATACGTTTTCGGAAACTAAATTTCCGAACAGACCTCTTGTGTCGCATCGGACCAAAACTTCATGCGACACAACACTGTGTCGCATGTTATGTCGCACGTTATGTCGCAATGTATGCGACACAACGCTTATGTCGCACTATATGTCGTATCATCTACGACACAAAGTTTACCCATCGCTTGATTGCGACACAACGACTATGTCGTATCGTTGTGTCGTACCCTTGTCTGCGACACAACCATTGTGTCGCATAAACACTAAATCCGAACCAATCCATACGACACAGACCTTATGTCGCATACGGTCTGCGACACAAGCCTTGTGTCGCAGATAGCCCAGATCAGAAAACAAAATATATTCTAAGTGTTGGAATCACTTTTCAACTACTAAATCAAATACGATGCTACTTATACATGAAAATACTATACTTTTGAGAGTATACAACAACACTTGAATACGTACAAGACTATACTAAACTAACGTGAGATTTCCCTCACACACGCGTACGAGTTTACACTCGAAATACTTAGGAGATTACACTCCAACAAACTTACACTTGTACATTACACGGGATTGTATCCGATACGAACTTACAAGTTCACTCACTAGTTACGTGCTGGATTACACGTTAACTGATACGAACATACACTCGAATACTTACGAGGTTTCACTCGTACCCTTTGGGGTTTAAGCCCATTGGAACTTACGCAAACGATACAAGTTGTGATACAAACAAACAGTTATACACGTACGCTTTACAAAAGTACAACTACTATGAATACATAATAATAATGGATGGAATTATTATTATACACCGATAACAAACGGACCGTATAACTTTTGTACAAACTACAAACGATTACAAACGTACAAACAAACTAATGGACATTAACTAGTTTGGGAACAACTAGCATGGATACTTTACAAGTATTCCATTTACTTACTAAACCTTATGCGTATTAGGACGCTAAGGGTTGCTAGTTCGGGAATACTACTTGCTTACTTACTGCATTGTCTGCCAGACTCAGGTGAGTCTCACAGCCCCTACTTTACTGTTTTTACTCAGGGGTGAGATGCATTACTATTTTACATGAACACACAAAACTTACTTGCTGCCATGATTTACATACTGTACGAGATTACGGATACGCCAATTGCATGAGTTTTCGACTAATCCAATGAAATCCTCCTTTATCATAGTTGTTAGTTATGTGATAAGCGCGAGTTTTAGTATATGGATCCATATGGGACTGACAATCCCCGCCCGGGGTAGCACGCACTACCACGAACCGTTCCTGTAGAAACGGGCGTTTCTTACTCGTTCCGTATGAATGTTTTGGATTACATTCATGAGGGGGTACCTATATTTACTGTACGTTAAGCTTCAACTATGGTGGCTCATGGCGATTGTATCAAACGGTTAGCATAACCTGCAACCACCCACTTATTAAAACTTAAGTAAACGATGAGCATAACCTGTGATCGTTACTTACTGGCTGGCTATGATTTACAAATACTACTTGTGTGTTCAACTGTTTACTTACTTACAAACCTGTGAGATTCACCAACCTTTTTGGTTGACCGTTTTAGTAATGCTTCTCAGGTACACAGCATCAGTAGGGATGCCTAGCAGGATAAGCTTTCTTAGCTCGAGTCGCATGCATTTACAAGCTTGGAGATTTTATTACATTACTTTTGTACTTACTGTTATGTATTAGAATCTCTAGGAATTTACTTGAACTCGAGCTTGTATTTTGAAACTACTTATGTATCAATGTAATAACTTTTCGATCGTCTCATTTAGAGTCGTTCACTGAATCCTTTGTGCTTGTGATTATTGATTAGTAACACCCAAAACTCGCTTCCGTAAACTGTTAAATTTGGGGGTGTTACAGATTGGTATCAGAGCCTAAGGTTATAGTGAACTAGGTTGCATTTAGTGGGCCTAGACTATGACCGTTAGGCAGTATTCCTCATTAGGTATAACTGGTTCAGGAATTACAGCATACAAGTTTAATTTAACATAGCCTGATCAACTATGTACAATGATGTGAGTTCTGAAAAGGGTTATGTTGAACCGGAATGCATTAGCTGACTCTGACCACGAGAGAGCCGGGACTTTTACTTGATTGTGCTAGACACGAACTAGGCGGTTATATGATATATATATATATATATATATATATATACATAGGCCTCTTTCCCCGATACGATACTCTCTCTCGACTACTACGAACTTAATATTCTTTAAAATTTCATCGAACAAACGACAACTCGATTCTCGTCATTCGGTCCTTATTTGAATTTTATAAATCCACGAATACCGACATACTCCCGAAGGACTCGACTACATACTGTCACACCCCCAAAATCGGTAATTTCGTTTATTTAATGTTTAGCGGAAGCAAGTTATAATTTAGCGGAAGCATCTTGTTTAGACAGTTTACAACGGGGGTGATGACGTTACAATTGTGCATTCATCGTATCAGAGCGTATGATCATACTGAACATAATATATTAAGGATGCCAGTTTAAACGGTTGTTACAAAAGTAGTACGACTATGTAAGTCGTACAGTAATGATAAAGTTTAAAACATTTAAGTTTTACAATACATATGTTAAGATAAGATTTCATGAGTATAACTGCAATGTCTGCAGTAATACAGAGGAAATCCTCAAAAGCTGTCCCAAAATAATGGCATCCTAAGTAGTCCAGGGTTGTCCATCCTGAATGCATGCGATCCTTACTTACATCGCTAATTTCCTGTAAAACATAGAAAGAAAGTCGTCAACAAATATGTTGAGTGAATTCACAGGTTTTGTATAAATGTGTGGTATGTTAAACCATTTATGTATAAATTATTGAAATGTTATTCAATAAATAAAGGTTTGCAGGTTTTGCAAATTATAAGATGATAGGGATAGTTACCCTAAAATATAGTTTTATGTGGGTTGTTACCCAAATCATATGTCTGGTTGTTTACCAGAATATAAATATAATCAGTACGTATACTGAAATAAAGCAGTTGTAGGATATGTTCATCCTAAATAATAATTGTGGGAATGCTTAGACTTATAATCCCCTGAAAGGTGAGCTAAACCTCGCAGGTTAAAGTAACGCGACCTAACCCTATAACCAAACCACAACCAAAACTTATGTTTCTTGCCTGAAGGACAGTTAAGTATACGCTCCATCCACAGGAGGGTCGTCACGGCAATAGTACTATTCGTATACTCAGTGGCTAGAGTCACCTAGCTAATGGTTATAGTCTGCATGACATAAGGTCTTTCATGCACACATTCTCAAGTCTGGTCCGTACTAGGATCTGTTGTCTAATTCCCAAAACAGTTGTGAAAATGTTATTTCATATCAAACAGTTGTATAAAGCAATAAAGCATTTATATAATTTGCTGCATATGTTTACATGCAGTTTCTATGTTTACACCCCTATGTTTAAAACAGAAAACATTTGTAAAGTAGGGGCTGTGAACTCACGGTGGTTTGCTCGGTATGAAAGCTAGCAGCCAAACAGATAATTGCCCAAGGTATGTTAACCTATACAATAAATATATTAACATAAGTACGTTTGATTTTGTTTTAATCACTTATGTTAATTGTTTGTTCGTTTGAAGAAATGGTTGATTTCTTTATAATAGAAGTTGTTAACTTTATTTAGTGACATTGTCGAGAGAATCTTGTTATTAATTCTCAAATCATACACTTGTTAAGTGTACAAACAAATATGTAATTGTCTATTTAACGGAAGGTCGTTTTGTTTCCATTTGTACATATACTTTGTATATAGTTGTACGTATAATTTGAATGTTATTCAAATATCATTGTTTGTATATATATTTGTTTTATATATGTATTCGTATGTAAATATACTTGTTGTACATTATTAAGTTGTACGTTTGTTAGACGTGAACTTTATTGTGTATATATATTTAATAAATACATTGTTTATGTATATCAAAATATCTATAAGTTTTCATTTGTTTAAGAAAACGTATACGTTTGTGTCAATAACGTGTGTCCTCGTATATATTTATATATAATGTAATACGTTGTTTACGTATTTAAAAACGTTATAGGTTTTATTTGTTATAAAACTCGATAATGTATTTATTTTGTTTATAAAATAAATATTATTTGTTTTTAATATCGTCACGTTTGTTTAATAAGTTTAAGTGTCCCGATAATGTAATCGTTTTCACAAAACGTATATTTTACAAAGTCCATATTCATATATACGTATATATATATATATCGTTCGTTTGTACGAGTTTAAATAAGTCCAAAGTTCGTGTCTCGGATATATCTCATTAATGTTTTATTAATAGTTTACAATGTCTCGTGAATGTATCGTATAATTGGAATCGTTAACGGAAGCGTTTATGTTTTTAAAGTAAAAGTCAAATTGTTGGTCAGGTGTGGGAATCCGCCGGATTCCCTTGAATCCGCCGGATTCAAGTCAAAAGCCGGAATACGCCGTATTCGAGTGAATCCGCCGTATTCATCGTGGTTTTCATGTGGTTTCGTTTTAGGTTCGGGAATACGCCGTATTTAAATGAATACGCCGTATTCAATCCAGTTCGGGGGAATCCGCCGTATTCAATCGAATACGCCGGATTCATTTGTGTTCATCAGATAGTTTGTGTGAAGCTTTGGAATACGCCGGATTCATTTGAATCCGCCGTATTCACCCGTGTCTTTTACTCGTTCATCGTTTTAGCCGAAGATTTGTGTGCGGGTCGGACACGGGAATCCGCCGGATTCCCTTGAATCCGCCGGATTCGTTTAGTTTTCGTTTGTGAATACGGCGTATTCAAAGGAATCCGCCGTATTCGTTAAGCTCACAGACTCTGTTCGCGTCTGATACAATATATACACAGATTAACTCGGCTCCAAACCATTATGTTATGTTACCAAACGGTTATACAAGTGTTATGTGTCGTTTTTACTCGTTACCATTTCATTTTAACTAGTTTTTGTGTGTCGATTTTAGTTTTGAAGTTTTGGTTTTATAAACCGTTTTCAAGAATCAATCATCAATCTTTCATGTTTTATGTTATATGTTTGGATTATGATATGTTATAACCATATATAAACGAATTTGAAGTAAAGAAATCAAAAGAAAGTGTTTCCTTACAAAGTGAAAATGGTGGGAATGATGAACGTATGATGAAGATGATGATATATTCCTGGTTCCACTTTTGCTTCCTGATGTTGTTGCAGATGAAGAAGAAATTGAAATGGAAAAATGGATGATGAATTATTGGTGTGGGTGTGAGTTTGTGTCGAATGATCAGAAGGAAGGAGGGAGTATGGTTTTAAAATAACCATACCACTGCATTATTGAAGTTAGGTGCCAATTTTTGGCACCTCAATTTCGAGTACGGGTATAATTTTAGCAATATAAAAATAAACATTTTATATTTTTATTTAGTAGGTGTTCTCCTGGTTCGTTATTTATAATTGGTATAATGATGTTATCATTATTTTAAATAGCTGCACAATTTTGTACATTTTACTGCGCGCAGTTAATTGAGCGCCAAATTTCAGTTAATTTAGGATTTCATATTTTGAGGTAATGTTCTAACTACTTTATAACGTGTTAGAAAAATAACACTTTTCATATTTGAACCTTTTATGTACGTTTTAGAATTGTTTATGTTCGTGTAATGATACGTTTTATGTTAAACGTAAAATTAGACCCTTATATCTATATGTTATAGATATATAAATACTCGTAATGAATAATTTCATTATTAAATATTTTTGTATCACGAAACTTTTGTCATTTATTTTTGTCGGGTTCGTTCCGATATATTTGTACGTAACTTTTAATACTTGCTTATTACGTATTACTTTTTGTTTAAAAGTACCGGGCTTGCTAGGCTTACATCACATCAAATAGTTTTGTTAAAACTTAACCAGGAAATTAGCGTAAGAATGCACATGCTTAAAGTTAAACTAATACCTAATTTGGAGAGTTGTCACATTCTCCCCCTGTTAGGGAAATCTCGTCCCGAGATTTAATTTGTGTCGTGAGTCGTGGTCACGGTTTCAAATAGGTGGGGATACTTCTTGAGCATCTCGTCCTCACGTTCCCAGGTGAACTCTGGGCCTCTTTTCGAGTTCCATCGAATTTTGACAAGTTTGATCCGACTGTTTCGGAGTTTCTGTGTTTTCGTATCCATTACTTCAAGCGGTTCCTCCACGAAGTTAAGTTTTGTGTCGACGTAGATTTCGTCGGGAGGTATGATTAACGCTTCGTCGGATAGACATTCTTAAGGTTACTCACGTGAAACGTGTCGTGAATATTACTAAGTTCTTGCGGTAGTTTAAGCTTATAAGCTACAGGACCAATCCTTGCTAGGATCTCAAAAGGTCCGATGTAACGTGGGTTTAGTTTGCCGCGTTTTCCCAATCGCACAACTCCTTTCCAAGGAGATACCTTAAGTAGGACTCTGTCACCTACTTGAAATTCCAAAGGTTTACGTCTATTGTCTGCATAACTCTTTTGTCGGTCTCGTGCCATTTTTAATCGATTAAGCACTTGAGATATCTTGTCCGTTGTCTCTTGGACTATCTCAGGACCTGATAACTGTCTGTCATCCATATCTGCCCAACAAAGTGGGGATCGGCACTTGCGTCCGTACAACGCCTCAAAAGGTGCCATTTGTATGCTCGTATGATAACTATTGTTGTACGAGAATTCAGCTAAAGGGAGATGAACATCCCAGTTTCCTCCAAAATCAATCACGCAGGCTCGTAGCAAATCCTCAAGCGTTTGTATCGTTCGCTCGCTTTGACCATCGGTTTGTGGATGGTAGGCGGTACTCATGTCGAGTCTAGTGCCTAAAGCTTGTTGCAGTGTTTGCCAGAAGCGAGAGGTGAAACGTGCATCTCTATCAGAGATGATAGATAATGGAACTCCATGTCTAGACACAACTTCTTTTATGTAAATTCTAGACAGCTTTTCCATCTTATCCGTTTCCTTAATGGCAAGAAAGTGAGCTGACTTTGTCAGTCTGTCGACAATCACCCATATGGAGTCCATTCCAGATGATGTTTTCGGTAGCTTTGTGATGAAATCCATCGTGATGTGTTCCCATTTCCATTTGGGTAACTCTGGTTGTTGTAAAAGCCCGGACGGCTTTTGGTACTCAGTCTTAACTTTTGCACAAGTCAGACATCTACTAACATAGGTGGCAATGTCTCTTTTCATACCAGGCCACCAGTAAAATCCTTTCAGATCGTGATACATCTTATCTGCACCAGGATGTATCGAGTAATTGGACTTATGAGCTTCGTCCAATACTAGGCTACGTAGCTCATCAACACAAGGAATCCAAATTCGGTTCATAAAGTATAATACTCCATTTTCCTTAGACTCCAGTTGCTTCTCCATCCCTTTGAGAGATTCGTCCTTCATACGTTCTGGAGTAAAGGCTGCTTGTTGAGCATCACGAATTTGAGTAATCAGATCCAAGTGGATTGTCAGTCCTAAGGCTCGAACTCTCCGAGGCTTTACTCGTTCCTTACGACTCAAGGCACCCGCTACTACATTAGCTTTGCCTGGATGGTACTTGATTTCACAGTCGTAATCATTCAGCAATTCAACCCAACGTCTCTGTCTCATGTTGAGTTCCTTCTGGTCAAATATGTGTTGGAGACTTTTGTGATCGGTGAAGATCGTACACTTTGTACCATAAAGGTAGTGCCTCCAAATCTTAAGTGCAAAAATGACTGCTCCTAGCTCTAAGTCATGCGTCGTATAGTTCTTCTCGTGAATCTTCAATTGACGAGACGCATATGCAATGACCTTGTCGTTTTGCATCAACACGCAACCTAATCCTTGATGCGAAGCATCACAGTAGACAACAAAGTTTTCTACTCCTCCTGGTAAGGACAGGATAGGTGCGGTGCTCAATTTCTCTTTCAGCAGTTGAAAAGCATTCTCTTGCTTCTCGCCCCAATCAAACTTCTTGTCTTTTTGCGTTAGGGCGGTAAGTGGCTGAGCTATTTTCGAGAAATTCCCGATGAATCTTCGGTAGTAACCGGCTAACCCAAGAAATTGTCGTATTTCAGTTGGGGTCTTTGGGGCTTCCCAATTCTTAATCGCCTCAATTTTTGGATGGGTCCACGTGAATTCCTTTGCTATTGATCACATGACCAAGGAAATGAACCTCACGCATCCAAAACTCGCATTTAGAGAACTTTGCATAAAGCTTCTCTTTCTCCAGTAATTCAAGAATCAGCCTCAGATGTCGTTCATGGTCTTCCTTCGTTCGTGAGTATATCAAGATATCGTCAATGAACACTATGACGAACTTATCAAGGTAAGGTTTACATACTCTATTCATTAGATCCATGAACACTGCTGGCGCATTCGTTAGCCCAAACGGCATAACAAGGAACTCGTAATGACCATATCGAGTCCTAAACGCAGTCTTAGGGATATCTTCATCCCGTACCTTCAGTTGATGGTAACCCGATCTCAAGTCGATCTTTGAGTAATAACTTGACCCTTGCAGCTGGTCAAACAAGTCATCGATGCGTGGTAATGGGTATCGGTTCTTAATCGTCACTTTGTTCAGTTCTCGATAATCGATACACATCCGCATTGATCCATCCTTCTTTTTGACGAACAACACCGGAGCTCCCCACGGTGAAAAGCTCGGTCGGATGAATCCTAAATCCAACAGTTCTTGTAACTGTGCAGACAGTTCCTGCATTTCTGATGGAGCTAAACGGTAAGGCGCACGAGCAATCGGTGCAGCTCCCGGCACTAGGTCGATAAGAAATTCAACCTGCCTTGGAGGTGGTAACCCTGGTAGCTCGTCAGGGAATATTCCTGGGTATTCGCGTAGTACGGCCACATCGTCTATGTGTCGCTCCTCGGGTTTCTTATCCACAACATGTACCAAAAATGCTTGGTACCCTTTTCGTAGATACTTATTTGCCTTCATGCATGTAATCGTTTTCACCACACGATTACTCTTTTCTCCTTGAACCATCAACATTTCTCCTGACAGTAAGGGTAACCGTACAATCTTCTCATGACAGATGATCTCTGCGCGGTTCAGTGACAACCAATCCATACCAACCACTATATCGAAGCTCCCTAGTTCTACCGGTAGTAAGTCTATTTTGAAAGAATGACCTTCTAACGTTAAGGAACATCCTGGTACTATTTCTCCTGATTCAATCAACTTACCATCGGCTAGCTCTACTGTGTATTTGTTATCTAGCTTAAGGGATTCGATCTCTAATAGTGGTCTAAACTCAGTGGACACAAAACTTAAATCGGCACCGGAATCAAATAACACAGAAGCAAAGTGGTTGTTTACAAGAAACGTACCAGTGACTGTGTTAGGATCCTGACGTGCCTCTGGTGCTCCTAACATGAACACGCGTCCACGAGCTGGCTGATTGTTGTTGTTGTTAGCATTGTTGTTGTTGGCTCGGTTGTTGTTGTTTCCACGGTTGTTTCCATTGTTGTTGCGGTTACGAGCGTTGTTGGCGTTACGGTTTTGGTTATTGAGTCGAGGGCATCGGTTTCGATAATGCCTCATGTCGCCACATTCAAAACATCCTTGGTTTTGGCGAACAGTGTTTCCCTTAGGGGTAGGGTTTACCTTACAGTTTTGGGTTTTGTGACCCCATCCCTTACAGCTGTCGCAAAACCAGCACTCACCCTCGTGGTGTTTGCTACACTTATCACACTTAGGTTTGTTACCCAAGTATGGCTTTGGTTCCACAATGGTGGCAGCGTAAGACTTTGGATTTCCAGATCCTTTCTTGTTGGATTGACCCTGACGGTCATTCCACTTACGCTTCTTACCTCCAGAACTACCAGCTTCAGCACTGCTCGGCTCAACCTTAACCGACACAATCTTCTTGGTCAGTGTCCCCATTCTAACTGCTTCATCAGTCAAACTCTGCGCTAAGGTAACAGCGCTCCTGAATGTGTCAGGTTTGGAGGACGTAACTAAACTCCTGATCTGTGGTGCCAGTCCATACACATAGCGTTCAATACGCTTGTATTCAGGTGTTACCATATGTGGCACAAGACGAGCTAGTTCTTGGAACCTGGTTGTATAACTAGTGATATCAGCACCAATCATAGCAATGTTCCACAGCTCAGTCTCAATTTTCTGCATCTCACTGCGAGGGCAGAATTCTTCCATCATCATACTCTTCAATGTTTCCCATGTCATGGAATAAGCAGCTGGTCGTCCCATCGACTGAACTTGACTGTTCCACTAAGTCAAAGCTTTATCAGCTAGTGTGCAGGCAACATACTTCACTGCAGTGTCTGGTAGACAATCACTGATGTCCAACACAGAATCCATCTTTTCTATCCAGTGTATAATACCAATAGCACCTTCAGTGCCACAGAAAGGTGGTGGTTTACATGCCTGAAATGTCTTATATGAACATCCTTTGCGGTTATTCACAACAGTCTCAGCAATAACAGGGGTCGATCCACTGTTATTAACCCCAGTCTCACGGTTTCGGCTTGCCTCATACTCGGCAATGCCTTCAGCAATGCGTCTGGCTATCATCTGCTCAGTAGTTTCCTCAGTGTTAGGGGGTGGAATGGTTTCAGATGTAGGGGGTACAGTTGTCTTCTGACTATTCCTAGTAATTCGTCGTTTTGGCGGCATAGTTCAGTTCTGCGATGAATAAAATGCAGAAGTCAATGCCAAAATAATGAATGTGATGAACAAGATTTCACATTGTCTATCAAATGAATAATATGGAGAATTTGAGAGAATAATGTTTCACATTGTATATCGCACGACTTTGAAACACCCATATGTACTTTGTACAATATAATCACGTTGGCCAGGCGTCATTATATAATGCCAAATACATATTTCTTTTCATCATCGATCAAGCGCAAACAATGTTTTAGGGAATTCAAGATAAAATCAATAATTCAAAGTGTGGTAGGTTTTCAAAGTTTGCAAGAAATGATTTTAACAATTATTACGTGATAACTTTTATATCACATGTATATAGAGATGAATATAATTCGCACGAAATTTCGAATCGAACCTAAGTTATATTATACATTAACTAGAACGTTCTTACATCGTTTCATTGCAAAACTTGATGATATCTTCTATATCCATCAAGAGTGATTTCCAATACAACACAAGTTGTTACAGTACTAATTAGACTAAACTTAGCTATACTTAGATCCTAACAAAACAATTATATTCCTACGACAGTTCTTCATCAGTTCTTTATTAAGCTATCTTTAGCTATGTTTTCTGTCGTAGTGCAGTTCTTTTCCTTTCACTCCTGGTCCAGGTTAGGAGAGGAGTAATGCGTTTCTAGCATAGTCTTATATCGCAGAGTCGTATGACAGATCACCTCATTCTCAGTCGAGCACTTGCTCAGACGTTTAATCCAACTCTTGACTCTCTTCTTGCGATCACTAGCTACTTTCTTCCAGAAGCGAATTCTATCCCTAACTCGGACAGACATAGGCCTCTTTAGGATTGTCAACTCAGTTTCATAGTTCTTGCATTTAGATGCAAGTTCCCAGTTTTGACCATCTAGCTCTTCAGCTTGGTCTCTAACTCTCTCATATTCCTCTATGTCAATCAATCCAAAGTGGTGGTTTTCAATCTCTTCTTCCACCAGTTCCACTATCGGAATTGTTTCAGTATCGACATATACATATTGTATCTGCTCGTCGATGGTTATGTCATCATCTGATGAATATTCACTTATGACAGGTTCTGCCATTTTTCCAGTTTCAAGAGATCTATAGGTTACAAAGACATATTTCAGTATCCACAGTTATGTAGTCTATATTGTCAATATATAATCCAATCACAACGCACAGTAACATAAACAATAATAATAAACCAAATACATATGTCATATCATATAACTGGTCATAGTTAGTTCACAAGTTTTTATACAAAACAGGATGGATCTATCCTAGATATCCATCGATCCAAAGACTAATCAAAGCATGACGGGTCTGTCTACACACCGTCGATCCAAATGATTTACAAAACATGACAGGTCTGTCTATACCCGTCGAACCAAAGTTCCAAGTCTAATACATAGTATATATACAATCCTAAGTAGGCACATCTCGCCATACATAGGTCTAACGGAAGTACGGTAGAAACGATCCCACGGCTGTCCTTAACACAGCCATCACCACACAAACACCAACCACAAGTCCTGCAATCCTAACATGTCTCTCAAGTGTCCTCACACGAGCACGTGCGGACTCAGCTATCTCCTGGGCAGTAAACACATGGTTCAACAAAAAGTGATGATGCTCATGCATACCAGCCATGTCCCCATACAGACGAGAGATCTCATCCTGTACCTGTCCAAGGTGAGAACCCCTGCTAGAAGTAATACAGAACAATGTACGCATAACAGCAACTAATGTAGGGAGAGTCTGCTCTATCGGCTCTCCAGTGGTAAACAGTGGTGCTGGGGGTCGTGAGGACTCTCCTGTCTCAAAGGTGGAGGGAAAACCCTCTAATGACCTCCAGTGCCTCAACATAGGAGTCATCCACTCTAGATGAGCAAACCTGGGTGCCCTCTGTAGAGACTCAACAGACTCGTCCGCTGGTGCTAACGGACCTATAGGAAAATCTCGGACACACATCCTCGGTGTCCTCCTATATACAGGCCTGCGAGAAGTCTCACCGGCCTGATGGTGAATACCTGTAGTGATAGGGGTAACCTCATGTGCTGTCGGTGGTGGCGCGATGTAAGCGTCACTAGTGTCGTCTGACATGTCTCTCAAATGAACAGATGACTCATCCCCTACAGTGATCGCGGGACCCTCAAAAGGAGCCTCAGTCGGCTCTTCGTCCGAAGCATAAACATGGTAAACTGATTGACTAGACATACTGTGACAAAGGAAATTGTGTGTGACGTGTCAGTCGTTTGTTAGATGTATGCAAACGTATGTATGTATGAATGCATGAATGTTCTAGCCAAGGCTATAGTCTAGGTCTCTAAGGTTTTCAGTCACCTAAAGACTTCTAGTTCGCTATAACCAATGGCTCTGATACCAAGTCTGTCACACCCCCAAAATCGGTAATTTCGTTTATTTAATGTTTAGCGGAAGCAAGTTATAATTTAGCGGAAGCATCTTGTTTAGACAGTTTACAACGGGGGTGATGACGTTACAATTGTGCATTCATCGTATCAGAGCGTATGATCATACTGAACATAATATATTAAGGATGCCAGTTTAAACGGTTGTTACAAAAGTAGTACGACTATGTAAGTCGTACAGTAATGATAAAGTTTAAAACATTTAAGTTTTACAATACATATGTTAAGATAAGATTTCATGAGTATAACTGCAATGTCTGCAGTAATACAGAGGAAATCCTCAAAAGCTGTCCCAAAATAATGGCATCCTAAGTAGTCCAGGGTTGTCCATCCTGAATGCATGCGATCCTTACTTACATGGCTAATTTCCTGTAAAACATAGAAAGAAAGTCGTCAACAAATATGTTGAGTGAATTCACAGGTTTTGTATAAATGTGTGGTATGTTAAACCATTTATGTATAAATTATTGAAATGTTATTCAATAAATAAAGGTTTGCAGGTTTTGCAAATTATAAGATGATAGGGATAGTTACCCTAAAATATAGTTTTATGTGGGTTGTTACCCAAATCATATGTCTGGTTGTTTACCAGAATATAAATATAATCAGTACGTATACTGAAATAAAGCAGTTGTAGGATATGTTCATCCTAAATAATAATTGTGGGAATGCTTAGACTTATAATCCCCTGAAAGGTGAGCTAAACCTCGCAGGTTAAAGTAACGCGACCTAACCCTATAACCAAACCACAACCAAAACTTATGTTTCTTGCCTGAAGGACAGTTAAGTATACGCTCCATCCACAGGAGGGTCGTCACGGCAATAGTACTATTCGTATACTCAGTGGCTAGAGTCACCTAGCTAATGGTTATAGTCTGCATGACATAAGGTCTTTCATGCACACATTCTCAAGTCTGGTCCGTACTAGGATCTGTTGTCTAATTCCCAAAACAGTTGTGAAAATGTTATTTCATATCAAACAGTTGTATAAAGCAATAAAGCATTTATATAATTTGCTGCATATGTTTACATGCAGTTTCTATGTTTACACCCCTATGTTTAAAACAGAAAACATTTGTAAAGTAGGGGCTGTGAACTCACGGTGGTTTGCTCGGTATGAAAGCTAGCAGCCAAACAGATAATTGCCCAAGGTATGTTAACCTATACAATAAATATATTAACATAAGTACGTTTGATTTTGTTTTAATCACTTATGTTAATTGTTTGTTCGTTTGAAGAAATGGTTGATTTCTTTATAATAGAAGTTGTTAACTTTATTTAGTGACATTGTCGAGAGAATCTTGTTATTAATTCTCAAATCATACACTTGTTAAGTGTACAAACAAATATGTAATTGTCTATTTAACGGAAGGTCGTTTTGTTTCCATTTGTACATATACTTTGTATATAGTTGTACGTATAATTTGAATGTTATTCAAATATCATTGTTTGTACATATATTTGTTTTATATATGTATTCGTATGTAAATATACTTGTTGTACATTATTAAGTTGTACGTTTGTTAGACGTGAACTTTATTGTGTATATATATTTAATAAATACATTGTTTATGTATATCAAAATATCTATAAGTTTTCATTTGTTTAAGAAAACGTATACGTTTGTGTCAATAACGTGTGTCCTCGTATATATTTATATATAATGTAATACGTTGTTTACGTATTTAAAAACGTTATAGGTTTTATTTGTTATAAAACTCGATAATGTATTTATTTTGTTTATAAAATAAATATTATTTGTTTTTAATATCGTCACGTTTGTTTAATAAGTTTAAGTGTCCCGATAATGTAATCGTTTTCACAAAACGTATATTTTACAAAGTCCATATTCATATATACGTATATATATATATATCGTTCGTTTGTACGAGTTTAAATAAGTCCAAAGTTCGTGTCTCGGATATATCTCATTAATGTTTTATTAATAGTTTACAATGTCTCGTGAATGTATCGTATAATTGGAATCGTTAACGGAAGCGTTTATGTTTTTAAAGTAAAAGTCAAATTGTTGGTCAGGTGTGGGAATCCGCCGGATTCCCTTGAATCCGCCGGATTCAAGTCAAAAGCCGGAATACGCCGTATTCGAGTGAATCCGCCGTATTCATCGTGGTTTTCATGTGGTTTCGTTTTAGGTTCGGGAATACGCCGTATTTAAATGAATATGCCGTATTCAATCCAGTTCGGGGGAATCCGCCGTATTCAATCGAATACGCCGGATTCATTTGTGTTCATCAGATAGTTTGTGTGAAGCTTTGGAATACGCCGGATTCATTTGAATCCGCCGTATTCACCCGTGTCTTTTACTCGTTCATCGTTTTAGCCGAAGATTTGTGTGCGGGTCGGACACGGGAATCCGCCGGATTCCCTTGAATCCGCCGGATTCGTTTAGTTTTCGTTTGTGAATACGGCGTATTCAAAGGAATCCGCCGTATTCGTTAAGCTCACAGACTCTGTTCGCGTCTGATACAATATATACACAGATTAACTCGGCTCCAAACCATTATGTTATGTTACCAAACGGTTATACAAGTGTTATGTGTCGTTTTTACTCGTTACCATTTCATTTTAACTAGTTTTTGTGTGTCGATTTTAGTTTTGAAGTTTTGGTTTTATAAACCGTTTTCAAGAATCAATCATCAATCTTTCATGTTTTATGTTATATGTTTGGATTATGATATGTTATAACCATATATAAACGAATTTGAAGTAAAGAAATCAAAAGAAAGTGTTTCCTTACAAAGTGAAAATGGTGGGAATGATGAACGTATGATGAAGATGATGATATATTCCTGGTTCCACTTTTGCTTCCTGATGTTGTTGCAGATGAAGAAGAAATTGAAATGGAAAAATGGATGATGAATTATTGGTGTGGGTGTGAGTTTGTGTCGAATGATCAGAAGGAAGGAGGGAGTATGGTTTTAAAATAACCATACCACTGCATTATTGAAGTTAGGTGCCAATTTTTGGCACCTCAATTTCGAGTACGGGTATAATTTTAGCAATATAAAAATAAACATTTTATATTTTTATTTAGTAGGTGTTCTCCTGGTTCGTTATTTATAATTGGTATAATGATGTTATCATTATTTTAAATAGCTGCACAATTTTGTACATTTTACTGCGCGCAGTTAATTGAGCGCCAAATTTCAGTTAATTTAGGATTTCATATTTTGAGGTAATGTTCTAACTACTTTATAACGTGTTAGAAAAATAACACTTTTCATATTTGAACCTTTTATGTACGTTTTAGAATTGTTTCTGTTCGTGTAATGATACGTTTTATGTTAAACGTAAAATTAGACCCTTATATCTATATGTTATAGATATATAAATACTCGTAATGAATAATTTCATTATTAAATATTTTTGTATCACGAAACTTTTGTCATTTATTTTTGTCGGGTTCGTTCCGATATATTTGTACGTAACTTTTAATACTTGCTTATTACGTATTACTTTTTGTTTAAAAGTACCGGGCTTGCTAGGCTTACATCACATCAAATAGTTTTGTTAAAACTTAACCAGGAAATTAGCGTAAGAATGCACATGCTTAAAGTTAAACTAATACCTAATTTGGAGAGTTGTCACACATACTACTCCCTAGACTATTATATACTGAAGGTATAGGAATAGGCCCCGCCTGACGAGACTTTGTTTACCAGCTACGCCATTATAACCGGCGAACACAGCTACTCCAACCTCCTTCGATATGAAGATCAGGATTTTGTTTTCGTTTACTATTCCTACCTAATTCTACGTTTATAACATTCTACAACGTACACTACCGTACTGTTAGGTGTATTCTAAGAAAAACATCTTCTACCCTGGAACTTTCATAACTTCTGTTTTAAACAGTTGTTGTTATACAAAACTTTTAAAACCTTGTCACTGACTATAATTTTAACCGAACCATCTTCAACTCAAGTTTTCGTCAGACTTCAAATTATACAACCGACTTTTACTATCAAAATTTTTATAACAAATGTATTTTTATCAAACATGTTACAAAATTTCTTACAAAAATGTTATATAAAATTTTCAAAAACTTCAAAACCGTATAAACTTATTTATAGTACACAACTTTAAACAACCTTCAAACTTTGGCGTAGTTTCTCTAAACTTACTAAAATCATCACAATCAAAATTCTTGTTCAAACCTTCACATGTTCTTTAATTGTTGTTTCAAGGAACATGCCTCCTCGACGACAAATCACGCTTACTGAAGCCGAAGTCGCGGGTATTATTGCCCGTAGTGTGGCCCAAGCTCTAGCTGTCCGAGCAACCAATCCTGGTAGCGAAGATACGGCTAACAATACACCTCCACCCAAAACCTGCACCTACAAGGACTTCCAAAACTGCAAACCCTTGAGCTTTGCAGGTACTGAAGGAGCAATCGGTCTGATTCGCTGGACCGAGAAAATCGAATCAGTGTTCCTTATCTGCAACTGCGTTGATGACGACAAAGTCAAGTTCGCAGCCAGCACCTTTTCTGACACTGCCCTTACCTGGTGGAATACCTATGCTCAGACTGTGAGCGTTGCCAATGCCTACGAACTCCCATGGGAAGAGCTAAAGAAGATGCTGAGGGGAGAGTACTGCCCAAGAGACGAATTGAAACAACTAGAAATAGAATTTTGGAATCACAAGATGCAGGGTGATGACATCACCGGTTACACCAATCGCTTTCACCAGCTGGCACTTTTGTGCCCATCCATGGTTGATCCCGAGTACAAAAGGATCGAAAAGTACGTTGATGGACTTCCCGAGCGACTTCAAGACTTAGTAACTTCGTCCAAACCGGGAACTATTCAGAGTGCCATTCGTATGGCTCATGAGTTAACGGCCAATTCTGTCCGCCGTGGCTCAACTTCAACCCCATCTGCGAATAACAAATGTAAATGGGAAGTAAGTCCCCACTCATCCAACCCGATTCCTTACAAGAAGCTTGCAACTGTCAACGCCAATGACTCAAAGGCTTACAAGGGGAGCAAGCCTTACTGCTCCAAATGTAGTCGTCATCATCATGGCTCCTGTCCCTGCACCAAATGCAAGAAATTCGGGCACCTGGCCCAAGACTGCCGAACCAACCCCACTGGTACTGATACTCCTGCACCCAAAACCTGCTATGAGTGCAACGGTACCGGGCACTTTAGAAAGGATTGCCCAAAACTGAAACTCCGGACCAACCATACGAGGAGTAGAGCATACGTAATTAATGCCAGGGATGATGACCCAAACCCGAGACTCTGTGATTTGCTTAACCCGGGTACGCTCATCCTTTGATTACCCGAAACTGTTTTCTCATAAATCTCTTGTTTAACAAATTATGTATGTTACATTACGTTCTATGTGCTTTCTTAGATCCTAAGTACCCAATAGGATTAGGAAGCAATCGACTATACGGATTCCGACTATGTAACTTGTATTACACTTAGACTACCAGTAACCAAACTCCCTTCCCAATTATCTCACACTGGTTGAGACCGGGAACTCATCTACTATCCGTTACTTTAAACAAGATAATTTAATATAACTTCATTTACTTGAGGCAACCTCTTAAATAGAACCCTTATTTCGTAGGAAATGACAACTCACTCCGTCAGCAACCCTACACTGCAAAATGAACTGCTCAACGAGGAACCAACGATGTTTCCTTACCTCCTCGAACTCGAATGTGATACCGAACCTTCTGTTGAATCCACAACAGCACCTGCCTCTCCTGTTGCTATAACTGCTGCAAAAACACCGGTTAATGTAACTTTGACTACTGAATCAGTCAGCCACCTCAACCAAACTATTGAATCGCTGCGAAAACAACTGACTGAAGCACGGGAAGACATTGATGACCTACGACGAATTGCTTTCCAAAATGACCTGCGCATGCATGAATACGAGCTACGTTTGATAGCCTTAGAAAATCCTGTTTCACCATCAACTTCACATGGTACTCCTACTGAAGAGAATACCGACTCTGACTGTACGTCACCTCCAGCAAAAAGGGTGAAGATTACTCCCTCCAAATCCACCGGAAATTACTTGGGAAAGAAACCTTTCTGTTCTCAATGTACTCTGCATCATGAAGGACCGTGTACCATACCCATCGGTCGATGCAAGTCCTACCCTAAGAGTACTAACTCCCCTAAGACGAAGCTGTGCTTCAACTGCGGGAGTGCTGGCCATCTCAAGGCCCAATGCCCACTACCTCCAGGCAACAAAAATTAGGGTACGTTACCACCTGACAACTACTTGATTTCAAACACTGTAGGACCTACCCTACTACTGTAGGCTACTAGTACGCATTGTAGCTACCTGATGAATAACGAACTACCGATTACTACTTCGAACAAATTTCGGGACGAAATTTTATTAACAAGGGGAGAATGTAACAACCCCAAATTTAGGGTCAATTTAAATTTTCCCTAATTACGTGTTTATTACTTGTATATAATATGAAATAGGATTATATACATTATGTACTTACTATATATATATATGGATGGAATATATATATACGCGTATACGATTCGTACAAATCGTATAAAACAACAATTGTACAAAACATACTGACGTGGGTAAAACAATTATTAAATAATGTTAAGTTATTTAATTACTTCCACTACTACTACTTTATCTTATGTTTATAATATAACGAAAACGTACGTTTTAACTAAAACATTACCGAACTCTCCGAAAATTCGACCAACCGACAAAACAAAACAAAGTTATGTTTTATAACTTGAAAACTAGTATTTTGATAAAATACTTCAACTTAATAATCGTGTATTATTTCGTATTTTCAAACGTATGTTTAATCGCGTATAAAATGATTTTAACGTTTAAACGACCGGGGAAACGAACACCACACGGAGCGCAAACACGAGGGAACGAAACTTGGTGAGATCCACACACGGTGGACCCCACCAACCGGCCAAAGACATGGGGCATCACCCCCATGCCTTCTCATTCACCACAACACACAAAACACAACCCACACTCAATCTCTCTCTCTCAATCGGCTTTCTCTCTCTCTCTCTAAAACCAACACTAAACCACCATAAAAACACCATTAAAACACCTCGGAGGCTAGGCTCGTTTTGGAGTAAAGTGATCACGAGAACGAGGGCTACGATTCTATCTTTTCGGTTTCTCGATCCGACGACTTTGTAAGTTTTCCGACGACTCTCGAACTTTTCCGATTTCAATTATTTTGCTAGATTATTGATCCCCTAGCTTAGTAATGTCCAAAAATGTACTTAAAACTCGTTTTTGCACTCGTTAACGAAGAGGTCGGTTTTGGTCATTTTAAAGAAAACGACACCACAAACCTTAAAAACGACCACTAATAGTTACTATGAACTCATTATAACATATTAAAATTAGTATAAAAGTTCTAGACCCAACGGAAACCGGAAAATACGTTTTCGGAAACTAAATTTCCGAACAGACCTCTTGTGTCGCATCGGACCAAAACTTCATGCGACACAACACTGTGTCGCATGTTATGTCGCACGTTATGTCGCAATGTATGCGACACAACGCTTATGTCGCACTATATGTCGTATCATCTACGACACAAAGTTTACCCATCGCTTGATTGCGACACAACGACTATGTCGTATCGTTGTGTCGTACCCTTGTCTGCGACACAACCATTGTGTCGCATAAACACTAAATCCGAACCAATCCATACGACACAGACCTTATGTCGCATACGGTCTGCGACACAAGCCTTGTGTCACAGATAGCCCAGATCAGAAAATAAAATATATTCTAAGTGTTGGAATCACTTTTCAACTACTAAATCAAATACGATGCTACTTATACATGAAAATACTATACTTTTGAGAGTATACAACAACATTTGAATACGTACAAGACTATACTAAACTAACGTGAGATTTCCCTCACACACGCGTACGAGTTTACACTCGAAATACTTAGGAGATTACACTCCAACGAACTTACACTTGTACATTACACGGGATTATATCCGATACGAACTTACAAGTTCACTCACTAGTTACGTGCTGGATTACACGTTAACTGATACGAACATACACTCGAATACTTACGAGGTTTCACTCGTACCCTTTGGGGTTTAAGCCCATTGGAACTTACGCAAACGATACAAGTTGTGATACAAACAAACAGTTATACACGTACGCTTTACAAAAGTACAACTACTATGAATACATAATAATAATGGATGGAATTATTATTATACACCGATAACAAACGGACCGTATAACTTTTCTACAAACTACAAACGATTACAAACGTACAAACAAACTAATGGACATTAACTAGTTTGGGAACAACTAGCATGGATACTTTACAAGTATTCCATTTACTTACTAAACCTTATGCGTATTAGGACGCTAAGGTTTGCTAGTTCGGGAATACTACTTGCTTACTTACTGCATTGTCTGCCAGACTCAGGTGAGTCTCACAGCCCCTACTTTACTGTTTTTACTCAGGGGTGAGATGCATTACTGTTTTACATGAACACACAAAAATTACTTGCTGCCATGATTTACATACTGTACGAGATTACGGATACGCCAATTGCATGAGTTTTCGACTAATCCAATGAAATCCTCCTTTATCATAGTTGTTAGTTATGTGATAAGCGCGAGTTTTAGTATATGTGAAAACGTATGATCGTTTAAGCTCAGACTTTTTAGGTCTTGATCTAGGATAATAAACAATGATAATAATGATAACAAAGATGATAATTGCAGCGGAATAATAAGAACAACATCAATGTTATCAATGGCCAAATCCCTAATCTTATTAATGAATTAACAAGACGGATACCCTTTAGTATCGGGGTTACAAGAACCTTAGGGATAACAAAGAACTTTAGACGTCTACATCTTTTCTAGGTGCACATCTTTTACCTACACCCAATATCTCTTTATATACTAGAGATACTAGGTTTACAAGAAACCCTAATCGTAGGAGAATAATAATTAAACAATTTACAATTTTAGTCCCTCATCTTTAATTATTTTGTATCATCAAATTAAAATATCCTAACAATCTTCCCCTATTTGATGATGACAAAATAAACATCTTCTCGCACAAACTTCCCCTTAGTTCTTGATTTCTTGTAAACATGTCATGCATAATAAGCTGCAAATCTTGACCTTCGAATCTTCTTCCCCTTTTTGTCATAATCCAATAGGGGTCTTCAAAAAGATAAGCAACTTCAAACATTTACAACCACTTTCTATATAATACACCACTAATCCAATTTTCTAATAACTCAAATTACCCTCCATGACGCGTAATAAGAATAATGAATTTGAGCAGTAGAAAATTACACTAGCAGTAGTAATATACAACTAGCAGTAGTAATAAATCCTTTTACCTCAAACAATGCATGAACATCTTCTGATGGTTAAACACTTTGTCAATAAGCTTCCCCTCAAATCAATATGTTAACCATCTCTTGACCAAAAGCAATAGAAACAATCATAAGAACTGTACGGATAACTAACCAACAATAGCAACGAATACCATGTAGTACCATCCATGACGAGCATCACTAATTCCGCTAGTGTTTGAAAAATGACTAACAGTAGTAATCGGTACCAAGTAGCAGTCATAACGAACAGTACAAACGATTAATACTCTAACAGGCATAACTTTTGTCAAGTAGTAGTAAATTCCTTAGAATAATACTAGCAGTTGTAACCACTTTCCAATAACAGTGTTAACCGTTTTTAACTAACAGTTTTAACTATTTTTAACTAACAGTGGTAATATTCTCTCAAAATCCACTAGCAGAGTAGCAGTGTTAATCCTTCAAGCTCACCTTCTCTAAGTCCAATTTAACCTTCTCCTTAAACATTTTCTTACCCTCTTCTAGCTTATCAGTTTTAAGATTAACAACTAGATCAGTAATTACTCTCTTCACATCCTCACTTGTTGACTCAGACTTAGATGATTTAGATTTTACACTCTTCTCACTATCAGATGTCCTATCACTCTGATCATCTTCTTCAGTCCAGTCACTAACTTCACCTTCTACAAACAGATCATCATCAGATAAACTTTTAATTGGATCAGCCTTTTTAACCTCATCTACCATTTCTCTTTTAAGTGAATTGATATCAATTTCACTTTTGGGAGGAAAGTAGGTGTGATTATAAGGTGGAGGTACATTATTGTATCCTAATCCAGTCTTAAGTTTATCATGAATCTGTGAATTAATAAGTTTATTTACACTCTTTGAAGCATGTTCTAATTTACTTACATCAAGCCTTATACTATCTCTTTCACATGTGACCTCAGTAAGTTTCTTAGATAACAAATCAACTTTATCTTTAAAAGAGTCTCTCTCCCACCTAGCATATTCAATGTCATACTTAAACTGTGTTGCATTGACTTCATATGCCTTTATTTGATTTTCCAGATTTTCAATGACTGCTATGGTGTGTTTACTTTTGATTTCCCATTGTTTTAGTTCCTCACACACTTTTATATTATGATCTCTGTAGTGTTTAACAGTTTGTTTACAAACAGCAGAACATAATTTATTTTGTACCTCAGTAGGAACTTCTGACTTTTTGTCAGATTCTGCAATGGCCATGAGACATTGATTCTTCACAACATGCTCTTCTTGATCACTCCAATCCCATCCACAGCCATCCATAGACACCAAAGCATTTGCTGAAGCCCCCTGAATTGGAATGTTTCTTGTCTGTGTTCCAGTGCTTCCAGATCTCTGTCCATTACCATTCTGCTCTTGCCTAGGGTTTCTGCATTCTCTGCAAAGTGTCCCATCTTGTGACAGTTGAAACACTCAATCTTGCTCTTATCAAACCAATTTGCATCATTCCTCTTGTATGCAAAGTTATTTCTACCAGTCCTCTGCATGAACCTTTTTGCTCTCTGAGTAATCAATGCAATTTGCCACTTGATGTCCATCTCCTCTAGATCATCACCATCAAATTGTTCCAGATCTTCATTAGTAAGTGAAGAATTCACATTACTTGCAAAGAAAGATTCCAATATTTGATCATTAGAATTATTTGATGATGATCCTGCTCCTCCTGAAACATGAGTAGAACCCATTTGACTTGATTCTGCTTTTGTTCCAGCCATAGACATAAAAGCAGCATTATGACTGTATCCAGTTGCTTGCTTCTTACTTTCCACCTCAGACTCAAAGTTCCTCAGATCATTGTATATATCTTCTAGTTCCTTAACTTCAATGTCTGAACTCTGCCTCAATCCAACAGTATAGATTGTCCAGTCATCATCTAATGATCTCAAGAACTTTCTGTTAAGATCTTCTTTGTCAATCTTAACCTTGTGATTTTCCAATTCTCCAACTAATTTAGTAAACCTATCAAAGGTTTGAGTTAGAGTTTCAGATTTCACATGGCTAAAATTTTCAAATTGTTGTTTTAACAGAGATCTTTTATTCTTTTTGGTGTTATCATTACCACCAAACCTCTTCTCAATTGCCTCCATTAATAACTTGGGATCTTCACAATTATCAAATCTGCTCTGATGCTCATTCGGAATGGATAGCAACAGAGTACTAAGTGCTTTGTACTCAGTAGATCTGATTTTCCTCTCTGCTTCAGATGTTGGTGGTGCTCTTGGTTGCTTTACTCCATCTCCATCAAGCGTTACTGGTATACCATTAACAACAACTTCCCACATCTGATAATCCGTGAGAAGCATATATTGCCTGATTCTGACCTTCCATAGGTCAAACTCATCAGGTTTAAGCATTGGTATCTTCGTTGCTTGAATTCCTTCATTGCCTTCAGACGCCATTGAAATCAAAACTTAATATCTGAACTAAACTCAAATACTGATACTAATAATCCCAGATCTTCCTGTCTTCAAAGCTTCACAAGCTCTGATACCACTTTGTTAGTCCCTGTTTAACTTAATAAACAATCTTACTTAATAAGCCTTGAATATATTATTGAGAAGTTGCGGAATCACACTCAATATTATTAAGAAGATCAATGAATATTAATTAATTGAATGAACACAATAATATACCGAAAGCTTCAATCTTATTAATGATATAAGACGAATACACTTGATGTATTAGGGTTACAGAAAACCTTGAAGCTGCGCAAAAATCATTAACCTATCTAGGTCTAAAGGATCTCTATTTATAACATATAGAGTCCTATACAATCTCCTACAAATATGGAATAAAATAACTTCCATAACCGACTCATACTTATCACAAAATCATAAACAGTTTTAACTACCATTCTGATGTAAACAGTTGTAACTATTACACATTCAGTGGTAACTGCTTCAATTGTAATATGCGACCAAGTACAAATACATAATCAGTGTTAACTGTTTCATATATAACTAACAGTTACTAATACATAAGCAGTTTTAACTACTTACAAACACATAACTATCAGTTGTAATCTATCTTCAAACAGTTGTAACACTTGTCTTCTCTTCAGTTTTCTTCTATCAGTTGTAACTTCGTAAAGACAGTTTTAACCTTTAAAGCAAACAGTTTTAATCACTTGTACTTTGTCTTCTCATCAGAACTTCAACTCAGACCTAAAACAGTTTTGACCCAACAGTATATGGATCCATATGGGACTGACAATCCCCGCCCGGGGTAGCACGCACTACCATGAACCGTTCCTGTAGAAACGGGCGTTTCTTACTCGTTCCGTATGAATGTTTTGGATTACATTCATGAGGGGGTACCTATATTTACTGTACGTTAAGCTTCAACTATGGTGGCTCATGGCGATTGTATCAAACGGTTAGCATAACCTGCAACCACCCACTTATTAAAACTTAAGTAAACGATGAGCATAACCTGTGATCGTTACTTACTGGCTGGCTATGATTTACAAATACTACTTGTGTGTTCAACTGTTTACTTACTTACAAACCTGTGAGATTCACCAACCTTTTTGGTTGACCGTTTTAGTAATGCTTCTCAGGTACACAGCATCAGTAGGGATGCCCAGCAGGATAAGCTTTCTTAGCTCGAGTCGCATGCATTTACAAGCTTGGAGATTTTATTACATTACTTTTGTACTTACTGTTATGTATTAGAATCTCTAGGAATTTACTTGAACTCGAGCTTGTATTTTGAAACTACTTATGTATCAATGTAATAACTTTTCGATCGTCTCATTTAGAGTCGTTCACTGAATCCTTTGTGCTTGTGATTATTGATTAGTAACACCCAAAACTCGCTTCCGTAAACTGTTAAATTTGGGGGTGTTACAGATTGGTATCAGAGCCTAAGGTTATAGTGAACTAGGTTGCATTTAGTGGGCCTAGACTATGACCGTTAGGTAGTATTCCTCATTAGGTATAACTGGTTCAGGAATTACAGCATACAAGTTTAATTTAACATAGCCTGATCAACTATGTACAATTAAATGAAGATGATGTGAGTTCTGAAAAGGGTTATGTTGAACCGGAATGCATTAGCTGACTCTGACCACGAGAGAACCGGGACTTTTACTTGATTGTGCTAGACACGAACTAGGCGGTTATATGATATATATATATATATATATATATATATATATATATATATATATATATATATATATATATATATATATATATATATACATAGGCCTCTTTCCCCGATACGATACTCTCTCTCGACTGCTACGAACTTAATATTCTTTAAAATTTCATCGAACAAACAACAACTCGATTCTCGTCATTCGGTCCTTATTTGAATTTTATAAATCCACGAATACCGACATACTCCCGAAGGACTCGACTACATACTACTCCCTAGACTATTATATACTGAAGGTATAGGAATAGGCCCCGCCTGACGAGACTTTGTTTACCAGCTACGCCATTATAACCGACGAACACAGCTACTCCAACCTCCTTCGATATGAAGATCAGGATTTTGTTTTCGTTTACTATTCCTACCTAATTCTACGTTTATAACATTCTACAATGTACACTACCGTACTGTTAGGTGTATTCTAAGAAAAACATCTTCTACCCTGGAACTTTCATAACTTCTGTTTTAAACAGTTGTTGTTATACAAAACTTTTAAAACCTTGTCACTGACTATAATTTTAACCAAACCATCTTCAACTCAAGTTTTCGTCAGACTTCAAATTATACAACCGACTTTTACTATCAAAATTTTTATAACAAATGTATTTTTATCAAACTTGTTACAAAATTTCTTACAAAAATGTTATATAAAATTTTCAAAAACTTCAAAACCGTATAAACTTATTTATAGTACACAACTTTAAACAACCTTCAAACTTTGGCGTAGTTTCTCTAAACTTACTAAAATCATCACAATCAAAATTCTTGTTCAAACCTTCACATGTTCTTTAATTGTTGTTTCAAGGAACATGCCTCCTCGATGACAAATCACGCTTACTGAAGCCGAAGTCGCGGGTATTATTGCCCGTAGTGTGGCCCAAGCTCTAGCTGTCCGAGCAACCAATCCTGGTAGCGAAGATACGGCTAACAATACACCTCCACCCAAAACCTGCACCTACAAGGACTTCCAAAACTGCAAACCCTTGAGCTTTGCAGGTACTGAAGGAGCAATCGGTCTGATTCGCTGGACCGAGAAAATCGAATCAGTGTTCCTTATCTGCAACTGCGTTGAGGACGACAAAGTCAAGTTCGCAGCCAGCACCTTTTCTGACACTGCCCTTACCTGGTGGAATACCTATGCTCAGACTGTGAGCGTTGCCAATGCCTACAAACTCCCATGGGAAGAGCTAAAGAAGATGCTGAGGGGAGAGTACTGCCCTAGAGACGAATTGAAACAACTAGAAATAGAATTTTGGAATCACAAGATGCAGGGTGATGACATCACCGGTTACACCAATCGCTTTCACCAGCTGGCACTTTTGTGCCCATCCATGGTTGATCCCGAGTACAAAAGGATCGAAAAGTACGTTGATGGACTTCCCGAGCGACTTCAAGACTTAGTAACTTCGTCCAAACCGGGAACTATTCAGAGTGCCATTCGTATGGCTCATGAGTTAACGGCCAATTCTGTCCGCCGTGGCTCGACTTCAACCCCGTCTGCGAATAACAAACGTAAATGGGAAGTAAGTCCCCACTCATCCAACCCGATTCCTGACAAGAAGCTTGCAACTGTCAACGCCAATGACTCAAAGGCTTACAAGGGGAGCAAGCCTTACTGCTCCAAATGTAGTCGTCATCATCATGGCTCCTGTCCCTGCACCAAATGCAAGAAATTCAGGCACCTGGCCCAAGACTGCCGAACCAACCCCACTGGTACTGATACTCCTGCACCCAAAACCTGCTATGAGTGCAACGGTACCGGGCACTTTAGAAAGGATTGCCCAAAACTGAAACTCCGGACCAACCATACGAGGAGTAGAGCATACGTAATTAATGTCAGGGATGATGACCCAAACCCGAGACTCTGTGATTTGCTTAACCCGGGTACGCTCATCCTTTGATTACCCGAAACTGTTTTCTCATAAATCTCTTGTTTAACAAATTATGTATGTTACATTACGTTCTATGTGCCTTCTTAGATCCTAAGTACCCAATAGGATTAGGAAGCAATCGACTATACGGATTCCGACTATGTAACTTGTATTACACTTAGACTACCAGTAACCAAACTCCCTTCCCAATTATCTCACACTGGTTGAGACCGGGAACTCGTCTACTATCCGTTACTTTAAACAAGATAATTTAATATAACTTCATTTACTTGAGGCAACCTCTTAAATAGAACCCTTATTTCGTAGGAAATGACAACTCACTCCGTCAGCAACCCTACACTGCAAAATGAACTGCTCAACGAGGAACCAACGATGTTTCCTTACCTCCTCGAACTCGAATGTGATACCGAACCTTCTGTTGAATCCACAACAGCACCTGCCTCTCCTGTTGCTCTAACTGCTGCAAAAACACCGGTTAATGTAACTTTGACTACTGAATCAGTCAGCCACCTCAACCAAACTATTGAATCGCTGCGAAAACAACTGACTGAAGCACGGGAAGACATTGATGACCTACGACGAATTGCTTTCCAAAATGACCTGCGCATGCATGAATACGAGCTACGTTTGATAGCCTTAGAAAATCCTGTTTCACCATCAACTTCACATGGTACTCCTACTGAAGAGAATACCGACTCTGACTGTACGTCACCTCCAGCAAAAAGGGTGAAGATTACTCCCTCCAAATCCACCGGAAATTACTTGGGAAAGAAACCTTTATGTTCTCAATGTACTCTGCATCATGAAGGACCGTGTACCATACCCATCGGTCGATGCAAGTCCTACCCTAAGAGTACTAACTCCCCTAAGACGAAGCTGTGCTTCAACTGCGGGAGTGCTGGCCATCTCAAGGCCCAATGCCCACTACCTCCAGGCAACAAAAATTAGGGTACGTTACCACCTGACAACTACTTGATTTCAAACACTGTAGGACCTACCCTACTACTGTAGGCTACTAGTACGCATTGTAGCTACCTGATGAATAACAAACTACCGATTACTACTTCGAACAAATTTCGGGACCAAATTTTATTAACAAGGGGAGAATGTAACAACCCCAAATTTAGGGTCAATTTAAATTTTCCCTAATTACGTGTTTATTACTTGTATATAATATGAAATAGGATTATATACATTATGTACTTACTATATATATATGGATGGAATATATATATACGCGTATACGATTCGTACAAATCGTATAAAACAACAATTGTACAAAACATACTGACGTGGGTAAAACAATTATTAAATAATGTTAAGTTATTTAATTACTTCCACTACTACTACTTTATCTTATGTTTATAATATAACGAAAACGTACGTTTTAACTAAAACATTACCGAACTCTCCGAAAATTCGACCAACCGACAAAACAAAACAAAGTTATGTTTTATAACTTGAAAACTAGTATTTTGATAAAATACTTCAACTTAATAATCGGGTATTATTTCGTATTTTCAAACGTATGTTTAATCGCGTATAAAATGATTTTAACGTTTAAACGACCGGGGAAACGAACACCACACGGAGCGCAAACACGAGGGAACGAAACTTGGTGAGATCCACACACGGTGGACCCCACCAACCGGCCAAAGACATGGGGCATCACCCCCATGCCTTCTCATTCACCACAACACACAAAACACAACCCACACTCAATCTCTCTCTCTCAATCGGCTTTCTCTCTCTCTCTCTAAAACCAACACTAAACCACCATAAAAACACCATTAAAACACCTCGGAGGCTAGGCTCGTTTTGGAGTAAAGTGATCACGAGAACGAGGGCTACGATTCTATCTTTTCGGTTTCTCGATCCGACGACTTTGTAAGTTTTCCGACGACTCTCGAACTTTTCCGATTTCAATTATTTTGCTAGATTATTGTTCCCCTAGCTTAGTAATGTCCAAAAATGTACTTAAAACTCGTTTTTGCACTCGTTAACGAAGAGGTCGGTTTTGGTCATTTTAAAGAAAACGACACCACAAACCTTAAAAACGACCACCAATAGTTACTATGAACTCATTATAACATATTAAAATTAGTATAAAAGTTCTAGACCCAACGGAAACCGGAAAATACGTTTTCGGAAACTAAATTTCCGAACAGACCTCTTGTGTCGCATCGGACCAAAACTTCATGCGACACAACACTGTGTCGCATGTTATGTCGCACGTTATGTCGCAATGTATGCGACACAACGCTTATGTCGCACTATATGTCGTATCATCTACGACACAAAGTTTACCCATCGCTTGATTGCGACACAATGACTATGTCGTATCGTTGTGTCGTACCCTTGTCTGCGACACAACCATTGTGTCGCATAAACACTAAATCCGAACCAATCCATACGACACAGACCTTATGTCGCATACGGTCTGCGACACAAGCCTTGTGTCGCAGATAGCCCAGATCAGAAAACAAAATATATTCTAAGTGTTGGAATCACTTTTCAACTACTAAATCAAATACGATGCTACTTATACATGAAAATACTATAGTTCTGAGAGTATACAACAGCACTTGAATACGTACAAGACTGTACTAAACTAACGTGAGATTTCCCTCACACACGCGTACGAGTTTACACTCGAAATACTTAGGAGATTACACTCCAACGAACTTACACTTGTACATTACATGGGATTATATCCGATACGAACTTACAAGTTCACTCACTAGTTACGTGCTGGATTACACGTTAACTGATACGAACATACACTCGAATACTTACGAGGTTTCACTCGTACCCTTTGGGGTTTAAGCCCATTGGAACTTACGCAAACGATACAAGTTGTGATACAAACAAACAGTTATACACGTACGCTTTACAAAAGTACAACTACTATGAATACATAATAATAATGGATGGAATTATTATTATACACCGATAACAAATGGACCGTATAACTTTTCTACAAACTACAAACGATTACAAACGTACAAACAAACTAATGGACATTAACTAGTTTGGGAACAACTAGCATGGATACTTTACAAGTATTCCATTTACTTACTAAACCTTATGCGTATTAGGACGCTAAGGGTTGCTAGTTCGGGAATACTACTTGCTTACTTACTGCATTGTCTGCCAGACTCAGGTGAGTCTCACAGCCCCTACTTTACTGTTTTTACTCAGGGGTGAGATGCATTACTGTTTTACATGAACACACAAAACTTACTTGCTGCCATGATTTACATACTGTACGAGATTACGGATACGCCAATTGCATGAGTTTTCGACTAATCCAATGAAATCCTCCTTTATCATAGTTGTTAGTTATGTGATAAGCGCGAGTTTTAGTATATGGATCCATATGGGACTGACAATCCCCGCCCGGGGTAGCACGCACTACCACGAACCGTTCCTGTAGAAACGGGCGTTTCTTACTCGTTCCGTATGAATGTTTTGGATTACATTCATGAGGGGGTACCTATATTTACTGTACGTTAAGCTTCAACTATGGTGGCTCATGGCGATTGTATCAAACGGTTAGCATAACCTGCAACCACCCACTTATTAAAACTTAAGTAAACGATGAGCATAACCTGTGATCGTTACTTACTGGCTGGCTATGATTTACAAATACTACTTGTGTGTTCAACTGTTTACTTACTTACAAACCTGTGAGATTCACCAACCTTTTTGGTTGACCGTTTTAGTAATGCTTCTCAGGTACACAGCATCAGTAGGGATGCCCAGCAGGATAAGCTTTCTTAGCTCGAGTCGCATGCATTTACAAGCTTGGAGATTTTATTACATTACTTTTGTACTTATTGTTATGTATTAGAATCTCTAGGAATTTACTTGAACTCGAGCTTGTATTTTGAAACTACTTATGTATCAATGTAATAACTTTTCGATCGTCTCATTTAGAGTCGTTCACTGAATCCTTTGTGCTTGTGATTATTGATTAGTAACACCCAAAACTCGCTTCCGTAAACTGTTAAATTTGGGGGTGTTACATATGGATCATCCCAAAAGTAATGCTTGATGTCGCGGAAGAAATTTTGTCTTCGCGATGAGATCATCCCTTTTCTTGTGATCCCTCCAACTACGAAATTGGCAATGTCTACAAACCAAGGATCGTCAGTGAACTGCGAACCTAGCATTGTTCTCCTAAACTCATTAACTGCTCTTCTGGAAATCGATCTTTAATATCTCTTTCTGGAAGTTGTTCCATTGATGGATTTTCAAGTCGACTAATGGTCTGCAGCGACATTTTCTGCTCCTTTCTTATCTTTTATCTCGATGTCGAATTCTTGGAGGAGTAAAATCCATCGTAACAATATAGGCTTTGCGTATTGCTTCTTGAAGAGGTATTTTAGAGCTGAGAGATCCGTGTATACTATTGTTTTGGACAATATTAGGTAGGATCTAAATTTGTCAAAGGCAATTACTACGGCTAGCAGCTCTTTTTCTGTAGTTGTGTAGTTCTCTTAAGCATCTGTAAGCGTTTTGCTAGCATAATAGATTGGTAAGTGATTATCCTTCCTTTGACCTAGAACTGCTCCAACTACGAAGTCACTAGCGTCGCACATGATCTCAAAGGGTAGACTCCAATATGGAGTGACCATGATTGGTGCATTGGTTAGCTCATTTTTCAGGTAGTTGAAAGCCTTCATGCAGTTCTCGTCAAATGCAAACTTGATGTCCTTTCCTAGAAGGTGGGTGATAGGTCGAGAAATCTTGGAGAAGTCCTTGATAAAACGGCGATAGAACCCAACATGTCCTAGAAAGCTTCGAATGGCCTTGACGTTGGTTGGTGGTGGAAGTTTGGCAATGGTTTCGACTTTTTCTTTATCTACTTCGATTCCTGACTTTGATATTCGATGTCCTTAAACTATTCCTTCTTTCACCATAAAGTGACACTTTTCCCAATTTAACACGAGATTTGATTCTTCACACTTGGCGAGCATTCTATCGAGGTTGGATAGACATGATGCGAAGGAGTCTCCAAAGAAAGAGAAATCGTCCATAAAGACTTCCATGCATTGTTCAATCATGTCATGGAAAATTGCAACCATGCATCTCTGAAATGTTACAGGTGCGTTGCATAATCCAAACGGCATTCGTCAGTATGCGAATGTTTCGTAGGGGCACGTGAACGTTGTCTTCTCATGGTCCTTCGGATCGAGCGGGATTTGGAAATATCCTGAAAAACCGTCAAGGAAATAGTAGAATTCGTTCCCCGATAGCCTTTCGAGCATTTGGTCAATAAACGGAAGAGGGAAGTGATCTTTGCGAGTTGCTTCGTTTAACTTCCGGTAATCGATGCAAACCCTCCAACCGGTAACCGTCCGAGTTAGTATAAGCTCATTTTCTTCGTTTGTAATGACCGTCATTCCTCCTTTCTTCGGTACGACTTGAACAGGGCTAATCGAAGGTGAGTCGGATATTGGGTAAATCAATCCAGCATCTAAGAGTTTGATAACTTCTTGCTTAACCACGTCCTGAATCTTAGGATTTACCCTTCTCTGCCTTTGTCCATGAGGATCTTGTGCGTGAAATAGTTTGGACTAATTCCTTGTATGTCGGAAATTTTCCATGCAATTGCCTTCTTGTGCGAGTTCAGAACATCAATGAGTTGAGCTTTCTCCTCGGGTTTTAACTCTTTTGATATTATCACCGGGAGTTGTGATGTCCCATGGAGGTAAGCGTATTCAAGGTGAGGTGGTAGTTCTTTTAATTCCAGGTTTGGTGTCTCTTTGATAGAAGGCTTCATTCTAGCTATCTCGTCTCTATTCAGCTTTTCATATTCAGCTTGGAATGGTGCTTCATCTGTCTCGGGTTCAGATGTGGAGATTGATGCTATTTCAACCCACTCGGTTTTATTTGAGAATTCGTCCGTCTTCAGCTCGTACTTGTTGACTGATGATGAGGATGCTTCATCATTTCTGGTGATGATGATTTCTCCATTGTCAGTGAATTGGAATTCCTGAAACTGAGCGGATGAAGATTGGTTTATGGTGATTTCAGGGTTTGAAAATGGTAGTGGTACGGGTTGGTTGGCTAATTGTAGTTCAAAAGATGATGGCTCAATACTCATTCCTTTGAATGAATCTAGGATTTCTCTAATCGAAGGAAACGGGTTTGGTTCATTGAATATGGGTTTATCTCTCTTTAGCCAAGGTATCGGTGTACCGCATCCTAATGGAACAGGGATTGTTTTGCCATCGGTGCGAGGAAATTTCTTTTCAAACAGCGGGAATAGTAGTTCGTCGGATGTTGTTGGTGAAGTGATTGCGGAATGCAGCCCAGGGTCCTCGTTATACAGCTTCCGAACGGTGATTATGGTGTTGGGTATCGGATCCTGGCTAGATAGTGCTAGTACTTCGTGGAGATGTTCAACAAAAATGTCATGCATGTTATCACACAAACCAAGGTCCTCTTCCAGAGGTTGCTTCATTAATCGATCGACATTAAAGGTGACCTCCTCTTTCGCAACTATCAATTTTAAAGATTTTTCGTTAAGATCAATTACAGCCTTGGCAGTATTTAGGAATGGTCTGCCTAGGATGAGCGGGATATGGGTGTCTTCCTCTATGTCCATGACAATAAAGTCTACTGGAAAAACGAACTTATCGACTTTTTCCATGACATCTTCAGCAATTCCTCGAGGGATTTTAACTGATCTGTCAGCTAATTGGATAGTCATAGGAGTAGGTAATAGGTCATCTAATCCTAATTTCTTGTAGAGGGAATAAGGCATAAGATTAACACTAGCACCTAGGTCTGCTAAGGCGTTACTAATTTGAATTCCTTGGAGAAAGTAGGGTATAGTAAAACGTCCAGTATCGCCTAATTTAGGTGGGAGACCATGTTGTACAATTAATGAACATTCAGCATTCAAGGGTAAACTAACTATTTGCCTAAGTTTTTCTTTGTTTGAAAGGAGTTCTTTAAAGAATTTAGCACTCGAGGGCATTTCTACTAAAGCATCTAATAATCTAACATTTAAGTGTAGGCTTTTAAATATTTCCAGATATTTACCGAATTGGGCTTCTTGCTTTTCCTTTTTAAGTCTACCAGTATAAGGTATTCTCGTTCGAGGTAAGTTATCTGGAGTTTTTTCTGGTGATGGGTCAGGTATTGTGACAGGGATGTCAATTGACACATTTTCACTAGGTGCAGGTGTAGGCAAAGAAGTGTTTTCGGGGGTATTATCTGGTGGTGGTGGATCCACTTTGGTTACTTTTCCTCCTCTAGTCATGATTAACACGTCATCACTTGGTGGATGAGTGGTGTCATTAGTGATCACCGACGTACTTTCCTCAATAAAACTTAAGTTTTTCAAAATAGATTCCATGTTAGAGATTAATTTTTCTGAAATTTTTATCATAGCGTCAATGTTATCTTGAAATCCGGTTACTCTTTTGTTTATAACGTTTTGTTCAAACATAAAATCTGACAAAGATTGTTTTGAGGAAGGTAAGTGGTTTGTAGGTGAGGAAACAGCTAAAAGTTGGGTTAATGACTCATTTGGTGTGGGGTTGGTATAATCAAAGTAAGGTGTTGTCATAATTGGCTAAAAGTGGTTAACTAAAACTAAACTAATCCTAAAGGCAATAAGATAACTTTTGATTGATGTTAATCTTTCAAAACGATCGCTAAACACTAAAGTTACTAATTTCCTAAAATCGGTTGCCGACGCTCCCCGGCAGCGGCACCAAAAACTTGTTGCACCTCGCACCGGTCGTTAGAATTTCTAATGGTGACGTGGCACAGCAGTGGGTTTTAAATTTATAAGGCTGGGGCCTAGGGTTACTGTTATGCTAATCAAAGGGCTAGCAAAGGACAAGTATGGCCTAGGATCGTTCTTCAAAGCGTGACAAATTGAAACTAGGGGGTTTAGAAACTTTTATGTATTTAGTTAGGGTTAAAAGAGTTGGTTTTGGTTTTGGGTTTTCTATCTAAATTAAATTAAACTTGATTAAAAAGTGGAGGTTACTTCGAACGTTCAGCAATTAAAGCGATTGTCTACTATGAAGTGGTTTAAGAGTTGTTAAATATGGAGAGTTCTAATGGAGATAAGTTCGTAAGTTAATGTGAGCTATTGCTACAATCCTCCTATCGGACTAACGCGGAGGTGTCCACAATCAGGCAAATAGAATGTCACGTGGATTGCAGAATATATTAAAGCATACACCAAAAGTTCTCTCAAATGTATACCCATATTATCCAACAGTTAATCTCGAATCCTATTCCCCAATCTCGGTCGTCAGAGATGTCCGAATCATGGCGTAGTTTGTTGAATAAACAATCTTATGAACGGGTTTTACCCTCGCCGGAATAGGTTGGATTAACTGGTCTAGGCGGCTGGATAATATGTCATCACTTATTCGTACGAGTTATCAACATTACTCAGGGATGCAACAAAACAGGGATGATTCATACTACAAATGGAAACCTAAGTAATACGTTTGTTATTCGATCCATAATATAACTACCTTCGGTCGTTCTTGACTTCCATACATTTGTACTCCGCCGTAAGCGTTTCCAGTACTATATCAAAGAACAGTCGGATAGGGGCCGTCATATTATTTCACGACAATTAGTGCCATTTATATTTCACTATTATGATGATCCTAAGGCAACAATCAAACAAGAACATGCAATAAGACGATCAAAGCAATAGTTCAATCTACGCATACAAAAGTATTATCTAACTTGAGGATATTCCGAAAGTTGTCTCAAAAATATCGCCTATATGAATTTAATCTTAATCTACCTCTATTCCCATATTCCGTGTCTCTTGGATCCTAGTTTGGTCTAGAGAACACCGGCCATGCCGAGCTCATTGATTCAATCTAACATAGTATAACTAAGTGACCTATACCCTATGAGTTAGCTACGTTCATTTTTGGATAAGGTTTTAGTCACAACATGAGTTGGGCAGATAAACGATAAACATTTAATTCCTACATCTATTTGTAATGTAAACCATCCGCAATCTCATAACATACCGCATAATCACATATTTAATACTTTCTAAACGACTATCATAGCAGACAATTGAGTTATCTAATTAATCATGGCAATTCTAGCATGCATATTTAAATTTATATAATAAAGAACAAACATATTTAAATTTATATAATAAAGAACAAACATATTTAAATATGATAGATAGATTAAAACTTGGAAAGAAGTACAATAACTCGTAGCTAAAATATGCGTCCCGGAGTACCTACGTAAAAATCTTCCTTGATTAGTTAATAGCTAGTCTAATTAACTAGGAAGAATTACAATTACAAAGAAATAAAAGAAAGTGTGTAGAGATGTGTGTTTTCCAAGGTGTGGAAGGTGTATGTGTAACACCCCCAAGTTTAAGGTTTGCGGAAGCATACATTGGGTGTTACTAATCAATATACAAAGCTCAAGATTAACAGTAAACGACCTCTAAATGAGACGTTTGTAAAATAGTTACATTTCATAATTAATAATCGTTTGAAAACCGTAGGTTTTCGTATACAAAAAGTAGTTTCCTAGAGTCCACGCGTATAGCGGGAGATTCTATTACATGACCGTAGTTACAAAAGATAATGCCAAAGAATCTCCGTTAAATGCAGTTTGGAAATCATGCGACTCTAGCTAGTAATCCTGGAGTGATCCTACTCCGTAAGTGTACCTGAGATACAAAGCTAAAAAGTGTCAACCAAAAAGGTTGGTGAATCTCACAGGTTTAGTAATAAGTAGGTGTCATGAACCACAAGTATGTACCCGTATTGCTATCAAGCAAAGTAAGTTGATCAGTATATCAGTACAGTGCCATGAGCTCATAAGTTGAAGCTTAACCGCGTAGTGTGAAATAAATCACGTACCCCCGTGAGTGCTATCCGCACACTCATATGTAACAAATACTAATATGTCTGTTTCTACGTGTAAATCAGTACGTGGTGGCGCTACCACCCCAGACAGGGATTGTCAGTCCCAAATGGATCCATTTACTAGTACTCGCGCTTAAGACCATAACTAACAACTTACGATAAGGAGGCTTTCAGTGGATAAAAGTAACTCATGCGTTTGTTTGTAATCAGTAATGTTTTCGGTTCAGTACATTGTGTTTATACGTAAAACAGTTGCTAAGTATCTCACCCCAAAGTATAAAACAGTAAAAGTGGGGCTGTAAGACTCACCTGAGTCGAGCAGTGGTAAATAGCAAGTAGTAGTAAAGCAAGTAGGTTCTCCGAACCCGTAACCTTCTAGTGCCTAAACACGTAAGGTTAAGTAAGTAGATGTCTCGCAAGACCATCTAGGCTAGTTGTTCATACCCCGTTGTGTTAAATGTTGGTTCGTTCACGTTCGTGTCAAAGTATATACGGCCCGTTGGTGGTTTGTTATAATTAAAGTTTTATCGTTAATAACGCAATTTAGAGTGATTGTAATAGAAAAGTATGTTCTATGATGTTTGTTAAGTCGTATAGTATAAGTATTGGAAGTTGTGTAAGATCGACACTTAGTAAAATCCGAGTTTTCAAGGTTCTGTCATGTGCGACGTAGGGTGCGACGTAGGGTGCTACGTCGGGTGCGACGTAGGCATGTACGTCGCATGATGCGACCTTCGCAAATCAATGCGACGTAGGGGCTGGCGTCGCTAATGCGACGTGGAGGTTTGCGACGTTAAAGTTTACGTCGCCATGTGCGACGTCCGCAATTTAATGCGACGTAAGGGGCTGCGTCGCTAGTGCGACGTGGAGGTTTTTGTGCGACGTAGGCCGCGACGTCGCAGAGGCCCCTGGCCAAATGCGACGTAGCGGTCTGATGGCCGGAATTTTTGTCGAAAACGAGTTTCCCGGTTTCCGTTGGGTCCAAATCTTTTACCCAACCCTTATATGAACATATTAAGCCTATCAAAACCATAAACTAGTAAAAATGATCAAAAACGAGAGATGTCGGGATTTGTCGGAAACTTACAAAGTGTCGGATTGAAAATCCGAAAAGATGAAGTTGTAGATCGTGAAGAGATGAACGTTTTTCTCCAAAGATGTGGTATGATCCAAGCTCGTTTAGTACGTTTATTTGTCGATTTAGTGGGGTTTTTGAAGTTGGTGGAAATGAAAGAAAAAGGAAAGAGAGAGGAAAGAGAGAGAAGTGATAGGTGGAAAATGGAGGAAAAGAAAGAAGGTGTGAGGTTTTAACCTCCCATTTTCAGCTCGTGCCCTCACGCTCCGTGCGGTGTTCGTTTGCTCCGTCGTTTAGGCGTTAAATATTTATTTTACGCGTTTAATTATATTTATAAAACCACAATTCTTGTTAAATAATTTATTTAAATTATTTCCTTAAATCTTTAACAGTTTAAATTACATTTAATTACTTTCGTCTTTAAATCGCGTAAGTTTTAAATCAGGTAGTACAAGACAGTTATTAACTATTCTAAAATAGTATTTCAGTTATAATTGCGTTATTTTAGTTTACAAACATTTGTTCACCAACGTCCGTGTTAATCGAATAGAATTTCATTCTATTTAAGTCGCATACGATTTAAGTCAAATCGCAAAGTTGCATATATTTACCAACATATAATCCGTTACATAAATTAGCCTAACACAGAACTAATTACATGTATTAATAAAGAATTAGGCGCTAATACTAGCCCTAAATTGGCGGTTGTTACATTCTCCCCTTGTTAAAAGAATTTCGTCCCGAAATTAGTTCGATTGCACGGTCGGTGCGTTGTCAGGGAAGAGATGTGGGTATTTCAGTCGCATTTGGTCTTCCCGTTCCCAAGTGAATTCAGGACCACGTCTAGAATTCCACCTGACTTTTACGATGGGAATACGACTCTGTTTTAGTTGTTTGACCTCGCGGTCCATGATTTCCATAGGTTCCTCGACAAAATGAAGTTTATCATCGAGTTGAATTTCGTCGAGCGGTATAATCAGTGTCTCGTCAGACAGACATTTCTTCAGATTAGAAATGTGGAATGTGTTGTGAACGCTGCTAAGTTCAGCAGGAAGTTGCAGGCGGTATGCCACTGGACCAATCTTTTCAAGAATTTCGAAGGGTCCGATGTATCTAGGATTTAATTTGCCTCGTTTTCCGAATCGAATAACACCTTTCCACGGTGCCACTTTGAGAAGTACCTTGTCCCCTACTTGGAACTCAAGGTGTTTGCGTCTCACGTCAGCATAGCTTTTCTGACGATCACGCGCGGCTTTTAGTCTGTTTTGTATGCCGACGATCTTTTCAGTTGTTTCATGTATGATTTCTGGACCGGTGAGTTGTGTATCCCCCACCTCAGTCCAACAGATAGGCGACCGGCACTTACGACCGTACAGTGCCTCGAAGGGTGCAGCTTTTATGCTGGTGTGATAACTGTTGTTGTACGAGAACTCGCACAACGGTAAGTGATTTTCCCAGTTTTTACCGAAGTCAACTACGCAGGCTCGTAGCATGTCTTCCAGTGTTTGTATGGTTCGTTCGCTCTGGCCGTCGGTTTGAGGATGGTAAGCCGTACTCATATCCAGACGAGTACCAAGAGATTTTTGCAGTGATTGCCAGAAGCGAGAAGTAAACCGAGCATCTCGGTCGGAGATGATTGAGATGGGCACGCCGTGTCTTGACACGATCTCTTTCAGGTAGATCCGTGTCAAACGTTCCATCTTATCAGTTTCTTTGATGGCTAGGAAATGAGCAGATTTAGTGAGTCGGTCGACGATCACCCAAATGGTATCGCAACCGCTAGAAGTTTTCGGGAGTTTAGTAATGAAGTCCATGGTAATCTGCTCCCATTTCCATTGTGGTATTTCGGGTTGTTGTAGCAAACCTGAAGGTTTCTGGTGTTCAGCTTTAACCTTGGAACAAGTAAGACACTTGCCAACATAGGTTGCAATGTCAGATTTCATGTTGGGCCACCAGTACAGTTCCTTGATGCCGTGGTACATTTTGTCGGCACCGGGGTGTATAGAGTATTTAGACTTGTGAGCTTCATCCATCACCAAGTCTCGCAGGTTCCCAAAACTTGGTAACCAGATTCGATTCGAGAAGTATTTGGCTCCGTTAGGTTTGGTTTCAAATTGTTTGTCCATGCCCCGCAAGGCCTCGTTTATCAAGTTTTCTGGTTTGAGTGCTTCGAGTTGAGCGGCGAGAGTTTGATTGATGAGATCGTTGTGAATGGTCATACCGAGAGCTCGAACTCGAAGTGGTTTCACTCGTTCTTTTCGGCTTAAGGCATCGGCAACAACATTCGCCTTGCCCGGATAATAGCGAATCTCGCAGTCGTAATCAGTAAGCAACTCGACCCATCGACGTTGCCTCATGTTGAGATCCTTTTGATCGAAGATATGTTGGAGACTTTTATGGTCAGTAAAGATTGTACACTTGGTACCGTATAAGTAGTGTCTCCAGATTTTCAGAGCGAAAACAACAGCCCCCAACTCTAGGTCATGAGTTGTGTAATTCTTTTCGTGGACCTTGAGTTGTCGTGAGGCGTAAGCGATGACCTTGTCTCGTTGCATCAGTACGCAACCAAGACCTTGGTGTGAAGCATCACAGTATACCACGAAGTCATCGTTGCCTTCGGGTAAAGATAAGATAGGTGCACTGCAGAGTTATGTTTTAGTAGCTGAAAAGCCGACTCCTGTTTGTCAGTCCAATCGAACTTCTTTTCTTTTTGAGTCAGTGCAGTGAGAGGTAGGGCTATTTTCGAAAAATTCTCAATGAATCGCCTGTAGTATCCGGCGAGTCCTAAGAATTGGCGTACCTCGGTCGGTGTTGTAGGTGCTTGCCAACATTTGATAGCCTCGATTTTCGAAGGATCGACATGAATTCCTTGATTATCAATGACGTGTCCAAGGAATTGAACGGTTTGCATCCAGAACTCACACTTAGAGAATTTGGCGTATAACTCTTCGTGTTTGAGCAGCTCTAGGATGGTTTTCAGGTGTTGAGCGTGTTCTTGTTCAGTGCGCGAGTAAATCAAGATGTCATCGATAAAGACGATAACAAACTTGTCAAGGTAAGGTTTGCACACCCGATTCATAAGGTCCATGAATACAGCCGGTGCGTTGGTTAAGCCGAATGGCATCACTTGGAATTCATAATGCCCGTAGCGAGTTCGGAAAGCTGTTTTTGGAATGTCATCGTCACGAACTCGGAGTTGATGATAACCTGACCGTAGATCGATTTTTGAATAAAAACTCGATCCCTGGAGTTGGTCAAACAGGTCATCAATGCGAGGAAGTGGGTAACGGTTCTTGACAGTTAATTTGTTGAGTTCACGGTAGTCGATGCACATGCGGAAAGAACCGTCTTTCTTTTTCACAAACAGGACCGGAGCTCCCCAAGGTGAGGAACTTGGTCGAATAAATCCCTTGTCCAGGAGTTCCTGTAGCTGAGTAGACAACTCCTGAAGTTCGGATGGGGCTAATCGGTAAGGTGCTCGTGCCACGGGTGCTGCACCGGGCACAAGGTCAATAGAAAATTCGACTTGTCTAGGTGGCGGAAGGCCAGGCAAGTCTTCAGGAAAGACCTCTGGGAAGTCTCGAACGATAGGCACATCCTCAAGTCGCTTTTCCACCGACTTTTTCTCCATAACGTGTGCGAGGATTGCCTGGTACCCTTTTCTCAAGTATTTTCGGGTTTTCATGCAAGAAATGATGTTTATTCTCGTCCCACCGGTCTCCCCTTGTATGCTCAAAGTTCCACCGGTGACGAGAGGAATGCGTACAATTTTCTCAAAACAAACGATTTCGGCTCGGTGCTTGGACAACCAATCCATACCGACGATGATGTCAAAACTGCCGATTTCGACAGGTATCAAGTCAATGGGAAAGAGCTCGTTAGCTAAGTTCAGAGTGCAATTAGGTATTACACTGTCGGCCTCAATAAGTTTTCCGTTTGCCAATTATATTGTGTACTTAGAATCTAAGGCAATAGGTGTAGTGTCAAGTAGTGGATAAAATTCGTCGGAAATAAAGCTCTTATCAGCACCAGTATCGAATAATACAGATGCAGTCAAGTTGTTGAGAAGAAACGTACCCGTGACCACATTCGGGTCTTGACGGGCTTCCCCAGATTTCAGTACAAAAGCTCTTCCTCGAGCATTGTTGTTGTTCCTGTTGTTGTTGTTGTTGTTCAGTTTTGGGCAGTCTTTCTTGAAATGCCCCGTTCCGTTGCACCCATAACAAGTCTTTGGTGCAGAGGTGTTGGTGTCAGTGGTGTTTGATCTACAATCCCTAGCCAAGTGTCCAAATCTCTTACACTTGCTACAGGGACATGAACCATGGTGGTGTCGTTGGCACTTCGAGCAATAGGGCTTGGTTCCCTTGTACGCTCCTTTGTCATCAGAAACAGAGGTGTAGGCTTTAATGGTTTCAGGTTTCTTGTTTTGGTGGTTGTTGTGGTTGTCGGACCATTTTCTTTTGTTGCTGTTGGAGGATGGAGTGGGTGGTTCTGGGTCCTCGTTCATGGCTAAAAGTTCATGGGCCAACCGAATGGCACCGTGAAGAGTGGTTTGTTTTGATGAGGCGACATTTCCCCGGACAGGTTCCGGGAGGCCGCGGATGTATTTCTTGATCTTTTCGGGTTCAGTACCCGCCATGGTTGGGCGAAGGACGGTGAGTTGTTGGAATCGGGTGGTGTATCCAACGATATCAGTTCCTTGCACTTTCAGGTTCCAGAACTCTTCATCCAGCTTGTAAAGTTGTTCGGCTGGGCAATACTCATCAGTGAGCATTTTCTTCAGATCCTCCCAAGGGAGTAGATAAGCTGTATCAATACCCACAGACTGGGTATAGGAATTCCACCACGAGAGGGCACCATCTTCGAGGGTGCAGGTGGAGAACTTGACTTTGTCGTCCTCCGCACATTTGCTGATGCGGAAAACGGATTCCATCTTTTCGAACCATCTGATAAGTCCGATGGCTCCCTCGGTCCCCTTGAAGCTCAAGGGTTTGCAGTTTTGAAAATCCTTGTATGAACAAGGTTTAGTAGCAGAGGTTTCAGCGGCATCGCTGTTTCTTGTGGAACCTGGTGGAGTATTCCGAGCTAAGGCTTCAGTAACAGCCTGAGTTATAAGAGAGGTAATCTGGGCATCGGTGTATGGTCGTGTCTTTGGCGGCATGATTCTTCAATAAAAGAAATGAAGATACATGAGATTTTTGTAAGAGAAATTGCATTTATTTCAGATGTACATGTATAAAGATGGTAATACATAACATCAACATGAAAAAGGATTATGGCAATTAATATGAGTTGAAACAGCAAGAAATACTTGATAGATGATACGAGTTCAAAGGTTACATCCTACAGATGTATTACAAAAGGTGTCGGGAATTATTACATCCGACTGAAACATAGAGTAGTGCTTAGATAGTTACTAGATTACAGGATAAAGACTACACTAGTTTTAACGTAGATTAATTTGTTCCATCATCGTGACAAGACGGTCCACAGTGTTTGCAAGCCTGCTAGCTTGTCGGGCGTTGTCTTCGGCTAGTGCTAGTCGTTGTGTTAGTCCGCGCGCATACTCTTCTGCCTCAAGTGAACGCTGCACACATTCATCCATCCTTTGTTGCAGAAGGGCATTTTCTACCCTTATTTCTATAATTTGGTTGCGAAGGACATCCATGTTGTTGTTTGTGGTTTCTAGGTCGTCGGAGACTTCTTCTATGCGTTCGAGGGATGTAAGTCTCCAGTTTTCGTTTGTTTCCTGCAACACGACATCCATGGTGCGAAGTCGTTGCTCGTGTTGGTTCACCCTAGCGGCTAAGGCCGGCAAGGTAGAGTGAGTGGAGTACGGGCCAGCTCGAGGCAACCTAGCGTTCCTCCTTGCTACCCTTGGGTTCTGCGACCCGGATTGAGAACGAGGTGAATTGGATGGGATGTTTGCCATTTCTGAGACAAAGCGTTAGTAAGATGGGGCTAATATATATACATATATCATATCCAGCCTAGTGTCTAGCACGTATCAAGTAATGGTCCGGTTCTCTCGTAGTCAGAGTCAACTATCGTATCCCTGTTCAACATAATTATTTCAGATCTTACATCGTCTTTCCTTAATTATACATAGTTGATCAGGCTATGTTAAATTAAGGTTGTATGCTGTAATTCCTGAACTAGTCATGTCTAATAAGAGAATACTGCCTAACGGTCATAGTCTAGGCCCACTAAATGCAACCTAGTTCACTATAACCTTAGGCTCTGATACCAATCTGTAACACCCCCAAGTTTAAGGTTTGCGGAAGCATACATTGGGTGTTACTAATCAATATACAAAGCTCAAGATTAACAGTAAACGACCTCTAAATGAGACGTTTGTAAAATAGTTACATTTCATAATTAATAATCGTTTGAAAACCGTAGGTTTTCGTATACAAAAAGTAGTTTCCTAGAGTCCACGCGTATAGCGGGAGATTCTATTACATGACCGTAGTTACAAAAGATAATGCCAAAGAATCTCCGTTAAATGCAGTTTGGAAATCATGCGACTCTAGCTAGTAATCCTGGAGTGATCCTACTCCGTAAGTGTACCTGAGATACAAAGCTAAAAAGTGTCAACCAAAAAGGTTGGTGAATCTCACAGGTTTAGTAATAAGTAGGTGTCATGAACCACAAGTATGTACCCGTATTGCTATCAAGCAAAGTAAGTTGATCAGTATATCAGTACAGTGCCATGAGCTCATAAGTTGAAGCTTAACCGCGTAGTGTGAAATAAATCACGTACCCCCGTGAGTGCTATCCGCACACTCATATGTAACAAATACTAATATGTCTGTTTCTACGTGTAAATCAGTACGTGGTGGCGCTACCACCCCAGACAGGGATTGTCAGTCCCAAATGGATCCATTTACTAGTACTCGCGCTTAAGACCATAACTAACAACTTACGATAAGGAGGCTTTCAGTGGATAAAAGTAACTCATGCGTTTGTTTGTAATCAGTAATGTTTTCGGTTCAGTACATTGTGTTCATACGTAAAACAGTTGCTAAGTATCTCACCCCAAAGTATAAAACAGTAAAAGTGGGGCTGTAAGACTCACCTGAGTCGAGCATTGGTAAATAGCAAGTAGTAGTAAAGCAAGTAGGTTCTCCGAACCCGTAACCTTCTAGTGCCTAAACACGTAAGGTTAAGTAAGTAGATGTCTCGCAAGACCATCTAGGCTAGTTGTTCATACCCCGTTGTGTTAAATGTTGGTTCGTTCACGTTCGTGTCAAAGTATATACGGCCCGTTGGTGGTTTGTTATAATTAAAGTTTTATCGTTAATAACGCAATTTAGAGTGATTGTAATAGAAAAGTATGTTCTATGATGTTTGTTAAGTCGTATAGTATAAGTATTGGAAGTTGTGTAAGATCGACACTTAGTAAAATCCGAGTTTTCAAGGTTCTGTCATGTGCGACGTAGGGTGCGACGTAGGGTGCTACGTCGGGTGCGACGTCGGGTGCGACGTAGGCATGTACGTCGCATGATGCGACCTTCGCAAATCAATGCGACGTAGGGGCTGGCGTCGCTAATGCGACGTGGAGGTTTGCGACGTTAAAGTTTACGTCGCCATGTGCGACGTCCGCAATTTAATGCGACGTAAGGGGCTGCGTCGCTAGTGCGACGTGGAGGTTTTTGTGCGACGTAGGCCACGACGTCGCAGAGGCCCCTGGCCAAATGCGACGTAGCGGTCTGATGGCCGGAATTTTTGTCGAAAACGAGTTTCCCGGTTTCCGTTGGGTCCAAATCTTTTACCCAACCCTTATATGAACATATTAAGCCTATCAAAACCATAAACTAGTAAAAATGATCAAAAACGAGAGATGTCGGGATTTGTCGTAAACTTACAAAGTGTCGGATTGAAAATCCGAAAAGATGAAGTTGTAGATCGTGAAGAGATGAACGTTTTTCTCCAAAGATGTGGTATGATCCAAGCTCGTTTAGTACGTTTATTTGTCGATTTAGTGGGGTTTTTGAAGTTGGTGGAAATGAAAGAAAAAGGAAAGAGAGAGGAAAGAGAGAGAAGTGATAGGTGGAAAATGGAGGAAAAGAAAGAAGGTGTGAGGTTTTAACCTCCCATTTTCAGCTCGTGCCCTCACGCTCCGTGCGGTGTTCGTTTGCTCCGTCGTTTAGGCGTTAAATATTTATTTTACGCGTTTAATTATATTTATAAAACCACAATTCTTGTTAAATAATTTATTTAAATTATTTCCTTAAATCTTTAACAGTTTAAATTACATTTAATTACTTTCGTCTTTAAATCGCGTAAGTTTTAAATCAGGTAGTACAAGACAGTTATTAACTATTCTAAAATAGTATTTCAGTTATAATTGCGTTATTTTAGTTTACAAACATTTGTTCACCAACGTCCGTGTTAATCGAATAGAATTTCATTCTATTTAAGTCGCATACGATTTAAGTCAAATCGCAAAGTTGCATATATTTACCAACATATAATCCGTTACATAAATTAGCCTAACACAGAACTAATTACATGTATTAATAAAGAATTAGGCGCTAATACTAGCCCTAAATTGGCGGTTGTTACAGTATGGTGCACTCTCAAATTGTGACAATCCTCCAATTAGGGTATTTATTTAACCTAATTTCATGTATTACCTAGAGTAATTCCCTGACTAAGTGAATTCAAACTATTTTGTGTATAAGTTCTGTGTAACTTACTACGGGTTATGTGATGTATTTGATAGTAATTATGTGTATATATATATAATTACGCACGAATAAATGTATTATACTCTACTAAACTAAACGTATTAACATTGGTGATACAAAATAGTTAATAATTCGAAAATTATTAATTACAACTATTATATAATTATATTATTGAAATAATATAATACATTATACGTTTTATATTAAATGTATTAAAACGCGAATAATAAAGTTCCAAAATGAACTTCGAAAATACTTTTGAATAATTTTTAGTTCGAAATTATTAGATAAAAGTATTACAACGAAAAGAAAACGAAAGATTTAGACGATTTTGCTACGCGTATTACGAACAGAAACAATTATAAAACGCGCCTAGAGGTTCCAAATAATAAAAGTATTATTTCGTAAGTTACTGTTTTAATGTGTAGAACATTACCTCAAAATATGATTTCCAAATTTTACTGAAATCTGGCACGCATTTTTAACTATACAGTACTTTTACTGTGATTAATTTTAATTATACTTGTAACAAAGTATTTCACATTTCGATTTCAAATTCCTAAATCTGAGATATCGAGAAACATAACGCGGAATTTTATTATAACTAAGGTACCACAAATTATACCCGTACACGAAATTAACGGGCTAAAAACTACCAATATTACACCAAACAAAATATCTGGGGAACAAATTGCCATTCGCTCCATACGTCTGTTTGAAAAACTCGACAAACTTCCTTCCCTTATACATTTCCTATGATCTCCAATAATTCACACACATTACATTTCACCAAATTTACTCCCTTCTTCTCTGTGGTTTTGGCGTTGGAAAAGAGCAGAGGAAACAACAAGCAGGAAGAAGCAACACCATTTCATTATCTTCATTCTCTTAACATCATCACCATTAAACCTTCAAAACTCACAAACAAAATGGTTTCTTGATCATCATCATCGTTCGTAATCATCTACAACATCTCAGAATCATCATCATCTTCTTCCTAAGATCATTGTGAGGAAATTTCTTCATTTTCTTCATTTTTATAATTTTCTTAAATTATGATATATGTTGATGATTGTTGTTATAAAATTGTTAAAACATGTTATAATGTAATTATGTACCATATTATGTTGATTGATCATGATAAAAATGAAGCTAAAATCAAAACCCGTACGAAATTGTTGTAACAGAGTCGAACTAGCTGCTGTAAATACTCGGAATACGGCGTATTCCATAGAATACGGCGTATTCCCCAGTTTTAAAACTCGTACACATTGAAACAACTCAGATGAATCCGGCGTATTCACGGGAATACGGCGGATTCCCAATTTCTAAACTTTGAATACGGCGTATTCACCAGAATACGGCGTATTCCCACCTTCGATCGCAAACAAACTTTCGGCAGAAACGGTGAACGAGTAAAAGACACGCTTGATCCGGCGGATCATCGGTGATCCGGTGGATCCTCCTAAACTTGAATGAATACGGCGTATTCACCAGAATACGGCGTATTCCCCTATTTTCGAATGAATACGGCGTATTCACCAGAATACGGCGTATTCCCCTTGTTTGACCTGAATCCGGCGTATTCATAAGAATACGGCGTATTCCTCACTTATTCAGTTTTTGACTTGTTACTTTTACATTTTAAATTAATGTACAAACTAATAAACGGTATACTACTTATGTATCGATTATACGTTTAATGGTACAAAATGTTACGACAAAGGATTTAGAACTAGACGGACATATTATTGTGACATTATATTTCGGACATTTAGAACGCGACAAGATTTAATACGATAACAAATATTATATATATACTAACGGACAATGTATATATACAACTAGACGTATAAAAATGGAACGATTTAACTTATCTAGTACAAACAATATACGACAAACATAAACGATGTAATAAAGTTATTTTGATAACTATTATATTGATGTTTTGAAAACATAAACGACGACAAAGATGGCTACATTTATATACATACACGCGACATTTATGATATATGTATATATGGATATTAACAATGACAACAACTAATATATATATTAGAATATATATATTCAACTAATATGTATATAAATACACATACTTGAACTCAACGACTAATTGAAACGCAAACCACACCAACAACTGAAATATTATAAACTTTACAACTTAACAAATAATCCATATACTTATACAAGTATTATTATGTACGTCTAGGTATTTGAGGACGCACTTGGATTGTTTGCTAGCTATTTTTGCTGAAGACTTGCAAAACAGTGAGTTCACAGCCCCTAACTTTTACTTGTTTTAAATGTTTTTAAAACCAGGGGTGGAAAACATAGAACAATGTGATAACATGCTATATGCTTTATTGTATTGTGTTGCATGCTATTATGTGAACTGATTAACATGATCATATTCATGCTATTAAACTTGGATTGTTAATATGAAAGGTGTTCATATTATATTGTTGAACTTGAACTATTTCTATAAAATGTTTTCATATTGGATTAACTGGAATTAATTATATGAAACGTTTACACAACATTTTGGGAATAAGACAACAGATCTTGGTACGATCCTAGGTTTACGCGAGGTAGTTGTAGTGCACATAAGTCCCAGTGCTTGCAACCTATAACCATTAGCTAGGTGACTCTAGCCACTGAGTATACAGATAGTACTATCGATTTGACAACCCTCCCAGGATATTACTCGTTGGTCATTCCAACCACATCGACGATAGTCGTAACGAGGAGTGTATACTTAAGATGTTACTGAGGCAACAACAAAACAACTAGTCGTGGTTTGGTTATAGTACTAGTGTCGTTACTTTAACTCTAAAGGTTTAGCTCACCTTGGAGGGATTATAGTCTATATTTCCCACACATACAACTAAACAACTAAACAACAACTTGATTTGGGAAGGGTATTCCCTGTGATGACTAATAGGACAGGTGTTCTTTGAGAGACTATTACTAGGAAACGTTTACCTTAAATGGTTAAACTTGGTTTCCCACAAAAACAACTATTCATAGGAAATGTTTACTTAAATGTTAAACCTGTGTTTCCTGCAATAACTATTATTAGAATGTTTACCTTATTGTTAAACTTGTATTCCTGTTAACTATCTGTTGAAAAATGTTTGCTTGACTGCTAAACCTGATTTTCCTTAACTATTGAAATGGATATGTTTACTTAATTGATAAACCTGTATATCCTGCAACTAATTGTTAGGAAATGTTTATGATTAAACTTGTGTTTCCTACACTGCAATTATAAATGTAAGAATGACATTCTTACATATTTAGGAAATGTTTTCTTTTATTAGAATACTTGTGTTTCCTACTTACATATAAATATTATGTTTGTGTACATGAATGATTTATACAAAAACTTGATTTACTATAATCACACTAAACCTGTGAATTCACTCAACATTCAATGTTGACAGTTTACTATGTTTTTCAGGGAATTAGGACTCAGGTACTCCTGCATGCATAAAGGACGTAGGCAACCTGACTATTTATGATGCCACTTTTGGGACACATGGATTTCCTTTGTATTATCAATCTCATTGGTTATACTTATGAAATCCCTCTTTGATAAATATGTATTTTCAAATACTTAGGTTGTCTTTGACAACCCTACTTATGTACGACTTTACAGGTCGTATCTTTTGTAATAACTTTAAACTTATGGCATCTTAAATATATATGTATGTTCTGTATGATCATATACTCTGATACAATGAATGCACTATCGAATCTGTCCGCCCTCAATGCTTAAATATTATTAAAATGCTTCCGCTAATCAAATAAAAGCTTCCGCTAAACTGTTATTAAACACGATTACCGTTTTGGGGGTGTGACAGAGATTGGTATCAGAGCTATTGGTTATAGAGAACTAGAAGTCTTTAAGTGACTGAAAACCTTAGAGACCTAGACTATAGCCTTGGCTAACACATTTCAGCATTCATACTGTTGCATACGTCTGACACGTCACACACGTTTCTTTGACTAGGCATGTCGAGACACGCACCTATTCACATCACTGATTCTGATACTGAGGAGGATCCCATGGAGGGACCATACGACGGGATTCCTATAGCAGTGTCTGAGGAGGTTTACCCACCTACATTCCCTAGAGATACTTCAGATGGTTCGATAGCCACTCCACCATTACCATCCACTGATCCTGCTACCCATATGTTAGGATCTATGTCTATGTCTAGACGCCATCTTATTGGAGAGCCTGATTTTAGGCCTATACCTAGGAGGACACCGCTGTCGTGTGTCAGGGATTTTCCCATAGGACCCTCATCATCTCGCGGCAAAGAGCCGATGGTTGAGGAGCGAGAGATCCGCTGTGATCAGCAGACACCGAGAGCTAGAGTTCCGCATCTGGACTGGATGCCACGTATTTTACGCCACTGGAGGATCATTGAGAGGATTCCTTCCACCTATGAGACTGGGGAGTCATCTCACACACCTACATCTTTACATTTGACCGAGGAGCCTCTGGAGCTTACGGTCCCTACTGTGGTCGCCGTTATTCGTACCTTACTGGGATTTCATTTTGGTACGCAGTCTGCCATCCGAGTTATGCGCTGTGACACCTCTCGTCTTGATGATGATGTGCTGGCGATATATGGACGCCTTGCGACTTCTGAGTTGCACATCGAGGTAGACAGGGAGTCTGCCGATGCTACTAGAGCACGTCTGATTCGACTAGAGCGTCGTTTGGAGACTATAGGTGCTGCAGTTGGTTTATGTGTGTTGATGGTTGCTGTTAGGATGTTTGTGGGATGGAGTCTACCGTATTTCTTTTAGACCGTATGTATGATGTATTAGGACCATAGTTATGATGTATTTGGGTTGACTTTTGACTAGATGGATGTATAGGTTAAATCCGTCACATTTTGTAGATCATGTTTGATCCGATGGGTATCTTTTGTAGTAAATCCCATCTTTGTACAAAACTTATGTAACAACGCTTAACCCATGTTATTATATACATCAACTATGCAACGACTTTTAATTATGATATGTAAACCAAACATAAGCTAGTTTTACATTATTACATACATTGTGAATGATATCAATTGGTGATTGATTTCATGCTATATTTACATTTATCACTTACTTTATGAGTGATGACTCGATTAGATATCTTACGAGTGTTTCTTGTGTGTGATTAGGACTGAATTATGCCGCCTAAACGTAGAATTACCAGGAACAGCCAACGAAACCCCACACCACCTCCTGTTGTTGAGGAAACTACTGAACAAATGGTTAACCGAAGGATTTCTGAAGCCCTTGCTCAGTATGACACTGACCGAAACCGTAGCGGTAGTAGAGAAACCGAACCAAACGCTTCAGGTAGTAATTCTGAGAGCACTCATAAGGGATGTTCATATAAAACATTCCTAGCCTGTAAACCGAGCCATTTCCGTGGTACTGAAGGTGCCATTGGAATAATCCATTGGATAGAGAAAATGGAGTATGTGCTAGAGATTAGCAAGTGTGCTCGTGAAGATATGGTCATGTATGCTACATGCACGTTTAGTGATAAGGCTTTGACTTGGTGGAACACCCAAAAGCAAGCAATGGGTCGTCCAGCCGCTCATTCAATGTCTTGGGAAACTCTGAAAACTATGGTCATGGAAGAGTTTTGTCCCCGCAGTGAACTGCAGAAGATTGAGTCTGAGCTCTGGAACATTGCTATGGTTCGTGCTGATATCACAGGATATACCACCAGATTTCAAGAACTGGCACGTCTTGTACCTCACATGGTTACTCCTGAGTACAAGCGCACTGAAAGGTATATTTGGGGTTTAGTGCCGCAAATTCGAAGTTTGGTAACATCAGCGAATCCTGCTACTTTTAAGATTGCTGTGGAACTAGCACAGCATTTGACTGATGAAGCAGCAAGGATGGGGAATCTTACTAAGAAAGCTGATACTGGAAAGGTTGAATCCAGCAATGCTGATGCTGGGAAAGGAAAACGCAAGTGGAATGACCGTCAGGGTCACAAGAATAAGAAGCAAGCTAGTACCACGAAAGCCTACGTTGCCACTACTGCTGAACAAAAGACTTACATGGGGAGTAAGCCCAAGTGTGGCAAGTGTGAACGTCACCATGATGGTGACTGTATTTTCTGTGGAAATTGCAAACGCTGGGGGCATTTGGCCCAATACTGTAGAGCGAACCCTATCACTCAAGCAAATAGGGATCGACCAGCAAATGGATGTTTCGAATGTGGCGAGCAAGGTCATTTCCGAAACAAGTGCCCTAAACTGAACCGTGGTAATCAAAACAATCCGAACCGCCCTGCGAACCCGAACAACAACAATAATAGTGGAAACGTCAACAACCAGCCAGCTAGGGGTCGTGCATTTGTCGTTGGAGCGCAAGAGGCACGCCAGGACCCTAACACTGTCACTGGTACGTTTCTAGTTAACGATCATTATGCATCCGTATTATTTGATTCTGGCGCCGATTTAAGTTTTGTGTCTAAGGACTTTAGACCATTATTAGACGTTAGATCTCGTAAGCTAGACAACAAGTACACCTTAGAACTAGCCGATGGTAGGTTGATTGAATCAGGAGAAATAGTACCAGGATGTACTCTAGCATTGGAGAGTCATCTTTTCAAAATAGACTTACTACCGGTTGAGTTGGGAAGTTTTGACATCGTAGTCGGTATGGACTGGTTGTCGAAAAACCATGTAGAGATTGTTTGCTTTGATAAAATGATACGTATACCATTGTCAACTGGAGAAACTTTGGTGATACAAGGAGACAAGAGGGCGAGTACCGTCAAAACTATTAATTGTTTAAAAGCTAGTAAATATCTCCGAAAGGGATATCCAGCATTTTTGGCGCATGTTGTGGAAAAGAAATCTGTAGAGAGAAGCTTAGAAGATATACCCATAGTACGAGACTATCCGGGAGTGTTTCCTGATGATCTTCCAGGATTACCACCTCCGCGACAAGTCGAGTTTCGCATCGATCTGGTGCCTGGAGCCGCACCAATCGCCCGCTCACCTTATCGTCTAGCTCCATCAGAAATGCAAGAACTGTCTACACAGTTGCAAGAGCTTTTAGACTTAGGATTCATCCGACCGAGCTTTTCACCTTGGGGAGCTCCGGTTTTGTTTGTAAAGAAAAAGGATGGATCTATGAGGATGTGTATTAACTACAGAGAGTTGAATAAAGTGACTATTAAGAACCGATATCCGTTACCACGCATAGACGATCTATTTGATCAGCTACAAGGATCAAGTTACTACTCAAAAATCGATCTGCGTTCTGGTTATCATCAACTAAAGGTTCGAGAAGAGGATGTGCCAAAAACAGCGTTTAGGACTCGTTATGGACATTATGAGTTCCTAGTCATGCCGTTTGGATTGACTAACGCGCCGGCAGTATTCATGGATCTCATGAACCGAGTGTGCAAACCTTACTTAGATAAGTTTGTCATTGTGTTCATTGACGACATTTTGATTTACTCAAAGACGAAAGAGGATCACGAACAGCATTTGAAACTTATCCTCCAACTACTTGAGAACGAGAAGCTGTATGCTAAGTTCTCCAAATGCGAATTTTGGATTAGAGAGGTTCATTTCCTAGGTCACGTGATCAATGATAAGGGAATTCATGTGGACCCATCCAAAATAGAGGCGATTAAGAACTGGAAAGCACCTGAAACTCCCACAGAAATTCGACAATTTCTTGGTTTGGCTGGCTATTATCGACGATTTATAGAGAACTTTTCAAAGATAGCCCAGTCACTCACCACCTTAACTCAGAAGGATAAGAAATTCGAATGGGGAGAGAAACAAGAGAACGCCTTCCAACTGTTGAAACAAAAGTTGAGCACCGCACCGATTCTATCCTTACCTGAGGGAACAGAGAACTTCATTGTTTATTGTGACGCCTCACATCAAGGATTAGGTTGTGTTCTCATGCAAAACGACAAAGTTATTGCTTATGCATCTCGTCAATTGAAGATTCACGAGAAGAACTATACGACTCATGACTTAGAGTTGGGAGCAGTTGTTTTTGCATTGAAAATTTGGAGACACTACTTATATGGCACAAAGTGTACGATCTTCACTGACCACAAAAGTCTACAACACATATTCGACCAGAAAGAGCTCAACATGAGACAGAGACGTTGGGTCGAATTACTGAATGATTACGACTGTGAGATTAAGTACCATCCGGGCAAGGCTAATGTAGTAGCAGATGCCTTAAGTCGTAAAGAGAACGTTAAGCCTCGCAGAGTTCGAGCCTTAGTGTTAACAATTCACTCGAATCTCATTACTCAAATTCGCGAAGAGCAACAATTAGCTTTCACCGCTGAACGCATGAAAGACGAATCCCTGAGAGGAATGGAGAAACAGCTTGAAACAAAAGAGAATGGAGTTTTATACTTCATGAATAGAATTTGGGTACCGTGCGACGATGAACTCCGTAAGCTGATTCTGGACGAAGCTCACAAGTCCAACTACTCGATTCATCCTGGTGCAGATAAGATGTACCAAGACGTGAAAGGTTTCTATTGGTGGCCTAATATGAAGAGAGACATCGCTACTTATGTCAGCAAATGTCTAACTTGTTCAAAGGTCAAGGTTGAATATCAAAAACCTTCAGGACTTTTGCAACAACCAGTGATGCCACAATGGAAATGGGAGCACATAACAATGGATTTCATCACAAAGCTACCAAAGACATCAACTGGAGTTGATTCAATTTGGGTGATTGTCGATAGACTGACGAAATCAGCCCACTTCATTGCTTTCAAAGAGACTGACAAACTTGAGAAACTGGCAAAGATCTATATCAAAGAAGTCGTTTCTCGGCACGGTGTGCCATTGTCTATTATATCTGATAGAGATAGCAGATTCACATCTCGTTTCTGGCAAACACTACAACAGGCTCTAGGTACTCGACTCGACATGAGTACGGCCTATCATCCGCAAACCGATGGCCAGAGTGAACGAACTATTCAAACGCTCGAAGATTTATTGCGAGCATGTGTGATTGACTTTGGAGGAAATTGGGATACTCATCTCCCATTAGCTGAGTTCTCCTACAATAATAGTTATCACACCAGTATACATATGGCACCGTTTGAAGCGTTATATGGACGCAAGTGCAGATCTCCACTCTGTTGGGCAGAGTTGGATGACAGACAACTATCCGGACCCGAACTTGTCCAAGAAACTACAGACAAAATATCTCAAGTGCTTAACCGATTGAAAGCTGCAAGAGATAGACAAAAGAGTTACGCCGATAACCGCCGTAAACCTCTTGAGTTTCAAGTAGGAGATAAGATTCTACTCAAAGTATCGCCTTGGAAAGGGATAGCACGATTTGGCAAACGAGGAAAACTGAACCCACGATATGTTGGACCTTTTGAGATCCTTGCTAGGATTGGTCCTGTTGCTTATAAACTCAAACTACCACAAGAGCTTAGTAGTATTCATGACACTTTTCATGTGTGTAATTTGAAGAAGTGTCTGTCCGACGAAACATTAATCCTACCTCCTGACGAAGTTTTCATTAACTCAAAGCTTAACTTTGTGGAGGAACCAATCGAAATAGCTGATACGAAAACACAAAGACTGAGAAACAAACGAATCAAACTTGTCAAAGTTCGATGGAATTCGAAGCATGGCCCAGAGTTTACTTGGGAACGTGAGGATGAGATAAGAAAGAAGTACCCTCACCTATTTGAACAAACGACCGACACGAATAATACAAATTAAATCTCGGGACGAGATTTCGCTAACGGGGGGAGAATGTGACAATCCTCCAATTAGGGTATTTATTTAACCTAATTTCATGTATTACCTAGAGTAATTCCCTGACTAAGTGAATTCAAACTATTTTGTGTATAAGTTCTGTGTAACTTACTACGGGTTATGTGATGTATTTGATAGTAATTATGTGTATATATATATAATTACGTACGAATAAACGTATTATACTCTACTAAACTAAATGTATTAACATTGGTGATACAAAATAGTTAATAATTCGAAAATTATTAATTACAACTATTATATAATTATATTATTGAAATAATATAATACATTATACGTTTTATATTAAATGTATTAAAACGCGAATAATAAAGTTCCAAAATGAACTTCGAAAATACTTTTGAATAATTTTTAGTTCGAAATTATTAGATAAAAGTATTACAACGAAAAGAAAACGAAAGATTTAGACGATTTTGCTACGCGTATTACGAACAGAAACAATTATAAAACGCGCCTAGAGGTTCCAAATAATAAAAGTATTATTTCGTAAGTTACTGTTTTAATGTGTAGAACATTACCTCAAAATATGATTTCCAAATTTTACTGAAATCTGGCACGCATTTTTAACTATACAGTACTTTTACTGTGATTAATTTTAATTATACTTGTAACAAAGTATTTCACATTTCGATTTCAAATTCCTAAATCTGAGATATCGAGAAACATAACGCGGAATTTTATTATAACTAAGGTACCACAAATTATACCCGTACACGAAATTAACGGGCTAAAAACTACCAATATTACACCAAACAAAATATCTGGGGAACAAATTGCCATTCGCTCCATACGTCTGTTTGAAAAACTCGACCAACTTCCTTCCCTTATACATTTCCTATGATCTCCAATAATTCACACACATTACATTTCACCAAATTTACTCCCTTCTTCTCTGTGGTTTTGGCGTTGGAAAAGAGCAGAGGAAACAACAAGCAGGAAGAAGCAACACCATTTCATTATCTTCATTCTCTTAACATCATCACCATTAAACCTTCAAAACTCACAAACAAAATGGTTTCTTGATCATCATCATCGTTCGTAATCATCTACAACATCTCAGAATCATCATCATCTTCTTCCTAAGATCATTGTGAGGAAATTTCTTCATTTTCTTCATTTTTATAATTTTCTTAAATTATGATATATGTTGATGATTGTTGTTATAAAATTGTTAAAACATGTTATAATGTAATTATGTACCATATTATGTTGATTGATCATGATAAAAATGAAGCTAAAATCAAAACCCGTACGAAATTGTTGTAACAGAGTCGAACTAGCTGCTGTAAATACTCGGAATACGGCGTATTCCTTAGAATACGGCGTATTCCCCAGTTTTAAAACTCGTACACATTGAAACAACTCAGATGAATCCGGCGTATTCACGGGAATACGGCGGATTCCCAATTTCTAAACTTTGAATACGGCGTATTCACCAGAATACGGCGTATTCCCACCTTCGATCGCAAACAAACTTTCGGCAGAAACGGTGAACGAGTAAAAGACACGCTTGATCCGGCGGATCATCGGTGATCCGGTGGATCCTCCTAAACTTGAATGAATACGGCGTATTCACCAGAATACGGCGTATTCCCCTATTTTCGAATGAATACGGCGTATTCACCAGAATACGGCGTATTCCCCTTGTTTGACCTGAATCCGGCGTATTCATAAGAATACGGCGTATTCCTCACTTATTCAGTTTTTGACTTGTTACTTTTACATTTTAAATTAATGTACAAACTAATAAACGGTATACTACTTATGTATCGATTATACGTTTAATGGTACAAAATGTTACGACAAAGGATTTAGAACTAGACGGACATATTATTGTGACATTATATTTCGGACATTTAGAACGCGACAAGATTTAATACGATAACAAATATTATATATATACTAACGGACAATGTATATATACAACTAGACGTATAAAAATGGAACGATTTAACTTATCTAGTACAAACAATATACGACAAACATAAACGATGTAATAAAGTTATTTTGATAACTATTATATTGATGTTTTGAAAACATAAACGACGACAAAGATGGCTACATTTATATACATACACGCGACATTTATGATATATGTATATATGGATATTAACAATGACAACAACTAATATATATATATTAGAATATATATATTCAACTAATATGTATATAAATACACATACTTGAACTCAACGACTAATTGAAACGCAAACCTCACCAACAACTGAAATATTATAAACTTTACAACTTAACAAATAATCCATATACTTATACAAGTATTATTATGTACGTCTAGGTATTTGAGGACGCTCTTGGATTGTTTGCTAGCTATTTTTGCTGAAGACTTGCAAAACAGTGAGTTCACAGCCCCTAACTTTTACTTGTTTTAAATGTTTTTAAAACCAGGGGTGGAAAACATAGAACAATGTGATAACATGCTATATGCTTTATTGTATTGTGTTGCATGCTATTATGTGAACTGATTAACATGATCATATTCATGCTATTAAACTTGGATTGTTAATATGAAAGGTGTTCATATTATATTGTTGAACTTGAACTATTTCTATAAAATGTTTTCATATTGAATTAACTGGAATTAATTATATGAAACGTTTACACAACATTTTGGGAATAAGACAACAGATCTTGGTACGATCCTAGGTTTACGCGAGGTAGTTGTAGTGCACATAAGTCCCAGTGCTTGCAACCTATAACCATTAGCTAGGTGACTCTAGCCACTGAGTATACAGATAGTACTATCGATTTGACAACCCTCCCAGGATATTACTCGTTGGTCATTCCAACCACATCGACGATAGTCGTAACGAGGAGTGTATACTTAAGATGTTACTGAGGCAACAACAAAACAACTAGTCGTGGTTTGGTTATAGTACTAGTGTCGTTACTTTAACTCTAAAGGTTTAGCTCACCTTGGAGGGATTATAGTCTATATTTCCCACACATACAACTAAACAACTAAACAACAACTTGATTTGGGAAGGGTATTCCCTGTGATGACTAATAGGACAGGTGTTCTTTGAGAGACTATTACTAGGAAACGTTTACCTTAAATGGTTAAACTTGGTTTCCCACAAAAACAACTATTCATAGGAAATGTTTACTTAAATGTTAAACCTGTGTTTCCTGCAATAACTATTATTGGAATGTTTACCTTATTGTTAAACTTGTATTCCTGTTAACTATCTGTTGGAAAATGTTTGCTTGACTGCTAAACCTGATTTTCCTTAACTATTGAAATGGATATGTTTACTTAATTGATAAACCTGTATATCCTGCAACTAATTGTTAGGAAATGTTTATGATTAAACTTGTGTTTCCTACACTGCAATTATAAATGTAAGAATGACATTCTTACATATTTAGGAAATGTTTTCTTTTATTAGAATACTTGTGTTTCCTACTTACATATAAATATTATGTTTGTGTACATGAATGATTTATACAAAAACTTGATTTACTATAATCACACTAAACCTGTGAATTCACTCAACATTCAATGTTGACAGTTTACTATGTTTTTCAGGGAATTAGGACTCAGGTACTCCTGCATGCATAAAGGACGTAGGCAACCTGACTATTTATGTTGCCACTTTTGGGACACATGGATTTCCTTTGTATTATCAATCTCATTGGTTATACTTATGAAATCCCTCTTTGATAAATATGTATTTTCAAATACTTAAGTTGTCTTTGACAACCCAACTTATGTACGACTTTACAGGTCGTATCTTTTGTAATAACTTTCAACTTATGACATCTTAAATATATATGTATGTTCTGTATGATCATATACTCTGATACAATGAATGCACTATCGAATCTGTCCGCCCTCAATGCTTAAATATTATTAAAATGTTTCCGCTAATCAAATAAAAGCTTCCGCTAAACTGTTATTAAACACGATTACCGTTTTGGGGGTGTGACACAAATTAACCCAAAGACCCCTATTTATAGTTGAGTCTTGGTGCATGTTAGCAATTTGAAGCACACATTAGCAAAAGGTGGAAAAGGTGGTGCACCGTGTACGAAAAAGCCGTAAAGGTGGTGCACCGGGTACGAAAAAGCATGTAAAGGTGGTGCACCGGGTACATGCAAGGACCAAAAAGCGGAAACGGGACAGGGGGGTGGTGGCCGGCGGCGCCCACCTGGTTGCCGGCGGCGGTGGGTGGTAGGCCGGCGGCGGCTAGCACACCCCCGCCCCGGTTCGCCGTCTTTTGCTTCGTTTCTTAAATTGTGCATGTATTCTTCGTTATGCGTCCGTTTGCATCGATTCTTTTTACGTTGGATTCGTAATTCAAAAACGAAGAATTTGATGAAAAGATATCCCAAAAATATGTCTCTGAACTTTAGATGTGTCGTACGAATCGTTTGGATCTTTCAGCGTACGTAGAATCTTCATTCTTCGTCCGTTTTTGTTGATTGTTCTTCTGTTGGATTCGTAATTTGAAAATGAACATCTTGGATGAGATGAATGTTGGTGAAGGGAAATTTTGACTTGAAATCTCATTTTGATATCTTGAATCTCCAAATGTGCGTGGAATCTTCGTTTTTCGGTTGTTTTGCTTGATTTTGCTCGTGCAACCTTATTTTGATATTCTTAGCATGTTATCACTGATTTGTGCATTGTTTGAGTCCAAATGCCAAGTATTGCTCCAGAATGTAAGAGATATCGGTGGTAAAAACGTGACTTTTTATGCGATATCATCTACCTACACCCTTCTAGATGGTGCCCTCACGTGGTGGAATTTCTACACCCAAACTGTAGGGATTGACACCGCTCACAAACTTCCGTGGGAAGAACTGAAACAAATAATGAGGGACGAGTATTGAGCCAGTGAGGAACTACAACAACTCGAGGACGAACTCTGGCACCTCACGGTAAAGGATAACGACATAATGACATACACTAATCGCTTCCACTAACCGGCACTTCTTTGCCCAACTATGGTGAGCCCTGAATACAAACGAATCGAAAGGTACATCGGAGGACTCCCGATGCAAATTGAGGGAATGGTCACAGCCTCCAAACCCACCACTATTCACGATGTTGTTCGCATGACCCACAAACTAATGGCACAGGTGGTTCGACGCGGAACACTGATGCGCACCGAGACGTCAGGTTTTCAGGAATCGCTTCCATGTCGTTGCGGACCTCACGCTCAACGCGGCATCGTGTGGTAGTTTTAAATTTGTAATAGTCGGGGGGAGCCAAAACCTTCCGAACTACTTACTATTATTGGGTACGAGTACCTGATACTAGTATGTGGTAAGGATGATCCAGGGTCGTTCCTCACGACGGTAGAATTGAAGCAGAGCTCGTTCAAATAACTTAGTAATTAAGCCGGGTTTTGGATAGTTGGATAGGTTTGTGTTTGGTTTTCTAATTTATTAAACTAATAAAACATAAAATAAAAGGGAAGCTAGCATATATGTAACACTTAAGGATGACGGAGACGTGGTTCACCATGATTTAGGATAGTGCATTATAGTGATGGGACATATTTAGGTAACAGACAAGTAAACTATAGGTGTAAACACTAGGACCCTACTTGTTTCGGTCAGACCTAAATAAGTATGTCACTGAGTACCTAATGCTATCGTGATTCTGATCAGAACAGACTATTCGACCCCCCACACTAGTCTTTGTGGAGACAGTGACCCTTGAAGGGTGCAGGAATAAGGTAACAGGCTGCCCATTGGGTTATTCTGACCTTTCTTAACACCTAAGTCTAAATGTTATTATCTAAACGTGTACTGATTATTATCTTTGTATTCTAAACTATCAGTTTTGTAGAGTCTAGGGGTTTTAAGAATCCTGAACCACTGCTGGGCTTGACTTTCATCTCTAGACTCATTCCTTAGGTTTTATTAGCTCAAATACTTCTGTCATGATCTAGAACTCTCCTTTGCGATCAGTCATTCATCCCTAGACACACTTAACGGGGTACAGTGCACTTTTCCACAGCGGTTGCTAACCCTGAGTACTATTACGGTGTACAGTACTGTTACCATTTTCCACAATGCCGTATAATCGGAGATCGGTCTACCGTGTACTCCAACAGTCCCACGGTTCAACCAATTCTAGATACTATTACAGTGTACAATGCTTACAGCATTTCCACGGCTTTATAACCAGAATTGATCTCACCGCGTATAACTATTTTTCCACATGTTAACCAATTCTAACTATAGACACGGTGTACTTTAGTTACTGTATTTCCACAGCGTGTTCGTAACCAGAGGTAGGCCTACGGTGTACTTGGCATTTCCACAGCTTTATGGTGCCTAGACCATATTCTAGGGTTTCTAGGTAGTCCACAATGACGGTACCAACGGCTTTTCCTTAGGCTTTCACGGCTGGACTCCACCAGTGGTGTTTCCATTGCTATACCCAGTAATTTAGCCGAATTACAGTAACGGACATGGCTTCGTACGATAATACAGATAACAAACCACCAAAACTTAGGCCTACAGCTAAGGTGATAGTCACGTGAAGGACTGGAAAGGGTGATCCATAACTAAGTCTAGATGCATGATAAGTTTAGACAGATACAGAGTTTAACAATTCCATTTATATAATAATCGGGAATATTATTCCACAACGGATTGTGCCCACGACTTCCATAGCTTCCACGTTCCGTACTCCACACATAGTGATGTTTCCGGCGCTATACAAATGAAAGCCGTATAACGTTACCTCTGTTGTTTCATAACGGTGTTATAACTCTATTCAAATCATGGCAAACATACAAGAAACTACTCACAAAGCATGGTAATAAACACTTCAAACATTAATAAATCACAAACATCAAACAAGAACATTATGACAAATTAATACAAGAAAGGATGGATATTACCGATAAATAATTGCGAGCAGAATAACATTTGTATTTCTCCGAATAATATCCCAAGTATTACAAATGCTAGCTTCTACGAATTACATTACATAGCTACTCCTAAAGCGACGGATTCTCTCTCTAATCTTCCCAATAGTTTCTAGAGAGAGAAACTAGAGAGAGAGACTAGAGAGAGAACCTAACTACCTACGATTTCTCCTCTAACTCCTAAGAGTAGTGCTAGAGAGAGAAATTTACTAATTATTCTAGTGAGAGAAAGAAGTGAGAATGAATTGAAATTGTGAGATTGGATGATGAAAATGAGGAGGTGGTGGTGAGTATTTATAGATTTGGCTCAACCGTATTCCTCAACCGTATTCCCACCTCCAAAATCTCAACCGTATTCCTCAGCCGTATCAAAATCACACCTTGGATGACCAAAATACACGATACGGTTGAGATTGGCCGTATACGGGAGAGATTGGCCGTATCGGGGGAGGGACAAGGCCGGATACGGGAGGATTTGGCCGTATACGGCTGGACCTTGGCCGTATACGGTTGGGACAGGCCGTATACGGCTTGGTCTTGGCCGTATACGGTTGGGCTTGGCCGTATCCGGCTTGGCTCTCCTGTATCGTGGTCTGTCGGTTGTCTTGAATCTTCGTTTGGGCGTAACTTCTTCATCCGATGTCCGTTTTGAGCGTTCTTTATATCCACGCGATCGTAATCTCCTAAGGAACACAAAGACATAAGTTAGAGATCGTAATTCCAAGTGGAGCTCAGAAAGTGCTAAAACACGTGAACCGGAATGCTTAAGATCGTTTGTGCTCTATTTTATTCGTTTTTAGGCCTTTTTAGTTGATTCTTGAAGCATCGTCTATATTTTAGCCTTCATTATGAAATTTAGTATAAAAATGTATATTTCAAATGTTTTCATCCATAATTGGGCTAAAAAGGTGAAATAATGGCACACTAAAACTTGACTTTTTGCGTGTCATCAAATATCCCACACTTAGACTTTGCTTGTCCTCAAGCAAAACTCAAATTTCTCACTTGCTTTCCCAATGAAAATATTTGAAAGTGTCAACGCATTTTTGGGTGAATCAAAATGTTTAAGAGCAAACAATCCATACATAAGCAATATATCCTGGAAGCCAAGAAGAAATAAGATATTCGGGTCAAAAGCATGAAATAATTCTCTAGGGCAAGCTATTTGGGATATACATGACTAGGCGATCTCACCAGGTGGTCACTCAATTCACTCATAAGTGTTTCGGGTTACCTATCATTCTAATCAAACGAAATCGCTCATAAGCCAGTCATGCGGCATCCTTCGTCATAGGCTTGCTCGAGAATCACATCTCCACCACTTAGGTGAGGACGGTGCTAATCATCCCAGAACATTCAGATGGGTTGTAATGTTTGATGAGGGTTAAAGGGAATGGATAAGTGGGAAATTGGTTTTAAATAAGAGGGGTCTTGCTTATCTTAGGCCTTTTTAAACTTAAGAAAAATTTTATTTAGATAAACTTTTTAATGAAAACGGAAACGGATAACGATAAGGGGAGGAGATAGCTATTTTGACTTCTATCTCTTAGAAAACACAAGGAAGATTTTTAATATCTTTAGAGATCAGAATTTTTCTGGAGAATCGAAGCACTTAGCTTTATTACATATTTTTCGTTTCTTTTCTTTTTTTCTTTCTTTTCTTTTTTTATATATATTTTTGGGCTTAGAACTTCTTTGCCAAGGAACTTCTAAGGCATTTTTATTTTAGTGCCCTTTTTGAGATCCTTTCTTACTTTCATTTCTCAGACATATTGACAACTTCGAATTTACTTGGTGCCAATTTTTCGCACCACAAGATTCTCGATCTTTGAGTATTGATCATGAAACGCACGCGAGAAGTTATGAGTAAACACGAATTTGTGGATTTTTGAGTGAAAGCAAAAAGAATATCTAAATAACGTTTTTCAAAAAAAATTTAAAAATTTCCAAGATAAGGTTTTGGTGGGTGTGGAAGTGAAATGGGTTTAAAGTTTGGGTTCAAAGAAACGAAAAGGCTAAGGTTCAACAGGGTTTTCTAGGTGGATCATCAACACTAAGAATGAGTGTTGGAAGGGTTTTGGGCTTGAAGAGGTATGTAAGAAGGGTTAAATCCTAAGGAATGTCAAGGTCCTCTGATTGCACCTATACCGCGTACGGTACTCTACCAATGTGGTCTCGACATGTATAACAGAAGCAAGTTCTAATTTCGGATGCAAGCATCGGCACACCCTCATCAAACGAATAGTGAAGCATTAAAAATGAATGCTTTTCATGGGCTCAAGATACCTCACTGCAAGTATGGGTTGTATGTGCCTAGCCATGCCATGCCCCTTTTAGATCATTATTTCAGCTTAAGAAATTTCTAACTTATTTAATCTTAATTTCCAAAATACATTACTCATATCTGAAAATGATTCCCCTCAAGACATTTTAATTCAAAAATTTTGAAAAATTTTAAGCAAAAGTGAGGTTTTTTTTTTTTTTTTTTTTAAATTGAGGAACATTTTTCGAGTTTGCTTTTGGACATAAGAATCTGACTTAAGGTATTCTATACCGGTATCCCACACTTAGAGGAACATTGTCCCTAATGTTCTCTTGAGTGGAGATTTTACTGAAAGTAAAATCCCACACTTAGAGTTTGAACATCGAAAAATGTTTCTCAAGTGTTTGTTTTGGGCTGGAATCCCACACTTAGTGATAAGCTTAGGATATGGTATAGATTATTAAACGGTAAAAGTAAAACACATTCAATCATAACAAAACAGAGATAAGAACGAGAAAACTCCCCTATACGGCTGTGAGCTGAGGATCTGAAGGTAGACTGTGTCGGCACCAGTGTTGGGTCAGACTCCATCTTCGTAAAGTGCGCTCAAGCTCATGCAGGATACTCTTCATTCACACCATCCACCAAATTCTCTCATAACTCAGAATAAAAGGATAGATTGTAGAAAATGAAGGGATAACATCATTAGGAAGCAGGCCGGATCAACCAAGATGCACCAAATGCTTGATAGAGATAATGGTCAAGGATTCCAATCATCGTGAGCCATTGATGTAACTTAACAGCTTACAATGATTTGGAAGTGCTGAATCCATTGACCTTAAACTCCTATCACCCGAGATCTTCTCTGACGAAATGATGGGACAAATGTAATCTTGTTCTTGTCGGATGAGATCTCCAGCTTCCATTTCAATCCCGCCTTCAATACCTTAATGTCCATTCCTTGATCAGCTTATAGTCCTAAGGTTTAGCAGTGAACTCATACAAGCTGGAAGGACTGCTAGCGTTGTGATCCTTCATGGTCCCTACTGGTGGAAATGATAGGTGTGATGGGAGGATGGGTAGGTGGGTGTGGTTGTGGTTGTAATAGTGGTTTCAGGTTCCATGAAATGCTCTACTAGCAACCAAGGATGTGGTAAGGTATGGTTGGATTTATGGAATATGTGGGAACATATGGTGAATGTCGAGGTTATCTGCTCGATGAATAATTCTGAAAGGGGCTAGAATGTGATCATCTTTTGTATCCTAAAGGTATATCAGCTTCCTTACTAAGCAATGCTCCAAAGTTTCCAAATGAACGATAGTGCTCCCCTTGTCATTTCTCCATTATACTCAAAGATTCTCCATCCATAGGCGCTAATCCCTGTTTGTTAGACATTTGTACAAACAAGAGAGCAGACAAATATAATCTAATAGACATGTGATTATTCCCTAGGTCATAGACTCACTGGTTTTGAAAGATTTTAAAAGTGAAGGTTTTTGAAGAAAACAAACCAGTGTATGACTTCGAGTCTAATCACATATTAAAAGTGTTAGCCGCCTACAATTTTATTTCAGCATAAGCAACTGATATGGAAATACAAGTAGATTTAGTTAATCAGGTAGCCAAGTATAAAGATTTCCAAAGCACATATTTTTAAACGAGATCGAGCATAATACACACATAGACATACAAATCATGTTATAAGGCATTGTAAGATCTCATGTATGTTCATAGAAATATATGTAAGTACCTCAAATGCTCGAAATATGTGAGTGGTGTGTATGACTAGGGCACCTAGATAACCAAGTTGCTAGCAGGGTTCCATGTTTGCAAATGAAAGGATGCAGAGAATTTGAGATCTAAGATAATGGTGGAATAGATATAGCAATGAAGTCCAAACAAGTGGGAGAGGGAAAGTTTCAGGTTTTTAGCAAAAGATTGACTAGAAAGTTCAAAAACCGTGACTTCATTTTTAGTTCCAAGTCATTTTTGAAAATCATTCCCTTTTTTGTTCACATAAACTTAAGAAAACTTTTAAACATGCTTTTTAGGGTTTCATTTTCTACTTATTCAGGTTAGCATACTACTTTATCCTAGATTAACTATTTTAAATATTAAAACTACGTTAGACACGGGTTGCCTCCCGAGAAGCGCTTGTTTTTGTTCGAGTCTCGAGCCTGACTCTAGCTTTATATGTCGGGAGATCCTAGCGGCTTCCTTGCATCCATTAGTAGACACAAGTGGAAGTATTGGTGCATACCTATATAGTTAAAGCAGGTTATTCCTAGGGTATGTCCAATAAGATGAGAAGGTGCGTCGAAGTGAGTTATTTGTTTTACTTGAGGCATAATAAATCTCTCAACTTCTTGTACTTTCTTAGGTTGGATGGTTTGGATGGGTCGGTCAAAGAGGTCCTCATCACTCCATGACGTATACGTCATTATGTAGTGGAGAGATGGTTTGTAGAACAACCTTGACGCAGAACCCACATTACTTCCTACGGTCTCTTGGTTGATGATAATGTTGTACTCTGGGCATGGAGGTGGGACAGAGTCCATTGACGTCTCCAATCTTGTAGCAACATTCTCATCAACTACTTGGGTGACTAGTTTAGCTAAGGCAGTTTCGGGTTCAACTAGATCAAGGGGTGATTCATCCTGCGAGATATGTGGGGTATCATCAACCACAACTAGTTGTGGGATAGTATCAACCATGTCAGTTTGAGTTGGGATGAGATCACTTCTCAGAGTCGGTGCACGTTCCTCTTGTCCTTTTGAAGCTGAGTCTTCTATGTAAATCTCCCCTTCCGGGCTCTCCATTTCTATCTCCTCGTCTACCTCGTCGTACTCGTCACCCTGGCCAGTAGTTTCGAGTTGCAGTGGTTCGGAGAGCTCCTCTAGAATGAACTCTTCGTTGGTCTCAGACGTTGATAGGTTAGGAATAGGTGGAAGTGAGGATTTAGAAGATTGTGTAGGTTTAGGAGTTGAAGGTAGTTTGCAACCAGACTCATGAGAATGAAAGTCTGTGTCAAGCGAAGAAGATGTGGTATGTGTGTTCCTCTTATCTTTCTGTAGCCTAAAGCTGGGTCTAACCTGATTCCTATCTCCCTTACTACTTACTTGTTGTTCAGTTAAGTTATGAGTGGTGCGATTAAGCAATTCCTTTTGTTCTTTTAATAGTTGTTCAAATGAGTTGTAAGGGGGTGAGAAAGCAGCATTACTGCTGAGAAATGTCAAAGACGTATCTCTCAAGTCAGAACTCTCGTGCGGTTGATGTTCAGATACAGGGTAAGATGAGTGTGGGTAGATTTCGAATGGCTGAGGGTAGTAAGGTTGGTATTGTTGTTGGAAAACATAAGGGTCATTTTGATATTCTAATTGAGGATCTAGGTACCCTACGTTATCCAAATCATTCCTACTATATCCTTGACATTTGTTATCTAAATGGGAATCACTCATACATCTATCTTGAACAAGACTATCAAATTGATCTATTAATTGTTGTACATTTGCCATTTCCCAAGTTTTTAGAGAACACAAGAAGAAGGTTTAAGAATTTAAGTTGTAGTATGGAGGGAAGTTATTCTAAGCTACGCTAAGTTAACTAAGCTACACTAATCTACGGGCAGAAAGTAACTTATGACATGGACGGTGAATCCAAGTCAAAAGGATCGCTTAAAAACTACTTTATCTAAACAAGCTCCAAATCGTACTACCGTCCCCGGCAGCGGCGCCAAAAACTTGATGCGCACCGAGACGTCAGGTTTTCAGGAATCGCTTCCATGTCGTTGCGGACCTCACGCTCAACGCGGCATCGTGTGGTAGTTTTAAATTTGTAATAGTCGGGGGGAGCCAAAACCTTCCGAACTACTTACTATTATTGGGTACGAGTACCTGATACTAGTATGTGGTAAGGATGATCCAGGGTCGTTCCTCACGACGGTAGAATTGAAGCAGAGCTCGTTCAAATAACTTAGTAATTAAGCCGGGTTTTGGATAGTTGGATAGGTTTGTGTTTGGTTTTCTAATTTATTAAACTAATAAAACATAAAATAAATGGGAAGCTAGCATATATGTAACACTTAAGGATGACGGAGACGTGGTTCACCATGATTTAGGATAGTGCATTATAGTGATGGGACATATTTAGGTAACAGACAAGTAAACTATAGGTGTAAACACTAGGACCCTACTTGTTTCGGTCAGACCTAAATAAGTATGTCACTGAGTACCTAATGCTATCGTGATTCTGATCAGAACAGACTATTCGACCCCCCACACTAGTCTTTGTGGAGACAGTGACCCTTGAAGGGTGCAGGAATAAGGTAACAGGCTGCCCATTGGGTTATTCTGACCTTTCTTAACACCTAAGTCTAAATGTTATTATCTAAACGTGTACTGATTATTATCTTTGTATTCTAAACTATCAGTTTTGTAGAGTCTAGGGGTTTTAAGAATCCTGAACCACTGCTGGGCTTGACTTTCATCTCTAGACTCATTCCTTAGGTTTTATTAGCTCAAATACTTCTGTCATGATCTAGAACTCTCCTTTGCGATCAGTCATTCATCCCTAGACACACTTAACGGGGTACAGTGCACTTTTCCACAGCGGTTGCTAACCCTGAGTACTATTACGGTGTACAGTACTGTTACCATTTTCCACAATGCCGTATAATCGGAGATCGGTCTACCGTGTACTCCAACAGTCCCACGGTTCAACCAATTCTAGATACTATTACAGTGTACAATGCTTACAGCATTTCCACGGCTTTATAACCAGAATTGATCTCACCGCGTATAACTATTTTTCCACATGTTAACCAATTCTAACTATAGACACGGTGTACTTTAGTTACTGTATTTCCACAGCGTGTTCGTAACCAGAGGTAGGCCTACGGTGTACTTGGCATTTCCACAGCTTTATGGTGCCTAGACCATATTCTAGGGTTTCTAGGTAGTCCACAATGACGGTACCAACGGCTTTTCCTTAGGCTTTCACGGCTGGACTCCACCAGTGGTGTTTCCATTGCTATACCCAGTAATTTAGCCGAATTACAGTAACGGACATGGCTTCGTACGATAATACAGATAACAAACCACCAAAACTTAGGCCTACAGCTAAGGTGATAGTCACGTGAAGGACTGGAAAGGGTGATCCATAACTAAGTCTAGATGCATGATAAGTTTAGACAGATACAGAGTTTAACAATTCCATTTATATAATAATCGGGAATATTATTCCACAACGGATTGTGCCCACGACTTCCATAGCTTCCACGTTCCGTACTCCACACATAGTGATGTTTCCGGCGCTATACAAATGAAAGCCGTATAACGTTACCTCTGTTGTTTCATAACGGTGTTATAACTCTATTCAAATCATGGCAAACATACAAGAAACTACTCACAAAGCATGGTAATAAACACTTCAAACATTAATAAATCACAAACATCAAACAAGAACATTATGACAAATTAATACAAGAAAGGATGGATATTACCGATAAATAATTGCGAGCAGAATAACATTTGTATTTCTCCGAATAATATCCCAAGTATTACAAATGCTAGCTTCTACGAATTACATTACATAGCTACTCCTAAAGCGACGGATTCTCTCTCTAATCTTCCCAATAGTTTCTAGAGAGAGAAACTAGAGAGAGAGACTAGAGAGAGAACCTAACTACCTACGATTTCTCCTCTAACTCCTAAGAGTAGTGCTAGAGAGAGAAATTTACTAATTATTCTAGTGAGAGAAAGAAGTGAGAATGAATTGAAATTGTGAGATTGGATGATGAAAATGAGGAGGTGGTGGTGAGTATTTATAGATTTGGCTCAACCGTATTCCTCAACCGTATTCCCACCTCCAAAATCTCAACCGTATTCCTCAGCCGTATCAAAATCACACCTTGGATGACCAAAACACACGATACGGTTGAGATTGGCCGTATACGGGAGAGATTGGCCGTATCGGGGGAGGGACAAGGCCGGATACGGGAGGATTTGGCCGTATACGGCTGGACCTTGGCCGTATACGGTTGGGACAGGCCGTATACGGCTTGGTCTTGGCCGTATACGGTTGGGCTTGGCCGTATCCGGCTTGGCTCTCCCGTATCGTGGTCTGTCGGTTGTCTTGAATCTTCGTTTGGGCGTAACTTCTTCATCCGATGTCCGTTTTGAGCGTTCTTTATATCCACGCGATCGTAATCTCCTAAGGAACACAAAGACATAAGTTAGAGATCGTAATTCCAAGTGGAGCTCAGAAAGTGCTAAAACACGTGAACCGGAATGCTTAAGATCGTTTGTGCTCTATTTTATTCGTTTTTAGGCCTTTTTAGTTGATTCTTGAAGCATCGTCTATATTTTAGCCTTCATTATGAAATTTAGTATAAAAATGTATATTTCAAATGTTTTCATCCATAATTGGGCTAAAAAGGTGAAATAATGGCACACTAAAACTTGACTTTTTGTGTGTCATCAAACACCTACAACCGAAAACCACCAAAGAAAATGGAATGGAGATTCCAGCACTAGTCATGGCCCAACTAATCAACCCAAACCCTTGAGGTCCTACGCCACTGAACCTAAAGAAAAACGAGGCTATGCGGGGAATAAACCATTTTGTCACGGCTGTAAACGTCACCATGATGGTACATGTGGTTTACCCTGTGAAAGATGCAAACGATTCGGACACAAAATCGGGGATTGCAGGATTCCCGGAAATCTCGACTCACAAAGGATATGCTTCAAGTGTGGTGAACCCGGACATTACAAGAAGGATTTCCCAAAAATGAAACGCAAAATTCACCTGATCGGCTCTGAATGAACCGAACGAATCTCCGACAATGATGTAGGTACATCCTTCCTCAAAAACATAACCCTTCGATTTTGGTTTACACTAAACATGTACTTTTTACTCCTCAATATCGCTTTTATCGACTTAATGCCGAGTGCATCATAAGGCTAGTTAATCTAGGCCAACGTAAAACTCAAAGTTTGCTTTCAGCAGACTGGACAAACTGAACGTTACAAATCACTTAGTCCTGTTAGGGCTACTCACTAAACTGTCACCCTGTGACAATTATCTAGTCTTGGATGGACTACCACGTAAATGGTTACCTTGTGACCACGAGTTAACAACAATCAGAACCAACGAAATAGTCGGTGATCTTACTACCTAGATGAACCACGACATAGTCATGGAGTGACTGCTTTCAAACTCGACATAGGCATCGTATGTCTATTAGCTACTCGATGAACTTCTTATACACACACTTCTCCCTAGACCCTACGTTACTTCACTCGAAATTTCGGGACGAAATTTTCTTAACGGGGGGAGAATGTAACACCCGGTCAAAAAAGCCGATTTTCGCGCCAAATTTAGACTTCAAATAATCGTACTTAGTACGCAATTATAACAAAGTATTCGAAAACTTTATATATATATATATATATATATATATATATATATATATATATATATATATATATATATAATACACAATGAATATTTAATAATCACACTTGAAAGAATCTGAAAGAACGTGGAATAATGCGTCCGAATTTCGGTGACAAAATTTCATAACTAATATTTTATTAGTTAAAATAAACATTATATATTTGAGGAAAAATATTAAACGTTCGAAAATGTAAGTCGTTTTAATTAAAAATGCATTCTAGTTATCTAAGACCGCGCAAAATCTGGTTATAAAACTTTAACCCAAACATTTTATTTTTATAGAATGTTTCGACTCAATAACATTTCGAAAACATATAAATTAATTTTTGAAATTAAAAATATTAATTTATTTCACGATCGGGTATAAAAACACGGGCATTTTGTACTGTGGTTGGAGACCACAGTCCCCAAATTGGGGATCTGGGTAGTATAAGTCGATCCACCCAACCCCTTCCCGTTTCTTCATTTTCATTTCTTCTTCATCTTCTCATCTCTATCTCTCTCTCAATCTCTAACAACAACAACAAAAATTAACAACAATAACAACAAATCGGCAACAACAACGAGATCAGGAACAACAACAACAACTTAGTATCATCATCATCTTCATCAAGTATTCATCACCATCTTCATCATCACCATCTTCATCATCTCCATTCATCCTCATTTTCAAAAAGTAAGAAAAATCATACTCTCTCTCTCTCTATAATCCGTTTCTCTCACTAGAAATTACTTAGATTTTATGTTTATACATGTTAGAAACTTCGTATAACATCAAAACACCCAAAAATCGAACCGAAACTCGATTTGAAGTTGGAATTCGTCGAACAGACGTAAGCGTCGCAAGGACCAAAAACAGTGTAGCGTCACTTCCTTAAGTGACGCATTAAGTGTCGCTAAAAACCCTAATTTTGCGTCACTTGCTTAAGTGCCGCTAAAAACCCTATTTTTACGTCACTTGCCTAAGTGTCGCAAATTCAATAAATGACATTTGCCTAAGTGTCGCCCCTTATGCGTCACTTCCCCAAGTGACGTCAATATTTTAGAACTTACCATTTTACGCGACACTTCCTGAGTGACACCAAAACCATTAAGTGTCGCATCAAGTGACGCAGATAAGTCAGATTTTCATAAATACTTTTTAACCAAGTATTCAAACTTTATGCCGCGAATATTTCTATACGATATAATTCTCGAACATACGAAGTATATTTATACGAGTTATATTTATACAAAACAAGTAAAATTATATTTTTGGAATATAATTTTGAATTATCACGAATGGTACGAACTCACTTTACAAACTTCAAACATAAACACGTATCAAACGCTTTGGGTACAATCTTGGATAGTTTATTTATGTGAAGACCGTCATCAAACCGTAATCATAGTTCAAGCCGTAAAAACTCATTTTCGAGTTAAGACTCATCTTATGGACTTCATTACATCAAAATATTCGTTTTCCAAAAAACGAATCCAACGTAAAAAGAATCATCGCAATCACACATGTAACGAAAAAGATACGAGGCTAAATGTAAATACGTTAATTATTGGAAACTATACAATTTATTAAAACTACGCGAAATACGAAAATAATTTGATTGGGATCGTTGATTCTTAAACCGTGTGACCCGAGTTTTTTGTGTGTCTTTGTTGTTTGGCCCAATAATTGACCTAAACCCCCTCCCTTTTGGTGAATCATTCGGCCCAACCCAACCCACACAACCCTAGAACTATAAAAGGCATCATTAACACAACCCTAACATTTTTTTTTGATCACAAAAATCGTCCATGCCGCTGTCCCAAAATCGCAGTCAACTTCAGAGGCTGTTTTTACCTACTTAGAATCGTTTTTAGGCTTCGGCCAAAACTACAAAGTTGTAGATCTCAATGTTTTACATTTACTATTGAGGTTTCGGCCTCTGAAACGAAGCAGATTATTTTATAAATATTGTTTTGTAAACTGCTGCAGTGTATTACGAATTTTCTGAAACTTTTAGTTATTCGTATATAAACGTGTCTAAACCCTAAAAATGATTTGTAAACCCCATTATTCAACTCCAGACATCCAAGAACGAAAATATTAATCTATATTCATAATACAAACCCTAAGAACTCAAATAATCATTCTCTAATTCATTCTATTGATCGAGAACTCGTGTATTCGCGTATTTCGGTAAGATTTACATTCTAATCTTTCGATTTCTTCGTATTCTTGATGCATGATGAATGAATCCTCATGCCATATTGTTTATTTACAGATTCTAAGTGATCTCTATCATGCGGATTCTTGATTGTTGGTATAAAACTCCTTTCGACTCATTGGATTTCGTGTATTTCAATTTTCGTTCATTGTCGATTATTTTCGGTTCAATTCCATTGTGTTCCGTGTAACACCCCCAAAGTTGATGATTTGCGGAAGCTTGATTTGGGTGTTACTAATCAAAAACAAAGCACAAAGATATATAGTAAACGACTCTATATGCGTTGTTTTAACAAAATATATTAATATTGAAATGTTTACAACATTTATAGCTTTACATAGCTCGAGTTTAAATAAAAGGAGATTTCAGTACATAAGTACTTGTACAAAATATACTAATGCAAGAAAATCTCAATCGTCTGTATGCTGACTCGAGCTAAAAGTCCTGAAGCCGAAGCAATCTACTGCTTGGTACCTACGATACATGCTAAATGGGTCAGCTAACGCTGGTGAGCTCACAGGTTTGAAATCAAGTAATATAGTATGAACCGCAAGATTTAATAATGATTGAATTGCATCCAGCAATTGATAATGAATATGTATACAGCCATGAGCACATAGTTGAGCTTAACTCGAGGACCGGGTCCCCTATAGAGAATTCCGGGCGAGGTGCCTCCACGAATGCCTAATCAACATTCGTCTTCCCAAATATTAGTACGTCCGTTTACCCGGTTAGTGCTTGCTAACCCGAACGAGGAGGGTCAATCCTATATGGTACCATATACTAATATTCACGCTACAACGTATTAACAACTATGCTGACGGAGGACTTTAAATGATTAGTTGTGAAAAACTCATGTAGTATATGAAATGTTTGTACTTGAGTTCACATGTTAAAAATGAGCAATATATCACACCCCTGAGTAAAACAGTAAAAAGAGGGGCTATGAGACTCACCTGAGTCTAGCGAGTTTAACTTAATAAACTTTGATTGATTAGCCGAGTAATGAAGTCCAAAGACTTGTAACCTGAGGGTGTCCACGACACGCGATGGTTATAAATGTGAGTAGGTATCTATCAAGACTACCTTGTAGTTGTCCGTCCAACTAGAATGTCCAAATTACATTTGGTTGATTGATTCGAATGTTTGAAAATATGTACGGCCAGTTGGTGACGGATTTGTAATAATAATCTCAACTATTATTATTTTGATTTCGTGTCGTTTTACTTGAAAAATGTGTTTTGATTGTGTTTTAGAAGCCGTTACGGAATCTAAGTACGGGGGTCCGGGGGCAGCGCCCCTGGTAGCAGGGTCCAAGGGGCGGCAGCCCCTGGCGGGGTCCAAGGGGCAGAGCCCCTGGCTGGGGTCGAGCTGCCAGGTCAGCTTGGAAACTTTTTATTTCTACTATATTGCTTTGACGAAAAACGCATCTGGGATCTGAATTTGGGTAAAATCGAGTGATAAATTTTGAGTCTCGACACTTAGTAAAAATCTATGTTTTTGAGGTTCTGGTTTGTGCGACGTTAGGTGCGACGTCGCAGGTCCCGACTGCGACGTTGAGTATGGTGTCGCCATGTGCGACTTTCAAAATTTAATGCTACGTTGTGCGTGGCGTCGCTATATGCGACGTTGTTGATTTATGCGATGTAAGGGCCTGCGTCGCTATACGCAACGTCGGCAACTTAATGCGACGTTAATGACGATGTCGCTATATGTGACGTGGTGACTGGTATTGCGACGTTGCAATTGACGTCGCAATTGGGCCAACCCAGATGCGACGTCGGAGTCTGTTCAGATTCCGGTGGTCGGAAAATCGGTCGAAAGGCTTCCGTTCGGTCCAAATCTTTTACCCAACCCATATTTGGACATTATAAGTTGATACAAACCACAAACAAGTACAAACACTTAAAAACGAGAGGTTTCGTGATTTGTCAGAAACTTACAAAGTGTCGGATGAAAAATCCGAAAAGATAGGATGATAGATCGTGATGCGGTGAACGTTTTCTTCCAAAGGGCCGAGGTGATCCGAGCGGGTTTAGTATATTTATTTGGCGATTTTGTGAGTGTGTGTGTGTGTTTGGTGAATTGAGAGAAAAAGAGAGGAAAGAGAGAGAGAAAAGGAGAAAGTGAGGGAGAGGGGATGGGGTCCCTCACCTTTTGGCTGATTTCGTGGGGGGCCCCACCGAGGTGCGGGTCTCGACTTTTAACTCCGTGTTTGCGCTCCGTGCGGTGTTTGTTTACTCCGTCGTTCTAACGTTAAATAATTATTTTACATATTAAATGGAAAGTTCTAAAATACAAATTTATTACGCGGTATTTTAGTTAAATATTTTACGAACCAATTTATATTTGAGTTATAAAATATAGGTTAGTTTGTTTTGTTTGTACGATACGAATTGTAATTTGAACATTATTAGAATAATATTTTTAACATAATCGTGTTACTTAATAAAATTGATCACCAACGTCCGTATTTATGGAACCGAAATACATTCGATTTAATTTGCGTACGATTTAATCAAATCGCATTTTCGTATATATTCAACAATATATATTTCGATACATTAATTAGCCTAACACAGAACTAATTACATGTATTAACATATGATTAGGCACTAATTACTAGTCCTAATTTGGCGGGTGTTACATTCTCCCCCTGTTAGAAGAATTTCGTCCCGAAATTTAGCTCGAGGTCGTGTTTGATGTAGAATTGGAGAATAGTTGAGGATATTTCAGTCGCATTTGGTCTTCCCGTTCCCAGGTGAATTCCGGACCGCGCCGCGAATTCCATCTGACCTTGACGATGGGAATACGACTTTGTTTTAATTGTTTGACCTCACGGTCCATGATTTCGGCGGGTTCCTCAACGAAGTGAAGTTTATCGTCAACACGAATTTCATCGAGTGGGATAATAAGTGTCTCATCAGACAGACATTTCTTCAAGTTAAAAATGTGAAAGGTAGGGTGCACGCTGCTGAGTTCGGATGGCAGCTGCAATCGATAAGCTACGAGGCCAATCCGTTCGAGGATCTCAAAAGGCCCGATGTACCTGGGATTTAACTTCCCGCGTTTGCCAAAACGGATGACGCCTTTCCAAGGCGATACTTTTAGGAGTACTCGATCCCCAACTTGGAACTCGAGTGGTTTGCGTCTCACGTCAACATAACTTTTCTGACGATCACGTGCGGCTTTGAGTCGGTTCTGGATTTCCACAATTTTCTCAGTGGTGGCGTGTATGAGTTCAGGACCAGTGAGTTGACTATCTCCCACTTCGGTCCGACAAATTGGTAATCGGCACTTACGACCGTACAGTGCCTCAAAAGGTGCAGCCTTAATGCTGGCGTGATAGCTGTTATTGTACGAGAATTCGCACAACGGTAGATGTCTTTCCCAGTTTGTACCGAAATCAACTACGCAGGCGCGTAGCATATCTTCCAGTGTCTGAATGGTTCGTTCACTTTGGCCATCGGTTTGGGGATGGTACGCGGTACTCATATCGAGACGGGTACCCATTGCTTTTTGAAGTGATTGCCAAAAGTGAGAGGTGAAACGGGCATCTCTGTCAGAGATGATCGAGATTGGAACGCCGTGTTGAGAAATGATTTCCTTGATGTAGATTTGTGCGAGGCGCTCCATTTTATCGTTTTCCTTGATTGCCAGGAAATGAGCAGATTTGGTGAGGCGATCGACGATCACCCAAATGGTATCGCAACCGCTCGACGACTTGGGTAGTTTGGTTATGAAATCCATGGTAATCTGATCCCATTTCCATTTAGGGATTTCAGGTTGTTGGAGTAAACCAGAAGGTTTTTGATGTTCGGTTTTGACTTTCGAGCAAGTAAGACACTTGCTGACATAAGTGGCGATTTCGGCTTTCATGTTCGGCCACCAATAAAATTCCTTGATGCCGTGGTACATCTTATCGGATCCTGGATGGATAAAATATTTGGACTGGTGAGCCTCATCCATCACCAAGTCTGGTAGGTTCCCAAAATTAGGCAACCAGATTCGGTTTAAGAAATACCTAATCCCGTTAGGACTGATTTCGAATTGTTTGTCAATACCCCGTAAGGCTTCATTTTTGATGTTTTCAGGTTTCAGGGCTTCGATCTGAGCGGTATGAATCTGAATGGTAAGATCGTTGAGAATGGTCATACTGAGGGCTCGGACTCGAAGTGGTTTTGGTCGTTCCTTTCGACTGAGGGCATCAGCTACAACATTAGCCTTCCCTGGATGGTACTTGATCTCGCAATCGTAATCGGTAAGTAACTCGACCCATCGACGTTGCCTCATGTTAAGATCCTTTTGTTCGAAGATGTGTTGGAGACTTTTGTGGTCGGTAAAGATTGTGCACTTAGTGCCGTAGAGATAATGTCTCCAGATTTTGAGAGCAAAAACGACAGCTCCAAGTTCGAGGTCATGAGTGGTGTAGTTCTTTTCGTGAATTTTTAGCTGTCGTGAAGCATAGGCAATGACTTTATCTCGTTGCATCAGCACGCAACCGAGACCTTGGTGAGAAGCATCGCAGTATACCACGAAGTCATCGGTGCCTTCGGGTAAGGATAGAATTGGAGCACTGCAAAGCTTTTGTTTCAGAAGTTGGAACACTGACTCTTGTTTATCGGTCCAATCGAACCTTTTGTCCTTCTGAGTCAGTACCGTGAGTGGTTGAGCTATTTTGGAGAAATTTTCGATAAATCGCCGATAGTACCCAGCAAGACCCAAGAATTGTCGTACTTCAGTTGCAGAGGTGGGTGCTTGCCAGTCTTTGATAGCCTCGATTTTTGATGGGTCAATGTGAATTCCCTGACTGTCGATCACGTGACCAAGGAATTGAACGGTTTGTATCCAGAACTCACACTTGGAGAAAAGCTCCTCGTGTTTAAGTAGTTCTAGAATGGTTTTGAGATGTTGTGCGTGTTCCTGTTCGTTGCGCGAATAGATGAGGATGTCATCGATAAAAACAATGACAAACTTGTCAAGGTAGGGTTTGCACACCCGATTCATAAGGTCCATGAATACAGCCGGTGCGTTGGTTAGTCCAAAGGGCATCACTTGGAATTCATAATGCCCATAACGGGTTCTGAAAGCAGTTTTCGGAATGTCGGTGTCGCGAACACGTAGCTGATGATAACCTGACCGAAGATCGATCTTTGAATAAAAACTCGACCCTTGAAGTTGGTCAAACAAGGCATCGACTCGAGGGAGTGGATAACGGTTCTTGACGGTCAACTTGTTCAACTCTCGGTAGTCGATGCACATTCGGAATGAACCGTCCTTCTTTTTAACAAATAAGACCGGAGCTCCCCAAGGTGAAGAACTCGGTCTAATGAATCCTCTATCCAGGAGTTCCTGTAACTGAGTGGACAACTCCTGAAGTTCGGATGGGGCTAAACGGTACGGTGCGCGGGCCACCAGTGCGGCACCCGGCACGAGATCGATTGAGAACTCAACCTATCTAGATGGAGGTAAACCATGTAGTTCTTCCGGAAAGACTTCGGGAAAGTCTCTAACAATTGGCACATCCTCAAGTCGCTTCTCCTCCGACTTCTTCTCGGTGATGTGTGCGAGTATTGTAGGGTAACCCTTTCTCAGAAATTTTCGGGTTTTTAAGCAAGAGATGATATTGAGTCTCGTCCCGCCGGTCTCCCCCTGTATGATCAAGGTTCTACAGACAGCGAGTGGAATGCAGACGATCTTATCGTAACAAACGATTTCGGCTCGATGTTTGGACAACCAGTCCATTCCAATGATGACGTCGAAACTTCCGATTTCAACGGGTACAAGATCGATTGAAAAGGTCTCGTCAGCTAGGTTTAAAGTGCAATTAGGTATCACACTATTGGTTTCTACGAGTTTTCCATTTGCTAGCTCTACAGTGTACTTAACATCTAAGGCAATAGGAGTGATGTCAAGTAATGGGCAAAAGTCATCGGAGATAAAGCTTCTATCGGCACCAGTATCAAATAAAACAGAAGCAGTTAAGTTGTTGAGGAGGAACATACCCGAGACCACATTCGGGTCTTGTCGGGCATCCCCAGATTTGATGACGAAGGCTCTACTTCGGGTGTTGTTGTTGTTGCTGTTGCGGTTGTTATTGTTGTTGTTCTTCAGCTTTGGGCACGTGTCCCTGAAGTGCCCGGGGTTCCCACACTCAAAGCAGACTTTGGGTGGCCTAGTGTTGTTAGAGTTGTTGTTGGTAGGAGAGTGGCAATCTTTGGTGAGGTGGCCGTTCCTCTTGCAATTGTTGCAAAAGGGACCACATGAACCTTCGTGGTGGCGGCTGCACTTGGAACAATAGGGTTTGCTACCAGTGTAGCCCCGTTTGATGTCTGTGGTGGTGTTGTAGGCTTTGATGGTGTCTGATTTCTTGTTTTGTTGGTTTGGGTGGTTGTTGTGGTAATCGGACCACTTTCTTTTGTTGTTGTGGGAGGATGAAGTGAGTGGTTCAGAATCTTGGCTCATGGACATCAGGTCTTGGGCCAATAGAATTGCACCGTCAATGGTGGTTTGGTTTGAAGAGGCGACGTGCCCCCGAACAGGCTCAGGAAGGCCAAGGATGTACTTCCTGATTTTATCTATTTCAGTGCTTACCATGACTGGGCGGAGGGCAGCGAGTTGCTGGAATCTGGTGGTATAACCATCGATATCACCACCCTGAACCTTTAGGTTCCAGAACTCCTCGTCTAGCTTTTGGAGTTTATCGATTGAGCAGTATTTGGCGGTGAGTTTTGCTTTCAAATCCTCCCAAGTTATTTGGTAGGCAGTGTCAGCATCCACGGATTGAGAATATGAGTTCCACCAAGAGTGGGCATCATCTTCGAGAGAGCAAGTGGCGAAGTTTACTTTGTCGTTCTCCGCGCATTTGCTGACACGGAAAACAGTTTCCATCTTTTCGAACCATCTGATCAGTCCGATGGCTCCTTCAGTACCCTTGAAGCTCGAGGGTTTGCAGCTCTGAAAGTCCTTGTAAGAACAAGGTTTAGTAGCGGGGGTTTCAGCGGCATCGCTGTTTCTCGTGGAATTTTGTGGAGTATTCCGAGCCAAGGCTTCAGTCACAGCCTGGGTTATAAGCGATGTAAGCTGAGCATCGGTGTAAGGTCTTGTCTTTGGCGGCATGATTCTTCAATAAAAGAAATGAAGATACATGAGATTTTGTAAGAAAATTGTATTTGTCTCAGATGTACTTGTATAAAGGCGGTAATACATAACATCAATATGAAAAAGGAAAATAGCAATCAGTATAAGAAGAATTCAGCAAGGAATATTTGATAGATAATACGAGTTCAAAGGTTACATCCCACGGATGTATTACAAAAGGGTGTCGGGAATTGTTACATCCGACTGAATTATAGAGTAGCGCTTAGATAGTTATTAGACTACAAGATAGATTAGAAGACAAGAACTACACTAGTCTTAACGTAGATTAATCTGCTCCATCATTTCAATGAGACGATCCACAGTATTGGCAAGTCTGCTGGCCTGTCGGGCATTGTCTTCAGCCAATGCAAGTCGCTGTACCAAATTGCCAACGTATTCCTCTGATACCCGTGAGCGTTGTTCACACTCATCAAGTCTGTGTTTCAAAAGGGCGGTTTCCACACTTATCTCCACCACTTTGTTGAAAAGAACGTCTACATTATTAACGGTGGTTTCGTGATCCTCGGAGACTTGTTCGATGCGTTCAAGGGATGTAAGTCTCCAGTTTTCATTCGTTTCCTGCAACACGACATCCATGGTGCGAAGTCGCTGTTCGTGTTGGTTCACCCTAGCGGCTAAGGCCGGCAAGGTGAAGTGAGTGGGGTACGGGCCAGCTCGAGGCAACCTGGCGTTCCTCCTAGCTACCCTTGGGTTCTGCGACCCAGATTGAGAGCGAGATGAATTTGACGGTGTGTTTGCCATTTCTGAGACAAAGCGTTAGTAAGAGTGAGGCCTATATTCATATAATTCCTATATAATATAGCCTATTGAGTGTCTAGCATAAACAAGTTTAAGTCTCGGTCCTCTCGAGGTCAGAGTCTTCTAGTGTACCATGTTCAGCCATAACTACTTTCCGATCTTGCATCATCTTTGCTTAATTGTACATAGTTGATCAAGCTATGTTAAATTAAACTCGTATGACGTAATCACTGAACCAGTTATACCTAATAAGGAATACTGCCTAATGGTCATAGTCTAGGCCCACTAAATGCAACCTAGTTCACTATAACCTTAGGCTTTGATACCAATCTGTAACACCCCCAAAGTTGATGATTTGCGGAAGCTTGATTTGGGTGTTACTAATCAAAAACAAAGCACAAAGATATATAGTAAACGACTCTATATGCGTTGTTTTAACAAAATATATTAATATTGAAATGTTTACAACATTTATAGCTTTACATAGCTCGAGTTTAAATAAAAGGAGATTTCAATACATAAGTACTTGTACAAAATATACTAATGCAAGAAAATCTCAATCGTCTGTATGCTGACTCGAGCTAAAAGTCCTGAAGCCGAAGCAATCTACTGCTTGGTACCTGCGATACATGCTAAATGGGTCAGCTAACGCTGGTGAGCTCACAGGTTTGAAATCAAGTAATATAGTATGAACCGCAAGATTTAATAATGATTGAATTGCATCCAGCAATTGATAATGAATATGTATACAGCCATGAGCACATAGTTGAGCTTAACTCGAGGGCCGGGTCCCCTATAGAGAATTCCGGGCGAGGTGCCTCCACGAATGCCTAATCAACATTAGTCTTCCCAAATATTAGTACGTCCGTTTACCCGGTTAGTGCTTGCTAACCCGAACGAGGAGGGTCAATCCTATATGGTACCATATACTAATATTCACGCTACAACGTATTAACAACTATGCTGACGAAGGACTTTAAATGATTAGTTGTGAAAAACTCATGTAGTATATGAAATGTTTGTACTTGCGTTCACATGTTAAAAATGAGCAATATATCACACCCCTGAGTAAAACAGTAAAAAGAGGGGCTATGAGACTCACCTGAGTCTAGCGAGTTTAACTTAATAAACTTTGATTGATTAGCCGAGTAATGAAGTCCAAAGACTTGTAACCTGAGGGTGTCCACGACACGCGATGGTTATAAATGTGAGTAGGTATCTATCAAGACTACCTTGTAGTTGTCCGTCCAACTAGAATGTCCAAATTACATTTGGTTGATTGATTCGAATGTTTGAAAATATGTACGGCCAGTTGGTGACGGATTTGTAATAATAATCTCAACTATTATTATTTTGATTTCGTGTCGTTTTACTTGAAAAATGTGTTTTGATTGTGTTTTAGAAGCCGTTACGGAATCTAAGTACGGGGGTCCGGGGGCAGCGCCCCTGGTAGCAGGGTCCAAGGGGCGGCAGCCCCTGGCGGGGTCCAAGGGGCAGAGCCCCTGGCTGGGGTCGAGCTGCCAGGTCAGCTTGGAAACTTTTTATTTCTACTATATTGCTTTGACGAAAAACGCATCTGGGATCTGAATTTGGGTAAAATCGAGTGATAAATTTTGAGTCTCGACACTTAGTAAAAATCTGTGTTTTTGAGGTTCTGGTTTGTGCGACGTTAGGTGCGACGTCGCAGGTCCCGACTGCGACGTTGAGTATGGCTTCGCCATGTGCGACTTTCGCAATTTAATGCTACGTTGTGCGTGGCGTCGCTATATGCGACGTTGTTGATTTATGCGATGTAAGGGCCTGCGTCGCTATACGCGACGTCGGCAACTTAATGCGACGTTAATGACGATGTCGCTATATGCGACGTGGTGACTGGTATTGCGACGTTGCAATTGACGTCGCAATTGGGCCAACCCAGATGCGACGTCGGAGTCTGTTCAGATTCCGGTGGCCGGAAAATCGGTCGAAAGGCTTCCGTTCGGTCCAAATCTTTTACCCAACCCATATTTGGACATTATAAGTTGATACAAACCGCAAACAAGTACAAACACTTAAAAACGAGAGGTTTCGGGATTTGTCGGAAACTTACAAAGTGTCGGATGAAAAATCCGAAAAGATAGGATGATAGATCGTGATGCGGTGAACGTTTTCTTCCAAAGGGCCGAGGTGATCCGAGCGGGTTTAGTATATTTATTTGGCGATTTTGTGAGTGTGTGTGTGTTTGGTGAATTGAGAGAAAAAGAGAGGAAAGAGAGAGAGAGAAAAGGAGAAAGTGAGGGAGAGGGGATGGGGTCCCTCCCCTTTTGGCTGATTTCGTGGGGGGCCCCACCGAGGTGCGGGTCTCCACTTTTAACTCCGTGTTTGCGCTCCGTGCGGTGTTTGTTTACTCCGTCGTTCAAACGTTAAATAATTATTTTACATATTAAATGGAAAGTTCTAAAATACAAATTTATTACGCGGTATTTTAGTTAAATATTTTACCAACCAATTTATATTTGAGTTATAAAATATAGGTTAGTTTGTTTTGTTTGTACGATACGAATTGTAATTTGAACATTATTAGAATAATATTTTTAACATAATCGTGTTACTTAATAAAATTGATCACCAACGTCCGTATTTATGGAACCGAAATACATTTGATTTAATTTGCGTACGATTTAATCAAATCGCATTTTCGTATATATTCAACAATATATATTTCGATACATTAATTAGCCTAACACAGAACTAATTACATGTATTAACATATGATTAGGCACTAATTACTAGTCCTAATTTGGCGGGTGTTACATTCCGGGTAAAGAAATTGTTAGGATATTGATAAAATCAGTATATAAGATGATAGAATTGAGAATATTGATTGTGATTGCGGTTTGGATTAATTATAAATGCGATTAGGGTTGATTATTCATAAACCCTAATCTGATCAGAAATTTTGTTCAGATTAGGAAGCTTGTAACTTGGTCATATCACGAGGGTTTTCGATGAAAAAGGAGTCTAAACATAAGTATTTTGAGTCTTCTTTCAAATGGCGTCGGTCTCATGTCCAAATGTTGTGATTAAGTTAGTCAAAATGATTTTACAAGATTGTGTGTCATTTCTGAGTTTTCGGTTCCAGATTTCGGTTAAGTTGTCGATTTTTGAAACGTACCTTAAACTAAGAATTAGATCATGAAATTTTTACTGAAGTGTTTTAAAAGTGTTAAATATTTTCTGTAAAAATATGATAATCTTTTGAAGTTTCTAAGTATTTTAAATAAATTATAACTTTTGTGAAGTCAGAAAGTGTCAACTGTTTATAGCAGTTCATTTTGGTGAATTTTTAAAAATAGTAAATCAATGTGATTGAATCTAGAAATATTACAGGATCTTCTAAACATATACAAATGTCACTGGTTAAAATTTTAGAGTCAAATGATTTCACTAAGTAATATGTAAAAATACGTAAAGTTGTATGAAAATTGTGGACAGAATCTGATTTTTACTCGATATGTTGATTCAAGTTATTAATATACATGAGTTGAGTTATGAGGGAACTTAGTGCAAGTGTTCAAACTTGGGATACAATGGAATGACCTAGTTATGTCTAGGTTGTGACCCATATGCATTATCTGATTGTTGTAGATTACAAGAATTGTTGCTGGTTAAACTTAAGGGCAATTACATCTTTATTTCAAGGTGAGTTTTCGTGGCCCATTTTCATTTACATGTTTTCAAATTGGGGGAAAAGTATGCTCACATGTTTTATCAATTGTTTTATGCTGTGAAACGTATTCATTTTCATTTTGGACATATGCTTGAAATGTGCTACATTATGTGAGATTATGTGCTTTATTTGAGATCATTGAGAACATTGAGAACATTTGTGGCTATTCGTCTTGCTCCGTTGGGGGTATTGACAACATGCCGGTTGAGAACATTGAGATCATTGAGGCTATTCGTCTTGCTCCGTTGGCGGTATTGACAACACGCCGACTATTGCTATTCGTCTTACTCCGTGGGGGTAATGACAACACGCATTATTGTTTGTTGAGGACATTTGGATCAATTGATATCAATGGTCATATCCTCTTGAGGGTATTGACTAGATATATCAAGTATCTTGGAAACTTATTATTTACACTAATTTCATTTTTATATGTGCCTTTTCATTGCATTGTCCTAACTTATTATTATCACAGTAAAATGTTTATTTTTATGGTGTCTGGTTTCAAACCTACGAAACTCACCAACATTTGTGTAGACGTTTTTGAGCATATCTTTTCACGTTATACTAGTGGACTTAAAGCAGTGGACAAGAGAACTTAGTGGACCTTTAGGGTTGCATTAAGAGTTATTCAAGACTTGTTTTACATCATTAAGGTTGTTTGTGAAGGCTTGTTTTGCCTTAACATTGTATAGTACGTTTGTTGTAAGCTTTTGAATTCATTGTTGAAATGTATGCACGACATGAACCGTTATTCATGTTATTGGCATCATGACACATTGGATATTGTATTTCATATAGAATTCTTTATAATGATGTGTTATGATCCTATCACCGTTATACCCCGTTGTTTCCGCTATAGACGGGGTGTGACCGATTGGTATCAGAGACATTGTTTATAGAGATCTAGGTGGATTGGCCTAGACTATAAATAAGGAACCCACATATAGAACATGAGTTCGGAAGTTATGTGTGCATACAATTCTGTGAAGCTAGTTGTAGCTAGTGTCGATCATTCATCTGAACCATTTCAAATAAGAAGGATGTTGTAAGCAATTCTTCATCATCTTACGACTCTTTATGTGGTTCGCCTACATGTTGCTTAGGATTCCATAACTAACTGATCTCTTTCCGTAAATACAAAGCTTATTGTGATACAAGGACTTGGAAGATAAGTATGTGTACGAAAGAATACTTTCACAATTACGGCTACAGAAGTAATTGACAAAGGTGTTCCGACGTATGTGTGCTATCCGACCATGTTTGCGTGTCTCATGTGCTGTCTTCGTGTCGAATGGTAATAAAATCTCAATTATATTCCTTACCGAATCATTCTTATATTTGTGAGTCTTGTGCATTTATGCCTTGACAAACTCCAAAGTATTCATCTATTCTAAACTAATAAGAATTCGAAAATTTTATAGTGAGCATACTACTAAGACGCATTACTCGTAAAATTTACTCGTGGAGGAGAAACACTCGGTGGTGGTCATACAAGTGATAGTGGTGATTGAACTGATAGTTGAACCGGAGGAATTTGTTGTATTGAAGGCAAGAACTCCAATGTTGTTGCGATCATTGCACAACAGTTGTGGGCCTTAATAGTCAAAATTGTCATGCAAGGTTTGTAACAGCATATTGAATCATGGTAGAGCTAGCGGCACCAAAGGCGAAAATGGAACTAATAGCGAGAATTCAAATGATGAAGTGGTGATGGCGCAAAAAAATAATAATTAATTAATTAATTAAAATAAAAATAACAATAATAATAAAATATATAAATAAATAAAGTAAATAAAGGTGCTGTTTAAGGAGGAATATTCTTTCATTAATCAAATGAAGAAGTTAGTGATCAAGTTTTGGAAATTTTTATACATGGGAAGTTAATCATGCAACATATATCGGACAATTTCATGAGTTGGCAAATTAGACCTTATCCCATGGCACTCGAAGCTAAGAGAATTGAGAAGACTCGCGGGATGGTAGAAGGGACTAAGCCTCCTACTATCCAAGGCGCATTACTGATGGGTGGATTGTTAATCGATAAAACCGTTAAGGCTGGGAACGTAGAAACAATACCAAGAATGAGAGGGTATTCAAAAGGCTGGTAGATACTAACACATGAAGAGAGGGTTACGCTGGTTCACATCTTCTGTGAGTAAGGTGTGACCACTATCATCACACATCTACATCATGTTGTATTTAATCGAACTGCAACTGAAGAGGACATGTTGAACGTGGATGACAGCTAGTCAAGTGGCACCAATCAACACAGTAGGAAACTCGATAGCTTATTTTGAGTGGGAGACTCGGAAATAATTCTATTAATGGGTGTGCATAGAGACGAAAAGACATTACATAAGGGTATACTCTAGTGCTAGAAGAATACTCTTTTAGCATCGACATGTTACCCTTCGGACTCGGAAGTTTTGGTGTAGTTGTGGGAATGGGATAGTTGACGAAATTTAGGTAGAAATTTTATGTTTGAGAAAATATTTCGTATACCACTTAAATAGTGGTGTAATACCTGAGGTTTTCAAAGAACATTTCAAAGACAAAAAGAAATGACTCATGAGTGCAAAGGCTGATGGGTTAAAATTTCAAAACATCCTGTTATCAACGATTTCTTCGAGGTCTTCTCGGAAGACCTAGAAGGACTATATCCCTCTGTACTCATAAAGTTTTGTATTGATCTTATTCTTGGAGCAACCCCAGTTGCAAATGCTCCAAATCGCTTAACACTAATTGAATGCAAGAGTTATTTAATTCACTTTAAGATGCTCCAAGACAAGGGTTTTATTTGCCCTAGTCTTTTTCCTTTGGGAGCACCTGGTTTATTTGACTTAAAGAAAGATGGTTGTTTTCATTTGTACATTGATTATCGTGAACTTAACAAATTACGGTCAAGAATCGCTGTCCTCTCCCAAGGATGGATGATTTGTTTGATCAACCTCAAGGTGCTCGGTGATTTTCAAAAATCAATCTTCATTCTGGTTACCGTCAATAGAGGGTACCTGAATCAGATATACCTAAGATTGCGTTTAGTACTCGTTACGAACATTTCAAATTTCTCGTTATGTCTCTCGATCTTACTAATGCGACTATAGCATTCCTATATTTAACTAACGTGTATGTAAGCCGTATCTCGACGAATTTATCATACTTTTCAATTGCGACGTTCTAATTTATTCTAAAACTAAGAAGGAGCATGATGTTCCCTTAAGACTACTTCTGGAGTTACTTTTGAAAGAAAAGGTCTATACAACATATTGGGAGTACGAAATTTGACTACAAGAGGTTTGTTTTTCCTGGTCACACTGTGAACAAAGAAGTCAATCTTGTGAATTTTAGCAAAATAGAAGATGTAATGGGATGGAAGGTCCCACAGTTATCATTGGAGGTTCGTAAAGTACTTAGGATTCATAGGCTATTATCAGCATTTTTTTTAGAGTTGTTCAAAGATCGCTCTACTATTCATATATATATATATATATATATATATATATATATATATATATATATATATATATATATATATATAAGAAGTTTGTTTGAGGTAGGAACTAAGAAGAATCTTTCCAAACATTGAAGGATACCTTGTGTAATGCATCAATCTGGACTCTTCCCGACGGATCGGAGGATTTCGTTGTGTATTGTGATGCATCAGACCGAGGTCTGAGTTGTGTGTTAATTAAATGGGAAATGTAATCGTATTCGTCTCTCGACAACTCAAGATTCATAAGCATTACTATAATACCCATGATTTAGAACTTGGAGCAATAGCATTCGTACATATGTGTTGAAGACACTACTTGTATGGAATGAAGAACGTCATGCATACCGATCATAAGGGCTTTTAACACCCCTACGTTCAAAGGAAGTTGAATACGAGGCAAATAAGGAAGCTCGAAATATTTAGTGGCTACGATTGTGAATTTCGATATCATCCGGGGAAGACGGATGTTGTGGCAGTTGTTTTGAGTAGGAAGGAAAAAGTAAGCCAAAGTGAGTACAAATCAAAGTATGATGAGTCACTCTGGCATTAAGGATAAGATGTTCAAGGTTCAAGATGAAACGTTAGGGATACTCATATACCAAAACAAAAAGTTGTGCGGCTTAGACAAACAGTTGGAGCACAAATTGGATGAGAAATTACATCTTGTGAGAGGATTTTGAATTCCTTTGCCAGGAGGTCTATGGACACTGGTAATGGACAGAGTACATAAAAAAAAAGTATACATATAAACAAATAAAATAAAAATAATATATAAAAAAAGGTAAAGTAAAATATTTCATACATTAGGAGATGGTAAGAAGTACCATGATATCATGATGTCATGGAGTTGTATTGGTGTCTAGGACTGAAGATGGACATCATTTAATACATTAGTCAATTTAGTCAATGCATGATCTGTTTGAAGTTCAAGGCTGAAGTTGGGTTAAAGTCAGTTGATTGGACAAAAATAGTCTATGAAGCTATTGACAAGATCGTTCAAATCAAGGAGGGGTTGGAAATAGTATGAGTTAGACATAAGAGTTACATAAACAAACGCCGAAAGCGGTTAGAATTTTGTATTGGAGATCATATTGCCTAAATATTACCTTGGATGATGTCATATATTTTGAGAAGTCATGATAATTAGCACCTAGGTTGTTGGACCGTTGTAAATTGTTAAACATATGGGTTCAGTAACATATCACTTAAAAGTTGTCACAAGAATGAAGTGGTGTTCACGAAGTATTTCATATGTCAAATCTAAGAAAGTGTTGGCTGATAAAGTCTTACACGTAATTCTAGAAGGAAATTTACAAGGAATCACAAATAACATTGTGTAGAGAAATTGGTAGGGACCATGGATTGAGAGGTTAAAATGTTGAAACATAAAAAGTTTTAATTTGTCATTGCCAGATTGAACGCTTAGCGAGGATTTGAATTAACTTGGAACTGAAAAGAGTGAACAAGGCTTAAATATTGGTAGTTATTTAGTGATCATGTTGACAGTATAGCTCCGACTAAATTTCGGGACGAAATTCTCTCAACTGGGGGATACTGTGACGACCGTCACCAAACCGTAATCATAGTTCAAGCCGTAAAAACTCATTTTCGTGTTAAGACTCATCGTATGGACTTCATTACATCAAAATATTCGTTTTCGAAAAAACGAATCCAACGTAAAAAGAATCATCGCAATCACACATGTAACGAAAAAGATACGAGGCTAAATGTAAATACGTTAATTATTGGAAACTATACAATTTATTAAAACTATATGAAATACGAAAATAATTTGATTGGGATCGTTGATTCTTAAACCGTGTGACCCGAGTTTTTTGTGTGTCTTTGTTATTTGGCCCAATAATTGACCTAAACCCCCTCCCTTTTGGTGAATCATTCGGCCCAACCCAACCCACACAACCCTAGAACTATAAAAGGCATCATTAACACAGCCCTAACATTTTTTTTGATCACAAAAATCATCCATGCCGCTGTCCCAAAATCGCAGTCAACTTCAGAGGCTGTTTTTACCTACTTAGAATCGTTTTCAAGCTTCGGCCAAAACTACAAAGTTGTAGATCTCGATGTTTTACATTTACTAGTGAAGTTTCGGCCTCTGAAACGAAGCAAATTATTTTATAAATTTTTTTTTGTAAACTACTGCAGTGTATTACGAATTTTCTGAAACTTTTAGTTATTCGTATATAAACGTGTCTAAACCCTAAAAACGATTTGTAAACCCCATTATTCAACTCCAGACATCCAAGAACGAAAATATTAATCTATATTCATAATACAAACCCTAAGAACTCAAATAATCATTCTCTAATTCATTCTATTGATCGAGAACTCGTGTATTCGCGTATTTCGGTAAGATTTACATTCTAATCTTTCGATTTCTTCGTATTCTTGATGCATGATGAATGAATCCTCATGCCATATTGTTTATTTACAGATTCTAAGTGATCTCTATCGTGCGGATTCTTGATTGTTGGTATAAAACTCCTTTCGACTCATTGGATTTCGTGTATTTCAATTTTCGTTCATTGTCGATTATTTTTTGTTCAATTCCATTGTGTTCTGGGTAAAGAAATTGTTAGGATGTTGATAAAATCAGTATATAAGATGATAGAATTGAGAATATTGATTGTGATTGCGGTTTGGATTAATTATAAATGCGATTAGGGTTGATTATTCATAAACCCTAATCTGATCAGAAATTTTGTTCAGATTAGGAAGCTTGTAACTTGGTCATATCATGAGGGTTTTCGATGAAAAAGGAGTCTAAACATAAGTATTTTGAGTCTTCTTTCAAATGGCATCAGTCTCATGTCTAAATATTGTGTTTAAGTTAGTCAAAATGATTTTACAAGATTGTGTGTCATTTCTGAGTTTTCGGTTCCAGATTTCGGTTAAGTTGTCGATTTTTGAAACGTACCTTAAATTAAGAATTAGGTCTTGAAATTTTTACTGAAGTGTTTTAAAAGTGTTAAATATTTTCTGTAAAAATATGATAATCTTTTTAAGTTTCTAAGTATTTTAAATAAATTATAACTTTTGTGAAGTCAGAAAGTGTCAACGGTTTAGAGCAGTTCATTTTGGTGAATTTTTAAAAATAGTAAATCAATGTGATTGAATCTAGAAACATTACAGGATCTTCTAAACATATAAAAATGTCACTGGTTAAAACTTTAGAGTCAAATGATTTCATTAAGTAATATTTAAAAATACGTAAAGTGGTATGCAAATTGTGGACAGAATCTGATTTTTACTCGATAGGTTGATTCAAGTTAATATACATGAGTTGAGTTATGAGGGAACTTAGAGGAAGTGTTCAGACTTGGGATACAATGGAATGACCTAGTTATGTCTAGGTTGTGACCCATATGCATTATCTGATTGTTGTAAATTACAAGAATTGTTGCTGGTTAAACTTAAGGGCAATTACATCTTTATTTCAAGGTGAGTTTTCGTGGCCCATTTTCATTTACATGTTTTCAAATTGGGGGAAAAGTATGCTCACATGTTTTATCAATTGTTTTATGCTGTGAAACGTATTCATTTTCATTTTGGACATATGCTTGAAATGTGCTACATTATGTGAGATTATGTGCTTTATTTGAGATCATTGAGAACATTGAGAACATTTGTGGCTATTCGTCTTGCTCCGTTGGGGGTATTGACAACATGCCGGTTGAGAACATTGAGATCATTGAGGCTATTCGTCTTGCTCCGTTGGCGGTATTGACAACACGCCGACTATTGCTATTCGTCTTACTCCGTGGGGGTAATGACAACACGCATTATTGTTTGTTGAGGACATTTGGATCAATTGATATCAATGGTCATATCCTCTTGAGGGTATTGACTAGATATATCAAGTATCTTGGAAACTTATTATTTACACTAATTTCATTTTTATATGTGCCTTTTCATTGCATTGTCCTAACTTATTATTATCACAGCAAAATGTTTATTTTTATGGTGTCTGGTTTCAAACCTACGAAACTCACCAACATTCGTGTTGACGTTTTTGAGCATATCTTTTCACGTTATACTAGTGGACTTAAAGCAGTGGACAAGAGAACTTAGTGGACCTTTAGGGTTGCATTAAGAGTTATTCAAGACTTGTGTTACATCATTAAGGTTGTTTGTGAAGGCTTGTTTTGCCTTAACATTGTATAGTACGTTTGTTGTAAGCTTTTGAGTTCATTGTTGAAATGTATGCACGACATGAACCGTTATTCATGTTATTGGCATCATGACACATTGGATATTGTATTTCATATAGAATTCTTTATAATGATGTGTTATGATCCTATCACCGTTATACCCCGTTGTTTCCGCTATAGACGGGGTGTGACCGATTGGTATCAGAGACATTGTTTATAGAGATCTAGGTGGATTGGCCTAAACTATAAATAAGGAACCCACATATAGAACATGAGTTCGGAAGTTATGTGTGCATACAATTCTGTGAAGCTAGTTGTAGCTAGTGTCGATCATTCATCTGAACCATTTCAAATAAGAAGGATGTTGTAAGCATTTCTTCATCATCTTACGACTCTTTATGTGGTTCGCCTACATGTTGCTTAGGATTCCATAACTAACTGATCTCTTTCCTTAAATACAAAGCTTATTGTGATACAAGGACTTGGAAGATAAGTATGTGTATGAAAGAATACTTTCACAATTACGGCTACAGACGTAATTGACAAAGGTGTTCCGACGTATGTGTGCTATCCGATCATGTTTGCATGTCTCATGTGCTATCTTCGTGTCGAATGGTAATAAAATCTCAATTATATTCCTTACCGAATCATTCTTATATTTGTGAGTCTTGTGCATTTATGCCTTGACAAACTCCAAAGTATTCATCTATTCTAAACTAATAAGAATTCGAAAATTTTATAGTGAGCATACTACTAAGACGCATTACTCGTAAAATTTACTCGTGGAGGAGAAACACTCGGTGGTGGTCATACAAGTGATAGTGGTGATTGAACTGATAGTTGAACCGGAGGAATTTGTTGTATTGAAGGCAAGAACTCCAATGTTGTTGCGATCATTGCACGACAGTTGTGGGCCTTAATAGTCAAAATTGTCATGCAAGGTTTGTAACAGCATATTGAATCATGGTAGAGCTAGCGGCACCAAAGGCGAAAATGGAACTAATAGCGAGAATTCAAATGATGAAGTGGTGATGGCGCAAAAAAATAATAATTAATTAATTAATTAAAATAAAAATAACAATAATAATAAAATATATAAATAAATAAATAGATAAATAAATAAAGTAAATAAAGGTGCTGTTTAAGGATGAATATTCTTTCATTAATCAAATGAAGAAGTTAGTGATCAAGTTTTGAAAATTTTTATACATGGGAAGTTAATCATGCAACATATATCGGACAATTTCATGAGTTGGCAAATTAGACCTTATCCCATGGCACTCGAAGCTAAGAGAATTGAGAAGACTCGCGGGATGGTAGAAGGGACTAAGCCTCCTACTATCCAAGGTGCATTACTGATGGGTGGATTGTTAATCGATAAAACCGTTAAAGCTGGGAACGTAGAAACAATACCAAGAATGAGAGGGTATTCAAAAGGCTGGTAGATACTAACACATGAAGAGAGGGTTACGCTGGTTCACTTCTTCTGTGAGTAAGGTGTGACCACTATCATCACACATCTACATCATGTTGTATTTATTCGAACTGCAACTGAAGAGGACATGTTGAACGTGGATGACAGCTAGTCAAGTGGCACCAATCAACACAGTAGGAAACTCGATAGCTTATTTTGAGTGGGAGACTCGGAAATAATTCTATTAATGGGTGTGCATAGAGACGAAAAGACATTACATAAGGGTATACTCTAGTGCTAGAAGAATACTCTTTTAGCATCGACATGTTACCCTTCGGACTCGGAAGTTTTGGTGTAGTTGTGGGAATGGGATAGTTGACGAAATTTAGGTAGAAATTTTATGTTTGAGAAAATATTTCGTATACCACTTAAATAGTGGTGTAATACCTGAGGTTTTCAAAGAACATTTCAAAGACAAAAAGAAATGACTCATGAGTGCAAAGGCTGATGGGTTAAAATTTCAAAACATCCTGTTATCAACGATTTCTTCGAGGTCTTCTCGGAAGACCTAGAAGGACTATATCCCTCTGTACTCATAAAGTTTTGTATTGATCTTATTCTTGGAGCAACCCCAGTTGCAAATGCTCCAAATCGCTTAACACTAATTGAATGCAAGAGTTATTTAATTCACTTTAAGATGCTCTAAGACAAGGGTTTTATTTGCCCTAGTCTTTTTCCTTTGGGAGCACCTGGTTTATTTGACTTAAAGAAAGATGGTTGTTTTCATTTGTACATTGATTATCGTGAACTTAACAAATTACGGTCAAGAATCGCTGTCCTCTCCCAAGGATGGATGATTTGTTTGATCAACCTCAAGGTGCTCGGTGATTTTCAAAAATCAATCTTCATTCTGGTTACCGTCAATAGAGGGTACCTGAATCAGATATACCTAAGATTGCGTTTAGTACTCGTTACGAACATTTCAAATTTCTCGTTATGTCTCTCGATCTTACTAATGCGACTATAGCATTCCTATATTTAACTAACGTGTATGTAAGCCGTATCTCGACGAATTTATCATACTTTTCAATTGCGACGTTCTAATTTATTCTAAAACTAAGAAGGAGCATGATGTTCCCTTAAGACTACTTCTGGAGTTACTTTTGAAAGAAAAGGTCTATACAACATATTGGGAGTACGAAATTTGACTACAAGAGGTTTGTTTTTCCTGGTCACACTGTGAACAAAGAAGTCAATCTTGTGAATTTTAGCAAAATAGAAGATGTAATGGGATGGAAGGTCCCACAGTTATCATTGGAGGTTCGTAAAGTACTTAGGATTCATAGGCTATTATCAGCATTTTTTTAGAGTTGTTCAAAGATCGCTCTACTATTCATATATATATATATATATATATATATATATATATATATATATATATATATATATATAAGAAGTTTGTTTGAGGTAGGAACTAAGAAGAATCTTTCCAAACATTGAAGGATACCTTGTGTAATGCATCAATCTGGACTCTTCCCGACGGATCGGAGGATTTCGTTGTGTATTGTGATGCATCAGACCGAGGTCTGAGTTGTGTGTTAATTAAATGGGAAATGTAATCGTATTCGTCTCTCGACAACTCAAGATTCATAAGCATTACTATAATACCCATGATTTAGAACTTGGAGCAATAGCATTCGTACATATGTGTTGAAGACACTACTTGTATGGAATGAAGAACGTCATGCATACCGATCATAAGGGCTTTTAACACCCCTACGTTCAAAGGAAGTTGAATACGAGGCAAATAAGGAAGCTCGAAATATTTAGTGGCTACGATTGTGAATTTCGATATCATCCGGGGAAGACGGATGTTGTGGCAGTTGTTTTGAGTAGGAAGGAAAAAGTAAGCCAAAGTGAGTACAAATCAAAGTATGATGAGTCACTCTGGCATTAAGGATAAGATGTTCAAGGTTCAAGATGAAACGTTAGGGATACTCATATACCAAAACAAAAAGTTGTGCGGCTTAGATAAACAGTTGGAGCACAAATTGGATGAGAAATTACATCTTGTGAGAGGATTTTGAATTCCTTTGCCAGGAGGTCTATGGACACTGGTAATGGACAGAGTACATAAAAAAAAAGTATACATATAAACAAATAAAATAAAAATAATATATAAAAAAAGGTAAAGTAAAATATTTCATACATTAGGAGATGGTAAGAAGTACCATGATATCATAATGTCATGGAGTTGTATTGGTGTCTAGGACTGAAGATGGACATCATTTAATACATTAGTCAATTTAGTCAATGCATGATCTGTTTGAAGTTCAAGGCTGAAGTTGGGTTAAAGTCAGTTGATTGGACAAAAATAGTCTATGAAGCTATTGACAAGATCGTTCAAATCAAGGAGGGGTTGGAAATAGTATGAGTTAGACATAAGAGTTACATAAACAAACGCCGAAAGCGGTTAGAATTTTGTATTGGAGATCATATTGCCTAAATATTACCTTGGATGATGTCATATATTTTGAGAAGTCATGATAATTAGCACCTAGGTTGTTGGACCGTTGTAAATTGTTAAACATATGGGTTCAGTAACATATCACTTAAAAGTTGTCACAAGAATGAAGTGGTGTTCACGAAGTATTTCATATGTCAAATCTAAGAAAGTGTTGGCTGATAAAGTCTTACACGTAATTCTAGAAGGAAATTTACAAGGAATCACAAATAACATTGTGTAGAGAAATTGGTAGGGACCATGGATTGAGAGGTTAAAATGTTGAAACATAAAAAGTTTTAATTTGTCATTGCCAGATTGAACGCTTAGCGAGGATTTGAATTAACTTGGAACTGAAAAGAGTGAACAAGGCTTAAATATTGGTAGTTATTTAGTGATCGTGTTGACAGTATAGCTCCGACTAAATTTCGGGACGAAATTCTCTCAACTGGGGGATACTGTGACGACCGTCACCAAACCGTAATCATAGTTCAAGCCGTAAAAACTCATTTTCGTGTTAAGACTCATCTTATGGACTTCATTACATCAAAATATTCGTTTGCGAAAAAACGAATCCAACGTAAAAAGAATCATCGCAATCACACATATAACGAAAAAGATACGAGGCTAAATGTAAATACGTTAATTATTGGAAACTGTACAATTTATTAAAACTACGCGAAATACGAAAATAATTTGATTGTGATCGTTGATTCTTAAACCGTGTGACCCGAGTTTTTTGTGTGTCTTTGTTATTTGGCCCAATAATTGACCTAAACCCTCTCCCTTTTGGTGAATCATTCGGCCCAACCCAACCCACACAACCCTAGAACTATAAAAGGCATCATTAACACAGCCCTAACATTTTTTTTTATCACAAAAATCATCCATGCCGCTGTCCCAAAATCGCAGTCAACTTCAGAGGCTGTTTTTACCTACTTAGAATCGTTTACAAGCTTCGGCCAAAACTACAAAGTTGTAGATCTCGATGTTTTACATTTACTAGTGAGGTTTCGGCCTCTGAAACGAAGCAGATTATTTTATAAAATTTTTTTTGTAAACTACTGCAGTGTATTACGATTTTTCTGAAACTTTTAGTTATTCGTATATAAACGTGTCTAAACCCTAAAAACGATTTGTAAACCCCATTATTCAACTCCAGACATCCAAGAACGAAAATATTAATCTATATTCATAATACAAACCCTAAGAACTCAAATAATCATTCTCTAATTCATTCTATTGATCGAGAACTCGTGTATTCGCGTATTTCGGTAAGATTTACATTCTAATCTTTCGATTTCTTCGTATTCTTGATGCATGATGAATGAATCCTCATGCCATGTTGTTTATTTACAGATTCTAAGTGATCTCTATCGTGTGGATTCTTGATTGTTGGTATAAAACTCCTTTCGACTCATTGGATTTCGTGTATTTCAATTTTCGTTCATTGTCGATTATTTTTTGTTCAATTCCATTGTGTTCTGGGTAAAGAAATTGTTAGGATGTTGATAAAATCAGTATATAAGATGATAGAATTGAGAATATTGATTGTGATTGCGGTTTGGATTAATTATAAATGCGATTAGGGTTGATTATTCATAAACCCTAATCTGATCAGAAATTTTGTTCAGATTAGGAAGCTTGTAACTTGGTCATATCACGAGGGTTTTCGATGAAAAAGGAGTCTAAACATAAGTATTTTGAGTCTTCTTTCAAATGGCGTCAGTCTAATGTCTAAATATTGTGTTTAAGTTAGTCAAAATGATTTTACAAGATTGTGTGTCATTTCTGAGTTTTCGGTTCTAGATTTCGGTTAAGTTGTCGATTTTTGAAACGTACCTTAAATTAAGAATTAGGTCTTGAAATTTTTACTGAAGTGTTTTAAAAGTGTTTAATATTTTCTGTAAAAATATGATAATCTTTTGAAGTTTCTAAATATTTTAAATAAATTATAACTTTTGTGAAGTCAGAAAGTGTCAACGGTTTAGAGCAGTTCATTTTGCTGAATTTTTTAAATTAGTAAATCAATGTGATTGAATCTAGAAACATTACAGGATCTTCTAAACATATACAAATGTCACTGGTTAAAACTTTAGAGTCAAATGATTTCATTAAGTAATATTTAAAAATACATAAAGTGGTATACAAATTGTGGACAGAATCTGATTTTTACTCGATAGGTTGATTCAAGTTAATATACATGAGTTGAGTTATGAGGGAACTTAGTGGAAGTGTTCAGACTTGGGATACAATGGAATGACCTAGTTATGTCTAAGTTGTGACCCATATGCATTATCTGATTGTTGTAGATTACAAGAATTGTTGGTGGTTAAACTTAAGGGCAAAACTTACATCTTTATTTCAAGGTGAGTTTTCGTGGCCCAGTTTTCATTTACATGTTTTCAAATTGGGGGAAAAGTATGCTCACATATTTTATCAATTGTTTTATGCTGTGAAATGTATTCATTTTCATTTTGGACATATGCTTGAAATGTGCTACATTATGTGAGATTATGTGCTTTATTTGAGATCATTGAGAACATTTGTGGCTATTCGTCTTGCTCCGTTGGGGGTATTGACAACACGCCGACTATTGCTATTCGTCTTACTCCGTGGGGGTAATGACAACACGCATTATTGTTTGTTAAGGACATTTGGATCAATTGATATCAATGGTCATATCCTCTTGAGGGTATTGACTAGATATATCAAGTATCTTGGAAACTTATTATTTACACTAATTTCAATTTTATATGTGCCTTTTCATTGCATTGTCCTAACTTATTATTATCACAGCAAAATGTTTATTTTTATGGTGTCTGGTTTCAAACCTACGAAACTCACCAACATTCGTGTTGAGGTTTTTGAGCATATCTTTTCACGTTATACTAGTGGACTTAAAGCAGTGGACAAGAGAACTTAGTGGACCTTTAGGGTTGCATTAAGAGTTATTCAAGACTTGTGTTACATCATTAAGGTTGTTTGTGAAGGCTTGTTTTGCCTTAACATTGTATAGTACGTTTGTTGTAAGCTTTTGAATTCATTGTTGAAATGTATGCACGACATGAACCGTTATTCATGTTATTGGCATCATGACACATTGGATATTGTATTTCATATAGAATTCTTTATAATGATGTGTTATGATCCTATCACCGTTATACCCCGTTGTTTCCGCTTTAGACGGGGTGTGACAATTTAAACGTCCATTCACTCATATAAAATCTCACGTGTTTAGGACACTAGGAGATTATCTTGGTACAACTCGCCACCATAGGATCGCTCGCTCCTCAGGTGAGTTCATAGCCCCACTTTTTCAAATATTTTACTGTTTTCGGGGTGAGACGCATGCACCATTACTGTTTTCGAATTATAATGATAAACTTTAATAATTCACACTTACCTATATTACTGTTATGTAATACGAAATGTGTAATACTTAGGAACTACACTCACTATATCGTTGTAAGACAATATCAAAGCTTAACATGGATAGGTTACCACTGTACACTACCTTATTGTCGGAACACAACTACCATTACGTAACCTGCTTAGGTTATCATTTTACTTGGGCCATATTGTCGTGGGACAATATTATTGAATATATTAGAACTGGTTAGTTCTACTTACACTGGACAACATCTAGTCTCTTACAGGATTAGTTTTCCTTTTAGGAATTAAGACTGCCTATACATTTCAGGACTTCTATATTGGATCGTACATGAGTAAACATTAACCACGGACCTCAAGATACTTGCTAGACTGAGGCTAGGAGTATACGTTAGTATCATACGTTAGTATAGTTCCTTATACTAATACAAAACCACTAGGTGAGGATTAGTCATACCTAGGCTCATTGTGTTACAACTAATATCTAAATATTGTATATACATATTTAGATATGATAAATCATTTTCATGTGTTACATGATACCCTATTAGATGTGTTTGCTAATTTTATATATATATATATATATATATATATATATATATATATATATATATATATATATATATATATATACATACATACTCGTACCTCATCTCGAGCACTTGGTGCTACCCACCACTTACTTATGTATATAGATATACATACACTTACACAAACACGATTACTTAGTCAGGCATGTCGTAGTACTGCGGACTCTCATTTACACCAGTCGGACATGTCGTAGTACTGTCGGCTCTCAATTTCTCAAGTCGGGCAGGTCATAGTACTGCCGGCTCAATTACAAACATTGCTTGCGAGCAACGTTTTACGATGCCACGGTAAAGTGGGCACAAAACGATGTCACGATAAAGTGGGCACAAAACGATATCACGGTAAAGTGATTCAAAATGATATCGTGGTAAAGCGATACAAATCATAAACATACGAGTTGATACTCGCACTCATTAACGGATCGTTGAGCTGACACTTGAGATTGTTAACTCAGTATTTGGCTAAATACTCAATCATAGTTCTGCGGGACTACATATTCATGTTGCTGGAGACAACACACTATGCCAGGTGGCATACCAGTTATTACTTGTTATCATATGACGTCGTTATACAGTTACTCGATTCATACTCAGGCAATTATTGCCTCACACGGATAGTTTCACTCATACCTGATAGGTATTTAGGCATGGATTACCACACCCTCGATATGATGTGGTCATACACTTACTCGATAGTTCTTAGGCATGTATTGCCTCACGCTTGTTGACTTACTTATACCTGATAGGTATCTAGGCATGGAATGCCTCTTTCTTTATGTACTTAGGTACACATCACTATTACTTAGGTATGAGATACCTCGCTAGATGTATACACATTGGTGTTACAACCTTAATACAATACATATCAAAATCGTAGATTTTGAGCTACCTTTCAAAGCATACAAGGTTTATACTTTATGTTTTCAACTAACAATCCTATGAATTCACCAGCTTTATAGCTGACTCGTTTTAGCATGTGTTCTCAGGTGCCCAGCAGGATTAGGATTTCTTCAAGAAATGCTAGCTTGAGTCGCACGTTTTCAAACATCTGGATTTCTCTGCATAACTTTTGTATTACAAATTATGTATTGAAATTATTTTTGCGAACTCGCAACTAGTATACATTTTACTTTTGGAAATGTACAACTATTTTCAAACGTCTCATTTAGAGGTCGTTTGCTATGTATCTTATGCTGTGATATTTGATTTGGTAACACCCCGACCCGACCGCTTCCGCAACCCAAAATTTGGGGGTGTTACACAATGTAATGAGCTTGAGAAATTGAAATTCCATTGTTTTCAAGTTTAATCCTCGTACCAAGGATAACGTCAACCTCCCCCATATCTTTCATGGAGAACTTTGATGAAAAAAATTCATTTGTTAAGTCAACTTGATCTTGAGAAGTACCAAAGATCAACATGTCATCAACATATAGACAAATGATGACTCCTTTACCAGATTCATCGAATTTGCTATATATAAATTTGTCTAATTGATTTAAATTATAATGACTAGAAAAAACCACTTCATCAAAAATTTTATGCCATTGCTTAGGTACTTGTTTCAATCCATATAAGGATTTAACAAGTTTACACACCTTGTTTTCATTACCCGGCATGATGAAGCCTTCTGGTTGTCTCATATATACCTCCTCCTCCAAGTCACCATTCAAGAATACAGTTTTCACATCCATTTGGTGAATCACAATATTGTGTATTGCAGTTAAGGCAATCAACAATCTAATAGTAGAGATACGGGCAACCGGAGCATAAGTGTCAAAATAGTCAATTCCGGGTTTTTTTCTAAAACCTTGAATGACTAATCTTGCCTTGAACTTTTCAATAGTTCCATCTACCTTCATCTTCTTTTTGAAGATCCATTTGCAACCCAAAGGTTTGCAACCAGGTGGTAGATCAGATAACACCCAAGTGTTGTTGCCCATGAAGGAATCAATGATTTTGGGTTTCTTTCTCTTTTGCATTTTCTAAGTTCAAGTGACTTATCTTGAGTCACATATGAACTTACCTCCTTATTGGTTCCACTAGAACTAGGGACCATATCCTTTGGTCGAGATATAGATGAGAAGCGATTCTCATCAAAGATTGCATCCCTTGATTCAACCATGGTGTTAACCGAAACATAATCATTAGGTTCAATAACATAGAACCTATAAGCCTTGGAATGCTCAGCATATCCAACAAATATGCAATCTATATCTCTTTCACCCAAACTTTTCTTCTTGGGATCAGGGAGTCTTATAACAGCCCTACAACCCCATACCGAAGATAGTTCAAGTTTGATTTCCTTTTATACCAAAGTTTATAAGGAGTAATCTTGTTCATTATATTAGGAACTCTATTAAGCATATAACAAGTTGTTAACATAGCTTCCCCCCATAATCCATCACCGAATAAGATAACATGGAATTAACCATTCTTTAAGGACCATATTCTTCCTCTCCGTTATACCATTTTGTTGATGAGTATATGGAGCAGTAGTCTCATGAATTATACCCACGGATTAGAAATAAGTTGGATCAATATATTCACCTCCCCTATCCGTTCGTATTCTTTTGATTGATGAATGTTGTGGTAATTCAACTTCAGTTTTGTATGTTCTAAACTTATCCACAGTTTCATCTTTAGTGTGTAACAAGTAAACATAACAAAACCTAGAAGCATCGTCACTTAATGCAACAAAGTATTTTTTATTACCCAATCATGGAGTCCCATGCAAATCACATAAATCATTATGTACTAATTTCAAAATTTTAGAATTTCTAGTTACATTTAGAAAAGGTTGCTTAGTGATTTTAGTCAACATACGTGTTTTACATTTTTCATGGTTCACGTCAAAAGTCGATATTAATCCATCTTTAGACATATCTTGCATTCTTTTTAAATGCACAAGTCTTAATCTACCATGCCGTAGAATTGAGATATTTCTGCTAGAATAAGTCATAAAAGCTGAAGCAACATTTATATAATTGATATTAAGTCTGAACATTCGGTTGCAAAGATAACCGAAACCAACAAACACACCATGTTTTAATAATACAAACTTATCAGACTCAATGACTTGTTTGTACCCACAATTATTCAACACACTACTAGACACTAGGTTTTTACGAAATTGGGGTACATGTAAAACATCAAACAAAGAAACACTTTTTTCCGAACTAAATTGCAAGTCCACACTTCCACGTCCATGAACAGGAATTGTTGACTCAATTCCCATATGAATAATTGATCCATTATCTAATGACTCGTAAGTTTTGAACCAACATCTATCCTTGCATACATGGGTAGTAGCACCCAAGTCAACCCACCATGCAATGTCATCATCCTGTACAAAATAAGCCTCATATATATATATATATATATATATATATATATATATATATATATATATGATACGTAATAACTTTGAACTAAATTATTATTCATAATCTGACCTTTCGAGTTTTGGTCCTTAGAACCATTGCCCGAACCACTTGTGCTAGCTCCATTGGTGTTTTTATGACCAATATTGTAACACCTGCATAATTAGGGAAATTAATTATGCCTAATTGTTTGTAACTAGTTGTAATTAGTATGTAATAGGACTAATTACAGGCTCTATTTGTATATATATATAAGGTGATTTATATATATATATGTGTGTGTACTTACGCGATTTGGATAAATCGTGCGAATTAACCGGACGGAATCCGACACAGTTTACTTGGATGTTGGTGATAGAAATTTACTTAAATAAGGAGAACGTATTTGGTTATATAAAATACGCAACCGAACGAGCATTATTTATATATTGTCACGACGACATTTTAATTAGTGCAACGAAACGTATTAAACGCGAATTAATAAGTTAAATACTTCGACAAATGTTTTTATTAGTAATTTCAAGATATTTTTATTTAAATACTCTAGTTATATATTAAAATATAACGGTTTGGTTAAATATTAAAAACTAGCGATTTACCGATTAGGACACGGAGTAAATACTGTGTTTTGAGGGATGTTTTCCCCTCCCTTGTCTCTTGGATCAGCCAACTCCAACCCCCAACCACTTCTCCCTCTTTCATTTTTCATTATCACAAAAACACACACAAACCAAACTCTCTCAACCTCAATTTACACCAAATTTTCGGAATACAAACCGACACACGAAAATTACATATTCGGAATCACCATCACGAGTGGAGCAAGAATATCAAGATCGTTTTCACCATTTCATCCTCCATTTAGCTCGATTTGCAAAAGTAAGAAATTTCTAAAATCTTAGATCTATTCAATTTGGTGTAATGTTTTGATGTTTTGATGTGTACACAACTTAGATATAACCTAATACATGAAGAATACACGATTTTATAGCTCAAAAATGGGTTAGATTTGCGTTTTGGTCGGAAATTCTTGAAACCCGAAAGTTTCTGGGCTGGTGTTCATACATGCGACACAAGCCTTGTGTCGCATGCTATGTCGCATAAACCCGCTTGTGTCGTACAAATCCTTTAGGTTCGTAATCTTTGCGACACAATATTGTGTCGCACTCTATGTCGCATACTATGTCGTATTTTATACGACACAACCCTTATGTCGTTATTGAATTAGCATCGCAAGCTTTTTGCGACACAACCACTGTGTCGCAGGGCTCTTGTGTCGCATCCTTCATGCGACACAACCCTTGTGTCGCATGACAACTTTAGTGTCGCATTTTGTGTCGCAAAACACAGCAGATTTACAAATTTAATTCCAAGTTAAGTGTTATACATTTTGGACTTCAAACGACTATACGATATGATATCTAAGGGATATTGAAACATATTTTCAAGCATAACACTCCAAACAAATACATAAATGTCGAGATTAACATTTCAACTAAGTCACCAACGGGCCCAAACATGTTTTTCAACAAACGAACAATTACAAACATACGAACAAACATTGGCTATACTAGTTGTGTACAACTAAACGAAACGTCTCGTGAGACGCATACTTACATAACTTCATATGAATAGGCATTTGAAGGTTACGGGCTCGGAGAACCTACTTGCTATATTTACTACTTGCTAATTGCTACGACTTATTACAAGACTCAGGTGAGTCTTACGGCCCCACTTTTACTGTTTTATCTTATTGGGGGAGATACATGCTACTGATTTTCTTGAACACAAGTACTAAACTGTTTACTATACCAAACGAAATTGCATGAGTTTACTTACAAACAGAAGTCTCTCCATCATATATCGTTAGTTATGGACTTAAGCGCGAACACTAGTTAATGGATCCATTAGGGAAATGACCCTCCCCACCCGGGGCAGTAGCGCTGCCACGTACTGATTTACACGTAGAAACGGGTGACTACTTATTCGTTACTGATGCTTGCTCAACTACGAGCATGTCACGGGAGCAAACTTATTACTTACGGGTTAAGCTTCGATTATGAGCCTCATGGCAACGGTATAAACTTACTTACTTACATTTGCGGGATTGCAAATACTGGTTTACGATTTCTGGATTGAAATTGCTGATTTTACGCCTGCGGGCATTACTGATGAAATCTAGTGTTCAAAGCTGATATTACTTACAAACCTGTGAGATTCACCAACCTTTTGGTTGACACTTTTTAGCATGTTTTCTCAGGTACTCGGATGGAGTAGGATTACTCCAGGATTGTTAGCTAGAGTCGCATGATTTCAACACAACTGCATTAACGGAGATTCTTAGCATTATCTTTTGTATATTTTGATTATGTAATAGAATCTCCCGCTACACGCGCGGACTCTAGGGAAACTACATTTTTGTATACGAAAACACTAAGTTTTCAAACAATATATCTATGGAATGTAACTAATTTACAAACGTTGCATATAGATGTCGTTTACTTTATCTTTGTGCTGTGATATTGGATTAGTAACACCCCAAGTTATGCTTCCGCAAAACAGTGAATTTTGGGGGGTGTTACAGATTGGTATCAGAGCCTAAGGTTATAGTGAACTAGGTTGCATTTAGTGGGCCTAGACTTTGACCGTTAGGCAGTATTCTCTTATTAGACATGATCGGTTCAGAAATCACAGCATACGACTTTAATTTAACATAGCCTGATCAACTATGTACAATTAAGGGAAGATGATGTAAGGTCTGAAGTGATTATGTTGAACGGGGATACGTTAGTTGATTCTGACTACGAGAGAACCGGACCATTACTTGATACGTGCTAGACAATAGGCTGGATATGATATATGTATATATATTAGCCTCGTCTTACTTACATTCTGCCACAGGAATGGCAAACACACCACCTAATCCGTCACACTCTCACTCACATGGGTCACGGAACCCACGAGTAGCCAGGAGGAACACAAGGTCGCCTCGAAACAGCCCTTATCCTGTACATAACTCTCAGAACTCGGCACATCTCACGTTGCCAGTATTGGCTACCCAATTCCGCCGTCAGGAGCAAAGACTCGAAAGTCTTGAACGGGAACAACACCGAATGACCTACCTGCTTCGCCAAGCACTTGATCACATATCCCAACTCCAGCGAGAACAAGAGGATACCAACCTCTCTGTAAGCATAATTCAGGACTCAATGACTGCCGAATTAGGTGCGGATGAACTTGTAAGAAACCAACTAGAGGAATGTGAACAACGTTCACAGGAGACTGAGGATCACTCTCGTGTACTAGCACAACGACTGGCCTTAGTTGAAGACAATGCCAGGCAAACCAACAGGCTGGCAGAAACCGTGGACCGCCTTGTCGCGCTGATGGAACATATTAATCTACATTAAGACTAGTGTAGTCTTTGTCTCGTAATCTAATGACTATCTAGTGCTATTCTATAAACTAGTCGGATGTAACAATTCCCGACACCTTTTGTAATATCTCTGTAGGATGTAACCTTTGAACTCGCATTAACCATCAAATATTACTTGATATTTCAACTCATAATAATTGTCATTTTTCCATGTTGATGTTATGTATTACTGCTTTTATACATGTACATCTGTGACAATTACAAGTTCCTACAAAATCTCATGTATCTTCATTCCTTTTATTGAAGAATCATGCCGCCAAAGACAAGACCATACACCGATGCCCAGATTACCTCCCTTATAACCCTGGCTGTTACTGAAGCCTTGGCTCGGAATACTCCACCAAATTCCACGAGGAACAGCGATGCCGCTGAAACCTCTGCTGCTAAACCTTGTTCTTACAAGGACTTCCAGAACTGCAAACCTCTAAACTTTGCAGGTACCGAGGGAGCTATCGGTCTAGTATGCTGGATCGAGAAAGTTGAGTCTGTATTTCTTATCTGCAACTGTGCGGAGGGAGATAAGGTTAAGTTCTCCGTTAGTACTTTTACTGACACCGCACTCACCTGGTGGAACACTTATGCCCAGACTGTGAGTGTTGCTACTGCTTACCAACTCCCGTGGGAGGGGTTGAAAGAAATGTTGAGGGGCGAGTACTGCCCCAGGGATGAATTGAAACAACTGGAAATGGAATTCTGGAACCACAAGATGCAGGGTGATGATATCACCGGATACACCAACCGTTTCCATCAACTGGCACTCCTGTGCCCAACCATGGTCGATCCTGAGTACAAGAGGATCGAGAAATTCGTTGATGGACTTCCCGAGAGACTACAGGACCTGGTGACTTCATCCAAACCGGGTACTATTCAGAGCGCCATCCGTATGGCCCATGAACTAACGGCAAATTCTGTCCGCCGTGGCACAACTTCAACCCCATCTGCAAACAACAAACGCAAGTGGGAAGGTAACCCCAACTCATCCAACCAAACCTCCAACAAAAAGCCTGAGTACATTAAGGCTTATTCATCGGGGACTTCGGAAAAGAAAGGGTACAGCGGGAACAAGCCTTACTGTTCCAAATGCAGCCGCCATCATGACGGTTCTTGCCCTTGCTCCAACTGCAAACGGTTCAGGCATCTAGCCAAGGATAGCCGAACCAACATTTCTACCCCCAACACCAATGCACCAAAGGCCTGCTTTGGGTGCGGAAATTCAGGGCACTTCAAGAAAGATTGCCCAAAGCTGAAAAACAACAACAACCCTGCTCGTGGTAGAGCATTCGTTATCAAGGCTGGGGAAGCCAGACAAGACCCGAATGTCGTCACGGGTACGTTCCTTCTCAACGATCTTACTGTTTCTGTATTATTTGATACCGGTGCCGATAGAAGCTTCATTTCTGAGAAATTTAGCCCTTTACTTGATATAACTCCCACTGCCTTAGATCCTAAATACATTGTTGAATTAGCTAACGGCAAACTGATTGAGACTGATAGCATCATACACAACTGTACACTTAACCTTACGAACGAAACGTTTCCCATTGATTTAATCCCTGTCGAGATCGGCAGCTTCGATATTATTGTCGGTATGGATTGGTTATCCAAGCACCGAGCTGAAATCATCTGTCATGACAAACTCGTTCGCATACCTCTTGTCTCCGGTGGAACCTTAGTCCTACAAGGGGAGACCGGTAGACGAAATCTGAATATTGTATCCTGTCTGAAAACGAGAGAATATCTACGAAAAGGGTATCAAGCCATCCTCGCACATGTAACGGAGAAGAAGTCGGAGGAGAAGCGACTTGAGGATGTTCCGATCGTGCGGGATTTCCCGGAAGTCTTTCCTGAAGACTTGCCCGGACTTCCGCCACCTAGACAAGTTGAATTCCAAATTGAACTTGTGCCCGGAGCTGCACCCGTGGCACGAGCCCCTTACCGTTTAGCACCATCCGAAATGCAGGAGTTGTCTAACCAACTACAGGAACTCCTGGACAGAGGATTCATTCGACCAAGTTCCTCGCCTTGGGGAGCTCCAGTCTTATTCGTGAAAAAGAAAGATGGATCTTTCCGCATGTGTATCGACTACCGAGAGCTGAATAAGCTAACCATAAAGAATCGGTACCCACTTCCTAGAATCGATGACCTGTTTGACCAACTCCAGGGATCGAGTGTTTACTCAAAGATTGATCTACGGTCGGGTTGTCATCAACTCCGAGTCCGTGACAATGATATTCCAAAGACAGCTTTCCGAACTCGTTATGGGCATTACGAATTCCAAGTGATGCCATTCGGTTTAACCAACGCACCGGCCGTATTCATGGACCTTATGAATCGGGTGTGCAAACCATATCTTGACAAATTCGTCATTGTGTTCATCGATGATATTCTGATTTACTCTCGCAACGAGCAGGAACATGCTCAACATCTGAAAACCATTCTAGGACTCCTGAAACACGAAGTATTATATGCCAAATTTTCTAAGTGTGAATTCTGGATTCGAACCGTTCAATTCCTCGGGCACGTGATTGATAGCCAAGGAATTCATGTTGATCCCGCCAAAATTGAAGCAATCAAGGACTGGGAGTCACCGACCACTCCAACCGAAGTGAGACAATTCTTAGGTCTTGCTGGTTATTACCGCCGATTCATCGAAAACTTTTCAAGAATAGCTGTTCCCCTAACCACACTGACTCAGAAAGATAAGAAGTTCGATTGGACTGATAAGCAAGAGTCAGCTTTCCAGCTATTGAAAAACAAACTTTGCAGTGCACCAATCTTGTCCTTACCCGAAGGCACCGACGATTTCGTAGTTTACTGCGATGCCTCACACCAAGGACTTGGTTGTGTGTTGATGCAACAAGAAAAAGTCATTGCCTATGCCTCCCGACAACTAAAAATTCACGAGAAAAACTATACGACCCACGACCTCGAGTTAGGTGATGTGGTCTTCGCATTGAAAATCTGGAGACATTATCTCTACGGTACGAAAAGCACTATCTTTACCGATCACAAAAGTCTCCAACACATATTCGATCAGAAGGATCTAAACATGAGGCAACGTCGCTGGGTTGAGTTACTTAGTGACTACGACTGCGAGATCAAATACCATCCGGGCAAGGCTAACATAGTTGCCGATGCCTTAAGCCGAAAAGAACGAGTGAAACCCCTTCGAGTCCGAGCACTTTCTATGACAATTCATAACGAGCTTCCTGCTCAAATCCTTACCGCTCAACTTGAAGCACTCAACGATGAAAACTTGAAAAACGAAGCCTTGAGAGGCTTGGATAAACAATTCGAAATCAAACCCGATGGAACTCGATACTTCTCTAACCGGATGTGGTTACCCAAATTCGGAAACTTGCGAGATTTGGTGATGGCTGAAGCTCACAAATCTCGATACTCTATACATCCTGGTTCTGATAAGATGTATCATGACGTCAAAGGGTTGTATTGGTGGCCTAACATGAAAGCTGACATTGCCTTGTACGTCAGTAAATGCCTAACCTGTTCCAAAGTCAAGGCCGAACACCAAAGACCCTCGGGGTTGCTCCAACAACCTGAAATTCCTCAATGGAAATGGGAACAGATTTCCATGGACTTCATCACCAAACTACCGAAAACTTCGAGTGGTTGCGATACCATTTGGGTAATCGTGGACCGTCTCACGAAATCTGCTCATTTTCTGGCCATCAAGGAAACCGACAAGATGGAGCGTCTGACTCGCATCTATGTCAAAGAAATCATCTCGCGACACGGTGTACCTATCTCGATCATCTCGGATAGGGACAGCCGTTTTACTTCTAACTTTTGGCAATCACTACAAAAATCTCTTGGTACTCGTCTGGATATGAGTACTGCTTATCACCCGCAAAACGATGGCCAAAGCGAGCGAACTATTCAAACACTGGAGGATATGCTACGAGCCTGCGTAGTTGACTTCGGTACTTCTTGGGAAAATCACTTACCGTTGTGCGAGTTTTCGTACAACAACAGTTACCATACCAGCATAAAGGCTGCACCCTTCGAGGCACTTTACGGGCATAAATGCCGATCACCTATCTGTTGGACTGAGTTAGGAGATTCCCAACTCACGGGTCCAGATATCATTCAAGAAACTACTGAGAAAATCGTTGGTATTCAAAACCGGTTGAAAGCCGCACGTGATCGTCAGAAAAGCTATGCTGACGTGAGACGCAAACACCTTGAGTTCCAGGTAGGGGATAAGATACTTCTCAAAGTGGCACCGTGGAAGGGTGTCATTCGATTCGGAAAGCGAGGCAAACTAAATCCTAGATACATCGGACCATTCGAAATCCTAGAAAGGATTGGTCCTGTGGCATACCGCCTGCAACTTCCTGCTGAACTTAGCAGCGTACACAACACATTCCACATTTCTAACTTGAAGAAATGTCTGTCTGACGAGACACTGATTATACCGCTCGACGAAATTCAAATCGATGATAAACTTCATTTTGTCGAGGAACCTATGGAAATCATGGACCGTGAGGTCAAACGATTGAAACAGAGTCGTATTCCCATCGTAAAGGTCAGGTGGAATTCTAGGCGCGGCCCTGAGTTCACCTGGGAACGGGAAGACCAAATGCGACAGAAATATCCACATCTCTTCCCAGATAACACACCGTCCGTGCACTCAAGCTAATTTCTGGACGAAATTTCTTTAACAAGGGGAGAATGTAACACCTGCATAATTAGGGAAATTAATTTTGCCTAATTGTTTGTAACTAGTTGTAATTAGTATGTAATAGGACTAATTACAGGCTCTATTTGTATATATATATATAAGGTGATTTATATATATATGTGTGTGTACTTACGCGATTTGGATAAATCGTGCGAATTAACCGGACGGAATCCGACACAGTTTACTTGGACGTTGGTGATAGAAATTTACTTAAATAAGGAGAACGTATTTGGTTATATAAAATACGCAACCGAACGAGCATTATTTATATATTGTCACGACGACATTTTAATTAGTGCAACGAAACGTATTAAACGCGAATTAATAAGTTAAATACTTCGACAAATGTTTTTATTAGTAATTTCAAGATATTTTTATTTAAATACTCTAGTTATATTTTAAAATATAACGGTTTGGTTAAATATTAAAAACTAGCGATTTACCGATTAGGACACGGAGTAAATACTGTGTTTTGAGGGATGTTTTCCCCTCCCTTGTCTCTTGGATCAGCCAACTCCAACCCCCAACCACTTCTCCCTCTTTCATTTTTCATTATCACAAAAACACACACAAACCAAACTCTCTCAACCTCAATTTACACCAAATTTTCGGAATACAAACCGACACACGAAAATTACATATTCGGAATCACCATCACGAGTGGAGCAAGAATATCAAGATCGTTTTCACCATTTCATCCTCCATTTAGCTCGATTTGCAAAAGTAAGAAATTTCTAAAATCTTAGATCTATTCAATTTGGTGTAATGTTTTGATGTTTTGATGTGTACACAACTTAGATATAACCTAATACATGAAGAATACACGATTTTATAGCTCAAAAATGGGTTAGATTTGCGTTTTGGTCGGAAATTCTTGAAACCCGAAAGTTTCTGGGCTGGTGTTCATACATGCGACACAAGCCTTGTGTCGCATGCTATGTCGCATAAACCCGCTTGTGTCGTACAAATCCTTTAGGGTCGTAATCTTTGCGACACAATATTGTGTCGCACTCTATGTCGCATACTATGTCGTATTTTATACGACACAACCCTTATGTCGCTATTGAATTAGCATCGCAAGCTTTTTGCGACACAACCACTGTGTCGCAGGGCTCTTGTGTCGCATCCTTCATGCGACACAACCCTTGTGTCACATGACAACTTTAGTGTCGCATTTTGTGTCGCAAAACACAGCACATTTACAAATTTAATTCCAAGTTAAGTGTTATACATTTTGGACTTCAAACGACTATACGATATGATATCTAAGGGATATTGAAACATATTTTCAAGCATAACACTCCAAACAAATACATAAATGTCGAGATTAACATTTCAACTAAGTCACCAACGGGCCCAAACATGTTTTTCAACAAACGAACAATTACAAACATACTAACAAACATTGGTTATACTAGTTGTGTACAACTAAACGAAACGTCTCGTGAGACGCATACTTACATAACTTCATATGAATAGGCATTTGAAGGTTACGGGTTCGGAGAACCTACTTGCTATATTTACTACTTGCTAATTGCTACGACTTATTACAAGACTCAGGTGAGTCTTACGGCCCCACTTTTACTGTTTTATCTTATTGGGGGAGATACATGCTACTGATTTTCTTGAACACAAGTACTAAACTGTTTACTATACCAAACGAAATTGCATGAGTTTACTTACAAACAGAAGTCTCTCCATCATATATCGTTAGTTATGGACTTAAGCGCGAACACTAGTTAATGGATCCATTAGGGAAATGACCCTCCCCACCCGGGGCAGTAGCGCTGCCACGTACTGATTTACACGTAGAAACGGGTGACTACTTATTCGTTACTGATGCTTGCTCAACTACGAGCATGTCACGGGAGCAAACTTATTACTTACGGGTTAAGCTTCGATTATGAGCCTCATGGCAACGGTATAAACTTACTTACTTACATTTGCGGGATTGCAAATACTGGTTTATGATTTCTGGATTGAAATTGCTGATTTTACGCCTGCGGGCATTACTGATGAAATCTCGTGTTCAAAGCTGATATTACTTACAAACCTGTGAGATTCACCAACCTTTTGGTTGACACTTTTTAGCATGTTTTCTCAGGTACTCGGATGGAGTAGGATTACTCCAGGATTGTTAGCTAGAGTCGCATGATTTCAACACAACTGCATTAACGGAGATTCTTAGCATTATCTTTTGTATATTTTGATTATGTAATAGAATCTCCCGCTACATGCGCGGACTCTAGGGAAACTACATTTTTGTATACGAAAACACTAAGTTTTCAAACAATATATCTATGGAATGTAACTAATTTACAAACGTTGCATATAGATGTCGTTTACTTTATCTTTGTGCTGTGATATTGGATTAGTAACACCCCAAGTTATGCTTCCGCAAAACAGTGAATTTCGGGGGGTGTTACAAATATTTTCAGCCCTACAATCCCTTTTCAAGTGTCCAGGATTACCACACTTCCAACTAGTCAATTTAGTCTTTTTATTAGGATTAGGTTTGTTGTTATCATGATATTTAAGTTTGCCCTTTTTGTCATTGTTGTCGGTGATTCTTGATGTTCCACCATATTAATTGAAGAGGTTTCAGCAACATTTTTGCCTTTTGGCTTGTTAATTTCTTGCACACTGAGAGATTCCTCAATACTCAAATGACTGACCAACTCAACAAGAGTTAACTCCTCCTTCTTATGTTTCAAAATATGTTTGAAATCTTTCCAAGAAGGATCTGAAATAGATTCATCCATGTTCATCTTGTGTTGTGTGAATTGCCCAAGTATACGAAGAAGTTCATTGTATTATTCTATGACCGGTCTAAAATCGACCATCTTGTGATTATTAAAATTACTCATAAGGAACTTTTTACTTGAAGCATCTTCAGCCATATACTTTGATTCCTAAGAATCTCATAGTTCTTTTGCAGATTCATGGTTTTGATAAATATCAAAGAGAAAGTCACCCATACCATTGAGGATTAAATCTAGAGCGATATAGTCATCGTTCTCCCACTTGCCCTTTAACCGAATCTGTTCCAAAGTAGCATCATCACCACCATCTTCAGGATTTGGTGTACTAAGAACATACACCAGCTTCATGCTTGAGAGGAAGAAATGCATTTTCTTCTGCCACATACGAAAATCCACTCCTTCAAACTTATCAAGTTTGGAGAAATTTGTTATCATACGCTTCAAAGTAGCCGCCATTGAAATCACAAAATTGTTGTTTTCGATTGTTGGAGGAAAGACACGTAAGGGGTAAGATTTCAAATGACCATATATCCCTTTAAATCGTGTTATCACTTTCCGAAAAATACAAGTCGACCCTATATGCCTTCGGTTACACGAATATTATATTGGGATAAGATAAAGAGTAGCGTTCTTGATTGAGGCAACAAACAAGAACCTGGTAACTAGAGAGTAGTTCTTGTTGTGTCTCTTTTTATCATGTGAATTATGCTCATTATATAAGCACCCAAACATAATGGCATCTATTGAAATTAATGGTACAATAATGTCATCCATAATGATCCAATAATGTCCTCCATTATTCTCTTTAGGTTACTAGACTGATATGGCACACCACGGTCGTTGTTATTTCTAACAGTGATGCGATCGATTAGAGGATGTTTTAAAATTATTATTTAGCTGGGGTCTAAGCTAGACCCTGCAATTAATGAACCCAAGGGTTAGCAAGTAGTAAGTTTGACCTAGAGTCGTTCTTAAAAACTAACTGAATTGAAACAAAGGTGTTCGAAACAATCAACCGTTTTCTAGTAAAGGGCTTTTATAAAAATGGTTGGGGATTTTTTTTTTTTTTTTGGTTCGCTAAGTTAACTTAATAAAGCGATAAAAGGTAATGACAATTCAGATAATGGAAAGTAGTATTTGTTGTGATTTCATTAGCTAATAATATGGGATGATGATTTTTGGTTTAAAGGAAACAGTTGTCTAAATTGGATGTGTTCATCGAATCTGATGTCTCATGGAATAACCGTTAGATTCCCCATTAGTCGGTTATCAACTTATATGTCACGAGGAACTAAGGTGTCGTGATGCTGATCAGACAGGTAATGCTCAACTCTCCCATGAGGGAATCAGTGGCCCTTATTATTGAACACAGTCGTTTATGGGCGAAGGAATAGAGTAGCAGAACCGTATATAGTCCGACCGTTCTTAATACCTTGCAGATTACAAATTTAATAAACACCTAACTTAGAATATTTGTTCGAATCACTTAATCATTTTCCGTTAGTAAAATCTAAGAGTGATAGGCGTAAGAAACGTTTAATTGTTTCCGGTGTATCTTACTTTGGATTACTGAGTTTTAGGGAAAATATTGTTTTGATTTAGATTTTAAAAATGCATTGTTTTATTGAATCAACAAATCCCTAGGATTCTGTAAATGTAATTTAGCCTGTAGCCTACCTACTCTTAGGGGTGTTCTAAATATTTCGAAACCGAAAAACCGATCCGAAAACCGGTTGATTCAAACCGAATATATGTTAATCGAACCGAAATTTTTTTGTTTTTCGGTTTTGGTTAACCGGACCGGAATTTTTTCGGTTTCGATTCATGATTCTGGGATAAACATGATAAACAGTTAACCGAAAAAACCGAAAAGTTTATATATAGTTTTAAATCTATGTGTATATATTATATATATTATATTTATATATAGATATTTACACTTGTATTTTGATAAATTCATCTATATTTCTTTTTCTTTCATTTTAATGCAGTTTACTAGCTTAATTTTGTCCTAATATGCTAACTATCATTACTTACTTCTAATTATATTCGAACGATTAACATAAGTATAACATAAGTACGCAATTATAAAGAGTAAAATGCTTATTATTTGATACTTTTATTATCAAAATATTATAAATATAGTGAACACTTATTAATGAATGTATATTTATTCGTTATTAATTACTTTTTAGAATAGGTATTAATTAATAAACGGTTAATGGGTTAACCGATTAACCAAACCGAAAAATCGGTTAACCGGCGGTTAACCGAACTTTTCGGTTTCAGTTCAAGAAATTGGTGAACCTAATTTTCGGTTAACCGATTCCCGGCTAACCGAACCTCCAGTTAACCGTCCGTGAACACCCCTACCTACTCTTATCTAAATTACTGGCGGCTTTTTTATAAAGTCAAACCCAAACCATGTCGGAAATGCTATGGTGATACGTAGTGTAATCCATTGTTATCCGATGTTTCCGTTGTGGACTTAAATACTTCATAATATTTACATACTAAGTACATTGTGATGTACAGTGTACTACACCGGTGGTGCTTCAAAATAATCACAACGCATTTTACGATGTTTACATGATGTCCTGATTAAACCATAGTTTTGACACATATAATTATTGACTAAGTATTAAGGTTCGCGACTCCTTTTTACAAGGTTACAATCACATTTATTCACAAAAAGACGATTATATGGCCTTAAGTTTCCTCTTTTTAGATTATTGATCCATAATATAACTACATTCGGTCGTTCTCGGACTTCCATACGTTTGTACTCCGCATAAAGCTTTTCCAGCACCATATCCAGGAATAGTCGAATAAGGGCTGTCATATTACTTCACAATTATTTAAAGTCATCCCATAATTATTTAAGCTAACTATAACACAACAAATACAATAGTAATCTACTCGCTAAGCATGACAATAACTACGGCTAGCATAATTAAAGAATACATGTTTAATTAAGAGAGGAATAGAAATAACCAGGATTAAATGGGAGAAGGAATAGACTTGAATCAAATACTACAATTCCAAGTGCACCAAAGATTACAGTACGTTTCGCTCTTTCCTTCTACTCCTAATTGCACTCCTGACTAGCTTAAATTGCTAATATAAACTAATAGAGAGAGAAGGAGAAGTGTATGAGAGTTAGATGAGAATGTGTGTTTTTGAATTGTGAATTTGAAGGTGTATTTATAGTTGAAATCCGGCTCACGATAGCGAAGATAGGCTCACATTAGCGAAAAGTCTGAAAAGTAACGCGTTGGGCCAGATCCGGCTGGCAACGGGCCGGATCCGACCGTTTCTGGCCAGTCTAGTACGCGTACGGCTAGTGGATCAGGTGGTTCGGGCTGGTTCCGGCTGGCAGCGGGCCGGTTCTGGATCGGTGTATTTTCGGTTATCGTTTTGCTTCGTATCTTCTTCGTTATGCGTCCGATTGCGTTGATTTTTTTGCATTGGATTCGCTTTTTGAATACAAAGACTTTGATGTAAATATATCTCAGAGATGAGTCTTCTAGCTCGGGATAGCTTGTCTTGAAGTCTGAGATCTTTAAAATACGAGTAGAATCTTCGTTTTTCGTCGATTTTGCTTGATTTTTCTCGTGCTTCCTTATTTTAACCTATTTGGCAAAATAACTCCATTTAATGTAATTTTTGAGCTTATTTGTCAATTATTGATCTCAAATGAGGGAGATATCGACAGTAAAAACGTGACTTTTTACGCGATATCATAGACGTTTTGTATTCATGGTTCATTAAACTAATAATGACCATAAAGTTCCACCAGTTATGCCAACCAACAGTCACGAAAAAATGGGTCTAAATTGCCACCAGACTCATATGTCTGTCTTTGGACTTATGAGTCTAAACTAGACTCATTTCTATTACAGACTCATGAAATTTAAAATAGACACATTTCAGTTACACATTAGACTCATTCCTATTACAGACTCATGAAGTCTAAACTAGACTCATTTCTGTTACAGACTTATGAATAGACTCATATCTGTTACAGAGTAGACTCATTGTTGTAACAGACTCATGAAGTCTAAACTAAACTCATTTATGTTACAGACTCATGAAGTCTAAACTAGACTCATTTCTGTTACAGACTAGACTAATTTCTGATTAAGTGCGTGGTTTTGGGTCAGAGATGTTATTGACTTGATGGGCATACACTCCGGACCTCCTAACCCATTTCCAAGTCAAATAACCATATCCTTTAATTACACTAAATTACTAACAGGGGAATCACCTCTTTACTCTACATAAATATTGTAACCTAGATCGATATTGTTCACATCGATGGTGGTAAATGATGATTAAGTACCTATCTAAGAAGATGGAGTTTTGCTGTAGAGAGTATATGGAGGCTACAACATTGTGTGTGTAAATATCATGTGTAAGATGCTCCTTCCATCCAGGGAAAATTAGATATGCCCAATATAGAAAGTCCATGGGCCAAGGCATGTGGGAGCCTGATGTGTAAAATCTAGTTATAAAAATAAACAAAGAAAAACCACTAATTACTATTACACAACTAGGCAAGTATACCCAATCGTGTATAGTATAGCTATGATAAGTCCAAGTTCGTTCCACAGGGATTGTGAATTTAAGAATAAAAACTAAATGAAATTAATTTAATACAGAAAAGACTTGGGTTTGTTGTGGCCGAATTGTCACGTTGCTTAATAACTAAATTAATTAAACTAAGGCAAGTGGACTCAGGAAGAGTCAGATTGATTAATTGAACTTTATCAGATATTAAAAACGACACTTACTTGAACTAGCTTACTAATGATTTCGGGTTGTATAATAAAAACCAGATTATCTAGCAATCAATGCTCATCTTAATTTAGATCAGGTTTAACGTTCTCCATGACCTTTACATAAATCTTAATTAACTAATTAATAATTCAATTTAATGAAAGACGTTCGCCAATATCATCACCTTATATATTTAAGTTTAATTATCTAACTTATACCAAATCTGCGTCCGCTATCATTGGATTAATCATACATAGACACATAATTAAATAATGAAATAACTTTGTAGCCACTAATTAAATCATTAACAAGCTTCAATAATATATAAAACTTAAACACATAATAGTTTCAATTAAACATTAATTAAATTGCAATAGATAGTTTAATTATGTTGAATATATGAATCTTAATTAAACTAAGATTAATGTGTCCACTTAAGCTACACCTTAATTTCGATTCAATAATTTAAGATTTAATCTAGTGAATAACTTCCGTCAACTTCACCTACTTATACATTCATGTTTAAACGATAATCTTGTTTAATATCTGCTTCCGCAATCAATTAACAATTATTCATAAACAAATAATTATAATAAACTATTATATGAAAAAGCTCCCGCTAAATTGATCATATAATAATTTACCAACAAGATAAATCAATTAATATAAACTCGAATACATAAGGTTCACAACTAAACAAAAATAATTCAACATAAATATTAAAAGATAACAACCCTAATCATTAGATCACTTCATTCAAGTAAGTGTTAAAGGATTTAACTACTCATATTCAAGCAATAACAATCAAAAGTAATAATTGAAATCAAAGAAAACATGATTTAAATAAATAAATAATACAAACTGAGTGATTACAATGGTTGTTGATGAATGCGCGTAACCGAATAGCTTTAGACAATGAAAGATCTTCAAAAATGAGTAAGAATCCTCCAAAAACATAAAATATTCGTAACCCTAATTTTTAATAAGTGAAAAAGTCTTCCTTTTTTTTGTAAGCAGAAGGCTGCTATATAATTCTCTGAGAAAACAATCCATACGGCGTATGGATATTCCATACGGCGTATGGATTGAAACAAGCCCGACCCAGCTCTGTCGCTTCTTGGGCCTCCACCGCCTCATTCCACATAGCGTATGGATATTCCATACGGCGTATGGAATGAGATTCCAGCGAATTTTCAAGTTTTCTTCTTTTAATCCTTTAGCTTTACTCGTTTCTTCAAAAAGTTTTATCTCCACGTCTATTTACATATATAAACGAAATAAATATCTGAACTTAATTAAATGCAATATAAATATAATAAAAATCAATGACTATTGTTAAAATAAATATAACATTATTTAATGTTATCAAATTATCCCCACACTTAACTTCTATTGGTCCTCAAGTAGACTAAAACTAAACTACTAAATATAACTATACATCACTAATCCAAATATGAGTACTTATAAGCATAAAACTAATATTTAAAAATTAAAATACTTAAATTAAAAATCTGTTTCCAATTTTTAAAATTTAAACAATTTAATTAACATGGATAACTATTTTGCACAATAAGGGAATAAATTCCTTTATTATTATTCACATAATATATAGCTCATCAACGATTACTAATATTGTTGTCCACTTAAACAATCTATACTCATATTTCTGAAAACACCTTTATTGTTAGTATGTACATTACATATGATCCCTACCTATGATATACCCCTAAAATTTAGACATGCACTTTACTTTATATTTAAAACAAGTATATAAAAATCATTTATAAGAATCAAGACATTGGTGACAGGTCTGCATTTTCATGCAACAAAGCGACATAACTTGATTTAAGTAAAGCAAACCCTTTTTAAATCAAACCAGCGGTGACAGGTCTATACCTTAGTATAACAGAGCGACATAGTTTGATAAGTTTGGGAATCTTAATTTTAAATATTTATATTTCTTTTGCTTATTTTTAAGAACACTAATATGAGACCAGGTCTGTATTTTCATACAACAAAGGAAACAATTAGTAAACCGCCAAATGCTTTTATATAAATATCAAAAATATAAAATATTACATGCTAAATCCAGGAATTAAGACTTTTTGTCATACATCATAGAATGTTTACCACAAAGTAATATACATGTTTATAATTTACTTCTTAGAATTCAGAAATTTTCATATAGATTGCCTATCAGTACATCATATAATGAAACTATACATAATTTATTATTATTTTAAAAATTATATGTACAAACAGTTGAAATCCATGTTAAAGTCTAAACTTTAAAAATAAAACAAACTTTTAATAAAACTATTTTAACTAATAGATACTTAGTCTCAAAACTTAAAAATAAAACCCTTTTTTTTAAAAAAAAATTCACCAAAAAAAATACAACAAAAACTAATGACAAGTAAACTTGTTTTCGACCCCTATCCCCACACTTAAGTTGTACAATGTCCCCATTGTACTAAACAGAATAAAATCACAGTGAAAATGAGAGAAAAGAAGTTAGAACGGAAAAAAAAAACTCCCCTTATATCTCTTGAAAAGTCCACTAGCACGCGAGTACGAGTCCGTGTCAGCAGCATCATCCGACAGCACAGCACACAAAACAAAACCAAAAGAAACATAACATATAAAACAAATAAATACATAGTTCAAACAGAAAAATAAATCCTAGCTCACTTTCGTAGGAATCACGATTGCATTTAGCATATGCAATAAGCCTTTAAACCCCTCGGTATCCTAACTGGACGAGTTATAGTCTCGTGAGGGTTTCCAGTGAACACACCCACAAAGTTCAAACCTTCCTTCATCATAGCAAATCCTCTATTATGCTACCACTTCCTTTCCAATCATACTCAGTTTGGAGGATGTTATCAATCGGTATGTTATTCTTATAAATTATCTCCCCAATAAGAATAGTAACATGAACATCAAGCCTCCATTTATTTTCTAGTGGCTTGTCGATCAACAGAATAATTCCCCAATAACTTTTGGAAAATCCACCACTTACCATAACCAAAGAAAAAGAAATAGATATCTCTATCCCTCCAGGATCGTCTAAAAGACCATAGATAGCTAAACCTATATGAGATGTGATGCCCATGTTTGGTGCCAATCTGCTCCAAATACCTCGATCCATATCAATCTTCAATTCATCAATGAATTTCAATAATGGCAAATCTTTAGAAACTGGAATAAAAGAGTTGGATGGTTTTAGCTCTTTTACAAGCACAAACTCATCGTCACATAGAACAGTTGTAGGCTTCAGATCTGTTAGAGATGCCTCCGGTGAAATTTCGAGACATGACATAGCATCATCTCTCAACCTTTCAACCTCTTCAACTAGCGGATAAGATTCATCCCCTTTCAACTCCATGCTCTCTAACGGCTCATCTTCAGTCATCATCCCATTTTCGCTATTTCTCAGCTCTTGAAGCTCCCTATCATTAAAACCAAGTAATGCATGTAATTCATCATCCGAATTTGGGTAATCAAGCTTTGGAAGAACTTGATCTTCCAACAAATCTGCATACTTGTCATTTTGAACCGTTATAGGTGGTTCCTCGAGCTTGTTCGCGATGCTTTTCACCTTCTTTTTCAGCTCCTCATTCACCATAGAAGATTCAACGGGTAAACTAGCAACTTCAAAAGTAGGCATGACTGAAATCTCCACAACTTCTTCAACCAACTTCTCTTCTTCAATATCTAACTCGTCTTCTTCATCCGAGTCTTCCAAATCTGATTCTTCCATCAATTCAGGCTCAAATGCGTGTAAATCCTGCAAAACAACTTGTGAAGTTTCATGAGGGTAATTAGTAAATTCATTATCTTCTTCTTCCTCATCCATTTCATCTTCACTATCATCCTGGAAAACAAAGTTAGAAGAATATGCAACATCAACGTTAGAATAATACTTATTATATTCAACAGCCTCAACATCATCCACATGCTCGTTTGCAATGGTAAATGCATCATATGGCCTTTGATTATTAGGCTCACAATTCCAATCGAAGATTTCATCCAATTCTGTACTTTGTCTCTCCGTTTGCTCTATCGCCTCTTGCAACAACCTTTCACGATTAGACATTTTAGGTTGTTTCATCTCGGTGACTGAAGGTTCTCCATTCCAAGGCCTTAATCGATAAGGTTGGCTCCAATTGTCTTGGTAACATTCCGGTGATGCATACCTTTCGCGTGATATCATAGGCACATCATCACTGTCACTCTCATAAAATAAAGGTTCGCAACCTTCATAATTTGAGTAATAAGTCATCGAAGCTAAGACAAATGCGCTACAAACATGAAAACTAAAAATGGTAAAAGGTAACCACTCTATACAAAATAATCAAACACTAAATACTATATACAAAAATTAATAACTAAAACTATTAAAGTAACTTTCTTGGAAATAAATTCCCAGAAATGATCAATTAACTACACTTAAATTAAATTCTTAAATTAAACACTAGTCCCCGGCAGCGGTGCCAAAAACTTGATGTGTAAAATCTAGTTATAAAAATAAACAAAGAAAAACCACTACTTACTATTACACAACTAGGCAAGTATACCCAATCGTGTATAGTATAGCTATGATAAGTCCAAGTTCGTTCCATAGGGATTGTGAATTTAAGAATAAAAACAAAATGCAATTAATTTAATACAGAAAAGACTTGGGTTTGTTGTGACCGAATTGTCACGTTGCTTAACAACTAAATTAATTAAACTAGGGCAAGTTGACTCAGGAAGAGTCAGATTGATTGATTTTGGGTTGTATAATAAAAACCAGATTATCTAGCAATCAATGCCCATTTTAATTTAGATCAGGTTTAACGTTCGCCATATCCTTCACATAAATCTTAATAAAAGACGTTCGCCAATATCATCACCTTATATATTTAAGTTTAATTATCTAACTTATACCAAATCTGCGTCCGCTATCATTGGATTAATCATACATAGACACATAATTAAATAATGAAATAACTTTGTGACAAACGTTCGCTATAGCCACTAATTAAATCATTAACAAGCTTCAATAATATATAAAACTTAAACACATAATAGTTTCAATTAAACATTAATTAAATTGCAATAGATAGTTTAATTATGTTGAATATATGAATCTTAATTAAACTAAGATTAATGTGTCCACTTAAGCTACACCTTAATTTCGATTCAATAATTTAAGATTTAATCTAGTGAATAACTTCCGTCAACTTCACCTACTTATACATTCATGTTTAAACGATTATCTTGTTTAATATCTGCTTCCGCAATCAATTAATAATTATTCATAAACAAATAATTATATTATAATAAACTATTATATGAAAAAGCTCCCGCTAAATTGATCATATAATAATTTACCAACAAGATAAATCAATTAATATAAACTCGAATACATAAGGTTCACGATTAAACAAAAATAATTCAACATAAATATTAAAAGATAACAACCCTAATCATTAGATCACTTCATTCAAGTAAGTGTTAAAGGATTTAACTACTCATATTCAAGCAATAACAATCAAAAGTAATAATTGAAATCAAAGAAAACATGATTTAAATAAATAAATAATACAAACTGAGTGATTACAATGGTTGTTGATGAATGCGCGTAACCGAATAGCTTTAGACAATGAAAGATCTTCAAAAATGAGTAAGAATCCTCCAAAAACCCAAAATATTCATAACCCTAATTTTTAATAAGTGAAAAAGTCTTCTTTTTTTCGTAAGCAGAAGGCTGCTATATAATTCTCTGAGAAAACAATCCATACGGCGTATGGATATTCCATACGGCGTATGGATTGAAACAAGCCCAACCCAGCTCTGTCGCTTCTTGGGCCTCCACCGCCTCATTCCATACGGCGTATGGATATTCCATATGGCGTATGGAATGAGATTCCAGCGAATTTTCAAGTTTTCTTCTTTTAATCTTTTGGCTTTACTCGTTTCTTCAAAAAGCTTTATCTCCACATCTAATTACAAATATAAACGAAATAAATATCTAAACTTAATTAAATGTAATATAAATATAATAAAAATCAATGACTATTGTTAAAATAAATATAACATTATTTAATGTTATCAGAGCCCAAAGTGGGGAGTACATCATCAAGTCTATATTTTTAACAGGGAGTTAGTTTCAAGTGTTAAATCCCAACATTTGCTTAGCACACAAGGGTATTTTTGTCTTATCACTTTATTCTTTTCATCTCCATTATTTCATCATTTCCTTTTTGTCTCTTCGTCATATATCACACTAACAAGAAAGTTGACATTCTAATATGACAACCTAAAAATGAATTTGTATAGTGTTAATATCTAACTTTCTATTCTCTTTTACGGCTAAAATTCATATAATAAAGCAATTCTAATATTTAAGAAAAATAAACACTAAATTTTTTTTTTGTTATATAAAAATTGATATTCATTCATGGTTGAAAATTGACTAAAACTTTCGTTCATGGCGAATGAGAGGCAATCACACAATAACAAATTATTTAACGTCACAAGTGATTGTTTGGTATTTTAATGTTAATAACTACTAATAACTACTCGTAATATAGTAATAATTTGTTTGTTTGTATACTTGATTTCAACGGAAGAAAACAAACGGAGTTAAAGAGTTAGACATTGCAATCAAAATACGAAAAGGTGAGGAAAATGTAGAAAGTGAATTAATACTGGGACGAGTTTTGTAATTTACTATAATAATGATTTAAATTTAAAAAGTAAATAAAGAATAAATAAAAAAGAATCAAAGCGGACGACGCTCGCGTAACGTGGTCAGTTTCCACCCATACACGCTCATAGACACCCCCAAACACACACACACACACACCTCCTGTGTGAACAACTAACAACGGTGATCCATTTTACACATCTCTATAATAATTCTGATAAATTTATAGATACAGACACTGAATGTATTTATAACCTAATATACAGGTAATTCTATTCATGACTATGGGAGGAGTAGGAGGATTTGTTGGTAATTCAGTCGGTGGAGTTATTGTACCGTCGGTTAAATCAGAACCGCCTGAACCGTCATCGGAACAACCGCTTCCGGCGAACGATGACGTGGCAGCCGTTGATAAAGATGTATTGTGTCCGATTTGCATGCAGATAATTAAAGATGCATTTTTAACATCATGTGGTCATAATTTTTGTTATATGTGTATTGCTACTCATCTTCAGAATAAAAGTGATTGTCCCTGTTGTGCTCACTATCTCACTACTGCTCAGATTTTTCCTAATTTTTTGCTTAATAAGGTAACTTCTTTTCTTTCTTCTTTACGGAGTATTTCCTAATTTACTGTTTTTTGTTATCTGTTATTATAGATGTGCTAAACAGTAAGAATGTAGGAAATTGGCTTTAGATATATAGATATCCTTGTCGAAAATTGGGAAATGAAGTTTTATTGTGTGTTGATTTGTATCTATAACACTATAACTGTACAACAACTTTGTAGTTTATGCTTATCTACTTGTTTGCTTCTTCATGATGTTGTGGCAATTCAACCTTCTGCTCACTTTTAATTAACATTAAACATGATATATATATATATATATATATATATATATATATATATATATATATAGGGTTGGGTTCTGGTGAGAACAAGGGGATTTCGTGAGAACGGTGAGAACACATCTTAGCCATCCATTTTTTGATCAAAAATCCTGATTTTGGAGGTGTCAATTTTGTAAATACTTTGAAGTTTGATTTTGGAAGGTTCACATAACCTTTGCTCATGTGAAGTTTTTTTTTTTTTTAACTTCACATCATTTTGCTCATGTGAAGTTTTTCTTTTTTAAGCTTCACATCATTTTGCTCATGTGAATCTTTTTTTTTATTTAGCTTCACATCATTTTGCTCCTGTGAAGCTTTTTTTTTTAGCTTCACATCATTTTGCTCACGTAAAGCTTCTTTTTTTTAGCTTCACATCATTTTGGTGAGGTTAAGTTTAATATATATTTTTTTAACATAAGGTTACGATGCTATGAATTTTTATTTTTATAGATTCACATAGTTTTAATGAGATTAAGTAAATATTTTTTTGTTAACATTAGTTTTTGAAAATATTAATTTTTATACTTATCAATTCACTACTTCAAATATGTTGATTAACAAAAATTAAATAAAACTTCACCATAGCTAAAACTATTGTGAAGCAAAAAAAAATTAAACTTCACCTAGCAATCCTTATGTTAACCTTTCAAAATCAAACTTTAAAGTATTTACAAAAATGCCACCTCCAAAATCAGGTTTTTTGATCAAAAAATGGATGGCTAAGATGTGTTCTCACCGTTCTCACGGAATCTCCTTGTTCTCACAGGATCCCAAGTCTATATATATATATATATAACACACATTTTGCGATTTTTCTTTAATGTTTATCAAGAACACCATATTTTATTTGGTTCTTGTAAAATCGCTCGAGCTTGTTAACTCTATACTGTAACAAAGTTGAACTCCATGTGTCTTTTTATGCTGTAAAATTTATAAGGTTCGATTATGAATTTTCGTCCTGATAGCTACATTATTTACACGTTATAAATAGTTAATACTTATACCTATATAATGGAGTATTATACTATTAAGAAACTAGCTAATTTTAATATGTAAAATTTTCATATATGTTGAGTTTATCTATCTTGCTGTTCGGTCAACATATATTTTAAACCAGTTATTACATCATGGCGTTTTCATTGATTTGGAATTGGATACTATAGATGTATCATGATAAATACGTTTGTTATGACAAGTCCATGCTAAGAAGGCTTGTAGCTCATAACCTATTTGACGCCCGATTTGAAAGTCTGCATGTTTATATAATCAAAGGATCCTGATGTATGACGGGTACAATATTTTTGTTTTCATTGATAAAGAAAGTGAAGGACGTTGTTAAGAAAAATAAATATATTTTTAACGTTCTTATTTGTAACCACAAAGTGCAACAAAAATTTATATCTACGCTCTGTATGTGTACTAGCTACTAAATCCAGAAGACAATTTGTGCAGCTATTAATGAAGGCTTCAGCTTGTCAAATAGCAAAAGGGGCTTCTCCTGTTGAACAGGTCCGCCTAGCATTTCAACAGGTCAGTTATCGTATTGAACATCAGGTTCCATTATGATTGTATTGCTATGACTCTTTGATAGAGGTTTGCTGTTGCGCACCGCTATACTAATTTATAGAGACGATTACTGATCTGGTGTCGATATACTTTGGCTGTGAATATTATCCTTCTGTAAATGTCAATGAGTGTTTGTAAAATGTTTTATAACCTTAGAACTGAAGTCCACTATGCAATTGGTGCACTAGATTACTTGGTAGATAATGTATGTTTGTTGAAGGAAAATGCTTTAGTATAATTTATTTCATGTGGGAGAGAGGGGTTGGACGAGGACCTTTACTCCTTTAGTATGAAGCCTTCATTTCTAAATGGGTAAACGGATGAGGTTTTCACTATTCAGGTTACCCGGGAAGGGCAAGTATTTATACTGGGATGTACACGGTCTAACCGAGGTATCCCGTGACAGTCGCCACCCTTCCCCTGGCCACCACAAGATGTGGAGCTAGTGAGGTTTGAACCTGAGATCTCTTGTGAGGATATCAGGACGCCAACCGCTAGGCCACCTTGGTGATGGTTTATGAATCCTTCATTTCTATAATTAACTATATCTTCACCGCAAGCTAAAATTTTGGGCAAATTCTTTGAGATAATTCATCATTTTATTGCCTTAAATGTAACTCAAAGGATAAACAAACAATTCATGCCAGCTGATATATATCATATATGTCAAAACGAATTCTTGTCTTGGTTGCCATGATCTGTACATCTCATTTTCTTATACTGAAAGTCGACTATTTTCTCTTAGACAGGGATGCGATGTGTCAATCAAGGAACTGGATAGTCTCTTAGTTCTTCTCACGGAGAAGAAAAAGAGAATGGAGCAGGAGGAAGCCGAGTCAAATCTGCAGATTATGCATGAGTTTTTACATTGCTTACGAAGGCAAAAACTTGAAGAGCTAAACGAGGTCGTTCATTTTACCGTACCCCTTTTTAGCTAAAGCATAATAGTTTTTAATGGTTGTATTATCCAAGGAATGCTGATTTTGTACGGACTGTATTGCAGATACAAAATGATCTCCAGTACATCAAGGAAGATATAAATTCTGTAGAGAGACATAGGATAGAATTGCATCGAGCTAAGGAAAGATGTTCCGTAAAACTAAGAATGATCGCTGATGATTCGGCTGTAAAAACATCATGGCCATCATTGATGGATAAACGTAATAGCAGCAGTATGCCTATTGGTACTGGTAGGTTAGATGTACAGGCTCCAGCAAGCTCTCTAGCATTTCCAAGAAAGGATACGTGTAGTGGGTCAGACTCACAAAATACTCAAGTAGGAGTCTCTGTGGCAAGAAAAAGGCGAGTCCATGCACAGGTTAGTCCACTTGTCATCACAAATTTGGTATTTGAATACGTGTGAGAGCTTTCGAGAAGTAAAGCTGGTTGCTTTACATACAGCAGTAGTAACAATGTAATTAATAGAACTTCTACATTCTTCATTTACTGTGGCTTTCTGCATGATGATGCTTTGCGTGGTGTTAGTGTCAAATATATGTGTGTTTGGCTGGCTGCAATGGAACGATAGGTGAATGTAATGGACTAGGCATTGGAGGAATCAAGGTAGTGGAATGGATCATGACATTCTGTTATCATGTTCAGTAATCGTGTAGGACTAGAATGAGTTTCCATATAAACTTTGTATGTTATATGTTATACATAAAGACAATATATAATTTTATCTCTATTTAAATCAAGTAATTGAAGTTACTGAATTTTCTGTGTACAAATAATACATACTAGCCCTAGCAAAAAGCTCATTAACCTCGAATACAATAATAATAAAAAAGATATATTCTCTTAGCTCCCTGGGTGGCATATGCTTCAACAAAATAAAGTAAATTGTTGATTTTTTGTATGTTACTGATAATTACATAAATTTAAGTGGGTTAGTTTAATTTTTCCATTCTACTCATGATGGAATGAAGAAAGACACCCCTAGACGTGGAATGATTGGAGAAATCACATTCCATTCTAGTAGTCAAATAGCGTTTTTTCATTATATGGAACGGACAATTACGCTACTTATTTAATTTGTTAATTGCTTGTTTTTGGTTAGCTTATGGCACTACTTCATTTATATATGTTTCATCATGTTGACCAATGTAACAGTTTAATGACTTGCAAGAGTGTTACCTGCAAAAGAGGAGACATTGGTCAAAACAAGTGCAGAAACAGGAAGAAAGGGTTAATTATCCTGTAAATAGAGAAGGATATCACGCAGGACTCCGAGACTTTCAAACTGTACTTTCTTCATTTACACGATACAGGTTTAGTGTGTCGGTCTTTATGTGAATGTGTACTCTGTTCTCATTTTTTGTCAAGTAGGAAAAATTGTTAATATCATCGTTTTTTTCTTGTATATAGTCGATTGCGAGTCATTGCTGAACTTAGGCACGGGGATCTTTTTCACTCGGCTGATATTATATCAAGGTTAGTTAAGTAGAAGAATTGTGTTGAACCCAATGGCTACTGATCTTTAGAAAATAGAGACTAGTTGAAAAATGTTTTTTTTCATAGCATAACTTAAAATATATGATAGTGAAAAGCAATCCTTCAGAAAGATAGGTTATTGTCAGTAGGTATTGGCTATGAACAGGCATTGTTACTTCAATAATCATTGGAGTCCTTGTTTGTGTAATAACTATGGGCTGTAAGAAAATCTCATCCCTCTATATATATCCTTAACTTCGATCGCTTGCAGCATAGAATTCGACCGAGATGATGAGCTTTTTGCTACTGCTGGAGTTTCAAGACGCATCAAGGTTTTCGAGTTTGCATCTGTAAGTGTTGCATTAAGTCTGATCTGAACTTCTAGTTACTAATATTAAACCGCGATAACGTTTGCTGTTCATCGTAGCTGGATTGTAACTGTTGGATCTTGAATATGATTTAACATTGAAAGTTATGTTGATGTTAGACTCACACTATATAGTAGATTAGTACTTAAAAGATGATTGATGGCATCTATGATTTTGTATGTATCCTAAACTCTAGAGTTCAAATTAAGCTTGGTTAGGAGAGACTTCAACTCGCGGCAGGCCTATTTTGTATTTGTAATCTTCTGATTTCAATAAAATGTCTCAACATTCCTATCAGTTTCATGGGTGTTTTAGATCTCTATATACAGCTAAACCATTATATAGAAAAATATAGGAGTGTGTCCAAGTAACTAATGTTACTTTTAAAGGTTCTAATTGAGTACATTCTTAAATCAATATTGTGTATTTATTATATTCATGTTGCCAACAATCTAGACTAGACCTTGCATGCCGTTATGTGCAATCTCTACTTGTGTGAACATATGTATCTATAACCTATAGCTGTATGCTCCTAATATTCCGTACACTAATCATACAGCTAACAATTTTATGGCATTTGATCATTGTGATTAGATGTGGCAACATAAGAGGGTTGGGTAACAGACTAACAGGTTACCTTTTTAATACAAATCCAAATCAGTGGTGTAGGGCCGACCTGTCAACAATTTTGTGTCCACAGTTTTTGAACTTATAAATAGTTAATGTATCTAGTAATTGTAAACAGTATATTATACATTAATAAGGGAATGTCATTTAATAAAGGTGGTTTAGAAAGAAGTAACCATTTGAAACACATAGGGTAACTTTTGATAACTTTGACTCAATTGACAAGTTTTTATCTAATCTAAGTCTTCAAGATTTATCCAACCCGTTTGAGATCAGTTACTACCCAAATCAACCAATTGTTAGGTCTATGAGTCTACCTTACCACCTTCATTATTGATCTTCTATTGGAGCCATTTTCTTAGATATATTTGCAATTGGTATTAAAGGAATGAAAGGAGATTACATCATCTACATTAATGGTTTTCCAGGTGGTGAATGAACAGGCGGACGTTCAATGTCCTGTGGTGGAAATGTCAACACGCTCCAAGCTTAGTTGCCTGAGCTGGAATAAATACACCAAAAATCATATAGCAAGTAGTGATTATGATGGTATTGTGACTGTATGGGATGTAACCACTCGTCAGGTAGGATCTTACTCTAAGTTTGTCTTTGTTTATTAATCAAACTGTTCTAAATAATAGTTCTGCCCTCAGAGCGTAATGGAGTATGAGGAGCATGAGAAAAGGGCTTGGAGTCTTGATTTTTCACGTACTGAACCTACAATGCTAGTATCTGGAAGCGATGATTGTAAGGTACTATATGCTGAGAAAATAAATTATATTGCCACTCCATATTGAAATCAATTGGCACTTGTTCTTGCTAGACCTGATTGTTTCCACCCATTTACTCATGCATGGGTCGATTCAGTTATGGTTCGTCTTTAACTAGTCAAACTCCAAAGAAGTTTGACTAAATAATACCCAGTCAAAAGTCACTAAAGTGTTTTTTTTTTTTATGCATGAAACATCCTAAATCGTTTTCTTATAAGTTACATTATAAATAAATCAATTATAGGACAAGAGGTGTTTCGGGTCAATCCAACCAGACTGGGTTCCACTTGTACCCTATATAATGTTTTGACCCGTTATCCAACCGGCCTGTCCCACCCTTGTAGGCCTATAGCTACAAGTTTATTTTATTTAATTTTTTAAATTTATGGTGTATATGTGAGTTCAATTCTAAAGGTTAATGTCACTTGATAATGTGCTCTACATAATTTGTTTTCACGCTCCATAATGTTTAGCTTACATTTCCAACTTACGGAGCAGGTCAAGATATGGTGTACGAGACAGGAGGCAAGTGTTCTTAACATTGACATGAAAGCAAATATATGCTCGGTGAAGTATAATCCTGGATCTAGCTTTCATGTCGCAGTAAGTTCCTGTTGGTTATCCGTTATCCAAATAAATAGAGTATTATTAAAAAAATTTCAAGAGTATTCAATTTAGAAGTATACTTGTGGTACATTGCAGGTAGGTTCTGCAGATCATCACATTCATTATTATGACTTAAGAAATATAAGCCAACCATTGCATATTTTCAGTGGGCATCGAAAAGCTGTTTCATACGTAAAGTTCTTGTCTACCCATGAGCTTGCTTCTGCATCTACTGACAGCACTTTGCGCTTGTGGGATGTCAAGCAGAATATCCCAGTAAGTCTCACAAATTATTGTCTACTGAGATCTTTATACGTTGCTGAAACTAGACTGATAACTAGAGGGGGAGTATACACCTATCAATGCATAATAATTGGATTATACTGGGCTATGTTTCCATCTTACCATGTTAAAAATTAGTCATGCTGTTTGAACTGGTCAAATGTCAAGAACATAAATAGTTCTGTGATCATATTCTTCTGGATATACAAAATTCATTAAAGAAAAAAATTAGACAAGTTGCAAGTTGATTTGACCCTGCCCAGTGCCCACCCGCAACAAGAGTTACCCGTTATATGGCCAGTAATTAATGTAATTAATGTGGATGGCGTTGGCTTTTAGATCAGGACATGTTCAAGTGATTAGTGATGAATAGGTGGTTGGGGATTTGGGTACATTATCCTGACGTTGATGACAAATTTCATGTAATATGTTATTTACACCAACTGTAGATAGAACATAAATTCTCAAAAATGAGTTGATTCCTTATGCCTCTCAAATTTATCAGTTTCCCTGCCTCTTACAACCAATTAAGTAATAGAGTAATGTTGTGAACTAAGAAAAGAACATGATACTCTGAAATCTCACATCTAAAGATTTACAGTGTATCAAAATCGAACACATTTATGAAATGTTGCTTCTTTTTTTTTTATATTACTTGAACATGGTCTCCACTGATAGATTTTATTTGTAAATATGTATTCTATTTTCAGCTGCGCACATTTAGAGGACATGTGAACGAGAAAAACTTTGTGGGTCTAACTGTAAATAGTGAGTACATCGCTTGTGGCAGCGAGACCAATGAAGTCTTTGTGTACCATAAGGTTACCTACCAACTTCAGACCAAAGCATTACTCCAAATAGTTTGTGCTCTAGTCTCCTTAAAGTTAAAATATATTCTTCTATTTGTGTTCCATTTTAGGCTATCTCAAGACCTGCAGCATGGCATGGATTTAGTTCTGATGCAAATGAAGGTGAGGAGCCGGGGTCATATTTCACGAGTGCCGTTTGTTGGAAAAATGATAGCCCGACTATGATAACCGCAAACAGTAGAGGAACAATTAAGGTTCTGGTTCTCGCCGAATAGTAAGTAAATAATATGTTGGATGGAAATAGTATAAATTTTATGGAACCAAAGATGTTCCTTTTTATAAAAGTCTCCTTCACGTAATATTGTCCTATTGGTTTGGTTAAAGTATATTAGAAGCATTGGCAAGTTGTAAAGATAAATTATATTGTTTTCTTCTTGAAGTCACTTAGAAGTAGATGAATCTCGAGGTTCATATAAAATTTAGTTCCTAGATCAACGCTGGACGGTCTTTCGGCACAATTTGCTGCGTGTAAATGGAGACCGGTATACATCCAACTACTGATTGGATATCGGTAATTAACTGAATATCCGCATTTCGTAGATTTGATTACGAAAATGATGAATTCCATATCTTCTTTAACCTTCAAAATATATACTCACCTTAAATATCATTTCAACCAAATTTACCGTCTACACTACTCAAATTTTAAGTTTGTACCCTTTTCATTGATAGGTCATTATTATTTAAAGGAAAATTGTAGTCAATAAACTACAAATCTAACTTGATTTGGCTAATTTAATTCTTGTACGTGGACTGGTTTTCAATATTAATTTTTTATTTATTTATCTTTTGTAAAAATTTTCATGGTTGATGTGATTTATTCAAACATGCATGTTGAGTTCGAGTTACAAACATAAATTTATCATCGAGTGCGTATATAGCGTATGCATATACTTGACTAAATGCGTCTTCTTTTTTAGGGTAAATAAATAAGTAGAATCGAACATTATATTGTCTGTATTTATTTGAAGGAAGTAAAATGTAAATCGGTACATATTTTTAAAATTACCAAACATAGATACCCTCCTAAGTAGGGATGGCAATGGATCGGATGATGCCATATCCACATCCATATCCATTTAAATATTTTCATCAACGTCCATATCCATAAAATTTCAATTCATCCATCCATATTCATATCCGATGGATTAAGCGGGTTAATGATGCCCGTTGGATATTCAAAAAATGTTAATTTTTTTTCCTAATATGAAATGAAACCAACAAATATTGTAACCAAAAAATATATATAACATTACATAAGGAAATATAGTCACAAGAGCGTTTAATCGTTGTCGTTAATGAAAAATAATTTGTTACAATTACAAGTAAACATATATTTTGACAAATGTAAATGTGTAATCCCTATGTTTATCGGCTAATCTCACATGTTTTAATTGTCATCTATCGTGTATTGTGACTTCACTATATGATCGGAAGCAAAATTTGGCTCGGCGTGATATATTTATGCATTTGGATTTGCTATATTGTATGTATATATATGCATGTATGTGTATATGTGTATTTATATATATATATATATATATATATATATATATATATATAGACTTGGGATCATGTGAGAACAATGAGATTCCGTGAGAACGGTGAGAACACATCTTAGCCATTCATTTTTTGATCAAAATAAAGGAGCAGGGGGAGCGGATGAATTCTGGCAATTCCAAAAGAGAAATTAGGGCTTGAAATTCCAAAAAAGATTGCGTATATTCATCTCAAGAGCAGCGAATTCAGCAATCATCGCAAGATCAAAGGTTAGTAAATGAGATAACATTGATTATTGAACGAGATTCATGAGAAAAATGTCGATTGATCCAAAATCCCCAATTTTAGCAAAAATTGGGTTGTAGAAATCAAATCCGACCAACAAACGGCTAACATAACGTCGATTATGAATGATGTCTATGATTTTATATGAAATGATTATTGTTGTAATATTGAATTGATAAATCTTACCGTTACATTATGAATGTTTAAGTTAATAGTACTGATTTTTGAAAATAGATTATGTAAAAGAATTAGGATGTTATCTTCAACATATAATGGAGGTTTCATATTAGTAGATGAATCCAATTGTTGATTTTAGTACTGACATAACAGCGAAACTATTATTTTTCCAGATTTATTATTGCTAATATGATCAAAAGCTGAAATATTTGCTATAAAATGATCGATCAATATTTTTGTTTTACGATGAGTACTATTGTTTTATGATCAATATCGGGTCAGTAATCTTATCTATATAAAATCTTATGGAATATTTTCTTGTGATTGTATCATACATTTTTTGCTGGGATGATGCATATATATTGATAGATTGAGTGTTATGTTTTCTAGTAATATCAAGCTTTGAAAAGTTGTCTTAGGATTGTAAATCAAAATGTTGTCGCTCTGAAATGATGAATGTTAGTGTTAATGATATGTCAATTATGTATTCTCATTTACACAAGTTTTGCAAGAATTAATCTGCTAAAATGTGCCCTAGACAATTGTGTGCACTTAATATGTACTTTCGACAACTTCAAACCTATTTGACCTATGACCCATTTTCTTTTTGGCTAAACTTTTAATATACACTTGTGACCATTCATGATAGAGATAGCGCACTTGTGGTTGTTTGTTTAATACTCTAACATATTAGATTGATTGAAAATGTATGTTTTAACCATTGCCCAACCCACCCACTTACCACTCGCACTTGATCCATGTCTCCTTTATGAATATTGTGCTTCTATTAAATATTTGTTGACCTTGTTTCTCGGAATTTGCCAGGTTCTCAAGAAATAACAGTCGTTTCTAGTTGGGGAGCATGTGGATCACTAGATTTAATGTGCAAAGAAGAGCCAATTGTAAAAGTATGCTTAACATAATATAGCGAGTGTTATGACTGTTAGAGTTGTTGTAATTCATAAATTACATGAAAAGATCCCCGAGATTATAGAATTCAACTTTTACAATAGATGCCTAGCTGCATTCTTGTCCTTAAACCATAAAAAAACTACATGTAATATAAAGCTCCAACAAAGGTCACAAGAGGGAATACAGGGAATACTGATAGAGTTTCAATAGATGCTCAAGTGCATTCATATACTATTGATATTGAAAATGATGAATTGAAGTCATTGGACAATGAGACAACAAAAGAGCCCTTTGAAGTCCATTTTATTGACGATATGAATGTGAATGTTTTTTATCAGTCATGTGGAGTAAAAAACGAACATGAGAAACCGGATGGCTCTTTGGTCATATATGTATTCATCTATAGTTTTAGAATGACTTTATTGATTATTGTTTGTATGTAGCTTTTAGTTTTTATTGTTATTCAGAGGTTGTATGAATATTTTTGATATGGTATTGCATTTAGTTTGGTAAATGGTAAAAGTTAATATGGTTCTCAATAAATATTAAATTCAAATGCACAAAAATGATACATAAAACACAAATCTCGAAAACACATACACATTAGATAATATATATATTTCAATAAGACTTATAAGATAAAATTCCCTCTGGATCATGTCACTATTAGTATTCGTCCGCTCGAATATTAACATATATCAATATACATCACTACGATGTTAACTTATGTTAAGATGCATCACAGTGCATACTATTAGTACTCATCAGCTCATATGTTAACATGTATTAATATACATCAATACGATGTAAACTTATGTTAAGATGCATCACAATACATACTATTAGTACTCATAAACTCGTATTTTATCATGTATCGATATACATCACTATGATGTAAACCAATGTTAATATGCATCGCAGTGCATATTATTAGTACTCATTAGCTCGAATGTAAACATGTATCAATGTACATCACTACAAAGTGAACAAATGTTAACATGGACCGCAATGCGTACTATTAGTACTCATCAGCTCGTATGTTAACATGTATCAATATACATCAATACGATGTAAACTTATGTTAAGATGCATTACAGTGCATACTATTAGTTCTCGTCCACATGAGTGTTAACATCTATCGATATACATCACTACGATGTAAACCAATGTTAACATGCATCACAGTGCATACTATTAGTACTCATCCACATGAATATTAACATATATCAATATACATCACTACGATGTAAACTTATGTTAAAATGCATCACAGTGCATACTATGAGTAGTCATCACCTCGAATGTTAACAATTATCAATATACATCACTAAGATGTAAACTTACGTTAAGATGCATCGCAATACATACTATTAGTACTTATCCACTTGAGTGTTAATATATATCGCTATACATCACTACGATGTAAGCCTATGTTAACATGCATCATAGTGCATATTAGTAGTACTGATCAACTCGAATGTTAACATGTTTCAATATACATCACTACGTTGTAAACTAATGTTAAGATGCATCACAGTGCATACTATTAGTACTCATCAGCTCGAATGTTAACAAATATCAATATACATCACTACGATGTAAACTTATGTTAAGATGCATCGCAATGCATACTATTAGTACTCATCCACATGAGTGTTAACATATATTCATCAGAGTTCAAACTCAAAATTCAATGTTCAAATTCGTCATTGTTACTGGTGGTTTTGATGAAGATGATATTTTTGTTTTTAATGAAGAAGATGACGATGATAATGTTCGTTGATGATGATGATAATGATGATTATAAAGATGGTTATCTTTAAGTAGTGTAAGAAGGCTAATGTTTTGATGTTGTCGATATTTATGTAAGTTGATAGTAATGTTATTTTTGGTGCAAACCTTTAAAACTGACAGGTTTGTTTAAAAAAGCTCAAGTAGTATAGAGCATAGACTCTTAAAGTAAACGTGGGTTATTTTTTGGATTTACTAAGAGTTTGTAATTATTGGATGTTCATAAAAAGATGTAAGGTAGCTTTAAATATATGTATCAATAATTATCAAAATTTTCTGTAAGGTTGCTTTAATACATGATAATTACTAATAGTACACTGTGACGCATTTTAGTTTTACATTGTAGTTGTGTCATATAAATAAATGTTAATACCCATGTGTACGAGTACTAATAGTACGCACTTAGATGCATCATAACAACATCAGTTAATATCATAGTGAAGTATATCAATACATGTTAACACCCATGTGCACAATTGCTAAAAGTACGCACTTTGATATATCATAACATTGGTTAATATCATAGTGATGTTTATTGATACAAGTTAACACCCATGTGTACGAGTGCTAATAGTACGCATTTAGATGCATCATAACATGGGTTAATATCACAGTGAAGTATATCGATACATGTTAACACCCATGAGCACGAGTACTAATAGTATGCACTACGATGCATCATAACAACGGTTAATATCACAGTTATGTAAATCGATACATGTTAACACCCATGTGTATGAGTGCTAATAGTACGCATTTAGATGCATCATAACATGGGTTAATATCACAGTGAAGTATATCGATACATGTTAACACCCATGTGTACAAGTACTAATAGTATGCACTATGATGCATCATAACAACGGTTAATATCAGAGTGATGTAAATCGATACATGTTAACACCCATGTGCACGAGTGCTAACAGTATGCACTTTGATGCATCATAACAGCTTCTTTTGTTATTGCATTTTCGATTAATTGTGTTAGCTTAGAACTCCTGTTACATATTCGAATGTGCGGAAGAAGTTGGAACTGCACTAGCAAGTCATCATTCAAGATCAAATGATCAAAGAAGTTTGATAATAGCCACCATATTACAATTATGAATGTGAAGACATACAAAAGTGATGAAGTAAAACTATTGCATTTATTATTACTCAATAAGCTACAACAACATCAACTGATGATATGAATGTAGCTAAATATTCTTTTAATTGAATATTAACTAAAAAACTACACTCATGATGTAAACATTGAAATTAACAATATCACTATATAGCATACAAACGTAAAGTCCAATAATTTATAAGAAACAACAAAATTGAAATTAACAAATATGTTAGTAACACTGACCTGAAATATCTCTACGAACGTGTGATCGTAACTATACACTAGAAATAGTATTGTTTATGGGCTACAATTGACCCATTTAGCCGGTTCTTTCACAACTAGATTTGTTTTGGAAAGACTCTTTCACAACTAAACTGTTTATTTATGACCTGGTCTGTGTGACGTCAAAGGTACATTACAAGGTGCCCCATCAACCAAAGTTGTTGTGGGTTCAAATCCCACAAGGACACAATTCATGTCACCTACTTCGAAGTATTACCAAATATACAAAGCAAAAGACAACTTGATTTACCTCAAATTTTGCAGCCCCCACCAAAACAGTAGCAGTACTTCTGAACAAATTTTGTAGAAAAAACAATACCCGATGACAGAGCCTGGTTAAAAATACCGAAATCAAATGGTGGACTATCACCATCTGGAGAGCAACCTTCTTTTAAAACTGCAGTACTGTTACTGATCCAGCTATCATAACCCAACATGTCCTCGTTTCCACAATATAAAAATTTTGTATCATGCTTACTCGCTTTGCAAGCTTTCTTCCAGCATGTATCATTACGCTCTATAGACAACAAATACCAGAAGGCCCCAACTATCTGGAGAAAAGATGTCACAAAAAATCAATTAAACATATATTTTGATCCAGTAAAGTAGTAAATAGGAAACAATTAGAAGTTGCAATTTTCACTCATTTACTTATAAATGGGTCGATATGTGTTGTGTATCATCTCCAAGTGGTCAAAATATATGATTTAGCTAAATGGGAAATGAATCGAATGGGTTGAACCAGTTGAAGGTTGACCAAAAAGCCAAAAAGAAATAAAAATTAAAAAATAAATCCTTTTTTATCTACATTATAAACTCCGAAATCATTTTATTCAGAGATTTAAATCAAGGTTTCAATCACACAAATTTCATAATCCCAATTAGAGGATTTCACTGTTTGAATAGATTTAAAAGGTAGACAATAAGGTGTATATTGGGTCAACCAAACCTGTTTTAACCTGTACTTGTAAGCGGCATTCTTCAGCCTAAATCTGTTTTGAATCATTTACCAACCCTCCCATCTTGCCACTTCTAGTTGCAATAACATTAATGACCAGATTAAACAGTAGCTTACATGATTGGCAAGCATGTACAACAACAAATAATACACAGCCCCGGCCCAAGCAGTTTCAGCAAGAACACCGGCAGTCCTTTTTAGTTTTGAAGTCAAAGGCACGATTCTAGCAAATCTAGGAATATACTGAATCAACACAATAAAAAGTAAGGCTTCTTTTGTAGCCAGTAAATCTGAGCCTCTAGACCTCTGCAGATATCTCCAGATAACAATCTGCTCAATTGAAATGAAATTTAAACTGTAAATTAAGTATATCTACATCCTGAATACGAATTAACACATGCATAATAGAAGGGCTGGATAAGGTAAAGCATAATGCCAAGTCAAGTCAGGGTACAACAAGATGATTCAAGAAAATTGCATGTATCTTGTAAACTTTATTTGATATGGGTGAAAACAAAGAGGGTTATCCCAAACGAAACTCAGACCAACATTTGACATCTTTGTAGCCATTTGTGTAAAATACGCACCAATTAACTTATAATTGAAAGTATATGAAAATTTAGTCATCTGACCTGTGGTAGGGGAAGGATTGAAAGGAAAACAATGATAAAATACCACTTCAAGTATCTCTTAGCTATTTGCGCAGGATCTATTACAAGTTCACCACGTCCAAAAACACGTGATGATGGAGCAATGAAAGCAGTTCGGAATTGAAGAGCCATGTGAAAAAGGTAAAAAGCATCAACAACATTCCTTAATGATACAACTAAAAGCATCAATATATTCTAATATAATAGAATGTGTGATTGCAACTGTAGACTCGGGAACACTCGAATTGGAATTTACCAGAAATTCGAGCTAGCAAACATCACATGAGTTGCAAAAACAAGATTACAAAAGTAAATAATGGCAATTGAAAAGCTAAATGTTAAAATAGATAACATTCACCATGAATCATATTAACGATTTTACAAATCAATTAATATTAAGAAAACAAGTATGAAATTAAAATTACCGGTAGATTGAGGAAGAATTGAATTCGATTCCAACTGGAAATTAGATCTAGAAGATATCATAAATTCTGCAAGAACACGAAATTAGAACACTATAAACTAACGAATGTGATTGCAATTCAAAACCTAAACTAAAAACCTAAATTCAGAAACCTAAATCGAAATTGTTGAGGATAAATAACGGATCGTGAACATATTTCGTGATTAGTGAATAACATATTCATAAATACGAATTCATCACATGAACGGAATTTCAAATTGGATAATTAGTAAAGCATGCATATTAAATGGAGCATTAAAGATGAATTTGATTTAAATGGAAATTGTTAATGAAATAAGAATTGAAGATGAGATTAGTTTGATTAACATGGAAATTGTTAATGGAATTTCAGTTGAAGATAAGACAAACGTGAATGTACGTGATAATTGAAAAGATAAGATGTTTCTCTGTTTTGATGAAGAAGAAGGTAAATGACCAAACTAACCTTGTCTATTTAAACATAATGAAACGCATGAACATGGAGTTACAGTGCACCAAAGGAATTATGATGAAATGGATGGTGAGATGGATGCTTCCCCCTTCCCCTCAAAAATACCCCTTCCCTCTGGATCATGCCACTATATATATATATATATATATATATATATATATATATATATATATATATATATATATATATATATATATATATATATAGTAGTGATCAAGAGGGAAGTGTCTTTTTGGGGGGAAGGGGGGAAGCGTTAGTACGCATCAGGAAGCATATTACAATTATCAATCAAAACGTCAACAAAAAATTATTTTTATCGGTAAATAGTAATCAAAATCGATGCTATAAAGAATATTTTAACGAATGAATTTCATTTTTAAGTCATAACATTAATTGATTAATATTTATTTAATTAATTGTTAAGATGCAGTGTGATGCATATTAACTAAGATGCATCGCGATGCATAATAAAACTTCACATTATTTGAAAAATATTTTTATTGTTAAGATGCATCACAATGCAGATTAACTAATATGCACCGCGATGCATCTTAACGGATTTGGATCAAATATTCATAAATCGATACTATAACTTGAAGAAAAAATTTATCAAGGAAGCTTAACATTTATAACATCGATTCTGATTAACATTTACTAAATTTCAGTTTGCTTTTTTCGAGATTAGTATATGTGAAGGTAATATGCTTCCTGATGCGTACTAACGCTTCCCCCTTCCCTCAAAAAATGGACTTCCCTCTGGATCATGCCACTATATATATATATATATATATATATATATAGGGTAGTGATCAAGGGGGAAATGTCAAAATAGGGGGAAGGAGGAAGTAAATCTGAACCATCAGATTTAGTCATTTAAAAAAAAGGGCGGAGGGGCAATAGCGTAATTCTATAATTAGGTTATCTAACAAATAAATACAGATAAAATAAAATACAAAATGAAAAGGCGGATGAATGTGAAGCTGAAAAACCCACTGCACAATTTCAAACGAGAAATCAAGGTTTCAAATCCCAAAATTGAAGATCAAAAACATCTAAATATTCATTCCAAAAGCTGTGGATTCACCACATCATCACAAAATCAATTGTTCGTGATGGCAAAAGAAACATCATAAAAAGGCGAAACTTAACTGAAGAAGAAGAAGGGTAATACTTTTATTGTGTTAGTGTTTATAATTGATATTTGAAACACTTGAATATTAATAGTTTGATGAATCTGTATACACTTTCAGCAAATTTTTTAGGAATTTTATGGTAAAATGTGAATATTAGTGATTAGATAGTATTTAAAGGAAGTCGTTTAATAGTTTCATTTAGTGTTTATAATGAATAATAGTGTATATCTAAAACATGTTTCTGAATTAAATGTTCATGTGTTTGTGTTTATAATTGATATTTGAAATTATATATTGAATATTATTTGGTGTGGTGAATCTTAATTGATATATACTAAATTTGTAGTGTTGATGATGAATAATAGTGTATATTGAAGAAATTTTACTGAATTAAACATAATAGGATTGTATGAAGCTATGTGTCCAATGTATAGAGAGGAGGTTTAATAAATTGATCGTTTATTTTCTCATTGTAGAGTGTAGAGGAGTATATGGTTGTAGATTATTAAGTTATGGAAAATTATTTAGATCAGACCTAAGAAAATCAAAGATTGTTTTGTTTTGTGGCATATGTTTTTTCTAATAAATCGTGATTAAATAAGAAGCATGGTTGTATTCTTCTGGGTTTACTAGTCTATTTGGGGAAAGAAATGTTACAATTAACATTTAGGGAAAGGTAAATGATATCAGTTTTGTAAAGCTATAATTAGATTAAGAGTTGGGAATTAGATGTATGCAAAGTGGCAGTATAGTATCTGATGTATTCTCCTCTAGAATTTTTTGTTAATACAAATTGAATTAAGGACCACATGAGGTGTAATGGTAAGGTTGAAGTTCAAGAAGATTATGGCGAGAATGTCATTTTCTTTTAAGGTTGATGGTGAGGTTTGTAGAGCTAATGGTGTTGGTGGGGCTGGTGGTGTGCTAAATGATGTTAAAGGAAAGAGTATTTGTGTATCGTCAGTTCTTAATATAAATGGGTGAAGTGGTTTAGGGTTCAAACTCAATGCAAACTTCGTTAATTAAGGTCTGATAATGGCCGGCTGGTTGGCTAGAGATTTACTCTGATTTACTCATCCTTCAACTAGGTTCAAATCTTAGAAAATACTTGATATTCATGATGTTTTGATTCACTGGATAACGTTGTAGGAAAACGTCTTAATGATGAGACACGAAGCAGATGCTTAGATTTCATATATCCAAATGTTTTTGTTTATAAATTAGAATCGTGCAATCTATTCCTTATGTTTGAAGGAAACTCATTACATGGTTCTCTTATATGGGTTGTAGTTATTTAGATTATTTTACAATGTTAGCAATATCCTAATAAATGAATCTACTGCTATCACCCATCTGATAATTTTATTAGAATGCGTTTGGAGACTGTAATGCTCTTCTACTTTTGTGTTTGCAGATTTAGAGTCGTTCCACACTTCAGTATGCTTGGTCAGCGACTTGATCAATATATGCACCATCCTAGCAGGTTTTATTCAAGCTCAAGTCTCACGGTTTAATGGCTTTACTTGTTCTCCATCATGACTCCATGTTGACAAATTATTTTAATTTATAATAAGTTATTAGTGAACTCCGGAGCTAGATGCAAATTTAACAAAAGTTGCACCATCGATTATAGGTTCGTAGCAATGTTTATTGGTCATATGTGCTTATTCACTTCATTTGTTAAGTTGAGCTCAAAATTAGCTTTGATGAAAAGTTTGTGAAATATATTTGTAGAGTCAGATCCAGATGGAAGTATTTTTGGGGGGAAAACGTTAATATTCATCATGAAACATCTTACTTATGTTGAATCCTAATAATTATTTTAGTTTCTTTTATTGATGTAAGTTAACATTCATGTTGATGTGTACTAATAGTATGCATTGCGATACATATTAATTTAACTTTTAATTCTACTGATATATTGATGTATGTTAACATTCATGTTGATGTGTACTAATAGTATGCATTGCGATGCATGTTAATTTAACTTTTAATCCTACTGATATATTGATATATGTTAACATCCATGAAGACATCTTTTTCAAACTCTTTATTTCGACATCTGGATCCCTAAGATGTGGCTTTCTTAGAGGCTGATTTTACAATGAAAGAAATGAAAGAAGTTGTGTTTGACTGTGCAGGATCAAAGGCTCCCGGGCCTAAAGGGCTCAATTTTTCTTTCATAAAAAGGTATTAGGATTTAGTTCAATTCGATTTCTTAAACTGTTTTAAGCACTTTGAAGCATTAGGTAGATTGGATAGAGGGTGTAATCCTTCCTTCATCGGTTTAATTCCGAAAAATGGTGATCCTATATCCTTTAATGATTTTCGGCCCTTACACCTATATCCTATATCCTAGGATATATCAGTTTGATTTGCATTACCTACTAAACGATTATCAGAACTTGTGTTTTCATTTTTACAAGAGTTAAACAGACAGACTGAGAGGCAATGATGGGGTCAAATGCTATAGTGATGGGCATGGTTTTGGTACGTATATATGAGTTGTTGATGTTTTTGAGTATCTTCACCTTTTTGTGATTTTCTACATGTGCTTATGTGCTGACGTCTAATGATATTGGTAGGTTGGATTGACGATGGTGGTGGTAGAAAGTGCAGATACATTATTGATATACATTTGTTATGCAGAAGATCCATTGTTAATACACAGGGGACCATAATTGCTCACCAAGATGCCAAAGATATTACACCAACGTCTCCAACACAGAATTGCACCAGTACATGAATGATTGAATGTATATCATAAATAACCTTCTTAGAGTGTTTTGAAAATGTAATGGCTATATAGTTTAATCAATGGTATGCTTCGAGTTATAGCTTAATTATGTATCGATTGGATTCGACATAGGTTAAGATTGGATTCTATATAGCTTAATTATGTTTCAATTTATCAAAAATATGTTATATGCATTTTATTGATTGTAGAAATTAAAAAAATGCATCTACATTTATGTATTATTATTTCGAAATATCTTATATAAATTATATCATATTACTTCAGATCTTCATCAAGACATTTGTTATTATGATATATAGTACTATGTACAAAAGAATATATTAAGCTTATGTAAAGATGCATTGCAATGCATACTATTGGTACTCATCAGCATGCATGTTAACATACATCGATATACATCACTACGATGTAAAATTATGTTAAGATGAATCACAGTATCAGCTCGAATGTTAACATACATTGATATACATGACCACGATGTAAATTATGTTAACATGCATCACAGTGCATATTGTGAGTACTCATCAACTAGAATGTTAACATTAATCGATATACATCACTACGATGTAAACTTAGGTTAACATGCATCACTGTTCAAACTATTAGTGCTCATCTGCATGAATATTAACATACATCGATATACATCACTACAATGTAAACTTATGTTAAGATGCAACATAATGCATACTATTAGTACTCATTAGCATGCATGTTAACATACATCGATATACATCACTAAAGATGTAAACATATGTTAAGATGCATCGCAGTGCATACTATTAGTAATCATTGACATGAATGTTAACACACATCGATATACATCACTACGACGTAAATTATGTTAAGATGCATCACAGTGCATACTATTAGTACTAATCAGCTCGTATGATAACATGTATTGAAATACATCACTACGTTGCAAAACAATGTTAACATGCATCGTAGTGCATACTATTAGTACTCATCAGCTCGAATTTAAACATGTATCAATATACATCACTACAATGTGAACCAATGTTAACATGCATCGCAGTGCATACTATAAGTGTTCATCAGCTTGTATGTTAACATGTATCAATATACATCAATACGAATTAAACTTATGTTAAGATGCATCACACTACATACTATTAGCACTCATCAACGCGTATGTTAACATGTATCGAAATACATCACTACAATGTAAATCAGTGTTAACATGCATCGCAGTGCATACTATTAGTATTGAAGACAGCATAAACGATGAGATCAGCAGAAACTATGAAGGCAGCAGAAACTTTGTATGAGTAGAAACTATCGCCAGCGGTTAAACACTTAGAGCAGCAGGAAATAGACCAACAGGAGAAATATAGAGAGCAGTAGAATCAAGAAGATCAGCTTAGAAAATGAATTGGAGATGATTCCTGTTAATATTACATAGGATGAATATTATATGTACTAAGATATTGAAATTAGCTACTGTATATATTATAAGATTGTAGTGTTGTTGAGATAATGAATTTTGTAGTAGTAATAAACTAATATTTTGAATATAACTCAGAATATGCAAAATATGAGTTGCTACTATTTGTAAATCAGTAAGTTGAGCTACAGATTTTCAAGATGAAAAGTATGCTAAACTTGGATCTCAATAATCCGTTTATTGTTGCTATAGTTTTTGAAAGCTTTAGACGTTTAGTGTGATTTGCTAGATTGCATGAATCTAAGTTGCTTAAGCTTGAGGCTAATTATGTAGATATGAAGATTCAACATGAAGAATCTGAAAGTGATCTTTTGTTGATTTAAAAACTTTACGGTCACTTGGTAGTGCGGTTCTAGCACATTTCTTATTCAATGATAAATTGTAGAGATTGGGAATACTTAGTTGTGTTCTATGTATAGTGTATTAAACTTTTGTTAAGATGCATCACAATACATACTATTAGCACTCATCAACTCGTATATTAACATGTATCGAAATACATCACTGCATTGTAAAAATCCAATGTTAACATGCATCGCAGTGCATACTATTAGTACTGAAGACAGCAGAAACAATGAGATCAGCAGAAACTATGAAGGCAGCAGAAACTTTGTATCAGCAGAAACTATCGCCAGCAGTTAAACACTTAGAGCAGCAAGAAATAGACCAACATCAGAAATATAGAGAGCAGCAGAAACAAGAAGATCAGCAGAAACTTTATAACAGTTGAAATAACACAAACAGTAGAAAACAAGAAGATCATATATCGATATACCATAAGATCATCGTAGTGATGTAAACTTATATTAAGATGCATCACAATGCATACTATTAGTACTCATCCGCGTGAGTGTGAACATATATCGATATACATCACTTCGATGTAAACCAATGTTATCATGCATCACAGTGCATACTATGAGCACTCATTAGTTCTAATGTAAACATGTATCAATATACATGACTACGATAATGTTCGTCTAAAATAAACGTGATATCTGAGTATTGACTTTATACATACATTAGGCCAAATTTACATATAACAAACATAAGGCCGCTCTTTTTTTAAGTCAAATATAGACGACAGTCGTCTTATAACAAAACGGGGTAATATGGGAGAGAATGCAATGGAGTATCCTTACGAAAGTCCTGATGTGATTTGGTTTGAACTTATGGAGTGATAAAAGCCTGATTGAAATGGGAGATATAAGTATATAAATAACTGCATATTCTATTCTAGTAACTATATTCTTCATTCTTACATGTCGACCAAACATGATAGTAATGAAGAATTTCATTCTTAAACGTTCCATTACCTGTCTCTTTTCATTACACTCAACCAATTGCAGTGGTGATCAAGTGCTAACATATAATATCAAGAATAAGAATCAAGAAAAATAAACCAGCCACTCAGGAAGGTTGTACACATACCATTCTAGATTATCCAAAAGATTTGATGGTGGAAAAGTTACAAATATTATTAAAAACATACTCCCTCCGTCCCGGTTTAATAGTCCATTATTTCCATTTTGGGATGTCCCAAATTAATTGTCCATTACCAAATATAGAAAGGTAACATGATTACTTTTACTATATTGTCCCTACTTTAAAAATTAAATTACAAAAGTGAAAGGAAGTTCAAATTAATTGGTTAGGGGTAAGAATATCATTGTGCAAAAAGTAAGTAATAATTAATGTGTTTATCTTAAACTGAGTGTATTTCTGTCTGGGGACAATTAAATTGGGACGGAGGGAGTACTTGTTAATGATAATGCTACCTCAAATTTTATGTTGGATCTACCGAACAACATTTTGACCCAACTACTTTTTCACTCAAAATCTTCCTACTATAAATAAAAAATAATTAAAAGAAAGTAATGAAGAAGACTCGATCATCACTTGATCACGGCAACACCTCCAGCAGTTTTAATTTTCTCTACAATCTCATTCGTATCTTCTTTAGTGACCCCTTGTTTGATTACGACAGGAACTTTTTCCACCATATCTTTAGCTTCCTTCAATCCAAGATTTGTAAAAGCACGAACCTCTTTGATTACCTTGATTTTAGCAGCTGCATCAAAGTTCTCCAATTTGATATCAAATGTTGTTTTCTCAAACTTCTCTTCAGTCTTAGCTGACCCTGCTCCTGACCCACCTTGGGTACCCAGTCCACCCCTTCAACTGTAATTGACTGCATCTTAGGAAGTCTTAGTCTCTCTCTTAAAGTGGGGCCTATTTGCATACGCTCTTCAGGGGGTAAGGATGCAATCTTATCAGCATGTCCTCGTTTCCACAATATAAAAAATCTGTTTCATGCTTACTCACTTTGCAAGCTTTCTTCCAGCATGTATCATTACGCTCTACAGACAACAAATACCAAAAGGCCCTAACTATCTGGAGAAAAGATGTCAAAGAAAATCAACTAAACATATATTTTGATCCTGTAAACTAGTATATAGGAAACAATTAGAAGTTGCAATTTTCACTCATTTACTTATAAATGGGTCGATATGTGTTGTGTATTATCTCCAAGTGGTCAAAATATATGATTTAGCTAAATGGGAAATGGATCGAATGGGTTGAACCAGTTGAAGGTTGACCAAAAAGCCAAAAAGAAAAAGAAAAAAAAAAATCCTTTTTTATCTATAAACTCCTAAATCATTTTATTCAGAGATTTAAATCAACGTTTCAATCACACTAATTTCATAATCCCAATTAGAGAATTTCACTATTTGAATAGATTTAAAAGGTAGACGATAAGGTGTTTATTGGGTCAACCTAACCCGTTTTAACTTGTACTTGTAAGCGGCATTCTTCAGCCTAAATCTGTTCTGAATCACTAAACAACCCGCCCATCTTGCCACTTCTAGATGCAATAACATTAATGACCAGATTAAATAGTAGCTTACATGACTGGCAAGCATGTACAACAACAAATAATACGCAGCCCCGGCCTAAGCAGTTTCAGCAAGAACATCGGCGGTCCTTTTTAGTTCTGAAGTCAAAGGCACGATTCTAGCATATCTAGGAATATACTGAATCAACACAATAAAAAGTAAGGCTTCTTTTGTAGCCAGTACATCAGACCTATATCTCTAGATAACAATCTGCACAATTGAAATGAAATTCAAACTATAATCTAAGTATATCTACATCCTGAATACGAATTACCGCATGCATAATAGCAGGGCAGAAGAACGTAAAGCATAATGCCAAGTCTTGTCAACGTACAACAAGATGATTCAAGAAAATTGCATGTATCTTGTAAACTTTATTTTCATGGGTGAAAAAAAAGAGGGTTATCCCAAACAAAACTCAGACCAACATTCGACATCTTTGTATACCATTTGTGTAAAATACGCACTGATTAACTTATAATTGAAAGTATATGAAAATTTAGTCATTTGACCTGTGGCAGGGGAAGGATTGAAAAGAAATCAATGATAATATACCACTTCAAGTATCTCTTAGCTATTTGCGCAGGATCTATTACAAGTTCACCGCGTCCAAAAACACGTGATGATGGAGCAATGAAAGTAGTTCGGAATTGTATAGCCATGTAAAAAAGGTAAAAAGCATCAACAACAGTCCTTAATGATACAATTAAAAGCATCAATATATTCTAATATAATAGAATGTGTGATTGTAATTGTAAACTTGGGAACACTCGAATTGGAATTTACCAGAAATTCGAGCTAGGAAACATAACATGAGTTGCAAAAACAAGATTACAAAAGTAAATAATTGCAATTGAAAAGCTGAAATGTTAAAATAGATAACATTCACCATGAATCATATTAACGATTTTACAAATCAATTAATATTAAGAAAACAAGTATGAAATTAAAATTACCAGTAGATTGAGGAAAAATTGAATTCGATTCCAACTGGAAATTGGATCTAGAAGATATCATAAATTCTGACAGAACACGAAATTAGAACACTGTAAACTAACGAATGTGATTGCAATTCAAAACCTAAACTGAAAACCTAAATTCAGAACCGTAAATCGAAATTGTTGAGCATAAATAACGGATATAAGGGTATGTTTGTTAGCGGATAAACATACATCTATATCTTAAATTTTTAATCATGGTTCATACTACAAACAAACCAAGTAAAATAATTGTATTCATTGATATTCTAAGAAATACTAACATAAAAGTAGGCTAACAAACTATATGAAACATAATATTCAATGCACTGAAAATTTACTCTAGCATGAAAACAACATACCACTTATATAAACATAAAAGACATAAATTGCAAGAAACTACATGGTAGAAACAAAACAATATTGAATAGGGAAAGAAAAAGACATATAAGCAACACTTACTTGCAACATCACTATGAGCTGCTGATTGTTACTAAAGAGAAAAATAATTAACATTCATCATGGATAACATTATCATTAAATCATCAAAACATCATGAATGCATAACATGCAAGTAATAAAAAATTTACTAGTAGAATAAGGAACACTAGAATTCGATTCTAACGGGTGGTTAAAAATAGAAGACATCATAGAAGTTACCAAAACACAACTACAAAGGATCCACACATTAATTAGATATACAAAATGATTAAAAGTAAGTAACATTCATCGTAACGAATATTATATTTACTGCAGAACAACATTATGAACACACTACACACAGAAAAACACAAATTAGTAAAAAAATGACTTATAAGTAGAATCAAGAACACTTGAATTCGTTCCTAACAAAAATAAGCATGTAGATTCGAAAAACACAAACACTTACTTGTGACATATCATTGTGAGGATCTGATTGTAATTGGGAACCTAGATTGAAAATTTTAGAGTAAATATGATATAATTTCGAATTGTGAACGTATTTCGTGATTGATGAAAAATGAATTATTGTAAACGTATTCATCACGTGAATACAATTTCAATTTCAATTGAAGATTAAAGAACGTCACAATTTTAATTGAAAATAGAATATTGGAGATGAAAAGGATTTAGGTAAAAATTGTTAAGGAAATTGAATTAAAGATGAAAAGAACCTGATTGTTGATCGAAGAAGTAAGCTGCATGTGTGTTGAGGAAGAATAGAGTGAATGACCAAAAAGCCCTTGTCCCTGTAAACGGAATGAAATGCGGGAGCATGGTATCAAGGTGCGCTGTAAAATTTCTGATCAAATGGATGGTGAGATAGACACTTCCCCTAAAAATGCCCTATTCCCTCTGGATCATGCCACTATATATATATATATATATATATATATATAGTGGCATGATCCAGAGGGAAGTCCATTTTTTGAGGGAAGCGGGAAGCGTTAGTACGCATCAGAAAGCATATTACCTTCACCTATACTAATCTCGAAAAAAGCAAACTGAAATTTAGTAAATGTTAATCAGAATCGATGTTATAAATGTTAAGCTTCCTTGATAAATTTTTTCTTCAAGTTATAGTATCGATTTATGAATATTTGATCCAAATTCGTTAAGATGCATCGCGGTGCATATTAGTTAATCTGCATTGTGATGCATCTTAACAATAAAAATATTTTTCAAATAATGTGAAGTTTTATGATGCATCGCGATGCATCTTAGTTAATATGCATCACACTGCATCTTAACAATTAATTAAATAAATATTCATCAATTAATGTTATGACTTAAAATGAAATTCATTCGTTAAAATATTCTTTATAGCATCGATTTTGATTACTATTTACCGATAAAAATAATTTTTTGTTGACGTTTTGATTGATAATTGTAATATGCTTCCTGATGCGTACTAACGCTTCCCCCCTTCCCCCCAAAAAGATACTTCCCTCTTGATCACTACCCTATATATATATATATATATATATATATATATATATATATATATATTATGTATTTCGGGTGATAATGGATATATCCATGGGTGGATATATCCATGGGTGATAAACTATCATCCATATCCGATCCACTAATCATCCACATCCATATCCATATCCACTATTCATCCATTTAGATCATCCATATCCACTATCAAGTGGATGGATCGAATGGATATCCGATGGATCGGGTGACCGTTGTCATCCCTACTCCTAAGTCCTGATAAAAAGTGGGCTCTATCATTTTTGTAAAGTTAAAGCAATTAATAAAGTTAAAGGAAGCAGTGAATAAAATAAAAAACAAAAAGGGTATGAAACTGGAATATTGTTTTATTAATAAAGTTAAGTTACGGTAGCACGACATTCATCTTTGGTAAGGCTGAAGGTAAGAATATGACTACTCACCATCGTTCACCTTTTTCTCATTCAAAACGTTTTAAGCTTGAAACATGATCAATAAGAAATTAGCATTTAGGGTGTGTCTAGTTACAGAAAGTGAGAAAACTCTCCACTTTTCTAGAAAAATTCTCTAAGAAAACAAGAAAAATAGAAAATGTGTTCAAATTCGAGTTTTCTAAAAAAAGGAAAATCCTTGTTTTCCTTTTTATAACTACAAAGTTGAAAACTACTTTTGATGGTTTCTAAGTTTTCCATCTCTACTATTCTTTGGAAAAGGAAAACTACACCCCTTGCAACTAAATACGTTTTCTAAATTTTCCATGCTTTTCTAGAGAGGTAAAACACCTCCCATTCTCTAGGGAAATGAAAAAAGAAAATGTAACACCCCCAAATTTACTGATCGCGGAAGCATACCTTGGGGTGCTACTAATCAATACACAAAGCACATAAGATACATGATGAACGACCACTACATGCGTCGTTTTACAAATACCTTGATTAACGTAAGAGTCTACATATGGTTTACAAAAGATGAGTTCGCATAGCTACTTGAGAGATTCTAGTACATATCTAATTTAATCAAAATATAGAAATGCAGGGAAATCTCTTGATATTATATAATTGCATGCGACTCGAGCTACAGTATCCTGATGGGCAGTCCAACCTACTGCTGAGTACCTGAGATAACATGCTAAAAGGTCAGCTATAAAGCTGGTGAGCTCACAGGTTTGATATAACAATATATGATGTGTGAACCGCAAGATTTGATGATTTGATTTACAAAGCATGTAAATAATTGATTGATGGGTATCACATGAATATTTGTAATTAAACAAATAAGTAAAGATATATGAAACTGGCATGAGCACATAGTCTGAGCTTAACTGAGATGTCAGGATCACAATTAAGTGCCTGAGCGAGGGTGCCTCTATGCGTATGCCTAATCAACATACGTTTGAACAAATGATAATGCGTCCGTTTGACAGGTTAGTGCTTGCTAACTCGGACGGGGATTGTCAATCCCATATGGTACCATACACTAACATTCACGCTAAATCATATTAACAGAACTATGCTTCAGAGGACTTTGATTGATTAGATGAAAACAACTCATGCAGCATACGTGATAATTTGATACTTGCGTTCACATGTAAAACAAAACGAGCATGTATCTCACCCCTAGGTAAAAGCATTTAAAAAGGGGCTATGAGACTCACCTGAGCCTATTGAATTGTTAGCCAACAATTTATGATGATTCACAATGATTTGATGTCGTTACAACGACTGAACCTGCAGGACGTCTGAGACGTGCAAGGTTTTGATAAATGATTAGATTCTTAAAACTTGCCGGGCGTATCAAACGCGCAAGGTTTAATTGATTTGATGACACTACGGACCATCTATGCTAGTTATTCCCTTAACTAGTTTTGACTAAATACTTTGGTAATTGATTAGGGTTGAGTTTGTGAAAATGTATACGGGTCGTTGGTGACAGCAAAATAATAATAATTTCAAACTATTATTATTTTGCATGATTTGTTGTATCGTATTTAAATTGTTATAGTTAAAACTGCTAGTTATAGGTTTCTGCCGAAAGTTATGGTTTCTGCCGAATAGTTTCTACCGAAGGTTAAGGTGTCTGCCGAAGATGATGGTTTCTGCCGAAGGTTATGGTTTCTGCCGAAGGTGATGGTTTCTGCCGAAGGTTATGGTTTCTGCCGAAGGTTATAGTTTATGCCGAAGACATAAACTGTTACCATTTTTGAGTTTGTAAAACGAGTTTCAAGTTTTGATTTGGACATTTTATAGTTTGATGAGCTACAAGACAAGTAAATAAATGTATTAAAGTAGTTTTAAGGTGTCGTTTCAAAAATTCACCCAAACCCATCCTAATCAATTTCTTTGGACATAATCAGTTGCTAGATGTTAATATATGATGTTATAAATACATATAAACATATAATTTAAACAAAAGTTGTTGATTTCCTTACAATTCAAAATGGAGCTAAAATGGAGATGGAGCTTGGTGATGATGATGATGAATGATGAAGATGATCACGATGATGATGATGATGCTTGATCTCGTTTTTGTTATTTGTTGTTGTTGTTTGATTTGGAACCGAGAGAGAGCCGAGAGAGATTGAGAATGAAATGGAGAATGAAAATGAAAACAAAGGGTGCGTTTGATCTAACTGGCCAACTCCAATTATTGGAGTTGGTTGGTTAATATTTGCAGTACAAAACGCCCGTGTTTTTGTACCCGATCGAAAAGTAGTATAATATTTTAATTCGATAAATTTCTATAATTGACATCGTACGTATTTTAATCGAAGTATTCTAATAAAAATACTTTTAATGAGATATAAAAATATATCTTTGTTTTATCTTTCTGAGACGGACACGATTTAATTGGTTTCGTCGCGTTTGGGTAAAATGTTATAAAACGAAATATGTTTTATTTTAACTGAATGTAAATAATAATTATTATCTTCCATAATAATACATTATTTATAAATTTTGTCGCGTACGGTTGATTTGTACGATACGAATACTTTATATATATTAACAAAATAATATATAAGAAATAACGAGTTATATTAAATAATATTTCCTATATTACTTAATATTGTTTTTCACCAACGCCGTATAATTGAATCGAAATTCGGCCGATTTAAAATGAACGATTAAACTTAATCGCATATTGATATATATTTGCCAATATATAATTTGATACACACAATTAGCCTAATACATAGCACTAACTACATGTATTACAAAGTGATTAGGAACTAAAAATCTAGTCCTAATTTGACGGGTGTCACATTCTCCCCTTGTTAAGAGAATTTCGTCCCGAAATTTAACTCTGAGTTGGCGTGCGAGTGGAGTCTGAGAATAGATGTGGATATTTGAGTCGCATCTGGTCTTCCCGTTCCCAGGTGAATTCCGGACCACGCCGCGAATCCCACCGAACCTTGACAATATGGATACGACTTTGCTTGAGCTGTTTGACCTCACGGTCCATGACCTCCACTGGTGTTTCGACGAAATGAAGTTTGTCGTCTATTTGAATTTCCTCAAGCGGAATGATGAGTGTCTTGTCGGACAGGCATTTCTTAAGGTTAGAAATGTGAAATGTGGGATGCACGCTACTGAGCTCTGGAGGTAGCTGCAATCGATATGCGACTGGACCAATCCTTTCAAGGATCTCAAAAGGTCCGATGTATCTAGGGTTTAACTTCCCACGTTTACCGAAACGGATGACACCTTTCCAAGGTGATACCTTGAGCAATACTCGATCCCCAACCTGGAACTCGAGATGCTTTCGTCTCACGTCAGCATAACTCTTCTGACGATCACGTGCGGCCTTTAGCCGTTGCTGGATACCAACGATCTTCTCGGTGGTTTCATGAATGATTTCAGGACCAGTGAGTTGACTATCTCCAACTTCGGTCCAACAGATAGGCGATCGGCACTTACGACCGTACAGTGCCTCAAAAGGTGCAGCTCCAATACTGGTGTGGTAGCTGTTGTTGTATGAGAATTCGCACAATGGCAAATGTTGTTCCCAATTTGCACCGAAATCAATGACGCAGGCGCGTAACATATCTTCCAGTGTTTGGATGGTTCGTTCACTTTGACCATCGGTTTGTGGATGATAGGCTGTACTCATATCTAAAAGAGTGCCCAATGACTTTTGTAATGATTTCCAAAAGTTAGATGTGAATCGGCTGTCTCTATCAGAGATAATTGAGATTGGAACGCCGTGCCTTGTTACGATCTCCTTCATATAGATTCGCGTGAGACGTTCCATTTTGTCGGTTTCCTTCATAGCAATGAAGTGAGCAGATTTGGTTAGACGATCAACTATTACCCATATAGTATCGCAACCACTTGATGTTTTCGGGAGTTTAGTGATGAAATCCATGGAGATTTGCTCCCATTTCCATTGAGGGATTTCCGGTTGCTGAAGCAAGCCGGAGGGTTTCTGATATTCGGCTTTAACCTTTGAACATGTGAGGCATTTGCTGACGTACGTGGCAATCTCTGCTTTCATGCTCGGCCACCAGTACAGTCCCTTGATGCCATGATACATCTTGTCCGATCCAGGATGTATAGAGTATTTGGACTTGTGAGCTTCATCCATCACAAAGTCTCGAAGATTTCCAAACTTGGGTAACCAGATTCGGTTTGCGAAGTACTTGACCCCATTGGGTTTGGTTTCAAATTGATTCTCCATATTTCGCAAGGCCTCTTCCTTGATGTTTTCAGGTTTCAATGCTTCGAGTTGAGCAGTGAGGATTTGAATGATTAGATCATTATGAATGATAATACTGAGGGCTCGGACTCGAAGAGGTTTGGTGCGCTCTTTTCGACTTAAGGCGTCGGCAACTACATTTGCCTTGCCCGGATGATACTTGATTTCGCAGTCATAGTCGGTGAGTAACTCGACCCAACGACGTTGCCTCATATTGAGATCCTTCTGATCGAATATATGCTGGAGGCTCTTATGATCAGTGAAGATGGTACATTTCGTGCCATACAGATAATGTCTCCAGATTTTGAGAGCGAACACTACGGCTCCTAATTCGAGATCATGGGTTGTGTAGTTCTTCTCGTGAACTTTGAGTTGTCGGTAGGCGTAAGCTATGACTTTCTCTCGTTGCATCAACACGCAACCAAGTCCCTGATGCGAAGCATCGCAGTATACTACGAAGTCCTCGTTACCTTCGGGTAGTGATAGGATGGGCGCACTGCAAAGCTTTTGCTTTAATAACTGGAACGCTGACTCCTGCTTATCAGTCCAATTGAACTTCTTCTCTTTCTGAGTCAGTGTTGTGAGTGGTTGAGCTATCTTGGAGAAATTCTCAATGAAGCGCCGATAATAACCAGCCAGTCCTAAGAATTGGCGTACCTCGGTCGGTGTTGACGGTGCTTGCCAGCACTTGATAGCCTCGATCTTTGAGGGATCAACATGAATTCCCTGACTGTCAATCACATGACCAAGGAATTGAACTGTCTGAATCCAGAATTCACACTTGGAGAACTTAGCATATAATTCTTCGCGCCTGAGAAGTTCTAGAATGGTCTTGAGATGCTGTGCGTGCTCTTGCTCGTTACGTGAGTAGATAAGAATGTCGTCTATGAAGACAATGACAAACTTATCAAGATATGGTTTGCACACTCGGTTCATTAGATCCATGAATACTGCCGGTGCGTTAGACAAACCAAAGGCCATAACCTGAAACTCGTAATGACCATAGCGAGTTCGGAAAGCGGTTTTCGGAATATCTTCATCGCGAACTTGTAACTGATGATAACCCGATCGTAGATCTATTTTTGAATAAACACTTGACCCTTGGAGTTGGTCGAACAGGTCATCGATACGAGGAAGTGGATAACGGTTCTTGATGGTTAATTTGTTCAACTCTCTGTAGTCGATACACATCCTGAATGAACCGTCCTTCTTTTTCACAAACAGGACCGGAGCTCCCCAGGGTGAAGAACTCGGTCTTATGAAACCCTTATCCAGAAGTTCCTGTAACTGAACAGACAACTCCTGAAGTTCTGAAGGGGCTAAACGATATGGTGCTCGTGCCACGGGTGCTGCCCCAGGCACAAGATCTATTGAGAACTCAACTTGCCTTGGTGGTGGAAGACCAGGTAATTCTTCAGGGAAGACTTCTGGAAAGTCTCTGACGATGGGCACATCCTCAAGTCGCTTCTCTTCTGACTTCTTCTCAATAACATGAGCGAGGATTGCCTGATACCCTTTTCTAAGGTACTTGCGAGTCTTCATGCAGGATATGATATTCAATCTCGTCCCACTGGTCTCCCCTTGTATGATCAAAGTACTACCAGTGACAAGAGGAATACGAATGATCTTGTCATGACATACAATTTCATCTTGATGCTTGGATAGCCAATCCATGCCTACTACTATGTCAAAACTTCCAATCTCGATGGGTATGAGGTTTATGGGAAATAGTTCATTTGCGAGGTTTAGGGTGCAATTTGGTATTACACTATCGGCCTCGATCAATTTGCCATTAGCTAACTCTACAGTGTACTTAGCTTCAAAGGCAACAGGTGAAATGTCTAATAGTGGGCTAAATTCCTCAGATATAAAACTCTTATCAGCACCAGTATCAAACAAAATTGAAGCAGTTAAATTGTTGAGAAGAAACATACCCGTGACCACATTAGGGTCTTCACGGGCCTCTCCAGCATTCAGTACAAAAGCTCTGCCCCTAGCATTGTTGTTGTTGTTCCCTTTGTTCTTCAACTTTGGACACGCATTCCTGAAGTGTCCAGTGTTTCCACACTCATAGCATGCTCGGGGTTGGTTGTTGTTGTTGTTGGCGGTGGGGTTGGTTGCAGGTGTTCGACAGTCTTTGGTAAGATGTCCATACCTCTTGCAGTTGTTGCAGGGTGCACTACAAGGACCATCATGATGACGATTGCACTTTGAACAGTAGGGTTTATTTCCAGTGTACCCTTTCCTCTCTCCAGAACCTGATGTGTCATTCTTGACAGTCTCAGTCTTTTTGAAGGTCTGTTGGTTCTGATTCCCAGACCATTTTCTCTTGTTGTTGTTCCCAGAAGATGAGACAGGGTTTCCTTGGCTCTCTTGCATAGCCATGAGCTCATGAGCTAAACGAATTGCTCCCTGAATGGTGGTCTTACCAGAAGAAGCGACGTTCCCCCGGACAGGTTCCGGAAGACCGCGAATGTACCTCTTGACCTTGTCGGTCTCAGTGCTTACTAAGGCTGGGCGGAGAGTTGCCAGTTGTTGGAACCTAGTGGTATAACCAACAATGTCGGTTCCTTGAACCTTGAGATGCCAGAACTCCTCATCTAGCTTCTCGAGTTCTTCAGATGGGCAATACTCCTCTGTGAGCATTTTCTTCAGATCTTCCCAGGGAAGTAGATAGGCGGTATCTATACCCACAGACTGGGTATACGAGTTCCACCAGGTGAGGGCACCGTCAGCAAGGGTGCATGTGGAAAACTGAACTCTATCCCCTTCCGCACATTTGCTAATGCGAAAGACGGATTCCATCTTCTCAACCCATCTGATTAGGCCGATGGCTCCTTCAGTTCCTTTAAAGCTTAGGGGTTTGCAGTTTTGAAAATCCTTGTAGGAACAAGGCTTGGCAGTGGGAGGGGTATTAGCAGTACCACTATTCCTTTCGGGGGTCTCTGACGAATGTCGCGCCAAGGCTTCAGTCACAGCCTGAGAGATGATAGATGCCATCTGGGCATCAGTGTAAGTCCTTGACTTTGGCGGCATGATTTTCCTGAGATTAGAAGGATAAAGTTCGTGAGAGATTGTCCATAAATGATGATTATCATAGATGTACATATACAAATGCGGTAATATACAACATCACAATATGACAATCAACATTATAGAACAATCAAGAGGAATTGAATAACCATCTCTACTGACTAGCAACTACGTGCTAACTAGCCTGGTTATTTGAATTGTTTTGAGTTGGGTAAGGTCTCGCTCGAAGTGACTCGGTGGTCCTCCTAGCTACCTATGAGTTTCGTGATTACAAGAGATGTTGTCGAGAGTGGGATGAAAATAGAAAATGTTTCGGTGGGTGTGTGTTGCCATCTCTATGACGAAGTGTTTTAATATGTGAGTGTCTATAATAGACTAGCGTACAGTGCTTGAGCGATGACTATCTATGTATATATACTTATATCACATAATAGTCTTATGAGTGTCTAGCACAAACAATTATGAGTCCCGGTTTCTCTCGAGGTCAGAGTCAACTAATGTATTCCTATTCCGGCATAACCATTTCAAGCCTTACATCATCTTTATTTAATTGTACATAGTTGATCAAGCTATGTTAAATTAAACTCATATGATGTAACTCTTGAACCAATCATACTTAACAGAAAATACTGCCTAACGGTCATAGTCTAGGCCCACTAATGCAACCTAGTTCACTATAACCTTAGGCTCTGATACCAATCTGTAACACCCCCAAATTTACTGATCGCGGAAGCATACCTTGGGGTGCTACTAATCAATACACAAAGCACATAAGATACATGATGAACGACCACTACATGCGTCGTTTTACAAATACATTGATTAACGTAAGAGTCTACATATGGTTTACAAAAGATGAGTTCGCATAGCTACTTGAGAGATTCTAGTACATATCTAATTTAATCAAAATATAGAAATGCAGGGAAATCTCTTGATATTATATAATTGCATGCGACTCGAGCTACAGTATCCTGATGGGCAGTCCAACCTACTGCTGAGTACCTGAGATAACATGCTAAAAGGTCAGCTATAAAGCTGGTGAGCTCACAGGTTTGATATAACAATATATGATGTGTGAACCGCAAGATTTGATGATTTGATTTACAAAGCATGTAAATAATTGATTGATGGGTATCACATGAATATTTGTAATTAAACAAATAAGTAAAGATATATGAAACTGGCATGAGCACATAGTCTGAGCTTAACTGAGATGTCAGGATCACAATTAAGTGCCTGAGCGAGGGTGCCTCTATGCGTATGCCTAATCAACATACGTTTGAACAAATGATAATGCGTCCGTTTGACAGGTTAGTGCTTGCTAACTCGGACGGGGATTGTCAATCCCATATGGTACCATACACTAACATTCACGCTAAATCATATTAACAGAACTATGCTTCAGAGGACTTTGATTGATTAGATGAAAACAACTCATGCAGCATACGTGATAATTTGATACTTGCGTTCACATGTAAAACAAAACGAGCATGTATCTCACCCCTAGGTAAAAGCATTTAAAAAGGGGCTATGAGACTCACCTGAGCCTATTGAATTGTTAGCCAACAATTTATGATGATTCACAATGATTTGATGTCGTTACAACGACTGAACCTGCAGGACGTCTGAGACGTGCAAGGTTTTGATAAATGATTAGATTCTTAAAACTTGCCGGGCGTATCAAACGCGCAAGGTTTAATTGATTTGATGACACTACGGACCATCTATGCTAGTTATTCCCTTAACTAGTTTTGACCAAATACTTTGGTAATTGATTAGGGTTGAGTTTGTGAAAATGTATACGGGTCGTTGGTGACAGCAAAATAATAATAATTTCAAACTATTATTATTTTGCATGATTTGTTGTATCGTATTTAAATTGTTATAGTTAAAACTGCTAGTTATAGGTTTCTGCCGAAAGTTATGGTTTCTGCCGAATAGTTTCTACCGAAGGTTAAGGTGTCTGCCGAAGATGATGGTTTCTGCCGAAGGTTATGGTTTCTGCCGAAGGTGATGGTTTCTGCCGAAGGTTATGGTTTCTGCCGAAGGTTATAGTTTATGCCGAAGACATAAACTGTTACCATTTTTGAGTTTGTAAAACGAGTTTCAAGTTTTGATTTGGACATTTTATAGTTTGATGAGCTACAAGACAAGTAAATAAATGTATTAAAGTAGTTTTAAGGTGTCGTTCCAAAAATTCACCCAAACCCATCCTAATCAATTTCGTTGGACATAATCAGTTGCTAGATGTTAATATATGATGTTATAAATACATATAAACATATAATTTAAACAAAAGTTGTTGATTTCCTTACAATTTAAAATGGAGCTAAAATGGAGATGGAGCTTGGTGATGATGATGATGAATGATGAAGATGATCACGATGATGATGATGATGCTTGATCTCGTTTTTGTTATTTGTTGTTGTTGTTTGATTTGGAACCGAGAGAGAGCCGAGAGAGATTGAGAATGAAATGGAGAATGAAAATGAAAACAAAGGGTGCGTTTGATCTAACTGGCCAACTCCAATTATTGGAGTTGGTTGGTTAATATTTGCAGTACAAAACGCCCGTGTTTTTGTACCCGATCGAAAAGTAGTATAATATTTTAATTCGATAAATTTCTATAATTGACATCGTACGTATTTTAATCGAAGTATTCTAATAAAAATACTTTTAATGAGATATAAAAATATATCTTTGTTTTATCTTTCTGAGACGGACACGATTTAATTGGTTTCGTCGCGTTTGGGTAAAATGTTATAAAACGAAATATGTTTTATTTTAACTGAATGTAAATAATAATTATTATCTTCCATAATAATACATTATTTATAAATTTTGTCGCGTACGGTTGATTTGTACGATACGAATACTTTATATATATTAACAAAATAATATATAAGAAATAACGAGTTGTATTAAATAATATTTCCTATATTACTTAATATTGTTTTTCACCAACGCCGTATAATTGAATCGGAATTCGGCCGATTTAAAATGAACGATTAAACTTAATCGCATATTGATATATATTTGCCAATATATAATTTGATACACACAATTAGCCTAATACATAGCACTAACTACATGTATTACAAAGTGATTAGGAACTAAAAATCTAGTCCTAATTTGACGGGTGTCACAGAAAAATGGAGAATTTTTCTGTAACTAAACGCGCCCATGTTACGGAAAAATTTAAACATATTTCGTTTTTCTAAGGAGTGATAGGGTGCATTTAAATTAAACAAAAGAATAAGAACAAGTAGAACGAAAGGATATTCATCAACAAATGATGAGCCGAAGCCCGAGTTTAACACGGTTCCCTTAAAACATATTCGCCGTCTGTTCCCAGGTTACAACGGCCGAAACAGTAGTACTGCCGGACTTGAACCACATGCCTGAAAAGGTTGTCTATATTATTTATCATAAACTAACACAAATATGTTTCTAACTTGACCAAAAATGTTAGGTCCAAATGTGACTAGAACAAAACTAAGTTTACATAACAATGATGTGTGAACTTGTGTGTATATTCTCAAGATGTTGTGTGTATATTTTTTGAACCAGGTTTTTTCATCTCTATTTCTTAGAGAACAAATCTCAAAGTTATATATCTCAATGAGTGAAAACAAAAGGATTACATAAATGATAATAAAATGTCATTAGTGTTCATAGCAAGGTTGTCAAGATCGGGATCCCACGTAAGATCGTTTTTACCTTTGCAAGATCGGAATCGGGATCGTAGATCCTACCAAAATATCATTTTTTTTTATACAAAGATATGTAAATTCTTGTAGAAAACTACTAGTTAGAGAAATTAATCTAACATCAAGCTTTTATATTACAAACGTGATGCAATTTGTCAACATATATTTCTAGGACGATAAACGTTCTAAAACAAAAGATAGTATCATATCTTCAATCGTCGATTTAGAGGTTCTAGACTCTTTCTTAGGTTATAATTTGATAATAAATGGATTAAATGTGGAAACAAATGGACGATAAGTTTTGAGATAGGATTTGGACTACGTATGGGCCTTACAAGCCCAATTGCTAAAAAATAGCCCATTTGTAGGATCGGATCGTTCAACGATCCTACTATCTTACGATCGATCCTACGATCCTACTCCGATCCTACCTCCTGACCGATCTTACTCCGATCCTGCATGTTTTCCTTTGGTAGGATCGTAAGATCGTACGATCCTACGATCAAAATCACGATCTTGACAACCTTGGTTCATAGGTTATATGAAAATGAAAGATCACATTAACTTGCAAGTAATGACACATTTACTTACAACAAGTTCCACATTACTTGCAATAATGTTAATCAATTTCTATTCAAACCTTTAAAAAATTTCCAACAGTAATTAATCATTTCTTGATTGTATTTAGATCAATTTTATAGCAGCTAGCGATTAGTTAATCTATCAATTTTTAAGCTAAAACATATCTCGTAATTTGTTAATGCATATGGGCCGGCCATCTGATTCTCTAGGTTATATTAACATATTAACTCAATTGGTTCCTCAAGTCTGATGACTCAGAATGAAGAACTATTTTAGCAAGCTCCAAGTTTAAATCACGTGACGATTTGATAAATAGTGTGTGAGCATTTTATTACGATAAAGGATACACGCTCTCTATTTGCAATTGAAAACATACAGGTATGTCACTTTGCAATGTGACCGAGTCGGTAACTCCCGAGATAGACATGGTACTGGAAATAAATGACAAAAGGTCACTGGATCTCATTTAGATATCGTTTAGTCAACTGCTCGTTTCAGAATCAAGGCAAAATAGGAATTAGTGGTACTTGGGTATTTAAGGAAAAAAACTTGACTCACAACCATGATGATATTGTTGGTATTTGAATGATTTTATTAAATATGTGTCCGTAAATATGTGAGCCTTTGGGAACGCACACATCGACATTGAGATATTGCTTATTTGTCTAAAGTTATTAATTATTAAAGTTAAGAGTTAAATTTAATAATTAATTAACTAGAGGGATTAATGTGAAAATATTAAACTTGGGGACCAAGTTTTATCTATCTATAAATACACTCTTATAGATTAGGGTTAGGGTTAATCCTAATATTAATCCCTAATTAAAAAGTCACAAAATCGTCTCTCTCTCTCTTTCCTTGGTTTTACGTCAAAACAAAAGATCAAAAAAAGGTGTTGGTTGCTTTTGTTTTATACGGCAAGCAAGGAGACAAAACAAAGGTTGTGTGGTATTGTAATTGGGCAAGTACTAGCATACGAGCATATTGATAAAGACGGTGTTGTGTACGTGACCAAAGAAAGATCTTACACTTAGATCTAAAGGCTTTCTTGCAAACAATTCAAGGCAATAAGGTATAACTTAATCCGATTTAATTATTCCTATGTGATCCTGTTTTCCGCTGCATGTATTGTTTGACAATTTGATCTGAGTTGTTTACCTATAGTGGTATCAGAGCAAACATAGGTTATTATATTTTGGATTGAAAACATCAAAAATTGTGAGGGGATTAAGGGTTGGTTTAATAATAAAAAAGATTTAATTTTTCATTCAATCTCTTTCTTGGACGATTTCGTAGGACGAAACAAAATATTAATAAAAAAATGGCTTTTTGTGTTTCGGACTAACAGGAAAGAAAAAGAAACCCAAAAGGGGTTATTAGGTTGACGCAAAAAGACAAGTAAACAAATTAATTTTTGTTTTCTTTTTCGATTAAATAAGTAAATATAAAGGTTTAGTTAAAATTGTTAAAAACTAATTGGTTAAAAGTTAAAACGTAATTAGTTTAAACCTTTATGTTTATAAAATTAAGGAGTTAATTTGAAACCAATCTACCTTGCAATATTTGATGTTTATAATTGTTACCTTTTTGCCATATTTAATTTTTATGCAAATTATGTTTGTAAAGTTACATGCATAACTTTATGGACATAATTAGATATATTGATATTGTTAAGAAAATTAAAATTGAATTATTGACATAATATTAATTGTTAATTGATTATGTATGACACCTAGAGATTATGGATTTATAAAAATGTTGTGTGTGGTTTATTTGATATATGAATTGTTCACATATTGATAGCTTACGCAATCCAAACTTGTTTATTTGAACGGATGTATGTGGTCCGTTTCCTTTGAAACGGGAGTTAATCAATATGTGAACAATGACCATAGAGACTTTTTGATTTAGGGCTCACCCAATTTGTTGCGTAGATTAATTCTTTATTTCATGTTATTATTTTTGTCAAAAGGTTTTTGAAAGAAATAAATTTTAATGTGACTAAAGAATTATGTAACGGATTTTATAAAACGTGTTATTGGTAATTCATAATTAAATGCACATCCTCAGTGTATAATTCCCAAATAGGCTCACCTACATAAAGGACGATGTCTAGGAAAGTTATGCAGATGTATTTTACTCCAAATGAGGTCAGGTTTTAAGTGATGCTTTGACGTCCCCTACCCTCACATGCTTTCCTGGTCGTATCTTTTGTAGAGCTACCGAAAGGATTTTATGATGACGATGGTACATTTGATTATTATATACACTTGGTGTATAGGAATTAGGCAATCATAGAAACACGTTTAGAAACCATTAATAAAAACGTTTTGTTTTTAAAACACCAAAATTATGTAACGAAGTTGTATGCATGCCTCTTCGTACATATATATTTTGTCACCCATGGAATTAAGTCATATTGCTATCCATATTGCTTAGACAACTTGTACTTGCTCGTCATTCTGCATGAGACGTGGGTGAAGGGTATCCAAGGTGGATTACCACTCATCGTGAGACGGTGGTGGACTATCTGCAGTCTTCAGTTGGATGACTTAAATCGGGTTATGCAGTGAGACTGTAAACGCCGATGGCAATAAGATGCGACGAAACATGATTAATAATGTCACAATCACCATTTTTGATGCTTGATTGAGCCATGACATTAAGTCTCATAATCTAGGAATTGCATCGGTAAATGAAAAAACTGAACGTCACTTACCTTTTGAGTATCATTTAGTTCCTAGCAGATCAACTGATGGAACGGTGATATGTCATTTGGATCCTAGACTTAATGGAAAGTAAACCATGGGTTTTACATTTCTATTAAGATATTATATGTCGAAAGTACTAATGAAAACTTTCTTTCTATTTTGTAGAAATGGCACAAAAATCCACTACCGATGAGATTTTAAATGAAACCAAAACAGTGTTAAGAAGCAATAAGCTTTCTGGACCAAACTTTAACGATTGGTATCGATCACTGAGAATTGTTCTAAGAGTGATGGAGAGACTTGATATCGTTACTACACCAATGATCGATGAGCCAAATGCCACTGCTTCTCAAGCAGAGCGTGATCAGTATAGGGCAACCTATAAGGTTCACAATGAAGTTGCTTGTCTCATGCTAAGCAGTATGACTCCTGAGTTATGTAAGCAATTCGAGAATAAATGGCCCGATCAGATGATCACTGAGCTGAGTGCATTGTATGAGAAACAAGCCGGCCTTGAGCTAAATGACTTGATTCGAGATGTACATGCATGTAAACATGTATCTGGAACACCAGTGGGGAATCATGTTCTAGTCATGAAAAGCTTGTTTGATCGATTGGATAGAATGCAATACTCATATCATGACCCTGTGGCTGTAAGCATTGTCCTCAATTCTCTTTCACCGGAGTTCGATGAGTTTACACGCAGCTGTAATATGCAGGGTATGAAAAAGTCAATTAACGAACTCCATGCTATGCTAGTGGAATTCGAAAAGAGCATTTCCAAGAATAAGGTGAAAGATAACCAAATCCTTGCGATTGGTGGTGGTCAGGCCCAGAAAAAGAAGAAAAAGCAACCGCTACAAGCTAAGGGAAAAGTTGCAAAGACTAGTAAAAATAAGCAAGCTATTGTTTATTCTTCCAAGCCTAAGCAAACCCCTCTAGCTAAAAAGGTGCAGGTCTCTAAAGATGATGGGTGTCACCATTGTGGTCAGATTGGACACTGGAAGAGGAATTGTCCTAAGTATTTATCCGAGGTGCAAGAAAAGAAGAGAGTCGGCAATGCCGGATCTTCAGGTATCTTGACTATCGAATTATTTTCTTTCTCTAAAACAAATACTTGGGTATATGACACTGGTTGTGGTACTCATATTTGTAATACCTTGCAAGGGTTTAGAGCAAAGAAAAAGCTGAAGAATGGATCCTTGTATGTGTACGTCGGCAACGGCATACGTGTAGCAGTGGAAGCCATTGGAAGTTATGACTTACATTTACCCTCGGGCATAATTCTTGTATTAGACAATTGTCATTATGTTCCTTCTATTGTTAGGGGAATTGTTTCAGTTTCAGTATTGAAAGATTGTGGTTTTATGAATATATTTACAGATTTTGGTATTTCAGTTTCAAAGAATAATGTTCATTATTTTAATAGTATTGCTATTAATGGAATTTTTGAAATTGATTTGCATGATCGTCTTTAATATACTAATAATTCAATGTATAATATAAGCACTAAACGAGCCAAGTGCAACTTGGACTCATCCTACCTATGACATTGTCGTCTTGCACACATAGGCAAACACCGCATTGAAAGGCTTCAACGTGAAGGGCTTTTGAAATCAAGTGATGATTCATTTAATAAGTGTGAGTCTTGTGTATCGGGCAAAATGGCAAGGAAACCCTTCTCTCATGAGAATCAAAGGGCGACCGACCTACTAGGAATCATACATAGTGATGTATGTGGTCCCTTTAGGCATATGTCTAGGAAAGGAGCTTACTACTTCGTAACATTTACGGATGATTTCAGCCGTTATGGTTATGTTTATTTACTTAAACATAAACATGAGGTGTTTGAAACATTCAAGGTGTTTCAAAACGAGGTAGAAAATCCACTCGCAAAAACCATCAAGATTCTCCGATCGGATCGAGGTGGTGAATACTTAAGCCTAGAGTTTAAGGATCATTTACAAGCGCGTGGAATTGTCCAACAGCTTACTCCTCCCTATACGCCACAACATAACGGTGTATCGGAAAGGAGAAATCGAACCTTGCTTGACATGGTACGATCTATGATGAACCTTACAACTTTACCATTATCTTTTTGGGATTACGCCTTAGAGACTGCTGTACGCATTCTCAACATGGTTCCTACTAAGAAGGTTGATAAGACACCATATGAAATATGGCATGGGAAAGCTCCTAATCTGTCTTACTTAAAGGTCTGGGGATGTGAGGCACTCGTTAAACGCGATGCGCCTGACAAACTCGAACAAAGATCTATTAAGTGTATTTTCGTAGGATACCCAACGGAAACGATGGGTTACTACTTCTATAATCCTTCTGAAAATACTGTGAAAATTGCTCGGTATGCTGAGTTTTTCGAAACCAGGCTTATCGGTGATGGAAACAGTGGGAGGGTTGTGGAACTTGACCAGGTTCAAGAGGAAGATACATCACCTTCTACTCATACTGGCAATCAACAATTTCGGGGGGATAGAATTGAACCTCAAGTCATACCTCAATCTGATCCTCAAGTTGCGATTGAGCCTCATGATATGCCTCAGTCTCAAGCTCAAATTGCTGATGTTCCAATTCGTAGGTCCGAAAGGACGGTACGTGCACCTAATAGATTGAACTTAAATGTTAATCTAGAGGAGGATGGCGTATCCGGGATTCTTGATAAACCTCGAACCTTGAAAGCTGCATTATCAGGTCCTAATGCTGAAAAATGGCTTCAAGCTGCGAATATGGAGATGCAATCCATGAAAGACAACGAAGTTTGGGATTTGGTGGATAAACCCCAAAATGCTAAAACTGTCGATTGCAAATGGCTCTTTAAAATAAAGACCGACATGGATGGCAACATACACATCTATAAAGCTCGTCTCGTGGCAAAAGGATTTACTCAAGTTTATGGTATAGACTATGAAGAAACCTTTTCCCCAGTGGCAGACATTAGGGCAATTAGAATTCTCTTAGCCATAGCGGCGTTCTATGACTATGATATATGGCAAATGGATGTCAAGAGAGCCTTCCTGAATGGTTATCTAGACGAAGACGTCTATATGAATCAGCCAGAAGGTTTATTGATCCATTACATCCCAACAAAGTGTGTAAGCTTAAAAAATCCATTTATGGACTTAAGCAAGCATCACGGAGTTGGAATAAAAGATTTGATGAAGAAATCAAAAAGTTTGGTTTCGTTTAGAATCTTGATGAGTCATGTGTATATCAAAAAGCCAGTGGGAGTAATGTTACTTTCCTAGTCTTATATGTAGATGACATATTGCTAATGGGAAACAACATTCCAATGCTTGAAGATGTAAAATCTTATCTTGAAAAATGTTTTGTCATGAAAGACTTAGGAGAGGCAACATTTATTTTGGGAATCAAGATCTCAAGAGATAGATCTAAGCGGTTGATAGAGTTAAGTCAGAATGCTTACATTGATAAAATACTAAAGCGTTTTAGTATGGAAAATTCTAAGCGTGGGTATTTACCAATGCAAGATGGACTTAAACTTAGCATCAAGGATTGTGCTTCTACACCTCAAGAGGTGGAACGTATGCAAAGGATACCTTATGCTTCGGCAATAGGGTCTATTATGTATGCGGTAAGATGCACAAGACCTGATGTTGCTTTTGCTCAAAACGTTGTTAGCAGGTTTCAACAGAATCCATGTGAAAGACACTGGATTGCTGTAAAGAACATACTGAAGTACCTTAGGGCTACTAAAGATATGGTTCTAGTGTATGGTGGAAATTCTAAGGCTGAACTAAAAGTTACTGGTTATTGTGATGCCGGATTTCAAACTGACCATGATGACACCAAATCTCAAACTGGATATGTGTTCACCATGAATGGAGGAGCAGTAGTTTGGAAAAGCAAGAAGCAATCCACTACAGCCATGTCTGCGACAGAATCAGAGTACATAGTAGCTGCTGAAGCTGCAATGGAAGCTGTTTGGATCCGGAAATTTATTTCTGGACTTGGTGTTGTTCCCACAGCCAAGTCTCCTATGGATATGTATTGTGACAACACTGGTGCAATTATCATAGCCAACGAACCTGGTGTTCAGAAAGGAGCTAGACACTTTCAGAGGAAATTTCACTATGTTCGTGAGCAAGTCAATCAAGGTGAAATTCAAGTACTCAAAGTTCACACGGATGATAACTTAGCAGATCCCTTTATGAAGGCTCTGCCAAAGACGAAGCTAACTCACTTAATTGAGGGCATAGGACTTCGTTTATCTAGTAATCACATGTAAATCCGTGAATTTAGTATTTGGATATATGGATGTAATAAACAATTTTATTTATTAATGAAATTTTTATTGTGAAATTTTATTTACATAAATCCTATTTTTCATGTTTTATCCTTGAATAATGTTGTGTAATATTATTCTAAATATCCGTTGTCGGTCAATTATATGGGAATATAATTGAATTAAGACAATATCTGAGTGTTTAGTCAGCTTGGCTCACTAACTCACATAATATTCATTCTGATGCATATTGGGTTATCCCACATGAATTATTACTTATGGATCCTTGTCATTAAGTATAATTCATAAAGTTTGTTGTCCTTAGACTTGAGATGCAAGTTGCTACTCATGTATGTAGTGCATTATTTGATCATAGTCAATACTACTCCTGGATAAGGGTGGCAAAAAGGCTATTTTTTGGTAATGTTGCGAAATACGATGACTACCGGTTGTATTCAATAAAAAATTTGTTCCTTAAGTGGAAAACTGAAGTTAGATACTTACTGGGCCACTCATGAGTACTTAAGATGTTTGTCTGGCCAGACCCTAATAAGTCTATAACTGTCTCGACTGTATTTGGTAATCTTAAGTGATTCGCGAAATGAGAAACAAGAAGTTAAAATGGAATGACTTTGATTCATCTCCAAGTTTTAACTAAAGTATCTGTAACAAAAGGATATGAACTGAACATAGACTCACAGTGACTTTGGTGAAACTTCACTCGTGCATTTATGGGAGCATTGATATGTTGCTAGACATTAATCGATGTTATCATATTTGTTTGAAAATTATTCAAAAGTGGGAGCTGTTGGTATTTGAATGATTTTATTAAATATGTGTCCGTAAATGTGTGAGCTTTTGGGAACGCACACATCGACATTGAGATATTGCTTATTTGCCTAAAGTTATTAATTATTAAAGTTAAGAGTTAAAATTAATAATTAATTAACTAGAGGGATTAATGTGAAAATATTAAACTTGGGGACCAAGTTTTATCTATCTATAAATACACTCTTATAGATTAGGGTTAGGGTTAATCCTAATATTAATCCCTAATTAAAAAGTCACAAAATCGTCTCTCTCTCTCTCTCTCTCTCTTTCCTTGGTTTTACGTCAAAACAAAAGATCAAAAAAAGCTGTTGGTTGCTTTTGTTTTATACGGCAAGCAAGGAGACAAAACAAAGGTTGTGTGGTATTGTAATTGGGCAAGTACTAGCATACGAGCATATTGATAAAGACGGTGTCGTGTACGTGACCAAAGAAAGATCTTACACTTAGATCTAAAGGCTTTCTTGCAAACAATTCAAAGCAATAAGGTATAACTTAATCCGATTTAATTATTCCTATGTGATCCTGTTTTCCGCTGCATGTATTGTTTGACAATTTGATCTGAGTTGTTTACCTATAGATATATCTCTGGTCATCCATCATTCCGCCATTTAACTCGGATGAGGTACAAAGTGTCATCCCTGACTATATCAACGATCAAAAGAAAGACCTCCTAAATTAGAAAGGAAAATAGGAACCACTTCTACGAGGCGCAATTCTTCAAGTTATACTTGTGCATTGATTTGAATATGTTTCCTGATATATCCGATGATTTTATGTCATTGGATTAGCCTGAGTACTTTCTAGTAATCCTTCTAGTTACATGTGTAGCTAGACCCGTTTGAATCGAAGTATTGATCGGTATTTGCATTAAAAATTGTGATGTGTAACTGTATAGCCAGACCCGTTAAATCATTTAATATTTTAATGAAAATCTTAACTTCTTTTGAATTGTTTGGTGTGCTTTAGATAACTAAAGTGGAGTGCTTGAATTTTGGAGTTTGTTGTTGTATAACATGTTAGGGTGGGTTTAAATGAGAATAGGAATTTGTGTGAGAATGAGGGAACCAATGATATTGTGCCATGTGTACAAAGAGAATGCTCCACATGTGCAAAACCCATTTACCTCCAACATCAATTATCTCACAAACGACAAATCAAAAAATTAAGAAAATTGCACCATTAAATTCAGCGTTTTATCCTCTTCGATTTGCCATCCCTCAAAGCATACTTTTGACAACTTTTTTTTCTTCATTTTTTGGTGGGTTTTACAAATTAGTAACACATGTGTTAGTGTTGCGTTTAGGGTTTGGGGTTTAGGGTTTGGGGACCCCAAACTTCAAACCCTAAACCCTAAACCATAACCCCTAAACCCCAACCCCTAAACTCTAAACGCTTTACAAAACTCTAAACCCTAAATCATACTAAAACCTAAACCTTTAACCCTACTAAACCCTAAACCCTAACCCTAAGCCTAAACCCTAACCTTAACCACAAATTAAATGTAGACAAAATTACACGGTTCGTCCATGTGGTTTACCCAAAATTACACGGGTCGTCCTTGCAAGTTTTTTTTTGGCACTGGTCATCCCTGTGGTTGCGTGATGTTGCACGGGTAGTCCCTATCGCTGACGATCGTTAATTAAGTCCGTTAAATCATGTCATGTGCAGAGCATGTGATGGTATAATAGTCATTTTAGTGTTATAAAGGACTACAATTGTAATTTCGAAAACACAGGGACCATCCTTGTAATTTTTTAATATTTCATTTTTTTAAATTTTTTTCAAAATTTTTTTTTAAAATCTTTTTTTAAAAAAAAATTTCAAAATTTTTTTTAAAATCTTTTTTTCAAAAAAAAAAATTCAATTTTTTTTTTAAATCTTTTTTTTTTTTAAATTTTCAAATTTTTTTTTTAAATCTTTTTTTCAAAAAAAAATTCAAATTTTTTTAAAATTTAAAAAAAAAAAAAATTTCGATTTTTTTTTTTAAAACTTTTTTCTTGAATTTAAAAAAAAATAATAATTTTAGAAAAAAATTTTCAAAAAAAAAGAAATTGTCTTTACATTTTGACCTATCCACATTATTTTCTTCCTCTTCTATCTTTTTCTTCCCATAACCTCACCTACCTTCACGCCACGACACGGAAATAGTGAAAAAAAATTCATAAATTTTTTTTTTTTTAAATTTGGAAAAAAGTTTTTGAAAATTTTTTTTTTGGAAAACAATTAAAATTTTTTTTTTTTTGAAAAAAAGTTAAAGAAAAATGAGGAATTAAAAAATTACAAGGATGGTCCCTGTATTTTCGAAATTACAATCGTAGTCCTTTATAATACTAAAATGACTATTATACCCTCACTTGCTCTGCACATGACATGATTTAACGGACTTAATTAACGGTCGTTAGCGATAGGGACTACCCGTGCAACATCACACAACCACAGGGATGACCAGTGCCAAAAAAAACTTGCAAGGACGACCCGTGTAATTTTGGATAAACCACAGGGACGAACCTTGTAATTTTGTCTTAAATGTATAACCAATCACTAACACATGTGTTACTAATTTGTAAAACCCATCAAAAAATGTAAGGAAAAAAAATTGTCGAAAGTATGACTTGAGGGACGTCAAATCGAAGAGGAGAAAACGCTGAATTTTATGGTGAAATTTTCATGATTTTTCGACTTACCGTTTGTGAGATATTTATTTTTAAAAATGTGAAGGAGAGAGAATAAAGTGACATATGACAAAAATCTATTGGTTCCCTCATTGTACTCATTTAAACATATATTACTCTATCTTAGGTGTTATCTCGAACATTGGTTTTCCAAGTCCCCTTGGATTAAAAGTCAACATACTGTAATTTGACATTCACACTCAAAGATGTTTGGAGTAAAGCTTTTTAATTTAATTTTGCTTTTGGGCAGTAAATTACTTCTTGCCAAAATCACCTCTCATAATAATAAAAAGCTGGACATACTCTCTTAATCGATCTCACGCACATTTTTACCAACCGGTTCCATATCCAACACGAGAAATATGTAAACCACATCCATAATTAAAGAGGATTATATTGAGATGAGAGGTGACCCGTAACCCCCATTTTATGCTACATATATTTTCAACATTAAGTTACTATCGTGAGAACATAATTAAGTAGCAAATTAGCAATTTAAACATACCATTAAATTAAGTAGCAAACTAGCAATTAATACATACCCTCAAAAATGATTTGCAGCTTGACACCAATAATTTTCAACTCACAAGACACAAAAATCTGTTTCTATTTTTTTCTTTCTATGTAAAATGTAGAATTGCCAAAAACAAAATATTACAACGTAGTAGTTTATATTATATGTAAAAAAGAAAGAAAGTACCTCCCAAGTATGCAGATGCATCAGTAAATGAATAAAACTCCTCATGGATAGTCAAATTCCAGTGAGTTCAAAGTGAAGATTAATAAACACATCATCTGCATCTGCATCTGCATCTTGATCTGGATCATTAGCGTAAGAACTTAATTTGTAAACTGAAAAATCACAAAACCAGTGACTAACGAATCATTAATCGGTAGAAAACTATAAATAAAACCGAGCGAAAACAAAACGATTTCTACTTTCGATTCGTTATCGAAATTTAATAAGATAATTTAATTAATTAAGGAACGTAAAGGATAAATGAGAATTAATAAACACTTATCGACTAGCTATCTTTGGAATGGAACTGTTGAATTGAAGAAGAAATAGAAAGGACGAACCGTGATGATATCGGATGGAGAATATATTAGAAGAATGGAGAAGCTATTACATTTTAACCACAGAACGTGAGTATTTAAGTTGAAAAGACTAGTGTTTGACAATAGATAAATCCACAAAAAAAAAAAGTAATTGGCAGCCGAAGACCCGAAGGTACAAACAATAAAGTATAGAGAAGAGTTCAAACGAGACTATTTATTTCTTGTGAGACTGGGGGAACAAATTTGAGCCATTGGATCTCACAAATCAAGGGCCTGCATTAATTCCTCATTATTTAATTAAAAAATCAGTGAATAAATAAGATTTTGGGGGGAGGGGCAAAATGGTCATTTAACCAATCAATTAATTTTTTTTTCCTTACTTTTGTTTCAAAAAAGCCCGTCATTCTCATCGTTCCCAAATCAAAAAACACATATCTCTGCAATTGGCGATTATCACTTATCAAACCCTAAAATCGACAAATCCGTTCATCAGACTAGCGAATCGTTGTTGTTTTTTGTTAACATCATCGTTTTCTTCACCTACATTCTTCGTTTCATCTTCGTATCCGGTTAGTTTTAATTGAAATCTGATTTTGTTAAACCCTAATTCTTCAAAAGGAGGTTAAAATTATCATCGATTCTTATAGGGTTCGTACAATGGATATTCGTAGTGAGATTCCTCAAAATGCAGTATCATCCGAACCGATTCAAGCTAATCCGCTTCGTTCAGTTCCGTCACGTAAGTTTTTTCCGATGTTTTATGTTCGCTTATTGTTTGATTTGATCTTGTTTCGTTGTATATTATTTGCGTTTTTGTGTTTTTGTTTGATTCTAGGGTTTTGTACCACATGTGTTACTGTTTGATTCTAGGGTTTTAGTAACACATGTGTTGTTTGTTAATCATGTATGTTGTTGTGGCTAGTTTGTAGTATAGTGAATGTGTGTTTGGATGTGGATGTTTGTACTCTATTTACACATGTGTCATTAGTGTAGTTTACTTTTTTGATGTGGTTATTTAACTAATTGGCATATCACATGTGTATATGGATTGTGTATATGTGATGTTTAGGTGATATATTATACTCGCGTTAATATATATTTCATTTTTTCCCCTGTTTTTTGGTTGTGCTATTTTAAAAATTTTTTTTTTGTATGTTCGTTTGTTTTTGTGTTTCATTAGATGGTGAAGGTTCTATGATTTCGGAAACTGATGAGGCTGTACTTAGGTCACTAGAAGGTTATTTTTCATGTTTTTTGTTACTGTGTTATCATATGTGTTGTTCACTATTACATGATGTTTGTCATCTATTTGGTTTGAAGCTTTATGTGTGCTGTCTTTATTTTTTCAGTTGTGCAGTCATTACCTTTTTTGGCTGAAAATCCTTTAAAGGTTTATAATAGAAACAGGACCAAAAAACAAAAAATGTCTCATGTTGATGTTGAAGGTAAATGTCTCTTCAATTAACATGATTCTTTATGATACTTTGTTTGATTTATTTATTTGTTTAGTCTTTTTTTTTTTTTTTTTTTACTTTTTTGTATTTTATGAGATGTGATTTAACCACTAGTATCACATTTTTTGGTTTATTAGCATATTTGTTGTTTAGTATGCATTACCACATGTGTAAATATGTGTCACTACTACAAATTTGGATATCAAGACCCCCTTGTTTAGACCGGGTATGTGAAAAACCGGTCTAAATGAGTTGCCCCGCCAAAACAAAATACATATAGACCGGTTCTTTCCAAAATATTTTTGTTCCCGCTCTTATACCCCAAAAATTTCAGACTCCCTTAAAAATTTCATTATCTCCCACCTTTGTTTTTCCCCAAAATCAAAACCCTCCTTCTTCCCCTTCCCCCGAAATCCCTCATTCGTGTCTTCCTTCCCCTCATCGCAAAATAAATCATCCACAATGACCCCGTCACCACTTGTAACTACAGCTCCTTGGAAATTCCTTTAACTCTACAGATGTGAGATAAGTCCATACAATTCTTTTGGATTTTATTTTAGTCTTGGTATCTTTGAGATCTGAGGGTAAGTCTTTCTATTTAATTCACTTTAAAAAAGAAGAATTATGCATTTGTAAATAAAGTAGATTGCAAAGGTATATAATTCTCTCTCTTGACTTTGGCGATTTTGGTTTTTTATAAACCCTGTTTCGTTTCTCACATATTTTTGACTTCCGATCACTAATCTTCATAGGCTTTTACTGATTTCTTCGTTCCTTAATTGAATCGCAAGTTTTAATTATTGTTTGGATACTTTAGTAATCGATCTGTGAGGGTTTTTGGCCGGCTGTTTGAGTTTGATCGATTTGCTTTTTTTAGGGTTCAAGCCAATTCGCTAGTCAGGTATTGGTTTATTCGATCATATTCTTCACATATTATACTTATGCTTAACAGGTATCCTATTTGATTTCTGGCCGGCTTACTTCCAGTTGATACCATCGTTGCTATCCCAAAGGTACACAGTACACTTATAAGCATAAATATATATGTATAATTTTTGGTTTAAGAAAAACCTTGTTAGATAGATTTTTCCTAGGCTTCTAATCTCTTGATGAGTGTATTTTTGTTTTGTAATATTGTAGTCGACAAATGGAAGAAGATACACCAGTAAGTACCTTTAGTTTGAGTTATTAGGTTAATTGATGTTTTAACACATTTTTTAGTAAGCTTTGGTTTCGTACTTCTTCACTATCATATTGGTATAAAATTTGTTATGTACACAATTTTTAAATGTTGACCATGGTACTAAGTTTATTGCCAATTGCCTTTCAGATTTTCATAGTGTTGGTCATCCTGCTTCAAGTTATAATGGGTAATGCCAGTCCTTTCTTTATATGTTTTAAGTAATATAAATAAATTGCTATCTTATTATTGTAAATGTTTGTGGCTCTATGGATTAAAAATATATTATTATCTAACACCTAAATAACTATGTTAATGTAATTAGTGATAGCAATAACTATGATGATGTAATTGGTGAGTTTGAGATAGACTACAATTTATTTTCTACATTATTGAATGGTATCTGTAAATAAAATACTCATGTATCTTTCGATGGAATTTTGTATGGATTTATATTTGTTTTTATCTTGCACCATTGTTAGTGCTTTGAGACTCAACTGATCTTAGGCTAGTGTTTCAAAGTGCTTCTAATTTGTCTTTGGCTAATATTTACAAGCAGAGTCAGTGTAATGCTAGTCCTTTCTGCCGCAAACCGTTCGAACATGTAGATGAAAAAAATATTTTAAGATAGCCAACATGGCGACATGAACCCTCAAAGAACTGAACTTTACATCATATCATGCCATGTAGATGAAAAAAATATTTAAACACATTCTATTTGTTTACATGTGTCTTTAACATTCTCTAATAAATTCCCAATTGTTATATAGCTGTTTCTAAAGGATAACGTCTGATAGATTCAATGTGGAATACGTGTGCGAACCATGAAACAAATATGCATGTGATTCAGTTGAAAAGTGGCATATATTTTGTCCTATTTAACCAGGTATATTCTAACCGATTTGTTAAACCTTAACCTTTGTTTTCTTTATAATGATTTACTTGTGTTTCTAACCTTTGTTCCATTTTATTTAGTGGAATTATTTTTTAGACTTTTGAAGACCTAAAATGGGAATGTTGATCTTTATGTTTTTAGGTATAAAAGAAACTCTAACAAGCTTGTTGGAAGAGGGTAGCTAGAGGTAGAGGCATGTTTGATAAGAGGTAGAGAGTTAGATGCGTGTTGGATGAGAGTTAGATAGAGGTGTATTTTTGTGGCACTTGAAATTACGAATAATAGTTAGTTTTGGTTGCATTACGGTTTGGTTTAAATTTATCTTTAAGATGTTTGTAAATATATTGTTTGGTTTAAGTAATATCATTAATTTTTGATTTGTTATTTTGAATCTTGTATACAGGTAAATTGATTTGTTGTATATTTGTGAGTTGTTATTTATTGATCTGTTGTATATGATGTATGTCGGAAGAGGTCTACAAAGCTTTTGTAGACCGGTTAGGTTAGGAAAGGGAAGGGGGTCTAATTAATATGTAGACCGGTTTGGAGAAGGAGAGGTCTATTTAGGGGGTCTAATTAATCATATTTAGACTGGTTGGGGAACCGGTCTTTTTGAAATTTTACAATTAGACCTGTCACATATAGAGGTGGTCAATAACCGGTCTAAATAAATTTTTCAACCGGTCTAGATGGTGCATTCTGTAGTAGTGTGTATTACATGTGTTAAGAATTTGTATAACATTTTGTTACTAAGATTTGACAAATTTTTCCTTTTTAGAAATTCTGTTTTTGTACTAATTTTTTATCACATGTTTTAGAAAGTATTGACACATGTGGTTTTCAGTCTTGCTAATCTTAGACTATTATATTGTGTATTTGTTATTTATTTTTATATTTTTTTCAGGTGCCGGTAATCCACCACGTTCACCTACAGTTGCTGAAATTTTGCAAAAGAAAAAGAATGACGCTTTGCGTCAGCGTAGAGAAGCCCGCAAGGAAGCTGAAAATAAAAAGAACGCGGAATCTGCAAGTCCAACAAAGGTTCCCATGACAAAAGGTACCGCTGCGAGGGTTGTTGTTCCCAAGGTTGCCACTAACAAAAAGGAAACCGCTGGTGAACTCAAAAAAAGGAAGCTCGCGGAATCAAGGAATCAAACTCAATCAGGGGAGAGAAAGGAAGCTGATGTGGATGCTCTAAATCAGACAGCCGTGCTTAGTGAGGATGATAAAAGAAGGATTGCATGTCTTGAAGAAGAAATAGCACGTTTGAAGCAGGCTGAGGTGAAGAAGAACGCTTCAGCGCAAAAGAAGGCTGAAGTTGCAAAGAATAAGAAGAGCGGAGAAGCGCAGAAGGGGGATGTAGATGTGTCGATGACGACTGCTGAAGATGAGAAGAATAAGGAGGAAAAAGATGCGAAGAAGGATGGGAATGTGAAGAAAGAGGAGAAGAAAAAGACTGTTAGGAAAGCTGCTGGTAGAAAAAGTGTACGAGTTAAGGATGAGGAAGGGAAGGAGATGAAGCCTACAAAACGTTTGAAAGTAGAGGAGGCGACCACAAAATGTGAATCGATTCGCGTCCGGACTACGGTTAAACGTTTGTGGGATGCTGGGTGTACTCTATCGACTGAGCAGCAGGATTGGCTGCGTGACGTTGGATTTGGTGCGTTTATTGACATCCCGATCAGTGTTCTCCCAGGTAATATATTCATACTTTTTATTTATTTATTTTTTTCCTGTACATTTAAGATTATTTTTTTCCATACCTTTTATTTAACACTTGTGATACTAGTGACTAACACATGTGTTACTATTTTTTATGACGTGCTAGTAGTTACTCAATAACATTTACTGTGTTTAATTTATTTTTTATTTTACATCTAATTATATTGTGTATTTTGGCAGGACAATTAGGATATTTTGTTGTTGAAAATTTTGATCCGGATACAATGGAGATTAAGGTTGGTGATAATAATATAAAGGTGACAGCAGATGCTGTGCATGATGTTTTTGGGATACCCAATGGGGGTATCAATATAATGGAACTTCCAGATTTACCACGTGATGATCCATGTTTTGTTCCGTTTAGGAATGAATTTCCCGATTTTCCAAACAGCTATCTTAGTCCCACGGATGTGGTGTCCAAGATTGTTGCAAACAAAGCTGCTGATTTTTGTTTTAAGTTGAAATTCCTATTGTTGTTTGCAAATACGATGGGTACATGCTACAGCAATGGGAAGTTTTTGCAGCATTTTGCGTTCAAGTTCACAGAAGCTACTGATTTTAAAAAGCTTGATTGGTGTGGTTTTATCGTTGATTGTTTGGAGAAGCCTACGTTGAGTTGGAAAGCTGATAGAAGTACGCATTATCATGGCCCAATCACTTTACTCACTGTGAGTTACTTCTATGTTTTCCTTTTTTAATTTTTTTTTAAAATATTTTAATGTTAGTTGTTCAAATTGAGACATCATGTTGTCTGAAAAATACTGCAGTTGCTGTATCTCGATGCCGTGAAGTCGAAAAGATGCACTGTTATTCGTCAACGACCAATTATTCGTAGTTGGAGTAACAGGTTGATGAAGATTGTTCAAGACGAGGAGTTAGCTAATGGAGGTTTCGGTATGTTGGATTTTGCTGGTGAATACAATCCAAAGGATGCATGCCAAGAAGAAGGATTTATTAACCCTACATTAGCCAAAGAAGCTGGTGCAAGTGTAAGTATTACCTGGTTGTTTTTTATTGTTTTACAGCATGTGTTACCTCCATTGTGTCACATGTGTTACCTCCATTGTATCACATGTGTTACCTTCATGTATCACATGTGTTACCTTCATGTATCACAGGTGTTACCTCCATGTATCACATGTGTTACCTACATGTATCACATGTGTTACTTTCATTGTATCACATGTGTTACCTTCATTGTATCACATGTATAACATGGTTTTATTTTTACATTTACAAATGTTTTTTTTTTTTTTTTTTGCTTTTTTATTTCTGTTTTGTATACAGGATTGCATTGATAACATATTGAAGCTGATTGATTCTGTCAAGAAGACACAATTGCTTATTCAAAAGGAAATACATGATGGAATCAAGAAATTTCCTGGTGACAATCGTTTTGAGGAAGTTGGTTTGAAGTTTGATGAAGTTTTTAAGTGTCGTGTTTATAAGCCAAAGGTTGCTGCTGCTGATTACAAGGAATCCGATTGTGTTGTCGATAACCAAGAAATTAAAGGTAAAGGAGATGGTACAGAAGGTAACGGTGAGGAGAATGTTATTGGTGGAAAAAGAAATTCAGAAGGTAATGTGAAAGACGGAGGTGGGAAGAATTTTGAAAGAGATAAAGCTGATGACGGCAAAGTTGATGAATGTTTGACGAATTACTTCATGATGGAGGACGATTTAGTTGAGGTTTTTGACATGACTACCTTATTCGTTTTTAATCCTTCACAATTTCAACTTGTAGACCCCCATGTATCGCCTATTTTACCTACCTCTGTTGACTTACCTACCTCAATAACGATACCTATTTCTGATTGTCCTAATTTCTCACTTGGTCTAACTCAGGAGTTTGGGGAGGGTGCACCTGGCATTGATGGTGCTGTAAGTATTGGGGTTGGTGATACAGCTAAGCCGTCTGTTGTCGATTTCTCGCCTTACATGAACAAGAAAACTGATGTGAATACGCATATCATGGTTCATGAATTCAGACTTTCTAACTGGCTTATTGTGATGTCAGGGGATAAATCATAAGTTTTGCTTCCTTTATTTTTTATGGTATTACTTTATTTTATAAATTTTTTGTTTTGACACGTTACATTTTTTTTTTTAGTGAAACAATCTTTGAAAATGATTTCGGGATGAAGGTTTCATGTGAAGATTTCGAAACTCTTGCACCGGGTCTGTGGATCAGTGGTAACATGGTTGATGTTTGGGCTTATATTCTCAATCATGAAGAATTGTCTCATCTTGAAGCTACAAAAAGACTATTTTTTCCAACTTCAATTTTCGTAAGTTATTTTAAAATTATTATATGTCCAGTTTTTATTGATTAGCTTTTTTTTTATATATATTTTCATTTGTGTATTATTTCCTTTTGTTAGCCTGAGCATATGTTTAGACTTACAAAGGAACAGAAGGGTGAGGCTTTTAAAACATCGCCGTCTGCTTGGTTGCGTGACGATGATAAACTGTTGTCATTGAAAAATGTTGATATGGTAACACTATTTTTTTTATTTCTTTTTATATACCATTTTTTTTTAAAAAGTATCACATGTAATATAAATAAATCAACACATGTGGTATTATTTAAAGTAACAATTGTGATAATAGTCTTGTAACACATGTGGTAAACAATCAGTAACACATGTGATACAAAATCAGTAACACATGTATTTCAAATACAGTAACACGTGTGGTATTTGTTGACAGGTTTTCTTCCCCATTTTCCGGTCTAGTCACTTCTACTTGCTTGTATTCCATTTGACAAAGAAAACATTCCATGTTATTGACAACAGTTCTGATTTTGATTACGATTTGAAGTACAAGGAAACTTGCAACTTGGCTGTGAGTAACTATACTTGATTTGTAATATTTTAGGTTCTTGTTCATTTTCAAAGTAGTTTTAGTTACAAATGTTTTTATTTTTTGTAGAGATCTTTGTTTGTACAACATCTCAAGGATGTTGGGCATCCTGCGTACGATAAGTTTAAAAAGGTTGAGAGGGCTACAGTGATGCAATTGAAGTGGAAGACTAAAAAAAATCATTGTGATTGTGGAATTTTTGTTATGATGCATATGGATCAGTACTTAGGTCAGCCCTCTTCAAAATTTGATTGTGGTCTTGATGTTGAAGGTCGTGATCAGAAGTTGCAGATTATTCGTTTGCGTATAAAGTATGCTGCAAAGATGTTACTTCATGAGGTAAATATTCACAGAAACTGCATTCGGATGTTTGTTGATCGGTTTATGAATGAGCGGACACGTGAAGTGATTGAGAATGAAATCAAAGATGCCATTGGAAACCGCCAAAAGCTAGACGTGGAGCTTATGAATGAAGAAGAAAACATTGTTGAATGAAAGTAAAGTTAGGATGTTGTAACACCTCGCAAAATTTAACGCGATTAATTATATTAATCACTTGCATTATTAGGCTAATTCCCTACTTGAGTGAATTCACAACACATTTTTGAGGTAAGTCTAGCATAGCCCAACTAGTTAGTACGCGCAGTATTACGTATTCGTAATTAGTTGTAATTACGTACAGAACAATTTGAAAACAAACGCGACAAAAATATACGACTGTTGATGAACAAAAATTATTTAACAAAACGAAATTTATTAAATAACGTAGTTAACAATTTAATATTGTGTCGATAATATTTACATATTATTTTAGAACGCGGAACTTTAACTTGTATAAATTAAAATAAAACAAGATTTGAGACTTATAAAATTTATTAATTTAGTTTCATAAAAAGAGCCCAATTAAAATATAATGAAAAATGTAATTAAAAACATATTAGTTAAAATAAAATAACATTTAGCGATCGGGCAAACAAACACGGAGTGTAACCACGGAGGCAGAAAGTGGAACAAAACCACCTCCCACCTCCTCATTTTCTTTCATTTCCCTTTCATCATCTTTCTCTATCTTTCTCTTTTTCTCTCTACCTTCACCACCACCTACCAAAAACCACCACACAAATCACCACAAAACTACCATCAAACGACGCCGAATCAACAAACAAAATAGAGAAAAACGACCACGAGACTACGATCTATCTTTCCATCTTTTCGGATTTCAAATCCGACACTCGTAAGTTTCCGACAAATCCCGCAAATCTTTAGATTTCCAAGTTATAATTGCTACTTAGTGTTTAACATACTTAGAATAACATGTTTTAGTGTTTTATACAACCGAAAATGTTCCAAATCAACCAAAAATCCGACTTTTTCTCGCTGTTCGTCGAACAGGCGACTACGTCGCATTGGGACCGAAAACAGTACTGCGACGTAGGCCTTTACGTCGCACATAGCGACGCAGACCACTACGTCGCATTAAATTGCGAGCGTCGCCTATGCGACGCAACCCATGACGTCGCAGAACCAGAATGCGACGTAGACCCGTACGTCGCACCCTACGTCGCATAACCACCCAGCGTCGCACCTTACGTCGCTAAAAACAGGAAGTTTAAAAACTTGTTTTCACTAAGTGTCGAACTAACCGGAAACGCATATCTTTATACAAATTCGATTCACGAGCCTTACAAACAATTTAAACATACTTGTTTTATCGAAATGTTGATTTCAAACTTTCACCAACGAGTCGTATACATTTTCATAAACAACGAAATACAAACATAAACATTAAACAAACGATTTGGACGTGACTTGGATGTACAAACACTAGCATGGATGATTAGTTTAGACATCCACATACTTATTAAATCTCGTACGTTTAGGACGTTAGGAGATTTCAGACCGTACTTGGGCTTAGGTTTGCTAGCACTCGCACAACTACTTAAACTCAACAGGTGAGTTCACAGCCCCTACTTTTATTGATTTAACTGCTTTTGAACAGGGGTGGAAAACATAGTCAACTGTTTTACTTATTGCCATAATTGCTTTTACTTATATGATTGTTTATCATACGTGTTTTACTCAAACTGTTAGAGTACTTTGAACTACTGAACTATTGTTCGAACTTTGTTTATGAAATAACATTTTCATACTGATACACTGAACAAATGGGATAACTTATTCGACAAACTGTTTTAACTAGACCGGAGAACGACCGGTAAACTGTTTTGCAAACGACTGAAAACTCTTAAACTTGTTTGGTATACCGGAGAACGACCGGTACTTTTGTGTAAATACTGGAGAACGACCAGCTACGTATTTTAGTGCCAGAGAACGACTGGCCACTGGACGGGAGAACGACCCGTGCGTCTTTGGATGGGAGAACGACCCATGCGTATTAACCGGAGAACGACCGGTACTGTATTTCGCTGGAGAACGACCAGCAGTGTTTGGACGGGAGAACGACCCGTGCGTATTAACCGGAGAACGACCGGTACTGTTTGTAAATCGCTGGAGAACGACCAGCACATGTTTAACCTGACATTTTGGGCGAACAACCCACTAAACTTATACTTTGGGCGAACAACCCACTAAACTGGTACTTTGGGCGAACAACCCACTAAACTTGCATTTGGATAACATTCCACTAAACTTATTCTCGACTATTATGGCAATACTATTTGCGAACGGATTTGGATAACAACTGTACTACAAACTTGATATAACTTGTGTAAACATAAAACCTGTGAATTCACTCAACCTAGTTGTTGACTTTTACTATGTTTTTCAGGGAATTAGCTGCGCATGTAAGAATCGCCAACACATGGAGAATTAGGCGACCCTTGAAGCTTAGGATGCCAACTTTTGGAAACATATGGATTTCTTTAGTATAACTGAAATGTTTTAGTCATATTTCAGAAATCTACTTTTGTAAACTTACTACTATTAACTAATACGATACGTTGAATCGTAAACTTTGTAATTAACTCTTTTGGCATCTTAATATATATTGTTCTGTTGTAATCATAAGCTCTGATACGTATGCATGCTTTATTATTGTGACACCCCAGTACTTAAACTAACTGCTTCCGCTAAACAAAAATTCGGGGGTGTTACAGATTGGTATCAGAGCCAATGGTTATAGCGAACTAGGAAACTTTAGGTGACTTAGAAACCTAGAGACCTAGACTATAGCCTTGGCTAGAACGTACATGCATACATACATTTGCATACATCTAAACTATCATCACGATACCTCGATACGCGTGAACTGTTCACCACATCCGACTCGTTCATTGTACTCTGATCTCATATGAACCTGATCGTGATTAAACGGTTGATGAAAAGAAGTATGTATTTGGCATCATATAATGACGCCTGGCCAACGTGATTATATCATACTAAGTACATATGGGTGTTTCATAGTCGTAAGATACGTGATGGGGATTCGACAAATTTTGCTTGACACTCGAAAACTTGAAATATGTGAAACTTTATTCCTCACATATTTTTCATTGGCATTGACTTCTGCATCTTTTCATCGCAGAACGTCAGCATGCCGCCTAAACAAAGAAAGACTCGAAACAGTCGACGAAATTCTCCACCTGTACCTCCAGAAACAACCGAACAAATCATCGAACGCCGCGTGGCTGAGGCTATTGCTCAGTACGAGGCTAGCAGAAATTGTGAAAACCCAACCAACAACAGTGGAGCTACCCCCGTCAACAGCGAAACTCCAACTAATACCCAACAGGGGTGTTCCTACAAAACCTTTCAGTCTTGTAAACCCAGCACCTTCACCGGGACCGAAGGGGCCATTGGCCTGGTCCACTGGATTGAAAAGATGGAATCAGTCATCGACATCAGCGACTGCGCCAACGACAAGATCGTGAAATACGCCACCTGCACTTTAGCCGACAAAGCGCTAACCTGGTGGAACGCTCAAGTCCAGATTATGGGACGCCCAGCTGCTCATTCCATGACCTGGGTAACTCTGAAGCAGATGATGATGGAGGAATTTTGCCCTCCCAACGAGATGCAGAAACTCGAAACCGAGTTTTGGAACATTCAGATGATCGGAGCTAACATTTCCGGTTACACAACTAGATTCCAGGAGCTTGCACGTCTTGTGCCTCATATGGTAACCCCCGAAAGCAAACGCATTGAGCGTTACAACAGGGGTTTGGCACCACAAATCCGAGGCATGGTTATGTCCTCCAAACCCGCCACTTTTAGGAGCGCAGTGGATCTGGCTCACAGCTTAACCGACGACGCGGTCGAGATTGGAACCCTGAAAGCTATCGCAGGGAAAACTGAACTTACCCGTACTGATACGGGCGACTCTGGAACCCACAAACGTAAATGGAACAATGATGGTAATGACCGTCAGGGTCAACAAAACAGAAACCCGGGAAACACCCGAGCCTTTGCCGCAATCACCAACTCTGGACCCAAAACCTATCTTGGCAACAAACCAAAATGCGACAAGTGCGGGATGCATCATAATGGCAACTGTGCTTTCTGCCAAGATTACAAAAACTGGGGTCATTTGGCCCAAAACTGTAAAACCAACCCTCCTCCTCGATCAAACGCGTGTTACGAGTGCGGTGAATCCGGACATTTTCGAAACCAATGTCCGAAACTGAACAACAACCAGAACAACCCCGGAAACAACAATCAAAACAACAACAACCACATCGCAACCATCCCACCGGCTCGTGGCCGCGCATACATCCTCCGTGCACCGGAAACTGTTGCGGACTATGGCAAACACGGTATGTCTTACCAACTCTTGCTACGATTTAACGTTTCTTTCATTCGAATGTCAATTCGAACACACCACTTGGTAAACGCTAACCACGAAACGAACTTGAACTATCAAACTATACCGCGAGTATACTAAACAGTTAAAACTATATTGGCAAACATAGATCACTACACAAACTATTACTATTATTGTAACGACATGACTTATCGGAGAACATACGCCGCGGGCGATCCGACTTGATTCAAATCTCGGGACGAGATTTCTCTAACATGGGGAGAATGTAACACCTCGCAAAATTTAACGCGATTAATTATATTAATCACTTGCATTATTAGGCTAATTCCCTACTTGAGTGAATTCACAACACATTTTTGAGGTAAGTCTAGCATAGCCCAACTAGTTAGTACGCGCAGTATTACGTATTCGTAATTAGTTGTAATTACGTACAGAACAATTTGAAAACAAACGCGACAAAAATATACGACTGTTGATGAACAAAAATTATTTAACAAAACGAAATTTATTAAATAACGTAGTTAACAATTTAATATTGTGTCGATAATATTTACATATTATTTTAGAACGCGGAACTTTAACTTGTATAAATTAAAATAAAACAAGATTTGAGACTTATAAAATTTATTAATTTAGTTTCATAAAAAGAGCCCAATTAAAATATAATGAAAAATGTAATTAAAAACATATTAGTTAAAATAAAATAACATTTAGCGATCGGGCAAACAAACACGGAGTGTAACCACGGAGGCAGAAAGTGGAACAAAACCACCTCCCACCTCCTCATTTTCTTTCATTTCCCTTTCATCCTCTTTCTCTATCTTTCTCTTTTTCTCTCTACCTTCACCACCACCTACCAAAAACCACCACACAAATCACCACAAAACTACCATCAAACGACGCCGAATCAACAAACAAAATAGAGAAAAACGACCACGAGACTACGATCTATCTTTCCATCTTTTCGGATTTCAAATCCGACACTCGTAAGTTTCCGACAAATCCCGCAAATCTTTAGATTTCCAAGTTATAATTGCTACTTAGTGTTTAACATACTTAGAATAACATGTTTTAGTGTTTTATACAACCGAAAACGTTCCAAATCAACCAAAAATCCGACTTTTTCTCGCTGTTCGTCGAACAGGCGACTACGTCGCATTGGGACCGAAAACAGTACTGCGACGTAGGCCTTTACGTCGCATTACCCTTCCTTACGTCGCACATAGCGACGCAGACCACTACGTCGCATTAAATTGCGAGCGTCGCCTATGCGACGCAACCCATGACGTCGCAGAACCAGAATGCGACGTAGACCCGTACGTCGCACCCTACGTCGCATAACCACCCAGCGTCGCACCTTACGTCGCTAAAAACAGGAAGTTTAAAAACTTGTTTTCACTAAGTGTCGAACTAACCGGAAACGCATATCTTTATACAAATTCGATTCACGAGCCTTACAAACAATTTAAACATACTTGTTTTATCGAAATGTTGATTTCAAACTTTCACCAACGAGTCGTATACATTTTCATAAACAACGAAATACAAACATAAACATTAAACAAACGATTTGGACGTGACTTGGATGTACAAACACTAGCATGGATGATTAGTTTAGACATCCACATACTTATTAAATCTCGTACGTTTAGGACGTTAGGAGATTTCAGACCGTACTTGGGCTTAGGTTTGCTAGCACTCGCACAACTACTTAAACTCAACAGGTGAGTTCACAGCCCCTACTTTTATTGATTTAACTGCTTTTGAACAGGGGTGGAAAACATAGTCAACTGTTTTACTTATTGCCATAATTGCTTTTACTTATATGATTGTTTATCATACGTGTTTTACTCAAACTGTTAGAGTACTTTGAACTACTGAACTATTGTTCGAACTTTGTTTATGAAATAACATTTTCATACTGATACACTGAACAAATGGGATAACTTATTCGACAAACTGTTTTAACTAGACCGGAGAACGACCGGTAAACTGTTTTGCAAACGACTGAAAACTCTTAAACTTGTTTGGTATACCGGAGAACGACCGGTACTTTTGTGTAAATACTGGAGAACGACCAGCTACGTATTTTAGTGCCAGAGAACGACTGGCCACTGGACGGGAGAACGACCCGTGCGTCTTTGGATGGGAGAACGACCCATGCGTATTAACCGGAGAATGACCGGTACTGTATTTCGCTGGAGAACGACCAGCAGTGTTTGGACGGGAGAACGACCCGTGCGTATTAACCGGAGAACGACCGGTACTGTTTGTAAATCGCTGGAGAACGACCAGCACATGTTTAACCTGACATTTTGGGCGAACAACCCACTAAACTTATACTTTGGGCGAACAACCCACTAAACTGGTACTTTGGGCGAACAACCCACTAAACTTGCATTTGGATAACATTCCACTAAACTTATTCTCGACTATTATGGCAATACTATTTGCGAACGGATTTGGATAACAACTGTACGACAAACTTGATATAACTTGTGTAAACATAAAACCTGTGAATTCACTCAACCTAGTTGTTGACTTTTACTATGTTTTTCAGGGAATTAGCTGCGCATGTAAGAATCGCCAACACATGGAGAATTAGGCGACCCTTGAAGCTTAGGATGCCAACTTTTGGAAACATATGGATTTCTTTAGTATAACTGAAATGTTTTAGTCATATTTAAGAAATCTACTTTTGTAAACTTACTACTATTAACTAATACGATACGTTGAATCGTAAACTTTGTAATTAACTCTTTTGGCATCTTAATATATATTGTTCTGTTGTAATCATAAGCTCTGATACGTATGCATGCTTTATTATTGTGACACCCCAGTACTTAAACTAACTGCTTCCGCTAAACAAAAATTCGGGGGTGTTACAGATGTGGAATGTTAACACTTGTTTTTTTTTGGGGAATTTGGATAACAAAACACTGTTGAAGCATAAGTAGTCTTTTAATGGATTTGTACTTTCTGGGATAAGAAAGTTGTGGATTTTATATATATCTTATGGGTTTTATCAGATGATTTTATTGTGTGTAATTTTGTTATTTTTTACCCAGGTAACACATGTGGTACTACCCATGTAATACTTGTCGTAATTGTCAATTTTCACAATTGGTACAATGCACTAACACTTGTGATAACTGCCAATCAGGTAACACATGTGGTACTAATCAAGTAATACATGTGATACTAATCATGTAACACATGTGTTTCAATGTGTTAATATTCTTGTAACACATGTGGTAATAATCATGTAACACATGTGTTATTCGTCGATAACAATTTGTTTAACTATCACTTTTACACCTGATTAACCTGAACGAGAACCTCCACAATAAGTTGAGTCAGTTAAATATAAGGTGTTTGGTTAATTTTAAACTAGTAAATTCAGTTTCTTGCAACAAAAAAAACATTTTTCACTATTACACATTTGATTTAAACATCCTTATTTCACAATTACAGTAACAAATGTGTTAAATACCACACAACTGCCACGTGTTCGATGAAATGCTTATGTATAATTTTTAAAACCTCAAGATTAGCGTGAATTGACAATTTTTGAAAGTAGTTGAACTTATGTTACTTTACACTTGGTACCATGCACTAACACTTGTGTCAACTACCAATCAGGTAACACATGTGGTACTAATCAAATAACACATGTGGTACTAATCAAGTAACACATGTGATACTAATCACGTAACACATGTGTCACACCCCCAAAATCGGTAATTGTGTTTATTTAATGTTTAGCGGAAGCAAGTAATAATTGGCGGAAGCATTATGTGTAAACAGTTTAACAACGGGGGTGATGACGTTACAATTGTGCATTCATCGTATCAGAGCATATGATCATACAGAACATATTATATAAAGGATGCCAATTTAAAATAGTTATTACAAAAGTAATACGACTATGTAAGTCGTACAGTAGTAATAAAGTTTAAAACATTTAAGTTTTACAATGCATATGTTAAGGTATGATTTCATAAGTATAACTGCAATGTCTGCAGTAATACAGAGGAAATCCTCAAAAGCCCAAAATATATGGCATCCTAAGTAGTCCAGGGTTGTCCATCCTGAATGCATGCGATCCTTACTTACGTAGCTAATTTCCTGTAAAACATAGAAAGAAAGTCGTCAACAAATATGTTGAGTGAATTCACAGGTTTTGTATAAATGTAAGGTATGTTAAACCATTTATGTTTAGATTATTGAATTGTTATTCAATAAATAAATGTTTGCAGGTTTTGCAATTTATAAGATTGTAGGGATAGTTACCCTAAAATACAGTTTTATGTGGGTTGTTACCCAAAATGTATGTAGGATAAGTTCATCCTAAATAGTAAGTGGGAATGTTTAGACTATAATCCACTGAAAGGTGAGCTAAACCTCGTAGGTTAAAGTAACGCGACCTAACCCTATAACCAAACCACAACCAAAACTTATGTTTCTTGCCTGAAGGACAGTTAAGTATACGCTCCATCCACAGGAGGGTCGTCATGGCAATAGTACTATTCGTATACTCAGTGGCTAGAGTCACCTAGCTAATGGTTATAGTCTGCATGACATAAGGTCTTTCATGCACACATCTCAAGTCTGGTCCGTACTAGGATTTGTTGTCTAATTCCCAAAACAGTTGTGAAATAATATTTCATATCAAACAGTTGTATAAAGCAAATAAAGCATTTATATCATTTGCTGCATGTGTTTGCATGCAGTTTCTATGTTTACACCCCTATGTTTAAAAGCATAAAACATTTGTAAAGTAGGGGCTGTGAACTCACAGTAGTTTGCTCGGTAGGAAAGCTAGCAGCCAAACAGATAATTGCTCAAGGTATGTTAACCTATATACAATAAATATATTAAAATAAGTACGTTTGATTTGTTTTAATCACTTATGTTAACAGTTTGTTCGTTTGAATAATTGGTTGATTTCTTAATAATATAAGTCGTTGTAATTGTTGGTGACATTGTGTAGAAATATTGTTATTATTTATTTTGTCGTATACTTGGTTAAGTATATAAACCAATATGTAATTGTCTATTTAATGGAAGGTCGTTTTGTTTCATTCGTATATATATATTTGTGAATATATATTCTTAAGTGTCGTACGTATATATGTTTAATCAATACATTGTTTACGTATATCAAAATATATATAAGTTTTCATTTGTTTAAGAAAACATATACGTTTGTGTCAATATATATTGTGTGTTCTCAAATATATATACATATATTGTAATACGTTGCTTCGTATTTTACAAAGGTTGTAAGTTTTATTTGTTATAAAACTCGATAATATATTTATTCCGTTTATAAAATAAATATTATTTGTTTTTACTATCATTACATTTGTTTAATAAATGTTATAAAAAGTTTAAATGTCCCGATTGTATAATCGTATCCAAATTGTATAATTTACAAAGTTCATATATATATATATATATATATATATATATATATATATATATATATATATATATATATATATATATATATATATATATATATATATATATATATATATATATGTCATATATCGTTTGTTCGTACGAATTAAATAAGTCCAATGTCCGTAATCATAGTTTGTCTCGTTTTATAATGTCATTCAACAATTTATCATGTCTCGTATATGTCTTGTACAATTGTAGTCGTTAACGGAATTGTTTTGTGTTTTAAAATAAAAGTCAAGTGTTTTATAGTTTGTTGGGCTCGGCCCGATTCGTTGGCCCACTAATAATAATGTAACTCGTTTGGTCCGTTAACTCGTTTATATAACCCATTTATTTAATCTTTGGTTTAACCCATTACCTTGGCCCAAAAGACCACCGGCCCAGCCTGAAGCCCAGCCCAGTATGTGAATCCGCCGGATTCTATTTGAATCCGCCGGATTCTCGTTAATAGAGAAGGTGTTGCCCGAACTTCGGGTCAAGCCGCCGGGTCGGGGCAAAATTAAGTGAATCCGCCGGATTTAGTTGAATCCGCCGGATTCTTTTGTGTTCACAAAACGTTCATGTGAAGCTTTGGGAATCCGCCGGATTTAGGTGAATCCGCCGGATTCGAGCGTGTCATTTACTCGTTCACAAATGTTTAACCGATTACGGGGTGTGCGAGTTTCGTAGGGGAATCCGCCGGATTCTACATGAATCCGCCGGATTCATGTTACTTCCAGAGCCTGTTCGAACAGAGCCATAATGATGCTCGATTATTTTGGTTCCAAATTCTTTGTACATCAAACCCAAACGTTTATACAATCAATATATAGCATTTTAACAACTTATTACACCTTTATAACATGTTTTCATGTATTGATTTTGTATTTGAAGTTTTGGGTTATAAAAACATTTTCATGATCAAACCTTCAATCTTTCATATATATATATGTTATATACATAGATTAAGTTATATAAACATGTTAGAACACGAATTTAAAGTAAAGAAATCAAAAAGAAAATGTTTCCTTACAAAGTGGAAATGATGGAGATGATGAACGATGATGATGAAAATGAGGAAGCCTCTGGCTTGATGTTCCTGATCTTGTTGTTTTACTTGCTGCTAATGATCTTGTTGTTTTCCAGATGATAGAAAAAGAAGAAGATTGAAGATGAATTATTGGTGGTTTGTGTGTGTGGGAAGATCATCAGGAAGGAGGGAGTATTATTTCAAACGAGTATGGTTATTTAGAGAGTTTGTCTCTGCATTATTGATGTTAGGTGCCCATTTTGGGTACCTCAATTTCGAGTACGGGTATAATTTTAGCAATATAAAAATGAACAATTTATATTTTTATTTCGTAGGTGTTCTCCTGGTTCGTAATTTATAATCAGAATAATGATGTTATCATTATTTTAAATAGATGTACAATTTTGTACATTTTACTGCGCGCAACTATTTGAGCGCAAAATTTCAGTTAATTTAGGATTTCATATTTTGAGGAAATGTTCTAACTTCTTCCAAACGAATGAGAAAATTTGTATTTTTATGATTCGACCTTTTATGAGCGTTTTAGAATTGTTTCTGTTCGTGTTATAATACGTTTTATGTTAAACGTATATTTAGACCTTTATATCTACATGTTATAGATATATAAATACTCGTAATTAATAATTATATTATTAATTATTTTTGTATCACGAAACTTTTGTCATTTATTTTTGTCGGGTTCGTTCTGATATATTTGTACGTAATTAATAATTACTTACGTATTACATTTTACTTTTTGTTTAAAGTACTGGGCTTGCTAGGCTTACATCACAACAAAAAGTTTTGTTAAAACTTAATCAGGAAATTAGCGTAAGAATGCACATGCTTAATTGTTAATTAATACCTACTTTGGAGAGTTGTCACATTCTCCCCCCGTTAGGGAAATCTCGTCCCGAGATTTAATTTGTGTCATGAGTCGTGGTCACGGGTTTAAATAGTTGAGGATACTTCTTGCGCATTTCGTCTTCACGTTCCCAGGTGAATTCTGGGCCTCTTTTCGAGTTCCATCGAATTTTGACAAGTTTGATCCGACTGTTTCGGAGTTTCTGCGTTTTCGTATCCATTTTATCAAGCGGTTCCTCCACGAAGTTGAGTTTTGCGTCGACGTAGATTTCGTCGGGAGGTATTATTAACGCTTCGTCAGATAGACACTTCTTAAGATTACTCACATGAAACGTGTCATGAATATTACTAAGTTCTTGCGGAAGTTTAAGCTTATAAGCTACAGGACCAATCCTTGCTAGGATTTCAAAAGGTCCAATGTAACGTGGATTTAGTTTACCGCGTTTCCCAAATCGTACAACTCCTTTCCAAGGAGATACCTTGAGTAGGACTTTGTCACCTACTTGAAACTCTAAAGGTTTTAGTCTATTGTCTGCATAACTCTTTTGTCGGTCTCGTGCCGTTTTTAATCGATTAAGCACTTGAGATATCTTGTCCGTTGTCTCTTGGACTATCTCAGGACCTGATAACTGTCTGTCGTCCAACTCTGCCCAACAGAGTGGGGATCGGCACTTGCGTCCGTACAACGCCTCGAAAGGTGCCATTTGTATGCTCGTATGATAACTATTGTTGTACGAGAATTCGGCTAAAGGGAGATGAACATCCCAGTTTCCTCCAAAATCAATCACTCAGGCTCGTAGCAAGTCCTCAAGCGTTTGTATCGTTCGCTCGCTTTGACCATCGGTTTGTGGATGGTAGGCGGTACTCATGTCGAGTCTAGTGCCTAAAGCTTGTTGCAGTGTTTGCCAGAAGCGAGAGGTGAAACGTGCATCTCTATCAGAGATGATGGACAATGGAACTCCATGTCTAGAAACAACTTCTTTTATGTAAATTCTAGACAGCTTTTCCATCTTATCCGTTTCTTTAATGGCAAGAAAGTGAGCTGACTTTGTCAGTAGGTCGACAATCACCCATATGGAGTCCATTCCAGATGATGTTTTCGGTAACTTTGTGATGAAATCCATCGTGATGTGTTCCCATTTCCATTTGGGCAACTCAGGTTGTTGCAAAAGCCCGGACGGCTTTTGGTACTCAGTCTTAACTTTTGCACAAGTCAGACATCTACTAACATAGGTGGCAATGTCTCTTTTCATGCCAGGCCACCAGTAAAATCCTTTCAGATCGTGGTACATCTTATCTGCACCAGGATGTATCGAGTAATTGGACTTATGAGCTTCGTCCAATACTAGGCTACGTAGCTCATCAACACAAGGAATCCAAATTCGATTCATGAAATACAATACTCCATTGTCTTTAGACTCCAGTTGTTTCTCCATCCCTTTGAGGGATTCGTCCTTCATACGTTCTGGAGTAAAGGCTGCTTGTTGAGCATCATGAATTTAGGAATTCAGATCCAAGTGGATTGTCAGTCCTAAGGCTCGAACTCTTCTAGGTTTTACTCTTTCCTTACGACTCAAGGCATCCGCTACTACATTAGCTTTGCCCGGATGGTACTTGATTTCACAGTCGTAATCATTCAGCAGTTCAACCCAACGTCTCTGCCTCATGTTGAGCTCTTTCTGATCAAATATATGTTGGAGACTTTTGTGATCAGTAAAGATCGTATACTTCGTACCATATAGGTAGTGTCTCCAGATCTTAAGGGCAAAAACGACTGCTCCTAGCTCTAAGTCATGCGTCGTATAGTTCTTCTCGTGAATCTTCAATTGACGAGACGCATAAGCAATGACTTTGTCGTTTTGCATTAACACGCAACCTAATCCTTGATGTGAGGCATCACAGTAGACAATAAAGTTTTCTACTCCTTCTGGTAAGGACAGGATAGGTGCGGTGCTCAATTTCTCTTTCAGCAGTTGGAAAGCATTCTCTTGCTTCTCACCCCAATCAAACTTCTTGTCTTTTTGCGTTAGGGCGGTAATTGGTTGAGCTATTTTCGAGAAATTCTCAATGAATCTTCGGTAGTAACCGGCTAGCCCAAGGAATTGTCGTATCTCAGTTGGGGTTTTTGGGGCTTCCCAATTCTTAATCGCCTCAATTTTGGATGGGTCCACGTGAATTCTTTTGTTATTGATCACGTGACCAAGGAAATGAACCTCACGCATCCAAAACTCGCATTTAGAGAACTTTGCATAAAGCTTCTCCTTCTCCAGTAACTCCAGAATCATTCTCAGATGTTGTTCATGGTCTTCCTTTGTTCGCGAGTATATCAAGATATCGTCAATGAACACGATGACGAACTTATCAAGGTAAGGTTTACATACTCTATTCATTAGATCCATGAACACTGCTGGCGCATTCGTTAGCCCAAACGGCATAACTAGGAACTCGTAATGACCATATCGAGTCCTAAACGCAGTCTTAGGGATATCTTCATCCCGTACCTTCAGTTGATGGTAGCCATATCTCAAGTCGATCTTTGAGTAATAACTTGACCCTTGCAGCTGGTCAAACAAATCATCAATGCGTGGCAGTGGGTATCGGTTCTTGATGGTCACTTTGTTCGGTTCTCGATAATCGATACACATCCGCATTGATCCATCCTTCTTTTTGACGAATAAAACCGGAGCTCCCCACGGTGAAAAGCTCGGTCGGATGAATCCTAAATCCAACAGTTCTTGCAACTGTGCAGACAGTTCCTGCATTTCTGATGGAGCTAGACGATAAGGTGCACGAGCAATCGGTGCAGCTCCCGGCACTAGGTCGATATGAAATTCAACCTGCCGTGGAGGTGGTAACCCTGGTAGCTCGTCAGGAAATACTCCTGGGTAGTCGCGTACTACGGCCACGTCGTCTATGCGTCGCTCCTCGGGTTTCTTATCCACAACATGTACCAAAAATGCTTGGTACCCTTTTAGTAGATACTTATTTGCCTTCATGCATGTAATCGTTTTCACCACACTATTACTCTTTTCTCCTTGAACTAACAATATCTCTCCTGACGGTAAAGGTAACCGTACAATCTTCTCATGACAGATGATTTCCGCGCGGTTCAGTGACAACCAATCCATGCCAACCACTATATTGAAGCTCCCTAGTTCTACCGGTAGTAAGTCTATTTTGAAAGGATGGCCTTCTAACATTAAGGTGCATCCTGGTACTATTTCTCCTGATTCAATTAACTTACCATCGGCTAGCTCTACAGTGTATTTGTTATCCAGCTTAAGGGATTCGATCTCTAATAGTGGTCTAAACTCAGTGGACACAAAGCTTAAATCAGCACCGGAATCAAATAACACAGAAGCAAAGTGGTTGTTTACAAGAAACGTACCAGTGACTGTATTAGGATCCTGACGTGCCTCTGGTGCTCCTAACATGAACACGCGTCCACGAGCTGGTTGATTGTTGTTGTTGTTAGCATTGTTGTTGTTGGCTCGGTTGTTGTTGTTTCCACGGTTGTTTCCATTGTTGTTGCGGTTACGAGCGTTGTTGGCGTTACGGTTTTGGTTATTGAGTCGAGGACATCGGTTTCGATAATGCCTCGTGTCGCCACATTCAAAACAACCCTGGTTTTGGCGAGCAGTGTTTCCCTTAGGGGTAGGGTTAACCTTACAGTTTTGGGTTTTGTGACCCCATCCCTGACAACTGTCGGAAAACCAACATTCACCCTCATGGTGTTTGCTACACTTATCACACTTAGGTTTGTTACCCAAGTATGGCTTCGGTTCCACAATGGTGGCAGCGTAAGACTTAGGATTTCCAGATCCTTTCTTGTTGGTTTGACCCTGACGGTCATTCCATTTACGCTTCTTACTTCCAGAACTACCAGCTTCAGCACTGCTCGGCTCAACCTTGGCCGGCACAGTTTTCTGTATCAAGGTCCCCATTCTAACTGCTTCATCAGTCAAACTCTGCGCTAGGGTAACAGCGCTCCTGAAGGTGTCAGGTTTGGAGGACGTAACTAAACTCCTGATCTGTGGTGCCAGTCCATACACATAGCGTTCAATACGCTTATACTCAGGCGTTACCATATGTGGCACAAGACGAGCTAGTTCTTGGAACCTAGTTGTGTAACCAGTGATATCAGCACCAATCATAGCAATGTTCCACAGCTCAGTCTCAATTTTCTGCATCTCACTGCGGGGGCAGAATTCTTCCATCATCATATGCTTCAATGCTTCCCATGTCATGGAATAAGCAGCTGGTCGTCCCATCGACTGGACTTGACTGTTCCACCAAGTCAAAGCTTTATCAGCTAGTGTACAGGCGACATATTTCACCGCAGTGTCTGGTAGACAATCACTGATGTCCAACACAGAATCCATCTTTTCTATCCAGTGTATAATACCAATAGCACCTTCAGTGCCACAGAAGGGAGGTGGTTTACAAGCCTGAAATGTCTTATATGAACACCCTCGGCGAGTATTCACAATAGTCTCAACATTAACAGGGGTCGATCCACTGTTATTAATCCCATTCTCACGGTTTCGACTTGCCTCATACTCGGCAATACCTTCAACTATGCGTCTAGCTATCAACTGCTCAGTAGTTTCCTCAGTGTTAGGTGGTGGAATGGTTTCAGATGTAGGGGGTACAGTTGTCTTCTGACTGTTCCTAGTAATTCGTCGTTTTGGCGGCATAGTTCAGTTCTGCGATGAATAGAATGCAGAAGTCAATGCCAAAATAATGAATGTGATGAACAAGATTTCACATTGTCTATCAAATGAATAGTATGGAGAATTTGAAAGAATAAGGTTTCACATTGCATGTCGCACGATTTTGAAACACCCATATGTACTTTGTACAATATAATCACGTTGGCCAGGCGTCATTATATAATGCCAAATACATATTTCTTTTCATCATCGTTCAAGCGCAATCAATGTTTTAGAGAATTCAAGATAAAAATCAATAATTCAAGGTGTAGTAGGTTTTCAAAGTCGTAAGAAATAGTTTCAACGATGACTAAATGGTAAATTTTTCCATCACATGTATATAGAGATGAATATAATTCGCACGAAATTTCGAATCGAACCTAAGCTATATTATACATTAAGTAGAACGTTCTTACATCGTTTCATACAAAACTTGATGGAATCTTCTATGTCCATCAAGAGTGGTTTCCAATACAACACGAGTTGATACAGTACGAATTAGACTAAACTTAGCTATACCTAGATCTTAACAAAATAGTTATATTCCTACGACAGTTCTTCTTCAGTTCATTATTAAGCTATCTTTAGCTATGTTCTCTGTCGCAGTGTAGATCTTTCACTTTTACTCCTGATTCAGATTGGGAGAGAAATAGCGTGTCTCCATCATAGTTTTGTATCGCAGAGTCGGATAGTAGCCCAGATCATTCTCAGTTGAGCATTTGCCCAAACGTTTGATCCAAGACTTAACTCTTTTCTTGCGATTACTAGCCACTTTCTTCCAGAAGCATATTTTATCCTTAATTCGGACAATCATAGGCCTCTTTAGGATTCTCAATTCTAGCTCACGGTTCCTACATTTGAACACAAGCTCCCAATATTGACCATCCAATCTTTCAGCCTGATCTCATACTCTTTCGTACTCCTCTATGTCGACCATGCCGAATTGGTGGTTTTCAATTTCTTCTTCCACAAGTTCCACTATCGGAATTGTTTCGGTATCGACATATACATATTGTATCTTCTCGTCGATGGTTATGTCCTCATCTGATGAGTATTCATTTATAACAGGTTCTGCCATTTTTCCAGTTTCAAGAGATCTATAGGTTACAAAGACATATTTCAGTATCCACAATTATGTAGTCTCTATTGTCAATATATAATCCAAATCACAATACACAGTAACATAAACCAATAATACTAAACCAAACACATAGACCATATCATATAACTGATCATATTTAGTTCATAAGTTTTTATACAAAACAGGATGGATCTATCCTAGATATCCATCGGTCCAAAGACTAATCAAAGCATGACGGGTCTGTCTACACACCGTCAATCCAAATGATATACAAAACATGACAGGTCTGTCTATACCCGTCGAACTAAAGTTCCAAGTCTAATACATAGTATATATACAATCCTAAGTAGGCACAACCCGCCCTACATAGGTCTAACGGAAGTACGGTAGAAATGATCCCACGGCTGTCCTCAACACAACCATCACCACACAAGCACCAACCACAAACCCTGCAATCCTAACACGTCTCTCAAGTGTCCTCACACGAGCACGTGCGGACTCAGCTATCTCCTGGGCAGTAAACACATGGTTCAACAAAAAGTGATGATGCTCATGCATACCAGCCATGTCCCCATACAGACGGGAGATCTCATCCTGTACCTGTCCAAGGTGAGAACCCCTGCTAGAAGTAATACAGAACAATGTACGCATAACAACAACTAATGTAGGGAGAGTCTGCTCTATCGGCTCTCCAGTGGTAGGCAGTGGTGCTGGGGGTCGTGAGGACTCTCCTGTCTCAAATGTGGAGGGAAAACCCTCTAATGACCTCCAGTGCCTCAACATAGGAGTCATCCACTCTAGATGAGCAAACCTGGGTGCCCTCTGTGGAGACTCAACAGACTCGTCCGCTGGTGCTAACGGACCAATAGGAAGATCTCGGACACACATCCTCGGTGTCCTCCTAGACACAGGCCTGCGAGAAGTCTCAGCAGCCTGATAGTGAATACCTGTAGTAATAGGGGTAACCTCATGTGCTGTCGGTGGTGGCGCGATGTAGGCGTCACTAGTGTCATCTGACATGTCTCTCAAATGAACAGATGACTCATCCCCTACAGTGATCGCGGGACCCTCAAAACTAGCCTCGGTCGGCTCCTCATCCGAAGCATAAACATGGTAAAGTGATTGACTAGACATACTGTGACAAGGGAAATTGTGTGTGACGTGTCAGTCGTATGTTAGATGTATGCAAACGTATGTATGTATGAATGCATGAATGTTCTAGCCAAGGCTATAGTCTAGGTCTCTAAGGTTTTCAGTCACCTAAAGACTTATAGTTCGCTATAACCAATGGCTCTGATACCAAGTCTGTCACACCCCCAAAATCGGTAATTGTGTTTATTTAATGTTTAGCGGAAGCAAGTAATAATTGGCGGAAGCATTATGTGTAAACAGTTTAACAACGGGGGTGATGACGTTACAATTGTGCATTCATCGTATCAGAGCATATGATCATACAGTACATATTATATAAAGGATGCCAATTGTAACACCTCGCAAATTTAAACGCGATTAATTACTTTAATCACTTGCATTATTAGGCTAATTCCCTACTTGAGTGAATTCACAACATATTTTAGAGGTAAGTCTAGCATAGCCCAACTAGATAATACGCGTAGTATTACGTATTCGTAATTAGTTGTAATTACGTACTGAACAAATTGAAAACAAACGCGACAAAACATACGACTGTTGGTGAACAAAATTATTTAATAAAACGAAATTATTAAATAACGTGGTAGCGAATAAATATTTTGTCAAAAATATTTACAATTTATTTTATAACGCAAAACGTCAAAACGTATAATTTAAAATAAAACAAAGATTAAAAATCTTATAATTAAATTAAAATGGTCTTATAAAATATCATAATTAAAAACATAACAAGATATGTATTTGAAAATATACATGTTAAAAAGATTTGTATTTAACGATCGAGTAAACAAACACGGGACAAAAACACAGGAGATGAAAAGTGGGACAAAACCACCTCCCATCTCCATTCTTCCTTTCATTTTCATTTCACCATACCAAAAACACCTACAAACTCTCTCCACCCAAATTCTATCAAATTTTCGGATTCGCAAACCAACCAACAAAAGTTACATTTTCGGAATCCTCACGAGCTAAGGAACAACATTAACAAAAGCCGTATCATCATCTTCTTCCTCATTTGGTCCCGATTCGCAATTGTAAGAAATTTCTAAAAACTTAGATTTACTCGTTTTTATGTGTTATATGGGTGTAATATTGAACCTACAACTTTGTTTTAACTATATAATGGAAGAAATCAAGGTTTTATGGCCGGAAAACATGTTACCATCGGGTTTTGGCCGGAAAAATCGCGGCAGTCGCTGGGTTCTGTCTGGGTGTTCATCTTTGCGACACAACGACTGTGTCGCATATTGTGTCGCATAAACCATCCATGCGACACAACCATTGTGTCGCATCATTGTGTCGTAGAATCTCTGCGACACAACCCTAGTGTCGCTATTGAATTAGCATCGATCGCCTATGCGACACAACCATTGTGTCGCATAACCACATTAGTGTCGCATACTGTGTCGCAGAAAACAGAAACTTCACAAACTATTTTTACACTAAGTGTCGAACTTTACCGATAACGAACACTTACATTCGATACTATATGTGGACTTTACGAACAATACAAACACGATATTCTATTGAAATTATGATTTCAAACTATCACCAACGAGTCGTATACATTTTCACAAACAACGAAATACAAACTTAAACGTTTAACAAACACTTTGAATATAACTTGGTTGTTCAAACACTAGCATGGATGATTAACTTAGACATCCACATACTTATAAATCTCATACGTTTAGGACGTTAGGAGATCTCGGACTGTACTTGGGCTTAGGTTTGCTAGCACTCGCACAACTACTTAACTCAACAGGTGAGTTCACAGCCCCTACTTTTACTGTTTTGAACTACTTTTGGGGTGGAAAACATAGTCAACTGCTTTACTGATTTACTGATTGCCATAACTGCTTTTACTATATGATTATTTATCATACTGTTTACTCGAACAATTAGAGTACTTGAACTGTTAAACTGTATTACAAACTAGCACATCACTGCCTTTTGGTACACTTATACAAATTGCTTATGACTACGGTCAACTACTACAACTGTTCGTACGAAAAGGTATTTCAAACAAAAACTATTAACACTATATGAAACAAATTTGGTATCTTACCGGAGAACGACCGGTACATATTGGTAACTTGTCGGAGAACGACCGACACTAACATGGTATCTTACCGGAGAACGACCGGTACTAACAATGTATCTCACTGGAGAACGACCAGTGCTAACTTGGTATCTTACCGGAGAACGACCGACTCAAACTTTAAAAATACTGGAGAACGACCAGTAACACGTTTTCAAACATAGTATTTTGGGTAACGTCCCAACACAACTATTTCGGGCAACATCCCACATAAACTGAAACTTTTGGGCGAACAACCCACTGAACTTATACTTTGGATGACGTTCCACTAAACATTACAAGACTATTATGGCAATTACTATTTATGAACGTATTTGGTCCAATAAATGTGACTACAAAACTTGAACACAACATTATACAACAAAACCTGTGGATTCACTCAACCTAGTTGTTGACTTTTACTATGTTTTTCAGGGAATTAGCTGCGCATGTAAGAATCGCCAACACATGGAGAATTAGGCGACCAGTGAAGCTTTAGGATGCCAACTTTTTGGAAAAACATATGGATTTCTCTAGTATAACTGAAACTGTTTTGTCATTTTCTAGAAATCCACTTTTGTATACATATTACTTTTAACTATTACGATTTGATGAATCGTAACTTTGTAATTAATACTTTTGGCATCTTAATATATTATGTTCTGTTGTAATCATAAGCTCTGATACGTATGCATGCTTTATTATTGTGACACCCCAGTACTTAAACTAAATGCTTCCGCTCAACGAATTTGGGGGTGTTACACCAATTTAAAATAGTTATTACAAAAGTAATACGACTATGTAAGTCGTACAGTAGTAATAAAGTTTAAAACATTTAAGTTTTACAATGCATATGTTAAGGTAAGATTTCATAAGTATAACTGCAATGTCTGCAGTAATACAGAGGAAATCCTCAAAAGCTGTCCCAAAATATATGTCATCCTAAGTAGTCCAGGGTTGTCCATCCTGAATGCATGCGATCCTTACTTACGTAGCTAATTTCCTGTAAAACATAGAAAGAAAGTCGTCAACAAATATGTTGAGTGAATTCACAGGTTTTGTATAAATGTAAGGTATGTTAAACCATTTATGTTTAGATTATTGAATTGTTATTCAATAAATAAATGTTTGCAGGTTTTGCAATTTATAAGATTGTAGGGATAGTTACCCTAAAATACAGTTTTATGTGGGTTGTTACCCAAAATGTATGTCTGGTGGTTCACCAGTATATAAATATAACCAGTAAGTATACTGGTATAAAACAGTTGTAGGATAAGTTCATCCTAAATAGTAAGTGGGAATGTTTAGACTATAATCCCCTGAAAGGTGAGCTAAACCTCGCAGGTTAAAGTAACGCGACCTAACCCTATAACCAAACCACAACCAAAACTTATGTTTCTTGCCTGAAGGACAGTTAAGTATACGCTCCATCCACAGGAGGGTCGTCATGGCAATAGTACTATTCGTATACTCAGTGGCTAGAGTCACCTAGCTAATGGTTATAGTCTGCATGACATAAGGTCTTTCATGCACACATCTCAAGTCTGGTCCGTACTAGGATTTGTTGTCTAATTCCCAAAACAGTTGTGAAATAATATTTCATATCAAACAGTTGTATAAAGCAAATAAAGCATTTATATCATTTGCTGCATGTGTTTGCATGCAGTTTCTATGTTTACACCCCTATGTTTAAAAGCATAAAACATTTGTAAAGTAGGGGCTGTGAACTCACAGTAGTTTGCTCGGTAGGAAAGCTAGCAGCCAAACAGATAATTGCTCAAGGTATGTTAACCTATATACAATAAATATATTAACATAAGTACGTTTGATTTGTTTTAATCACTTATGTTAACAGTTTGTTCGTTTGAATAATTGGTTGATTTCTTAATAATATAAGTCGTTGTAATTGTTGGTGACATTGTGTAGAAATATTGTTATTATTTCTTTTGTCGTATACTTGGTTAAGTATATAAACCAATATGTAATTGTCTATTTAATGGAAGGTCGTTTTGTTTCATTCGTATATATATATTTGTGAATATATATTCTTAAGTGTCGTACGTATATATGTTTAATCAATACATTGTTTACGTATATCAAAATATATATAAGTTTTCATTTGTTTAAGAAAACATATACGTTTGTGTCTATATATATTGTGTGTTCTCAAATATATATACATATATTGTAATACGTTGCTTCGTATTTTAAAAAGGTTGTAAGTTTTATTTGTTATAAAACTCGATAATATATTTATTCCGTTTATAAAATAAATATTATTTGTTTTTACTATCATTACGTTTGTTTAATAAATGTTATAAAAAGTTTAAATGTCCCGATTGTATAATCGTATCCAAATCGTATAATTTACAAAGTTCATATATATATATATGTTATATATCGTTTGTTCGTACGAATTAAATAAGTCCAATGTCCGTAATCATAGTTTGTCTCGTTTTATAATGTCATTCAACAATTTATCATGTCTCGTATATGTCTTGTACAATTGTAGTCGTTAACGGAATTGTTTTGTGTTTTAAAATAAAAGTCAAGTGTTTTATAGTTTGTTGGGCTCGGCCCGATTCGTTGGCCCACTAATAATAATGTAACTCGTTTGGTCCGTTAACTCGTTTATATAACCCATTTATTTAATCTTTGGTTTAACCCATTTCCTTGGCCCAAAAGACCACAGGCCCAGCCTGAAGCCCAGCCCAGTATGTGAATCCGCCGGATTCTGTTTGAATCCTCCGGATTCTCGTTAATAGAGAAGGTGTTGCCGGTTTTTATTGATTAGCTTTTTTTTTATATATTTTCATTTGTGTATAATTTCCTTTTGTTAGCCTGAGCATATGTTTAGACTTACAAAGGAACAGAAGGGTGAGGCTTTTAAAACATCGCTATCTGCTTGGTTGCGTGACGATGATAAACTGTTGTCATTGAAAAATGTTGATATGGTAACACTATTTTTTTTATTTCTTTTTATATACCATTTTTTTTTAAAAGTATCACATGTAATATAAATAAATCAACACATGTGGTATTATTTAAAGTAACAATTGTGATAATAGTCTTGTAACACATGTGGTAAACAATCAGTAACACATGTGATACAAAATCAGTAACACATGTATTTCAAATACAGTAACACCTGTGGTATTTGTTGACAGGTTTTCTTCCCCATTTTCTGGTCTAGTCACTTCTACTTGCTTGTATTCCATTTGACAAAGAAAACATTCCATGTTATTGACAACAGTTCTGATTTTGATTACGATTTGAAGTACAAGGAAACTTGCAACTTGGCTGTGAGTAACTATACTTGATTTGTAATATTTTAGGTTCTTGTTCATTTTCAAAGTAGTTTTAGTTACAAATGTTTTTATTTTTTGTAGAGATCTTTGTTTGTACAACATCTCAAGGATGTTGAGCATCCTGCGTACGATAAGTTTAAAAAGGTTGAGAGGGCTACAGTGATGCAATTGAAGTGGAAGACTAAAAAAAATCATTGTGATTGTGGAATTTTTGTTATGATGCATATGGATCAGTACTTAGGTCAGCCCTCTTCAAAATTTGATTGTGGTCTTGATGTTGAAGGTCGTGATCAGAAGTTGCAGATTATTCGTTTGCGTATAAAGTATGCTGCAAAGATGTTACTTCATGAGGTAAATATTCACAGAAACTGCATTCGGATGTTTGTTGATCGGTTTATGAATGAGCGGACACGTGAAGTGATTGAGAATGAAATCAAAGATGCCATTGGAAACCGCCAAAAGCTAGACGTGGAGCGTATGAATGAAGAAGAAAACATTGTTGAATGAAAGTAAAGTTAGGATGTGGAATGTTAACACTTGTTTTTTTTTTGGGGAATTTGGATAACAAAACACTGTTGAAGCATAAGTAGTCTTTTAATGGATTTGTACTTTCTGGGATAAGAAAGTTGTGGATTTTATATATATCTTATGGGTTTTATCAGATGATTTTATTGTGTGTAATTTTGTTATTTTTTACCCAGGTAACACATGTGGTACTACCCATGTAATACTTGTCGTAATTGTCAATTTTCACAATTGGTACAATGCACTAACACTTGTGATAACTGCCAATCAGGTAACACATGTGGTACTAATCAAGTAATACATGTGATACTAATCATGTAACACATGTGTTTCAATGTGTTAATATTCTTGTAACACATGTGGTAATAATCATGTAACACATGTGTTATTCGTCGATAACAATTTGTTTAACTATCACTTTTACACCTGATTAACCTGAACGAGAACCTCCACAATAAGTTGAGTCAGTTAAATATAAGGTGTTTGGTTAATTTTAAACTAGTAAATTCAGTTTCTTGCAACAAACAAAACATTTTTCACTATTACACATTTGATTTAAACATCCTTATTTCACAATTACAGTAACAAATGTGTTAAATACCACACAACTGCCACGTGTTCGATGAAATGCTTATGTCTAATTTTTAAAACCTCAAGATTAGCGTGAATTGACAATTTTTGAAAGTAGTTGAACTTATGTTACTTTACACTTGGTACCATGCACTAACACTTGTGTCAACTACCAATCAGGTAACACATGTGGTACTAATCAAATAACACATGTGGTACTAATCAAGTAACACATGTGATACTAATCACGTAACACATGTGTCACACCCCCAAAATCGGTAATTGTGTTTATTTAATGTTTAGCGGAAGCAAGTAATAATTGGCGGAAGCATTATGTGTAAACAGTTTAACAACGGGGGTGATGACGTTACAATTGTGCATTCATCGTATCAGAGCATATGATCATACAGAACATATTATATAAAGGATGCCAATTTAAAATAGTTATTACAAAAGTAATACGACTATGTAAGTCGTACAGTAGTAATAAAGTTTAAAACATTTAATTTTTACAATGCATATGTTAAGGTAAGATTTCATAAGTATAACTGCAATGTCTGCAGTAATACAGAGGAGATCCTCAAAAGCTGTCCCAAAATATATGGCATCCTAAGTAGTCCAGGGTTGTCCATCCTGAATGCATGCGATCCTTACTTACGTAGCTAATTTCCTGTAAAACATAGAAAGAAAGTCGTCAACAAATATGTTGAGTGAATTCACAGGTTTTGTATAAATGTAAGGTATGTTAAACCATTTATGTTTAGATTATTGAATTGTTATTCAATAAATAAATGTTTACAGGTTTTGCAATTTATAAGATTGTAGGGATAGTTACCCTAAAATACAGTTTTATGTGGGTTGTTACCCAAAATGTATGTCTGGTGGTTCACCAGTATATAAATATAACCAGTAAGTATACTGGTATAAAACAGTTGTAGGATAAGTTCATCCTAAATAGTAAGTGGGAATGTTTAGACTATAATCCCCTGAAAGGTGAGCTAAACCTCGCAGGTTAAAGTAACGCGACCTAACCCTATAACCAAACCACAACCAAAACTTATGTTTCTTGCCTGAAGGACAGTTAAGTATACGCTCCATCCACAGGAGGGTCGTCACGGCAATAGTACTATTCGTATACTCAGTGGCTAGAGTCACCTAGCTAATGGTTATAGTCTGCATGACATAAGGTCTTTCATGCACACATCTCAAGTCTGGTCCGTACTAGGATTTGTTGTCTAATTCCCAAAACAGTTGTGAAATAATATTTCATATCAAACAGTTGTATAAAGCAAATAAAGCATTTATATCATTTGCTGCATGTGTTTGCATGCAGTTTCTATGTTTACACCCCTATGTTTAAAAGCATAAAACATTTGTAAAGTAGGGGCTGTGAACTCACAGTAGTTTGCTCGGTAGGAAAGCTAGCAGCCAAACAGATAATTGCTCAAGGTATGTTAACCTATATACAATAAATATATTAACATAAGTACGTTTGATTTGTTTTAATCACTTATGTTAACAGTTTGTTCGTTTAAATAATTGGTTGATTTCTTAATAATATAAGTCGTTGTAATTGTTGGTGACATTGTGTAGAAATATTGTTATTATTTCTTTTGTCGTATACTTGGTTAAGTATATAAACCAATATGTAATTGTCTATTTAATGGAAGGTCGTTTTGTTTCATTTGTATATATATATTTGTGAATATATATTCTTAAGTGTCATACGTATATATGTTTAATCAATACATTGTTTACGTATATCAAAATATATATAAGTTTTCATTTGTTTAAGAAAACATATACGTTTGTGTCAATATATATTGTGTGTTCTCAAATATATATACATATATTGTAATACGTTGCTTCGTATTTTAAAAAGGTTGTAAGTTTTATTTGTTATAAAACTCGATAATATATTTATTCCGTTTATAAAATAAATATTATTTGTTTTTACTATCATTACGTTTGTTTAATAAATGTCATAAAAAGTTTAAATGTCCCGATTGTATAATCGTATCCAAATCGTATAATTTACAAAGTTCATATATATATATGTGTCATATATCGTTTGTTCGTACGAATTAAATAAGTCCAATGTCCGTAATCATAGTTTGTCTCGTTTTATAATGTCATTCAACAATTTATCATGTCTCGTATATGTCTTGTACAATTGTAGTCGTTAACGGAATTGTTTTGTGTTTTAAAATAAAAGTCAAGTGTTTTATAGTTTGTTGGGCTCGGCCCGATTCGTTGGCCCACTAATAATAATGTAACTCGTTTGGTCCGTTAACTCGTTTATATAACCCATTTATTTAATCTTTGGTTTAACCCATTACCTTGGCCCAAAAGACCACCGGCCCAGCCTGAAGCCCAGCCCAGTATGTGAATCCGCCGGATTCTATTTGAATCCGCCGGATTCTCGTTAATAGAGAAGGTGTTGCCGGAACTTCGGGTCAAGCCGCCGGGTCGGGTCAAAATTAAGTGAATCCGCCGGATTTAGTTGAATCCGTCGGATTCTTTTGTGTTCACAAAACGTTCATGTGAAGCTTTGGGAATCCGCCGGATTTAGGTTAATCCGCCTGATTCGAGCGTGTCTTTTACTCGTTCACAAATGTTTAACCGATTACGGGGTGTGCGAGTTTCGTAGGGGAATCCGCCGGATTCTACATGAATCCGCCGGATTCATGTTACTTCCAGAGCCTGTTCGAACAGAGCCATAATGATGCTCGATTATTTTGGTTCCAAATTCTTTGTACATCAAACCCAAACGTTTATACAATCAATATATAGCATTTTAACAACTTATTACACCTTTATAACATGTTTTCATGTATTGATTTTGTATTTGAAGTTTTGGGTTATAAAAACATTTTCATGATCAAACCTTCAATCTTTCATATATATATGTTATATACATAGATTAAGTTATATAAACATGTTAGAACACGAATTTAAAGTAAAGAAATCAAAAAGAAAATGTTTCCTTACAAAGTGGAAATGATGGAGATGATGAACGATGATGATGAAAATGAGGAAGCCTCTGGCTTGATGTTCCTGATCTTGTTGTTTTACTTGCTGCTAATGATCTTGTTGTTTTCCAGATGATAGAAAAAGAAGAAGATTGAAGATGAATTATTGGTGGTTTGTGTGTGTGGGAAGATCATCAGGAAGGAGGGAGTATTATTTCAAACGAGTATGGTTATTTACAGAGTTTGTCTCTGCATTATTGATGTTAGGTGCCCATTTTGGGTACCTCAATTTCGAGTACGGGTATAATTTTAGCAATATAAAAATGAACAATTTATATTTTTATTTCGTAGGTGTTCTCCTGGTTCGTAATTTATAATCAGAATAATGATGTTATCATTATTTTAAATAGATGTACAATTTTGTACATTTTACTGCGCGCAACTATTTGAGCGCAAAATTTCAGTTAATTTAGGATTTCATATTTTGAGGAAATGTTCTAACTTCTTCCAAACGAATGAGAAAATTTGTATTTTTATGATTCGACCTTTTATGAGCGTTTTAGAATTGTTTCTGTTCGTGTTATAATACGTTTTATGTTAAACGTATATTTAGACCTTTATATCTACATGTTATAGATATATAAATACTCGTAATTAATAATTATATTATTAATTATTTTTGTATCACGAAACTTTTGTCATTTATTTTTGTCGGGTTCGTTCTGATATATTTGTACGTAATTAATAATTACTTACGTATTACATTTTACTTTTTGTTTAAAGTACTGGGTTTGCTAGGCTTACATCACAACAAAAAGTTTTGTTAAAACTTAATCAGGAAATTAGCGTAAGAATGCACATGCTTAATTGTTAATTAATACCTACTTTGGAGAGTTGTCACATTCTCCCCCCGTTAGGGAAATCTCGTCCCGAGATTTAATTTGTGTCGTGAGTCGTGGTCACGGGTTTAAATAGTTGAGGATACTTCTTGCGCATTTCGTCTTCACGTTCCCAGGTGAACTCTGGGCCTCTTTTCGAGTTCCATCGAATTTTGACAAGTTTGATCCGACTGTTTCGGAGTTTCTGCGTTTTCGTATCCATTATTTCAAGCGGTTCCTCCACGAAGTTGAGTTTTGCGTCGACGTAGATTTCGTCGGGAGGTATTATTAACGCTTCGTCAGATAGACACTTCTTAAGATTACTCACATGAAACGTGTCGTGAATATTACTAAGTTCTTGCGGAAGTTTAAGCTTATAAGCTACAGGACCAATCCTTGCTAGGATTTCAAAAGGTCCAATGTAACGTGGATTTAGTTTACCGCGTTTCCCAAATCGTACAACTCCTTTCCAAGGAGATACCTTGAGTAGGACTTTGTCACCTACTTGAAACTCTAAAGGTTTTCGTCTATTGTCTGCATAACTCTTTTGTCGGTCTCGTGCCGTTTTTAATCGATTAAGCACTTGAGATATCTTGTCCGTTGTCTCTTGGACTATCTCAGGACCTGATAACTGTCTGTCGTCCAACTCTGCCCAACAGAGTGGGGATCGGCACTTGCGTCCGTACAACGCCTCGAAAGGTGCCATTTGTATGCTCGTATGATAACTATTGTTGTACGAGAATTCGGCTAAAGGGAGATGAACATCCCAGTTTCCTCCAAAATCAATCACATAGGCTCGTAGCAAGTCCTCAAGCGTTTGTATCGTTCGCTCGCTTTGACCATCGGTTTGTGGATGGTAGGCGGTACTCATGTCGAGTCTAGTGCCTAAAGCTTGTTGCAGTGTTTGCCAGAAGCGAGAGGTGAAACGTGCATCTCTATCAGAGATGATGGACAATGGAACTCCATGTCTAGAAACAACTTCTTTTATGTAAATTCTAGACAGCTTTTCCATCTTATCCGTTTCTTTAATGGCAAGAAAGTGAGCTGACTTTGTCAGTCGGTCGACAATCACCCATATGGAGTCCATTCCAGATGATGTTTTCGGTAACTTTGTGATGAAATCCATCGTGATGTGTTCCCATTTCCATTTGGGCAACTCAGGTTGTTGCAAAAGCCCGGACGGCTTTTGGTACTCAGTCTTAACTTTTGCACAAGTCAGACATCTACTAACATAGGTGGCAATGTCTCTTTTCATGCCAGGCCACCAGTAAAATCCTTTCAGATCGTGGTACATCTTATCTGCACCAGGATGTATCGAGTAATTGGACTTATGAGCTTCGTCCAATACTAGGCTACGTAGCTCATCAACACAAGGAATCCAAATTCGATTCATGAAATACAATACTCCATTGTCTTTAGACTCCAGTTGTTTCTCCATCCCTTTGAGGGATTCGTCCTTCATACGTTCTGGAGTAAAGGCTGCTTGTTGAGCATCACGAATTTGGGAATTCAGATCCAAGTGGATTGTCAGTCCTAAGGCTCGAACTCTTCTAGGTTTTACTCTATCCTTACGACTCAAGGCATCCGCTACTACATTAGCTTTGCCCGGATGGTACTTGATTTCACAGTCGTAATCATTCAGCAGTTCAACCCAACGTCTCTGCCTCATGTTGAGCTCTTTCTGATCAAATATATGTTGGAGACTTTTGTGATCAGTAAAGATCGTACACTTCGTACCATATAGGTAGTGTCTCCAGATCTTAAGGGCAAAAACGACTGCTCCTAGCTCTAAGTCATGCGTCGTATAGTTCTTCTCGTGAATCTTCAATTGACGAGACGCATAAGCAATGACTTTGTCGTTTTGCATTAACACGCAACCTAATCCTTGATGTGAGGCATCACAGTAGACAATAAAGTTTTCTACTCCTTCCGGTAAGGACAGGATAGGTGCGGTGCTCAATTTCTCTTTCAGCAGTTGGAAAGCATTCTCTTGCTTCTCGCCCCAATCAAACTTCTTGTCTTTTTGCGTTAGGGCGGTAATTGGTTGAGCTATTTTCGAGAAATTCTCAATGAATCTTCGGTAGTAACCGGCTAGCCCAAGGAATTGTCGTATCTCAGTTGGGGTTTTTGGGGCTTCCCAATTCTTAATCGCCTCAATTTTGGATGGGTCCACGTGAATTCCTTTGTTATTGATCACGTGACCAAGGAAATGAACCTCACGCATCCAAAACTCGCATTTAGAGAACTTTGCATAAAGCTTCTCCTTCTCCAGTAACTCCAGAATCATTCTCAGATGTTGTTCATGGTCTTCCTTTGTTCGCGAGTATATCAAGATATCGTCAATGAACACGATGACGAACTTATCAAGGTAAGGTTTACATACTCTATTCATTAGATCCATGAACACTGCTGGTGCATTCGTTAGCCCAAACGGCATAACTAGGAACTCGTAATGACCATATCGAGTCCTAAACGCAGTCTTAGGGATATCTTCATCCCGTACCTTCAGTTGATGGTAGCCATATCTCAAGTCGATCTTTGAGTAATAACTTGACCCTTGCAGCTGGTCAAACAAATCATCAATGCGTGGCAGTGGGTATCGGTTCTTGATGGTCACTTTGTTCAGTTCTCGATAATCGATACACATCCGCATTGATCCATCCTTCTTTTTGACGAATAAAACCGGAGCTCCCCACGGTGAAAAGCTCGGTCGGATGAATCCTAAATCCAACAGTTCTTGCAACTGTGTAGACAGTTCCTGCATTTCTGATGGAGCTAGACGATAAGGTGCACGAGCAATCGGTGCAGCTCCCGGCACTAGGTCGATATGAAATTCAACCTGCCGTGGAGGTGGTAACCCTGGTAGCTCGTCAGGAAATACTCCTGGGTAGTCGCGTACTATGGCCATGTCGTCTATGCGTCGCTCCTCGGGTTTCTTATCCACAACATGTACCAAAAATGCTTGGTACCCTTTTCGTAGATACTTATTTGCCTTCATGCATGTAATCGTTTTCACCACACTATTACTCTTTTCTCCTTGAACTAACAATATATCTCCTGACGGTAAAGGTAACCGTACAATCTTCTCATGACAGATGATTTCCGCGCGGTTCAGTGACAACCAATCCATGCCAACCACTATATCGAAGCTCCCTAGTTCTACCGGTAGTAAGTCTATTTTGAAAGGATGGCCTTCTAACATTAAGGTGCATCCTGGTACTATTTCTCCTGATTCAATTAACTTACCATCGGCTAGCTCTACAGTGTATTTGTTATCCAGCTTAAGGGATTCGATCTCTAATAGTGGTCTAAACTCAGTGGACACAAAGCTTAAATCAGCACCGGAATCAAATAACACAGAAGCAAAGTGGTTGTTTACAAGAAACGTACCAGTGACTGTGTTAGGATCCTGACGTGCCTCTGGTGCTCCTAACATGAACACGCGTCCACGAGCTGGTTGATTGTTGTTGTTGTTAGCATTGTTGTTGTTGGCTCCGTTGTTGTTGTTTCCACGGTTGTTTCCATTGCTGTTGCGGTTACGAGCGTTGTTGGCGTTACGGTTTTGGTTATTGAGTCGAGGACATCGGTTTCGATAATGCCTCGTGTCGCCACATTCAAAACAACCCTGGTTTTGGCGAGCAGTGTTTCCCTTAGGGGTAGGGTTAACCTTACAGTTTTGGGTTTTGTGACCCCATCCCTTACAACTGTCGCAAAACCAACATTCACCCTCATGGTGTTTGCTACGCTTATCACACTTAGGTTTTTTACCCAAGTATGGCTTCGGTTCCACAATGGTGGCAGCGTAAGACTTAGGATTTCCAGATCCTTTCTTGTTGGTTTGACCCTGACGGTCATTCCATTTACGCTTCTTACTTCCAGAACTACCAGCTTCAGCACTGCTCGGCTCAACCTTGGCCGGCATAGTTTTCTGTATCAACGTCCCCATTCTAACTGCTTCATCAGTCAAACTCTGCGCTAGGGTAACAGCGCTCCTGAAGGTGTCAGGTTTGGAGGACGTAACTAAACTCCTGATCTGTGGTGCCAGTCCATACACATAGCGTTCAATACGCTTATACTCAGGCGTTACCATATGTGGCACAAGACGAGCTAGTTCTTGGAACCTAGTTGTGTAACCAGTGATATCAGCACCAATCATAGCAATGTTCCACAGCTCAGTCTCAATTTTCTGCATCTCACTGCGGGGGCAGAATTCTTCCATCATCATATGCTTCAATGTTTCCCATGTCATGGAATAAGCAGCTGGTCGTCCCATCGACTGGACTTGACTGTTCCACCAAGTCAAAGCTTTATCAGCTAGTGTACAGGCGACATATTTCACCGCAGTGTCTGGTAGACAATCACTGATGTCCAACACAGAATCCATCTTTTCTATCCAGTGTATAATACCAATAGCACCTTCAGTGCCACAGAAGGGAGGTGGTTTACAAGCCTGAAATGTCTTATATGAACACCCTCGGCGAGTATTCACAACAGTCTCAGCATTAACAGGGGTCGATCCACTGTTATTAATCCCATTCTCACGGTTTCGACTTGCCTCATACTCGGCAATACCTTCAGCTATGCGTCTAGCTATCAACTGCTCAGTAGTTTCCTCAGTGTTAGGTGGTGGAATGGTTTTAGATGTAGGGGGTACAGTTGTCTTCTGACTGTTCCTAGTAATTCGTCGTTTTGGCGGCATAGTTCAGTTCTGCGATGAATAGAATGCAGAAGTCAATGCCAAAATAATGAATGTGATGAACAAGATTTCACATTGTCTATCAAATGAATAGTATGGAGAATTTGAAAGAATAAGGTTTCACATTGCATGTCGCACGATTTTGAAACACCCATATGTACTTTGTACAATATAATCACGTTGGCCAGGCATCATTATATAATGCCAAATACATATTTATTTTCATCATCGTTCAAGCGCAATCAATGTTTTAGAGAATTCAAGATAAAAATCAATAATTCAAGGTGTAGTAGGTTTTCAAAGTCGTAAGAAATAGTTTCAACGATGACTAAATGGTAAATTTTTCCATCACATGTATATAGAGATGAATATAATTCGCACGAAATTTTGAATCGAACCTAAGCTATATTATACATTAAGTAGAACGTTCTTACATCGTTTCATACAAAACTTGATGGAATCTTCTATGTCCATCAAGAGTGGTTTCCAATACAACACGAGTTGATACAGTACGAATTAGACTAAACTTAGCTATACCTAGATCTTAACAAAATAGTTATATTCCTACGACAGTTCTTCTTCAGTTCATTATTAAGCTATCTTTAGCTGTGTTCTCTGTCGCAGTGTAGATCTTTCACTTTTACTCCTGATTCAGATTGGGAGAGAAATAGCGTGTCTCCATCATAGTTTTGTATCGCAGAGTCGGATAGTAGCCCAGATCATTCTCAGTTGAGCATTTGCCCAAACGTTTGATCCAAGACTTAACTCTTTTCTTGCGATTACTAGCCACTTTCTTCCAGAAGCGTATTTTATCCTTAATTCGGACAATCATAGGCCTCTTTAGGATTCTCAATTCTAGCTCACGGTTCCAACATTTGAACACAAGCTCCCAATATTGACCATCCAATCTTTCAGCCTGATCTCGTACTCTTTCGTACTCCTCTATGTCGACCATGCCGAATTGGTGGTTTTCAATTTCTTCTTCCACAAGTTCCACTATCGGAATTGTTTCGGTATCGACATATACATATTGTATCTTCTCGTCGATGGTTATGTCCTCATCTGATGAGTATTCATTTATAACAGGTTCTGCCATTTTTCCAGTTTCAAGAGATCTATAGGTTACAAAGACATATTTCAGTATCCACAATTATGTAGTCTCTATTGTCAATATATAATCCAAATCACAATACACAAGAACATAAACCAATAATACTAAACCAAACACATAGACCATATCATATAACTGATCATATTTAGTTCATAAGTTTTTATACAAAACAGGATGGATCTATCCTAGATATCCATCGGTCCAAAGACTAATCAAAGCATGACGGGTCTGTCTACACACCGTCAATCCAAATGATATACAAAACATGACAGGTCTGTCTATACCCGTCGAACTAAAGTTCCAAGTCTAATACATAGTATATATACAATCCTAAGTAGGCACAACCCGCCCTACATAGGTCTAACGGAAGTACGGTAGAAATGATCCCACGGCTGTCCTCAACACAACCATCACCACACAAGCACCAACCACAAACCCTGCAATCCTAACACGTCTCTCAAGTGTCCTCACACGAGCACGTGCGGACTCAGCTATCTCCTGGGCAGTAAACACATGGTTCAACAAAAAGTGATGATGCTCATGCATACCAGCCATGTCCCCATACAGACGGGAGATCTCATCCTGTACCTGTCCAAGGTGAGAACCCCTGCTAGAAGTAATACAGAACAATGTACGCATAACAACAACTAATGTAGGGAGAGTCTGCTCTATCGGCTCTCCAGTGGTAGGCAGTGGTGCTGGGGGTCGTGAGGACTCTCCTGTCTCAAATGTGGAGGGAAAACCCTCTAATGACCTCCAGTGCCTCAACATAGGAGTCATCCACTCTAGATGAGCAAACCTGGGTGCCCTCTGTGGAGACTCAACAGACTCGTCCGCTGGTGCTAACGGACCAATAGGAAGATCTCGGACACACATCCTCGGTGTCCTCCTAGACACAGGCCTGCGAGAAGTCTCAGCAGCCTGATAGTGAATACCTGTAGTAATAGGGGTAACCTCATGTGCTGTCGGTGGTGGCGCGATGTAGGCGTCACTAGTGTCATCTGACATGTCTCTCAAATGAACAGATGACTCATCCCCTACAGTGATCGTGGGACCCTCAAAACTAGCCTCGGTCGGCTCCTCATCCGAAGCATAAACATGGTAAAGTGATTGACTAGACATACTGTGACAAGGGAAATTGTGTGTGACGTGTCAGTCGTATGTTAGATGTATGCAAACGTATGTATGTATGAATGCATGAATGTTCTAGCCAAGGCTATAGTCTAGGTCTCTAAGGTTTTCAGTCACCTAAAGACTTCTAGTTCGCTATAACCAATGGCTCTGATACCAAGTCTGTCACACCCCCAAAATCGGTAATTGTGTTTATTTAATGTTTAGCGGAAGCAAGTAATAATTGGCGGAAGCATTATGTGTAAACAGTTTAACAACGGGGGTGATGACGTTACAATTGTGCATTCATCGTATCAGAGCATATGATCATACAGAACATATTATATAAAGGATGCCAATTGTAACACCTCGCAAATTTAAACGCGATTAATTACTTTAATCACTTGCATTATTAGGCTAATTCCCTACTTGAGTGAATTCACAACATATTTTAGAGGTAAGTCTAGCATAGCCCAACTAGATAATACGCGTAGTATTACGTATTCGTAATTAGTTGTAATTACGTACTGAACAAATTGAAAACAAACGCGACAAAACATACGACTGTTGGTGAACAAAATTATTTAATAAAACGAAATTATTAAATAACGTGGTAGCGAATAAATATTTTGTCAAAAATATTTACAATTTATTTTATAACGCAAAACGTCAAAACGTATAATTTAAAATAAAACAAAGATTAAAAATCTTATAATTAAATTAAAATGGTCTTATAAAATATCATAATTAAAAACATAACAAGATACGTATTTAACGATCGAGTAAACAAACACGGGACAAAAACACAGGAGATGAAAAGTGGGACAAAACCACCTCCCATCTCCATTCTTCCTTTCATTTTCATTTCACCATACCAAAAACACCTACAAACTCTCTCCATCCAAATTCTATCAAATTTTCGGATTCGCAAACCAACCAACAAAAGTTACATTTTCGGAATCCTCACGAGCTAAGGAACAACATTAACAAAAGCCGTATCATCATCTTCTTCCTCATTTGGTCCCGATTCGCAATTGTAAGAAATTTCTAAAAACTTAGATTTACTCGTTTTTATGTGTTATATGGGTGTAATATTGAACCTACAACTTTGTTTTAACTATATAATGGAAGAAATCAAGGTTTTATGGCCGGAAAACATGTTACCATCGGGTTTTGGCTGGAAAAATCGCGGCAGTCGCTGGGTTCTGTCTGGGTGTTCATCTTTGCGACACAACGACTGTGTCGCATATTGTGTCGCATAAACCGTCCATGCGACACAACCATTGTGTCGCATCATTGTGTCGTAGAATCTCTGCGACACAACCCTAGTGTCGCTATTGAATTAGCATCGATCGCCTATGCGACACAACCATTGTGTCGCATAACCACATTAGTGTCGCATACTGTGTCGCAGAAAACAGAAACTTCACAAACTATTTTTACACTAAGTGTCGAACTTTACCGATAACGAACACTTACATTCGATACTATATGTGGACTTTACGAACAATACAAACACGATATTCTATTGAAATTATGATTTCAAACTATCACCAACGAGTCGTATACATTTTCACAAACAACAAAATACAAACTTAAACGTTTAACAAACACTTTGAATATAACTTGGTTGTTCAAACACTAGCATGGATGATTAACTTAGACATCCACATACTTATAAATCTCATACGTTTAGGACGTTAGGAGATCTCGGACTGTACTTGGGCTTAGGTTTGCTAGCACTCGCACAACTACTTAACTCAACAGGTGAGTTCACAGCCCCTACTTTTACTGTTTTGAACTACTTTTGGGGTGGAAAACATAGTCAACTGCTTTACTGATTTACTGATTGCCATAACTGCTTTTACTATATGATTATTTATCATACTGTTTACTCGAACAATTAGAGTACTTGAACTGTTAAACTGTATTACAAACTAGCACATCACTGCCTTTTGGTACACTTATACAAATTGCTTATGACTACGGTCAACTACTACAACTGTTCGTACGAAAAGGTATTTCAAACAAAAACTATTAACACTATATGAAACAAATTTGGTATCTTACCGGAGAACGACCGGTACATATTGGTAACTTGTCGGAGAACGACCGACACTAACATGGTATCTTACCGGAGAACGACCGGTACTAACAATGTATCTCACTGGAGAACGACCAGTGCTAACTTGGTATCTTACCGGAGAACGACCGGTACATTTGGTAACTAGTCGGAGAACGACCGACTCAAACTTTAAAACTACTGGAGAACGACCAGTAACACGTTTTCAAACATAGTATTTTAGGTAACGTCCCAACACAACTATTTCGGGCAACATCCCACATAAACTGAAACTTTTGGGCGAACAACCCACTGAACTTATACTTTGGATGACGTTCCACTAAACATTACAAGACTATTATGGCAATTACTATTTATGAACGTATTTGGTCCAATAAATGTGACTACAAAACTTGAACACAACATTATACAACAAAACCTGTGGATTCACTCAACCTAGTTGTTGACTTTTACTATGTTTTTCAGGGAATTAGCTGCGCATGTAAGAATCGCCAACACATGGAGAATTAGGCGACCAGTGAAGCTTTAGGATGCCAACTTTTTGGAAAAACATATGGATTTCTCTAGTATAACTGAAACTGTTTTTTCATATTCTAGAAATCCACTTTTGTATACATATTACTTTTAACTATTACGATTTGATGAATCGTAACTTTGTAATTAATACTTTTGGCATCTTAATATATTATGTTCTGTTGTAATCATAAGCTCTGATACGTATGCATGCTTTATTATTGTGACACCCCAGTACTTAAACTAAATGCTTCCGCTCAACGAATTTGGGGGTGTTACAGATTGGTATCAGAGCCAATGGTTATAGCGAACTAGGAAACTTTAGGTGACTTAGCGACCTAGAGACCTAGACTATAGCCTTGGCTAGAACGCACATGCATACATACATTTGCATACATCTAAACTATCGTTACGATACCTCGATACGCGTGAACTGTTCACCACATTCGACTCGTTCATTGTACTCTGATCTCATATGAACCTGATCGTGATTAAACGGTTGATGAAAAGAAGTATGTATTTGGCATCATATAATGACGCCTGGCCAACGTGATTATATTATACTGAGTACATATGGTTGTTTCATAGTCGTAAGATACGTGATGGGGATTCGACAATTTCTCTTGATACTTGAAAACTTGAAATATGTGAAACTCTATTCCTCACATATTTTTCATTGGCATTGACTTCTGCATCTTTTCATCGCAGAACGTCAGCATGCTGCCTAAACAAAGAAATACTCGAAACAGTCGACGAAATATTCCACCTCCACCACCGCCTCCAGAAACAACCGAACAAATAATCGAACGCCGCGTGGCTGAAGCCATCGCACAATACAAGGCCAGCCGAAATCGTGAAAACCTAACCAACAATAGTGGAGCCACTCCAGTTAACAGCGAAACTCCAACCAATGCCCAGCAGGGGTGTTCATACAAAACATTCCAAGCCTGCAAACCGAGTACCTTTACCGGGACTGAAGGGGCCGTTGGCCTAGTCCACTGGATTGAGAAAACAGAGTTAGTGATCGACATCAGTGACTGTGCTGCTGACAAAATTGTGAAATACGCCACCTGCACTCTAGCCGACAAAGCGCTAACATGGTGGAACGCTCAGGTACAAATCATGGGACGCCCAGCTGCTTACTCCATCTCATGGGAGACACTGAAACGAATGCTGATGGAGGAATTTTACCCTCCCAACGAGATGCAAAAACTTGAAACCGAATTCTGGAACATACAAATGATCGGCGCTGATATTTCCGGTTATACAACTAGATTCCAGGAGCTTGCACGTCTGGTGCCTCACATGGTAACCCCCGAGAGCGAACGCATTGAGCGTTACAACAGAGGTTTGGCACCACAGATCCGAGGCATGGTTATGTCCTCCAAACCCGCCACTTTTAGGAGCGCAGTGGATCTGGCTCACAGCTTAACCGACGACGCGGTCGAGATTGGAACTTTGAAAGCTACTACCGGGAAAACTGAACCTACCCGTACTGATGCGGGCGAATCTGGAACCCACAAACGCAAATGGAACAGCAAGGGTAACGACCGTCAGGGTCAACAAAACAGAAACCCGGGAAACACCCGAGCCTTCGCTGCAATCACCAACCCTGGACCCAAAACCTACCTTGGCAACAAACCGAGGTGTGACAAGTGCGGTAGACACCACGATGGTGATTGTACATTTTGTCAAAACTGCAGACGTCCCGGTCACTTAGCACAGAACTGTAGGACAAACCTACCTCCTCAAGCTGCCCCCGAGGTACAAAACACCGGCTGCTTTAGATGTGGTGATCCTGGACATCACCGAAACCAATGCCAACAACCGAACAACAACCGCAACAATCAAAACGACAACAACCGCACCGTTAACAAAGGCTACACTCCAAGCCGCGCATACATCCTCCGTGCACCAGAAACGGTTGCAGATCTCAACTAGCACGGTACGTTTTAGCGACTATTGCTACGATTTAACATACGTTTTATTCGAATGTCGATTTGAACACAACATTTGGTAAACTCTGACTACGAAACGAAACACACAACATATTGAACTATGCCGCGAGCATACTTAAACTGATCGAACTTCTATGGCAACAATTGAACGCCACGCAAACTATTACTATTGTTAACAACATGACTCATCGGAGAACATACGCCGCGGGCGATCCGACTTGATTTTAAATCTCGGGACGAGATTTCTCTAACATGGGGAGAATGTAACACCTCGCAAATTTAAACGCGATTAATTACTTTAATCACTTGCATTATTAGGCTAATTCCCTACTTGAGTGAATTCACAACATATTTTAGAGGTAAGTCTAGCATAGCCCAACTAGATAATACGCGTAGTATTACGTATTCGTAATTAGTTGTAATTACGTACTGAACAAATTGAAAACAAACGTGACAAAACATACGACTGTTGGTGAACAAAATTATTTAATAAAACGAAATTATTAAATAACGTGGTAGCGAATAAATATTTTGTCAAAAATATTTACAATTTATTTTATAACGCAAAACGTCAAAACGTATAATTTAAAATAAAACAAAGATTAAAAATCTTATAATTAAATTAAAATGGTCTTATAAAATATCATAATTAAAAACATAACAAGATACGTATTTGAAAATATACATGTTAAAAAGATTTGTATTTAACGATCGAGTAAACAAACACGGGACAAAAACACAGGAGATGAAAAGTGGGACAAAACCACCTCCCATCTCCATTCTTCCTTTCATTTTCATTTCACCATACCAAAAACACCTACAAACTCTCTCCATCCAAATTCTATCAAATTTTCGGATTCGCAAACCAACCAACAAAAGTTACATTTTCGGAATCCTCACGAGCTAAGGAACAACATTAACAAAAGCCGTATCATCATCTTCTTCCTCATTTGGTCCCGATTCGCAATTGTAAGAAATTTCTAAAAACTTAGATTTACTCGTTTTTATGTGTTATATGGGTGTAATATTGAACCTACAACTTTGTTTTAACTATATAATGGAAGAAATCAAGGTTTTATGGCCGGAAAACATGTTACCATCGGGTTTTGGCCGGAAAAATCGCGGCAGTCGCTGGGTTCTGTCTGGGTGTTCATCTTTGCGACACAACGACTGTGTCGCATATTGTGTCGCATAAACCGTCCATGCGACACAACCATTGTGTCGCATCATTGTGTCGTAGAATCTCTGCGACACAACCCTAGTGTCGCTATTGAATTAGCATCGATCGCCTATGCGACACAACCATTGTGTCGCATAACCACATTAGTGTCGCATACTGTGTCGCAGAAAACAGAAACTTCACAAACTATTTTTACACTAAGTGTCGAACTTTACCGATAACGAACACTTACATTCGATACTATATGTGGACTTTACGAACAATACAAACACGATATTCTATTGAAATTATGATTTCAAACTATCACCAACGAGTCGTATACATTTTCACAAACAACGAAATACAAACTTAAACGTTTAACAAACACTTTGAATATAACTTGGTTGTTCAAACACTAGCATGGATGATTAACTTAGACATCCACATACTTATAAATCTCATACGTTTAGGACGTTAGGAGATCTCGGACTGTACTTGGGCTTAGGTTTGCTAGCACTCGCACAACTACTTAACTCAACAGGTGAGTTCACAGCCCCTACTTTTACTGTTTTGAACTACTTTTGGGGTGGAAAACATAGTCAACTGCTTTACTGATTTACTGATTGCCATAACTGCTTTTACTATATGATTATTTATCATACTGTTTACTCGAACAATTAGAGTACTTGAACTGTTAAACTGTATTACAAACTAGCACATCACTGCCTTTTGGTACACTTATACAAATTGCTTATGACTACGGTCAACTACTACAACTGTTCGTACGAAAAGGTATTTCAAACAAAAACTATTAACACTATATGAAACAAATTTGGTATCTTACCGGAGAACGACCGGTACATATTGGTAACTTGTCGGAGAACGACCGACACTAACATGGTATCTTACCGGAGAACGACCGGTACTAACAATGTATCTCACTGGAGAACGACCAGTGCTAACTTGGTATCTTACCGGAGAACGACCGGTACATTTGGTAACTAGTCGGAGAACGACCGACTCAAACTTTAAAACTACTGGAGAACGACCAGTAACACGTTTTCAAACATAGTATTTTAGGTAACGTCCCAACACAACTATTTCGGGCAACATCCCACATAAACTGAAACTTTTGGGCGAACAACCCACTGAACTTATACTTTGGATGACGTTCCACTAAACATTACAAGACTATTATGGCAATTACTATTTATGAACGTATTTGGTCCAATAAATGTGACTACAAAACTTGAACACAACATTATACAACAAAACCTGTGGATTCACTCAACCTAGTTGTTGACTTTTACTATGTTTTTCAGGGAATTAGCTGCGCATGTAAGAATCGCCAACACATGGAGAATTAGGCGACCAGTGAAGCTTTAGGATGCCAACTTTTTGGAAAAACATATGGATTTCTCTAGTATAACTGAAACTGTTTTTTCATATTCTAGAAATCCACTTTTGTATACATATTACTTTTAACTATTACGATTTGATGAATCGTAACTTTGTAATTAATACTTTTGGCATCTTAATATATTATGTTCTGTTGTAATCATAAGCTCTGATACGTATGCATGCTTTATTATTGTGACACCCCAGTACTTAAACTAAATGCTTCCGCTCAACGAATTTGGGGGTGTTACAGATTGGTATCAGAGCCAATGGTTATAGCGAACTAGGAAACTTTAGGTGACTTAGCGACCTAGAGACCTAGACTATAGCCTTGGCTAGAACGCACATGCATACATACATTTGCATACATCTAAACTATCGTTACGATACCTCGATACGCGTGAACTGTTCACCACATTCGACTCGTTCATTGTACTCTGATCTCATATGAACCTGATCGTGATTAAACGGTTGATGAAAAGAAGTATGTATTTGGCATCATATAATGACGCCTGGCCAACGTGATTATATTATACTGAGTACATATGGTTGTTTCATAGTCGTAAGATACGTGATGGGGATTCGACAATTTCTCTTGATACTTGAAAACTTGAAATATGTGAAACTCTATTCCTCACATATTTTTCATTGGCATTGACTTCTGCATCTTTTCATCGCAGAACGTCAGCATGCTGCCTAAACAAAGAAATACTCGAAACAGTCGACGAAATATTCCACCTCCACCACCGCCTCCAGAAACAACCGAACAAATAATCGAACGCCGCGTGGCTGAAGCCATCGCACAATACAAGGCCAGCCGAAATCGTGAAAACCTAACCAACAATAGTGGAGCCACTCCAGTTAACAGCGAAACTCCAACCAATGCCCAGCAGGGGTGTTCATACAAAACATTCCAAGCCTGCAAACCGAGTACCTTTACCGGGACTGAAGGGGCCGTTGGCCTAGTCCACTGGATTGAGAAAACAGAGTTAGTGATCGACATCAGTGACTGTGCTGCTGACAAAATTGTGAAATACGCCACCTGCACTCTAGCCGACAAAGCGCTAACATGGTGGAACGCTCAGGTACAAATCATGGGACGCCCAGCTGCTTACTCCATCTCATGGGAGACACTGAAACGAATGCTGATGGAGGAATTTTACCCTCCCAACGAGATGCAAAAACTTGAAACCGAATTCTGGAACATACAAATGATCGGCGCTGATATTTCCGGTTATACAACTAGATTCCAGGAGCTTGCACGTCTGGTGCCTCACATGGTAACCCCCGAGAGCGAACGCATTGAGCGTTACAACAGAGGTTTGGCACCACAGATCCGAGGCATGGTTATGTCCTCCAAACCCGCCACTTTTAGGAGCGCAGTGGATCTGGCTCACAGCTTAACCGACGACGCGGTCGAGATTGGAACTTTGAAAGCTACTACCGGGAAAACTGAACCTACCCGTACTGATGCGGGCGAATCTGGAACCCACAAACGCAAATGGAACAGCAAGGGTAACGACCGTCAGGGTCAACAAAACAGAAACCCGGGAAACACCCGAGCCTTCGCTGCAATCACCAACCCTGGACCCAAAACCTACCTTGGCAACAAACCGAGGTGTGACAAGTGCGGTAGACACCACGATGGTGATTGTACATTTTGTCAAAACTGCAGACGTCCCGGTCACTTAGCACAGAACTGTAGGACAAACCTACCTCCTCAAGCTGCCCCCGAGGTACAAAACACCGGCTGCTTTAGATGTGGTGATCCTGGACATCACCGAAACCAATGCCAACAACCGAACAACAACCGCAACAATCAAAACGACAACAACCGCACCGTTAACAAAGGCTACACTCCAAGCCGCGCATACATCCTCCGTGCACCAGAAACGGTTGCAGATCTCAACTAGCACGGTACGTTTTAGCGACTATTGCTACGATTTAACATACGTTTTATTCGAATGTCGATTTGAACACAACATTTGGTAAACTCTGACTACGAAACGAAACACACAACATATTGAACTATGCCGCGAGCATACTTAAACTGATCGAACTTCTATGGCAACAATTGAACGCCACGCAAACTATTACTATTGTTAACAACATGACTCATCGGAGAACATACGCCGCGGGCGATCCGACTTGATTTTAAATCTCGGGACGAGATTTCTCTAACATGGGGAGAATGTAACACCTCGCAAATTTAAACGCGATTAATTACTTTAATCACTTGCATTATTAGGCTAATTCCCTACTTGAGTGAATTCACAACATATTTTAGAGGTAAGTCTAGCATAGCCCAACTAGATAATACGCGTAGTATTACGTATTCGTAATTAGTTGTAATTACGTACTGAACAAATTGAAAACAAACGTGACAAAACATACGACTGTTGGTGAACAAAATTATTTAATAAAACGAAATTATTAAATAACGTGGTAGCGAATAAATATTTTGTCAAAAATATTTACAATTTATTTTATAACGCAAAACGTCAAAACGTATAATTTAAAATAAAACAAAGATTAAAAATCTTATAATTAAATTAAAATGGTCTTATAAAATATCATAATTAAAAACATAACAAGATACGTATTTGAAAATATACATGTTAAAAAGATTTGTATTTAACGATCGAGTAAACAAACACGGGACAAAAACACAGGAGATGAAAAGTGGGACAAAACCACCTCCCATCTCCATTCTTCCTTTCATTTTCATTTCACCATACCAAAAACACCTACAAACTCTCTCCATCCAAATTCTATCAAATTTTCGGATTCGCAAACCAACCAACAAAAGTTACATTTTCGGAATCCTCACGAGCTAAGGAACAACATTAACAAAAGCCGTATCATCATCTTCTTCCTCATTTGGTCCCGATTCGCAATTGTAAGAAATTTCTAAAAACTTAGATTTACTCGTTTTTATGTGTTATATGGGTGTAATATTGAACCTACAACTTTGTTTTAACTATATAATGGAAGAAATCAAGGTTTTATGGCCGGAAAACATGTTACCATCGGGTTTTGGCCGGAAAAATCGCGGCAGTCGCTGGGTTCTGTCTGGGTGTTCATCTTTGCGACACAACGACTGTGTCGCATATTGTGTCGCATAAACCGTCCATGCGACACAACCATTGTGTCGCATCATTGTGTCGTAGAATCTCTGCGACACAACCCTAGTGTCGCTATTGAATTAGCATCGATCGCCTATGCGACACAACCATTGTGTCGCATAACCACATTAGTGTCGCATACTGTGTCGCAGAAAACAGAAACTTCACAAACTATTTTTACACTAAGTGTCGAACTTTACCGATAACGAACACTTACATTCGATACTATATGTGGACTTTACGAACAATACAAACACGATATTCTATTGAAATTATGATTTCAAACTATCACCAACGAGTCGTATACATTTTCACAAACAACGAAATACAAACTTAAACGTTTAACAAACACTTTGAATATAACTTGGTTGTTCAAACACTAGCATGGATGATTAACTTAGACATCCACATACTTATAAATCTCATACGTTTAGGACGTTAGGAGATCTCGGACTGTACTTGGGCTTAGGTTTGCTAGCACTCGCACAACTACTTAACTCAACAGGTGAGTTCACAGCCCCTACTTTTACTGTTTTGAACTACTTTTGGGGTGGAAAACATAGTCAACTGCTTTACTGATTTACTGATTGCCATAACTGCTTTTACTATATGATTATTTATCATACTGTTTACTCGAACAATTAGAGTACTTGAACTGTTAAACTGTATTACAAACTAGCACATCACTGCCTTTTGGTACACTTATACAAATTGCTTATGACTACGGTCAACTACTACAACTGTTCGTACGAAAAGGTATTTCAAACAAAAACTATTAACACTATATGAAACAAATTTGGTATCTTACCGGAGAACGACCGGTACATATTGGTAACTTGTCGGAGAACGACCGACACTAACATGGTATCTTACCGGAGAACGACCGGTACTAACAATGTATCTCACTGGAGAACGACCAGTGCTAACTTGGTATCTTACCGGAGAACGACCGACTCAAACTTTAAAAATACTGGAGAACGACCAGTAACACGTTTTCAAACATAGTATTTTGGGTAACGTCCCAACACAACTATTTCGGGCAACATCCCACATAAACTGAAACTTTTGGGCGAACAACCCACTGAACTTATGTGACACCCGGTCAAAATAACCCAAAATTAGCACCTAATTTAAACTTTTAAAACACGTAATTACATACGTGTCAATACTCAAGTACACAAGTATTATATATATATATGTATATATATAAACCGAAACGATTAATTAATAATCGCAAATACACGAATTTAACAAAACGTAGAAACTCAAAATGAAAGCGAGCGAAAAACATTTTCAAACAAAGTATTATTATTGAGAATAATAACTACGTACTCCGAAAATTATTTAAATACATTTTAGATACAGAAAACTATCCGTGTATTTTGAGTTATACTAAGATATATTTTTATATCTCATTGAAAGTATTTTTATAGAATATTTCAATTATAAATGTATACGATATAATATTTAGAAATTTTCCATTTTAAAATATTATACTACATTACGATCGGGTACACGAACACGGGTCGAGAATTACCTATCTACCTCAATAATTGAGGCCGGTTATAATACCCGACCTCAATTATTTGATACACACACACACTCACATTCCAATCTCAATCTCTCGCTCTCTTTTCTCTCGGTTCAAACCCAAACAACAACAACACAACATCATCAACAACAATCATAATCATAATCTGGATCATCATCTCCATCCTTGTTCATCATCATCATCATCGTGTTCTTCATCATCACCACCTCACGGTTTCGTTTTCAAAAATTGTAAGGAATCATTTCGTTTTTCTTTCTAATTCATGTTTAAATTACGTAGCATAACATGTACTAGCTTAGTATTAAGTTATTGGTTGCGGAATTTGGATTTAAAACGGGTTTTGCAAACATTCTGTACGAACAGAGTCGAACCAGACACGTGAATCCGGCGGATTCGGGTGAATCCGGCGGATTCCTGCCCAAACCCAATGAATACGGCGTATTCGTGTGAATACGGCGTATTCCCCACACCTTGAACCCAATCCGACTTATGAGACATTGAATACGACGTATTCAAGGGAATACGGCGTATTCCCCTAAAAATCACTGAATCCGGCGTATTCAACCCAATACGGCGTATTCCCCTCAAAATCATTGAATCCGGCGGATTCATTTGAATCCGGCGGATTCCCCCGTCATATTTCATGATCCAACGGATCAATAAACTAGCCCTGCGAATTCTAGCTAAAACAGAACAAGTAAATTTTCGAAAACGTCGACGATTTAACAACTTAAAACGGGGTAGCTTCTCGATGAAAAATTTATTGTAATGGATTGGGCTCAAATTCGCTCGGTCCTTCAAAAACAACTTAATGGTCAAGGCTAAGTACCGCCTAGCCAGTTTTAAGCCTTCCGGGGTCATCTAGGGGTCGAAAATGGCGTATTTCGGTTTTCGGACTCGTGCCAAATGTTGTAACCTATGAAATAAAGAGTAACGGATATAATGAAACTTCAATTGTAATACAATTCGAATACATTGAACGTAATTAGCTTAACGAACAACTAAACAAACGAATTATTACGCGTACACTTACAAATATATAATCTCACGTGTTTAGGACACTAGGGGATTACACTCGGAATACGTGCGCACTTTAGGATTGCTTGCTCAACAGGTGAGTCTCACTGCCCCTTTTTACTGTTTTACTTTGGGGGAGGTGCATCACTTGTTTACTGAATATATTGTTTACAAAAATATATTTGTTACTGCTATTACATGTTTACTGTGAGTAATTGTTTACTGAAATTACTTGAAATATTAATACAAGTACAAACTGTATTACTTTACTGACTATAATACAAGTACCAAATGTATTATTTTACTGATTTGAATACAAGTACAAACTGTATTACTTTACTGGCTATAATACAAGTACAAACTGTATTACTTTACTGACTATAATACAAGTACAAAATGTATTATTTTACTGATTTGAATACAAGTACAAACTGTATTACTTTACTGACTATAATACAATTACAAAATGTATTATTTTACTGATTTGAATACAAGTACAAACTGTATTACTTTACTGACTATAATACAAGTACAAAATGTATTATTTTACTAATTTGAATACAAGTACAAACTGTATTTCTTTACTGACTTTAATACCAGTACAAAAGGTATTATTTTACAAACTATAATACAAGTACACAATGTATTATTTTACTGATCTGAATACAAGTACAAAATGTATTCTTTTACCGACTTTAATACAAATACACAATGTATTATCTTACCCACGTATTGCCTTACTGAACTGCATGAGTTTCTATTTAATCCAATGAAGTCCTCTGAATTATAGTCGTCAGTTATACGATAAGTGCGAATTTTAGTATATGGATCCATATGGGACTGACAATCCCCGCCTGGGGTGGTAGCGCCACCACGAACCGCAAGTGTCTAAACAGGCGTTTCTTATTCGTTTGATATGAGTATTTTTGGATTAGTACTCACGGGGGCAAAAACTACAGACGTGTTAAGCTTCGACTATAATGGCTCATGGCATGGCAATAAATTGACCGACTACACCCACTGTACTATGTTTGTGAAATACTTGATTTCTGACTTACTACTATTGTACAATTATACATTACTGTTTTACTATCGTAAATGATTTACTTACTGATTTACGCAAACTGTTTACTACTGTACATACAAACATGTGAGATTCACCAATCTTTTGGTTGACCTTCTTAGTGATGTATTCTCAGGTACACAGCAACAGTAGGGTTGCTCTGTAAGGATGGCCGCAGGATATGCTAGGCTAGAATGAGTCGCATGCATAAACACTTGAAGATTTTATTGGCATAATCTTTTGTACTTTGATTATGTGTTTAAAATCTTTTGATTAAATTTGCGAACTCGCAATGATGTACTACTTATAACTTAAAACCTTGTACTACTTTTGTTATACTGTAATGTATTTCTAAAACGTCTCATTTAGAGTCGTTTGCTTGTACTTTGGTGTTTTGATATTTGATTAGTGACACCCAAAACTCGCTTCCGCAAAGCATTAAATTTGGGGGTGTTACAACTTATACTTTGAATGACGTTCCACTAAACATTACAAGACTATTATGGCAATTACTATTTATGAACGTATTTGGTCCAATAAATGTGACTACAAAACTTGAACACAACATTATACAACAAAACCTGTGGATTCACTCAACCTAGTTGTTGACTTTTACTATGTTTTTCAGGGAATTAGCTGCGCATGTAAGAATCGCCAACACATGGAGAATTAGGCGACCAGTGAAGCTTTAGGATGCCAACTTTTTGGAAAAACATATGGATTTCTCTAGTATAACTGAAACTGTTTTGTCATATTCTAGAAATCCACTTTTGTATACATATTACTTTTAACTATTACGATTTGATGAATCGTAACTTTGTAATTAATACTTTTGGCATCTTAATATATTATGTTCTGTTGTAATCATAAGCTCTGATACGTATGCATGCTTTATTATTGTGACACCCCAGTACTTAAACTAAATGCTTCCGCTCAACGAATTTGGGGGTGTTACACCAATTTAAAATAGTTATTACAAAAGTAATACGACTATGTAAGTCGTACAGTAGTAATAAAGTTTAAAACATTTAAGTTTTACAATGCATATGTTAAGGTAAGATTTCATAAGTATAACTGCAATGTCTGCAGTAATACAGAGGAAATCCTCAAAAGCTGTCCCAAAATATATGGCATCCTAAGTAGTCCAGGGTTGTCCATCCTGAATGCATGCGATCCTTACTTACGTAGCTAATTTCCTGTAAAACATAGAAAGAAAGTCGTCAACAAATATGTTGAGTGAATTCACAGGTTTTGTATAAATGTAAGGTATGTTAAACCATTTATGTTTAGATTATTGAATTGTTATTCAATAAATAAATGTTTGCAGGTTTTGCAATTTATAAGATTGTAGGGATAGTTACCCTAAAATACAGTTTTATGTGGGTTGTTACCCAAAATGTATGTCTGGTGGTTCACCAGTATATAAATATAACCAGTAAGTATACTGGTATAAAACAGTTGTAGGATAAGTTCATCCTAAATAGTAAGTGGGAATGTTTAGACTATAATCCCCTGAAAGGTGAGCTAAACCTCGCAGGTTAAAGTAACGCGACCTAACCCTATAACCAAACCACAACCAAAACTTATGTTTCTTGCCTGAAGGACAGTTAAGTATACGCTCCATCCACAGGAGGGTCGTCATGGCAATAGTACTATTCGTATACTCAGTGGCTAGAGTCACCTAGCTAATGGTTATAGTCTGCATGACATAAGGTCTTTCATGCACACATCTCAAGTCTGGTCCGTACTAGGATTTGTTGTCTAATTCCCAAAACAGTTGTGAAATAATATTTCATATAAAACAGTTGTATAAAGCAAATAAAGCATTTATATCATTTGCTGCATGTGTTTGCATGCAGTTTCTATGTTTATACCCCTATGTTTAAAAGCATAAAACATTTGTAAAGTAGGGGCTGTGAACTCACAGTAGTTTGCTCGGTAGGAAAGCTAGCAGCCAAACAGATAATTGCTCAAGGTATGTTAACCTATATACAATAAATATATTAACATAAGTACGTTTGATTTGTTTTAATCACTTATGTTAACAGTTTGTTCGTTTGAATAATTGGTTGATTTCTTAATAATATAAGTCGTTGTAATTGTTGGTGACATTGTGTAGAAATATTGTTATTATTTCTTTTGTCGTATACTTGGTTAAGTATATAAACCAATATGTAATTGTCTATTTAATGGAAGGTCGTTTTGTTTCATTCGTATATATATATTTGTGAATATATATTCTTAAGTGTCGTACGTATATATGTTTAATCAATACATTGTTTACGTATATCAAAATATATATAAGTTTTCATTTGTTTAAGAAAACATATACGTTTGTGTCTATATATATTGTGTGTTCTCAAATATATATACATATATTGTAATACGTTGCTTCGTATTTTAAAAAGGTTGTAAGTTTTATTTGTTATAAAACTCGATAATATATTTATTCCGTTTATAAAATAAATATTATTTGTTTTTACTATCATTACGTTTGTTTAATAAATGTTATAAAAAGTTTAAATGTCCCGATTGTATAATCGTATCCAAATCGTATAATTTACAAAGTTCATATATATATATATATGTTATATATCGTTTGTTCGTACGAATTAAATAAGTCCAATGTCCGTAATCATAGTTTGTCTCGTTTTATAATGTCATTCAACAATTTATCATGTCTCGTATATGTCTTGTACAATTGTAGTCGTTAACGGAATTGTTTTGTGTTTTAAAATAAAAGTCAAGTGTTTTATAGTTTGTTGGGCTCGGCCCGATTCGTTGGCCCACTAATAATAATGTAACTCGTTTGGTCCGTTAACTCGTTTATATAACCCATTTATTTAATCTTTGGTTTAACCCATTACCTTGGCCCAAAAGACCACCGGCCCAGCCTGAAGCCCAGCCCAGTATGTGAATCCGCCGGATTCTATTTGAATCCGCCGGATTCTCGTTAATAGAGAAGGTGTTGCCGGAACTTCGGGTCAAGCCGCCGGGTCGGGTCAAAATTAAGTGAATCCGCCGGATTTAGTTGAATCCGCCGGATTCTTTTGTGTTCACAAAACGTTCATGTGAAGCTTTGGGAATCCGCCGGATTTAGGTGAATCCGTCGGATTCGAGCGTGTCTTTTACTCGTTCACAAATGTTTAACCGATTACGGGGTGTGCGAGTTTCGGGCCGGATTCATGTTACTTCCAGAGCCTGTTCGAACAGAGCCATAATGATGCTCGATTATTTTGGTTCCAAATTCTTTGTACATCAAACCCAAACGTTTATACAATCAATATATAGCATTTTAACAACTTATTACACCTTTATAACATGTTTTCATGTATTGATTTTGTATTTGAAGTTTTGGGTTATAAAAACATTTTCATGATCAAACCTTCAATCTTTCATATATATATGTTATATACATAGATTAAGTTATATAAACATGTTAGAACACGAATTTAAAGTAAAGAAATCAAAAAGAAAATGTTTCCTTACAAAGTGGAAATGATGGAGATGATGAACGATGATGATGAAAATGAGGAAGCCTCTGGCTTGATGTTCCTGATCTTGTTGTTTTACTTGCTGCTAATGATCTTGTTGTTTTCCAGATGATAGAAAAAGAAGAAGATTGAAGATGAATTATTGGTGGTTTGTGTGTGTGGGAAGATCATCAGGAAGGAGGGAGTATTATTTCAAACGAGTATGGTTATTTACAGAGTTTGTCTCTGCATTATTGATGTTAGGTGCCCATTTTGGGTACCTCAATTTCGAGTACGGGTATAATTTTAGCAATATAAAAATGAACAATTTATATTTTTATTTCGTAGGTGTTCTCCTGGTTCGTAATTTATAATCAGAATAATGATGTTATCATTATTTTAAATAGATGTACAATTTTGTACATTTTACTGCGCGCAACTATTTGAGCGCAAAATTTCAGTTAATTTAGGATTTCATATTTTGAGGAAATGTTCTAACTTCTTCCAAACGAATGAGAAAATTTGTATTTTTATGATTCGACCTTTTATGAGCGTTTTAGAATTGTTTCTGTTCGTGTTATAATACGTTTTATGTTAAACGTATATTTAGACCTTTATATCTACATGTTATAGATATATAAATACTCGTAATTAATAATTATATTATTAATTATTTTTGTATCACGAAACTTTTGTCATTTATTATTGTCGGGTTCGTTCTGATATATTTGTACGTAATTAATAATTACTTACGTATTACATTTTACTTTTTGTTTAAAGTACTGGGCTTGCTAGGCTTACATCACAACAAAAAGTTTTGTTAAAACTTAATCAGGAAATTAGCGTAAGAATGCACATGCTTAATTGTTAATTAATACCTACTTTGGAGAGTTGTCACAACATGTGGTACAAATCACGTAACACATGTGTTAGAAACCAGCAACAAACATATTCTTTAAAAATTAGATATCATCATATCAAAAATGAGTATCAAAAATGTAATATTCAACAATGAGTATCAAAAAATGTAAACATTCAACAATGAGTATCAAAAATGTAAACCAATATTTTAAAGTCATCAACTTTATATCATATAGTAACACACGTGATACTAAACATGTAACACACATGTTAGCATTCACTGTCCACTTTGTGTAGTCTGCTTTTCTGCTATAATTCTCGCATGTGCTTCCTCTTTCTCCTTCTCTCTAGCTTCTGCTTTTGCCTTAGCTTCTGCAGCCTTTCTTTCACATGACGTTGCGTTATGGCCTGGTTTTCCACACTTTCCACAATTATTTTTCCTTTTTCCTGTAGCCTTAATTGCCTTTTCTTTTTCGCTCATTAAACGTTTGTCCCTCCCGCATCCCTTGTATCTTAATACATCTGGATTCTGAATTTCAACTGCATCCGGTTTCTTAAACCCATGTAGTTCTTCAATTACATCATTCTTACTTTGAGGTTGAGCCTCGGATGTTGAAGCTTCGATATCCATCTTCATCTTCTTCAAGTTTGTAACAAAATAAGCCATTTTTTGTTGATTTTTTCCTATGAGCTGCAAACATTCTTCAAAGCAGGTAGCCGCCTCACTCGACAGTTGCTCACACTCTGTTGCTATTCGTTTTCTTTTACGAACTTCAATAGGAATCAAATTCTTCATCCATCTTCTTAAAACATACCGGCTTGGTATCTCATCAATATTACGGTTTTTGAGCACACAAAAAATGTGCCTACATAAGAATCCACGCCTTGTGAACTTCTTGCAGCTACAATCCACGGTTACATCCTTGAACCGGTAGAGCACCTTAATTTAAATAAACCAAAATACAGGTAGTAGTGAGTATCACGTGTGTAACTAGTTCACAGACTGGTTCCTAACACATGTGTTATTATGCAGTAATACACTGGATAGCACAAGTGTTAGTCATCAATATCACATGTGTTATTAGACAGTAATACACTGGATAGCAACTTTAACACATATGTTAGTCATTAATGTCAAATGTGTCTTTTAGGCAGTAATACAGTGGATAGAAACTTTAACACATGTGTTAGTCATCACTATCACACGTGTTAGTAATGACAGACTTACGGAATCACGTAAACAAAATTTTACATCATTTTAATTTGTTTAGATCCCATACCTTGTAGTCATATGTCCGTGTCTTTTTGTCTTCAGGCCAAAATTCCAATTCCCAGTCTTCATTTGAAGCTCGTTCATCGTCCGTATACATCCTCGTTTCCTTGATTATATATTCTTGTAAATCATCTTCACTTCTTAAAGCTTCTATCGAGCATTCCCATAGTGATTTCACTATTTCTATTTGCACGAGATTAAAGATTGTTCTCGTGTACACCTTATCCGCATGTTTTTCAATCTTAAGTTTTGTCTTGTAATTTGGAATCTTTTGCGTGGTTTGGTGGTCAAGTACATCCTGATTGTACCTCTGTTTCTCCATTGCATTCTCAAAACACAACATAAAATTCACTAGAGTTGATCTTTTGTTATTGAAGTTCCCGAAGAATGAATTCTCACTCTCCGATCTCGAGGTTGTCCTCATTAGCCCACACAGTTCAACGTCTGAAAAGTATGCCGGTATCCACGTAGACCTGATATCATATATCTTATTGAGCCAGTTGTGGTTGTGTGTGTTATACTCGTCCATTAGCTTTGACCACTCTTCCTCAAACTGCTCCGGCGTAATCCACATGTTCCATATAATCCTATTGAACTTTTTCTTGAACTCTTTGTTATCAGGAACATCATAAAGAATCTGCAAGCACAAAGACATGCAGTAAGATATTTGCTAGCATTCAGTACCACATGTGTTAGCATTCAGTAACACATGTGTTAGCAATCAGTAACACATGTGTTATCAGTCAGCAACACATGTGTTACCAAGCAGCAACACATGTTTCATCAAGCAAGCTACATTTGTAACACATGTGATATACTTTTTGCAGATGAGTGTTATCATATAAAAGTACAACAAACATACCTTCCCCGGTAGCTTATCTGTGATGTGCCACATACACAGTCTGTGCTTTGATTCGGTTAGGACTGTTTCCACGGCCTTTTTCATGGATTTGTCCTGATCTGTCACAATTATCCTTGGCTGAACTCCAAACGTATTTACAAAGGCATTTAGCAGCCAAATGTAACTATCAGCGCTTTCATTGTTTAGTAAGCCTGCACCAAGTGTCACACTCCTCCGGTGGTTGTCTATTCCTGTGAAGGGTACGAACATCATGTTGTACCTGTTGTATGAATCATGGTTAATGTTAACACAAATGTATACTCAATATGAAACTAACTTGTAACACATGTGTTACTCAATGGTAACACTTGTGTTACTCAACTGTTATGTAACACCCTCAAATTTCGGTTTGCGGAAGCTGTCGGGTCAGGTGTTACTAAATCAAATATCACAGCATAAGATACATAATGAACGACTCTAAATGAGACGTTTGAAAATAATTATACATTTCTCAAAATAGAACGTTTACAACGTTATGAGTTTGACAGTGAATTCCAAATACATAATTTGATAATACAAAAGTAAATGCAGAGTTGTCCCAAACGTTTGAAATCATGCGACTCGAGCTAGCATAATCTTGAAGTAATCCTAATCCTGCTGGGCACCTGAGAACACATGCTAAAACAGGTCAGCTATAAAGCTGGTGAGTTCATAGGTTTGTTAGTTGAAATCATGATATAATAAAACCATGTAAGTTTTGAAAAGTAGTTTCAATTTCAGTCATCTTGATACGTTTTATTTTGAAGTTTTGCAGCACCAAATGTGTACACTTCTAATCGAGATATCTCATACCTAAGTGTCTGAGTCATGTACCTAAGTACATATATATGTATGGCAATCCATGCCTTAATACCTAACAGGTAGTAGTTGTGTCTATAAATATGAGGCAATACATGCCTATAACCATTGAGTAATAGTATGACCGCGTCATATGATAATGTTTAATTGTAGTTCCGCAGAACTATATTGATTATGTGAAATATGGTGCATGCACCAACCATCTGATTGTAGACCCGCAGATCTATGATTTAAGATTGTTTTGAATGTCCGTTTACCCAGTTAGTATACGCTAACCCGGACGTGTTGTATCGAGCTAACGGCCCCACGTGGAAACTCCACCGACCCGTTCTTCTTGTGAACCCCGAGTATAACTCGCTGATCCATTGATTGTATGTAAGTGCGGATCACGGCGCATAAGCCCGTGCCACATCGAGTGTATCGCTTTACCGCGATATCGTACTTGTGCCCACTTTACCGTGGCATCGTTTTGTGCCCACTTTACCGTGGCATCGTCATGATAGCTAGTCATGAGTGAAAATATGAGAGTGCCATTCTGACGTTGTTTTTGCAAATAATGTTTAAGTCAGCAGTACCACGACTGCCCGACTGAGTAGATCGTATAATTGTATGTAGATATTCATCAGGTGACACCCCCACACGGTTGGATTACATCCTGAGCCGGGGGACCATCCCTGGTTGGATTACATCCTGAGCCAGAGTCGTCACCAGTTGAGTTGTATTGATATGCGGAATCTGTACTAATGTATGATAATATTGTATACTCCTAGCCTAAAGCCTAGCAAGTATATGTATCAGAGTCTCAGGGAAATGTTCACCTAAGTCCAGTTCCCGTTCTAGTTATAACGGGGAGTATCGACAGTTTTAGTTCCTAAAGAATAACTAAAACTAGTAACAGTATATATGTTGTCTAGTGTAAGTAGAACTAACTAGTTCTAATGTATTCAATGATATTGTCCCGTGACAATATAGCAAAAAGATTGTGATAACTACATCAGTTATGCGTTGGTATTCGTTTTCCAATAATCTAACAGGGTGTAACTGCAACCTATCTAGGTTGGGCACTGGTATTGTTCTAAAACAATGTTAAGGGTGTAATTCCTAAGTATTACACATTTCGTATTACATGCAGTAATAAAGATAATTGTGAATTATAAAAGATTATTAATATAATTCAAAAGCAGTTATTGAGCATGTGTTTCACCCCGAAAACAGTAAAACAGTTGAAAGAGTGGGGCTATGAAACTCACCTGTGAGTTGTTAGCGATACGATGATACGCGCGACGTCCGAATGGTAACCTTCTAGTGTCCTAAACACGTGAGGTTATATAAGTATGAGACAAATCAGTTTGTCTAAGCGAGTTGTTCATGTATGCATTTGTTGTTGAAGTCTGGGAATGGTGTACGGGGGTCCGGGGGCAGCGCCCCTGGTTAGCGGGGTCCAAGGGGCGGCAGCCCCTGGCTGGGGTCGAGCTGCCAGGTCAGCTTGGAAAATTTTTATTTCTACTATATTGCTTTAAGGAAAAACGCATCTGGACTTGAAATTGGGTGAAATCAAGTGATAAAATTTAGGGTCTCGACACTTAGTGGAAATGTGAGTTTTTAAACCTTCTGTTTTCTGCGACATAACATGCGACACAAAAACGTGTCATGCGACACAAGGGTTGTGTCGCATGGAGTGCGACACAAGAGCTCTGCGACACAGTGGTTGTGTCGCAAAAGCTTGCGATGCTAAATCAATAGCGACATAAGGGTTGTGTCGTATGGAAATACGACACAAGGTGCGACATAGAGTACGACACAAGCGTTGTGTCGCATGGGTAGTTTATGCGACATAAGATACGACACAAATGGAATTATGCGACACAACATGCGACACAAGCGTTGTGTCGCATGGATGAACACCAGCCCAGAAACTCGCGGCTGTCGCGTTTTTCCGATCAAAATCGCAAATCTAACGTATTTTCAAGCTGTAAAATCATGTTTTCTTTGTTGTTTAGGTTATAACTAAGTTGTGTAAGCATTATTACACCCAAACATTACACCAAAATGATTAGATCTAAAGATTTAGAAATTTCTTACAATTACGAATCGAGGCCAAACGAGGAAGAAAACGAAGGTGTGGCCTTTGTTAATGATTCTCCTCTCTTGTTGGTGATTCCGAAAATGTAAATTTCGTGTGTCGATTTGTAGTTCCGAAAATTTGTGGTAATTGGGTGGAGAGTGTTTGTGTGTGAAAAGAAAATGAGATAGAAGGAAATGAAATGAAATGGGAGGGGTTTGGGGGGTTGGGTGGCTGATCCAAAGGGGTGGGGAGGAGTTTCCCCCACTTCGTTCCTCTTTTGCAGTGTAAAATACCCGTATTCAGTACCCGAATAATATATATAAATTTAATATTTTTAGATTTATATTTCCGTTCTTTCGTTTAATAATTAATTAAATCAAAATTTGTTTTACTCGATTTAAAATATAACGTGACTTCAATTGGATTTATTTGTGATTATTAAATAATCATTATTCATTATATAAAAATATAAAGTTTCCGCTCGCTGGGTTATAATTGTATATAATAATACGATTATAAAAAGTTTAAATTTGATGAGGATTTTGACTTTTTGACCGGGTGTTACATTCTCCTCCAGTTAAGAAAATTTCGTCCCGAAATTTAAAGTGAGGTCAGGGTCGCGCGTGGTCTGGGGAGCAATGCACGTACGAGGTATTTGTCAAAAAGGATTGCAGACATATCATGCCTTATAATGGAGTTAAAATGGCAGTCAATCCATGACTGAGTCGCGGTTTATCGTTGTAGTCATATACTGACCATATTGTTTGTCGGTTGTATGATTATTTTGTGATTGCTAGGTAACCGTTTACGTCGTAGTCCATTCGGGACTAGATAGTTGTCACATAGTGACCGTTTAGTGAATAGTCCTATCAGGACTAAGTAGTTGGTGAATGTTCAGTCGGTTAGTCTGCTGAAAGCAAACTTTTAAGTTTTACTTGGGTCTAGGTCACTAGCCCTATGATGTAATCGACATTAAGTCAATAAAATGATATCGGGGATAATAAGTGCCCGTTCAGTGTAAACCAGAATTGAAAGGTTATGATTTGCGAGGAAGGTCGTACTTACATTATTGTTGGAGAGTTGTATGGTTCACTCGGAACCGATTTGTTGAAGTTTACGCTTCCGTTTTGGGCAATCCTGCTTATAGTGTCCGGGTTCCTTACATTTAAAGCAAACCCTTTGTGAGTCGGGATTTGTGGGGACTCTGCAATCCCAGATTTTGTGTCCAAACCGTTGGCATCTTCCGCAGGGTGGACCGCATGAACCAACATGGTGGCGGTTACAACCGTGGCAAAATGGTTTATTTCCTGCATAGCCTCGTTTCTCGTTGTGTTCGGGGGCGTAGGTCCTTAAGGGTTCGGGTTGATTTGTTGGATTTATGTTAGAGCTGGAACTTCCGTTCCCTTTTTCTTGATTGTTTTCAGCTGCACGTGCTTCGCGCCGAACCACCTGTGCCATGAGTCTGTGGGCCATACACTCGGCCTCTTGTATAGTAGTGGGTTTAGAGGCGGTGACCATTCCCTCGATTGTTGACGGAAGTCCACCGATGTACTTTTCTATTCGTCGGTTCTCAGGGTTTACTATATTTGGGCAAAGGTGTGCTAGTTGATGGAAACGGTTGGTGTATGTTTCGATGTCGTTGTCTTTTACGGTGAGGTACCAAAGTTCGTTCTCGAGTTTGTAAAGTTCCTGAATGGGGCAATACTTGTCCCTCATGATTCGCTTCAGTTCTTCCCACGGGAGTGCATGTGCTGTGTCAGCCCCTACAGCTCGGGTATAGAAATTCCACCAGGTAGAAGCATCATCCTGGAGGGTGTATGTAGCATACATGACCTTGCAGTTGTCGGGACAGTCGCTAACGCGGAATATAGATTCTATTCTCTCGAACCATTGGATTAATCCAACAGCTCCTTCAGTTCCGACGAAGTTTGGTGGTGCGCACTTCAGGAAATCCCTAAAGGTGCAGGGCCTTGTTTGGTTCCGAGTAGCTAGAGCCTCAGCCACTGCTTGATTAATGATTTGGTCACGCTCAGCTTGAGTGAAAGTTTGTTGTCTAGGAGGCATGATTCTTAAACAAGAAGAAACGACAAAGCGTGAGATCTTTATTCAAAGATTAAGGTTATTACAGTGATATAGATAGTTCACTTGAGTTCTTAAATGAGTAGTACGGGATTCTAAGATCCTTGATGTTGAAGTTTTTGATATTGTAGGTGGCAGGCCTATCTCTGGCCTTTTGTGACCTTGATGCAACAGTTTCAGTAACTGTGCTGAGTTATCCTTAGTTAAGTTGTCTCGAATCTCACGTTTTCCGAGTGTTGTCATTAAGTAGCTTGTATTTCCAATGTGTAGTTGTAATGACGACTAAATTGTGTTTTCGTTGTAGCCGGCTAAGACTATGTTGTTGTGAGTAGTCCTACAGACTACAGTGTAGCATTAACATACCATACGGCCAATTATGCCGGTGAGTGTGACACCTGCAGCGTCAAGTGTGATGTTGAAATGGGGTCCACCAACACAACCCATGTGTGTGGTGACATCATTGTGTATTTATTGATTAAAGCATTACATGCTTAATTGGTCGTATGTACATATATGGTGTACACGTACTATACCAGTATACGTTCATAATAAAAGTCAGGTGTGACACCTCGTACCCAGTTAAGTGAGTGTATATGTATATATGTAAGTCGTACATGCAACTATAACAAGTCTACATGCATAATTGAAGTAGCACCTAGTGCTATAATGCAGTGCTATCAGCACAGTAATTGGAATACTAATGTTTTGTGATTGTAGTACCGAAGTACTATAAAATGCAGCACCACGTGCCGTAATGAAGTGCCCGCGGCACAGTAATTGCAGTACTCATGTACTGTGAATGTAGTATCAACATGCTATGATTTGTAGTATCGACTACTATGAGGTTTGCACTAACGTGCCCATATTGTGGTATCAACATACCAGGTGTTGTGCTTGAAAGCATGATGTGACACCACGTGTCATGTGTTATTTGATAGTAGCCCGAAGGCCAAAATGCGTTGTAGTTATGTGATTTCCCAATTGTAGCACAAAGGCTAGAATGTGAGTGCCCAAAGCACTGAGGTGTTGAATCAATTGATCTAAATGATCAAGTTGTGATTGAGATAATTAATTTGTTGTGGACTTAGTCAACACTAATCCAATTGCGACCAGCACGGTCAAAGGTGAAAGATTCGTTTGTTTGTTTTAAAATTCGTGGACGTTTAGCATGTGTGGGTTTCCATTCCCATTGATAACGTTTGCACCTCCTTCCCGAGGTTCAGTGATAAAGGTGTCGAGTCGCGATGGTGAGGAAGACGGCGATATGCCTCTTCACGGATATATGTTGGTACGCGGAATTGATTGTATATATATATACTTGATATATATATAAGTATGTAATAGTAGTACACGCGTAAGGCCTATTCATATATACCTACAGTACATATAATAGCCTAGGGTGTCTAGCACATAACAAATCAGAGTCAACTACGTATTCCCAATTCAGTATAACCCCTTTCAGATCTTACATCATCTTTGCTTAATTGTACATAGTTAGCTACGCTATGTTAAATTAAGTTCGTATAATGTAATCCCTGAACTAGTTATACCTAATAAGGAATACTGCCTAACGGTCATAGTCTAGGCCCACTAAATGCAACCTAGTTCACTATAACCTTAAGCTCTGATACCAATCTGTAACACCCTCAAATTTCGGTTTGCGGAAGCTGTCGGGTCGGGTGTTACTAAATCAAATATCACAGCATAAGATACATAATGAACGACTCTAAATGAGACGTTTGAAAATAATTATACATTTCTTAAAATAGAACGTTTACAACGTTATGAGTTTGACAGTGAATTCCAAATACATAATTTGATAATACAAAAGTAAATGCAGAGTTGTCCCAAACGTTTGAAATCATGCGACTCGAGCTAGCATAATCTTGAAGTAATCCTAATCCTGCTGGGCACCTGAGAACACATGCTAAAACAGGTCAGCTATAAAGCTGGTGAGTTCATAGGTTTGTTAGTTGAAATCATGATATAATAAAACCATGTAAGTTTTGAAAAGTAGTTTCAATTTCAGTCATCTTGATACGTTTTATTTTGAAGTTTTGCAGCACCAAATGTGTACACTTCTAATCGAGATATCTCATACCTAAGTGTCTGAGTCATGTACCTAAGTACATATATATGTATGGCAATCCATGCCTTAATACCTAACAGGTAGTAGTTGTGTCTATAAATATGAGGCAATACATGCCTATAACCATTGAGTAATAGTATGACCGCGTCATATGATAATGTTTAATTGTAGTTCCGCAGAACTATATTGATTATGTGAAATATGGTGCATGCAGCAACCATCTGATTGTAGACCCGCAGATCTATGATTTAAGATTGTTTTGAATGTCCGTTTACCCAGTTAGTATACGCTAACCCGGACGTGTTGTATCGAGCTAACGGCCCCGCGTGGAAACTCCACCGACCCGTTCTTCTTGTGAACCCCGAGTATAACTCGCTGATCCATTGATTGTATGTAAGTGCGGATCACGGCGCATAAGCCCGTGCCACATCGAGTGTATCGCTTTACCGCGATATCGTACTTGTGCCCACTTTACCGTGGCATCGCTTTGTGCCCACTTTACCGTGGCATCGTCATGATAGCTAGTCATGAGTGAAAATATGAGAGTGCCATTCTGGCGTTGTTTTTGCAAATAATGTTTAAGTCAGCAGTACCACGACTGCCCGACTGAGTAGATCGTATAATTGTATGTAGATATTCATCAGGTGACACCCCCACACGGTTGGATTACATCCTGAGCCGGGGGACCATCCCTGGTTGGATTACATCCTGAGCCAGAGTCGTCACCAGTTGAGTTGCATTGATATGCGGAATCTGTACTAATGTATGATAATATTGTATACTCCTAGCCTAAAGCCTAGCAAGTATATGTATCGGAGTCTCAGGGAAATGTTCACCTAAGTCCAGTTCCCGTTCTAGTTATAACGGGGAGTATCGACAGTTTTAGTTCCTAAAGAATAACTAAAACTAGTAAGTTTTAGTAACAGTATATATGTTGTCTAGTGTAAGTAGAACTAACTAGTTCTAATGTATTCAATGATATTGTCCCGTGACAATATAGCAAAAAGATTGTGATAACTACATCAGTTATGCGTTGGTATTCGTTTTCCAATAATCTAACAGGGTGTAACTGCAACCTATCTAGGTTGGGCACTGGTATTGTTCTAAAACAATGTTAAGGGTGTAATTCCTAAGTATTACACATTTCGTATTACATGCAGTAATAAAGATAATTGTGAATTATAAAAGATTATTAATATAATTCAAAAGCAGTTATTGAGCATGTGTTTCACCCCGAAAACAGTAAAACAGTTGAAAGAGTGGGGCTATGAAACTCACCTGTGAGTTGTTAGCGATACGATGATACGCGCGACGTCCGAATGGTAACCTTCTAGTGTCCTAAACACGTGAGGTTATATAAGTATGAGACAAATCAGTTTGTCTAAGCGAGTTGTTCATGTATGCATTTGTTGTTGAAGTCTGGGAATGGTGTACGGGGGTCCGGGGGCAGCGCCCCTGGTTAGCGGGGTCCAAGGGGCGGCAGCCCCTGGCTGGGGTCGAGCTGCCAGGTCAGCTTGGAAAATTTTTATTTCTACTATATTGCTTTAAGGAAAAACGCATCTGGACTTGAAATTGGGTGAAATCAAGTGATAAAATTTAGGGTCTCGACACTTAGTGGAAATGTGAGTTTTTAAACCTTCTGTTTTCTGCGACATAACATGCGACACAAAAACGTGTCATGCGACACAAGGGTTGTGTCGCATGGAGTGCGACACAAGAGCTCTGCGACACAGTGGTTGTGTCGCAAAAGCTTGCGATGCTAAATCAATAGCGACATAAGGGTTGTGTCGTATGGAAATACGACACAAGGTGCGACATAGAGTACGACACAAGCGTTGTGTCGCATGGGTAGTTTATGCGACATAAGATACGACACAAATGGAATTATGCGACACAACATGCGACACAAGCGTTGTGTCGCATGGATGAACACCAGCCCAGAAACTCGCGGCTGTCGCGTTTTTCCGATCAAAATCGCAAATCTAACGTATTTTCAAGCTGTAAAATCATGTTTTCTTTGTTGTTTAGGTTATAACTAAGTTGTGTAAGCATTATTACACCCAAACATTACACCAAAATGATTAGATCTAAAGATTTAGAAATTTCTTACAATTACGAATCGAGGCCAAACGAGGAAGAAAACGAAGGTGTGGCCTTTGTTAATGTTACTCCTCTCTTGTTGGTGATTCCGAAAATGTAAATTTCGTGTGTCGATTTGTAGTTCCGAAAATTTGTGGTAATTGGGTGGAGAGTGTTTGTGTGTGAAAAGAAAATGAGATAGAAGGAAATGAAATGAAATGGGAGGGGTTTGGGGGGTTGGGTGGCTGATCCAAAGGGGTGGGGAGGAGTTTCCCCCACTTCGTTCCTCTTTTGCAGTGTAAAATACCCGTATTCTGTACCCGAATAATATATATAAATTTAATATTTTTAGATTTATATTTCCGTTCTTTCGTTTAATAATTAATTAAATCAAAATTTGTTTTACTCGATTTAAAATATAACGTGACTTCAATTGGATTTATTTGTGATTATTAAATAATCATTATTCATTATATAAAAATATAAAGTTTCCGCTCGCTGGGTTATAATTGTATATAATAATACGATTATAAAAAGTTTAAATTTGATGAGGATTTTGACTTTTTGACCGGGTGTTACATGTTAACACATGTGTTAGTTACTGTAATATAGTATATTATATGAAACGTACACTCAATATGAAAACTGACTTGTAACACATGTGTTACTCAATGGTAACACTTGTGTTACTCAACTGTTAACACATGTGTTACTTACTGTTAACACATGTGTTAGTTACTGTAATATAGTATATTATATGAAATGTACACTCAATATGAAAACTGACTTGTAACACATGTGTTACTCAATGGTAACACTTGTGTTACTCAACTGTTAACACATGTGTTACTTACTGTTAACACATGTGTTAGTTACTGTTAACACATGTGTTACTTACTGTTACCACATGTGTTCCTTACTGTAATATAGTATATTATATGAAATGTACACTCAATATGAAACTGACTTGTAACACATGTGTTACTCAATGGTAACACTTGTGTTACTCAACTGTTAACACATGTGTTACTTACTGTTAACACATGTGTTAGTTACTGTAATATAGTATATTATATGAAATGCTTTTTTAATTTTTGGTTAGTACGCACTTATTGGTTGAGTAAGTGGCATCAAAAGAGACGATGTCGCCAAATTCTCTGAAGTTAGCCTTAGCGACTTCATCAGCCCAAAACAAAGATGCTAACTTTCCCTTTTCGGTTTTGTACTCAAACGAGAAGTCGGGTACGTAAGCTTTTCTGTTCAGCATCTTGTTTACAAGGATTTGTGCGTCACTGCCTCCAATATACACATTAATGTCTCTCCTAAAGTTCTTGAAGTCCACCACAGTTCCGTTTGTCAAATCATAAGACCCTTTGAGAGTCTTGTATATGTTGTGTGCCTTAGTTGGTCCAATGTTCATCGTCCCGAGCTTGAAAATGAACTCTCGCTGCTGGAATGTTAGCTTCCTCGCCTTTTTCATCAGATATTCATGCTCCTTTTGGCACATCATATGATTGTGCGTCTCCATAAACGAGATAATTCTGAATTTTCCATTTTGAGTTCTCTTTAATATTATTTTTGCCTTGCACCCGGTGACTGAGGTGTTGGATACCCTATCATTTATTTTGCCTTTTTTTGCCTTTTTTTCGGGTTCTTTCAACGTGTCTTTATCATTTCTCTCGGGGTATCCAGCCTTGTTGCATATATAGTACTTCTCGTACACCACTTTATTCTTTAGCCTCTTTTGAGTGGAGCTTCTCACTCCGAATTTACCCTGAAACGCGTATCTCATGTAATACACATAAGCGTCTTCTAATACATCAAAAACTTGCCCGATATATGGTTTTACTTCTTCTGCCACTTGTGGTATCCATAGGGTAGTCCCACCTGGTGTTTCAATCTCATTTGAAACAACGAGCAAGGTGTTTGGTGTACCGGTTGATTCTGTAAAAGATTTCAAAGAAATATAAGATTCATTTACAAGCAGTAACACATGTGTTATCGAATTGTTACACATGTGTTAAATAATTAGTAACACATGTGGTAAACAATTACTAACACATGTGGTAATGAATTACTAACACAATTTTTTATTAACAAATGTTATGTGTCCGTGTGAGTTTTTTGTTAGTAGCAAGTATGTAAGATTCTTTTAACAAGCAGTAACACATGTGATAATCAATTACTAACAGCAGTAACATATGTGGTAATCAATTACTAACACATGTGTTATTAACACATGTGTTAGTAAATTTCTCATCAGATAGCATGTTTTTATTAGGTAACATGTGGTAATCAATTACTAACAGCAGTAACACATGTGGTAATCAATTACTAACACATGTGTTATTAACACATGTGTTAGTAAATTTCTCATCAGATAGCATGTTTTATTAGGTAACATGTCTTTTTAATACCTGTAGCCTTTGTGTCTGTATGTTGTTCGATTTCGCTAGCTTCTTTAATTTCCTGTATCACAGTCATCACGTCCGTACTGCAACATAATTCGTTTCAAATTTATCAGTTACTACAGATGTTAATTCAAATTTATTCGGTGAATCATCGACAATCGTACTGTTATTGCAGTTTCGTCAATCAAATCGCAAATTAATTACGTTCAAATTGCGCAAAAAACATCACGTTAAAATCGCGAAAAACACGATCTCGTAAAATCGCGGTAATGTAAAACCTAATCGATTTATCACCAATGTAACGTTCGTTTGTTGAATTGAAGTGTTTTAGAGTATGATTCTTACCTTTGTTTTTTATTTTTGCGTCGATCAGAAAATCTCTGCGCCGTTTGTTCTTTGTTCCTGCGTATCTAGCTGTATGTATATATAGCGTATGTATATATCTGTGTTTTATTTTTTGTTTTTAAGTAATTGTTTAATAAGAATTAAATATGATGCAAAAAGACTGAAGTACCCTCCCACCCCTAAATGAAATGGTGCATTTTGATTGGTTCCCACAGTCTCACTTAAAATGGTGGTCTCATTTGAACCTCACCCATAAAGTATAAAGGTAAAAATTATTCTTATTTTTGTAGTTGTATTAACTATTAAGTATTGAAGTTAGACCCGTTGCAGTGGTGCCCATCATGGGGCGTTCTCAGCTCCACGTCATCGTTAACTCCACATCAGCGTTTGTAATGGTAATCCCAGAACGCCCAGAACGCCCCTAGGATCCACCAATTTAATTTAATTTTCATATATCTAACAAAAACAAATACAATTTATTAATTAATAAAAAATAAAAATACAATACGATAATTAACCAAAATACACTTCAATAAAAATGAAAGTAGTTTATTAAAAAGCACAATAATTAAAGAAACCCAAAATGAAAGTTAATAAATACTATAGGGACTAAATGTATAAAAAAATGAAAATTGATTAATTGTTAATAGTAACTTTGATGCCACTTAACCTTCTTCCTCAAACGTCCCCTCTGCAACCTGCAACTTCCCAAAGTTTTCCCCTCAACTTCAACTTCTCAAACATCTTCTCTGCAATCAAAAACAAATAACACAAGAAAAACAAAAAAAAAAGGAAAAAAAATGAAAAAGAATAAAATAATCGATCAACGCCCCTTCCTTGCCCGTGCTCGGCTGCTCGCCGCCCCCAGAATGTCCGGCGAGAACGCCCCATTGCCGGCGTTCTGGAGCGTTCTCGGTCCGTTTTTTCACCCACGACGCCGCGTTGCCGGTGGTCTTAGAGCAGGAGCAAGAGAGAATGGCAATAGCAAAAGCAGCTAAGCACTCTGGGGTTGGGGGAGCAAAAGCAAATGAATGGCAATCTAAAAAGGAGATGGGGAAAGAATTTTACCAATGAGTCATTTGCCTAGTGGTATTAAGGTGACCTTCCAACCAAGTGATTGCATGTTCAAGTTCAGAGGTGGACAATTGTCTATATTTGTGGAAAAACGTAAATATTCGTGATAGTTATTGCTCCGTAAGTGCATTATTACTTGCAATTATCTATACTTATCTATAAAGCATTTCACACTCTAATTCTTAAAAATTAAAATTCTAAAAATGAAAAATAATATCTTTGTTAAATACCCCTACATTTATTAAGTTATATTATTATTACCATCATCATTCAACCTTTAATTAATACATACATATTATAAGTGGCAAAATGAATGGGTCGGGTCGGGTCAGATTACGGGTCTAGATAGGTTTGGGTTTAAATGGGTCCGGGTCTAGATGGGTCATTTAGAAGGATAGGTCTAAACGGGTCCGGGTCAAATGGGTCTCGGGTCGGGTCGACCTATCGGGTTTTCACCAAAATTTTTTTATTTGAGTGAAAACTGCAAAAAATGAAATGAGGTGGAAAAAAAATTTACCCGTTGGTTAATTGTTACACAATTAGAGGTTATATTGAAAAACACATTTAGACCCATCCAAAAAATGGGAAGGAGACCCAACAAACCCATCCCCTCTTAAATATTAACCAAATTGACCAATAATTAACCAATGGGTCTAAAGTTGCCACCTCTAATACATATCATAAATTTTGAATCGTTGGATGTTATGAAACATGTCAATTATAGACGGAAAGAAATAGCCAAAGGCGGTTTGTCCACATTTTGTAGTCAAACTCCACCTCTAAGTTTTCAACTTCCTCCAAATTTCACACGTATTTAAGTTTTGAGAGTTAAATAAATCATCATTATGGTTTGCTCCAAATTTCACTCATAGTCCTTTAATAAATTTAATTACACCGATCATCATTTCTTTTGAAACTTGTTACGTTAATAGTCCTTTACCCTAACGATTGTTAACTCCCAGTTAAAAAAGACCATGTGTGAATTTTTTTATTCTTTTAAATTTTTTTAAGTAAAATACAAATTATAAATATAACATATGTATAGATACATTATTAGGTGCACATAACATTATTTTCATCTTTCACATTTCATTTAGCAAAAATAGAAACCCATTTAATGATTCGTGTTCTATTGCGAATGATTTGTTTTCTATTGCGAATGAAATTCTCTTAAGTTTTTCAAAAATAGAAAACGGACCATTAAATGGGTTTTTTTATATGTTATTATAAATTTTACACTTTAATTTACATGTTAAATTTTATTTTTATGCTGCTAATTTCAGTAATCGATAATTTCAATTTTTCGATCAAATTTTAAGATTATGATTTATCGTATTATAAGACACATATCATGTTTTATACAATTTACAGTATTTATAATGCGTATTATCATAACATGATAGATAAAAATATTTTAAAAAAATCAACGAAAGTAAAACTTCGTGATTCGGTCAATGACTTAGCACCTCTCAACTCGCAACCCGACTCTTGCAACTCGGCCATCAATGGATGCCATTATTCTAAAATTTTAATTTGTGAATCAAAATAATACACTCAATAATAGATACTCTTTTAAACATTTTTTTGAAACTATTGGAACTTAATTTAACGAACTACATAAATGAATATCAAGTGGTATACAAGTTAAACGTGTTGATACGAATCGATTGCATACTTTCATACATATGAAATTTAATTTACTATATCCACTCTATTCTACGGATTTTCTGTTTAGGGTCAGAGGTATGGATCGCCAACGAATTTATTTTTTTTGTTCCGAGTTAGGTAACGTACCCAATTTATTACTAATGCACATAACCAACTTTTGATTTTTGTTCCGATATAGGCAATTAACTTTTATTTTACCGGTTACAATTTTAAATTGCTGACGTGTATTTGACAACTCATTCATGTAAGCTGACTGTACTGCCACGTGAAAATTAAAATTAATTTCGTCACTGAAAAAAAAACAAAACCTACACAAATCCACACACACTAAAACACACACACATTACATGACGGCGGTGGACGGTGGGCGGTGAGAAATGGTGTTTGGCCAGAAATAGGTCGGAAGATTGCCCATGATCCACATTTAGCGACGGTGCCAAATATTTGAGAGGGAAGGACCTTTTTCTTCTTTGGGACAGAAACTCCCTTATTTGTGGCCCAGAACAAGCAAGATCGATGATGATTGGACAGTCCAAATATAATAAGAGGGTAAAAGAGTTTGTAATGTGTGTGGTTTAGTGTGTGTGGATTTGTGTCGGTTTTGTTTTTTTTTTAGTGATAAAATTAATTTTAATTTACATGTGGCAGTACAGTCCGCTTACATGAATGAGTTATCAAATGGGTAAATATATTTTGTCGGCATCGTACACCCCTTGTTTGTTCCGAGTTAAGCAACCTACCCCTAAAACTCCCAATGTATGCAACAAACCGGTTATTTATGTGCTACAATCTTTGCAAACTATGTTTTTACCTGTTACAACCTACAAAATGATGACTTGGCAACCACATCATGTGGCCTAAAAAATGACACGTAATTAATTTTACCGGTTCTCCCGGTAACCGGTTACCATATTGCCGATATCGATACAACATTAACCAGTTTACTGCATACATTGGGAGTTTTAGGGGTAGGTTACTTAACTCGGAACAAACAGGGGGTACGATGCCGACAAAATATATTTACCCTTGTCAAATACACATCAGCAATTTCAAATCATGGCCGGTAAAATAAAAGTTAGTTGCCTATATCGGAACAAAATTCAAAAGTTGGTTATGTGCATGAGTAATAGATTGGGTACATTACCTAACTCGGAAAAAAAATATAAGTTCGTTGGCAATCCGTACCTTTAACCCTTCTGTTTAGTATAAGTATAAAATATTATAGTAACAAATAACTCTTATATACCTCTTGAAGTTGATGTGCTTAATATGGTGTCTTTGATGATTTCATAGATCAACAATAATAATTATTTTTATTAATTTTTTATTTTCTTACACATATTTCAGCAATTTAAAAACACCTATATTATTTTGCAATCAAGATTGCCTTGAAAGCATCAATTTTTCCTGAAAACCGGTTGAACCGAAAAAATCAAAGTTACTAGTTCATTGTAAACTGGAGTTGAACCATTTTTAAAATTTTGTCCAACCACCCAGTTCCCCAGTTGAACCGGAACCGGAACCGGATTTGAACTAGTTCAAAACTTTTTTTTTTCATTTTTTAATTATTTATTTTAATTATATTATAATAGTATAAACTAGATTATAACCCGCGATTTCGCGGGCTATCACATGAAACACACTCATAGCCACATAGACTCTTGTCAATTAAGATACGCACTATGAACTTCCCATCATTCACACCATAATTTAATTCTTTGGTGAAAAGCAAAATCTTCTTATATACATTATATTGACCTTCTTGCACTTTTAGTCTACCACGTCATCAAAGTACATCAAAACACCCTTTTTGAAAGTTAGATCCATTAAAATTAGCAAATATAAATTGGGTACACACAATAGACATTTGGTCAAATTTTGGTACATTTCCAGACCTTAAACCCGCCATATAATACATTCCAAGTAAAGCGCCTGTATGTGAAAATTTTCCCATGACATTCCCATTGACCATTTGTGTGCCCATCTTAAAACACATAGTTCCATGATTATCTGCATTTAATTAGAGACTACATGTTCAAAAGAGATCAAATAATCACGTTTAGTGGAATATTATAGCACGAGGTGATCTCCAAACAAAAGTCAAACCATTTTGCATAGCCTCCTGAATCATAAACCAACTAAAGATATATCAATCCCTATAAAATCAAAACCAGAGCCGTCGCGCACACAAAATATTGCACAACTCAAAAGACTTGGGTAAATAAACTAAAACACAAGAATGAAATATTGAAACTTACATAGTAAACATACTTAAAAAACACATAATATAATGGTAAATAAAAAAGCAACTTGTTTGACCCATTCGACCCAACTCCGCCCGTTTTCTTTTCATTAGAGGTGTTACTATTTAGTCATTTTATTAACGAATAAATGGCAGGATGTATTTACAATTTGAACAATTTTCATCTTAAAATAACTTATAAGCTTATAACTCAGGCCGAGTACAAAACTAAAACAAGTCTTTGTACATATCTAAAAATGGATGGGCCAGGTAAGGATTGAGAATTATATCAAGTTCTAAGTTTTAAAACTGGTTTACACAAAATCCTAAATGCGCATGATTGATAGAAAAGGGGTCAAATGGGTATAATCCCAAGTGTACATGTCGATATATGGTTTTTTCTTTGGAGATTGAAACTTTAAGTACACGAGTTAATATAATTAGACCACCCAGAAATATTAATTTCATTTAGTGGAACCCTTTCATTGATTTAGTATAAGACCCACATACTGAACGACACCTCATAAGTCTTTTTATGTCAAAATCAATCAAAACCCATTATTATAGTAAAGTCTCTTACAACCAGAATCACAGCAAGCTATTTGATAAACGACCACTTCAAAACGAAGTTGGGATAGCTATGGAAACCGAAGAAGAAAACATACCTGCTTCTTTTGATGGAACGGGGGAAGACATAGTAACTTGAAATACTAACTTTTATTAATCGAGAACCTGTTGAAGTAAAAGAACCTAAAACTCGCACAAAGAAACTGAATCCTAGAAGATATACAATACGGAGTAAAATGGAGAGAAGAAGAAGGAATGATCCACCTATGAAAATCTCATATATGAAATATTGATTTGGAAGAAATCTTAAATTAATTGAATTTAAAGGGAGATGTAAAGAAGGTGATATTGGTTAGGAAAGAAGTTAATAAAATAGTTTTACTAATTAAACTCAATTGAGTATTTGACAATCTTTGCAAATCTCGATTGAAAAAAGTTGGCATAATACTCCAATATTATAGTAAATATTAGTTGACTTTGAATGATATATGCTAATATATATTTTCCTATATTTGAATAAGGATATAAGTTGCTTAAATTAAGGATACAATTAAATTTCAAAAATTTATGTATTTAGAATAATACGTAGGTTTATAATTCAATTTGAAAAATTTAAACCAGTTTCTTTATTTAATTTCAAATTAATTAAGTTAGGGTAATTTAGTATTTTGAACACATCTAACCCACTATTTAAGTAGTCATTATATCTAAAACTAATCAAGGGTGCTAATTAGAAGATCTAATTAATTCAATGGTTAGGATGAGATTATTTGATTAATGACAACCTAATTAACACTTTATTATAATATATAAGAGAGATAATACACACTTTAAATAACATATGCGACCAAAAAGTTCATAATCAAACCAAAAACTAGAGTTTTTGTATTAAATTAACCAGTTGAATCGGTTGAACTGACTTTCCGGCGAGTTTGACTGGAACCGAACCCTCATTCGATTCAACTTAAAAATTGGTTTTTAAAACATATATTTATCACCCGAGTTCTTACCACTTTTCCTGCATTAATATCTCTATCAGCATTGTCATTTCGAATGCATTTGAATTTAAAAAAAAAAATCAAAATACAAAACAATACTCTGCACATTTAGGGTTAGGGTTTAGTATGATTTATGGTTTAGGGTTTAGAAGGGTTTAGGGTTTAGTAAGATTTAGGGCTTAGAGTTTCGTAAAACGTTTATGGTTTAAGGTTTAGTGTTGAGGGCTTGAGGTTTTTGCCAAAACCCTAAACCCTAAACGTCAAACTCTAAACCCTAGACGTCAAACCCTAAACTCTAAATGCAACACTTTAACACATGTGTTAGTAAAATGTAAAACCCACAAAAAAAAAAACTCATCGAAAGTATGCCTTGAGGGACAGCAAATCGAAGAGGAGAAAACGCTGAATTTTAGGGTGCAATTTTCATAATTTTTCGATTTGTCGTTTGTGAGATAATTGATGTTGGGGGTAAATGAGTTTTGTATATGTAGTGCATTCTCTTTGTACACATGGCCAGGGGCAATACCATAACTATTTATGTGTGGGGGCACGTTTTAGAATGTTCGATAACTTAAGTTATGGGCTACGAATTGATATTTTTTTTTCTTTAAGTAATATGTCACACTAAACGAACTTAAACTTATGTTAGCATGAATCCAACAAAATCGAGAACTTAAACTTATGTTAGAATGAATCCAACAAAATCAAAAATAATTCGGCTTAATAAAATATAAAATAAAAAAGAAAAAAAATATCAAAGGTTCGTAAAATTTTATAACGTGAACAAACCTTGTGATTATGTGTGCTTCTATTCGCAAGCTCGTCTCTCATAACGTTTCGAACTATTCTAATTCTATGTGTGTGCTAACGCATTTATTTATGGTTATAGATATATTTTTTATAGTAATTAGTTAAAGAATAGAGAAAGAAAGATAGTAAAAATTAAAACAGAATAAGTAATAGAAGGAAAATGTAACACCCCCAACTTTGATGATTTGCGGAAGCACGATTTGGGTGTTACTAATCAATAACAAAGCACAAAGATATATAGTAAACGACTCTATATGCTTCGTTTTAACAAAATATATAAATATTGAAATGTTTACAACATTTATAGCTTTACATAGCTCGAGTTTAAATAAAAGGAGATTTCAGTACATAAGTACTTGTACAAAATATACTAATGCAAGAAAATCTCAAACGTCTGTATGATGACTCGAGCTAGAAGTCCTGAAGCAGAAACAACCTACTGCTTGGTACCTGCGATACATGCTAAATGGTCAGCTAAAGCTGGTGAGCTCACAGGTTTGAAATCAAGTAATATAGTATGAACCGCAAGATTTAATAATGATTTGCATCCAGCAAATGAAATGATAATAATCGTGTATACAGCCATGAGCACATAGTTGAGCTTAACTCGAGGGCCGGGTCCCCTATAGAGAATTCCGGGCGAGGTGCCTCCACGAATGCCTAATCAACATTCGTCTTCCCAAATATTAATACGTCCGTTTACCCGGTTAGTGCTTGCTAACCCGGACGAGGAGGGTCAATCCTATATGGTACCATATACTAATGTTCACGCTACAACGTATTAACAACTATGCTGACGGAGGACTTTTGTAACACCCCCGAAATTCACTGTTTTGCGGAAGCATAGTTTGGGGTGTTACTAATCAAATATCACAGCACAAAGATAAAGCAAACGACATCTATATGCAACGTTTGTAAATTAGTTACATTCCAAACTATGCTTCCGCAAAACAGTGAATTTCGGGGGTGTTACAGATTGGTATCAGAGCCTAAGGTTATAGTGAACTAGGTTGCATTTAGTGGGCCTAGACTATGACCGTTAGGCAGTATTCTCTTATTAGACATGACTGGTTCAGAAATTACAGCATACGACTTTAATTTAACATAGCCTGATCAACTATGTACAATTAAGGAAAGATGATGTAAGGTCTGAAATGATTATGTTGATCAGGGATACGTTAGTTGACTCTGACCACGAGAGAACCGGACCATTACTTGATACGTGCTAGACAATAGGCTGGATATGATATATGTATATATATTAGCCTCGTCTTACTTACATTCTGCCACAGGAATGGCAAACACACCACCTAATCCGTCACACTCTCACTCACATGGGTCACGGAACCCACGAGTAGCCATGAGGAACACAAGGTCGCCTCGAAACAGCCCTTATCCTGTACATAACTCTCAGAACTCGGCACATCTCACGTTGCCAGTATTGGCTACCCAATTCCGCCTTCAGGAGCAAAGACTCGAAAGTCTTGAACGGGAACAACTCCGAATGACCTACCTGCTTCGCCAGGCACTTGATCACATATCCCAACTCCAGCGAGAACAAGAGGATACCAACCTCTCTGTAAGCATAATTCAGGATTCCATGACCGCCGAATTAGGTGCGGATGAACTTGTAAGAAACCGACTAGAGGAATGTGAACAACGTTCACAGGAGACTGAGGATCGCTCTCGTGTACTAGCACAACGACTGGCCTTAGTTGAAGACAATGCCAGGCAAACCAACAGGCTGGCAGAAACCGTGGACCGCCTTGTTGCGCTGATGGAACAGATTAATCTACATTAAGACTAGTGTAGTCTTTGTCTCGTAATCTAATGACTATCTAGCGCTATTCTATAAACTAGTCGGATGTAACAATTCCCGACACCTTTTGTAATATCTCTGTAGGATGTAACCTTTGAACTCACATTATCCATCAAATATTCCTTGATATTTCAACTCATAATAATTGTCATTTTTCCATGTTGATGTTATGTATTACTGCTTTTATACATGTACATCTGTGACAATTACAAGTTCCTACAAAATCTCATGTATCTTCATTTCTTTTATTGAAGAATCATGCCGCCAAAGACAAGACCATACACCGATGCCCAGATTACCTCCCTTATAACCCAGGCTGTTACTGAAGCCTTGGCTCGGAATACTCCGCCAAATTCCTCGAGGAACAGCGATGCCGCTGAAACCACTACTGCTAAACCCTGTTCATACAAAGACTTCCAGAACTGCAAACCTCTAAACTTTGCAGGTACCGAGGGAGCTATCGGTCTAGTACGCTGGATCGAGAAAGTTGAGTCTGTATTTCTTATCTGCAACTGTGCGGAGGGAGATAAGGTTAAGTTCACCGTTAGTACTTTTACTGACACCGCACTCACCTGGTGGAACACCTATGCCCAGACTGTGAGTGTTGCTACTGCTTACCAACTCCCGTGGGAGGAGTTGAAGGAAATGTTGAGGGGCGAGTACTGCCCCAGGGATGAATTGAAACAGCTGGAAATGGAATTCTGGAACCACAGGATGCAGGGTGATGACATCACCGGTTATACCAACCGTTTCCACCAACTGGCACTTCTGTGCCCAACCATGGTCGATCCTGAGTACAAGATGTGACACCCCCAAATTTAATGATTTGCGGAAGCTTGATTTGGGTGCCACTAATCAATATACAAAGCACAAAGATAATAATGAACGACCACTATATGCGTCGTTTTAAACTTGTATTAATAAAGTTAACGTTTACATCAAAAATAATATTGCACTAGCTCGGTTCCTGAAATTGAGAGATTACATGGCATAATTACTTTTACAAAATATAATAATGCAGTCCAATCTCTAATTGTATGTATGCTGACTCGAGCTAGAAATCCCTGCTTGTGCAGTCAACCTACTGCTGGGTACCTGTGATATATACTAAAATGGGTCAGCGAAAACGCTGGTGAGCTCACAGGTTTGTATGTCAATGTATAATTGTCAGAACCGCAAGATTTATATTGAATTTAAAATGCAATTAAGCAAAATAAAAGTTATACTGTCCATGAGCACATAGTCTGAGCTTAACTGATTTGTTAGGCCCAATTAAGGAAACCTAACTTGGAGTGCCTCCTACGAGTGCCTAATCAACACTCGTCTTCCCAAATGCTAATACATCCGTTTGACCGGTTAGTGCGTGCTAACCCGGATGAGGATTGTCAATCCCATATGATATCATATACTAACATTCACGCTATAAAATACTAGAGACTATGCTTATGGAGGACTTTAAATTGATTAGCTTGAAACTCATGTAGTATTTGAAGTTTGTCACTTGCGTTCTACTTGTAAAACAAAATGATGCAGTAATATCACACCCCTGGTAAAAGTAGTGAAAATGGGGCTATGAAACTCACCTGAGTCTTGAAATGTTAAGCAATTAAACTTGAAGTAATTAGCAGTGTGTTGGTGTCCAAAGACTTGAAACCTGAATGTGTCCACGACACTTGAATTGTTATTAATTGTATTGATATCTCGAAAGACTACCATTGAAATTGTTTGTCTAACTTAATGTCCAAATTACCCCGATTTGGTTGATTGTATTGTTACAAGTTACTACGACTTGTTTGATTGAATTGACACAAGTTACAACGACTTGTTTGAATAAATTATCTAAGTTACTATGACTTAGTTGATTCAATTGTGTATTTGAAAATGTGTACGGCCCGTTGGTGATTTAGTTGATATAATAATAATTCTAAAATGTTGACTTTTTTGAACAGTAACTTTGACTTCGAAAATTTTGAGTTTTGAAGATTCTGTTTTGTGCGACGTAGCCTGCGACGTAGGCTGCGACGTAAGAGTTTTGCGACGTAAAGGGTTACGTCGCTAAGGTCAACAGTGCTAAGTCAATAGCGACGTAGGGTGCTACGTCGCTTATGCGACGTAGGTTCGTTTTTGCGACGTTAAGGTCTGCGTCGCTATGTGCGACGTTCGCAAGTCAATGCGACGTAATAGGCTGCGTCGCTGTATGCGACGTTGAGGATATAATGCGACGTAGGTCGCTGCGTCGCATTTGCTCCAGGCCAAATGCGACGTACGGAGTCTGATCGGAGTTTCAACTCCAAAAACGCGTTTTCCGGCCATCGATCGGCCTAATATTTTTACCCAACCCATTTTAGGACATTACAAGGTTATACAAACAACTAGCAAGTTATAAAACTTAAAAACGAGAGTTTTCGGAGTTGTGTCGGAAACTTACAAATCGCCGAAATGAAATTCCGGAAAGGTAGGATTGTAGATCGTCGCGAGGTGGTCGTTTATTTCCAAATGGGCTTGAAGATCCGAGGTTGTTTGAGGTGCTTATTTTGTGAATTTGTGAGTTTTTGGGTGTTTGGGGTTTTGAGAGAAAAGAAATGAAAGAGAGAGAGAAAGAAAATAAGAAATGAAAAGAAAAGAGAAAGTGGAGGGGGTTTTGGTGAATCCCCACCATTTTCAGTCCGCGCACTGCGCTCCGTGCGGTGTTCGTTTGCCCCGTCATTTAAACGTTAAATAATTGTTTTAAATATTAATTGGTACATTTTAAAATACAAATTATCACGCTATATTTTATTTAAATATTTTACTAATCACTTTATATTTGAATTATAAAAACGTAAGTTAATTTGGTTGCGCGTTTTACATTTTAAATTTGGTAACTTTCTGATTGTGCGGTACGAATGGATACGAAGTATTATAATAAGAATACTTTTGACATAAAGCGTTATTAAATAAAAGTTGGTCACCAACGTCCGTATTTATTGTATCGAAATTCATTCTATTGAAACTCGTACGATTTGAACAAACCGCATAATTGTAGATATATATTCAACAATATATATAATAATTGATACATTAATTAGCCTAACACAGAACTAATTACATGTATTAAAACTTGATTAGGCATTAAATTATAGTGCTAAATTGACGGTTGTCACACAAGAGGATCGAGAAATTCGTTGATGGACTTCCCGAGAGACTACAGGACCTGGTGACTTCATCCAAACCGGGTACTATTTAGAGCGCCATCCGTATGGCCCATGAACTAACGGCAAATTCTGTCCGCCGTGGCACCACCTCAACCCCATCTGCAAACAACAAACGCAAGTGGGAAGGAAACCCCAACTCATCCAACCAAACCTCCAACAAAAGGCCTGATTACATTAAGGCTTATTCATCGGGGACTTCGGAAAAGAAAGGGTACAGCGGGAACAAGCCTTACTGTTCCAAATGCAGCCGCCATCATGACGGTTCTTGCCCTTGCTCCAACTGCAAACGGTTCGGGCATCTAGCCAAGGATTGCCGAACCAACATTTCTACCCCCAACACCAATGCACCAAAGGCCTGCTTTGGGTGCGGAAATTCAGGGCACTTCAAGAAAGATTGCCCAAAGCTGAAAAACAACAACAACCCTGCTCGCGGCAGATCTTTCGTTATCAAGGCTGGGGAAGCCAGACAAGACCCGAATGTTGTGACGGGTACGTTCCCCCTGTTAGAAGAATTTCGTCCCGAAATTTATGTTGAAGTGGTGTTTGACGTTGAATCAGTGAAGAGTTGAGGATACTTGAGTCGCATTTGGTCTTCCCGTTCCCAGGTGAATTCCGGACCGCGCCGCGAATTCCACCTAACCTTGACAATGGGAATACGACTTTGTTTAAGTTGTTTGACCTCACGGTCCATGATTTCAGCGGGTTCCTCAACAAAGTGAAGTTTTTCGTCAACTCGAATTTCATCGAGTGGAATGATAAGTGTCTCATCAGACAGACACTTCTTCAGATTTGAAACATGAAATGTGGGATGCACGCTGCCGAGTTCAGATGGCAGCTGCAATCGATAAGCCACTGGACCAATCCTTTCGAGGATCTCGAATGGTCCAATGTATCTGGGATTTAACTTCCCTCGTTTACCAAATCGGATTACGCCTTTCCAAGGCGATACTTTGAGTAGAACTCGATCCCCAACTTGGAACTCGAGTGGTTTGCGTCTCACGTCAGCATAACTTTTCTGACGATCACGCGCGGCTTTGAGTTTGTTTTGAATTTCAACGATTTTCTCGGTCGTCTCGTGAATGATTTCTGGACCTGTGAGTTGGCTATCCCCAACTTCAGTCCAACAGATAGGTGACCGGCACTTACGACCGTACAGTGCTTCGAAGGGTGCAGCTTTGATGCTGGTATGATAACTGTTGTTGTACGAAAACTCACACAATGGTAGATGTTTTTCCCAGTTTACACTGAAGTCTACTACGCAGGACCGTAGCATGTCTTCAAGTGTTTGAATGGTTCGTTCACTTTGGCCGTCTGTTTGAGGATGGTATGCGGTACTCATATCAAGTCGAGTACCCAGAGATTTTTGAAGTGATTGCCAAAATTGTGAAGTGAAACGACTATCTCTATCGGAGATAATTGAAATTGGAACACCGTGTTTGGTCACGATTTCCTTTAGATAAATGTTGGTGAGGCGTTCCATTTTGTCGGATTCCTTGATTGCCAGGAAGTGAGCAGATTTGGTGAGACGATCCACGATCACCCAAATGGTATCGCAACCGTTCGAGGATCGAGGTAGTTTGGTTATGAAGTCCATGGCAATTTGTTCCCATTTCCATTCAGGAAGACTGGGTTGTTGAAGTAAACCAGAAGGTTTTTGATATTCGATTTTGACTTTGGAGCAAGTAAGGCACTTGCTGACATAGGTGGCGATTTCAGCTTTCATGTTCGGCCACCAGTAGAAGTCCTTGATACCGTGGTACATTTTATCGGATCCCGGATGGATAGAATATTTGGACTTGTGAGCTTCATCCATCACCAAGTCTCGTAGGTTCCCACATTTAGGCAACCATATTCGGTTTGAGAAATACCTAATCCCGTTAGGTTTGATTTCGAATTGCTTATCCATGCCTCGCAAGGCTTCATCCTTGACGTTTTCGTGTTTTAAGGCTTCGAGTTGAGCAGTGAGAATTTGAATGTTTAAATTGTTGTGAATGGTCATACTAAGGGCTCGAACCCGAAGTGGTTTCACTCGCTCTTTTCGACTGAGGGCGTCAGCAACAACATTTGCTTTGCCTGGATGATATTTGAGTTCACAGTCGTAATCGGTAAGCAACTCGACCCATCGACGTTGCCTCATGTTGAGATCCTTCTGATCGAATATGTGTTGAAGGCTTTTATGGTCGGTGAAAATTGTACATCTGGTACCGTAAAGGTAATGTCTCCAGATCTTGAGGGCAAAAACGACAGCTCCTAGCTCGAGGTCGTGGGTGGTGTAATTCTTTTCATGAATCTTGAGCTGTCGGGAAGCATAAGCTATGACTTTGTCTCGTTGCATGAGCACACAACCGAGACCTTGATGAGAAGCATCGCAGTATACCACGAAATCATCGGTGCCTTCGGGTAATGATAGGATAGGAGCACTGCAAAGCTTTTGCTTTAAGAGTTGAAATGCCGACTCTTGTTTCTCAGTCCAGTCAAACCTTTTGTCTTTCTGGGTCAGAGTCGTGAGTGGTATGGCTATCTTGGAGAAATTTTCAATGAAGCGTCGATAGTACCCGGCAAGTCCCAAAAACTGCCGTACTTCGGTTGGAGTGGTTGGCGATTGCCAATCTTTGATAGCCTCGATTTTTGACGGGTCAACGTGAATCCCCTGACTGTCAATCACGTGACCAAGGAATTGAACGGTTTTGATCCAGAACTCACACTTAGAGAACTTGGCATAGAGCTCCTCGTGTTTAAGCAGTTCAAGGATGGTTTTGAGGTGTTGCTCGTGTTCTTCTTTGTTTCGTGAATATATAAGGATGTCGTCGATGAAGACAATGACAAATTTGTCAAGGTAAGGCTTGCACACCCGATTCATAAGGTCCATGAATACCGCCGGTGCGTTGGTTAGGCCGAATGGCATCACTTGGAATTCGTAATGCCCGTAACGGGTTCTGAAAGCGGTTTTTGGAATATCGGCATCGCGAACACGCAATTGATGATAACCGGATCGGAGATCAATCTTTGAATAACAACTCGACCCTTGCAGTTGGTCGAACAAATCATCGATTCGAGGAAGTGGATACCGGTTCTTGACAGTTAACTTGTTCAACTCTCGATAGTCGATACACATTCGAAAGGAACCATCTTTCTTCTTAACGAATAGGACCGGAGCTCCCCAAGGTGAAGAACTCGGCCTGATAAACCCTCGTTCCAGGAGTTCCTGTAACTGGGTGGACAACTCCTGAAGTTCGGATGGAGCTAAACGGTATGGTGCTCGGGCCACAGGCGCAGCACCGGGTACAAGATCGATTGAGAACTCAACCTGTCTTGGTGGTGGTAGACCAGGTAGTTCTTCAGGAAAGACTTCTGGAAAGTCTCGAACAATTGGAACATCCTCAAGTCGCTTCTCCTCCGACTTTTTCTCCATGATGTGCGCGAGGATTGCAGGGTAACCCTTTCTCAGAAATTTTCGGGTTTTTAAACAAGATATGAGGTTGAGCCTCGTCCCTCCGGTCTCCCCCTGTATGACTAGGGTTCTACCGACAGTGAGAGGTATGCGAACAATTTTGTCATAGCAGATGATTTCGGCGCGATGTTTGGATAACCAGTCCATGCCTACGATGACATCGAAACTTCCTATCTCAATAGGCATAAGATCTATGGGGAAGGTTTCGTCGGCTAGATTTAAAGTGCAATTAGGTATCACACTATCGGTTTCTATCAGCTTGCCATTTGCTAGCTCTACGGTGTACTTAACGTCTAAAGCAACAGGTGTAATGTCAAGTAGAGGGCAAAATTCATCGGAAATAAAACTCCTATCGGCACCAGTATCAAACAGAATGGAAGCAGTTAAATTGTTGAGGAGGAACATACCCGTGACCACATTCGGGTCCAGACGGGCGTCCCCTGAGTTGATCACGAAAGCGGTACTTTTGGCGTTGTTGTTGTTGCGGGAGTTGTTGTTGTTGTTGCCCTTATTCTTCAACTTTGGGCAAGAATCCCTGAAGTGTCCTGGGTTTCCAGATTCATAGCAGGACTTAGGTTGTCGGGTATTTCTGTCAGAGAGGTTGTTGTTGGATTTGGGGGCTCTGCAGTCCTTAGTCAAATGCCCTTGCCTCCTGCAGTTGTTGCAAGGAGTACCGCACTGACCAAAATGGTGATAGTTACACTTGGGACAATAAGGTCTGCCCCCGGTGTAGCTGTGGGTGGTTTCAGAGTTGGAGGTGTAGACTTGGATGGCGTTGTTTTTCTTGCTTGAGTTGTGGTGGTGTTCAGTGGATTTGCGTTTGTTGGAGGATGAGGTGTTGGAGGTCTCACGGCTGACAACTAGGGCCATGAGTTCGTGGGCCAATCGAATGGCACTCTCAGTAGTGGTTGGTTTGGATGAGGCGACGTTTCCCTGGATGTTCTCGGGGAGTCCACGAATGTATTTCTTAATGCCCTTACTTTCTGGTTCGACCAAACCCGGGCATAATAAGGCAAACTGCTGAAACTTGGTGGTATAATCAGCGACATCATTTCCCTGCACTTCCAGATGCCAGAATTCTTCTTCCAGCCTATGCAATTCTTCTTCAGGACAGTACTTTTCTGTCAGCTTCTTCTTCAGTTCGGCCCAAGGAAGTCGGTTTGCAACCTCAAGGCCTACAGAGTTTGCGTGGGTTTTCCACCACGTGGATGCACCTTCCTGAAAGGTGTAAACAGCGAATTTGACCTTGTTGTTCTCAGTGCAGTCGCAGAGACTGAAAACAGATTCCATGCGCTCAATCCAACGGATCAAACCAATGGCACCTTCCGTGCCCTTGAAGTATAGTGGTTTACAGCTAAGGAAATCCTTATAGGAGCAGGGTTTGGGTGGTGGAGTATTGGTTGCGGTGTCCTCGCTACCGGGTGGTGTTCGGGTAGCCAAGGCTTCGGTCACACTGCGGGCAATGATTCCCGCGATCTCAGCTTCGCTAAGGGTAATTTGACGACGAGGAGGCATGATGCTGAGTAAGAAAGAACAAAGAAAGGACGTGAGATACTCGTCTGAGTGCGATGAATTTGGTGGTGTGTTTGTCATTCCGAGATAGAACGTTAGAGGGAATGAGGCCTATATTCATATAATATAATATAGCCTAAAGTTGGTAAGTGAGGTCTATTTATGTATATATATATGTATATCACATAATAACCTATTGAGTGTCTAGCACAGACGTGTTTTGAGTCCCGTTTCTCTCGAGGTCAGAGTCAACTAATGCATTCCTGTTCAACATGACTCTTTCAGATTTCACATCATCTTTCTTTAATTGTACATAGTTGATCAGGCTATGTTAAATTAAAGTCGTATGATGTAATCCCTGAACTAGTCATAACTAATAAGGAATACTGCCTAACGGTCATAGTCTAGGCCCACTAAATGCAACCTAGTTCACTATAACCTTAGGCTCTGATACCAATCTGTGACACCCCCAAATTTAATGATTTGCGGAAGCTTGATTTGGGTGCCACTAATCAATATACAAAGCACAAAGATAATAATGAACGACCACTATATGCGTCGTTTGAAACTTGTATTAATAAAGTTAACGTTTACATCAAAAATAATATTGCACTAGCTCGGTTCCTGAAATTGAGAGATTACATGGCATAATTACTTTTACAAAATATAATAATGCAGTCCAATCTCTAATTGTATGTATGCTGACTCGAGCTAGAAATCCCTGCTTGTGCAGTCAACCTACTGCTGGGTACCTGTGATATATACTAAAATGGGTTAGCGAAAACGCTGGTGAGCTCACATGTTTGTATGTCAATGTATAATTGTCAGAACCGCAAGATTTATATTGAATTTAAAATGCAATTAAGCAAAATAAAAGTTATACTGTCCATGAGCACATAGTCTGAGCTTAACTGATTTGTCAGGCCCAATTAAGGAAACCTAACTTGGAGTGCCTCCTACGAGTGCCTAATCAACACTCGTCTTCCCAAATGCTAATACATCCGTTTGACCGGTTAGTGCGTGCTAACCCGGATGAGGATTGTCAATCCCATATGATATCATATACTAACATTCACGCTATAAAATACTAGAGACTATGCTTATGGAGGACTTTAAATTGATTAGCTTGAAACTCATGTAGTATTTGAAGTTTGTCACTTGCGTTCTACTTGTAAAACAAAATGATGCAGTAATATCACACCCCTGGTAAAAGTAGTGAAAATGGGGCTATGAAACTCACCTGAGTCTTGAAATGTTAAGCAATTAAACTTGAAGTAATTAGCAGTGTGTTGGTGTCCAAAGACTTGAAACCTGAATGTGTCCACGACACTTGAATTGTTATTAATTGTATTGATATCTCGAAAGACTACCATTGAAATTGTTCGTCTAACTTAATGTCCAAATTACCCCGATTTGGTTGATTGTATTGTTACAAGTTACTACGACTTGTTTGATTGAATTGACACAAGTTACAACGACTTGTTTGAATAAATTATCTAAGTTACTATGACTTAGTTGATTCAATTGTGTATTTGAAAATGTGTACGGCCCGTTGGTGATTTAGTTGATATAATAATAATTCTAAAATGTTGACTTTTTTGAACAGTAACTTTGACTTCGAAAATTTTGAGTTTTGAAGATTCTGTTTTGTGCGACGTAGCCTGCGACGTAGGCTGCGACGTAAGAGTTTTGCGACGTAAAGGGTTACGTCGCTAAGGTCAACAGTGCTAAGTCAATAGCGACGTAGGGTGCTACGTCGCTTATGCGACGTAGGTTCGTTTTTGCGACGTTAAGGTCTGCGTCGCTATGTGCGACGTTCGCAAGTCAATGCGACGTAATAGGCTGCGTCGCTGTATGCGACGTTGAGGATATAATGCGACGTAGGTCGCTGCGTCGCATTTGCTCCAGGCCAAATGCGACGTACGGAGTCTGATCGGAGTTTCAACTCCAAAAACGCGTTTTCCGGCCATCGATCGGCCTAATATTTTTACCCAACCCATTTTAGGACATTACAAGGTTATACAAACAACTAGCAAGTTATAAAACTTAAAAACGAGAGTTTTCGGAGTTGTGTCGGAAACTTACAAATCGCCGAAATGAAATTCCGGAAAGGTAGGATTGTAGATCGTCGCGAGGTGGTCGTTTATTTCCAAATGGGCTTGAAGATCCGAGGTTGTTTGAGGTGCTTATTTTGTGAATTTGTGAGTTTTTGGGTGTTTGGGGTTTTGAGAGAAAAGAAATGAAAGAGAGAGAGAAAGAAAATAAGAAATGAAAAGAAAAGAGAAAGTGGAGGGGGTTTTGGTGAATCCCCACCATTTTCAGTCCGCGCACTGCGCTCCGTGCGGTGTTCGTTTGCCCCGTCATTTAAACGTTAAATAATTGTTTTAAATATTAATTGGTACATTTTAAAATACAAATTATCACGCTATATTTTATTTAAATATTTTACTAATCACTTTATATTTGAATTATAAAAACGTAAGTTAATTTGGTTGCGCGTTTTACATTTTAAATTTGGTAACTTTCTGATTGTGCGGTACGAATGGATACGAAGTATTATAATAAGAATACTTTTGACATAAAGCGTTATTAAATAAAAGTTGGTCACCAACGTCCGTATTTATTGTATCGAAATTCATTCTATTGAAACTCGTACGATTTGAACAAACCGCATAATTGTAGATATATATTCAACAATATATATAATAATTGATACATTAATTAGCCTAACACAGAACTAATTACATGTATTAAAACTTGATTAGGCACTAAATTATAGTCCTAAATTGACGGTTGTCACACAAGAGGATCGAGAAATTCGTTGATGGACTTCCCGAGAGACTACAGGACCTGGTGACTTCATCCAAACCGGGTACTATTTAGAGCGCCATCCGTATGGCCCATGAACTAACGGCAAATTCTGTCCGCCGTGGCACCACCTCAACCCCATCTGCAAACAACAAACGCAAGTGGGAAGGAAACCCCAACTCATCCAACCAAACCTCCAACAAAAGGCCTGATTACATTAAGGCTTATTCATCGGGGACTTCGGAAAAGAAAGGGTACAGCGGGAACAAGCCTTACTGTTCCAAATGCAGCCGCCATCATGACGGTTCTTGCCCTTGCTCCAACTGCAAACGGTTCGGGCATCTAGCCAAGGATTGCCGAACCAACATTTCTACCCCCAACACCAATGCACCAAAGGCCTGCTTTGGGTGCGGAAATTCAGGGCACTTCAAGAAAGATTGCCCAAAGCTGAAAAACAACAACAACCCTGCTCGCGGCAGATCTTTCGTTATCAAGGCTGGGGAAGCCAGACAAGACCCGAATGTTGTGACGGGTACGTTCCTTCTCAACGACCTTACTGCTTCTGTGTTATTTGATACCGGTGCCGATAGAAGCTTCATTTCTGAGAAATTTAGCCCTTTACTTGATATAACTCCCACTGCCTTAGATACTAAATACATTGTTGAATTAGCTAATGGCAAACTGATTGAGACTGATAGCATCATACACAACTGTACACTTAACCTTACGAACGAAACGTTTCCCATTGATTTAATCCCTGTCGAGATCGGCAGCTTCGATATTATCGTCGGTATGGATTGGTTATCCAAGCACCGAGCTGAAATCATCTGTCATGACAAACTCGTTCGCATACCTCTTGTCTCCGGTGGAACCTTAGTCCTACAAGGGGAGACCGGTAGACGGAATCTGAATATTTTATCTTGTCTGAAAACTAGAAAATAACTACGAAAAGGGTATCAAGCCATCCTCGCACATGTAACGGAGAAGAAGTCGGAGGAGAAGCGACTTGCGGATGTTCTGATCGTGCGGGATTTCCCGGAAGTCTTTCCTGAAGACTTGCCCGGACTTCCGCCACCTAGACAAGTTGAATTTCAAATCGAACTTGTGCCCGGAGCTGCACCCGTGGCACGAGCCCCTTACCGTTTAGCACCATCCGAAATGCAGGAGTTGTCTAACCAACTACAGGAACTCCTGGACAGAGGATTCATTCGACCAAGTTCCTCGCCTTGGGGAGCTCCGGTCTTATTCGTGAAAAAGAAAGATGGATCTATCCGCATGTGTATCGACTACCGAGAGCTTAATAAGCTAACCATAAAGAATCGGTACCCACTTCCTAGAATTGATGATCTGTTTGACCAACTCCAGGGATCGAGTGTTTACTCAAAGATTGATCTACGGTCGGGTTATCATCAACTCCGAGTCCGTGACAATGATATCCCAAAGACAGCTTTCCGAACTCGTTATGGGCATTACGAATTCCAAGTGATGCCATTCGGGTTGACCAACGCACCGGCCGTATTCATGGACCTTATGAATCGGGTGTGCAAACCATATCTTGACAAATTCGTCATTGTGTTCATCGACGATATTCTGATTTACTCTCGCAACGAGCAGGAACATGCTCAACATCTGAAAACCATTCTAGGACTTCTTAAACATGAAGAGTTATATGCCAAGTTCTCTAAGTGTGAGTTCTGGATTCGAACCGTTAAATTCCTCGGGCACGTGATTGACAGCCAAGGAATTCATGTTGATTCCGCCAAGATTGAAGCAATCAAGGGCTGGGAGTCACCGACCACTCCAACCGAAGTGAGACAATTCTTAGGTCTTGCTGGTTACTACCGCCGATTCATCGAAAACTTTTCAAGAATAGCTATTCCCCTAACCACACTGACTCAGAAAGATAAGAAGTTCGATTGGACTGATAAACAAGAGTCAGCCTTCCAGCTATTGAAAAACAAACTTTGCAGTGCACCAATCTTGTCCTTACCCGAGGGCACCGACGATTTTGTAGTTTACTGTGACGCCTCACACCAGGGACTTGGTTGTGTGTTAATGCAACGGGAAAAAGTCATTGCCTATGCCTCACGACAACTAAAAATTCACGAGAAAAACTATACGACCCATGACCTCGAGTTAGGTGCTGTGGTCTTCGCATTGAAAATCTGGAGACATTATCTCTACGGTACGAAAAGCACTATCTTCACTGATCACAAAAGTCTCCAACACATATTCGATCAGAAGGATCTAAACATGAGGCAACGTCGCTGGGTTGAGTTACTTAGTGACTATGACTGCGAGATCAAATACCATCCGGGCAAGGCTAACGTAGTTGCCGATGCCTTAAGCCGAAAAGAACGAGTGAAACCCCTTCGAGTCCGAGCACTTTCTATGACAATTCATAACGAGCTTCCTGCTCAAATCCTTACCGCTCAACAGCACTCAACGATGAAAACTTGAAAAATGAAGCCTTGCGAGGCTTGGATAAACAATTCAAAATCAAACCCGATGGAACTCGATACTTCTCTAACCGGGTGTGGTTACCCAAATTCGGAAACTTGCGAGATTTGGTGATGGCTGAAGCTCACAAATCTCGATACTCTATACATCCTGGTTCTGACAAGATGTATCACGACGTCAAAGGGTTGTATTGGTGGCCTAACATGAAAGCTGACATTGCCTTGTACGTCAGTAAATGCCTAACCTGTTCCAAAGTCAAGGCCGAACACCAAAGACCCTCGGGGTTGCTCCAACAACCTGAAATTCCTCAATGGAAATGGGAACAGATTTCCATGGACTTCATCACCAAACTACCGAAAACTCCGAGTGGTTGCGATACCATTTGGGTGATCGTGGACCGTCTCACGAAATCTGCTCATTTTCTGGCCATCAAGGAAACCGACAAGATGGAGCGTCTGACTCGCATCTATGTCAAAGAAATCATCTCGCGACACGGTGTACCTATCTCGATCATCTCGGATAGGGACAGCCGTTTTACTTCTAACTTTTGGCAATCGCTACAAAAATCTCTTGGTACTCGTCTGGATATGAGTACTGCTTATCACCCGCAAACCGATGGCCAAAGCGAGCGAACTATTCAAACACTGGAGGATATGCTACGAGCCTGTGTAGTTGACTTCGGTACTTCTTGGGAAAATCACTTACCGTTGTGTGAGTTTTCGTACAACAACAGTTACCATACCAGCATAAAGGCTGCACCCTTCGAGGCACTTTACGGGCGTAAATGCCGATCACCTATCTGTTGGACTGAGTTAGGAGATTCCCAACTCACGGGTCCAGATATCATTCAAGAAACTACTGAGAAAATCGTTGGTATTCAAAACCGGTTGAAAGCCGCACGTGATCGTCAGAAAAGCTATGCTGACGTGAGACGCAAACACCTTGAGTTCCAGGTAGGGGACAAGGTACTTCTCAGAGTGGCACCGTGGAAAGGTGTTATTCGATTCGGAAAACGAGGCAAACTAAATCCTAGATACATCGGACCATTCGAAATCCTGGAAAGGATTGGTCCAGTGGCATACCGCCTGCAACTTCCTACTGAACTTAGCAGCGTACACAACACATTCCACATTTCTAACTTGAAGAAATGTCTGTCTGACGAGACACTGATTATACCGCTCGACGAAATCCAAATCGATGATAAACTTCATTTTGTCGAGGAACCTATGGAAATCATGGACCGTGAGGTCAAACAATTGAAACAGAGTCGTATTCCCATCGTAAAGGTCAGGTGGAATTCTAGGCGCGGCCCTGAGTTCACCTGGGAACGGGAAGACCAAATGCGACAGAAATACCCACATCTCTTCCCAGATAACGCACCGTCCGTGCACTCAAGCTAATTTCGGGACGAAATTTCTTTAACAAGGGGAGAATGTAACACCTGCATAATTAGGATAATTAATTATGCCTAATTGTTTGTAACTAGTTGTAATTAGTATGTAATAGGACTAATTACAGGCTCTATTTGTATATATATATAAGGTGATTTATATATATATGTGTGTACTTACGCGATTTGGATAAATCGTGCGAATTAACCGGACGGAGTCCGACACAGTTTACTTGGACGTTGGTGACAGAAATTTACTTAAATAATGAGAGCGTATTTTGTTATATAAAATACGCAACCGAACGAGCATTATTTATATATTATCGCGACGACATTTTAACTAACGCAACAAAACGTAATAAACGCGACTTAATAATTTAAATATCTCGACAAATGTTTTTATTATTATTAATTTCAAGGTATTTTATTTAAATACTCCAGTTACATTTTAAAACATAACTATTTGGTTAAATACTAAAAACGAACGATTAAACGATTAGGACACGGAGTAAACACTGGGTTTTGAGGAGTGTTTTTCCCTCCTTCCCTTTTGGGATCAGCCAACACCCCACCACCTCTCAATCTTCTTCTTTCATTTTCACTTATACAAAACACACACACACATTCTAAACTCTCTCCACCCATTTCTTACAAATTTTCGGAATCATCAAAGCAACCTACAAGATTCACATTTTCGGAATCACCACCAAGAGAGGAACAAGATTTACAAAGGCAACATACTCGTTTTCTTCCTTTTTCGGCCTCGATTTGCAATTGTAAGGATTTCTCTAAAAACTTAGATTTACTCATTTTGAGGTATTATTTTGATGTAATATGGTGTACACAACATAGATATAACTTAATACATGAAGAATACACGATTTTATAGCTCAAAAATGGGTTAGATTTGCGTTTTTGGTCCAAAATTCTTGAAACCCGAAAGTTTCTGGGCTGGTGTTCATCAATGCGACACAAGCCTTGTGTCGCATACTATGTCGCATAAACCATGTTGTGTCGTATTTTATGTCGTACTCTGTGTCGTACCTTTGTGTCGTAAACATTATACGACACAACCCTTATGTCGCTATTGATTTAGCATCGCAAGCTTTTGCGACACAATCACTGTGTCGCAGGGCTCTTGTGTCGCATTCCTATGCGACACAACCACTGTGTCGCATACCAAACTTTAGTGTCGCAGATTGTGTCGCAAAAACACAGAAAACCAGAATTTTAAAGTCAAAGTTACTGTATAAAAAAAAGTCAAATTTTACTGTAGCAGTACTGTAGCAATTTACTGTAGCAAAGTCAACATTTTAGAAATTTTGCTACAAACCGTCACCAACGGGCCCAAACATGTTTTCCAACAAACGAACAATTACAAACATACGGACAAACATTGGCTATACTAGTTGTGTACAACTAAACGAAACGTCTCGTGAGACGCATACTTACATAACTTCATATGAATAGGCATTTGAAGGTTACGGGTTCGAAGAACCTACTTGCTATATTTACTACTTGCTATTTGCTACGGCATATTACCAGACTCAGGTGAGTCTTACGGCCCCACTTTTACTGTTTTATCTTACTGGGGGAGATACATGCTACTGATTTTCTTGAACACAAGTACTAAACTGTTTACTATACCAAACGAAATTGCATGAGTTTACTTACAAACAGAAGTCTCTCCATCATATATCGTTAGTTATGGACTTAAGCGCGAACACTAGTTAATGGATCCATTAGGGAAATGACCCTCCCCGCCCGGGGCAGTAGCGCTGCCACGTACTGATTTACACGTAGAAATGGGTGACTACTTATTCGTTACTGATGCTTGCTTAACTACGAGCATGTCACGGGAGCAAACTTATTACTTACGGGTTAAGCTTCGATTATGAGCCTCATGGCAACGGTATAAACTTACTTATTTACATTTGCTGGACTGCAAATACTGATTTTACGATTGCTGGATTGCAATGGCTGATTTTTACGCCTACGGGCATTACTAATGAAATCTCGTGTTCAAAGCCGATATTACTTACAAACCTGTGAGATTCACCAACCTTTTGGTTGACACTTTTTAGCATGTTTTCTCAGGTACCCGGATGGAGTAGGATTACTCCAGGATTTTAGCTAGAGTCGCATGATTTCAACACAACTGCATTAACGGAGATTCTTAGCATTATCTTTTGTACATTACGATTATGTAATAGAATCTCCCGCTATACGCGTGGACTCTAGGGGAAACTACATTTTGTATACGAAAACACTAAGTTTTCAAACATTATATCTATGGAATGTAACTAATTTACAAACGTTGCATATAGATGTCGTTTGCTTTATCTTTGTGCTGTGATATTTGATTAGTAACACCCCAAACTATGCTTCCGCAAAACAGTGAATTTCGGGGGTGTTACAACTTTAAATGATTAGTTGTGAAAAACTCATGTAGTATATGGAAATGTTTGTACTTGCGTTCATATGTTAAAATAAGCATGGTATCACACCCCTGAGTAAAACAGTAAAAAGAGGGGCTATGAGACTCACCTGAGTCTGAAAGTGTTTAAGTAAACGTAAGTTGATTAGCCGAGTGATGAAGTCCAAAGACTTGTAACCTAAGGGTGTCCACGACACGCGATGGTTATAAACATGATTGGGCATCTCAAAAGATCACCCTTGTAGTTGTTACACAACTATATATATGTCCAAATTACTACGATTTGGTTGATTTGTTAAGTGTTTGAAAACGTGTACGGCCCGTTAGTGATTAATTGTAATAATAGTCCTGATGTTATCACATTGATTTCGAAGTGTTATACTTGAAAAGTATATTCCATTATGTTTGAAAAGTTGTATCATATAAGCGTTTTGAAGTCATACAAGTTTGACACTTAGTGAGAAATGTGCTTACGGAATCTAAGTACGGGGGTCCGGGGGCAGCGCCCCTGGCGGGGTCCAAGGGGCTGGCCCCTGGCTAGGGTCGAGATGCCAGGTCAGCTCGAAAATTTTTTATTTTTACTAAATTGCTTTGGTGAAAAACGCATCTGGGATCTGAATTCGGGTAAAATCGAGTGATAAATTTCGAGTCTCGATACTTTGTAAAAATTTGAGTTTTCTGTGTTTTGCGACACAATATGCGACACAAAAGTTTGTCATGCGACACAAGGGTTGTGTAACATAGGAATGCGACACAAGAGCTTAGCGACACAAGGGTTGTGTCGCATAAGCGTTCGATGCTAAATCAATAGCGACATAAGGGTTGTGTCGTATGAAAAATACGACATAAGATGTGACACAACGTTGTGTCGTAAAGGGTACGACACAAAAGGATTTATACGACACTAGGTGCGACAGAACAGGCAAAATACGACACTACATGCGACACAAGGCTTGTGTCGCATTGAAGAACACCAAGTCAGTACCCAGCGACTGACGTATTTTTCCGATCCAAAACTCGATTTTAACATACTTTTAGGCTATAAAATCGTGTTCTACTCTTTGTAATGGACATATATAAGTTATATAAACAACTAACAAGTGAAAACACTAAGAATCGAGAGGTTTTGGGATTTTGTCGGAAACTTACAAATTGTCGGATGAAAAATCCGAAAAGATAGGATGATAGATCGTGATGTCGTGGTGGTTTTTCGCCAAAGCGGTGCTATGATCTGGTTGCGTTTTATGTGGTTATTTTGAAGATTTGTGAGTGGTGGTGGTTTTGGTGGTTTTGGAGAAATGAGAGAAAAAGAGAGTAAGAGAGAGAGAGAGAGATAAGAAAGAAATGAGGAAAGAAAGTGGGAGGTGGAGGGTTAACCTCCTCCTTTTTCAGTCTTCGCCCCGCGCTCCGCGTGGTGTTCGTTTTCTCCGTCAATTAACGTATTAATAAATATTTTGCGCGTTAATTAACCATTTTAAAATACGAATTTTTGTTTAATAATTTAATTAAATTGTTTTACCAATTATCTAATAATTTAAAGATTTAAAATGTGATTTAAATAATTTGCATATTTTGTTGTTAATTAGGTAAGTTTTAATTGTACGAAGCGGGACAACTTTGGGAATAAAATTTAAACAGTAGTTTGGACCCAGTAATGTTTTCAGAAAATGTTTTATACTTAAATACAAATTGTGTCACCAACGTCCGTATTTATGGAACCGAAATACATTCGATTTAAATTGCGTACGATTTAATCAAATCGCATTTTCGTATATATATATTCAACAATATATATTTCGATACCTAAATTAGCCTAACGCAGAACTAATTACATGTATTAATATATGATTAGGCACTAATTTACTAGTCCTAATTTGGCGGGTGTTACAGAAAAAAGGAATAAAGCAAAAAAAACTTTGAAGTAGACTCGAACTAGCGACCACTCGTTTAGATTCAAGAGCCCTGACCAGTAATCTATGTGTGCAACATTATGTATATTCACTTTGTTACATATATAAAGGCTAATTCCGAAAATCTTTGTGTGGGCAGGGGCCCACACTGCCCCCACTCTAGTACCGCCAATGTACATGGTACAATATCATTGGTACTTCCATTCTTTAGAAAATTATTGTACTCTAATGATCTCATCTCATAGTTATGAATATATAATCAAGTTAATTAAACATATATTATATTTACGTGTGCATCATTTTGTAATATCAAAACAAAGGAGTGCTTTAACAATGTGTAATATAATCATGTATGCACTAACAGAATCCAGCTACATATCCATTAATAGTACTATACTAGGTTATTACCAGTGCGATACACGGCGGGCTGAATCATAGTACAAAATATTGTATATCAACTAATTTTGATAATTTGCTACAAATGAAAGAAGGTTACAACAGGTATCACGGATATTCAGTTGCATGTTTGAAGTAATAGAGATTGTGATATGCAAATGTAACATAATACGTGTTGTCACATAGTGCAAATACTTCTACCATAGTACCATGTGAAGTTTGGTACTATCAATTTTCACATTTTCCTTACGGAATATTCTAAAGATACCCTCCAGTTTTCTTTCCCATACCTCCGGACCCAGTCAGTCCTTTTCCAAAATCGATCCCAGTCCAGTTCAGATCAGTTTCAGATTTAGATTAATCAGGGGTAAGAATAGGGGGTGGGGGTGGGGATGGGGGGTAAGGGATAGAAAGTAAAAAAAAAAAATGATTTGATTATATTAAACATCTAGATATGTTTACTTCAAATTTCCCTCTCATATTTCCCTCCACTCTCTCTTTCTACTAGTTCCAGATCTGCTGCTCTTACCTATGATCGGACCAAGCAAATGAGTTTATCTTCATATTGTGATCATTTTGTAATGTTGAATATGCGTCGCAAAGTTTCAAGTTATATAATATATATGTGTAGATGTGTATATACACATTCGGTTATGTTTGTTGAGGTTCGTTTAAGGTATTAACGAAGAAATGCATTAAATTATGTGTTTGTTCGTGTACGTTCGTTTGTGTTCGTGAACAAACAAATTTTCTTAGTGAACGAACATGAACCACAAAATCCGTTCGCTTATCCGTTTGTGTTCGTTCGTCAAAACTTGAATGAACGAACACGAACAGACTCCGTTCGTGTTCGTTCGGTTCGTTTACAGGCCTAGTATAACACCCCATGATTTAGGACACATTTTTTTTTTATTCGGAAGCGTAAATCCCATTCATACCAATATAGATATAACATTATATATACGACATTTAGTCATACCAAAACATTACAAGTTTATAAGTATTAAGTATAATTACAACGCTAATACAATAACTGGGTGTTATGTTAACAAAACATGATTTATCCAAAACGATCAGAGTTCCCATTGTCAAACATTTCTTCAAAACAACACCATTGCCTAATCATATCCCAAAGGTTAACCTGCAAGAGTAGGTGGGGAATTAGCACAAAGCTAAGTGAATGAACTAAATCTAACAATCTAACTTTGTATAACAATCAATTCACAACAATCATCTAAACAAACAATCAAACAGAGGATCGGTGGTTCTTGAGATACCCTCAGTCCGCGGTGGCACTCCAAGAACACTTAATAATCAACTGCGGGCCAATACAGAGATTTTTACCGATAGTTTATTGCTATCTTTAACCAATATGGATTAAATCACAACGAATGTTCATCCGACCCATAAAGATTAACCTATAGCAACTAAACCCAAAATTGACCTCTATCATTCCAACCTATCATGGAATTATTCACAAGAAATCAATCCATCCATCAAACCACAAGTTTAATCAATAATCCTATCATTAACGCAACGATAAATCAGTCATTACAAGCAACTTAAAATTGATGCAACTAACTGTTAACACCAAGATTAAATTGTGAGAATCAGTCCACTCACCTGTCAGTCTCAGTCTCCAAACTCAAAAGTCTTATTTTATTGAGTCTTCGGTATCTCTGTAAACGCAAATTAAAACACAAGCTAATGACTTGTTTCATAATCTAATTATGACTATACTCAATTACATTCATTGATAATCAAGAAATATCGATAACTAAACAACATAAGGGTTAGATTCACATAAGTTCACAAAATCTCAAATTCTTCAAAATTACAAAGGAAAACGCGATCCAGCTAAAGGTGGTGGGATCGCGTTCCCAAGAAGAAAACTTTCTGTAACCATTTTACACTTTCGAACGCGATCCGGGTTAAGGTGCTGGATCACGTTCCTATGAACAAAACCAACCCGACTCAATTAAACACTGACTAACGCGATCCGGGTAGCTGTGGCTGGATCGCGTTTGAATGAACAAAATCGTTCTTAAACCAAAATTCACTATGGAACGCGATCCGGGTGATGGAGCTGGATCGCGTTCACACGTTTTAAAACAGAGGTTCAGACCTGCAACTATTCAGCTCGAACACAAAACCCCTTTTTCATACAATTCAGTTGTAATACACGATTTTTTTACAAGTAATTGGCCTCAAATATCATTCCTAATCATAGTACAACAACAAAGAACATCATCTAACCTCAATTTCACACATGCATCATGTATTCAACCTAATTCAAATCAAGAACCCACTTTTATACTAGAAACCTAAGAAATTTGCATTTAAGTCAAGAACAAGAAGATGATGATGTTAATTTCAGTAACTACAATCCATTCCAGTACAATTGATCATACATGCATAAGTTTTCTACTTAATTTCACCAATTGAGTTTAAGAACACAAAACAAATACTTACAATGGATATGGAGAAAACTAGATGAACATGAAGAAGAAGAAGAAGATGAATTCAGTGGCTTTAACAAATTCACAGCTCCAATTTTTGATCACATTCAGATTTGCAATTTGTTTATGAGTGTGTGTGTGTTCTTGGAGGTTTCTAACCAAAAATCAGGAAATGAAGGAAATAAAGGTCGACCAACATTACAACCTAACTCAAATACAGTGAAATATTATACCCATCCTAAATCTATTGTCTGGAACCTAAATTTCAAATGCGCGAAAATTATTTTATTTTACCGTCACCTAAAATTATCTAAAACAGCTAACATTTCAATAGTCACAATATTTCCTGAGGCTCATTTACCTATTAAATTTAAAATCAAACACAGGTAAAAATTTTAAATCGCATAAATAATTTAAAGAAAATACCTTTTTCTTCTAGGCCATATTTGGGGATGTTACAAATCACCCCTCCTTAGAAAGATTTCGTCCCGAAATCTAACTAGACACAAATAAATTAGGGTATCTAACCCGCATACTCTCCTCCGTTTCCCAAGTGAGATCCGCACCCAAACTATGTTTCCACTTAACCAAAACCATAGGAATTTCTTTTCTACGTAATTTGGTCACTTTCCTATCTAAAAGCTCGACAGGTTCTTCTACCAATTTCTTACTTGGGTCAACCCGAAGATCTTGCAAAGGAAGGATTTGGGATTGATCCTCCACATTGCACTTTCTTAAATAGCAAACATTAAATGTATCGTGAATACCAGCTAATTCAGGCGGAAGATCTAAAGAAACCGATTGTTCATTAATCACCTGACGGATTCTAAATGGGCAAATATATCGGGGAGCTAACTTCCCACGTTTACCAAATCTAATAACACCCTTCCACGGAGAAACCTTTAAATAAACTAATTCACCTTCAACAAATACAACAGGTCGCCTACGTGGGTCAGCATACTGTTTCTGTCTATCACGTGCCGCTTTCAGTTTCTCACGAGCAATCTTAACTTTGTCAGCTGTAATTTGAACTATATCGGGACCCGCAAACTGTTTTTCTCCCGCTTCTAACCAACATGTAGGTGTTCGACAACGGCGCCCATACAACATCTCATACGGCGGCATACCAATGCTAGAATGATAAGAATTATTATAAGCAAACTCTATCAATGGTAAGTGTGAATCCCAAGAACCGCCATACTCAAGTACACAAGCTCTCAACATATCCTCGAGTGTCTGAATAGTACGCTCTGACTGCCCGTCTGTCTGAGGATGATAAGATGTACTAAGATTTACTCTGGTACCTAATTCACGTTGCAAACTCTGCCAAAAACCAGAAATAAACCTGGAATCTCTATCGGAAACAATGGATAAAGGAATACCATGTCTAACAACAATCTCATGAATGTACAATTGAGCAAGTCGAGTCAACGATGCCGTCTCACTGGTGGCTAGAAAATGTGCACTCTTGGTTAATCTATCAACTATCACCCATATCATATCATTACCTTTCTGAGTGCGGGGAAATTTGGTAACGAAATCCATAGTAATGTGCTCCCATTTCCATTCCGGAATATCTAACTGTTTCAATGAACCATAGGGCTTCTGATGTTCTGCTTTAACCTGGGAACATATATGACAAGTCTCCACCATTCGAGCAACATCGGTTTTCATAGTTGGCCACCAATACAATGGTTTTAAATCATTGTACATTTTCGTACTCCCTGGATGAACAGATAACCTCGATTTGTGTGCCTCTGACAATATCAAATTCCGAAGTCCCCCAATCAATGGAACCCAAACCCGTGACTGGAAAGTTTTCAATCCTCGAGAATCATCAATCAATAAATCTTTCCGTTTCAACAAAATCTCAGATTTTAAATTTTGATCCAACAATGCCTCTAACTGCGCAGCTTTCAACTGAGAAATCAAATCAGAAGATATTTCCAAACGCATAAAATAAATTCGGTCGGAAGGTACATTTCGGCTTAAAGCATAGCCAACCACATTAGCTTTACCCGGATGATATCGGATTTCATAGTCATAATCCTTAATCAACTCCAACCATCGGCGCTGTCTCATATTGAGTTCTTTCTGAGAAAACATGTACTGGAGGCTTTTATGATCCGTGCATACGACACATTTAGTTCCGTACAAATAGTGTCTCCAGATTTTCAATGCAAATACCACAGCTACAAGTTCTAAATCGTGTGTGGGGTAATTTCTTTCATGAGTTTTAAGCTGGCGAGAAGCGTAAGCAATAACGCGATCATGTTGCATTAAGACAGCACCCAAACCAGCACGAGAAGCATCACAATAAACCACAAAACCCTCGGAACCATCAGGTAATGCTAACACTGGCGCCTGACATAACAACTGTTTAAGAGTCTGAAAAGATGTTTCTTGTTGATCTCCCCACTGAAATTTAATATCCTTCCTAGTTAGCTTGGTTAACGGGCCAGCAATTTTGGAGAAATCCTTGATAAATTTTTGATAATATCCCGCTAAACCAAGGAAACTTTTAATCTCAGAAGGTGATTTAGGAACGTTCCAATTCATAACGGCGTCCACTTTGGAAGGATCCACTTTGACACCATCCTTACAAATAACATGCCCAAGAAACTGTACCTCTCGGAGCCAAAATTCGCATTTGGAAAATTTAGCAAAAAGATGCTCTCTTTTCAAAATCTCAAGAATCAATCTTAAATGATGTTCATGTTCAGCCTCAGACTTAGAATAAATCAAGATATCGTCAATAAAAACAATCACAAACTTGTCTAGAAAAGGTCGACATACACGATTCATTAAGTCCATAAAAATAGCAGGAGCATTAGTCAATCCAAAAGGCATAACTAAGAACTCGTAATGACCATACCGGGTACGAAAAGCAGTCTTAGGAACATCTTCCTCACGAACTCGTACCTGATGATAACCGGATCTCAAATCGATCTTAGAAAAATAGGATGATCCCTGTAACTGATCAAATAACTCATCAATTCTGGGCAATGGATATTTGTTTTTCACTGTTCTTTTATTGAGCTCTCTATAATCAATACACATTCGAAGAGTACCATCCTTTTTCTTAACAAACAATACCGGAGCACCTCACGGGGAAGAACTCGGTCGAATAAACCCTTTATCTAACAGTTCCTGAATTTGACCCATCATCTCACGGATTTCAGAAGGAGCTAATCTATAAGGAGACTTAGCTACAGGAGTAGAACCAGGAATCAAATCGATCTAAAATTCTACATCTCTTACAGGGGGTAAATCAGGCAATTCATCCGGAAAAACTCCCGGGTATTCAGAAACCACCGGAAAATTTGTCAAAGATTTCTTTTCTAACTTGCTATCTATCACATATGCCAAATAAGAATCACATCCCTTAGATAGAGATTTCCTAGCTTTCAACAAGGAAATCAATGGTAGACTACCCTTTACTCGTTCTCCTCGAGCCATGACGTATGACCCATCAGAAATCGGAATTCTTATAATCTTTTTATGACAATCAATGTTGGCCTTATTCAAACTTAACCAATCCATACCAATAACTACATCGAAACTAGGAATTGGCATTAACAAAAAGGAGACTAAGAAATTATGACCCTCAATAAGTATACTAGCTCCAGCTACCGATGTGGTAACAGGAACTAATTTACCGTCAGCAATTTCAACTTCTAAAGGTTTAACAATCAAAGAGGGGATCAATTTCAGTCTATCACAAAAGTTCACAGATATAAACGAACAATTGGCACCAGAATCAAACAATACACGAGCTGGTATAGAATTTATGAGAAATGTACCAGTGATGACATCTTCAGTGGTGACAGCATCATCAACTGTCATTCGGAAAGCTCGGCTAGCAGCTACTGGTGGATTTTTCCTCTTTTGACCAGAGGATGGCGAACCTTTACCCGTACCCATACTCTGTCTCTTCGCCTCAGGACAATCCCCTGCACGATGCCCTTCTTTATGGCAATTCCAACACACGCTATTTGGGTAGGTACAATCCTTTGCAGCGTGACCAAAAATTCCACACTTAACACATCTAGATGTCTGGGGAGTACAAGGACCATTATGTCTAGCTCGACATCTATTACAATAGTTACTATCCGTTGGAATACCAGAATTCGATCTCCTGTTTTGTTGACTACCTTGTCCTTTCTGTTTACTCGAAGAATCTCCTTTGTTTTTCTGTGAATACCTTTCTTTATTCAACACTCTTTTAGCCATAATATCCCCATCAACCGAACGAGCTAAATCATAAGCTTGAGGAAGTGAACCTGCTAGTCTCACTGTGGTACGGTAATCAGGAGGTAATGTTTTCACAAAGTGATCAATTTTGGTCCGGTCAGTGGGAACCCACCGTTGCACAAACCGCAATTTATCTGAAAACTGCTTAATTAATTCATCAATCGTCATTTTATCAGTCTTTTGTAAGTCAAGAAACTCTTGTCTAATCCGTGAAAGATTATACTCCGAGCAAAATTGCTTACAAATTTCAGCATGAAAATCTGGCCATCTTATAGCATTCAACTATTGTGGAGTTAATGGAGCGGTTATCGACTCCCACCATGACATGGCTTGACCCTTTAACAACTGAACCGCATAAGGTACCTTATCCTCCTCCTCACAATGACATACATTTAGTTTTCTCTCTACATCACGAAGCCAGTCAAGAGTGACCGTAGGATCGGTACTTCCAGAATAAGTTGAAGGATTGCAAGACATAAAGGTTTTAAGAGAACAACCTTTCTTCAACTGTTGAAAAGGTGGAATAGGTATTTGATAATTAGTATAACCAGACGAAGGAAAAGGACCCGAGGCCTGATAAGTATAACCCTGTTGCTGCTGTTGTGAAATAAAAGGATTAGATACCGGAATCCGTGTAGAAGATACAATAGGTGGTACATTAGTCACAATGTGGGGACGAGTAGAAACTGGATGTTGAGAAGATCCAGCTCGTTCTCTCTGAAGTTCCAACACTCTATTCTCCAATCTCATAATATACTCCTGATCAGTTTCAGTTTCTCCACCGGCTAAATTAGATGTACCATTATGACCCTGGTTCTCTGGTGGTGCATCTGTCCGCGTAGTATCATTGAGAGTATGGGAAGGTGGCTCATTATCCGCCATACCTGTCATCACATCACATCTCAACATTCGTTAATTGTTAGTACTAGCAACTAACCAAATCAACTATCATAACTAATCCCCACCACAAGAAATGTTTGACCAACATGACTAAGTTTAGGATTGAACACTTTAAATATTCAATTCACCTAAACTTACTCTCTGATACCAACTTATAACACCCCATGATTTAGGACACATTTTTTTTTTTTATTCGGAAGCGTAAATCCCATTCATACCAATATAGATATAACATTATATATACGACATTTAGTCATACCAAAACATTACAAGTTTATAAGTATTAAGTATAATTACAACGCTAATACAATAACTGGGTGTTATGTTAACAAAACATGATTTATCCAAAACGATCAGAGTTCCCATTGTCAAACATTTCTTCAAAACAACACCATTGCCTAATCATATCGCAAAGGTTAACCTGCAAGAGTAGGTGGGGAATTAGCACAAAGCTAAGTGAATGAACTAAATCTAACAATCTAACTTTGTATAACAATCAATTCACAACAATCATCTAAACAAACAATCAAACAGAGGATCGGTGGTTCTTGAGATACCCTCAGTCCGCGGTGGCACTCCAAGAACACTTAATAATCAACTGCGGGCCAATACAGAGATTTTTACTGATAGTTTATTGCTATCTTTAACCAATATGGATTAAATCACAACGAATGTTCATCCCCATAAAGATTAACCTATAGCAACTAAACCCAAAATTGACCTCGATCATTCCAACCTATCATGGAATTATTCACAAGAAATCAATCCATCCATCAAACCACAAGTTTAATCAATAATCCTATCATTAATGCAACGATAAATCAGTCATTACAAGCAACTTAAAATTGATGCAACTAACTGTTAACACCAAGATTAAATTGTGAGAATCAGTCCACTCACCTGTCAGTCTCTGTCTCCAAACTCAAAAGTCTTATTTTATTGAGTCTTCGGTATCTCTGTAAACGCAAATTAAAACACAAGTTAATGACTTGTTTCATAATTTAATTATGACTATACTCAATTACATTCATTGATAATCAAGAAATATCGATAACTAAACAACATAAGGGTTAGATTCACATAAGTTCACAAAATCTCAAATTCTTCAAAATTACAAAGGAAAACGCGATCCAGCTAAAGGTGGTGGGATCGCGTTCCCAAGAAGAAAACTTTCTGTAACCATTTTACACTTTCGAACGCGATCCGGGTTAAGGTGCTGGATCGCGTTCCTATGAACAAAACCAACCCGACTCAATTAAACACTGACTAACGCGATCCGGGTAGCTGTGGCTGGATCGCGTTTGAATGAACAAAATCGTTCTTAAACCAAAATTCACTATGGAACGCGATCCGGGTGATGGAGCTGGATCGCGTTCACACGTTTTAAAACAGAGGTTCGGACCTGCAACTATTCAGCTCGAACACAAAACCCCTTTTTCATACAATTCAGTTGTAATACACGATTTTTTTACAAGTAATTGGCCTCAAATATCATTCCTAATCATAGTACAACAACAAAGAACATCATCTAACCTCAATTTCACACATGCATCATGTATTCAACCTAATTCAAATCAAGAACCCACTTTTATACTAGAAACCTAAGAAATTTGCATTTAAGTCAAGAACAAGAAGATGATGATGGTTAATTTCAGTAACTACAATCCATTCCAGTACCATTGATCATACATGCATAAGTTTTCTACTTAATTTCACCAATTGAGTTTAAGAACACAAAACAAATACTTACAATGGAAATGGAGAAAACTAGATGAACATGAAGAAGAAGAAGAAGATGAATCCAGTGGCTTTAACAAATTCACAGCTCCAATTTTTGATCACATTCAGATTTGCAATTTGTTTATGAGTGTGTGTGTGTTCTTGGAGGTTTCTAACCAAAAATCAGGAAATGAAGGAAATAAAGGTCGACCAACATTACAACCTAACTCAAATACAGTGAAATATTATACCCGTCCTAAATCTATTGTCTGGAACCTAAATTTCAAATGCGCGAAAATTATTTTATTTTACCGTCACCTAAAATTATCTAAAACAGCTAACATTTCAATAGTCACAATATTTCCTGAGGCTCATTTACCTATTAAATTTAAAATCAAACACAGGTAAATATTTTAAATAGCATAAATAATTTAAAGAAAATACCTTTTTCTTCTAGGCCATATTTGGGGATGTTACACCTAGTCAACATATATACAATATAAACAAAAAATTCCAAGTAGACCAATAATATTTAAAATATTGTATATCAATGTAACTAAATTTTTTTTTAGTATATATCCCCACAAAGAAATAAAAAAAGTATACACGGAAAAAATATATTTTCATGCATAGTATATGTACATGTAAACAACAACAATACGATATAAAGCAACATTATCTAGAAAACACATGACATTAAGAAACTGTATTTATTTTCACTACTTTATATATAATAAATTTTACTAAAGTAGTATGTTGTTACCAGTATTAACGGATGGAGAAAAATGGGAAAAAGGGAATAAGTTTTGTAGCAGGGAATTGATAATGAAGGGGTTTCAATAAGAGGAAAATTGTGCAGAAGTTAAAGTTTCCTTATTTAATCAAAATTAATATATAATACACTGAAGTTTTGTATTTAATTCACTGAAACTTTCCTTTTATATGTGATGCATTTATTATGATTTCTAATAATAAAGGAAAGTTTGAGTTTAATAAATAAGTTCAAGGGGTTCTTAAGGGCTGTAAATATCATTTCCCTTAAACAAAATGTAACTAAGGGGTATTAAAAAAAAACAGTGAAACAAAAAATTTACATTTAAAATAGTTAAATACAAGTAGAGTTTGAGCTAAAGTTAAGTAATCACATTTCCACACACTAATTCAATTCCTATTTAAAATAATTGATAAAGTTTAATATATGCAATATGCATGGTTCAGGTGCCTAACAATTTGTTTGATCGGTGGATAGTATAGAATGATCGGTCCATAAGAAAAAGAGAGCGAACAAGTGATATCCATATTGGAATGAATTAGACATATATTATTAACATATATTTAGACACATTCAGCGTTAGTCAACTACATGGTTCAGTTATGATAATCTAACCAAATTAATGGCTCATTTCATCAAAATTTGTCTTCCAGACTTCCATTGTTTGATTGGACTTGCAACAACACAAAAAACCGTTGTTGTGTTCCAAAAATCAAATCAAAATTAAACTTACATAAAAGTTCTACGGTTTCGTTTTGGAAACGGCAATTTGCTATGTTCTTATTTGTGAGATTTGGAATTTGGAAATGGTGTGACCACATATGTCATGGTGATTTATAGGGGCAAAATAATGAGATATAGTTAAATACAAAATCAAGTTATTCAAATTAGCTAATCTGTTATTTTGGTATAAGTTTTGTACGATTTTTCACAAAATTTCTCTCGATGGTGCTCTCCGTCTGGAGATGCAAAAACCTCAACAACAAAAATTACACCCAAAATCGAAATACAAAGAATGGCTACAATGTTTCAGGGCAAGCGAGATCAGAAGAGGACGATGGTTGGGTTTTCGTTCACAGAAGGAAGGATAGTAAAAATAAGAGATTCAGCAAGCACTTCTCGGATGATCCATCCATTACTACTTTCTTTGTAACAAATCTGCCGGATGAAATATCTGCAAACAAGGTACGGAGAATTTTTGAACCCTTTGGTGAAATATGTGACTCATTCGTGGCAAAGAGAAGTGTAAACAGAAAATACACTTTTGGCTTCGTTAAATATAAGAATGTGAGAGATCCCTTAGATCTTGAAGGACGAATGAACGCAACAAAATGGAATGGTGCTATTTTGAACGTTAATCTTTCAAAATATGACCGTCATCATCAACCCATCAACTACTCAGGCATACAAAATCAAGCAAAGAAAACTAAACATACAATCAAGGAGACAAAGGAGGACCCAATGGTGGATTATCGTGGCCCAAAAGAACATACTCACACACGATCTTACAGGGATGTATGCAAAGGTGTATTGGGAAACCAACACAAGGAGATTAAAGTTCTCACAATAGATAAATCCCCTGGTTTTTATCCCACCCACTGCTTGGGTAGATCGGTTCTGGTTAAGGCTATGAACGTTAATGAACTAGAGAGTACAAAAACAACAATCGACCGGACCGGCCTATTGGATTATTCTCTTGCATACTTGGGGGGTCTACATGTTTTAATAACTTTCAAAAGTAATAAAATAGCAGGTAGTTTCATTAAAGAAAAAGAAAAAATATGGAGAAAATATTTTGTTGAGGCAAGCATTTGGAAGGGTCAAGTCGTCAAAAATGAAAGAATAGCCAAGGTTAGCATATTCGGGGTTCCGGTCATGCTGAGAGATGATACTATGTATGTTTGGATATGCGACGTAGCGGGATTGAGAGTCCTGGAGTCAAACTTTTCGTGGTCTAATCAAGATAATTCGCTTGGAGATTGCCTGATTATAACATCGGATGGGAAACCTATTTGTGAGGAGGTAATGATAGATTACGACAATGACCGTGTGCCAATCTGGATTAATAAAAAAGAGTTCATATGGAAACCTAATTGGGTTTCTCAAAACTCATCGGTTGATGTTCAAAACAATTCCATCGAAACGGCTGACCGGGAAGACGAAAACTTTTCATCTTCTCCAATGATAGAAGATGAAGGGACCAAGATTTTGAATAAACGGAACGTTAGTAGTAATGATGAAAGACCAAAAATCAATAAGGATGATCTCGTGACTGGGGAAAATGATAATGAGTATTTGCATGGGGAAAACAATTCTGTAACTCCCAACGTAAAGTCGGTAACAGATTCACATGTAAGTAATTATGACTCTGGGCCTACTGGGACAGCCCATGGTGAAACTTTTTTCTTTGGCTCTTATTGTAAGCCCACTTCGGAGGGAGATTTGGCCCATAACTTGATTAAACCAAATAGAAACAGGCCTGTCAGGAAAAATGATCGGCAGTCTGGGCCTCAATATAAACGGAGTTTCCTATATTTAAATGAGAATGATGATGATCCTTTTAACCTAGAGAAATTAATTCATAAAATTGGGATACAATTAAAATCGAATAAAAGAAAAAAGCGACCATTTGATTGGGATTTGAAAGAAGAATTTGGCATCAATGGAAAGAAAGGGAAACGGAAATCTAACGAATCTGAGTCTCAAAATATGGTTGAGAGGAATCCAATTCATATATTACCGGAAAATTTCCAGGAAAATCAAAGAGTGGACATTGCGGGGGAGCCTTCGTTTAACCTTGAGAATTTATTCGAAGAAGAAGCACTAGGCACATATATGGAGGTGAATTTAGAAGATGAAGAAGTTGAAAATACAATAGAATTGGCTCGCAAGATTGGTATTGATTTAGAAGATGCAAGAGATCAGGTGAAAGAAGTAATCCGTGGTGAAGGAGAACCCAATGAAGTCCAATGAATTTCCTCTCAATATACATTAAAGGTGTGGCAGATGAAAGAAAATGCCAGTGGATTAAAAATATCAAAGTTTCACAAAAGATTAATTTCGTTTGTATGCAAGAAACGTTGGCTGCCAAAGGAAATAAAGTTACATTTGACCAAATCTGGGGTAATTCTCGGAACGACATGGAATGGGTAGACGCTTCTGGGAGATCAGGAGGACTAGTTTCGATATGGGATCCAAGTAAGTTCAGGAAGCTACAAACGATCAAGGACATGAACTTTATCATGGTACGTGGTAATTTGGTGATTCTTATATGTTATGTGTTGTCAATGTATATGCTCCACAGGTTCTATCGGAAAAAAGAAAACTATGGGATACACTCCTTGCATTAAAAAATTCAGTAAACGGCCACTGTATTTTGTTAGGAGATTTCAACGAGGTGAGAATTCAGGAAGAACGTTTTAATTCGGTCTTTAACTCATTGAATGCACAAGTATTTAACGATTTAATTTATAATGCGGATTTGATGGAGTATTCGATGGGGGGAAGAAAATTCACGTTTAGAATGGGTAATACACAAAAACTTAGTAAAATTGACCGTGTCTTAGTGTGTTCTCAATTTTGGAATACATGGCCAAACACGTCTCTATTTGCTGCCGATAGAGGTTTTTCTAATCATTGCCCGTTGGTGCTTTCTACGAATACATCGGACTTTGGACCAAAACCGTTTAAATTCTTTGACTCATGGATGAATATTAATGGTTTTGAGGAATTAGTTTCTGATTGCCTCAAACAAGAAAGTAACAAGAGGTTAGGTCGGCCTGATATTGCCCTTACAAGGAAGTTAAAAAACGTCAAAGAGGAGCTGAAGAATGGATTAGGGAGACCAAGGAAAACCAAAATGAAAATTTTGTTGCTATAAAAGAAACAGTTGAAAAGAATGAATTATTTATGGAAGACCATTTGCTTTCGGAGGAAGATTTGCAACGAAATTATGATAACAGATTGCACATGTTAAATATGGAAAGACAACCGATAGCGGATTTGAAACAAAAAGCTAGAGTCAAATGGGCAGTGGAAGGAGACGAAAACGGCAAATTTTTCCACGGTTTAATTAATAATCGGGTTTGCAAAGGTCGGCTTAATGGTTTGAATGTTGATGGCAAATGGTGTACCTCCTCAAAGATTATCAAAGAAGAAGTCTACAAGTTTTTTTCAAATAGATTCACAGAGCCTATAAGTCGAAGATCTTAGTTTCAGTGTGAGGGGATCAGGAGGCTATCGAATGAAGACAAAATAGCATTGGATATGGCCTTCTCAAGGGAGGAAATTCGCAATCCAGTGAAAGATTGTGCCGGGGATAAAGACCCCGGACCCGATGGTTTTAACTTTAAGTTCATTCATAAATTTTGGAATATTCTCGAAAATGATTTTGTTTTGATTTTGGCAGATTTCCATCGAAATGGCAGGATTAGTAGAGGTTGTTCTTCGAGCTTCATCACATTAATCCCAAAGGTAATCGACCCGAAAGATCTAAATGATTATCGGTCAATTAGCCTTTTGGGTTGTATATCTAAAGTAATATCGAAAGTGTTAGCGAATAGACTAAATAGGGTGATAAACTCTATTGGGTCGGAAACTCAAACGGGGTTCATTTCGGGAAGGAACATACTTGATGGACCATTGTTAATCAATGAATTTATACCGTGGATTACTAGACATAAACGGAAAGCTCTATTGTTCAAGATTGATTTCGAAAAGACTTTCGATACAATCAATTGGGATTTCATTGATAAGTTGCTTGAACAAATGAACTTCTCGGAAAATTGGAGGCGTTGGGTCCATGGTATTCTATCCTCGGCAAGGGCGTCAATACTTGTTAATGGATCACCAACTTTGGAATTTCAATACTCACGAGGAGTTCGCCAAGGTGATCCGCTGTCACCTTTATTATTTGTGATTGCGGCGGAGGCTTTTGCATGTTTTGTAAATAAAGCAGTGAAAGAGAAGCTCTACAAAGGTATTGAATTTCCAAATGATGGCCCGACACTCTCGCATCTCATGTATGCGGACGACGTTCTCTTATTAGGCGAGTGGGTTAAAGAAAACATGTCCTCTATCTCACGTATTATGAGGGCTTTCTTCCTGGTTTCCGGCTTGAAAATTAATATGAAGAAATCGATTCTTTTTGGTGTGGGTTGTGATGAAGATGAGAAAAGCTCCTTTACCACGGAATTAAATTGCAAATCTGGAAGGCTTCCCTTTTCATATCTTGGTTTGACTGTTGGGGCAAATATGAATCTATATAAAAATTGGAGACCGGTCATTGATCAAGTCGAAGCAAGATTATCAATATGGAAAGCTTCAACTTTATCAATTGGTGGTAGGCTTACTTTGCTCCATGCTGTTTTTGATAATCTCCCGGTTTACTTCTTCTCCCTTTTTAAAGCTCCATTGCGTGTAATCTATAAGTTAGACGGTATCCGTAGAAGATTCTTTTGGGGTGGAAATAAGGAATCGAAATCCATCAGTTGGGTAAAATGGGAAAATGTTACGAAACCTAAGAAGCAAGGTGGGTTAGGTTTGACGCCTTTGATTGATCTCAATTTAAGTTTGTTGTCCAAATGGCAATGGAGATATAAAAACGAAGAAGATAAATTGTGGAGAAAGGTAATATTGGCAATGCACAAAGGAAACAATCAACGATTTATCCCCCAAAGATCAAATGCGACGGGTGTCTGGAAAGCAATTGGTAAACTAGACATCGAGTTTTCGAAAAAAGGATTCCCGTTGAGTGAATTAATAAAGCGAAAGGAGACTACCAGTAATATGGCAAAATGGTCGTGGGAACCGGATAAAAATGGATACTTCTCGGTCAAATCGGTAAGAAAACTTTGCTCATCACATAACATAATTCAACCAGATCACGTGATGCCTTGGAACAATTGGGTTCCGATTAAAGTCAATGTTTTTGGTTGGAGATTATGGTTAGAAAGATTACCCACAAGGTGTGCTTTACAAAAATAAAATGTTAATGTAACAAACATTCTATGCCCTTGGTGCGAGGAAGCACAAGAAGATGAGACACACATGTTTACCGGATGTCGGTTTACTCATCAAATTTAGATTGAGATTGAAGATTGGTGCAAAATTCCGCCGATCATTGCATTCTCGATTAAAGATTTACTCCGTCTATTTGAGAACACCCATGGTTCGAAGATTAGGAAAAGACTAATCCAAGCGGTCATTTTGATAACATGTTGGATAATTTGGAAAGCTCGCAACTTACTGGTATTCAACAATAAACGTTCTCAAGTGTCGAAAATGGTTGAAGAAGTGAAAGCTTATGGTTTACTTTGGATCAAGCATCGGGCCTCTCCAAAAATTGAGTTTGAAAAAAGATGGCGTGACTTCGATTTTGGATCCGTATAGGATTGATATTGGTTCGTTGGATGCTGTAACGCTTTTGTTAGAAGCGATTTGGGCCGGAAAAGTAAGGTGGCATTTTAATGGGCTGGATCAAGGTTATTTCATGGGCTGCTATCAATCTTGGCAGTCTATGAAATATGAATATGGGTCTATAGTTGCTTTTCTAGTTGTATGTATATATGCCCAGTTTGTATTTTCACTTTGGAGTATTTAGACAGTGTTCCTTGATTTAGATTCTCACGGGATGTTATCAAAAACAAGTTAGGGTGAAAACCGGTGGCGCGGCCCCTATACTTTGGGGATTTTTTCCTGAAACTCTTTCAGGTTTTTTTCATCCCTTTTAGCATCCTAGCAGTCCGAATCTAACATTAAGGTTCACTTTGGAGTAGAAATGTAATATTGGTGCTTGTATATTTTGGTCTATCTAGCTCCTTGCTAATAGACATGTATATAAAATCTATGCCTTTCAAAAAAAAAAAAAAAAGATCATCATATTTTTAATGTATACACGATGGGTCAATAATTCAAACGACGGGAGCTGTCGGGAGCACGCAATTTTTATCAAATTTCATTTCAACTCGATCTTTTAACTTGCAACAACCGAACAAATTTATTGAGTTTTGAAAAAATGAAAATTATAACAAGATCTAACCGATGCATAAAAATCAATATATGTCGAGGATCTCGAGAATGGATCGTTTACAGAGCGGACAAGTCCCTTGGTTCAACCATAACTCCCTCGAACACGCTCTACAAAACGTGTGTCCGCATGGAATGAACGCTGCACCCTTCTTCCTTCCCATGCACACGCAACACACTTGATCCCTACCCAAACCTTCCTTCTGAACTATTTCGTTTTCATTATCATCATCTTGACAGTCCGTTTCCTCCAACAGTCTCATCAATGATATCCGCGACGGTGTCCCCACCTCCGTCGTTAAACTATCGTCGTTGTTTGCAATCACGTCTTCGACCGTTGACCGGAGGTGACGTTCTGCAGCCAATGCATCTGCGAGGTTCATTCGTGGTGATGGGGAGATGCAATCCTGATTGGAATTGGTGTTTAGTGGGGTGAGATTGAGATCATCAATTTGTTGATGGATAATTGAATCCATGACGTCATTTTCATCATCATCGTGGCCTTGGATGCTCATGGTTGATGGTCCTAGGCCCCACGTTGATACACAACAAACCATGTTTTTTAATCGAAGCCGTTCTTGGAGGCTTTTTCGTCGCCTCAATCTATCTGATCCGGCCGTTATTGTCCTTTCCCTTAAGAAGTCAACGATCGTTCTCGTGCTCCTCGTTGCTTCTTCACTTTCCTGCATAAACAAAGTCGTTAGCTCTCCGATTCGGCTCATTTTACACACCAACAGAGACGGTGCTCGATAGAACCAAGAAAATTAATTTATCAAATCGTCTTTAATTGGAACCCAGTTAAAAATTTCTGGATCCGCTACTGACCACCACTCAAACAATGCACAACCAATTAATTTCACTGTATAAATACAAATTCCTTTGTATCTTTGGACGATTTTGATGCAACTCGAGTCATGAATCCTCACAAAAATCAGAGCTGATGGGATTCATGAAAAATGGTCAAAGGAGTGAAATACACAAAGGAACACGAATTTTGATGTAATTATAAATAGAAAAGTTGATTGGAGAGAGAAGATTTACGTATGGGTATACGGAGATGGAGAACACGTGAGTTACATCAAGATTTGTGTAAGAAAATTTATAAGGGAGCCGAAACCACCTCTACTCACCATCTTTGTGATTCAAATTTTAATTGAATAAAGGAAAAAGAATCAATTTCTTAAAAACTCTAGCGAGTAGAGATATTATTTTGTTACCAGGAATGTTATTAGTAAAAATTTCTAAAACTGAATTATTATAGATTTTAATTGAAGAGAAAGAATAATAAATAAATAAATTAATGTAAATAAAAGATGGGGTGGGGGGACAAAAGGGAGAGATGCATGGGGAAGAATGAAGTCAAAAAGAAGGTTGGGGGTACGAGCTCATTTACATCTACGTCAATTGTATTTCAAAATCGGTTCTCTCTCTTATATACGGAGTATAATCTATCTATAATCTATAATATCTATAATCTATCTATCGATCTATAATACTTAAAGCAAAATAACTTAGGGTAATCCCGGCCCTTAATTGGCTTTTTCCATCTTGATCCAACGGTTTAGATTAGTTTAAAGATACTTACACTTAACCCCACTTTATATTATATTTTAATTTTAATTAATTAAATAAAATCTCATTCAAATAAAATAGATAATGAAAAAAAAAAAAGTTATGCTAAATAGGCCTACTTAAACAGACCTAAAAGTAGGCCTAATTTTCTGATTGGTTGAACTTTTTTTCTCTCTTAATCTCATCCAATCAATTTTTTAAACCCACCAATCAAATCTTTAGGTTTATTTTTAGTCCCACAAGTTTAGACCTATCAATCATTTTCCAACCTGTAAATGTAATTCAAGGTAGAAGGTAAATCTTCTCAAATTCTGCTAACGTGAAAATAGGTATGGGCCTAAATTTTTGGTTTATTAAATTAATAAAAAAATTGGCCACAAATTAAAGCCTTGCTTACGTAGGGTTTCTTATTCCATTCGTAAAATACAAGCCAGGTATACATACTTCAAACGAGCAGTATAGAACCATTGTAGCAGCTATACAATGACGATGTTCAGAAGATGTCGCCACTTGAAATTGTAAATGTTTACATGGTTAATGATTCCTTGGAAGAGGTTCTCAGTTAATCAATAATTTGTGATTTACTTTTGGATTGATTTATACTTTTATAGTATTGGTTTACAAACTACTTACAGTTCTCTTTGTTTCTTACAGTTCTCTTTGTTTGGTTCTTTATATATGAGAATGGTTGGTTCAATAACCAACGGTTAGATTTCAGAATATATTGGCCGAAAAGGGTATGCTTTATCCTTTTAACCTTTCACTTTTATATGAAACTATATATGCATTTAAGATCCAACAGTTATTAAGTAGTTGAATGTTGTTTTTTATGTAGTCATAATTTAAGTCTTTGATGATTCTGGCTATCCCTAATATTTGGGTTGCGTTGTATATCATTTGCCCAAGTAAGCTCCTAATCATCACTCAATTGCTTTTTTTCTTCTTTTTTATCTATAACTATTAGAATCTAATTTTTGTATTCACACAGGCTGTGTTTTAATAGGATATGTCATTTCTTTACGTGGGACAATTATTGGAAGGACTTGGTTAAATGATGGCTATGGTATGTAAAGTAATTTTAGTAGTAGTAAACCATGGATGCTTATATATAATTTTATTATGACAATGGAACGATCTATAGAAGTTCTTTCTCAATCAGCTGGAACTATTAAAATTCTCCTATTTGTTTTTTTAATTTTTATCTATATAAACTGCTATATGACTTATTGAGTTTGTTTTTATGTTCAAATTTTCTTGTGTTCTCTTATGCTTGCTCAGAGAGAATTCTCAAGAACATAATGATATACTATTATATCTTGGACAACATGAGGACCAATTGGTCTCAAGAACATAGTCATATATTATCATATCTTGGACAACATGAGAACCAATTGGTCTCAAATTAATGTTGTAAATGAAGATGACATAGGAGCTTTATCGTCTGAACCACCCTTTTAGTATGAGTTAAATCCATTAATTAATTTATTAGGTCTTCAAAAGTCAGTAAACCATGTATCGATTAAGTGAATCATCTGTCATAGCTCATGTTATTCATCTATATTTTGCTGTTAAATCAAAATTTTCTATTCTTTAGTAAATGCGGAAAAGATTGGTTTATCTTGCAGTGTTACAGTTTCAAGATTCACTTTTGATGGACAAATCTACGTAAAACACGAATGTTGTTTCAATGTGAGATTATGTATATACCTAGGTTATTTTACTGGCACATGTAGCTTCATAAAGTACTTGACTTACTAAGATCCTAACTTGATTTTTGGGTTCTGTATGATCTCCAAATAGAAGGACTTTGAATGATTACTCTTTGAAGCATGTGCGTTTCACTTAGAAACCTCTATGGTGCATTAGCACTTCATCTTTTTCTTTGTAAGGAATCAATCTTGACTCACATTGTTATTAATCATAGATGTTCATTTGTTTTTATTGGTGCCAGATTATTCCATCTATTGAATTACAGGTTATCCTAAAGAGGCTTTCCAATTGTATGATGTAATAATAAAAAGTTGGTCATGGTGCAAATTAGGTAACTTTCACAATATTTGATGCATAGTCTCTCTAAGTTGTGCATTTATTTTAATAAATGGTCATGCTGTAACTGCAGCTGTCATGTGTGGAAATTCCTATGGGGCTTTTTAATCCAAAGGGGATTTTGATCTTGCCCTCTTTGTCACTAATTTGCAGGTGTCACGGGCACAACACAGATGTTTCCAACAGCAGACATCTGTATACAATCGTACAGATTTCAAGTGTTGACATAGATTCCTATTGATGCATATTGAAACATTCTTTACTGATTCTATTCTATGTTTCTGCGGTCTCTTGACATTTTGAGTTTGTACGAGGAATAATAAAGCACACGAATCTCATATAAAAGATTCCCAGCGATGCTCTTTGTAAAATTGAACTTTTAAAGTTCAAAGTCGTCTTTGTTTGAACAATGGAAGGTACGAATTTCTATTAAATTGAATCATATTTTGCAACTATATTCTATTTGAATTTCCTTAAAGTTGATATATTGGACCCAAAGATTTCCTTAGAGGTGGCAAGATGGGCGGGTTAGCCGAGATGGGTACTTAAGTTTTATAATGTAGTTGATATCTTTTTGGCAGCACAAGACTTGACAAGGATCAAAAGTTTCACAGATGTAAAGAAGTACAGGTGTATCATCCGACTATTATGGCTGCATATAATGAGATTTATACATGCTGTTACCAAATTTCTGATCTATGAAATATTAACATTACCTTTTTATACAATTTTTTTTATTGAAATAAGTTGCTAATGATGCTAATAAAAAGTCTAATGATTGGATCCGTCTCATATAGCAATAAGATTATCATTGATGGTGAAATATAATGGTTCATCCGTTCTCACTTTTGTCGATGCTTGTGCCTTTTGCCACACTTCTAAGTGCACAGAGGTGAGTTTAAAAACCCAAATTTCTTATATCTCTTAAGTGATCCTATTTCAATAAGTAACATTTATTGTGTAGATTAGTTAAAGTTGCTTACTATAGAAAAACGGCTTATGAGTATCGAACCCATGTGATTAGTATTGATTTTTCCCTATAAACAACCATAGTTGTCCAATAAATTTTAATAGTATACACAGGTAACAACTCTATGTAACAAATGTGTGCCGTAAAAGAATTTTGTTCACTAAACATGTGGTTATCTTGAAGATTTCTATTTGAGGTGCCTATACAAGCACATTTGAGTTGACAATATACTTGGGTTAGACTGATTTAATTAACGCGTCAATTTGAAGTTGGGTCAGAGCATCTTACTTAAGAACAGGTGACGCGGGTAAACAAGTTTTGATAGGGATGCTTACTTCTGCAAGTGATCACAGGAAAGATGTAAATTAGTTGATTAGATTCTCTATTACAATATTGTCGCCTTTAAGGGGTCCAACGTTCCTACTATATCATGAGTTGGTCCAAATGAGGTTTACAGTTTTCTTTGATTGGTTTTATGGTTGTTTATGCCATTTATAATGCATTTTGCGTATGGCTTGGTTATAATATCGCTTCTCATATTGTCTATCGTATATATAGGACACCCAAAAGAAAGACAAAAATGAGATTCACTTCCAACAGTTCGACATCAACTACAAAAAACTTCTTAGCATGCATCGCCAGGGTTCTTGCATTATCTAGACAGAGGTTGTATCTCATCCCAACTTGATGACTTTGTATTTTGAATGTGTCTATGCATTTCTCCATTAAATTTATGTTTCTTGATTTAGGGCATTTTGGGAATGCTGCTTAAGTTTTTATAAACACCATTAATGTAAGTTTTGTGCACTACAACTTATCTAGAACTAATTAGCTAATTAGTACATTATAAGATAATTGAATGAGATTTTATAGTTTAAGTGGTACTACTTGCTTCTGCTACTTCTTTGTTGGTAGTTTGACATGATAATTATTAGACTTCCTTACAATTGAGTATACCAAGTAACGAGTATACCAAGTACTAATAGTATACTAGCTGCATGGTAGTATATTTGATGCTTGAAATGCTAAACAACAAACAAATATGTGAATCGTGCTATTTAAATCTGCTACAAATATTTCTAGCCTCTAATAAATTTCAGTTTGCTAACCTTTAATTTTTAGTCAATATTAGGAGATCCTAGAAGAAGGATTCAACTTGATCTACTGGAGTGCCAAAGTTTCCTGAAGTGTAGTTGTTGCTGCAAAAGTAACAATGCTCCAATACCATTAATGCATGATACAACATTAATGTAAGATGGTTTTTCAGTCTGCTGATTATAGACCCATTTATTCATGAATGGGTCGATACGGTTTATGCTTTATCTCCATTGAGTCAATGTTGTTGAATCGCAAAATTTAGCTTATAAAAATAGGTACCATGGTCCATGGGTCAACAGTTGCCCTAGCCTAAATTGTAAAGAAAAATTAATTTATTGGAGACAAAGTGGGTCGGATAAACCCATTATGACACAACTGTATCTAAAAATATATTACTTCAAAAATATATATATATATAAATCTGACTTGCTATTCTTGCACTCTATACTCATAGGTTTACCCTAGCTCAGGAACATGGTGATCTTATGGTATCAATCTTTTAAAGCTAACATTTTTTAGAGAACTGCTAAAAAGAGGCACATGATGAAGGGTTCGCCATCTCATAAGAAAAGAAAGACTACTATTGAACCCAAGAACATAACAGAAGCTCGCCTCTACTTAGTATCCTCATTATATCATCAATTTTTCTACTTCATCTTATAGAAAGTTGGATCTTCCCTTTCCATTGCACGTGTATGTTTTTGCATAGTCAAATCGTGTTTGCAAAACTCAGGGGAAAATCGTAAATCCGAACCATAACCATACTATCCGAACCATAACCATACTAAATAGGTACTGGTATACTCAGTTCCATTTATTTGCAAAAAAGAAAAGGTCTTCTGTCCAGTCAAAAATTGAATTTTCTTCTTTTTCTTTAATGAAAAGACGTGTCAGTCGGGTGAGAAGTTAAGCTTCAATAGTTATCAACTTTAGAGAGGTAATCTCTATCTACTCCAACATTTTGTGAACATACTAATCTTCTATATGCTTTAAAGGAATAGCAAATCTACCCGTTGCCCATCTATTTGTTGCATCTATACTCGATTATGCACACATTTTGGTCAGATAATGCTAAAGAGTGTTTCCATGACTTGAGCTCTTTTGTGACACCCCCAAATTTGATTGATTTGCGGAAGCTCGATTTGGGTGTCACTAATCAATATACAAAGCACATAAGATAATAATGAACGACCACTATATGCGTCGTTTTAAACTTGTATTAATAAAGTAAACGTTTACATCAAAACAATGTTACATTAGCTCGGTTCCTGAAATTGAGAGATTACATGGCATAATTACTTTTACAAAATATAATAATGCAATCAAATCTCTAGTTGTATGTATGCTGACTAGAGCTAATAATCCCTGCTTGTGCAGCCAACCTACTGCTGGGTACCTGTGATAAATACTAAAATGGGTCAGCGAAAACGCTGGTGAGCTCACAGGTTTGTATGTCAATGTGTAGTTGTCAGAACCGCAAGATTTATATTGAATTTAAAATGCAATTAAGCAAAATAAAAGTTATACAATCCATGAGCACATAGTCTGAGCTTAACTTGATTTGTCAGGCCCAATTAAGGAAACCTAACTTGAAATGCCTCCTACAAGTGTCTAATCCACACTCGTCTTCCCAAATGCTAATACATCCGTTTGACCGGTTAGTGCGTGCTAACCCGGATGAGGATTGTCAATCCCATATGATATCATATACTAACATTCACGCTAAAATATTAGAGACTATGCTATAGAGGACTTTAATTGATTAGCTTGAAACTCATGTAGTATTTGAAGGTTGGCACTTGCGTTCTACTTGTAAAACAAAATGAAGTAGTAATATCACACCCCTGGTAAAAGTAGTGAAAATGGGGCCATGAAACTCACCTGAGTCTTGAAGTGTTTAATTTAATAAACTTGGAGTAATTAGCTGTGAGTTGGTGTCCAAAGACTTGAAACCTGAATGTTTCCACGACACTTGAATTGTTATTAATTGTACCGGTATCTCGAAAGACTACCATTGAATTGTTTGTTTAACTTAATGTCCAAATTACCCCGATTTGGTTGTTTGCATAGTTACAAGTTACAACGACTTGTTTGATTGAATTGTTCCAAGTTACAATAACTTAGTTGAATTGTATTTTGAAAACGCGTACGGCACGTTGGTGATTAGTTGGAATAAAAGTGTTGTTGTTATCGTCTTGTTTTTGAAGTGTTACACTTGAAATATAAGTCCCATTATGTTCTAAAAGTCGTATTGCATAAGCATTTGAAGTTGTATAAGCTCGACATTTGGTGTAAAAACGTGCTTACGGAATCTAAGTACGGGGGTCCGGGGCAGCGCCCCTGGTTAGCGGGGTCCAAGGGGCGGCAGCCCCTGGCGGGGTCCAAGGGGCAGAGCCCCTGGCCGGGGTCGAGCTGCCAGGTCAGCTTGGAAAATTTTTATTTCTACTATATTGTTTTGGTGAAAAACGCATCTGGACTTGAATTTGGGTGAAATCAAGTGATAAAATTTCGAGCCTCGACACTTAGTAAAAATATGTGTTTTTGAGGGTCTGGTTTGTGCGACGTTGGGTGCGACGTTGGGTGCGACGTTGAGCATGGCGTCGCTATGTGCGACTTTCGCAATTTAATGCGACGTTGTTGATTTCGGCGACGTAAGGGCTTACGTCGCTAATTGCGACTTCTGCCAATTAAGGCGACGTTGGGGCTGACGTCGCTATATGCGACATTGTGGAAGGTTTTGCGACGTCGCAGCTGACGTCGCATAAAGTTTGGCCCAAATGCGACGTTACGGTCTGTTGGCCGGAATTTGAATCGAAAACGAGTTTTCCGGTTTCCGTTTGATCCAAAACTTTTACCCAACCCTCATAGGGACATATTAAGCTTATCCAAACAATAATATATGAAAAGTAAGTAAAATCGGGAGATGTCGGGATTTGTCGGAAACTTACAAAGTGGTGAAATGAAAATCCGGAAAGATAGGATGATAGATCGAGACGTGGTGGTTCTTTTATTCCAAACGGGCTTGAAGATCCGAGGTCGTTTGGTGTTCCCTTTTGTCGATTTTTATGATGATGTTAAAGATGGTGGTGTTGGGTAAGTAGAGAGAAAAAGAAAGAAAGAGAGAGAAAGAGAAATGAAAAATGAAAGAAAAATGAAAGTGGAGGTGGTTTTGGTTGAGAGTTCCAACTCTCAGCCTGAGCCTCCGCGCTCCATGCGGTGTTCGTTTACTCCGTCGTTTAACGTTAAATATTTATTTTCTATGTTTCATTATTCGTTTTAAAATACGAATAATTATCCAGTATTTTTGTTGAAGCATTTTACTAAATGTTTAATAATCACATTATAAAAGGTGACTTGTCTCATTTTGTTTGCGCAATTACATTTTTATTCGCGTTTATATTAATTGTGTGATAACACTTGGATACTAACTATTATTGACATAGTGTTTTTAAGCCCGATAACATTATTAATAATCCTTGTATTACTTAATAAAATTGTTCACCAACGTCCGTATTTATTGAATCGAAATACATTCGATTTGAAACTCGTACGATTTAAACAAATCGTATAATTGTGTAGATATATATTCAACAATATATATAATAATTGATACATTAATTAGCCTAACACAGAACTAATTACATGTATTAAAACTTGATTAGGCACTAAATTCTAGTCCTAAATTGTCGGGTGTCACATTCTCCCCCTGTTAGAAGAATTTCGTCCCGAAATTTATGTTGAAGTTGTGTTTGAAGCTGAGTCAGTGAAGAGTTGAGGATACTTGAGTCGCATCTGGTCTTCCCGTTCCCAGGTGAATTCCGGACCGCGACGCGAATTCCACCTAACCTTGACAATGGGAATACGACTTTGTTTAAGTTGTTTGACCTCACGGTCCATGATTTCAGCAGGTTCCTCAACAAAGTGAAGTTTCTCGTCAACTCGAATTTCATCGAGTGGAATGATAAGTGTCTCATCAGACAGACACTTCTTCAGATTTGAAATATGAAAAGTGGGGTGCACGCTGCTAAGCTCAGCGGGCAGTTGTAATCGGTATGCCACCGGACCTATCCTCTCAAGGATCTCAAACGGTCCAATGTATCTTGGGTTCAATTTACCCCGTTTGCCAAATCGAATGACACCTTTCCAAGGTGAAACTTTGAGTAATACTCGGTCCCCAACCTGGAACTCGAGTGGTTTGCGTCTCACGTCAGCATAACTTTTCTGACGATCACGCGCGGCTTTGAGTTTGTTTTGAATTTCGATGATTCTCTCGGTCGTCTCGTGAATGATTTCTGGACCTGTGAGTTGGCTATCCCCAACTTCGGTCCAACAGATAGGTGACCGGCACTTACGACCGTACAGTGCCTCGAATGGTGCAGCTTTAATGCTGGTATGATAACTGTTGTTGTACGAGAACTCGCACAATGGTAGGTGTTTTTCCCAATTTACACCGAAGTCTACTACGCAGGCCCGTAGCATGTCTTCTAGTGTTTGAATTGTTCGTTCACTTTGGCCGTCAGTTTGAGGATGGTATGCGGTACTCATATCAAGTCGAGTACCTAGGGATTTTTGAAGTGATTGCCAAAATTGTGAAGTGAAACGACTATCTCTATCGGAGATAATTGAGATTAGAACACCGTGTTTGGTCACGATTTCCTTCAGATAGATTCTGGTGAGGCGTTCCATTTTGTCGAATTCCTTGATTGCCAAGAAGTGAGCAGACTTTGTGAGACGATCCACGATCACCCAAATGGTATCGCAACCGTTCACTGACTTGGGTAGTTTGGTTATGAAGTCCATGGCAATTTGTTCCCATTTCCATTCAGGAAGATCGGGTTGTTGAAGTAAACCAGAAGGTTTTTGATATTCGATCTTGACCTTGGAGCAAGTAAGGCACTTGCTGACATAGGTGGCGATTTCGGCTTTCATGTTCGGCCACCAATAGAAGTCCTTGATACCGTGGTACATCTTGTCGGACCCCGGATGGATAGAATATTTGGACTTGTGAGCTTCATCCATCACCAAGTCTCGTAGGTTCCCAAATTTAGGCAACCAGATTCGGTTTGAGAAATACCTAATCCCGTTAGGTTTGATTTCGAATTGTTTGTCCATGCCCCGCAAGGCTTCATCTTTGACATTTTCGGGTTTCAAGGCTTCGAGTTGAGCAGTGAGAATTTGAATGTTTAAATTGTTGTGAATAGTCATGCTGAGGGCTCGAACCCGAAGTGGTTTCACTCGCTCTTTCCGACTGAGGGCATCAGCAACAACATTTGCTTTGCCTGGATGATATTTGAGCTCGCAGTCGTAATCGGTAAGCAACTCGACCCATCGACGTTGCCTCATGTTGAGATCCTTCTGATCGAATATGTGTTGGAGACTTTTGTGGTCTGTAAAGATTTTGCACCTGGTGCCATAGAGATAATGTCTCCAGATTTTGAGGGCGAAAACGACGGCTCCTAACTCGAGGTCGTGGGTGGTGTAATTCTTTTCATGGATCTTGAGCTGTCGGGAAGCATAAGCTATGACTTTGTCTCGTTGCATAAGCACGCAACCTAGACCTTGATGAGAAGCATCGCAGTATACCACGAAGTCATCGGTGCCTTCGGGTAAGGATAGAATTGGAGCACTGCAAAGCTTTTGTTTCAGAAGTTGGAACGCTGACTCTTGTTTATCGGTCCAATCGAACCTTTTGTCCTTCTGAGTCAATACCGTGAGTGGTTGAGCTATTTTGGAGAAATTTTCAATGAATCGTCGGTAATACCCGGCAAGACCCAAAAATTGGCGTACTTCGGTCGGAGTGGTGGGTGCTTACCAGTCTTTGATAGCTTCAATTTTTAATGGGTCAACGTGAATTCCCTGACTGTCAATCACGTGACCAAGAAATTGAACTGTTTGAATCCAGAACTCACACTTAGAGAATTTTGCATAGAGCTCCTCGTGTTTAAGTAGTTCAAGGATGGTTTTGAGGTGTTGCACGTGTTCTTCTTTGTTTCGTGAATATATGAGGATGTCGTCAATGAAGACAATGACAAACTTGTCAAGGTAAGGTTTGCACACCCGATTCATAAGGTCCATGAATACCGCCGGTGCGTTGGTTAGGCGAATGGCATCACTTGGAATTCGTAATGCCCATAGCGGGTTCGGAAAGCGGTTTTTGGAATGTCAGCATCGCGAACACGCAATTGGTGATAACCGGATCGGAGATCAATCTTTGAATAACAACTTGATCCTTGAAGTTGGTCGAACAAATCATCGATTCGAGGAAGTGGATACCGGTTCTTGACAGTTAACTTGTTCAACTCTCGGTAGTCGATACACATTCGAAAAGAACCGTCTTTCTTCTTGACCAATAGAACCGGAGCTCCCCAAGGTGAAGAACACGGCCTGATAAATCCTCGTTCCAGGAGTTCCTGTAATTGGGTGGACAACTCCTGAAGTTCGGATGGATCTAAACGGTATGGTGCTCGGGCCACAGGCGCAGCACCTGGTACAAGATCAATTGAGAACTCAACCTGTCTTGGTGGTGGTAGACCAGGTAGTTCTTCGGGAAAGACTTCTGGAAAGTCTCGAACAATTGGGACATCCTCAAGTCGCTTCTCCTCCGACTTTTTCTCTATGATGTGCGCGAGGATTGCTGGATAACCCTTTCTCAGGAATTTTCGGGTTTTTAGGCAAGATATGAGGTTAAGCCTCGTCCCTCCGGTCTCCCCCTGTATGACCAAGGTTCTACCGACGGCGAGAGGTATGCGAACAATTTTGTCATAGCAAATGATTTCGGCGCGATATTTGGATAGCCAGTCCATGCCTTCGATGACATCGAAACTCCCTATCTCGATTGGCATGAGATCTATGGAGAAGATTTCGTCGGCTAGGTTTAAAGTGCAATTAGGTATCACACTATTGGTTTCTATCAATTTGCCATTTGCTAGCTCTACGGTGTATTTAACGTCTAAAGCAACAGGTGTGATGTCAAGTAGAGGGCAAAATTCATCGGAAATAAAACTTCTATCAGCACCAGTATCAAACAGAATAGAAGCAGTTAAATTGTTGAGGAGGAACACACCCGTGACCACATTCGGGTCCTGACGGGCGTCCCCTGAGTTGATCACGAAGGCGCTACTTTTGACGTTGTTGTTGTTGCGGTTGTTGTTGTTGTTGTTGTTGTTGCCCTTATTCTTTAATTTAGGGCACGTATCCCTAAAGTGTCCTGGATTTCCACATTCATAGCAGGACTTAGGTTGTCGGGTATTTTTGTCAGAGGGGTTGTTGTTGGATCTGGGAGCTCGGCAATCCTTAGTCGAATGCCCGTACCTCCTGCAGTTGTTGCAAGGGGTATTGCACTGACCAAAGTGGTGATAGTTACACTTGGGACAATAAGGTCTGTCCCCGGTGTAGCTGCGGGTGGGTTCAGAGGTGGTGTTGTAGACTTGGATGGCGTTGTTTTTCTTGTTTGAGTTGTGGTGGTGTTCAGTGGATTTGCGTTTGTTGTTGTTGGAGGATGAAGTGTTGGAAGTCCCACGGCTGACAACTAGGGCCATGAGTTCGTGGGCTAAACGAATGGCACTTTCAGTGGTGGTTGGTTTGGATGAGGCGACATTTCCCTGGATGTTCTCAGGGAGTCCGCGAATGTATCTCTTAATGCTCTTACTTTCCGGTTCAACCAAGCTTGGGCATAGTAATGCAAACTGCTGAAATTTGGTGGTATATTCAGCAACATCATTTCCCTGCACTGCCAGGTGCCAGAATTCTTCTTCCAGCCTATGCAGCTCTTCTTCAAGACAGTATTTTTCTGTCAGTTTCTTCTTCAGATCGGTCCAAGGAAGCCGATTTGCAACCTCAAGACCTACAGAGTTTGCGTGGGTTTTCCACCACGTGAGTGCACCTTCCTGAAAGGTGTAAGCAGCGAATTTGACCTTGTTGTTCTCAGTGCAGTCGCATAGACTGAAAACAGATTCCATACGCTCAATCCAACGGATCAAGCCAATGGCACCTTCCGTGCCCTTGAAATACAGTGGTTTACAGCTGAGAAAATCCTTGTAGGAACAAGGCTTGACAGCAGGAGTGGCGGTGGTACTGACTGTTTCCTCAGTCGTTCGGATTGAATCCCGAGCAGCCAAGGCATCGGGTACTGCCCGAGTAACTGCAGCAGCGAGTTCAGCTTCACTGTAACTCTTTTTCTTCGGTGGCATGGTTCTTCAAGAAAAGAAACAATAGGTACGTAAGAAATTGTACCAGAATGATAATTGTGGTAGATGTATGTATTAAAGCGACAATGTACACATCACAAGTGTAATAGTTTCATAATATAGATTTAAATCGAAAGGAATCGTCAATTGATATTACGTTGTTAAACGATTACAGACAATTTCGAGTTTGAGAATTTAAAAGTTACAGACTTAGATATTGTGCCAAAAGTTCCGGGAATTGTTTCATCCGGTCAATTTACATTAGTCCTACGAAAGCGTTATGAAGTGCAGATTCAGCCTAAGCTAATTCTGTAGAAGGTTGAGTTGTGGCATTAAGGCAGTGAGACGGTCAACGGACTCTGCAAGTCGGCTAACCATTCTGAGTGCCTCCTCGGTTTCCCTCAGGCGTGTCTCGCACTGAGTCAACCTTGATCGCAAGATAGTGATTTCGTTGTGATTGTCAGTCACTTGATTGTGGACGATCTCCATGGTCTCGATGGTTTCACCCACTCGATTTTCGAGAACGTCCATATTGTTGACAGTGTTTACATGGTCCTCAGAGACCTGAGCAACTTGCCCCATTAGGGTGAGTGTCCAGTTTTCACGGGTCTCTTGCAACTCGATGTCCATGTCACGCAGTTGTTGCTCGTGACGGTGTAGTCTAGTAGCCAAATCCGTTAGTGTGAATTGATTGGAGTATGGGCCCGCTCGAGGCAACCTGGGGTTCCTCCTAGCTACCCTTGAATTTTTTGATTCGTACGGATGAGAACGAGATGAGTTGGGTGGTGTGTTTGCCATTCTGAGACAGAGTGTTAGAGAGAATGAGGCCTATATTCATATAATATAATATAGCCTAAGATTGTAAGTGAGGTCTATTGAGGTCTATTTATGTATATATACATATATCACATAATAACCTATCGAGTGTCTAGCACAGACATGTTTTGAGTCCCGTTTTTCTCGAGGTCAGAGTCAACTAGTGTATCTCGTTCAGCCATAACTTCCTTCAGATCTTACATCATCTTTATTTAATTGTACATAGTTGATCAAGCTATGTTAAATTAATTTCGTATGCTGTAATCTCTGAACTGGTTATACCTAATAGGGAATACTGCCTAACGGTCATAGTCTAGGTCCACTAAATGCAACCTAGTTCACTATAACCTTAGGCTCTGATACCAATCTGTGACACCCCCAAATTTGATTGATTTGCGGAAGCTCGATTTGGGTGTCACTAATCAATATACAAAGCACATAAGATAATAACGAACGACCACTATATGCGTCGTTTTAAACTTGTATTAATAAAGTAAACGTTTACATCAAAACAATGTTACATTAGCTCGGTTCCTGAAATTGAGAGATTACATGGCATAATTACTTTTACAAAATATAATAATGCAATCAAATCTCTAGTTGTATGTATGCTGACTCGAGCTAATAATCCCTGCTTGTGCAGCCAACCTACTGCTGGGTACCTGTGATAAATACTAAAATGGGTCAGCGAAAACGCTGGTGAGCTCACAGGTTTGTATGTCAATGTGTAGTTGTCAGAACCGCAAGATTTATATTGAATTTAAAATGCAATTAAGCAAAATAAAAGTTATACAATCCATGAGCACATAGTCTGAGCTTAACTTGATTTGTCAGGCCCAATTAAGGAAACCTAACTTGAAATGCCTCCTACGAGTGTCTAATCCACACTCGTCTTCCCAAATACTAATACATCCGTTTGACCGGTTAGTGCGTGCTAACCCGGATGAGGATTGTCAATCCCATATGATATCATATACTAACATTCACGCTAAAATATTAGAGACTATGCTATAGAGGACTTTAATTGATTAGCTTGAAACTCATGTAGTATTTGAAGGTTGGCACTTGCGTTCTACTTGTAAAACAAAATGAAGTAGTAATATCACACCCCTGGTAAAAGTAGTGAAAATGGTGTGACACCCGACGATTTAGGGTTACTGATTAACCTACTAGAAATCCTAATTACGTGTGTTTAGTTTAGTATTAGGCTAAATACTTGTAATTACTTGTAACTATTTGTGTATTTATGTGAATATACACCCCCGTAATTGATTATATTACGCTTATGTAATTAGTTGTAATTACACTTACGCAATTTGGTGAAATTGTGCAAAACAACCGGACGGAGTCCGACCCAGTATAAATACGACGTTGGTGAAAACATTTCTATAAATAACTTTAATATGTTTTTAGAAGTTATTTATCATTATTTATTATTTTATTAAAATAATACACGAAAAACCTAGGCGTTTTGGCTAAAACGTCTCAACCGCAACGGTAACGCGCGAATTTAGTTCGACAACCAAATAAACGTCAATAATTAATTTGGCAACATAAATTTAGTATTTTAAATAATACTTCAATGGAAATTTACCCAAAATATATCGTTAATTAAAACGACTCAAAATAACGTTACGCGATTAAACCGTCGTAGAACAAACACGCAAATCGAGGCCGGCAAATTAACGGAACATTTTTATAAATGTTTTCAAGCATCTTGATAAAATATTTCAACTTAAAATATCGAAACTCAAATCGTTAAATAAAAACGTCAACTAAACATTTAACGTACGAATAAACGTTTAAACAATTGGGTAAACGAACGTAAAACGCAACGATTTAAGCTAGAAATGTGAAATGACCAAAATACCCCTTGTGGGGCCACCATGAGGGCCGGCCACCCCATGTGGTCACCACCCCCATTGCCCACTAAAAATGACATGCAAATTAATGATCACTTATTCCTTACAAGACCATTCCTAACTCATGCATTTCTCACTTTTCCTTCAAACACACCACCCCATTGCTCTCACCTCTCTCTATAATCCTCCTCTCACTAAAAACCTGATGAAATCCCAGCCCTAAAACCACCATACTACCACCATAATCCACCACAAGACACCACCATCATCCTCATCTTTTTACAAAGGAGATTCAAGAATACAAGGCATCAAGACTTCCTCATCTCAATTCTTTCCTTCTTTCTTCAAACCACCATTGTGAGGATATATCTCTGCTTTCATTCATGTTTATTTACATGTTTTAAGGTTCATCTAACAAGATTATGTCCAAATACCATGTTAAAATACGTTTTTATAACTTATACTTTAACATGCATGAATCTGCCTAAAAATCGACAGTTCACGAAAATATTCGTATAAAATCAAATACTGAGAGTTAGAAGATGCATTTTTTTTTAAAATTTGCGTATCGAAAAGATCTACAACTTTCATGTTTTACACTTTTTCCAGAAACGCTCTCATTTTTCTCTACGAGCCGATTTATAAGACTGACCTGGAAGTTTTTCGATAAAATGTGTTCGGTTGTTACGCGGCTTTATTTAACTATGTTAATGGACTTGTTAGAAGCTGAAAATTTGATATGTTAGTCAAGACACTTAGTGAATCAGTTGGTAAAAATTTGGAAGTTTGATTTGGACTATAGATAGGTGAAATCAGTTGGCGTAATGACCCGACATAAACCGAAAACATTAAATCTTGAAGTTTAAGGTGTAAACTTAAAACCGACATCTCGAAACGACTACAATATGAAATAATAACTTTTATAACCTTTATTTACCGGAATATGACTTGGGTAAAAGGTTCGGGTCAAACCGTCATAGTTGACCACGTTTTTGACTTAGCAAAATCCAAACAGACTTAAGTGACGCATGATCACTGGAATCCTAGCGACACTTGGCAAGTGACGCTTGTAGTGACGCTTAATCACCTTACCCGACACTACCTAAGTGACGCCTGAAGTGACTGAACTATTATATTAGCGGCACTTACCCTTAGTGCCGCCATGCCTTAGTGACGCCCGTATCCGACACTTTTTAAGTGACACTATTTAAATCTGAAAACGCATATTATGCGGCACTTCCTAAGTGCCGCCCCTAACTAGCAAGTGACGCATGAAGTGTCGCATGAAACAGAATCTTTAAAAACTAGTTTTCTCACTAAGTGTTAAACTTCAAGTAACGTTAATACTTATACAATGCAATGCTATAACTCATGAAACATACTATACATATGAAAGTATAACATCATCCTAATAATAATGTCTTAACGAATTATTATTACAAACTTTCACCAACGGGTCGTACACGTTTTTGATAAACAAACTTGAACAACTTATTTGGACATACTAGTTGATGAACTAGCTCTAGGTGGACATTAACCCTCCACCTACACGATTGGCTTAAGTGGACATTGACCCCCACTTATACAATCGCTATAGATGGTCTTTTGAGACATCTACTTATACCCAACCTTATACGTTTTTAGGACGTTAGAAGGTTGCACACCGGCTTGCTTGCTTATTTGATATTTGCTTGCTACTTGCTAATCTAAGGTGAGTTTCATAGCCCCTTTTTACTGTTTTTCAACTGGGGTGAGAATACATACAACTGTTTTATACAACTGCTTATATGATCACAAGTAACTTGAAACATTTTTCGTACGGATTGCATGAGACCTGAATAATCCACTAAAGTCCTCTACCCATCATAGTCATTAAAATATGTGCGTGAGTATTATTGGATAGATCTATCAGGGTTTGACAAACCTCGTCCGGGCTAGTCGCTCTAGCCAACCCACGGGCGCAGTATTACTTGTGATTTAGAAGTGTATCGGATTAGTACACTTACCGGAGGCAAACAACGTTAAGCTTGACTATGAGACTCATGTAAATGGTATACTTATATTGCATTTTGCAATACTTTTACTTATCGTTGGTTAACGATACTTTTAACTGTCATTTGTGAATGATACAACTTGAAATCTTGTGGATCATAACTAAACGATTGTTTACAAACCTATGAACTCACCAACTTTATGTTGACCTTTTAGTATGTATTTCTCAGGTAACCCACAGCAGTAGGACGCTTATGGATAGCGTAGCTCGAGTCGCATTGCTTTCAAAATCAAGGGACTTAGATTGCATTTTACTATAGTTAGTAGTTATGTAATCTACACATTGTATGCGAACTCCATTGTTTTGTACTACTATTGTAAACAAATCTGAATTATGGAATGTAATATTTTCAAACGTCTCATATAGAGGTCGTTTGCTTTAATCTTTGTGTAATGATATTTGATTTGGTCGGCGCCCCCATGACACCTCATGTTTCCGCTGCCACGTGTTTTGGGGGTGCGACAGATTGGTATCAGAGCCTAAGGTTATAGCGAACTAGGATTGCATTAGTGACCTAGACTATAACCGTTAGGTTAGTATTCCTCATTTGTTATGACTGGTTCAGCAATTGCATCATTTGAATTTAATTTAACATAGCTTGATCAACTATGTACAATTAAACAAGAATCGATGCAAGACCTGAAATGGTTATGGTGGATGGGAATGCATTAGAAGGCTTTAACCGAGGATAGAACGGGACCCACCTTATACGTGCTTATGTGCTAGGTTATTGTATTTATATATATAACCTTAACCTTACGTATACTAAAACTCCTTGCCACAGAAAATGGCAACCACTCCCACCGCTACGTCTCCCAACTCTGAGAACGAAGCCCAAACACGAACCGCTACTGAAGGAATCATTACTATGTCTTCAACACCAAACTCTCCTGAACGACTTTACTACATCACTGGCGAAGCCCGAGTGTTACGTACTCGCCCAAGGAGTACCAGATCATCTCGAGCCAACCCTTACTCAAACTCTATCGATAATACCACACGCCATTCCGCATACCCTCGTAGATGGGACTGGCTACCCACAACTCTAAATACTTGGAGGTCTGAGGAAAACATGGAGGTTTTCGATGATCCCATGGACATCTCTCCCTATACCCAAGAACCAACACACCACACCGTACCCGTATTAACCGCCAGACTCCACCGCCACGAGACAAGACTTGAAAGCCTGGAACGAGAGCAACACATAGTGCAAATGTACTGGCTGCGCCAATCACATGACCGCATTGCACAACTGTTTCAAGACCAAGAAAACATGACAAATACTCTGGAAACGATGCACCAACACGTCATTGACGATAGAGGCGCGGTCGACCTTCTTCAAGCAAGGTTAGAAGAATGTGAACAACGTTCACGAGAAGCAGAAGAGTACACCCGAGTGCTAGAGCAACGACTAACCTTGGCTGAGGATAGCACCAGACAAGCTGGCAGACTTGCAGGAACCGTGGACCGACTTGTCACACTAATGGAACGAATAAACTTGCGTTAGGACTCATTAAATCTCTATCGAGTAACCTGTTGTGGCGGGATGTGCCCAACTATCTATCTTACGTTGTCTTTTGTAAACTCTCGTATTAAGTCCGGATGTAACAATGCCCGACATGTTTTGTAAACTTCAAACTCTGTAATCGCTTATCTTGCGCCTCAAGTTGATTATGAAAATTTGCTTCCTTGTGTTATTGAATATCTTGTCATACATACTTGTTTTACCTTCTTGTGTACGCCTGCAAAGACTTTAAAAATCTTACTCCCTGAAATCTTATGTGCCTCTTATTTTCTTTCTTTTAGAATCATGGCACCAAAACGTCAAATGAGCTCCGCTGATATCGAAAGACTCGTCAATCAAAGGGTTCAAGCAGCCCTAGAAGCTGCCAGGAACAATCCCAATCCAAACCAAGGAAACCCTGGAGGGGCAGGCAACAACCCACCTGTGCCAAAGCCCTGCACCCACAAAGATTTCATGAATTGTAAACCTCTCCATTTCAAAGGAACCGAAGGAGCCGTCGGTCTCTTGCGATGGATTGAGAAAATGGAGTCCGTTTTCCGCATATGCAACTGCCAAGAAGAGAACAAAGTCAAATTCTCTACCTACACTTTAGCTGAGGGTGCACTCACTTTCTGGAACACATACGCCCAAACCCAGGGTATTGATGCTGCCTATCAAATATCTTGGGACGAACTCAAAAACTTGCTGAGGGAAGAATACTGTCCACGCGAGCAACTCCAACAGCTCGAACATGAATTCTGGAACCTCACAGTTCAAGGAAACGACATTACTAGCTACACAACCAGATTTCACCAGCTTGCTCTCCTTTGTCCATCCATGGTGGACCCTGAATCCAAACGTGTCGAAAGATACATTTGGGGGCTACCTGATTCCATCCAAGGCAATGTCATCTCTTCCAAACCCGGAACCATCCAAAGTGCTGTCCGAATGGCACACGAGCTCATGGCTCAAATTGTTCGCCGTGGGACACCCACAGTGAAAACCACCGGGGATAACAAAAGAAAATGGTCCGGAAATAACAACAATCAGCAGCAACAGCAAACCAAGAGGGCCGAGTCTGTTAAGGCCTACACCTCTGGTTCAGGGTCAGGGGACAAGAAAGGGTACGTTGGGAACAAACCTTACTGTTCCAAGTGTACTCTACACCACGAAGGCCCCTGTACCTGTACCAAGTGCAAACGGCAGGGACATCTAGCTAAAGATTGCAGAACCCCCAACCCAAATACCAATCCCAATGCACCAAAGGCTTGTTTCGAGTGTGGCAGCACTGCCCATTTCCGGAATAATTGCCCGAAACGAAACAACAACAACAACAACAACAGGAACAACAATAACAACAACAGCCCTCGCGGTCGAGCTTTTGTACTCAATGCTGGAGAGGCCCGTCAAGATCCCAACGTTGTTACGGGTATGTTTCTCCTCAACGATCTAACCGTTTCAGTTTTGTTCGATACTGGTGCTGATAAAAGTTTCATATCTGATGAGTTTTGTCCGTTACTCAACATTACTCCCACTGCCTTAGATGCTAAGTTCACAGTAGAATTAGCAAATGGCAAACTGATAGAGGCCGATAGTGTGATACCTAATTGCACTCTAAACCTAGCCAACGAAATTTTCCCCATAAACCTCATCCCTGTTGAAATCGGGAGCTTCGATGTCATCGTAGGCATGGACTGGTTGTCCAAGCATCATGCTGAAATTGTTTGTTTCGAAAAGATTGTGCGTATACCTCTCGCCACCGGTGGAACCTTGATCATACAGGGGGAGACTGGTAGGCGAAACTTAAACATCATCTCTTGTATGAAAACCCAAAAGTACCTGAGGAAAGGGTACCCGGCAATCCTTGCTCACGTAACCGAAAAGAAGTCGGCTGAAAAGCGACTTGAAGATGTACCCATTGTACGAGACTTTCCTGAAGTCTTTCCCGAAGACTTGCCAGGCCTTCCCCCGCCTAGACAAGTCGAATTCCAAATCGACCTTGTGCCCGGTGCTGCACCCGTGGCACGAGCCCCATACAGATTAGCCCCATCCGAGTTGCAGGAGTTATCCACTCAATTACAGGAACTCCTGGACAAGGGATTCATTCGACCAAGTTCCTCACCTTGGGGAGCTCCGGTCCTTTTCGTTAAAAAGAAGGACGGATCCTTCAGAATGTGTATCGATTACCGTGAACTGAACAAACTTACTATCAAAAACCGATACCCACTTCCTAGAATCGATGACTTATTTGACCAACTTCAAGGTTCAAGCTTTTATTCAAAGATCGACCTTCGGTCTGGTTATCACCAACTCCGCGTTCGAGACGCCGACATCCCAAAAACTGCTTTCCGAACCCGCTATGGGCATTACGAATTTCAAGTGATGCCTTTTGGCTTAACCAACGCACCGGCTGTATTCATGGACCTTATGAATCGGGTGTGCAAACCATATCTAGATAAGTTTGTCATTGTGTTCATTGATGACATCTTGATCTACTCTCGCAACGAAACAGAGCATGGCCAACACCTGAAAACTATCTTGGAATTACTCAAACACGAGGAGCTATACGCCAAGTACTCCAAGTGTGAGTTCTGGATGCGAACAGTACAGTTCCTAGGGCATGTCGTTGACAGCCAAGGGATACGTGTTGATCCAGCAAAAATCGAGGCCATCAAGTGCTGGAAAGCACCAACTACACCAACCGAGGTCCGACAATTTTTAGGTCTCGCTGGGTATTACCGGCGATTCATCGAAAATTTTTCCCGAATTGCTCAACCATTAACCTCCTTGACTCAGAAAGATAGGAAATTCGATTGGACCGACAAACAGGAGTCGGCTTTCCAACTCCTTAAACAGAAACTCTGCAGTGCGCCAATCCTGTCCTTACCCGAAGGCACAGATGATTTCGTAGTTTACTGCGACGCCTCACATCAAGGACTAGGTTGTGTGTTAATGCAACGTGATAAAGTCATCGCTTATGCCTCTCGGCAACTGAAAATCCATGAGAAAAACTATACCACTCACGATCTCGAATTAGGAGCCGTTGTCTTTGCGCTCAAAATATGGAGACATTACCTGTATGGTACCAAATGTACAATCTTTACCGACCACAAAAGCCTTCAACATATCTTTGATCAGAAGGACCTAAACATGAGACAACGTCGCTGGGTCGAGTTGCTTAGCGACTACGACTGCGAAATCCGATACCACCCGGGTAAGGCTAACGTTGTTGCCGATGCCTTAAGCCGAAAAGAACGAGTGAAACCCCTTCGAGTTCGAGCCCTTGGGTTAATCATCCACAACGATCTTATTGCTCAAATTCATTCTACTCAACTCGAAGCACTCAACGAGAAAAACATCAAAAATGAGGCCCTGCGAGGCATGGAAAAACAATTCGAAACCAAATCCGATGGAACCCGATACTTCTCCAACCGAATTTGGTTACCTAACTTTGGGAACCTACGAGAATTGGTCATGGATGAAGCTCACAAATCCCGATACTCCATTCATCCCGGTTCTGACAAAATGTATCATGACATCAAACAGCGGTATTGGTGGCCCAACATGAAAGCCGACATAGCCACGTATGTTAGCAAGTGTCTAACCTGTGCCAAGGTTAAGGCCGAATACCAGAAACCTTCTGGGTTACTTCAGCAACCCGAGATACCTCAATGGAAATGGGAAAACATAACCATGGACTTCATAAACAAGCTACCAAAAACACCGAGCGGTTGCGATACCATTTGGGTGATCGTAGATCGTCTCACGAAATCTGCCCATTTCCTAGCTATCAAAGAAACCGACAAGATGGAGCGCTTGGCTCGCATCTACATCAAAGAGGTCGTAGCACGACACGGCATACCCATCTCGATCATCTCCGATAGAGATAGCCGCTTCACCTCTCGATTTTGGCAAACACTACAGAAAGCTCTCGGTACTCGTCTGGATATGAGTACCGCTTATCACCCACAAACCGATGGTCAAAGTGAACGAACCATCCAAACTTTAGAAGATATGCTGCGCGCGTGCGTTATTGACTTCGGAAACTCTTGGGAAAACCACCTACCTTTGTGTGAGTTCTCCTACAACAACAGTTATCACACCAGCATTGACGCTGCACCCTTCGAGGCACTTTATGGTAGAAAGTGCCGATCACCCATTTGTTGGACCGAAATCGGCGATAGCCAACTCACTGGTCCTGAAATCATCCATGAAACGACCTAGAAAATCGTGACCATCCAAAACCGGCTGAAAGCCGCACGTGACCGTCAAAAGAGTTACGCTGACGTGAGACGCAAACCCCTCGAATTTCAGGTCGGGGACAAAGTACTTTTAAAAGTGTCGCCTTGGAAAGGTGTCATTCGTTTTGGTAAACGCGGCAAACTAAACCCTAGGTACATCGGACCTTTTGAAATTCTTGAAAGAATTGGTCCGGTGGCATATCGACTGCAGCTACCACCACAACTCAGTAGCGTGCACAACACTTTTCACATTTCTAACCTGAAGAAATGTCTGTCTGATGAGACACTTGTTATCCCGCTCGATGAAATCCACATAGATGATAAACTCCGTTTCATCGAGGAGCCGATAGAAATCGTGGACCGTGAGGTCAAACGCTTGAAACAGAGTCGTATTCCCATCGTTAAAGTCCGGTGGAATTCTAGGCGCGGTCCTGAATTCACTTGGGAACGAGAAGACCAAATGCGACTGAAACATCCACATCTATTCCTAGATACCCCACAGACTGCGGCAACAAACTAATTTCGGGACGAAATTCTCCTAACAGGGGGAGAATGTGACACCCGACGATTTAGGGTTACTGATTAACCTACTAGAAATCCTAATTACGTGTGTTTAGTTTAGTATTAGGCTAAATACTTGTAATTACTTGTAACTATTTGTGTATTTATGTGAATATACACCCCCGTAATTGATTATATTACGCTTATGTAATTAGTTGTAATTACACTTACGCAATTTGGTGAAATTGTGCAAAACAACCGGACGGAGTCCGACCCAGTATAAATACGACGTTGGTGAAAACATTTCTATAAATAACTTTAATATGTTTTTAGAAGTTATTTATCATTATTTATTATTTTATTAAAATAATACACGAAAAACCTAGGCGTTTTGGCTAAAACGTCTCAACCGCAACGGTAACGCGCGAATTTAGTTCGACAACCAAATAAACGTCAATAATTAATTTGGCAACATAAATTTAGTATTTTAAATAATACTTCAATGGAAATTTACCCAAAATATATCGTTAATTAAAACGACTCAAAATAACGTTACGCGATTAAACCGTCGTAGAACAAACACGCAAATCGAGGCCGGCAAATTAACGGAACATTTTTATAAATGTTTTCAAGCATCTTGATAAAATATTTCAACTTAAAATATCGAAACTCAAATCGTTAAATAAAAACGTCAACTAAACATTTAACGTACGAATAAACGTTTAAACAATTGGGTAAACGAACGTAAAACGCAACGATTTAAGCTAGAAATGTGAAATGACCAAAATACCCCTTGTGGGGCCACCATGAGGGCCGGCCACCCCATGTGGTCACCACCCCCATTGCCCACTAAAAATGACATGCAAATTAATGATCACTTATTCCTTACAAGACCATTCCTAACTCATGCATTTCTCACTTTTCCTTCAAACACACCACCCCATTGCTCTCACCTCTCTCTATAATCCTCCTCTCACTAAAAACCTGATGAAATCCCAGCCCTAAAACCACCATACTACCACCATAATCCACCACAAGACACCACCATCATCCTCATCTTTTTACAAAGGAGATTCAAGAATACAAGGCATCAAGACTTCCTCATCTCAATTCTTTCCTTCTTTCTTCAAACCACCATTGTGAGGATATATCTCTGCTTTCATTCATGTTTATTTACATGTTTTAAGGTTCATCTAACAAGATTATGTCCAAATACCATGTTAAAATACGTTTTTATAACTTATACTTTAACATGCATGAATCTGCCTAAAAATCGACAGTTCACGAAAATATTCGTATAAAATCAAATACTGAGAGTTAGAAGATGCATTTTTTTTTAAAATTTGCGTATCGAAAAGATCTACAACTTTCATGTTTTACACTTTTTCCAGAAACGCTCTCATGTTTCTCTACGAGCCGATTTATAAGACTGACCTGGAAGTTTTTCGATAAAATGTGTTCGGTTGTTACGCGGCTTTATTTAACTATGTTAATGGACTTGTTAGAAGCTGAAAATTTGATATGTTAGTCAAGACACTTAGTGAATCAGTTGGTAAAAATTTTGAAGTTTGATTTGGACTATAGATAGGTGAAATCAGTTGGCGTAATGACCCGACATAAACCGAAAACATTAAATCTTGAAGTTTAAGGTGTAAACTTAAAACCGACATCTCGAAACGACTACAATATGAAATAATAACTTTTATAACCTTTATTTACCGGAATATGACTTGGGTAAAAGGTTCGGGTCAAACCGTCATAGTTGACCACGTTTTTGACTTAGCAAAATCCAAACAGACTTAAGTGACGCATGATCACTGGAATCCTAGCGACACTTGGCAAGTGACGCTTGTAGTGACGCTTAATCACCTTACCCGACACTACCTAAGTGACGCCTGAAGTGACTGAACTATTATATTAGCGGTACTTACCCTTAGTGCCGCCATGCCTTAGTGACGCCCGTATCCGACACTTTTTAAGTGACACTATTTAAATCTGAAAACGCATATTATGCGGCACTTCCTAAGTGCCGCCCCTAACTAGCAAGTGACGCATGAAGTGTCGCATGAAACAGAATCTTTAAAAACTAGTTTTCTCACTAAGTGTTAAACTTCAAGTAACGTTAATACTTATACAATGCAATGCTATAACTCATGAAACATACTATACATATGAAAGTATAACATCATCCTAATAATAATGTCTTAACGAATTATTATTACAAACTTTCACCAACGGGTCGTACACGTTTTTGATAAACAAACTTGAACAACTTATTTGGACATACTAGTTGATGAACTAGCTCTAGGTGGACATTAACCCTCCACCTACACGATTGGCTTAAGTGGACATTGACCCCCACTTATACAATCGCTATAGATGGTCTTTTGAGACATCTACTTATACCCAACCTTATACGTTTTTAGGACGTTAGAAGGTTGCACACCGGCTTGCTTGCTTATTTGATATTTGCTTGCTACTTGCTAATCTAAGGTGAGTTTCATAGCCCCTTTTTACTGTTTTTCAACTGGGGTGAGAATACATACAACTGTTTTATACAACTGCTTATATGATCACAAGTAACTTGAAACATTTTTCGTACGGATTGCATGAGACCTGAATAATCCACTAAAGTCCTCTACCCATCATAGTCATTAAAATATGTGCGTGAGTATTATTGGATAGATCTATCAGGGTTTGACAAACCTCGTCCGGGCTAGTCGCTCTAGCCAACCCACGGGCGCAGTATTACTTGTGATTTAGAAGTGTATCGGATTAGTACACTTACCGGAGGCAAACAACGTTAAGCTTGACTATGAGACTCATGTAAATGGTATACTTATATTGCATTTTGCAATACTTTTACTTATCGTTGGTTAACGATACTTTTAACTGTCATTTGTGAATGATACAACTTGAAATCTTGTGGATCATAACTAAACGATTGTTTACAAACCTATGAACTCACCAACTTTATGTTGACCTTTTAGTATGTATTTCTCAGGTAACCCACAGCAGTAGGACGCTTATGGATAGCGTAGCTCGAGTCGCATTGCTTTCAAAATCAAGGGACTTAGATTGCATTTTACTATAGTTAGTAGTTATGTAATCTACACATTGTATGCGAACTCCATTGTTTTGTACTACTATTGTAAACAAATCTGAATTATGGAATGTAATATTTTCAAACGTCTCATATAGAGGTCGTTTGCTTTAATCTTTGTGTAATGATATTTGATTTGGTCGGCGCCCCCATGACACCTCATGTTTCCGCTGCCACGTGTTTTGGGGGTGCAACAAATGGGGCCATGAAACTCACCTGAGTCTTGAAGTGTTTAATTTAATAAACTTGGAGTAATTAGCTGTGAGTTGGTGTCCAAAGACTTGAAACCTGAATGTTTCCACGACACTTGAATTGTTATTAAGTGTACCGGTATCTCGAAAGACTACCATTGAATTGTTTGTTTAACTTAATGTCCAAATTACCCCGATTTGGTTGTTTGCATAGTTACAAGTTACAACGACTTGTTTGATTGAATTGTTCCAAGTTACAATAACTTAGTTGAATTGTATTTTGAAAACGCGTACGGCACGTTGGTGATTAGTTGGAATAAAAGTGTTGTTGTTATCGTCTTGTTTTTGAAGTGTTACACTTGAAATATAAGTCCCATTATGTTCTAAAAGTCGTATTGCATAAGCATTTGAAGTTGTATAAGCTCGACATTTGGTGTAAAAACGTGCTTACGGAATCTAAGTACGGGGGTCCGGGGGCAGCGCCCCTGGTTAGCGGGGTCCAAGGGGCGGCAGCCCCTGGCGGGGTCCAAAGGGCAGAGCCCCTGGCTGGGGTCGAGCTGCCAGGTCAGCTTGGAAAATTTTTATTTCTACTATATTGTTTTGGTGAAAAACGCATCTGGACTTGAATTTGGGTGAAATCAAGTGATAAAATTTCGAGCCTCGACACTTAGTAAAAATCTGTGTTTTTGAGGTTCTGGTTTGTGCGACGTTGGGTGCGACGTTGGGGTGCGACTTTCGCAATTTAATGCGACGTTGTTGATTTCGGCGACGTAAGGGCTTGCGTCGCTAATTGCGACTTCTGCCAATTAAGGCGACGTTGGGGCTGACGTCGCTATATGCGACGTTGTGGAAGGTTTTGCGACGTCGCAGCTGACGTCGCATAAAGTCTGGCCCAAATGCGACGTTACGGTCTGTTGGCCGGAATTTGTGTCGAAAACGAGTTTTCCGGTTTCCGTTTGATCCAAAACTTTTACCCAACCCTCATAGGGACATATTAAGCTTATCCAAACAATAATATATGAAAAGTAAGTAAAATCGGGAGATGTCGGGATTTGTCAAAAACTTACAAAGTGGTGAAATGAAAATCCGGAAAGATAGGATGATAGATCGAGACGTGGTGGTTCTTTTATTCCAAACGGACTTGAAGATCCGAGGTCGTTTGGTGTTCCCTTTTGTCGATTTTTATGATGATGTTAAAGATGGTGGTGGTGGGTAAGTAGAGAGAAAAAGAAAGAAAGAGAGAGAAAGAGAAATGAAAAATGAAAGAAAAATGAAAGTGGAGGTGGTTTTGGTTGAGAGTTCCAACTCTCAGCCTGAGCCTCCGCGCTCCGTGCGGTGTTCGTTTACTCCGTCGTTTAACGTTAAATATTTATTTTCTATGTTTCATTATTCGTTTTAAAATACGAATAATTATCCAGTATTTTTGTTGAAGCATTTTACTAAATGTTTAATAATCACATTATAAAAGGTGACTTGTCTCATTTTGTTTGCGCAATTACATTTTTATTCGCGTTTATATTAATTGTGTGATAACACTTGGATACTAACTATTATTGACATAGTGTTTTTAAGCCCGATAACATTATTAATAATCCTTATATTACTTAATAAAATTGTTCACCAACGTCCATATTTATTGAATCGAAATACATTCGATTTGAAACTCGTACGATTTAAACAAATCGTATAATTGTGTAGATATATATTCAACAATATATATAATAATTGATACATTAATTAGCCTAACACAGAACTAATTACATGTATTAAAACTTGATTAGGCACTAAATTCTAGTCCTAAATTGTCGGGTGTCACATCTTTGCATTTTTTTAACCTTATGAATCATTTTATGAATCGTTATTGTTGTTTAGCAGAAGATATTAAGGACTTGGATCAAATCGTGTGGACTTACAAACTACTGAAGCAAAGTTCAACAAGCTTTTTATTGGTTAACTATCATACCATGTACCTAAATACCATGCTACACAGGAAAAAAAATGAGAGATCTATTGATAGTTGTAGGTATTTTTGGCATGTACCAAGACAAAAAGAAAATTAGCTTAATGGAAACACAAAGAAGTAAGCCGGTGATTTTGTACTGTAGGAAATGTAGTTTGTGAGCTTGAAATTTGTTTTATTTAGTACGTGTTCGTATTTCAATCTTTTGTACACAATTGGCAAAAGAGTTGTTGCCTTTCAACTCTTATCAAATAAAATAATAATACGAGAAGTTCTTTTTTTATGTTGGGCTTTACAAATAACTAATTTCATAAAAATGACTATAAAAGAAATAGGCGTAATAGATCAAAGTACCTAAACTCTCCTAAGTGTATCCAAATGCTCATATTCTCTACTAATCTTTTAAATTTAAAAAGATTATACAATATCAAACTGAACATTTGAACTCACATTCAGCAAACAAATGATAATGTATTTATCTAAAGAGTTCAAAGAACTAATAGAAAACTATAACTTATGATCTATAAAAAATATAAATTTAGTCGTCTGCGTAATCGTGGGTCTTAATAAATGAGTTGAAATTGCCACCTCTACTTTAACTAAGTTATACATGAGTACATGACTAGTATCATCAGATCAAACCCGTGTATTTGATACCCCATGTTTCACTTTTCTCAGGTGTCTTAATCTTAATAACTAAGTTGTGGGCCATTTTCCAACCCTTTAGGATTCGGTAAACGATGAGAAGTAAATGAAGGAATTGAAGCTCAAAGACATTAAAAATGGTAGCTTCGCAATGTTAGCAGTCTTGGTTACTTCATTCACGGCTTGGTGACAAGTTTAGGGCTTGGTGACAAGTTTACTGATAAAATATATATTTGAAAATATAAATAACCAAAACACTTAACAATCGCCCGCGTTGCCGCGGGTCTTAAATCTAGTATATATTATAATAAAGTGTTAATTAGGTCGTCATTAATCAATTAACCCCTTCTAATCTAATCTTAACCATTAAATTAATTAGACTTTTTAATTATGATCATTGATTTGTTACATCAATAATGACTACCTAAATAGTGGATTATGATTGTATAAAATACTTAAATACCCCCTACTATTAAATTCAAAAATTATAAAACAAAATTTGGTTCCAATTATATTTAATAAATTAAACAATTATTTAACCCTAATTATTCAATCGGCAACAAAAAATACATAATAAGCAAATTATATGACTTCCTTATTATATCCTTTTGTTAATACACACAACAATAAAAAAACGAATCTACAAAGTTTTTAGCCAATAGAAACCTAAATTCTTCTTCTCTCTCAATTTCTCAAAAATCCAATGACCTAATTTCGCAATCATCAATACAAATAGCGAAACGAAAGTGTTAATTAGATTGTCATTAATCAATTAACCCATTCTAATCTAATCTTAACCATTAAATTAATTAGACTTTTTAATTATGATCATTAATTTGTTACATCAATAATGACTATGGATTATGATTGTATAAAATACTTAAATACCCCATGCTATTAAATCCAAAAATTATAAAACAAAATTTGGTTCCAATTATATTTAATAAATTAAACAATTATATAACCCTAATTATCCAACCGGCAACAAAAAATACATAATAAGCAAATTATATGACTTCCTTATTATATCCTTTTGTTAATACACACAACAATAAAAAAACGAATCCACAAAGTTTTTAGCCAATAGAAACCTAAATTCTTCTTCTCTCACTACTAGAAAACTACCAAATGCCTACGGTCAAATCTGTGGGGAATTCGTGGGTGAACGTGTTTACCCACGAATTACCCACGAAATGGGTCTCAAGCTAATATTGGCGTGGCTAATTCTGCTTCCATGGGAAATCCGTGGGAAAGGATATTTCCCGATGGAATTCTCCGTGGAAATTCTGTGGGAAAATGAATTAAGTCTTTTAAAACATTCCGTAGGTAATTTGAACATTTCCCAAGGATTTCCCACGAATTATGTTCCCATGGATTTTCCACAAATCTCCCATGAATACATTCCCACAAGTTTCCCACGAGCTTCCCATAGATATGTTTCCCACGAAATTCCTACAGGGTTCTGACAAATAAATTGCCCATGAGATTCTCACGGATTTGTCGCGAAATACTTTTCCCACGATTTCACCACAAAATATGTTTCCCACGGGTTACCCATGGACTCTTCCCACAAAATTTTCCCACAAAAATCTCAATAACCACCCTATATTTTTCCGCAAGTCTTGTATCTATAGCTGCTCAAAATGATACCATATATGATAATTAACATACGAAATAAGTCAAACATCCAAAATTGTGACACCCCCAAATTTAAAGCTTTGTGGAAGCGAGTTTTAGGTGCCACTAATCCAATATCAAAACACCAAAGTACAAGCAAACGACTCTAAATGAGACGTTTTAGAAAGAACATTACATTACAATACGTTACCAAAAGTAGTACAAGGTTTTAAGTTATAAGTAGTACATCATTAGCGAGTTCGCAAAGTTATTCAAAAGATTTTAAACACATAATCAATATACAAAAGATGATGCCAATAAAATCTTCAAGTGTTTATGCATGCGACTCGTACTAGCCTAGCATACCCTGCTGGCCATCCTACTGTTGCTGAGTACCTGAGAATACATCACTAAAAAGGTCAACCAAAAATGTTGGTGAATCTCACAGGTTTGTATGTACAGTAGTAAACAGTTTGCGTAAATCAGTAAGTAAATCATTCACAATAATAAACAATGAAGTATAATTGTACAACAGTAGTAATTCAGTAAAATAGTATTTCACAACATAGTAAAGTCGGTGTAGTCTGTCAATCTATTGCCATGCCATGAGCCATTATAGTCGAAGCTTAACACGTCTGTAATTTGCCCCCCATGAGTACTAATCCAAAAATACTCATATGAAACGAATAAGAAACGCCTGTTTATACTAGTGCAGTTCGTGGTGGCGCTACCACCCCAGGCGGGGATTGTCAGTCCCATATGGATCCATATACTAAAATTCGCGCTTATCGTACAACTGACGACTATAATTCAGAGGACTTCATTGGATTAAATAGAAACTCATGCAGTAAAGTAAGGCAATACGTCTGTAAATAATACATTGTGTATTTGTATTATAGTCTGTAGAATAATACATTGTGTATTTGTATTATAGTCGGTAAAATAATACATTGTGTACTTGTATTCAAATCAGTAAAATAAAACATTTTGTACTTGTATTAAAGTCAGTAAAACAATACATTTTGTACTTGTATTCAAATCAGTAAGTTAATACATTTTGTACTTGTATTAAAGTCAGTAAAACAATACATTTTGTACTTGTATTCAAATCAGTAAGTTAATACATTTTGTACTTGTATTAAAGTCAGTAAAACAATACATTTTGTACTTGTATTCAAATCAGTAAGTTAATACATTTTGTACTTGTATTAAAGTCAGTAAAACAATACATTTTGTACTTGTATTCAAATCAGTAAAATAATACATTTTGTACTTGTATTAAAGTCGGTAAAATAATACATTTGTAAATGTATTTAGTAATTCAAGTAATCTTAGTAAACAATTACTTTCAGTAAACAAGTACATACAGTAAACAAGTATATTCAGTAACAATACATTTAGTAAACAAGTGATGCATCTCCCCCAAAGTAAAACAGTAAAAAGGGGCAGTGAGACTCACTTGTTGAGCAAGCAATCCTAAAGTGCACACGTATTCCAAGTGTAATCCCCTAGTGTTCTAAACACGTGAGATTATATATTTGTAATTAGATGTTTAGTAAATCATTTGTATATTTGTTCACTTGATTTATTGTGTTCAACGTATTTGTCTCGTGACTACGTTCTAAATCAATCAAGTTTGTAATTTGTAAAAGTGAACGGCTTGTTGGTGACGGTTTGTAATAATAATTTCAAACTATTATTATTATACATGATTTGTTGTGCTTATAAAAGTACACGTGTTTCGCATATAAGTCGTATCATATAAGTTTAGTTGTTACTCAAGTTCATTATGTCCGTTACATTTTATTTCATAATTTACAAAATTTGGCACGAGTCCGGAAACCGAAATATGCCATTTTCGACCCCTAGACGACCCCGGATGGCCTAAAACTGACTAGGCTAATGTACTTAGCCTTGACCATTGGGTTGTTTTCGAATGACCGTGTGAATTTGAGCCCAATCCGTTACAATAAATTTTCCATCGAGAAGCTACCCTGAAATATGTTGTGAAATCTTTGACGTTTTCAAAAATTTAATTGTTCTGTTTCAGCTAGAATCCGCCGGATCAGTTTGTTGATCCGCCGGATCATGAAATATAAATGGGGATCCGCCGGATCATGTGTTGATCCGCCGGATTGAGTGATTTCAAGTGAGATCCGCCGGATCATGTGTTGATCCGCCGGATCGGGACATTTTGGGGAGTATCCGCCGGATCACTAGGTGGATCCGCCGGATCGGGCAAATTTGAAGAGGATCCGCCGGATCCAAGACTTGATCCGCCGGATCAAAGTCTGGTTCCAGCATCTGTTCGTGCAGGTTTTTAACAAAACGAGTTCTAACTTAGTTTTTAGCCAATTTCCGCATACAATAACTTAATACAAAGCTAATACATGCTATATAACGTTCTATAAACATAAAATTAACGAGAATTAGTAAGTGTTCTTACTTAGTAAAAATTGGAACCGAGAGGTGTTGATGATGATGAAGAACACGATGATGATGATGATGATGAAGATGAAGGCGATGATGATGATTATGGTGTTGCTGATTGTTTGTTGTTGTTGATGAAATTGGAATCGAGAGAGATAGAGCCGAGAGATAGAGACTGGGTGTGCGTGTGTGTGTAAAATAATTGAGGTCGGGTAATATAACCGGCCTCAATTATTGAGGTAAGTAGGTGTTTTCCGACCCGTGTTCGCGTACCCGATCGTAATGTAGTATAATATTTAAAAATGAAAATTTTCAAAATATTATTTCGTATACGTTTTTAATTGAAATATTCTATAAAAATACATTTAATGAGATATAAAAATATATCTTAGTTTAACTCAAAATACACGGATAGTTTTCTGTATCTAAAATGTATTTAAATAATTTTCGGAGTACGTAGTTATTATTCTCAATAATAATACTGTAACAACTGACAAAAATGACCAAAATCCATGTCCAATTTAAACTTTCCAAAATCACGTATTACATACGCGTATTACCAAAGTATTCAAGTACTACATATATATATATATATATATATATATATATATATATATATATATATATATATATATATATATATATATATATATATATATATATATATATATATATCGCGAAACAATTATTTAATAATTCGGCTTGAATAAATTAAAAACGCACAAAATAAAGTTATGAAAACTTTAACTCAAACATTCTATTTTTATAAAATGTTTCAACTTAAAACTAATACGAAAATATACGAACCAATTTTATAAATTAAAGATATTAATTTATATTACTATCGGGTACCAAAACACGGGTCAAAATACCACGAAACGGGACAAACCGGAACCAACCACCTCCAATTATTGGAGATGGCCGGCCTTTCCTCTTTACCCCCTCCTCATTTCATTTTTGGTTCCATTTTCATCCACACTCAATATCTTCCTCTCTCTCTCGGCTCACACTACACCGCCACCACCACCATCATAATCAATCGGCGCCATCATCATCATCCAAAGGGGAACAACAACAACATCATCACCATCGTTAATCATCATCATCTCCATTTCGTTCTTCGTTTTCATCATCTTAAAATTCGTAAGGAATCACTAACTTTTACTTTGTAATTTCGTGTTTAAATTACTTAGATTATCATGTAGTAACATTGTATAAGCGGATTTTTGCCGAAAAATTTAGGCTAGATACGGTTTTGTGTTGATGATGCTCGAACAGGTTCTGACCAGACCCGCTTACCGGGCGGGCAAGCCCCATACCCGGCGGGTACTTCTTTAAAATAGCTGAATCCGGCGGATTCAAGGGAATCCGGCGGATTCCCACCCAGAAAACTCGATCCACGCGGCGCGTCCTTTTGTACCCGGCGCGGTCTTTTGAAAATCATCGAATCCGGCGTTTTGGATTGAATCCGGCGGATTCGACCCGAAACCGCCTTACCCGGCGGGTACCTCGCCTACCCGGCGGGTACCTAGCCCAGACCAGTGACTTAATTTCAAAGTTTAACTTAAAAGAACACAACCAATTTATATGTGATATGTTACACGTTTATATGCACTTTTTATAAGAAAACAACTTAATTATATTTTCTAAATATAATTTCAATACGAGACAAACGACACGCAATTTCTTTACGAAATTCAAACGTAAATATATAACAAACACGTTGAGTACAAACAAACCGAATAAACAACAAACTTGAGTAATTTATATAAATATTCATTCACTTATACGAAATCTCGCGTGTCTAGGATACTAGGAGATTACCATCAAGTACAACTCGTCACCTTAGGATCGCTCGCTCCTCAGGTGAGTTTCCATAGCCCCTCCTTTCAAACTGTTATACTGTTTTGGGGTGGAATGCATACTCGTCGATTATTATTCAAAATCTATTTATGAAATCAATCATTGTAAATGATTTATTACAACTCGTACTAGACTAGGGCACTAGTCGCAAATGAAAAACTTATATGAGATAGGTTTCAGGAACACGAACATTGATGGATAATATGGACTATCCTTACACCTCACTCAGGTTTCAAGAACATTAATAGCTATAAGCTAACACTGTACGACACCGAAACATTTGAAATCATTGTACTCTAGGCTAAAGTACATCAAACTTAGAATTCAAGAATCCAAGAATCTAGAAACTAGAATACTAAGAAACTATATCACAAGACTTTAAGGTCAAGAATACAAGAAAACATTAGAATCAAGAACAAGAACTCAAGGTCTAGAATACAAGAAACACTAAGATCAAGAACAAGAATTCAAGGACTAGAACACTAGAATCAATAACTAGAATTCAAGGTCAAGAATACAAGAACATACAAGAATCAAGAAACTAGAAATCAAGATTAGATCAAGGATTATGTGCTAGGTCAGGAACTTATTTGCAAGATCAAGAACCTATTTACAAGATCAAGAACTATGTGCAAGGTCAAGAATTCAAGGTTTTCAAGATCAATAAAACAAGGTTTTCAAGATCAAGATTTTCAAGGACAAGATCAGTAAACAAGATTTTCAAGAACATACTTGCGCTTTACTTTCCTTATGTGATATGTGCTATTTATTTGAATTAATTGATACGTGTTAATTGCTACTCTGTGATATTATTACTTGTGTTATTATTGTGTGAACTGCTTAGATCAAGGAACTAGTTCAAGAATCACTTCAATTGAGTTCATCACTCAATCTATGAAACTCAGGAATTCAACACTGTACACAGGGGTGTACTTCAAGCATAGGATTATAATCTTATACTTTAATCCTTGTCAACTAAACCTATGGACTCACCAGCTTATCGCTGACGTATTTTAGTATGCATTTCAGGTACAGCTTTAGTAGGATCGGCCCGTCAGGATCCTAGCTCGAGTCGCATGTTTTCAACAAATGGATTTCTTGCATAACTTTTGTATTACAATTATGTAATGAAATTATTTTTGCGAACTCGCAACATGTATACATTTTATTTTGGAAAATGTATAACTATTTTCAAACGTCTCATTTAGAGTCGTTCATTATTTACCTTTGTGCTTGTGATATTTGATTGGTAACACCCGACCCGACCGCTTCCGCAAATCCGAAATTCGAGGGTGTTACAAATACTTTGTTTGAAAATGTTTTTCACCCACTTTCATTTTGAGTTTCTACGTTTTGTTAGGTTCGTGTATTTGCGATTATTAATTTATCGTTTCGGTTTATATATATACATATATATATAATACTTGTGTACTTGAGTATTGACACGTATGTAATTACGTGTTTTAAAAGTTTAAATTAGGAGCTAATTTCGGGTTATTTTGTCCGGGTGTCTCAAAAATACCCAAAATATATATCCGAAATCCGTCAAGTATCAATAGACTAGTTAATAATACTAGTCAGTTAAGCTTTATCAAAAGACTAGTTAGCTGTTATACTAGTTGGTTAAAGCTTAGCAAAAGTACTTTTTGCTCAAATATAGGCCGCATCAATAAACCGATCAATACTAGCTAGGTGGTGGTGGGAACTTTTCTTTGTAAGCCTTTGTTAAAACTGCAACTTGTTCTTGCATAATCTTTAGATCCTCCTCTGTAACCCGTTCTCGCTCTTCCCTCACCCTCTCTCGCTCTTCACATTCCACGAGCTTATCTTTCAACTTTTTTACCTACGAAATGGAACACATACAAATAAGAAAGCTTAGTATCTACACAGATTTGACTTTTATCTTTAAAGCTTAGGGTCACTAGTTTGTAGCAGCATAAATGAAATAAATGTGATGAACAATATGCTTATGACATATAAGTAGTAGCATGGTTTGTATTCAATTTTCACAATTCAACTTGCTTGATCTAAATATGTTACAGCATAATGTTTCGGGTGAGCCATGATTGACAAAACCATAACGAAAATATAAACCATTTTGTTTAATCAGTTTGTAAACCAGATATCCAATCCACACCTAAATAATCAACGCCTATTAACATGAAAATAATGAGGTGTCAAATGGGCAACTTTTGCCACTGTAATAAAGCTAAAAGGTCAGGACTTGCATATATATGTATATGTACCAGTAATAACATACATCAGCCCTACCAAACCCATCAGCTAACAAGGCTGACCTAACAGCCCTACATGACCCAGTAACATTCCTACACTACCCATTAGCAGAGCAGTCTACCCAATCCAGCAGTAGTTCATCTCCACCTAACCAAGTAGTCTAACTCAATAGTCCAGCAAATGGGCAACTTTTGCCATTGTAATAAAGCTAACAGGTCAGGACGTGCATATATATGTATATGTACCAGTAATAACATACATCAGCCCTACCCAACCCACAGCTAAAAAGGCCGATCTAATAGCCCTACATGACCCAGTAACATTCCTACACAACCCATTAGCAGAGCAGTCTACCCAATCCAGCAATAGTCCATCTCCACCTGACCAAGTAGTCTAACTCAATAGTCCAGCCAAACTAGAAAGTAGACCAGCCCGACCATATGGGTTATGATTACAACATAATATTGACGAGTTATGACTAGGGATAAACTAACCTCATCATCAGTAGAAATGGGGTTAATACACACGGAGGGGATTAAAGTATCCCAAAATGTTCGCTTGGGATACTAAAGTTTATGATTTGACAAAAATATAACCCAACTTTTAAAACCCCTCCCAAGTGGAAAATTAGCTGATAAATATTCATCAATTTGAACAATTTTAGAAACTTTTATTATCCTTTTAAACATTTTAATAAACTTTAGTTATCTTTGTAAACATATTAATAAACTTTAGTTACCCTTAAACACAATACATATAGTTAACTCATAGTTTTGTCAAATCATAAACTTTAGTATCCCAAACGAATATTTTGAGATACTTTAATCCCATCCGTGTGTATTAACCCGTAGAAGTGTTACTGGAAGACGAACTCGCATTCGACTTGTTTAATAAAGATATGTGCAAAATATCTTTGGTTGCCCCGAACAGTCTTCCCTTTTTCATCCCTCCTTGTGCCTTATCCCACATAATAACATCAAGTTCCAATGGAATTGCCTCCACGGATCCACATTCCTCCACAGCAAGTCGTTCATACTCAGTCTATAATAAATAGTAATTAAATTATAAATACCAACTATAATTACTAGTTAAGTAGATATTTAGTCATAAAGGAAAAAAGAAATCACCCTAACATCTTCAGCATTCTGCAAAGCAAACTCTTGAGGCTGATCAGGCGTGGAACGTTTCTTTATATAATAACTGTCAAAAACACTTAAAAAGGACACCGGACCTCCTTTTTCTTTTTCCTGCAAAATCCGTACTAAAAGGTTATATGAAAATACTAGAGTACTACCCGCGCAATACGGCGGCGCAGAAAAAAAATTTGTGATATAATTATTCATGGACATGTAAATTTTGAATAAAAATTTAAAAATAATAGTATAATACCATTTACTTACTTTATTTCATAAGATATGATTTGAATGATAACTCAATGCACCCACCCACACACACAAAACACTTTAACATGGTGTTGAGTTTGGTTTTCGCTTTGGGTCAACGGACGACTCATGAACTTTTTATTTCCATAATTAAAAAAAAGATACACTCAAACCTATCAACTCGTTTGCCATATTAGTTAACTTTGACATGTTAGCCCGTTCATCATAGTTCTGGTTTAAGTTGAGAACTTTTGACCCTCAAATATGAACCCATTAACCCAAAAAACGTCAACCATTTTAATTTATTAGGCATATTTCGCGCGTATAAGTCGGGGTTAACGGGTTAACCCACCAACTCGGAAATTTTTATTTCCTTAGATTACAATTTATCAACTTGTTTACCGATATGGGTTATACGGGGTTTTTTGTGAATGTGTTATTTTGACCCGTTTATGATGTTAGTTTAAGTTTAGGTTAAATATTTTTTACCCGCAAATCTAAATACCCTAAACTGATTCGACTTAAATTAACACCTCTAATTATAGTAACTAAAGTTTTAGAAATTTCAACTTACAAATATCCAATCTAGTTATTAAGTAAGACAATTAAATAGATAATTGTTACAATAATACGATAAATAGTTATTTTTAGGTGTTTGTACTATTTACATTAAATGTTTAATTAAAAATGTAGAATAATAATGTCAATTATTTCTTCAAGATTATAAGTTTCTAACCTTTTATTGATTATATTTAATTATCGTGTTGATGATGATAATAAATGATATTTATATCTTTATTAATTATATTCATGAATTAGTTTTCGTTTAATATCATTTGAATGAATTATAATATAATTGGGAATGAATGTCAATATATATATTTTTTTACTTTCAATGTATGTACATTTATCATAACTGTTTGTACTTTATGTAAAACTCTTTATAATGTGCATGTAACTTCCATCATTATAGAAAAGACAAATAAATATTGAGTTAAATATTTTATAACCGAAATTAATTATGATATATTAATCTTATAATAAATTTAATTTAATATATGTATTTTAAAGTTGAATAAGATGATTAAAAGAGCAAAATAGTAATTTATTATTACTCTTTTTAAGACTTTACCTAAAACTCTTTATATATTAGTATATAGATAATAATGAATCTTAAAAACATGTTAATAATTTAATAATAGTGTACCATCTTCAATTTCTTATGAACGAGGCTACATGATCCACCACAATGTGTAGCTTTCTTCCCATTTTCTGACGAGCCTCGATTTCTCGTATTGACAACTGATACTTTTTTTCCATGATTGAGTATTCCAACACTCGTCAATCAGCTTTGTCCAGTTTACTTGATCGATCCAGTCCGGGAAAAAAGGCTTTAAAACGGAGAAATCAGTCCCAAAAGTCAAACCCGACTTAGCTTCATAATCTTCCTTTGCATTATCTCGAGTGTCCCTCATGAGATCACCATGTCGACTACCCATGATATTCTCTCAGTTTTTTCTTGCTATATCATTATATCTCGGATCCCATTCATACAATCCCTACAAGCACATAAATTATCGTTATCATTCATATTTCAGACTTAGGACAACCGTACCCGATCCGACTTAGCAGCGAAAAGCTTACACATTACAACAACTAAACAAAAACACATAACACATAAAACACCAACATAATAACAACCAAACAGCTTATTAACCCAACATAATACAACAACTAAAAAGCTTACAGACACGGCCAACAGCAGTAAAACATCATCCTAACAGCAGCAAAAGACATAAGCAATATACAACATACAATAAAACAGAAAACAAGGTATTAACAGGACCAAAAACATCATAAAATGTGATAAGAAAAGACATCATTACATGCTGGAAATAAATCATATATATACACACACATAAATTATAAATAAATACTATCTACAAAGTAGAAACCTGAAAGCGTTGCCACATCAGATCATGCTGATCTTTGGGGACTTTAGTCCATGTTGGCCAAACCCCATTGAACATCTCCATTAAATTCCAGAACATGCTTTGCTTACACGCACATCAAACCTACACAATGAAACGCCATCATATAGACTACTTTTTTAATAAAAATACATGCTGAAAATATATACATACACTTTCCCAAGTGGGACAAGGTAGGTCTTCTGTGATGAATGAGATCCTCCAGATGATCTGTTCGACACGTGCACTTGGCGATGTGAAGATTCGGTTAAGGCATCGCCATCATCAGCAAGGGGAATACTCTCAAGGACATTCCCAGTTTCTCCTTTAACTCCTCCCTCGATAGGTGATGAAAGTGACTCATCTGCCAGCGGATCATCACACCCAGCTGTGCTATTGCTACCTCGATCACTATGACCCCTACCTCTACCCCGATTACCTCGACTTCTTCTACTACTAGTCTTTTCGCCTCCACGTCCCATGATCTCTGCAAATGAATGATGATAGTCAGCAAACAAGTTAAAGATTTCAATTAATTAGATATAAAAATACAACAAATAAATATAGTTTGGTAACAAGTTAAAGGTTTCATTAGTTACATATAAACGTATAACAAATAAAATAGTAGAGAAGAAAATTAACTAGTAGAGTTCTCAATACAATATAAGAACAACGTTTTCCACAAAAATAGTATATCTATATTTTAAGATTGGTAAACACATGCTAATCATCAGATGCATGATCAGATAACACGATTTCGTCTTCATAATCTTCATCTGAATCACCATATACTTCTTTAAACTCTTCTTCCTCGTCACTAAATTCCATAGTAGTGTCAACACCATCATTATCACTAGCTTGTGCAATCTCCTCTATAACAGGTTCATTTGTAGTCGTGTCGGGTGCACAGATTAATCTTTCACTTTCTTGAAAAAAGTCTTCTTCGACCACATTATCACCATCATGTACTTGATTATCAACTTCTGCAACTTCATATACACTTCGTGCCTTTGTCTTGACAACATCCCTCCATTCTTTCAGATCTTTTGTCATTGAAGGATAACTCACATAATAGACTTGTTTTGCTTGAGATGCTAGAATAAAGGGGTCATTAAAGCATCCTTTCTTTTTGAATTTTACATCAACCATACTATGTTTACTTATACCCTTACCCCTTCATTAGGATGAAACCACTCACACTTAAACAAGACAGCAGTGCAACGATCATCTTTTCCGTTATGATAGAAAACCTCTATGGCCTCAACCAAGGATCCATAGTAGTCACACTCAATATCGTTATAAACAGACCCTCTCACGCATACGCTACTACTTTGAGTGACCCGCCCAGCTCCGTGTTGAATAGTGTGGAACTTGTATCCATTGACAAAATATCCTTGATGTGATAGAACATAGGGTATCGGTCCTCGTGCAAGATTCTTTAAATTTTCATTGATATCGTTCGGCATACTTAACAAATGATCTTGGAACCACTTAGCAAAATCTTTATCTCTATCAAGTGCTTCATCATCAATATAAGGATTCTGGGGTATCATTGCTTCGTTAAACAGCCTAAAGAAAAACAGTAATGACTTTAGAATACACTCCAAGTAAACATTCATTACAAAAGAGATTATATACCTTATAAAAGGGTAAACCTCAGGACAATTAAGCAAGATATAACTATGAGCCTTGTGTTTCTCATCCCCAACCAAAGCTCTTTTTTTCCCACCATTGTTAAATAATTTTCGAGATGCAACTTTAAATATGCTTAATCGATTGTCAATCCTTGATGAACTAGGAATATCAGGGGCAAAATTCCTAGGCTCGCGATTCAATCGGGTTTCTACCGTCGACTCAAAATATAGAGAGCAATGTGTAGAAAGTTCTTTAACAAGATATGACTCAACTATAGACCCCTCAACCCTTGCTTTGTTCCTCACCGTTCTTTTCAACGACCCCAACTTCCTAGACAGATCTCAAAAAAGAAGTGTTAGCACTGAAATAGTTTTTATATCTCAATTAAGTAAGTTGTTAACTTAAATAAATTACCTTTCATATAGATACATCCATCTATATTGAACCGGGCCACCAATAATAGCTTCACATGCCAAATGTATTACAAGGAGTTCCATTGAGTCAAAAAATCCCGGTGGAAAGATTTTTTCCAACTTGCAAATTGTAATGACAATACTTTTTTCCAATTTTTGCAAGTAATCTATGTGGAGCACCGTTGAGCATATTGCACGAAAGAATATGCATAACTCTATTATTGCATCCCATATTGAATCAGGTAGCATACCTCTTAATGCAATAGGTAGCAATCGTTGCATCAATACATGGCAGTCATGACTTTTGAAACTATAGAATGTATAATCACTAAGGTTTACACATCCCCCTATGTTTGAAGCATACCCGTCAGGAATTTTGACATTCTTCAACCATTCACAGACTTTAACTACTTGCGGTTTGGTCAAAGTGTAAGATGCTTTCGGTTTCAAAACTTTTTTATTGATACTTGAAGTATGTAACTCTGACCTATCACAATACAATTCAATATCCTTCAGCGCCTTTAAATTGTCTTTAGATTTTGAAGTATCCATGACGGTGTTAAATAGATTCTCGAAAGCATTTTTCTCGATGTGCATTACATCAAGGTTGTGCCTGATTAACAAAGTACGCCAATATGGCAGCTCTCAGAATATGCTTCGCTTCGCCCAATAATGAGTGCTTCCAAAACCCTTTGGTTTTTTGTTCTTTGGATTGTATGGAACGCCTTCATAAACAGTTGGAATTCGACGAATTCGTTCCCAGATTTCATCACTCGTCAATTCTGGAGGAGGACCATGTGATACTGATGTATCAACCTTGAATCCGTTTACATCACGATGGAATTGGTGCGTTCTAGGTAAAAATCTTCGATGACAGTCAAACCAACATGGTTTCCCTCCGTTTTGTAGCTGAAACGAATCAACATTACCCATGCAACATGGGCAAGCTAACTTGCCATGCGTGCTCCAGCCTGACAACATGGCATAAGCTGGGAAGTCGCTAACCGTCCATAGATGTACAGCTTTCATAATGAAATTGTTTCTACGATATTTGTCATAAGTTTCAACGCCATTCTCAAATAACATTTTCAACTCATCTATTAACGGTTGTAAAAACACGTCTAGGTTTTGACCTGGGCTTTTTCTTCCCGGAATAACCAAGCTTAGGTTTACATAATCATCTTTCAATCCCACCCAAGGAGGTAAATTATAGATTGTTAGAAACACAGGCCATAATGAATATGGATTCGAGGTTTGGTTGTTAGGAGTAAAACCGTCGGTACATAAACCAAGACGCACATTCTGAACCTCTGCCGTAAATGAAGGATGAGTCGAGTCAAAATGCTTCCAAGCAGTCCCATCACTTGGATGCCCCATTTCCCCTGGTTTTGTTTGATGATCATAATGCCAAGTCATGTCTTTGGCAGTCTTTTTTGACAAGTACATCCTTTGAAGTCTAGGAGTGATTGGAAAGTACCTTAACACCAAATTAGGGATCTTGCTTCGCCCGCTGTTATCCTTGTAATGAGATAATCCGCACACTATGCAGTTTGTCAAGTGTAATGTATCTTTGTAATACAACAAGCAATGATTTTTGCAAGCATCAATTCTTTCAGCCGGAAGACTTAGATTTGCTAATCTTCTCTTTGTACCGTAAAAGTTATCATCCTTATTATTTCCGACGGGTAACACATTTTTCAAGTCTCGAAGTAACTTATTATAAGTCGACTCAGGTACATTACATTCTGACTTCCAGTTCAACAACCTAGTGGCCCATTCTAATGTAGAAAATGTTTGACACCCTGGATACAAAGGCTCATCAGCAGCTTGTAACATGTTATAAAAGCCCCTTGCAGATGAATTCGGAGCTTCCCAATTGTTAAAATCAGAGGGATTCATGTTATCTAACACCATACGTGTGCAACCATCATACTCATCAGCATCTCCCATTGAAATAGAAGACTCTCTGATGTGACCTAAAAAGTCATGTTTTTAAGTACATATTTCTGCACTTTTTGGACTATTATTTGGTGAAAACATTTCTAAACCATCATTATTTACTAAAAATCACCAAGGTAGTCTAAATATAGACGTTGCTGCAAAAATCGGTTAAAACGTCCAAATAAGACGCAAACCGAGGCAAAACTGTCACCTTAAATATTCCCTTCTTTATTTTCTTATGAAATTAGATCTTAATTCATACTTTATGATTCCATAGGAAAATACAAGACCGGAGGTGAAAGAATCAGAAGAAACGGATGAAGAACGAAGAAGATGTGCAGTCTAGAAGCCCGCCGATCATCATCCGGAACACGCAAAAGTCAAACACTTCCAAATTTGGCAAACTTAGTGTCATTAGAATCAAAACGGAAAAACGAAGCCAACGGCGCAAGAATCAAGCAAATCAGAGCCCGAACGAAAAAGATACGGACGAACCAAGCAACCGAGGAATCAACGGAGGCCAAACGGAGCACCAACCTCCCCTGGGCACCTAGGTACCGTATACGGTACCCTAGGTGCCGTATACGGCCCTTAGGGTGCCGTATACGGGGGTGTTTGCCTTGTGAGGTGCCGTTTGACCCCCCTTGGTCCGCATGCCCCATATACTGCGTTGATGCTTCAAGGCTTGTACAATGGCTTTCACTCTTTCCCTATAAATACCAAGCCTCATTTCTCATTTCACCACACCTCTCATTCTTACAACTTCTCTTTATCTCTCTAGAATTCTCTCTCTAGCACTACCCTTAGGAGTTAGAGGAGAATTGTTCTTGTAGTTAGTTCTTCTCTCTAGTTTCTCTCTCTAGCACTACTCTTAGGAGTTAGAGGAGAACTAGAGAGAAGATTAAGATTAGATTAATTATGTAGTTAATTAGTAGAGGCTAGCTTATGTAATGCTTGGATATTAATGAAGAAATACAACTGTTATTCTGCTCGCAATTCATATCGGTATTTTATGTCTTTTCTATTATTAATTTGTCATATTGTTCTTGTTTGATGTATGTGATTTATTAATATTAGAAATGTTTATTGTTATGCATTGCGAGTAATTACATGTATGTTTGCCATGATTAATGAGTAGTTTGTGGTGATATATCTAATTGGAATAACACCATTATGAAACAACGGAGGTAACGTTATACGGCTTTAATTTGTATAGCGCCGGAATCATCACGAATGTGTGTAGTACGGAACGTGGAAGCTATGAAAGTCGTGGGCACAATCCGTTGTGGAATAATGTTCCCAGTTATTATATATTACAACTGTTTGTGAACTTATAAGCTGAACCTCTACCCGTTTATCTGTCCAACTTATGCTGTGGTTTGTATCCTCCTCCCTAGAACCTGACCAATTGCTAGAAGTAGGATTGCCAACTATTCTGTGTTTGATGATCAATGAACTCAACATGGTCGTTGTTCCCTTGATTGAAACATATCCGAGGGACACGAAGCATAGGATTAGAGATAGATTAGGTTCATGCTTATCTGTTGTGTATCTTTGGGACAACTTCCAGGGTACCCATGATGTAATCCTTAGGTCAGTACTGTGATGCTAGTATTCCGTCCTATTGCATGTTCTTGTTTGATTGTTGCTTAGGTACTGCATACTAAACATACAATAACATTGTTGCTGCCTTAATGATTATGTTTTCATAAACATGATAAATGTAATACAGATAGGTTTGAAAACTTGTGGTGCTGTTTAAATATACATTTACGATTTTAAACTAAACTATCACCTTTCCTTTAATAAACGTGGTTAGAACCTTTATGACAAGGAGTAGCTAACCATTGATCAAACGGTCACTACCTATCTATGTTTTCCAAAATAAACATGGTCTGATTTTGAAGCTGTGGAAATACTGCCCAACTTATCGTATAGTACACCGCGAATTAATCAGGGATTTATTGGGCTAGGATTTATAAAGTGAACGGGTTGTTAAGCTATCATAGATGGTTTTACAGTAATACAAGCTTAGATATATTGAGTTCAGATAGCCGTAAAGTATGTAATCCAGGATAAAGCCCTAAAACGTCCGAGTATCTGGTAAGCTGTGGAAAGGTCGTATGCTGAACATTGTATTACGTCCTGGCTGAGTCTGTGATCCAGGAAAGACCGTAAAACGGGTGAATACACAATGTAACCGTGGAAAACCTGTAAGTTGAAGACTGTATCACAGCCGAATAACGCTGAACTCAATCACAACCATTAATGTATTAGTAATCAGTCACCACCTGTCTTAAATCTTAAATGCCTTGCCCAGCTTAGATATCTCTGTTTGTGTTAAAGAAAGGTCAGTGGATAAATTGCGGACTGTCGCCTTATTCCTGCACCCCATCTGGAGGGTCACTTGGTCTCGTCACAAGAGATGGTGAGGGAGGTTTCAAGGCAGTCCGATCTGATCATACTCTCGATAACCTAGTACTTAGTGACATACTGATCGGTTCACCTGATCAGTAGGGTGCTAGTGTTTACACTACAAGATATCTACGTGAAAGAAAAGCACAAATCTTTAAAAGATGTTTTCAAACTAAAACATCATAACAGCTATTCTAAGTCATGGTGAACCACGTCTTTGTTATCCTTATGTTTTATATGTGCTAGTCTCCTTTTAGTTTTATGTTTTATTAGTTTCAGTAGTTTAGTTGAATTAAATATAAAAACCAAAACAAAACCCCTCCAACTTATCAAAACCCTAGCTTAAATACCGACTTATCAGAACTAGCTCTGTTTCAATTCTACCGTTGTGAGGAATGACCCTGGATCATTCTTACCACTTACTCGTATCAGGTATTCATACCAGTTCCAGAAGGTAGTACGGAGGATTAGGCTCCCCCCGACTATTATAAATATTAAAACTACCCTGTCGTGTGTCTCGGTGGCCGGACCAACGACCGCAGTAAAATCCGATCGACCGCTGGGGACGGTAGTACGATTCGGAGCCTGTTTAGATAAATTAGTTTTTAAGCGATCCTTTTTGACTTGGATTCACCATCCTTGTCAGAAGTTACTTTTCGCCCGTAGATTAGCGTAGTTAGCTTAGATTAGCTTAGAATAACTTCCCTCCATACTACAACTTTAATTCTTAAACCTTCTTCTTGTGCTGTTTTTTTCTGAAAACTTGGGCAATGGCAACTCAGCAACAATTAAAAGATCAAATTGATAGTCTTGCTAAATCAATCCAAGATAGATGTAGGAGTAATGCCTATGTAGATAACGAATGTCAAAGGAATAGTAAGTTTTATTCGGATAACATAGGGTACTTAGATCCACAATCTCAACATCATTATGACCCTCATGCTTTCCATCCATACCAGCCTTATTATCCTAAACCATTCAATGTCTACTCATCTTTCCCTGTACATGAACCATTACCGTATGAGAGTTCTGACTTGAGAGGTATGCCCATAGCTTATCTCGGTAGTAATACTATCTCACCTTCCTACAACCCACTTGAGCAACTATTTAAAGAACAAGAAGACATGCTTAGAAGATGTACTGATAAGCTGTCTGAAATACAAACTCGAGTCCAAGTGAGTAGCAATGAAGCTAGGAATCAAGTTATAACCGACAATTGGCTACAGGAAGATGATAGGCACTTACACACCACATCTACATCATTTGACACAGACTTTCATTTTCATGAGTCCGATTGCAAAATTCCTTCGACCCCTTCACCTACCCAATCTTCTAAATCCCCACTTCCACCCATTCTCAACCTATCTACGTCCGAAACCGATGAGGAGTTCATTCTGGAGGAACTTTCTGAGTCATTGCAACTTGAAACTCTTTACCGGAGTGACAAGGATGACGAGGTAGACGAAGAGATAGAAGTAGAGAGACCAGAAATGGAGATTTACACAGAAGACCCAGCTTCAGAAGGACCGGAGGAATGCGCACCAGCTCTGAAGTGTGATTTCATTCCAACTCAAACTGATATGGTTGACAACATCCCGTAACTAGTTGTGGTTGATAATGTCCCATCTATCTTCCCGGATGAATCACCCCTTGATCTAGTTGAACCCCTAATTGCCGACCAAGTAGTCGATGAGAATGTTGCTACAAGATTGGAGACAAAAACGGATACTGTCCCACCTCCATGCCCAAAGTACAACATTAGCATTGACCAAAAGACCGTAAGAAGCAAGGTGGGTTCTGCGTCATGGTTTCCCTTCAAACCCTCTCTCAACCATATAATGTCCTATACATCATTTAGAGGTGAGGATTCCTTTGACCAACCCATTCTGACCAAGGAGATATTAGAAGTTGAGAGACCTATTACACCCACGGTAGAACAATTCCCTCACTTCGAACCATATCCTTATATTGGACATACCCTGGCCTTAATCTGCTTTAAACTTTTAGGTATGTTCCAATACTACCCCTTGTATCTACTGATGGATGCTAAGGAGCCTCTAGGATTACCTGATATGTAGTGTTAGAGTCAAGCTAGAGACTCGAACAAAAACAAGCGCTTCTCGGGAGGCAACCCGTGTCTAACGTAGCTTTGGTAATAGAAGTTAATTTAGGAAACTAACTCAATAAGTAGAATATGAAAGCCTAAAATAAATGTTCCAAGTTTTCTATTTTTATGAACAAATAGGATGGTTTGCGAAATTACTCCATTAAAAGTCAAATTTTTGTCAAACCTTAAAACTTCCTACTCCTACTTGTTTGAACTTTATCGCAACATCCAATTTTTACCATTATATAAAATCTCAAGTTCTTAATATCCCCTTCACTCACAAACTTTGGAAACCTACTAGAATGAGAATTAGGAGCCTTAGTCATCTTATACACCCATGCACATATTTCGAGCATTGGAGGTACTTACATATATTTATGTAAACATACATATAAGATCCTTAAAAGATTCATCTGAAAACCTGACTTGTATGCTAATATGTGTATTATGCTCGAACTCGTTTAAAAATGTGTGCTTTAGAAATCTTTATACTTGGTTGCCTGATTTAAATGCTCATGCTAGTGTTTCCATATCTGCTATATGTGCTGCGGTGAAATTATAGGCCACTAACACTTTTTGTGTAGGATTAGACTCCAAGTCATACACTGGTTTGTTTCATCTACAAAGCACTTACTTTGATAGGTTCTTCACAAACCAGTGAATCTATGATTTGGAGAATAATCACTCGTTTGTTAGATCACGTTTGTTTGTTCTACTTGTACGAATGCCTAACAGACAGGGACTGATGCCTATGGATAAAGAATCTTCGAGAATAATGGAAAGAAGACAATGGGAGCTTACAGTTCATTAAGTATGGGAATCTTTGGAGCATTGCTTTGCAGGGGACAAGAGATGACACTTCTGGATACGAAGATGTTTTCTAGTTGTCTATGACTAGTTCATCAAGATAATCAGCTCAATACTCATCATATGTGCCCACAAATTCCAAACCCTATACCTATGCCCTACCACATGATGAAACCCAAAACCATCACTACCATCTACCATCACCATTTCCACCCACATTCACCAATCCATCCACCCCTTCACACGTACAACCATCACCATCAGGGACCATTCATATGAAGGAATAGAGACGGGGTTAAATTGGAAACTGGAGATCTCTACCGATAAAGAACAACATCAGATCCATTACATCAGTTTGTCGGCAAACATCTCGGGAGATAAAGGATTTATGGTCATCGGATTCAGCACTTTCAAAATCCTTAGGAGCAGTCGAGTTACAGCAGCGGCTCTTGAAGATTAGGATCTTTGTCCATTAACCTCTATCCAACATTTGGTGATTATTGGTTGATTCTACTTGTGTCCGGAGGAAGACATCACTTCGCTTCATTTTCTACAATCTATCCTTTTAGTCTTAGTTATTTTCGAGAGAACTTGGTGATTTGAGTGGATGTTGGATGAATGGAATAATCGAAGAGTTGACGACCATTCAAGGAAGAACCCATAGAGTCAAAGGCAGACAAATAAGCTCATACAACTGCGGACCATGGAACTTACAAACATCTCTGAGGGAAGGAGTGTGGTCTATCTTCTCTCGAAACCCGCACGTGCCAAAGATCTAAGTGTGGGATCTCAACCCACACTGCAGCCACTCAGCAAGAATCGCCTCCAAATCTTTAAACACTAAAGTGTGAGATTCACTCATAAGAATCTCCACTTACATGATGGAACGATTCTTTGCTAAGTACGGATACAAGGCACTGTACACCAGATCGACACGTCTACAGCTGAAACGTTCTTCATGAAAATTGAGGATCAAGATCTTCAAAGTCTCCTCTCATTTACCGCTCTCAGCTTCATAACGTCAATCATTATCTGGGGAGTTTCTTAACCTTTACTCTGTTTCTTGATTTAAATTTTACTTTGTTAGCCTGTTAATCTAAGAAGTAATCTATACTCTATCCTAAAGCTTATCACTAAGTGTGGGATTCCAGCCCATTACATACACTTGAGTAACATTTTCTATATGTTTAAACTCTAAGTGTGGGATTATACTTTACAGTACAATCTCAACTCAAGAGAACATTAGGGACAATGTTCCTCTAAGTGTGGGATAGTAGGTATAGAATACCTTGGATTGGATGTTTACAGATTTTTATGTCCGAATAGCTCAACTCATAATATGTTCCTCAAAATTTTCAAGATTTTCAAATTTTTTAACAAAACTAATAAAGTATGGGCCAAATCATTCGATTAGCTCTGCTATTTTTGAGTTATAATATCTTTTAAGAGGATGCATTTCTAATATGAGTCAGTTATTCAGGAATATTAGGGAAATTAATGTAGAAATTTCTTAAATAAGTAGTGATAATCTAAAAGGAGCATGGCTAGGTACATACGACCCTATTTGCAGTGAGGTTTTGAGCCTTAAAAGCATTCATCTTAAATTCTACATTGTTCATTTCTTGTGTGTGCCGATGCTAGTATCTCTAAATTAGAACTTGTTCCTGATATACGTTTCGAGACCACATTGGTGAGTACCGTACGCGGTATAGGTGCAATTAGATGATCTCGACATTCCCTAGGAATTAACCCATTTTCTTACATATCTTTTCAAGCCCAAAACCCTTCCGATACTCATTTTTAGTATCGATGATCCGCTTAGAAAACCCTGTTGAGCCTAAACCTTTTGTTTTTTCAAAACCCTACATTTTTAACCCACTTATCCAAACCTTCCAACAACTTATCTTAGAATTTCTGAGAATTATGAAAAACATCTTGAAGAATCTTCTTCTGAATTGATCTACTCCTTCGTGTTCACCAAAATTGAAGAAAATCAAAGGTGCAAAAAATTGGCACCAAAGAAAAGACTCGAAGAAATCCGTGATAAGAAAGAAAAGATTTCCGAAAGAAAAGCAAAGAAAAAATCCTTGGAAGTTCTCTGGCAAAGAAGTTCTGAAGAAAGAAAAAGAAAATAAAAACAAAAAGAAAAGAAAAGAAAAAGAAAAGAAAATAAAGCTAAGTGCTTCAAAGTATCAACCATTGAAAGGAAGATCCGACAGAAGACGAGTAGCTAGCTCCTCCGTTCTATAATAAGTTTTTCATGATTCTTAGGATGCCTAAGATAAGAAACCCTTTCAACCAAAAATCACCACTATCCATACCCCTTAACCCTCACAAACATTACAACCCACTTGAATGTCTTGGGATAATTAGCACCGTCCTCTTCCTAAGTGGTGGAGATCCGATTCTCGACCAAGCTTATGATGATGAGTGCTGCATGACTGGCTATTTGAGCGATTTCAATTGTGCTAGAATGATAGGAAACCCGATACACTTTGAGTGAATTGAGTGACCACCTTTAGTGAGATCGCCTAGTCATGTATACTCCAAGATCACGAGATTTGGAAAGTATGCCTGGGAGAGTCAGTACTTATTTCTGAAAAGATCATCTTAACTTCCCCTGTGTTCTCTAAATAATTTTCCCATATGACAAAGTGGTGACTTCTTGAAAATGTTTTAACTCACCCAAACTATTATAAAAATGTTTTCACTGGACATAACTGAGTTGTTGCTTGAGGACAAACAACTTCTAAGTATGGGATACTTGATGTGACCCAAAAAGTCATGTTTTTAAGTACATGTTTCCGCACTTTTTGGACTATTATTTGGTGAAAACATTTCCAAACCATCATTATTTACTAAAAATCACCAAGGTAGTCTAAATATAGACGTTGCTGCAAAAATCGGTTAAAACGTCCAAATAACACGCAAACCGAGGCAAAACTGTCACCTTAAATATTCCCTTCTTTATTTTCTTATGAAATTAGATCTTAATTCATATTTTATGATTCCATAGGAAAATACAAGACCGGAGGTGAAAGAATCAGAAGAAAATGATGAAGAACGAAGAAGATATGCAGTCTAGAAGCCCGCCGATCGTCATCCGGAACACGCAAAATTCAAACACTTCCAAATTTGGCAAACTTAGTGTCATTAGAAGCGTAACGGAAAAACGAAGCCAACGGCGCAAGAATCAAGCAAATCGGAGCCCGAACGAATAAGATACGGACGAACCAAGCAACCGAGGAATCAGCGGAGGCCAAACGGAGCACCAACCCCCCCCCCCCTTGGGCACGTAGGTACCGTATACGGTACCCTAGGTGCCGTATACGGCTTTAGGGTGCCGTATACGGGGGTGTTTGCCTTGTGAGGTGCCGTTTGACCCCCCCTTGGTCCGCTTGCCCCGTATGCTGCTTTGATGCTTGTATTTGATGCTTTAAGGCTTGTACAATGGCTTTCACTCTTTCCCTATAAATACCAAGCCTCATTTCTCATTTCACCACACCTCTCATTCTTACAACTTCTCTTTCTCTCTCTAGAATTCTCTCTCTAACACTACTCTTAGGAGTTAGAGGAGAATTGTTCTTGTAGTTAGTTCTTCTCTCTAGTTTCTCTCTCTAGCACTACTCTTATAGTTAGAGGAGAACTAGAGAGAAGATTAGGATTAGATTAATTATGTAGTTAATTAGTAGAGGCTAGCTTATGTAATGCTTGGATATTAATGAAGAAATACAAGTGTTATTCTGCTCGCAATTGATATCGGTATTTTATGTCGTTTCTATTATTAATTTGTCATATTGTTCTTGTTTGATGTATGTGATTTATTAATATTAGAAATGTTTATTGTTATGCATTGCGAGTAATTACTTGTATGTTTGCCATGATTAATGAGTAGTTTGTGGTGATATATCTAATTGGAATAACACCATTATGAAACAACGGAGGTAACGTCATACGGTTTTCATTTGTATAGCGCCGGGATCATCACGAATGTGTGTAGTACGGAACGTGGAAGCAATGAAAGTCGTGGGCATAATCCGTTGTGGAATAATGTTCCCAGTTATTATATATTACAACTGTTTGTGAACTTATAAGCTGAACCTCTACCCGTTTATCTGTTCAACTTATGCTGTGGTTTGTATCCTCCTCCCTAGAACCTGACCAATTGCTAGAAGTAGGATTGCCAACTATTATGTGTTTGATGATCAATAAACTCAACATGGTCGTTGTTCCCTTGATTGAAACATATCCGAGGGACACGAAGCATAGGATTAGAGATAGATTAGGTTCATGCTTATCTGTTGTGTATCTTTGGGACAACTTCCGGGGTACCCATGATGTAATCCTTAGGTCAGTACTGTGATGCTAGTATTCCGTCCTATTGCATGTTCTTGTTTGATTGTTGCTTAGGTACTGCATACTAAACATACAATAACATTGTTGCTGCCTTAATGATTATGTTTTCATAAACATGATAAATGTAATACAGATAGGTTTGAAAACTTGTGGTGCTGTTTAAATATACATTTATGATTTTAAACTAAACTATCACCTTTCCTCCAATAAACGTGGTTAGAACCTTTATGACAAGGAGTAGCTAACCATTGATCAAACGGTCACTACCTATCTATGTTTTCCAAAATAAACATGGTCTGATTTTGAAGCTGTGGAAATACTGCCCAACTTATCGTATAGTACACCGCAAATTAATCAAGGATTTATTGGGCTGGGATTTATAAAGTGAACGGGTTGTTTAGCTATCATAGATGGTTTTACTGTAATACAAGCTTAGATATATTGAGTTCAGATAGCCGTAAAGTATGTAATCCAGGATAAAGCCCTAAAACGTCCGAATATCCGGTAAGCTATGGAAAGGCCGTAGGCTGAACACTGTATTACATCCTGGCCGAGTCTGTGATCCAGGAAAGACCGTAAAACGGGTGAATACACAATGTAACCGTGGAAAACCTGTAAGTTGAAGACTGTATCACAGCCGAATAACGCTGAACTCAATCACAACCATTAATGTATTAGTAATCAGTCACCACCTGTCTTAAATATTAAATGCCTTGCCCAGCTTAGATATCTCTGTTTGTGTTAAAGAAAGGTCAGTGGATAAATTGCGAACTGTCGCCTTATTACTGCACCCCATCTGGAGGGTCACTTGGTCTCGTCACAAAAGACGGTGAGGGAGGTTTCAAGGCAGTCCGATCTGATCATACTCTCGATAACCTTGTACTCAGTGACATACTGATCGGTTCACCTGATCAGTAGGGTGCTAGTGTTTACACTACAAGATATATACGTGAAAGCAAGACACAAATCTTTAAAAGACGTTTTCAAACTAAAACATCATAACAGCTATTCTAAGTCATGGTGAACCACGTCTTTGTTATCCTTATGTGTTATATGTGCTAGTCTCCCTTTAGTTTTATGTTTTATTAGTTTCAGTAGTTTAGTTTAATTAAATATAAAAACCAAAACAAAACCCCTCCAACTTATCAAAACCCTAGCTTAAATACTGACTTATTAGAACTAGCTCTGTTTCAATTCTACCGTTGTGAGGAACGACCCTCGATCATTCTTACCACTTACTCGTATCAGGTATTCATACCAGTTCCAGTAGGTAGTACGGAGGATTAGGCTCCCCCCGACTATTATAAATATTAAAACTACCCTGTCGTGTGTCTCGGTGGCCGGACCAACGACCGGAGTAAAATCCGACCGACCGCTGGGGGCACGACACTCTCCTATCTCTTGAAAAGTGGAGTATACTTCACCATGTGCCCACCAAGTTGTATAATCACACATAAACCCAAACTTCATCAAGTGTAAGAAAATATTATCTCTGATATGGTACTTTTTACATTTGCACTTTGAACAAGGACATCTAATACTTTGCATTAAGTCTCCATCATTATATTTTGTTTTAACAATTACTTCATTAGAAAATGCAATATTCAAAGATTTAGTTTCAACATTTATAACCCATTCCCTACTAAGAGATGTCCCTTCTATCCTTTCGTACATCCACCCTCTATCATTGTAATTTGACATACTCAATATCTATTTGCAAGAAAACAGTTTAAATTTGTTAAATATTTCTTATATCGAAACTTATAAGATTAAAACTCAAACACACATAATGGTCAAAATGCATCTTACATATACATATAAACACACAGAAATGATAAATATGAATGTAGAATTACACTTATATATTAACACAGAAACTATATTAATATCAGGTATGCTAATTGAGTAATTGCAGTGGAGGCAATAGCAAGTGTGTTACAGTAGCCTTTAATCTCAGCTATATTATCTTATTATTACGTTTCACGATAAATCTGCGATAACCGTTTAAAGGGTAATAACTAATAATAAGCTTAGAGGTGCCAATTACAACCCTTTGTAATACAAGTCAAATTTTTTTATCGACAGAGGGTCAAACGGGTCAAGCATACCAACTCTGAACTGAGTCATTCGAAAAGTTAGATTCATATGGAGATCATATCATTTTTGTAATACAAGTTAGCCAGTACTTAAACTCAAACTAACAAAACCATAGTTGGTACAACAAACCCGCCGTAAATCATACCCAGAGGCAATGACGGAGCTTGGACAAGTTTCATGAGGGGGCCAAACAATTTAAGAGTATGTATCTCTTTTTATATATAAAAAAACTCATATCTTTGTTATATAAGTATTGTATAACTGACATTAACTGTATAATAGAATTGATCAATAGTTACAAAGTTTCTGTTCATTCTAATTTCTGAGCCTAGTAAATAAAGTTAGCTTAAAATTTACATGAGATCAATAAGCAATGTTATGGAATAACAGATAAGGAAATATAAGTTTATAACTAGTAGAAACTTTTAAGCATTAAATGCCAAATCACAAAAAAGGTGAGAATGGGACTTGAACCCGGGTTCCCTGTCCCAAAAAACTCAACTTGACATACTAAAACCAACTCAGCTAGCAAGCATATGTATAAACTTTTCTTAAGATATTAAATATATCTACTACTAACTCAAACCTTTGGGGGGCCACAACCAAGCTCCGCAGGGCCGGTCCTGAGGTGTCGGATGCCCAGGGCGAGTTGAATGAACATGCCCATATCATACTTTGTATACGTAATTTTATTAGTAGTATTTCCATGTTTGCATAAGTTTTATCCGCATGTCGGGGTTCGTTATTAGGAGAAAGACAATTTTATTATTCGTTATATGTGAATAATTAGTTATAAGAAAAACATAGTTTAAATTATTTGCTTGTGTATTTATAATTCAGTTTTCATTAAAGAGATCATTACAAGTGTGAAGTTATATTACGATTGTTACATTTGGTCAAAAAAATTGATTCATAGTGTTGGAGGGTTAAAGTGAAACATTGTTAATAATAAGGACTTATAAGAAAATATAGGTGTAGTCAAAGGATTAGAATAAGAAAGCTTTATAATAAAAGGGGCATATTATGAAAAGTACATGTCGTCTTCCTCAGAATTCCCTGTAAATTATTTTTTCTACAGATCTAAGTTCAACCTTCAATGGGGGTTTAACAAATAGCTTTAATCACATAAAAGGTACACTTTTTTCATCCTTAACATCATCTAATCAAAATTCATATAACTCATCAGTTATTAACACAAACTATAATGGAAAAGACCCAAATCAAAATATAAACAAGCCCTGATTATACATACATATATACAAAAAACAAGACATAGTAGATCTAGACATATATACACACATACAAACATATATAAACACAAAAAGCCCTTAATCGAAAAAAGAAAATGGAACCATAAGAAGTAAGAACACAAACCGAATCAGTAGTTGTGTTGAGTCACCCAGTTGTAGCAGCAAGAATCACTCGGTTTTTGTTGGTGCATGTGGCAGCAGCAAGAGTCAATCGATTGTAGCTAGAGTTGATGGTAGTAGCTCATGTTCCCGCAGCAGTGGCGGGATTATGTTTGGCGGGATTGTGTTGGGCGGGATATGTGGGCGGGATGTGTCTGGATTTTGGAGGGAGTTTAAGAGACAATGTAAGGGATAAGGTTGGGTTATATTTGCTTCTTTTATTTCATTCCTCCTGACGTCGCCCGATAAGTCAGGTTCGTTTTAGCTCACGCGAGTGAACCGTCCTCGTCGTCAAAGGACTTGTCCGGACAAATCAGGCGGGCATCGTGGGTAAGTTTTAAAATTTATAATATGCGGGGCTCAACTTATAGGTACTACCTACTACACTGGGTGAGTAAGCAGCAAGTATAACTCGAGGTCATTCTTTAATCGGAGCGAATTGAAACAAAGCTTAGGCCAAAGATAAGGTTTACTATTAGGATGGGTTGTGTAGATAGGTAGATTTTGTTTGTTTGGTTTTCTAGTAAATTAATTGACTAAATGCAGAAAAGTAAAATAGAGATGAGAATCGGTAATTAGCTAGATAGATAGAGAATGCGGCTGTTGAAGTTTCAATAATCAGTTGTTGGGATGATGTTCATTATAAAGGTGATTAGGGACTTGATTAATTAACAGACAGATGCACTACAGGTGTAAACGCAAGGACCCTACTTGTTTCGGTCAGACCTACATAAGTATGTCACTGAGTACCTACGTTATCGTGATTCTGATCAGAACAGACTATCCGACCCCCCAAACATGTCTTTGTAGAGACAGCGACCCTTGAAGGGTGCAGGAATAAGGTGACAGGCTGCCCATTGGGTTATTCCGACCTTTCTTAACACCTAACTACAACTGCTATTTATTTAACCATGTACTAATTATAAACCTATTATTTCAAACTATCAGTTTTGTAGAGTCTAGGGGTTTTAAGAATCTTGAACCACTGCTGGGCTTGACTTTCATCTCTAGACTCATGCCTTAGGTTTTATAAGATTAATTACTTCTGTCATGATCTAGAACTCTCCTTTGCGATCAGTCATTCGTCCCTAGACATACTTAACGGTGTACAGTGCACTTTTCCACAGCGGTTGCTAACCCTGAGTACTATTACGGTGTACAGTACTGTCACCATTTTCCACAATGCCGTATAATCGGGGATCAGTCTACCGTGTACTCCAACAGTCCCATGGTTCAACCAATTCTAGATACTATTACAGTGTACAGTGCTTACAGCATTTCCACGGCTTTATAACTAGAACTGATCTCACCGCGTATGACTATTTTTCCACAGATTAACCAATTCTAACTATAGACACGGTGTACTTTAGTTACTGTATTTCCACAGTGTTTTCGTAACCAGAGGTAGGCCTACGGTGTACTCGGCATTTCCACAGCTTTATGATGTCTAGACCATATTCTAGGGTTTCTAGGTAGTCCACAGTGATGGTACCAACGGCTTTTCTCAGGCTTCCACGGTTGTACTCCACCAGTGGTGTTTCCATCGCTATACCTAATACTTTAGCCGAATTACAGTAACAGACACGGCTTCGTACGATAACACAGATAACAAACTACCGTATCTAGAGGTGATCAGTTTCTAAACCTAAGTAGCAGTCACGCGAAGGACTGGAAAGGGTGATCCATAACTAAGTCTAGATGCATGATAAGTTTGAACATAATAAAGTTTAATAATTCCCAATCACATATTTTAAATAAAGATTAATTTAACATCATCCCTACGTCTAATTATCTACATTTCAACAACCGCAATAGTACACTACTCAGTAATCATGGCAATACATATAGCACACATCATACAAATAAGCAGAAATAATTCAGACATAATATAAGTATGAGAGGATAGATATCACCAGAAATTCGAGCAGAGTAATATTGAGAAATGCGTAGTTTTGCACCAAGAATGCTTTTACACCGTGATTACAACGCCTTGCTTTTCTCTTCTCTACCTCTAACTAACTAACTATCTACTTCTCTCTAGAGAGAGAAATCTCTAGAGAGAGAAACCAAAACTACAAGCTAAAAATAAAAACAACAAAATAAAATAAAAGAGAAGTGTGAAAATGAGAAGAGAATTGGATGAATGATGAATGAAGTGTGTTGAAATGAGGAGGTGAAGGTTGGTATTTATAGATTTGTCTCAACCGTATTCCTCAACCGTATTTCCACCTCCAAAATCTCAGCCGTATTTCCCTCCCGTATCAAGATTGCACCTTGGATGACCAAAACACACGATACGGTTGAATTTGGCCGTATACGGGAGAGATTGGCCGTATCGGGGGAGGGACAAGGTCGGATACGGGGGAATTTGCCCGTATACGGCTGGGACAAGGCCGTATACGCCCAAGATTGGCCGTATACGGTCAAGCCTTGGCCGTATACGGCTGGGTTTGGCCGTATTCACCTTGTCTCTCCCGTATCGCGGTCTGTCGGTTGCTTGTGATCTTCGTTTGGGCGTATCTTCTTCATCGTGCGTCCGTTTTCAATGTTCTTTATATCCACGCGACCGTCAACTCCTAACGAACATAATGACATAAGTTAGAGGTCATAATTCTTAGTTTTGCTCAAAAAGTGTTGGAACGTGTGAACTAAAGATTCGTTGACCGTTTATGCTCCTTTTTTCACGTTTTTCGTAACATTTTCAATGGTTTTATAAATATCGCTTCCGTTTTGACTTAGTTAACAAAATATCATAATATTTGACATTATTGGTGTAGTTTTGCTAACTTTGAGTCTAAAATGCGGGAAATAACATAAGTAAAAACATGACTTTTTACGTGTTATCAAATATCCCACACTTAGAACTTTGCTTGTCCTCAAGCAAGCTTGAAAATTCTCACCTGCTAAGAGTTTTTGAAAATAATAGTTTTAGGCTTTTGACATAAAATACTTTGAGATTAGTCATTTGTCAGCCATTGGATAAATCTTTTCAGAAAGCAAGCATCATTAGAACAGTCACCCCTTAGATTTGAAATGTTAGCCCTGGCATACTTTCACAATTCTCGATGGATATTGTACATGACTAGGCGATCTCACTAGGTGGTCACTCAATTCACTCAGAAGTGTTTCGGGTTACCTATCATTCTAAACAAACGAAATCGCTCATAAAGCCAGTCATGCATTTGCTTCTCGTCATAGGCTTGATCGAGAATCGGATCTCCACCACTTCGATGAGAACGGTGCTAATCATCCCAGGACATCCAAATGGGTTGTGATGTTTGGTGAGGTTTAAAGGGAATGGTATAGAAGGGGAATTGGTTTTAAATAAAAGGGTTTTGCTTATCTTAGGCATTCTTAAACTTATGAAAAATTTTATTTAGATAAAAAATTTTTTTTAATGAAAACGGAAACGGATAATGATAAGGGAGCGAGATAGCTATTATGACTTCTATATCTTGGAAACACACGGAAGATTTTTGAAATTTTTAAGAGAGCAGAGTTTCGGGAGAATTCGAAGCACTTAGCTTTATTATATATATATATATATTTTTTTTCTTTTCTACTTTTCTATATTTTTGTCTTAGAATTTCTTTGCCAAGGAATTTCTAAGGAATTTTCAAATTCATTCACCGTCCCTTATTTGAGATCTTTTCTGTCTTTCATTTTTCACACTTTTGACAATTTCGAATTTACTTGGTGCCAATTTTTCGCACCACAAGACTCTCGATTTTTGAGTATTGATCATAGAAACGCACACGAGGAGTTTTGAGTAAACACGATTTTTGTGAATTTTGAGTGAAAGCAAAAAGAATATCTAAATATCGTTTTTCAAAAATTTAAAAATTTCTAAGATAAGATTTGGTGGGTGTGGAAGTGAATAGGTTGAAAATTTGGGTTTTAATGAAACGAAAAGGCTAAGGCTCAACAGGGTTTTCTAGGCGGATCATCAACACTTAAAATGAGTGTTGGAAGGGTTTTGGGCTGGAAAAATGGTTTTAAAGAAAAAGGGGTTAATCCTAGGGAATGTCAAGGTCATCTGATTGCACCTACACCGCGTACGACGCTCATCGGTGTGGTCTCGAAACGTATACCAAGAGCAAGTTCTAATTCAAAGCAAAAGCATCGGCACACACATCAATCGAAAATGAAGCATTAAAGGTGAATGCTTAATGGGCTCAAGTACCTCACTGCAAAAAGGGTGTATGTGCGTAGCCGTGCGATGCTCATGGATTAACATTTCATTTCTAAGGAATTCGTATTCTAACTTATCTTACTTTCCAAAGCAATTTATTTAATTTCTGACAAATAACCTTTCGCAAAAAAATATTTTAAGTCAAAAAATTTTAAAATTTTAGCAGAAATGAGGTTTTGATGAAAATTTTAAGCTTAATGGGTTTTAAGCTTATTTTTATTTGTAGCTTACTTTGGACAAGCAATCAAAGCCAAAATACGGTATATCATACCGTGTATCCCACACTTAGAGGAACATTGTCCCTAATGTTCACAAACTAAGCATAAAATTCTTCTTTGGAGAAGAATCCCACACTTAAAGCTTGATTATATTTTGGAACTTTGTTTCTAAGTTGTTTTGATTTATGGGATTTATAATCCCACACTTAAAAATTTAAGCATAAAGGATAACGGTATAGATATATTATGATATTTAATAACCACTAGGAAAAAGAACGAAAAACTCCCCTAAGACAGAATGAGACGGTTGTTTGATAGATTTGGGTGTGTAGACAGCAGTTGGAGAATCTAGCGTCGTTCAACCCGAATCTTGTGTGATTTGCGCGTCGTCTTATATATCCTTGGAGAACTTCAATTTTATTCGCATTTTTTCTTTATTCAAAAGCAAAATAAACATAACATCAGTAAATAAACTAAGATAATATGATAAATAAAAGCAGATAAATCCAACCAAATCATTGGTTGGTAACAAAATATATCCGCCGAATCACAATACTGATACAGTCATCCAAAATATCAAGTGATAGTACAGTCATCCAACATAAGTAATAATAAAATAAAGAGTGATAGATAAGTGGAATCAAGGAAGAGGAGGGTCCTGATCCGGTGGTGACTCATGGAGAGTAGGAAGAGAGCTGCTTGCTGCCTGCTGGGTGACGGAGTGCTGTCCACTCGACGCCATGCGGGATACTGACCCCGATGATGCGGCCTGCTGCTGCTCTGGATGTAGTGGATACAAATGGAAGTTCGAATCAAGGCCCATATCTCCTATGTCAGCTGATCCGAGAGGGAAGTCACGCAGAGCCTGTGCCAAGTGAACCGGTGGCAAGTCTGAGGATGGAACAGGGGTGGTGTCAAGTAACCCTGTCAATCCAGAACCTGTAGGTCCAGTAGTGAAGGCTGGCACATAGTCTGTATGCATCTGCTCATGTGTCTGATCCTCCTCGTGCTCATGTAATGGCTCCATCTGAATATCCAAACCCTGCCCTGACTGCGGTGAATCTGTCTCTGAAGATGTATCTGTATCTGATGCAGCAGACTCGGCTGGTCGCGGACGGGTGACAACCCGTGAAGATGGCTGTAGGATAATCTGTGGATCATGCGGCTCACGTGTGGTGGTGGCGTGAACAGAGAATACCGGCTCAGGTGGTGGTATACATGAAGATTGGCGAGCCCTAGGTGGAATCCCTGTGGTGGTAGTAAGTGTGATAGCTGTAGTGGGGTGAGGTGATGTGATGGTAGGTATGGTGGTGGTGAATGGAGTCATGGTGAATGTATGGAGTGGTGATGTGGAGAAGTCGGGTGGTAGTGGACCGCAGATCCAAGTCGGTGGAGCTGGTGTAGGAAATCCAAACTCATGAGCTAGGTATGTATCCATAGTGTGTCTCTGCTGAAGCATGTGTAGCATACCATAGAAAAGCTCAGATGATGGTGGATCTCCCCAGTGAAACACTCTTGGTTGAGGAGCAGGTGTACTCTGAATCTCCACATCAGGAACTGACGTCTCTCCTGTCTCAGGTTCATGATGGACCTCATTCCTTTGCTCCCTATGCACCGTGCTATCATCAAACTCAATCCTAGCTCTCTTACTCTTCGGAGGTCTCATAGAAACTCCCGGAATCAGCGGACCATCTTTCCAGCGGATATCACCATTCAGATCTTTTTCCAATATCCAAACTTTTATCATGTAGTTCATATCATATGGCTGCGACTCCTTGCCCTCCATCTCAGTCAATCTGCTAATCACATCACTAGTCAAAAGCCCCATCTTTCTAACTAGCTTTGTAATGATAGCTCCCATGTAAACAGTCTCAGACTCAGAATAAGCAGACTCAGTGAGAAGACGATCAGCAACCAAATAGGCAACATTCACATGCTCATTCTCAATGATACTCTTGATGATCAACAAGTCTTTCTGGCCAACAGCTCCTTTTGTCTTCCTTTTACCTCGAATACAACAAGCAAGAAGATTATGAAGCACATTGTGATATCTATCCTGAAAAACTCGAGCTTTGACATTTGAATGAAACCGTCCTGATCCGTACTGAGACCAAATAGCTGTGTGATCTCTCTGTTTCGGACTGCACTCTGAGTTGAGGAAGAACTTGGTGGTCACTTGATATTCACTATAAAGCTCTAAATGAACCGCAAAAGTGGCTAAGGACATGCTGTAACTCTTCCCCTGAAAGTTAAACTTGATCATCGAAGCATCGTCCAATTTAGATACTGATTTATCAAACTTGAAGGTAACCATGAATTCTGCCACAAGTTCTTGATAAACTTTCTCTTTTAAGTCAAACAAACTAGTCCATGCCCGAAGATGTCGTTTTCCCACTTTAAATTCAATCAACTCCCTAAATCCTGTCGCTAACCCAATCTTAGCCAAATCCTCCCATACTACGTATCTGTTAACTCCTAATTCATGGGATAGCCATTTCCTATAAAGCCTCCTTTTCTCATCGTCTTTAATTGAGCCTTTAATGTATGAAGGAAGTGAAGTCTTGGCCATCTGAAATAAGAGAAAAACAAAACATCATAGTAGGTTATATTAAATCAATTACAAGCACACGGATTATATTAAACCCTAGAATTTTTGGAAAAAATTCGAAATGAGGGCTTTAAAAAGTGGATAATCCATAAACCTGTAATGACCAATAATAATCAAAATCTCACTTTTCAACCATCTAAACAAACTTTGATTTATGTAAGAAGCTACCACGAACTATTTGCAACAAATTCCCAAGTGGACTTTATCAAATTAAAGTAACTCGAGAAATTGAGACTAGTTCCAATTTTCAACCAAATAAGCATCAAGCACCTAGAATTTTACAATATGTAATATGCAAGTTTGTTCTAGGCCGTCTAATTACCTTAAAGTGGCGAAAGCAACTTACTTACACAAACTAGCAAACTAACATGGCATTTTAAAGTGAACGTTTTATGATCATGCAGAGCAAGTAAGCAATCACAATTCAAGTTGACTCATTATTGCCATTTTGCAATTTGACATTTGCTCTTTAAAATAGATATGGCAATTTTGGTGCAAACATCACTTTGGTTATAAAAGATGGTCATTTAAAGTCGCGATGAATTTGAGCCAAAAGTCACCATATTTACTTCTAAGTTCAAAGTCAAGCTACAAATCAAATTGTTTTAAATTGAAATGGTTACTTGAATGTCGGAACAAATCGTTGACTTATTAAGTTTCACTAACTTTATTTTACCAAAGTAGCGCCACTTGAAAAATCTTGATCCATTCGTTAATTCATTTTAAGTGCTTTCAAGAATCAAAGTAAGCTTATAACATTCAATTAAGCTCAAGCATCATTTTTAAGTAAAGATTTTGTTTCAAAATGTGATACTTAACAAAAAATCGTCTTTTAAGCTTACTTGAATTTTCAAAGTGCAACCATAATCATGTTTGATTAAGAACAAAGCAAATGCACAAGTTACTTATACTATTCTAAGCATATAACAATCACTAGTAACTTCACATAAGCAATTTAATCATCACTTATCCAAATATGAACAATTAGGGCAAAATAACTAACTTTAAAAACTCAAACTCATAATTCTCCATCAAATTCATGAAATGCAAGCTTCTACATCATCTAATATCACTACTAAGCAAGAATCAAAGCTCAAATTCGCAACTTTAACTAGCAATAATCACCAAGTAGTTTGAAACCCTAGGTTTTTAAAGTTAGAGAATTTTGAGAGTTAGGGCTTGAATCTTACCTTAATCTTGATGCAAATGAGTTAGTAACTACATAATCACGAAATGGAGCAAGGTTTTGAGCTTGATTTGGTTAACAATGGTGGAAAATTGAATTTTTGAGGGTGTTTGGGGTTGGGCCGGCGCAAGAGGGAAGAAGAGAGAGGGGAGAGAATTTTGAATTTTTGATTTTTTTGTTATTATCTTAAACCCAAAATGTTTAAATACCCCACCTTTCTTCTTTTCTTTTTTCTTTTAATTACTTATGTTTTAAATTATTTTGGATAAACAATTTTAAAAAATTAAGCTAATTAGTTTTAGCAAAAATTTTAAAATTCTGCGCAGTACTGTGAGCGGACAAAAAGTTGTTTTATTTAAAACGCGGAAGATAATGCTAAAAACAAAGTGAACTTATTTTTGGTCTAAAAATTTTAAGTTCTTGAAATCTTAACAATTTAAAAAAAATTTAAAGTTCATAAAAATTTTAAATTTTAGAAACTGCGCAGATTTCGCGAAAACCAAAGTTTTTAGAAGCTTTTGTATTTTAAGGAAACTAACTAATTTAAAACTTTATTAAATTGGGTTGCCTCCCAATAAGCGCTTGGTTTAAAGTCTTTAGCCTGACTTTCCAAAACAGTTTTAATTAATCAAGATCAAATGCTTAAAAGCATTCGGTGCTCTTGGATGCAGTCGAATATGGCGAGGAATGAATTTAATCATAAGGGTTTTAATGACAGAGTCGACTAGATCTGCAGGATTTAGAAAAAATATTTCGAATTCACTGAGAAACTTACGTTCCTTTTTGCCTAAGTCTAGAAGATTGCCAATAAACTTATAAAATTCTTTCCTAACTTTCTTCGGACTTGAAATTCCTACTCGTGTCCCTTTGTCTATATGATTAAGGTCGTGGAGAGGTTTATCTAGAGTATTCTGAAATTTCCGTTCTTCCTCTGAATCAGGATCTCCGGTCGTAGTGTGAACTGCTTCGGTGACATCCATCATCAACGATCTTTGAGACAAAGTGAAAGGATATTTAGACTGATCGAAAAGTAAAGTGAGTTCAACGTGAATATTCTTTCTTTTAGCGAAGAAAGTGGCTTCTCTCTTATCGTCAGCAGCTCCAGGAAATATCTCTAACAACGTTTTGATCATATAGGTGGCAGGGTCAACGAAGAAAGGAATTTTTCCAGAAATGTTTAGAGGGATTGCGGGATCTTTTGAGATCCAAAACTTAAGCTCATATATCATAGCCGCAACATAACGATCAATCAGGGTTTGTGACTCCGAGTGATATTTAGTGCTGGCGAATAGGTCCATTAGTAGGTCTATTATGGATATAAACTTTCGTTCTTCCACCCTATATCGTGTGAAGATACCATCCTCCTTTTGGTTTGGAAGACAGTGTAGAGTACTAATCTGATTACCAATCCTACTGATGACTACTCTCTGTTCGACTGAGAAAGGAAAGTCTGATGTTTTGAGATGTCTGACAAATGCCTTACAAACAGTTAACCTCCTGTCAGGATCAAGAGAGTACCCAACATAGCGGACTTCTTCATCAGGCTGGTCAAGTAAATCTCTATCAACGACACGGTATATGGTGTACGCAGGCTCTGGTACGAGGTTTATAAAAATTGGTGATTTTGGAGGATATTCGTAAGCGTCTTCATTCCTTATGGGGATGCGTTCTTCAGCGGGTGGAAAACGGAAGGTTTGAAGATTCTCAGAAGTTCCAGCAAAATCAGGGAATTGCGAGAAATTTTCTAAGGGAAATGAGATCTCAGGTTCAGGTATGACCTGATAGCTTGGAATGCTAGAGACAGAAGTTGAAATCTTCTGCTGAGATTCATTGGGTCCTAAGTCAAGATCTAAGAATTGCCCTATGGTTCTAGAATCGTCATCTGGACTAGCGGAGATTTCTTAAGATGTAGTTGAAGATGAAGAGTAGAATTCGGATTCAAACTCTTGTTCTAGGCAGTCGAAGAACTCAGCGTCGTCCGTGGCCGTCATTTCTTCGGTCGTCTTGTGGGCGATAGGAGAAACGGGGCTTGAAGGCGGCGAATCGTAGAAAGATATTTTTGAATTTTTCATTTTATATTACTAAATTATTCTAAGGCAGGTAAGTAACTTCCGGATAAGTCTAAGTGAACCTAAACGAAAAGGATCTCCTAACAGCTAATTTATCTAAGGCGGCTTCAGAATCGTAACGCTCTACGGTCCCCGGCAGCGGCGCCAAAAACTTGACGTCGCCCGATAAGTCAGGTTCGTTTTAGCTCACGCGAGTGAACCGTCCTCGTCGTCAAAGGACTTGTCCGGACAAATCAGGCGGGCGTCGTGGGTAAGTTTTAAAATTTATAATATGCGGGGCTCAACTTATAGGTACTACCTACTACACTGGGTGAGTAAGCAGCAAGTATAACTCGAGGTCGTTCTTTAATCGGAGCGAATTGAAACAAAGCTTAGGCCAAAGATAAGGTTTACTATTAGGATGGGTTGTGTAGATAGGTAGATTTTGTTTGTTTGGTTTTCTAGTAAATTAATTGACTAAATGCAGAAAAGTAAAATAGAGATGAGAATCGGTAATTAGCTAGATAGATAGAGAATGCGGCTGTTGAAGTTTCAATAATCAGTTGTTGGGATGATGTTCATTATAAAGGTGATTAGGGACTTGATTAATTAACAGACAGATGCACTACAGGTGTAAACGCAAGGACCCTACTTGTTTCGGTCAGACCTACATAAGTATGTCACTGAGTACCTACGTTATCGTGATTCTGATCAGAACAGACTATCCGACCCCCCAAACATGTCTTTGTAGAGACAGCGACCCTTGAAGGGTGCAGGAATAAGGTGACAGGCTGCCCATTGGGTTATTCCGACCTTTCTTAACACCTAACTACAACTGCTATTTATTTAACCATGTACTAATTTTAAACCTATTATTTCAAACTATCAGTTTTGTAGAGTCTAGGGGTTTTAAGAATCTTCAACCACTGCTGGGCTTGACTTTCATCTCTAGACTCATGCCTTAGGTTTTATAAGATTAATTACTTCTGTCATGATCTAGAACTCTCCTTTGCGATCAGTCATTCGTCCCTAGACATACTTAACGGTGTACAGTGCACTTTTCCACAGCGGTTGCTAACCCTGAGTACTATTACGGTGCACAGTACTGTCACCATTTTCCACAATGCCGTATAATCGGGGATCAGTCTACCGTGTACTCCAACAGTCCCATGGTTCAACCAATTCTAGATACTATTACAGTGTACAGTGCTTACAGCATTTCCACGGCTTTATAACTAGAACTGATCTCACCGCGTATGACTATTTTTCCACAGATTAACCAATTCTAACTATAGACACGGTGTACTTTAGTTACTGTATTTCCACAGTGTTTTCGTAACCAGAGGTAGGCCTACGGTGTACTCGGCATTTCCACAGCTTTATGATGTCTAGACCATATTCTAGGGTTTCTAGGTAGTCCACAGTGATGGTACCAACGGCTTTTCTCAGGCTTCCACGGTTGTACTCCACCAGTGGTGTTTCCATCGCTATACCTAATACTTTAGCCGAATTACAGTAACAGACACGGCTTCGTACGATAACACAGATAACAAACTACCGTATCTAGAGGTGATCAGTTTCTAAACCTAAGTAGCAGTCACGCGAAGGACTGGAAAGGGTGATCCATAACTAAGTCTAGATGCATGATAAGTTTGAACATAATAAAGTTTAATAATTCCCAATCACATATTTTAAATAAAGATTAATTTAACATCATCCCTACGTCTAATTATCTACATTTCAACAACCGCAATAGTACACTACTCAGTAATCATGGCAATACATATAGCACACATCATACAAATAAGCAGAAATAATTCAGACATAATATAAGTATGAGAGGATAGATATCACCAGAAATTCGAGCAGAGTAATATTGAGAAATGCGTAGTTTTGCACCAAGAATGCTTTTACACCGTGATTACAACGCCTTGCTTTTCTCTTCTCTACCTCTAACTAACTAACTATCTACTTCTCTCTAGAGAGAGAAATCTCTAGAGAGAGAAACCAAAACTACAAGCTAAAAATAAAAACAACAAAATAAAATAAAAGAGAAGTGTGAAAATGAGAAGAGAATTGGATGAATGATGAATGAAGTGTGTTGAAATGAGGAGGTGAAGGTTGGTATTTATAGATTTGTCTCAACCGTATTCCTCAACCGTATTTCCACCTCCAAAATCTCAGCCGTATTTCCCTCCCGTATCAAGATTGCACCTTGGATGACCAAAACACACGATACGGTTGAATTTGGCCGTATACGGGAGAGATTGGCCGTATCGGGGGAGGGACAAGGTCAGATACGGGGGAATTTGCCCGTATACGGCTGGGACAAGGCCGTATACGCCCAAGATTGGCCGTATACGGTCAAGCCTTGGCCGTATACGGCTGGGTTTGGCCGTATTCACCTTGTCTCTCCCGTATCGCGGTCTGTCGGTTGCTTGTGATCTTCGTTTGGGCGTATCTTCTTCATCGTGCGTCCGTTTTCAACGTTCTTTATATCCACGCGACCGTCAACTCCTAACGAACATAATGACATAAGTTAGAGGTCATAATTCTTAGTTTTGCTCAAAAAGTGTTGGAACGTGTGAACTAAAGATTCGTTGACCGTTTATGCTCCTTTTTTCACGTTTTTCGTAACATTTTCAATGGTTTTATAAATATCGCTTCCGTTTTGACTTAGTTAACAAAATATCATAATATTTGACATTATTGGTGTGGTTTTGCTAACTTTGAGTCTAAAATGCGGGAAATAACAAAAGTAAAAACATGACTTTTTACGTGTTATCACCTCCGTATTATCTATAGATTTTAATTTTATTATAATAATAAGAATGAGGCGTAAGTGAATTAAAACAAAATCTTATAAGTTATTAGTTTATTTAGAAAGTATAATTATTTAATCTATTTGTTAACATCACGTTTTGATACGCACATTTGAAATCGAGGTATGTAACTATTGCATTTAACAAATTTATGGAGAATGTGCACTAACTATTGCATTTAACAAATCTATGGAGAATGTGCACTAGTGTGTCTATAACTTACTTTTTTGATTAAATAGTATAGAATTGAATTGAATTGTTTAATTAAAAAAAACGGTTTCAAATAAAGTACCTTACTTAAAAAACTAGTAATGTGAGTTACCCATATATTAGCTAGAAAACACCCTTGGATTAGCTAGAAAATGCCCATGAAATTTAAAAGGGAAAATTGAATCATAATATGAATTAAAATATAGTATTTAGAATTACAATTATTGACATATTTTTAAACGTTATATTACACAAAAAAGTTTATGCGTATTTAGTTGTATTCTACAAAATTAAAATTTAAGAATGTACATATGTTAGTAGATGTGATAGACTATAGATATGATGTGCCTATGTATTCGCCTAAGGCGAAAGGCGAGAAAAGGAGAATAGACGAGTAAACTAAGTTGTTAAGTTATGCTAGTAATGTATATCACTAAATCTAACATAGAAATATTGATTAAAGGCATCGTCTGAAGATATAAAACACGCATATCCTTAAATACAAGTAGTTCATCAATTAGGCATGTTGTAATTGAAGAACTTTACTTTAATACATGGTCAATCTTGTCAATACCAACAAAAAGACGTTGAATACTTACATTATAGCATTTGGACAACTTAAAATCTTAAATCTACAAATGGCGAACGCCTTGTCCCAAAACGCCTTTCACCTAACAAAGGTGAGTGGTCAAACTTCTCAGGAGGTAGATAAAGGTGCCCTCCATGAAAAAGCCTAGTCTTGGCACCTAGGCGGGCACCTTTCTCGCCTTTAACTACGATGATGATAGATAAAGATATACTTGAATAAACCCATATAACTTATATCAGACATAGTGATTATAGAAAAACGAGAACATTTGCGTGTTATTATTTTGAGATATCACATCCTTTAAGTAAAGTTTTGCTGAAAGCCCTTTATGTATTAGAGTCTATCTTACTTTAAGTGTACAGATACACAAGTAGTTATTGAAGGCATAATAAAAGTTAAATCAAACACGTGTACACGTGTATAATAATAAAATGTCAATGTAAAAGATAAATTGAAGGCTTAATACCCATATATATATATATATATATATATATATATATATATATCAATGTGATTTTATGTAACGTATTCATATGTATGTTTGTAAATAGGAATGTACATTATTAAGTACTTATACGTAGAGGTACATCTATAGGTATATACGCTTATTACATTATTCTCAAGGATTCCCTACGGATACAACCCTTACTAAGTTACTAGGCCCTAATCCCTAAAACTTATGGGGAATCCGTGGGTAATTCCTACGGATGTCCCACGAATTACTTACAATATTTTCCAACTCTTGCTAACCTCTAATCTCTAAAACGTATTGGTAATCCGTGGGTAATCCGTAGTAATCTATAAACATTTCCCACGGATTACCCACGTATGTATTACAATAATTATATATATTTAATAACTAATAAACTGTAGGAAATCCGTGGGAAACCTAATATATTTGCCATGGTATTCCTACACATTACCAACAACATGATCTCCCCACAGATCACCTACGGATATATAAAATCCTTGGGTAATCCATGGGGACTTTCCTACGGAGTTCTCACAAATTTCTTACGGATGATAGTTCCGTGGGTAATCTATGGGAAATCCGTGTGAAATATCTAAATGAAGTAATAAAAGATCAGTCATTAGAAATTTGTGGGTAATGTGTGGGAAATTACCCACATATTTGTTCCGTAGGAAATATCCGTGGCTAATTAGCAGTTTTCTAGTAGTGTCTCTCAATTTCTCAAAATTCCAATAACCTAATTTCGCAATCATCAATACAAATAGCGAAACGAATTATTCGTAATCATACGACTTATGATATCATCTATTGTTCATCGTCTAATATGATCCGCACTACTTTGTTTACATAAAATCATCTTATTCTACTATAAGGTATTGCCGTTGTTTATAAGGTATGTACTCTGCATTACTAATTGTTCATGTTGCTGTTTTCTGTCCACACATTGCTTCTTGCTAAAAGAATTGATTATTCATAGTATATCATCTGCTGTTGGTAAGATAATGTATATGTTGTTTTTTAAATCTTTGACATGAGTGTTATTTTATTTCATATGATAGATCTGATTATATTTCACATTTTCTTTAGTCCTTTCTCAACTAAATTTGTCATTTAACAGGTTGTGATGTTTTAGGTAAGCTTATATGTTAAGATTATAACTTAAGCGTATTCACTTATGTGATATTTGAGGTATAAGAATTTAGAAAATAATTATGTTCATTGTTGTTTCTTTATATATTGAGCTTATAACTTAAGCGTATTGGCTTATATGATATTTGTGATATAAGAATTAAAAAAAATAATGCATGTTCATTGTTGTTCCTTCTTTGCTGCTATTGTAATGCTAAGTGTTAGTATAATATAATTAATTTATTTTCATTAATATAATTTTGCTCATATCAAACATTTTAAGAAATTTAATTGGTACTGCTTGTATTGGTTTACCGTGGAAAGGGCTTCTCAATTTTGAGGAATGCATGATTTGAAGGGATGAGTTATTGTCCAAACTCATCCACAATACTGTTTAAACTATTATCATCAAGTGTTATCAACTAATTTTCTTGCAGGTCAGGTATTTGGCGTGGAAGTGGTTGTGTACGTGTTGAGCTTATCCCACCTCATGCGTGATCTGAATATCAAGGTCAAGTAAACAAGTATTCATTATGAAGATGAAAATATTCTATATATATGCAAAAATCAGTAAACAACGTAAGCCGTTTTTGTGAAATTTGATTTTATATACTGCATATTCGCTTCTTTATAATTACTAAAAGAAACTTCTATCTTGCAGGTGCTAAATATGCTCTTTTGTTAAGGCGAAGATCCAAACTCGGATGCTTTCAACTTCATCTCCCAAGGATATATATACATGACTATCTATGGTTGCTCAAGATGGCATGAAAATAAGGTAGTCATGATAATTATTGAACAATTTTTTTAACATCTTATGGCAGTCAAAGAAGGGACACTGAATATCCCATTCAAGCAATGGTTAATATAAATCTTATTTGAGAGTTTGGCAGAATGCTTAATAATCGTGTACCATCCTGAATGGGCCTCAGAAAACAAACAGGCGAAGATTACGCGCAGGACGGCCCAACTGACAGGCAAGTCCAGGCGACAAACTTTGACAGGAGAGACCATGAGGCAGGGGACCTCAATAGCAGGCGACAAACTTTGACAGGCTTGTATAATCCACAGGAGGGCCCATGGGCCAGCCCACGGAGATGACGTAAACCCATTGTATTAGGGTTTGTGTCCCATGTCAAGGGACAGCCTCGTAACGGATTCCACCTACGTTAGTGGTGGTCTCCCTAGGGGCTAACAAGGGTTTTTACCTCACCATATCATTGGTCCACGTCATTACAGGGGACCTATGTACAGGACACGTTAATCATAGCCGTACGATGAATAGTACCACCAGATGGTGACTCCACCGTACGATCAAAACCATGAGATCATGACTTAACCATACGATGAACAGTACCACCAGATGGTGACTCAACCGTACGATTAAGGCCATAAGATGATGACACGTGGCAAAACTTGCCCACCAAGGTGAAGGAAGATCACTATAAATATAAGGGTATAATCACTATTCATGCCCAACACCTCATAATACACCTCCATCACTATTCATTGCCTACATTCATTATCATTGGGATATTACTGTTCATCTCCTACCACTGATTCCTACCACCCTTATTGTTGTTCGATACACTATAACGGGTCCTTACGCAAGTTGCGGAGAGTAACGAATCGACCCAATCCATCTCGCCTTCAGCTATAAATTTATGCTTGATAAAATTGCGCCATCCATTTATTGAAACCCCAGATCTATTATTGAGCTAGTATCATTTTCTCTAACTGTTTGTATATGCATCACTCAGTGATAAATACTATGGCGACGAACACTGGTCTGACACCAACGGCCGATGAAAACATGATGCATTTCACCGTTCAAAACACACAAACGCCAATGGATACTTCTGGGGAGATGGCTGCATGGAATCACCAGCAAATGCTAGAGCAAGCACGCCGGCAGCTGGATTTTACAACACCAGGGGGGCAAACAGCACAGCAGCAGGGGCTAATACCAACTGCTGGGCAACAACCCTTTATGGGAATGGGATCTTAGTCCTTCCCACAAACTCAGTCAAGTGTTGGTCAACAATCAGCCCAGCAGAATTTTCAACAGGCGTTCCAGCGGCCGCTTGTGCAAACATTTCCACAGTTTCCCCAGCAAAACATTCAACATACATCTCAACAACCATTTGCGCAAACTTTTCAACAACCATTTGCGCAAACTTTTCAGCAACCTTTTGTGCAAACCTTCCAACAGCCCTTCACACAAAATTTTCAACAACAATCACAACAGTTCCCCACATCACAGCAACATTTTCAGGCAACATTTCAGCAGGGAACTTTCCCCTCGCAAACATTCCCCCCACAACATACAACACAGCCACAAACATCCGTGCAAGAGACTGCTAATGCTTTGGGGCAGCTATTGGCACAGCTGATGCAACCTCCTGTAGTACCACCGCCTCCCCCACCATTACCGCCTATGTTTGCAAACCTCCTGGCAGTAATGCAGGGAAAAACACCGCAGCTGCAAAATATAATCCCTGACTCAAACACTCAGTTTCACCCTACCATCGCTAATGTTCCACTTCCCCTGGGAGTCACGGTACCTGCTAGTCTTGGAACCTATGATGGAACTACAGACCCCGAAGACTTCATACAGTCATTCCATCATGTTATCAAAACTTAGCACTGGGGGGATGCGGTAGCCTGTCAAATGTTCCCATCGGTCCTGAGATCATACGCTAAGTCTTGGTTCTGGGACTTACCAGAAAGAAGCATCACCTGCTTTGATGACATCAAGCGAAAGTTTGTAAGCCATTTCCACCAAAAGAAGAAACATGTAAGATCGCACGTGGAGGCGCATATGATAAAATAACACCCTCACGAGTCCTTAGAAGATTTTATTGACAGGTACACTGATGAATGCCTAAAGATACCAGGACTGCCAGAAAGTCAACAGGTATCGGGCTTCATATCCTGCTTAGACGAGGGCAGGTTTCAGACATTGGTAGACAAATTCATCGGTGATACACCATCTACTTTTGCTATACAAGTGTCTCAAACAAGAGACTATGCCAGAGCGATAGAAAAGCGCAAGCTAAATCAGAGGATCCGGCAGGCCGCTAGCAACTCGAAAAATGACCATAGGTCCCAACCTTATCAGGGGAAAGGTAAAGGACCACAGGGAGGAAAGTTTGGAAAAGGAAATAGATTCCAGCCTTATAATAGGCATGCGGAGAAAGACGCACTTATTGCTTCCCTGTCAAAACTCCACATGAAATTCTAGCTACTGAGCCTGTCGCCAAGGGATTCAAGAAGCCACAACCCATGGCTTCCAAGGCAAAAGATAATGGCAAGTACTGCAAATTCCACAAGGAGGGGGGGCATGACACTAATGAATGCAGGGAGCTCAAGGCTAAGATTTACAAAGCAATTAAGGATGGAAAATTAGAACACCTAGCCCAAGGTGCCAGGGAATTCCACCAGGGCGAAGCTAAAAAAGGTAAAGCTACAGCTGAACTACCCAAACCTGATGCAATCATCCTTATGATCAACCCCCTTGCTCCAAGGCAGAAGCGAAAAATAGAAAAGGTAGAATTATGGGAGTTACAGGAGATAGCCTTTCCAGCCATACATCATGTTAACCCCTCTACCGAGCCACTGGTTATTACGGCAAGAATTGCTAACTTTCAAGTCAGCAGAGTTTATCTAGACAGTGGTAGTTACACGGAGATTATGTATGAACACTGCTTTGAGCAGCTACCAGAGCACATCAAAAGTCGCAGGGAAGAGTTTCTACAACCTCTAGTAGGTTTTTCAGGAGAGACAAATTGGCCGATAGGGAAGATTAAGCTTGAAGTAACCCTCGGGGCTTACCCACGGTACAGGACAACCACACTTGATTTCGTAATTGTTCGCTCTCCCTCTAAGTACAATGTTATACTAGGAAGAACAGCTATGCTCCAATTTGGAGCAATCACTTCAACAGTTCATGGTATGGTACGTTTCCCAACGCCAGAAGGAATAGCAACCGTTCACGTGGATAGGTTGTTACAGATTGAATGTTCGCAAGTGAACCAGATACTTGAATCAGGAAGTGTACCTCAACCTGACAACGAACAGGAAGCGATTGTGATAAATCAGGAATACCCAGACCAGACGGTAAGCATTGGCAAGAAACTCCCATCCAGGGTAAAGCAGCAGTTAAAAACACTACTAATCGAAAATCAGGATGTTTTCGCATTCCAGCCATCTGATATGACAGGGGTCCCAAGAAACATTGCCGAACAGTCCCTGAATGTCAGGCCAGGAGTGACCCCCTCCAGGCAAAAGAAGCGAGGAATGGCACCAGAACGAAGTGCCTTCCTGCAAAAAGAGGTTGAAGACCTTGTAAGTGCAGGGATACTAAGAGAAGTAAAGTACCAGACGTGGGTGGCCAACCCTATCATGGTAAAGAAACCTAATGGTTCCTGGAGAATGTGTGTTGATTACTCAGACTTAAACAAAGCTTGTCCAAAAGACAATTATCCGCTGCCCGAGATTGACTGGAAAGTAGAGTCATTGGCTAGTTATAGACTGAAATGTTTCCTGGATGCCTACAAAGGCTATCACCAGATTCAAATGGCTAAACATGATGAGGACAAGACAACATTCCACACCAATCAGGGAATCTTTTGTTACAGAAAGCTGCCCTTCGGGCTAAAAAAACGCAGGAGCTATGTATCAGAGGGTGATCGATTCTGCCTTTAAAAGTCAAATCGGTCGAAACGTGGAAGCATATGTGGATGACCTTGTCATTAAAAGCACAACAGACGCAAAAATGCTGGAGGACATATCAGAAACATTTACCACCCTTCGGGGTATCAACATGAAACTCAATCCCAGTAAATGCAGTTTTGGAGTTGAAGAAGGAATGTTCCTGGGGCATGTGATCACCACAGGCGGATTCAAGGCAAACCCAGAAAAAATCCAGGTGGTAACATGCATGCCTTCCCCTAAAACAAAACAGGAGGTTCAGAGCCTTTCACGGAAGTTGGCCGCCCTTACCAGGTTCCTATCAAAAGCAGCAGAAAGATCCTTGCCTTTTTTCTCAACCTTAAAGGGCACGGCAAAGAAAGACTTTCAGTGGACTGAACAAGCTGAGCAAGCGTTTCAGGAGATGAAGGCCCTCATGGTAGAACTCCCTACCCTAACTGCACCCACCCCAGGGGAAACACTAACCCTGTACTTGGCAGCCTCAGACGGAGCGATAAGTTCAGTCCTGATCGCCGACAGAAACAAAATTCAAATGTCGGTATACTTTGTCAGCAAAGCACTTCAACCAGCTGAATTAAATTATTCCCCAATAGAAAAGCTAGTCCTGGCTCTGGTGCACACGGCCAGACGCCTACGAAGATATTTCCAGGCACACCCAGTAGTTGTGTTAACCGATCAGCCGATCAAACAAGTATTTCTAAAGCCGGAAAAATCAGGGAGAATGGCAAAATGGGCAATAGAGCTGGGAGAACATGAAATAACCTTTTACCCCTGGAGTGCAATGAAAGGACAGGTGATGGCCGACTTCCTAGCCGAGCTCCCAAGAGAGATAGAAGGCAAGAGCTCCCTGACCGCTGACAACTCACCCAAAGAAGTATGGGAACTTTACACAGACGGTGCAGCAAGCTCTGGGGGGTCTGGAGTAGGGCTAATCCTTACGATCCCGGCCGGAGAAGAGCATATATATGCCCTAAGGTTTGAATTCCCATCAACAAATAACGAAGCAGAGTATGAGGCGCTGATCGCTGGGTTAAGGATCGCTGAACAGATGGACATCACGTCCATCCAAGTGTTTGTTGATTCACAGCTTATGGCCAATCAGGTGAATGAAAATTTTGAAGTCAAAGAGCAAGCAATGAAGAAGTACCTGGAGGTTGTGCAGGAAATCAAAAGTAAATTCAACCACTTCAAAATTGACCAGGTCCTAAGGAGCCAGAATAAAAAGGCCGACGTTTTGAGCAAACTGGCCACTCTTACCTTTGCTCACCTAACAAAAGAAGTCTTAGTCGAAGTTCTAAAACAGAAATCAATTGACAGTAATTACGAAGCCAGTCCAGTTGAGGAAGACGGAGACAGTTGGATGACTCCCATCAGGGAGTACTTGGTGAATGGGACACTTCCTGCCGATAGAGCCCAGGCAAGGAAAATCAGGTCAAGGCACCAATGTATGTCATTGAAAAAGGGGAATTGCTCAGGAAGTCTATCTTGGGACCAAATCTCAGGTGCGTTGGCCTTAGACAGGCAGAGAATCTTATCAGAGAGGTGCAAGAAGGTTCCTGTAGTCTACATTTAGGCCCTCGTGCGATCACCGGGAAGATAATGCGGCAGGGGTATTTTTGGCCCACAATGCATCAAGACACCCTGGAAATAGTTCAAAAGTGCCAGTCCTGCCAAATTCATGCCCCCATCTCCAGGACACCAAAGCATGATCTTATTCCTGTTACTTCACCCTGGCCTTTCTTCAAATGGGGAATTGATATTGTGGGACCATTCCCACAAGCAGCTGGAGGAGTAAAATTCATTGTGGTGGCAATTGATTATTTCACCAAGTGGGTGGAAGCAAAGCCTGTAGCTCATATTGCAGGAAAGAAAATGGTGAACTTTGTCTGGGAAAACATTGTATGCAGGTTTGGTATCCCCCATGAGATTGTAAGTGATAACGGAACACAGTTTGCAGCTGATCCCTTCAAGTCGTGGTGCGAAGAGCTTTCCATCAAATAGACCTTCACCTCCGTATCTCATCCATAGGCTAACGGGTAGGTGGAGGTAACCAACAGGGATATAGTAGCAGGGATCAAGGCTCGGTTGGGAACGTCCAGAACTGGATGGGTTGAAGAACTCCCAAATGTCCTGTGGGCTCACCGAACAATGCCAAAAAATGATAGCACTTGGGTCACCCCTTTCAGTCTGTTGTATGGAACAGAGGCGGTAATCCCAGCAGAAATCAGTGTGCCCACAGAAAGGGTCTTGACATTCGAAGAAAATGCCAATGTGATATCTCTTCAAGAAAACCTGAACCTGACAGAAGAAATCAGGGGGATGGCTGCAGTCCGCCATGAAAGGAACAAGCAAAAAATGGCCAGTACTATAACAGGAAGGTTAAGAACAGGGCGTACAAGGTAGGAGACTATGTGTGGAGAAAAAACGAAGCATCCAGAGCTGAAGATACAGGGAAGCTTGGGCAAAACTGGGAAGGACCCTACCAAGTAACTGAGGCCCACTGCAATGGAGCTTACAGCTTGACCTGTCTGAATGGTACCCCTATTCCCCGCACATAGCACGCAACAAATTTGAAAAAATGTTACATTTGAACAACTATATGTAAGCCCAGGAGGGTTTGATTACCCCTCCTGATTGGCGTGTTTTGTTGAATCGTCTTTTATCAATAAAACCAAGTTGTTCATGCCAAATTACAATAATTTACATTAAGTAACTTTATAAGTATACAACTATTTCAAAGGTGTCAGGGATGTGTCCTTTCACAGGACGTGTCATATGCACATGGACATCTAAACTGGCCGGAGTTACGTGACATAACTCCACAAATGCCACACTCCCTGCACTTGGCCATCAGGACCACCCAAAATGGCAGACAGGAGTGGCGGCCCTGCCAAAGCGGAAGGTGAATTCTAGCCCTATCCCAGGCAGAGATTCACCTCAACCAGTAGGTTGGCGAAGTGTTGAATCAGATCATGGCAGGAAGGATACAAGCATTCGCCAATAGGCATGCTAGCTGATCCTCCCTGCACATCCGGTAAACTAGGATTTGCCGGGTCGTGACCACCAAACTATCGCTTAAGCACCACAAACTCAATTGTGTTCTAATACAAACATATATATATCCAAGTATTCAACTAATCTCTCCAGGAAGGGGGACGTGGACAGGTTCTTCAGAGTAGCCTTGGCTGCATCAAGTTTCGATGAAATCTCAGGATCAATCTTGCTAGCCAGCACTTCAGGCAGCGGATTCAAAAATTGAGCAGCTAAAGTAGCTGTCTCATGTCGGCCTTGACCCCGAGAACATTGAACCAGCCTGCCAAAAGGAGTTATGATCCCAGGACAGGCCATCGAGTTTATAATTAGGTTAGGAAGACCGGCCTGCAATTTTCTCTTCTCTTCTGAAGCGGCATCCCTCTCAAAAATAGCCTGATCCCTTTCCTCGGTCAGTTTATCCATGGCAGCTAGAGCTTCATCCCTTTGCAGGGTGACCGTGTTTAACTCCTGCCCATTTTGCTGAAGGGAGGCCTCCATCTCAGCAGTCCTTTTTGCCTGCATGACGGGATGCCTTGGTTAATAAATATTAAATAGGTAATAGAAAATCATATAAAGCAATGATATACCTGCTCGTTGGGTCTTCAAGGCCTCAATCTCCGCATTCAGCTGATCCACCTTGGCAATATCGCTGGAATGCTCGGCTTTGAACCGTTCAAATCTCTATCTCTCCTGGGCCACCTTAACCTGCTCATCCTTCAGCTCGAGCCTCAGCTTCCTAGAAAGTATCTCCAGGCGATCCGCCACCTTCAGAGTGTTAATGCTCCACATGAAAGAGTCAAAGGAAGCTTTGAGGCCACGATTGATGCTCTGGCGGGCATTAAGAGAGGCCATTTTCTTCCCTATGGCAGGAGGCATCGCATGAAGGACATAATCTCTACAAGATTGGAGATTACGTCCTGGGTTATAGCCTGAAAAGACCAGCCAGGGACAAAAAGGGGTAAACCGGCAAGGGCATCAGCGAGAGCACTAGGGATAGCACCACGTGCGCTACCCAAGAAATCTACAGTGTCATCATCCTCGTTTGTCTCCTTACCCAGGAAAGAAAAGCTGGATGAGTTTCCCGATTGGCGCTGGGAGGAGGAGTCATCCCCCGTCCTGAATTGAATCTTTCTCCTCTTGTGTCGGATAGGGTTCTCCTCCTCCTCTTCCTCCTTATCTGAAAAAGATTTTTTTTTAATTTTTACCCAAGTACAAAATGCAGACAACCAGAGAAGTCAGCACCTACCACCAGTAGCTGAGTCATGCAACGTACGGGGATGGGAAACATGCACAACATCCTCAGAACCTCCTGCCTCATTTGAAGATACAGGACGGCTGGCAGTCTTCTTCTTGTTCGCCTTACCTCCAGGGGCAGCTTTCTTCTTTTTCTTCTTCTTTCCAGTGGATGCCCCCAGGTCATCGACCATCTCGTAGTCCTCAGGGACATCATATCCTGCAGGAAGGCTTTAAAGGGGGATACCATCAGGGTTGGTAGGAATGTTCTTCACGGAAGTATGACCAATCTCAACCCCAGAAAGGTCATCAGCAGCCAAGAAGCTATTAAAATCCATCACGGTAGGAACAAAAAGAAAAACAAACATAAGAAAGTGTTATCTGACACTAGAGAACCGCCTAATTACCACCACTCCCTACCTTTATTTTTGTATGTGCATATAAGGATGCGACATTCCCTGTTCCAGTTCCTGCTCATACTAGCCATAGCTACGATGGAGTTCGGATATGGCCTCATCACCACTCCCCCCTGTCTCAGCAGACGAAGGAAATCCATGTCTACCTCCGGATTTGACTCGAGAATTACAGGGTTCATGTTTTTTACAGGTGCAAACCTAGAAACCCAGACTTGTGGGTTCACCCACTGCAAAACCCCCCGCCGGCCAGACGGAATGACCTTGTCATCAACATAAAAAAATCCCTCCTTCCACCCCCTCCAACCATCTAACCTGGGGCCACAAAAGTTGGTGTCCCCCCCCCCCCCCCCCCCCCCCCCCCCGTTAGCTACCGAAAACCAACTCTCCGGGGAATTGGTTATTGTAAATTGAGTCGAAAAATATAATAAGGTGGGCTCTTTCCTATGTAACCTACAGTATACCTCAAACATTATTATTTTCTGGAGCCCTAATGGATGGAGCTGGGAAAATCCTATCCCGTAGTACTCTAACAGAGAAATCAATAAAGGAGTTGGGGGAAGCCTGAAATTACTAACGGAAAACCAGTCGGAATATACAGTTACCTTTCCAGCAGGCGGCGTATGGGCCCGCTGAGAAGGTAAAGGCGCAATCGCCTCGAAGAGATCTATGCAAGGGTACTGGGAAATCAACTTTAAAATGACGTCTCTGTTTATCCTACTCCTGATGCCATCAACTGTACCGCCGGAAAATTGAGCGGTGACCTTGGCCATAGGTCCGCTCATGACAAAAGTAACGGCGGAAGTGGTGGCAGACGATGACGGTTCCATTATTTTACACAACAATAAACAAGTAATCTAAGGATACAAAAGAATGAACACAGGAGCATGAAAACGAACCTAAAACGTTCGCCGGAATTCTAAGGGGACGTCGGAAGTTGCAGAGGAAAGAAAATGAAGTGCGTGCTAATAAAAGTGTAAAGTGGAAGAATGACAAGTTTTTCTTATTTATAGCCAGAGAGCGTAACCGTCGCAGGCCCATGGGCCTGTGGGCTTTAATCTGGACCTTACACGTGTACGGCCATGACAACTCTTCAGGAGTAGGCGCGTGTGGTTAGCTGCAGCAATTAATGCCCCACACGCATACGCAAACACTTGCACGCCCTTCGATAAACCCTGACACCTCGAGCAAATAAACACGCACCATCTGACACAATGATGGGACACCATCCGTCACAAAACGAAAAGCCAAGAATAAGACACGTCTCCCCTGTCAAAATTAACATCCCGGATTCATACAACCCTGTAAAGCCATTTAAAAGTCAGTTACCCGGTTCATTTTAAGTATTTTCCCCTATAAATAACCTAGCAGTTTAAGTCCTTGGCAGTATCTCGCCTGAAAATGGGAATTATGAGTTTAGTCCCCTGATACAAGTCTCAGCAAACTGAACTGGGAGGACTTAATCGTGTACCATCCTGAATGGGCCACACAAAACAAACAGGCGAAGATTACGCGCAGGACGGCCCAACTGACAGGCAAGTCCAGGCGACAAACTTTGACAGGAGAGACCATGAGGCAGGGGACCTCAATAGCAGGCGACAAACTTTGACAGGCTTGTATAATCCACAGGAATGACAAAACCACAGGAGGGCCCATGGGCCAGCCCACGGAGATGGCGTAAACCCATTGTATTAGGGTTTGTGTCCCCTGTCAAGGGACAGCCTCGTAATGGATTCCACCTACGTTAGTGGTGGTCTCCCCAGGGGCCGACAAGGGTTTTTACCTCACCATATCATTGGTCCACGTCATTACAGGGGACCCATGTACAGGACGCGTTAATCATAGCCGTACGATCTAAAGTACCAAGATCATATCTTAGCCGTACGATGAACAGTACCACTAGATGGTGACTCCACCGTACGATCAAAACCATGAGATCATGACTTAACCATACAATGAACAGTACCACCAGATGGTGACTCAACCGTACGATTAAGGCCATAAGATGATGACACGTGGCAAAACTTGCCCACCAAAGTGAAGGAAGATCACTATAAATATAAGGGTATAATCACTATTCATGCCCAACACCTCATAATACACCTCCATCACTATTCATTGCCTACATTCATTATCATTAAAAGATTACTGTTCATCTCCTACCACCGATTCCTACCACCCTTATTGTTGTTCGATACACTATAACGGGTCCTTACGTAAGTCGCGGAGAGTAACGAATCGACCCAATCCATCTCGCACTCAGGTATAAATTTATGCTTGATCACTTAATAAATAAGTAACACACAAGTTCTTGAAAAGGTCACAGGTGAAACATGCTATCAATAGTAAAAAATAGAGGTGGAAAGTTTATCGGGCTGGGTGGGAGTCAAAAGGATCTGGGTTAGTACAAGTCCATATGAGCAGTCACGTTATTTTGACCACAAACACTTATCTACTAATTTTTTATATTATTGGCAAATAAATGAACCAATTATGATTGCAGAAAATAAAGTAATTAAATTAATAATCTGAATTAATGAATAAGACAATTTATGGTGTTATATATTAGTGTGTGTGTGTGTGTGTGTGTGTGTGTGTGTATATATATATATATATAGGGTAGTGATCAAGAGGGAAGTGCCTTGTTGGGGGGAAGGGGGGAAGGGGGAAGCATTAGTATGCATCAAGAAGCATATTACAATTATCAATCAAAACGTCAACAAAAAATTATTTTTATTGGTAAATAGTAATCAAAATCGATGCTATAAAAAATATTTTAACGAATGAATTTCATTTTTAAGTCATAACATTAGTTGATGAATATTTATTTAATAAATTGTTAATATGCAGTGTGATGCATATTAACAAATATGCATCGCGATGCATATTAAAACTTCACATTATTTGAAAGATATTTTTATTGTTAATATGCATCATAATGCATATTAACTAATATGCACCGCGATGCATATTAACGGATTTGGATCTAATATTCATAAATCGATGTTATAACTTGAAGAAAGAATTTATCAAGGAAGCTTAACATTCATAGCATCGATTATAATTAACATTTACTAAATTTCAGTTTTCTTTTTTCGAGATTTGTATGGGTGAAGGTAATATGCTTCCTGATGCATACTAACGCTTCCCCCTTCCATCAAAAAATGCACTTCCCTCTGGATCATTCCACTATATATACATATAGGAATGGGATCCTATGAAAACAAGGAGATAAAAAAAACCCGGTGAAAACAGATCTCAACCCTTGATCTAATCTACCATATATATATATATATATATATATATATATATATATATAAAGGGTGGAGATAAAAAAAACGGTGAAAACACTTTTTTCTTCACATTTTTTTTTAAGTTGTGAACTTTTTTTTTCAGAAGTAAACTAAAAAAATTAAGGTTCACACAAAAAAAATTATATTTTTTTGTGGAAAAAAATAAAATAAAGTCAAATCCGAAAATCAAAACAAAAAATTTAAGGTCACAATTGAAAAACTTAAAAACTTTATGTGAACCCAAAACAAAAAAGAAAGGTTCACAATTGAAAAAATTAAAAGTTTACCGTGAACAAAAAAAATTAAGGTTCACAGTTGAAAAAAAGAAGTTTACAATTGATAAAGTTAAAAACTTTCCATGAACCCACAAAAATTAAGGTTCACAGTTGAAAAAAAAAAGGTTCACAATTGAAAAAGTTAAAAAACTTTTTGTGAAACTAAAAAAAATTAAGTTTCACAGTTGAAATAGTTAAAAACTTTCCGTGAACCCAAAAAAACTTAAGATTCATAGTTGAAAAAAAAAGGTTCACAATTGAAAAAGTTAAAAATTTTCCGTGAAATTAAAAAAAAAATAAAGGTTCACATTTGAAAAAGTTAAAAACTTTCCGTGAACCCAAAAAACCTTAGGGTTCACAGTTGAAAAAAAAAAGTTCACAATTGAAAAGGTTGGAAACTTTACCTGAACTAAAAAAAATAAGGTTCACAGTTGAAAAAAAAAAAAGGTTCACAATTGAAAAAGTTAAAAACTAGCCGTGAACAAAAAAAAAAAAATTAAGGTTCACGGTTGAAAAAAAGGTTCACAATTAAAAATGTTAAAAACTTTTAATGAACTAAAAAAAAAATTATGATTCACACGTGAAAAAGTTAAAAACCTTCCGTGAACTCAAAAAAGAATTAAGGTTCACAGTTGAAAAAAATGGTTCACAATTGAAAAATTTTAAAACTTTCCGTAAACTAAAAAAAATTAAGGTTCAAAGTTGAAAATTTTAAAAACTTTTTGTGAACCCAAAAAAAATAAATTAAAGTTCACAATAAAAAAACTTTAAAAATTTAGTAAAAAAATTTATAAAATAATTTATTTGAAAAAAATAAGGTTCACAATTAAAAATGTTAAAAACTTTGTGTGAAGCAAAAAAAATAATTAAAGGTTCACGCCGAAAATTTTATGTGAATCAAAAAAAATATAAGGATTCACAAAAAAATTCATATGTGGAGCAAAAAAGAATAAAGGTTCACAACTTAAAAAAATTGTGAATCAAAAAGAGTTTTCACCGGTTTTTTTTTATCCCCACCCCTTTTACATTAGATGGAGGGTGGAGATGTGTTTTCACTGTTTTTTTTTATCTCCTTATTTTCACCAGAACCCATCCATATATATATATATATATATATATATATATATATATATATATATATATATATATATAGTTCAAAAAGGTATGGCAAATCAAAAAGAATGCAGGAATGAATCTGAGCCGTCCAATTCTATTATGGGTGGAGGGTTATTTTCATCCTTTTACAATTCCTCATTTAATTAAATTAAATAATTGAATAATACTGTATAAATAATAGAACATAACGATCAACCAGACCTAACGTGGGCTAGGGTTTGAGATCTCATCGTCGATCTCACGAAAATCACCAAATCGAAGGTACGTATGTCATTAATTCGGATCAATTTCTTAAACTACACACCACAGACGTTCGATTCCTACTGATTTCAACTGATTCATTCTTTTCTTCATATACGTAAAGTACAAAAAATACGAACCGTGAAATTAGTGCAACTTTTCACATTTTTTATGATTTCATAGCTATATTTTTATTCGTAATCACATATTCTACTTATTTCTATTGATTATACAACTAATTTCAAGTGATTTGAAAAGGAAGAAAAAAACTGAAGATGATTATGAGATGTTGAAATTGCGTAATAATACGTTAAATTAATTGACATGTGAAACTAATTTTTTCAATAACGAATTGTAGTACAGATGGTTGAAATTGAAGGATTTGAACAACCTGTGCAACAGCCACCTACAGCAAAAAGCTACATGTATGAAAATAGTGAAACTGAGTTATACCACTTGTAGTAATATCTAGTATGTCGATGAAAACTGGCAAAAATGATCATACCAATGATGATGATGATGATCATGGGATTAAACTTAATCCTAAACCACGCGCAAGACATATGTCATTATCGCTATGGAAATCTCAGCCTAGTGAAGAACCTAGTTATCAAAAAGAAAATATTGTTAGTAAGAATTTGTTTCTAGATAGTAAACAAGATAATTCATCTTCATCATCAGAGAAGAAAGGTGGATTATGGAACTGGAAGCCAATTCGGGTTCTTTCTCATATTGGAAAACAGAAGTTAAGTTGTTTGTTATCCGTTGAAGTTGTGACGATTCAAATGCTGCCATCATCAATGAACGGGCTTCGGTTATCGGTTTCTGTAGGAATAAAGAAACTAAAGATGGTGCAGTTCAAAAAATGCCTTCAAGTGTGTCACAAGGAGCTGCTGATTTTGAAGAGACTTTGTTTGTGAGGTGTCATGTGTATTGTACTCCAGCGGGAAATGGGAACCCACGGGCCAAATTTGAGCCCAGACCATTTGTGACTCATGCTTTTGCAGTTGATTCACAAATGAACAATAAAAAATTTAATCTTTTTGATTGGTGTTTCATAGTGTACAATATGTGGTAGCAGACTAAATTTCAAATGAGAATTACAGAAACTTACTTGTACCACATGTGGTAGTAGCTTGTGCTAATATATTATATGTCAGCGGTAAACATTATCATATAAAATTAGCGAAACTTACTTGTACCACATATGGTAGTAGCTTGTGGTAAACGTTTTCATACCAATTTATAGAACAGAATTGCACCACATGTAGTAATAGCTAAAATATCACATGTGGTAGTATGTCGACTGTGATATATGGTACTACCACATGTGGTACTGTACACTACCACTATCACAAGTTATAGTTAGTGTGTAACACCCCCAAATTTACTGTTTAGCGGAAGCATACTTTGGGTGTTACTAATCAATAATCAAAGCACATAGATATATAGCAAACGCCTCTATATGCGTCGTTTTAACAAAATACATTTAATATAAGAAATGTTTACAACATTTGAAGCGATACATAGCTCGTGTTCGATTAAATGAGTGATTTCAGTACATAAGTACTTGTACAAAAATATACTAATGCAAGGAAATCTCTAATGTCTGCATGCTGACTCGAGCTATAGAAATCCCTAGGCAGTCCAATCTACTGCTGGGTACCTGTGATACATGCTAAAATGGGTCAGCTAAAAGCTGGTGAGCTCACAGGTTTGAAATCAGATAATACCGTATGAACCGCAAGATTTAAGTAATGATTTGCATCCAGCAAAAAAATAATAATGTATACAGCCATGAGCACATAGTCTGAGCTTAACTCGAGGGTCGGGTCCAATATAGAGAATTCCTAGCGAGGTGCCTCCACGAGTGCCTAATCAACACTCGTCTAAACAATTATCAGTACGTCCGTTTACCCAGTTAGTGCTTGCTAACCCGGACAAGGAGGGTCAATCCTATATGGTACCATATACTAATAATCACGCTATAACGTATTACCAAACTATGCTGACGGAGGGCTTTGAAATAATTAGTGGAAAATAACTCATGTAGTATATTGTAAAGTTTGTACTTGCGTTCACATGTTAAAAATGAACAATAGATCACACCCCTTAGTAAAAACGATAAAAGAGCGGCCATGAGACTCACCTGAGTCTTGGAGCGTTAAAACCGATAAACGTATGATGCTTAATCAAGCTGTGAGATATCCGTAGACGGATAACCTGAGGGTGTCCATGACACGCGATGGTTATAAATGGAAGTAGGTATCTCAAAAGACTACCTTTGTACGGCCCGTTGGTTAATTGATTTACACGCGAGTGTCCAAATTACCACGATTTGGTTAATTGATTTAAGTTTTGAAAACGTGTAAGGCCCGTTGGTGATTGTTTGTAATAATAATCTTGATATTATCATTATGTTTTTGAAGTGTTATACTTAAAAGTGTATCCCAAAGTGTTTTAGAAGTCGTATCGTATAAGTGTTTGAGGTTGTACAAGTTCGACACTTAGTAGAAAAAATATGTTGCAAACTTTCTGTTTTCTACGACACTTAAGAACGCATAATGATTTTTCGGCGACACTCGATCAGTGTCGCATAAAAATGTGGTTTCTGTCTAATTGGCGACACTTTGTAAAGTGTCGCATGAGGTGACGACACTTGGTTGCGGCACTGAGGGTAAGTGTCGTAGGGATTGTAAATTGATTATAGGAGACACTTAGACAAGTATCGCAGGTTTCGGATTTTCGATTAAGGCGGCACTTAAGCAAGTGTCGCTAGTGTACAATTGTAAAAATAGGCGGCACTTCGATGAAGTGTCGCTTGGGAGCGACGCATATTGAAATTGTGACACTTAGGACTTTTGCGGCATTTATTTGCGACACTTGCGGGAGTGTCGAATACTGTTCATCGTCTCTGTGACACTCTCGACTGTTCGCCGGATTTTGAGCCAAAAATGAGTTTTCCGATTTTCTTTGAGTCCGATTCTTTTACCCAACCCATATTTGGACACCATAAGCTTATATAAACCGAAATCAAGTATTATAACAAAGATTTGAATGTTTTCGAGAATTTGTCAGAAACTTACAAGTTCGCGCGAGGAGATTCCGAAAAGATAGAAGTGTAGATCGAGACGAGGTGGTCATTTTTCCCTAAATGAGCTTCGAGATTGGAGGTCGTTTGACGGTGTTATTTTGCGATTTGGGTGGTGGTGGTGGTGGGTTTATTTTAGAGAGAAATGAGAGAAAAGAGATGAGAGGAGAGAGAGTGAGAAAGATGAAATGAGGTGGGGATGAGGTTTTTGATGAAAGCCCCATCCTTAGCCTCCGAACTCGTGCTCCGTGTGGTGTTCGTTTTCCCGGTTATTTAAACGTTAAAGAATTATTTAAATATATGTTTTAAAATGTGAATAATTTCTCGATATTTTGGTTGAAGTATTTTATCAATTACTTTATAATTGAGTTATAAAATATAACTTAACTTGTTTCGTCTTGTTTGCGCGTTTAATATTTTAATCGCGTAACTGCTCTTTGTACGAATACGAATTTGACTTGAAATATTATCAAAATAATATTTTGTATATAGTAGTGTTATTAAATAATACTATATTATTTAATAAAATTTGTTCACCTACGTCCGTATTAATTGAACCGAATTACATTCTATTTTTGATTTCGTACGATTTAATCAAATCGCATATTTGTATATATTCAACAATATATATATATTGATACATTAATTTGCCTAACACAGAACTAATTACATGTATTACACTTGATTAGGCACTAATTACTAGTCCTAATTTGACGGGTGGCACATTCTCCCCCTGTTAGAAGAATTTCGTCCCGAAATTTAGCTCGAAGTCGCGTTTGAGGTTGAGTCAGAGAAGAGTTGAGGATACTTGAGTCGCATTTGGTCTTCCCGTTCCCAGGTGAACTCCGGACCACGCCGCGAATTCCACCTGACCTTAACGATGGGAATACGACTTTGTTTGAGTTGTTTGACATCATGGTCCATGATTTCAGCGGGTTCCTCAACGAAGTGAAGTTTGTTATCGACGCGAATCTCATCGAGTGGGATGATAAGTGTCTCATCAGACAAGCATTTCTTCAAGTTAGAAATGTGGAAAGTGGGATGCACGCTGCTGAGTTCGGGTGGCAGCTGCAATCGATATGCCACTGGACCAATCCTTTCGAGGATCTCAAAAGGTCCAATTTATCTAGGGTTAAGTTTTCCGCGTTTGCCGAAACGAATGACAGCTTTCCAAGGTGAAACTTTGAGTAGTACTCGATCCCCAACCAGGAACTCGAGTGGTTTGCGTCTTACGTCAGCATAACTTTTCTGACGATCACGTGCAGCTTTGAGTTTGTTTTGGATACCACCGATTTTCTCGGTGGTTTCATGGATGATTTCCGGACTAGTGAGTTGGCTATCCCCAACTTCGGTCCAACAGATGGGTGAGCGGCACTTACGACCGTACAGTGCTTCGAATGGTGCAGCTCCAATACTGGTATGGTAGTTATTGTTGTACGAAAACTCGCACAATGGTAGATGTCTTTCCCAGTTTACACCGAAGTCAACTACGCAAGCTCGTAGCATGTCTTCCAGTGTTTGAATAGTTCGTTCACTTTGGCCGTCGGTTTTAGGGTGGTATGCGGTACTCATATCAAGACGGGTACCTAATGATTTATGGAGTGATTGCCAAAAGTGAGATGTGAAGCGACTATCCCTATCGGAGATAATCGAGATTGGAACCCCATGTCGGGAAATGATTTCCTTGAGGTAAATACGAGTGAGACGTTCCATTTTATTGGTTTCTTTGATCGCCAGGAAGTGAGCAGATTTCGTGAGACGATCGACGATCACCCAAATGGTATCGCAACCGCTCGATGACTTGGGAAGTTTGGTTATGAAGTCCATGGCGATTTGTTCCCATTTCCACTCAAGAATGTCGGGTTGTTGCAGTAAGCCAGAAGGTTTTTGGTATTCGGCTTTGATTTTCGAGCAAGTAAGGCACTTGCTCACGTAGGTGGCGATCTCGGCTTTCATGTTCGGCCACCAATAGAATTCCTTGATGCCGTGGTACATTTTATCAGATCCCAGGTGGATAGAATATTTGGACTTGTGAGCTTCATCCATCACCAAGCCTCGTAGGTTCCCAAAACTGGGCAACCAGATTCGGTTAGAGAAATACCTAACTCCGTTAGGCTTGGTTTTGAATTGTTTATCCATGCATCGCAAGGCTTCATTTTTGATGTTATCGGGTTTGAGAGCTTCGAGTTGAGCAGTGAGAATCTGAATGTTCAGATCGTTATGAGTAGTCACACTGAGGGTTCAGACTCAGAGTGGTTTCGGTCGTTTTGTTTCGACTGAGGGCATCGGCAACCACATTTGCCTTCCCTGGATGGTATTTGATTTCGAAATCGTAATCGGTAAGCAACTCGACCCATCGACGTTGCCTCATGTTGAGATCCTTCTGATCGAATATATGTTGGAGACTTTTGTGGTCGGTGAATATAGTACTTCGGGTACCATAAAGGTAATGTCTCTAGATTTTGAGAGCGAATACCACAGCCCCCAGCTCGAGGTCGTGAGTCGTGTAGTTCTTCTCATGAACTTTAAGTTGTCGGGAAGCGTAAGCAATGACCTTGTCTCGTTGCATCAATACGCAACCGAGACCTTGATGAGAAGCGTCGCAGTATACCACGAAGTCATCGATGCCTTAGGGTAGGGATAGAATAGGAGCACTGCAAAGCTTGAGTTTTAACAGTTGGAATGCTGACTCTTGTTTATCAGTCCAATCGAACTTCTTTTCTTTCTGAGTCATTGTCGTGAGAGGTTGAGCTATTTTCCAGAAATTTTCAATGAACCGACGATAATACCCTGCCAATCCCAAGAATTAGTGTACCTCGGTTGGAGTTGTAGGCGCTTTCCAGTTTTTGATAGCCTCGATTTTCGATGGATCAACATGATTTCCTTGACTATCGATGACGTGTCCAAGGAATTGAACGGTTTGCATCCAGAACTCACACTTAGAGAATTTGGCGTATAACTCTTCGTGCTTGAGTAGTTCTAGAATGGTTTTCAGATGTTGCGCATGTTCATGCTCGTTGCGCGAGAAGATGAGGATGTCATTGAATAAGACAATGACAAACTTGTCGAGATAAGGTTTGCACACCCGATTCATAAGGTCCATGAATATAGCTGGTGCGTTGGTTAGGCCAAAGGGCATCATTTGAAATTCGTAATGCCCATAACGGGTTCTGAAAGCAGTTTTCGGAATGTCGGTGTTGCAAACACGTAGTTGATGATAACCTGACCGAAGATCGATCTTTGAATAAAAACTCGACCCTTGTAGTTGGTCAAAGAGGTCATCTATTCGAGGGAGTAGGTAACGGTTCTTAACGGTCAACTTGTTCAACTCTCGGTAGTCACTACACATTATGAATGAGCCGTCTTTCTTTTTCACGAATAAGACCGGAGCTCCCCAAGGTGAAGAACTCGGTCTAATGAATCCTCTGTCCAGGAGTTCCTGTAATTGGGTGGACAATTCCTGAAGTTCAGATGGGGCTAAGCGGTATGGTGCTCGGGCCACGGGTGCAGCACCTGGCACGAGATCGATTGAGAATTCAACATGTCTTGGTGGCGGTAGACCAGGCAGTTCTTCGTGAAAGACTTTAGGAAAGTCTCGAACGATGGGCACATCCTCAAGTCTCTTTTCCTCCGACTTTTTCTCCATGATGTGCGCAAGGATTGCCGGATACCCTTTTCTCAGAAATTTTCGGGTTTTCAAGCAAGAGATGATATTCAGTCTCGTCCCACCGGTCTCCCCCTGTATGATCAAGGTTCTACCGACGACGAGAGGAATGCGGACAATCTTATCATAACAAACGATTTCGGCCCGATGCTTGGAGAACCAGTCCATACCCACGATGACGTCGAAACTTCCGATTCTAATAGGCATGAGGTCAACTGAAAAGGTTTCGTCCGCTAGGTTTAAAGTGCAATTAGGTATTACACTATCGGTTTCTATGAGTTTACCGTTTTCTAATTCTACGGTGTACTTAACATCTAGAGATACAGGAGTGTTGTCAAGCAGTGGATAAAATTCATCCGAAATAAAGCTCCTATCAGCACCAGTATCAAACAGAATAGATGACATTAAGTTGTTGAGGACGAACATACCCGTGACCACATTTGGGTCTTGACGGGCGTCCCCAGAGTTGAGTACAAAGGCTCTACCTGTGGCGTTGTTGTTGTTGTTGCCCTTGCTCTTCAGTTTTGGGCATTCGTTCCTGAAGTGCCCAGGGTTTCCGCACTCGAAGCAGGCTCTGGACGGCCTGGCGTTGCGGTTGAAGTTGTTGCTGGTGTTGTTGGGGGACCTGCAGTCCTTGGTGAGGTGTCCGTACCTCTTACAGTTATTGCAGGGGGTTTCGCAGGGACCCTCGTGATGACGGTTGCACTTGGGACAGTAGGGTTTGTTCCCAGTGTACCCTCGTTTGGTTTCGGTGGTTGAGTTGTAGGCTTTGATGGTGTCGGGATTCTTATTTTTATGGTTGTTGTGGTTGTCGGACCATTTTCTTTTATTGTTGTTGGAGGATGGAGTGGGTGGTTCTGGGTCCTCGTTCATGGCTAAAAGTTCATGGGCCAACCGGATGGCGCCATAGAGGGTGGTTTGGTTTGATGAGGCGACATTTCCCCGGACAGGTTCCGGAAGGCCGCGGATGTACTTCTTGATCTTATCCGGTTCGGTGCTTACCATAGCTGGACGAAGAATGGTGAGCTGTTGGTATCTGGTGGTGTATCCAACAATATCAGTTCCCTGCACTTTTAGGTGCCAGAACTCTTCATCCAGCTTCCGAAGTTGTTCGGCTAGGCAATACTCATCAGTGAGCATTTTCTTCAGATCCTCCCAAGGGAGTAGATAGGCGGTGTCAATACCCACAGACTGGGCATATGAGTTCCACCATGAGAGGGCACCATCTTCGAGGGTGCAGGTAGAAAATTTGACCTTGTCGTCCTCCGCACATTTGCTGATGTGGTAGACAGATTCCATCTTTTCGAACCATCTGATTAGTCCGATGGCTCCTTCAGTCCCCCTGAAGCTCAAGGGTTTGCAGTTCTAGAAATCCTTGTAGGAACAAGGCTTGGCTGCGGCAGTGTTTTCAGCGGTATCGCTGTTTCTCCCGGAGTTCTGTGAAGAATTCCGAGCCAGGGCTTCAGTCACAGTCTGAGATATGAGTGATGCAAGCTGAGCATCGGAGTATGGTCTCGTCTTTGGCGGCATGCTTCTTCAATAAGAGAAATGAAGATACATGAGATTTTGTAAGAAAGTTGTATTTGTCACAGATGCTCATGTACAAAAGCGGTAATACATAACATCAATATGAAAAATGGCAATTTATATGGATTGAAACAGCGAGAATATTTGATAGATAATACGAGTTCAAGGTTACATCCCTTAGATATATTACAAAAGGTGTCAGGAATTGTTACATCCGACCGAATTATAAAGTAGCGCTTAGATAGTTATTAGATTACAAGATAGATTACAAGGCAAGGACTATACTAGTCTCGACGTAGATCAATATGCTCCATCATTTCAACAAGACGATCCACAGTATTTGCAAGTCTGCTGGCTTGACGGGCGTTATCTTCTTCCAGGACCAGTCGTTGCACTAAACTGCGAACATATTCCTCTGCTTCCCGTGAGCGTTGCTCACATTCTTCTAGCCTTTGTTGCAAAAGGGTGGTTTCTACGATTATCTCCACTATCCTATTGCGAAGGACATCCACGTTGTTAGTGGTGGTTTCGTGATCCTCGGAGACTTGGGTGATGCGTTCGAGGGATGCGAGTCTCCAGTTTTCGATGGTTTCTTGGAGTTTGATGTCCATGGTGTTAAGCCGTTGTTCGTGACGGTGTAGCCTAGCGGCTAAACTCGGTAGAGTGACGTGCGCGGGATATTGGCCTGCTCGTGACAACCTGGGGTTCCTCCTAGCTACCCTCGGGTTTTGGGATCCATGAGGATGAGATTGCGATGAATTGGATGGTGCGTTTGCCATTCTGAGACAAAGCGTTAGAGAAAGTGAGGCCTATAATTACATAGTACTTAGTATCACACAATAGCCTATTGGGTGTCTAGCATAGACAGATTTGAGTCCCGGTTCACTCGAGATCAGAGTCAACTAGTGTATCCCCGTTTAACATAATCTTTTAAGACCTTACATCATCTTTCCTTAATTGTACATAGTTGATCAGGCTATGTTAAATTAAAGTCGTATGCTGTAATTCCTGAACCAGTCATGCCTAATAAGGAAATACTACATAACTGTAACACCCGCCAAATTAGGACTAGTAATTAGTGCCTAATCATACGTTAATACATGTAATTAGTTCTGTGTTATGCTAATTAATGTATCGAATTATATATATTGTTGAATATATACGAAAATGCGATTTGGTTAAATCGTACGCAATTTAAATCGAATGTATTTCGATTCAATTTAATACGGACGTTGGTGACCAATTTTGTTAAATAACGCTTTTATATCAAAAATATTATTATGATAATATTTCGTATTCATTCGTATCGTACAAACAGAACTTACACAATTTAAAATATTAAAACGCGCAAACTAAATAAACAAACTTACATTTTATAACTCAAATATAAATTGATTTGTAAAGTATTTAAATAAAATATCGCGTAATAAATTGTATTTTAAAACTTACCACTTAATATGTAAAATAATTAATTAACGTTTAAACGATGGAGCAAACGAACACCGCACGGAGCATGGAGACGGAGGCTGAAAAGTGGGGCTTCCACCTACAACCTCCATCTCTCTCTTTCTCCTCCTCTCATTTCACTCAACTCTCTTTCTCTTTCTCCTCTCTTTTCTCTCAAATCACAAAAACCCACAACCTCACAAAATCACCAAATAAACATACTAAACGCACTCGGATTTCGTTACTACTTTGGAAGAAAACATTCACCTTCTCCCGATCTATCATCCTATCTTTTCGGATTTCTCATCCGACACTTTGTAAGTTTCCGACAAATCCCGAAATCTCTCGTTTTTAAGTGTTTTTGCTTGTTAGTGGTTTGGATCAACTTATAATGTCCAAATATGGGTTGGGTAAAAGTTTTGGACCGAACGGAAACCTAAAAACTCGTTTTCGACACATTTTCCGGCCATCAGACCGTAACGTCGCTTTTGGACCCAGATTTATGCGACGTCAGCTTCAACGTCGCAAAACCCCTCGTGACGTCGCATGGTGCGATGTCAGTCACAACGTCGCATTAAATTGCGACGTCGCATATAGCGACATCAGCCTTAACGTCGCCAATACCTCACCACGTCGCACTTAGCGACGCAAGCCCTTACGTCGCAGAAATCAACAACGTCGCATATAGCGACGCCACGTACAACGTCGCATTAAATTGCGAAAGTCGCACAAAGCGACGCCATGCTCAACGTCGCAGTCAGGATCTGCGACGTCGCACCCAACGTCGCACAAACCAGAACCTCAAAAACACAGATTTTTACTAAGTGTCGAGACTCGAAATTTATCACTCGATTTTACCCAAATTTGGTTCCAGATGCGTTTTTCGACCCCAGCCAGGGGCTCTGCCCCTTGGACCCCGCCAGGGGCTGCCGCCCCTTGGACCCCGCTACCAGGGGCGCTACCCCCGGACCCCCGTACTTAGATTCCGTAACGGCTTCTAAAACACAATCAAAACACATTTTTCAAGAAATCAAAATAATAATAGTTGAGATTATTATTACAAATCCGTCACCAACGGGCCGTACATATTTTCAAACATTCGAATCAATCAACCAAATCGTAGTAATTTGGACATATATAGTTGTGAAACAACTACAAGGGTGATCGTTTGAGATACCCAATCATGTTTATAACCATCGCGTGTCGTGGACACCCTCAGGTTACAAGTCTTTGGACTTCATTACTCGGCTAATCAATCAAAGTTTATTAAGTTAAACTCGCTAGACTCAGGTGAGTCTCATAGCCCCTCTTTTACTGTTTTACTCAGGGGTGTGATATACGGCTCAATTTTTAACATGTGAACGCAAGTACCAACATTTCATATACTACATGAGTTTTTCGAAACTAATCATTTTAAAGTCCTCCATCAGCATAGTTGTTAATACGTTGTAGCGTGAATATTAGTATATGGTACCATATAGGATTGACCCTCCTCGTTCGGGTTAGCAAGTACTAACCGGGTAAACGGACGTACTAATATTTTGGAAGACGAATGTTGATTAGGCATTCGTGGAGGCACCTCGCCCGGAATTCTCTATAGGGGACCCGGCCCTCGAGTTAAGCTCAACTATGTGCTCATGGCTGTATACACGATTACTATCATTAAATTCCTGGATGCAATTCATTATTTAAATCTTGCGGTTCATACTATATTAACTGATTTCAAACCTGTGAGCTCACCAGCTTTTAGCTGACCTTTTAGCATATATCGCAGGTACCAAGCAGTAGGATGTTTCTGCTTCAGGACTTTAGCTCGAGTCAGCATACAGACGATTGAGATTTTCTTGCATTAGTATATTTTGTACAAGTACTTATGTACTGAAATCTCCTTTTATTTAAACTCGAGCTATGTAAAGCTTTAAATGTTGTAAACATTTCAATTATCAATATATTTTGTTAAAACGACGCATATAGAGTCGTTTACTATATATCTTTGTGCTTTGTTATTGATTAGTAACACCCAAATCAAGCTTCCGCAAATCATTAAATTTGGGGGTGTTACAGATTGGTATCAGAGCCTAAGGTTATAGTGAACTAGGTTGCATTTAGTGGGCCTAGACTATGACCATTAGGCAGTATTCCTTATTAGGTATAACTGGTTCAGTGATTACGTCATACGAGTTTAATTTAACATAGCCTGATCAACTATGTACAATTAAGCAAGGATGATGTAAGATCTGAAAGTAGTTATGGCTGAACAGGGTACAATAGAAGACTCTGACCTCGAGAGAACCGAGACTTAAACATGTTTATGCTAGACACTCAATAGGCTATATTATATAGAAGCTATATGAATATAGGCCTCAATCTTACTAACGTTTTGTCTCAGAAATGGCAAACACACCATCAAATTCATCTCGCTCTCAATCCGGGTCGCAGAACCCAAGGGTAGCTAGGAGGAACGCCAGGTTGCCTCGAGCTGGCCCGTACCCCACTCACTTCACCTTGCCGGCCTTAGCCGCTAGGGTGAACCAACACGAGCAGCGACTTCACACCATGGATGTCGTGCTGCAGGAAATGAACGAAAACTGGAGACTTACATCCCTTGAACGCATCGAACAAGTCTCCGACGACCTTGAAACCACAAACAACAACATGGATGTCCTTCGCAACCAAGTAATAGAAATAAGCGTGGAAAATGCCCTTCTGCGACAAAGGATGGAAGAATGTGAACAGCGCTCACATGAAGCAGAAGAGTATGCCCGTGGACTAACACAACGACTAGCACTAGCAGAAGATAACGCCCGACAAGCTAGCAGACTTGCAAACACTGTGGACCGTCTTGTCACGATGATGGAACAAATTAATCTACATTAAGACTAGTGTAGTATTTGCCTTGTAATCTATTCTGTAATCTAGTAACTATCTAAGCGCTACTCTATCTTTCGGTCGGATGTAACAATTCCCGACGCCTTTTGTAATACATCCATAGGATGTAACCTTTGAACTCATATTAGCTATCAAATATTCCTTGTTGTTTCAACTCATATTAATTGTCATTTTCCCATGTAGATGTCATGTATTACTGCTTTTATACATGTACATCTATTACAAATGCAACTTTGCTACAAAATCTCATGTATCTTCATTTCTTTTATTGAAGAATCATGCCGCCAAAGACAAGACCATACACCGATGCTCAGCTTACATCCCTTATAACCCAAGCTGTTACTGAAGCCTTGGCTCGAAATACTCCTCAAAACTCCACGAGAAACAGCGATGCCGCTGAAACCCCTGCTGCTAAACCTTGTTCTTACTAGGACTTTCAAAGTTGCAAACCCTCAAGCTTCAAGGGTTCTGAAGGAGCCATCGGACTGATAAGATGGTTCGAAAAGATGGAAACAGTTTTCCGTGTCAGCAAATGCGCGGAGAACGACACAGTAAACTTCGCCACCTGCTCTCTCGAAGATGATGCCCACTCTTGGTGGAACTCATATACCCAATCAGTGGGTGCTGACATTGCCTACCAACTCTCTTGGGAGGACTTGAAAGCAAAACTCACTGCCAAATACTGCTCTATCGCCAAACTCCAAAAGCTGGACGAGGAGTTCTGGAACCTAAAGGTTCAGGGTGGTGACATCGATGGTTATACCACCAGATTCCAACAACTCGCTGCCCTCCGCCCAGCTATGGTAAGCACCGAACCTGATAAAATCAGGAAGTACATCCTTGGCCTTCCTGAGCCTGTTCGGGGGCATGTCGCCTCTTCCAACCAAACCACCATTGACGGTGCAATCCTATTGGCCCAAGACCTGATGTCCATGAGCCAAGATTCTGAACCACCCACTTCATCCTCCCACAACAACAAACGAAAGTGGTCTGATTACCACAATAACCACTCCAGTCAACAAAACAAGAAACCCGACACCATCAAAGCCTACAACACCACCACTGACATCACACGGGGCTACACTGGGAACAAACCCTACTGTTCCAAGTGCAGCCGTCACCATGAAGGTTCCTGTGGTCCCTTTTGCAACAACTGCAAGAGGTACGGCCACCTCACCAAAGATTGCAATTCTCCTGCCAACAACAATTCCAACAACAACACCAGACCACCCAAAGTCTGTTTTGAGTGTGGGAAACCAGGGCACTTCAGGGATACGTGCCCAAAGCTGAAGAATAACAACAATAACAACAACCGCAACAGCAACAACAACAACAACACCCGAAGCAGAGCCTTCGTCATCAAATCTGGGGACGCCCGCCAAGACCCGAATGTGGTCTCGGGTATGTTCCTCCTCAACAACTTAAATGCTTCTGTTTTATTTGATACTGGTGCTGATAGAAGCTTTATCTCTGATGACTTTTGCCCACTACTTGACATCAATCCTGTTGCCTTAGATGTTAAGTACACTGTAGAACTAGCAAATGGCGAACTTATAGAAACCGATAGTGTGATACCTAATTGCACTTTAAACCTAGCTGACGAAACCTTTTCAATCGATCTTGTACCCGTTGAAATCGGAAGTTTCGACGTCATCATTGGAATGGACTGGTTGTCCAAACACCGAGCTGAAATCGTTTGTTACGATAAGATCGTCTGCATTCCACTCACTGCCGGTGGAACCTTGATCATACAGGGGGAGACCGGTGGTAACATCCTCTCTTTTGGTCCGGTAATTTCTAATTTTAAATTGATACATTTAATCGTATTAGAAATTATTTGATAAATATGTTTAAATTGTGAAACTTAGTTAAATAAGCCTCAGGACTTATTGTGCTTAGTAAATTATTGTTTGTTTTAATTTACTATAGTTGACGGTGCAATAAAAGAAGTTTCTCGCAAATGGTTTTTAGGTTCCAGACAATATGTTTTAAAGGGTATTGTTTTAAGTGGATACGGGTCGGTGTTAAAAATTGACCGACTTATAAACTTTCCCAAATAGGAAAGTTCTTTACTTTCCTTATTTGGAAACTTAACCTAAAACCTCTAAAACCCTCAAATCACTTAGAAATCTTGATTCAAATTCAAATTAGTGATCTTGAGCTGATTGTGATCTTGTGATAGCATAAACATCATCATCTTCACTTTGAAATCCTTGATTTGGTAAGTTTTTGATTTGGTTTAGTTCATAAATTGAGTGAATAGAGATGTTTGATGATTTTGATGTTATTACATGTTGTAATATGCTTAAATGATGATATATAGGCTGAAACATGTTGCTAGAAACGAGTTTGTGGTTGTTTGTTGGTGATATATGAAATTGGGTTTAAGCTGTGTGTTTGCAGGTCTGAATAAGAGCTGAAACGCGTAGGAACGCGATCCTGACCCTTTGCTTGGATCGCGTTGCTATATGAAAAACGGTTACATAACATTTTCTTCTTGGGAACGCGATCCAGCTCATGTTACCCGGATCGCGTTACCATGTGAAATTTCGTCACAGAACTTTTTCAACTGACGAACGCGATCCCACCACCCTTGCCTGGATCGCGTTTGAATGAATAAATTTGATGAGTTTTGCAAAATTTGAAAATGCATAAGTGTTTGGAAGATGGTGTTTTTAGTGGCACTTCTTATGTCATATTCCTTTAGTGGCATTTAGGTGGTACTTTAGTGGCACTTATCCATTGAAAATATATGTTATAATGTGGATAATTCTAATGAGTTATGAGACTTAGTAAAGAAGTTTAACGTCGACTGAGTATTGTATATAATATTCCTTTAGTGGCACTTTATTGATGTTTTAGTGGCACTTTTGTAGAAAGATATTATTGTTACTTATGTTTGGAATTGATTAACAATGTGATTACTTATGTAATGTGTTTAATTACATAAGTACCATTAGTTGAAAACAAATTACTAACTTATGATTGATTTTATGTTCTCAGATAATCCAAGGGCTCAGCGAGATAAGACTGCTGAGTAAGTAACTGAGACGAATCAGGTGAGTGGATTTGAAACTCATAGTTTGATTTGGTTGTGTCAGTTTGATTTCAATCAGTAATTATAGGATTACTATTGATAGAATGTTAACTTGGAAATGATATGCCATTTGATTGGTGGTTTGATTAGCCTGTGAGCTTGATTGATGAATACAGAGGTCAACTAGATTGTCGGTTGGACTTGATTGCTAATGTTGGTCAACACAGGGTTGCGTACATGTGTTGATAGAGATTAGCATTTAGTTAGCGGTTAATCACTGTTTTGGCCTACAGTTGATTTAAGTGTTCTGATGGGGCCACCCGGAACAGGGTCCTTAGGAACCACCGTTCCTCTTGACGATATTTGTTGCATTATTGATTGTGAACAGATTGCTAGCTAAATTGAATTGTAGTTGATTATTCATTCACTTAGCTTCGTGCTAATCCCTCAATTTACTTCCTGCAGGTTATGTTTAATTATGTGGGTAGCCAGGAAGGGACGTTTTGATGCTGGGAATGTTTGAAACTTGCAACTCTGATCCAGTTTGTAATAAATAATGTTTTATAGTATATAATGCCCCGGGTTTGTAAACATGTTAACTATGTTTGTTTAGTAGTTAAACATATTGTATAAAGGGTTGCGAAAATTTCTAGCAGGTTTTAATAGAATATGTATTTCAAGTAGTCGCTTCTGCCAAACTTAATATTATATTGTTGTATTAAATGAGGGGCGTTATAAGTTGGTATCAGAGCAATAGTTTGGGGCAATTGAATATGATTGTATGTTCAATCCTAAACTTTGATTGTGTTGTGTCAAACATTCTTGGGAAAGGGATTATGTACTGAATGTGAATCGGTTAGTAGAATAGGTGCTAACGACTAATGATTTGTAAGCTGTTGTGGTGTTTACAGATATGGCGGATAACGAGCAACTACCTGTTAACCCTAATAATGCCTCAAGGCCTGAAGTTGCTGCTGAGACTCATGATGACCGGAATGAGAATGCTGGTACTTCTTTCCATGCTAGAGAGGAGGCAGAAAGGGATCAGTATCTACTTCAATTGGAAGAGGAAAACCAAGTACTTAGAATGTATAAACAACAAAAAGAGGCTGAATCATCTCATCCTGTGTTTGGTACGATTTCACCGCCAAAGCAAAAGGTGTGTTCCTTTAAAACCTTTATGAGCAGTAATCCGTCTGTGTATTCGGGTATTACGAATCCTTCTGTAACTCTAGATTGGTTGAGAGATGTTGAAAAGAAATTTGAAGTCTGTCAATGTGAGGAAGAACTAAAAGTTCCTTATGCAACTCAACTTTTAAAAGGAGCAGCTATGAATTGGTGGGATTCGATTACTTCTGTATTAACTTCTTTTCAGAAAGCATCTATCCGATGGTCTGATTTTCGTAATGAAGTTTGTAAGCAGTATTGTTCAAACTATGATATAGCTCGGATTAGAAAAGAGTTTATGGATTTGCAATTAACTGATAACATGTCAATGGATGATTTGATAAATCAGTTTACAGAGAAACTCAGGTTTGTTCAGTAGTGGGTTCCTGATGAGAGAACTCAGATAGAACAGTTTGTGGGTACTTTACCTAATCAGTATCGAACTTCAGTGAGATTAGCTGGCTCTCTTTCTCAAGCTTTCATGTTAGCTCGATCTGTTGACAGTGATTTAAAACCTCAACAGGCATCAAGTAAAGAAATGGTTTCTCAGAAATCTAAGAGTGAATCTTCTGGTAAAGGTAAGCAACGGTGGCAAGGAAATCAGCAGGGTAAGAAACAAGAAAGTCGTGGTGGTACTTCTGATCGTCCCAATTGGTGTATTAAGTGTAGAGCTAGACATTTTGGGCCGTGTATTGTGCAAACCACTAGATGTGTAAAATGTGGTGTGATTGGGCATGAAGCCAAAGATTGTGTTTTTCCCACTTATGTGTGTTGGAATTGCCATAAGGAAGGTCATCGTGCAAATCAGTGTTCTGAGGCTAAGAGACAGGGTTCGGGGACAGTTGTTGGTTCATCAGCTTCTTCCGGTCAGAAGCGGAAGAATCCGCCATCTGCAGTTAGTAGGGCTTTTCAAATGACAGTTGATGAAGCTGTCCATACAGATGACGTGATCACGGGTACTTTTCTTGTAAATTCTGTACCAGCTCGTGTTTTATTTGATTCTGTTGCAAATTGTTCTTTTGTATCCATGTACTTCTGTGATAAGTTGAAAATGATGCCTACTGTGATAACAAACCCAGTTGAAGTAGAAATAGCTAGTGGCAAATCGGTTCCTGTTACCACCTCGGTAATTGGAGCTAGTATTATAATAGATAGCCAGACTTTCCCAATTTCCTTTCTGTTGATGCCAATTGCTAGTTTTGATGTGATTATTGGTATGGATTGGTTAAGTCAGTATTAAGCAAGCATAGATTGCCACAATAAGCTGATTAGAATTCCAATCTCTGAAAAGTCATATGTCGTAGCTCGAGGAGAACGGGATAATGTTTGTATACCTTTGATTAGTATGATGAAAGCTAGGAAATCTTTGTCCAAGGGCTGTGAATCGTATCTAGCTTATGTGATTGATGCTAAGTTAGAAAAGAAGTCCCTTTCTGATGTACCGGTTGTTTCTGAGTATCCGGAAGTATTCCCTGATGAATTACCTGGTTTACCACCGGTTAGGGAAGTTGAATACCAGATTGATCTTGTTCCTGGCTCTTCACCTATAGCCAAAGCCCCTTATAGATTAGCTCCGTCTGAGATACGTGAAATGATGAATCAGATACAGGAGTTGTTGGATAAAGGGTTTATTAGACCTAGTTCTTCTCCCTGGGGTGCACCAGTTCTGTTTGTGAAAAAGAAAGATGGGTCTTTTAGAATGTGCATTGATTATAGGGAATTGAATAAAAGGACAGTAAAGAATAAATATCCTCTGCCTCGGATAGATGATTTATTTGATCAGTTGCAGGGATCTTCATTTTATTCAAAGATTGATTTGAGATCAGGTTATCATCAAGTTCGTGTTAGGGATTGTGATATTCCTAAAACTGCATTTAGAACCAGGTATGGTCATTTTGAATTCCTGGTTATGCCTTTTGGTTTGACGAATGCTCCCGCAGTTTTTATGGATTTGATGAACCGTGTTTGTCGACCTTTTCTTGATAAATTTGTGATTGTGTTTATCGATGACATTTTGGTATATTCTAAATCCGAATCAGAGCATGGAATGCATTTGAGGTTGGTATTGGAAACCTTAAAGAGAGAACATTTGTATACAAAGTTTTCTAAATGTGAATTTTGGATTCGGGAAGTACAGTTTTTGGGTCATATTATTTGTAATGATGGTGTTAAAGTTGATCATTCGAAAATTGAAGCTGTAATGAATTGGAAAGCTCCAAAGTCTGCTTCAGAAATAAAAAGTTTTCTTGGTTTGGCGGGTTATTACCGGAAGTTTATTAAAGATTTTTTTAAAATTGCCGGTTCGTTGACTAAATTGACCCGTAAGGATGAAAAGTTTATATGGACTGAACAACAGGAAACAGCTTTTCAGACTCTGAAACAGTTGTTATGTCAGGCTCCTGTGTTAGCATTGCCAGATGGGTCCGATGATTTTATTGTTTATTGTGATGCATCGATTGCTGGTTTGGGTTGTGTTTTGATGCAGCGAGATCGTGTGATTGCTTATGTTTCTCGTCAGCTCAAACCTCATGAAAGAAATTATCCTACCCATGATTTAGAGCTTGCAGCAGTTGTGTTTGCTTTAAAAATCTGGAGGCATTACTTGTATGGTACTAAATGTGTTATTTGTACAGATCACAAGAGTCTTCAGTATATATTTTCACAGCAAGAGTTGAATATGCGGCAGAGACGATGGTTAGAATTAATCAAAGATTATGATTGTGAGATTAAATACCATCCAGGGAAAGCCAATGTGGTTGCTGATGCTTTAAGCCGCAAGGTAACTTCTGATCGAGTTTATGTTATGCGTTTAGAAGTTTCTTCTGATTTGGTGGCTCAGATAAAAGCTGCACAGTTAAAGGCTTTGTTAGATCATAATTTGAAATATGAAATTATGTTGAATCAAAAGGAATTGTTATTGGATGGTTCGAGAGGATTAAAAACCTTTCAGTCTCGTGTTTGGATACCTTTGTTTGGTGGTCTTCGGGATATTATTCTGAATGAAGCCCATAAGTCCAGATTGTCTGTACATCCAGGAAGCACTAAAATGTATAATGACTTGAAACCTTTTATTGGTGGCCTACAATGAAGATGGATGTAGCAAGGTTTGTTAGTTCTTGTCATATTTGTTCTCAAGTTAAAGCTGAACACCAGAAGCCGTATGGATCGTTGAAACAGCTTGAGATTCCCGAATGGAAGTGGGAACAATTGACTATGGATTTTGTTACCAAACTGCCTAGAACTGTCCGTGGAAATGACATGGTTTGGGTCATTGTTGATCGATTAACCAAGAGTGCTCATTTTCTAGCTACTAGTGATACTGCATCTCTGAGTCAATTTTGGCAAAGTTTGCAGCGTGAGTTAGGCACCAGAGTGAATCTTAGTACAGCTTATCATCCTCAAACAGATGGTCAGTCAGAACGTACGATTCAGACATTGGAGGATATGTTGAGAGCTTGTATTCTGGAGTATGGGGGTTCTTGGGATTCTCATTTGCCATTAGTTGAGTTTGCTTATAATAACTCTTATCATTCTAGTATTGGCATGCCTCCATATGAAATGCTTTATGGTCGCCGTTGTAGAACTCCAACTTGTTGGCTAGAGGCAGGTGAGAAACAGTTTGCAGGTCCAGATATTGTTCAAATGACAGCTGATAAAGTTGCAGTGGCTCGTGAAAAATTGAAAGCTGCACGTGATAGACAGAAACAATATGCTGATCCTAAACATCGACCAGTTACTTTTGTTGAAGGTGAACTTGTTTACTTGAAAGTTTCACCTTGGAAAGGGGTAATACGGTTTGGGAAACGTGGCAAATTGGCTCCTCGATATATTGGACCGTTTAGAATTCGTCAGATTGTTAATGATCAGTCTGTTACATTGGATCTTCCTCCAGAGCTTGCTGGTATTCATGATACGTTTAACATTTGTTATTTGAAGAAATGTAATGTTGAAGACCAGTCTCAGATTCTTCCTTTGAAAGATTTGAAAGTTGATCAAAGTCAGAAGTTAGTTGAAGAACCAGTAGAACTTCTTGACAGAAAAGTTACTAAACTTAGGAAGAAACAGATTCCCATGGTGTTAGTGAAATGGAAACATAGTTTAGGTGAAAACCTAAGTTGGGAGACTGAGAATAGTATGAGATCCAGATATCCTGGATTATTTTATCGTGATGAGATTTCGGGGACGAAATCTTCCTAAGGGGGGGAGAGTTGTAACATCCTCTCTTTTGGTCCGGTAATTTCTAATTTTAAATTGATACATTTAATCGTATTAGAAATTATTTGATAAATATGTCTAAATTGCGAAACTTAGTTAAATAAGCCTCAGGACTTATTGTGCTTAGTAAATTATTGTTTGTTTTAATTTACTATAGTTGACGGTGCAATAAAAGAAGTTTCTCGCAAATGGTTTTTAGGTTCCAGACAATATGTTTTAAAGGGTATTGTTTTAAGTGGATACGGGTCGGTGTTAAAAATTGACCGACTTATAAACTTTCCCAAATAGGAAAGTTCTTTACTTTCCTTATTTGGAAACTTAACCTAAAACCTCTAAAACCCTCAAATCACTTAGAAATCTTGATTCAAATTCAAATTAGTGATCTTGAGCTGATTGTGATCTTGTGATAGCATAAACATCATCATCTTCACTTTGAAATCCTTAATTTGGTAAGTTTTTGATTTGGTTTAGTTCATAAATTGAGTGAATAGAGATGTTTGATGATTTTGATGTTATTACATGTTGTAATATGCTTAAATGATGATATATAGGCTGAAACATGTTGCTAGAAACGAGTTTGTGGTTGTTTGTTGGTGATATATGAAATTGGGTTTAAGCTGTGTGTTTGCAGGTCTGAATAAGAGCTGAAACGCGTAGGAACGCGATCCTGGCCCTTTGCCTGGATCGCGTTGCTATATGAAAAACGGTTACAGAACATTTTCTTCTTGGGAACGCGATCCAGCTCATGTTACCCGGATCGCGTTACCATGTGAAATTTCGTCACAAAACTTTTTCAACTGACGAACGCGATCCCACCACCCTTTCAAGTTTTGCAAAATTTGAAAATGCATAAGTGTTTGGAAGATGGTGTTTTTAGTGGCACTTCTTATGTCATATTCCTTTAGTGGCATTTAGGTGGTACTTTAGTGGCACTTATCCATTGAAAATATATGTTATAATGTGGATAATTCTAATGAGTTATGAGACTTAGTAAAGAAGTTTAACGTTGACTGAGTATTGTATATAATATTCCTTTAGTGGCACTTTATTGATGTTTTAGTGGCACTTTTGTAGAAAGATATTATTGTTACTTATGTTTGGAATTGATTATGAAACGCCCTGAAAATCTGAACATTTTTTTTTTTTTTATGTAACTATTACTAACTTATAACGGTCCCAATACTCTAATTATTATCTACTATTGCATTGTCAAACAAATAAGCTCAACAAAATTTTGATTTTTCTGAAACACTGGGAATACGATCGTATTCTTGGGAATACGATCGTATTCAGTGGAATACGATCGTATTCTGGGGAATACGGTCGTATTCATTGACCCTTTTTGCACAGTTTTGAAACAGAACCAAATTAAGGGAATACGGTCTCGGAATACGCCGTATTCCCGGGAATCCGATCGTATTCATGGGAATACGATCGTATTCCATGACCTGCAGACTAAATCTGAACCTGCACTATTTCATACCAAAAACCGAACTTTGAACACGCATATCTTGTAAACGACTAAGAATTAAGATATGAAACTTTGCAGGCACTTTACTATGGTAAAAATAAAACTTTCTATTTTCGTACTTTTTCAAATTTCTCATTTTATCGGGATTTGGGCTTATGGGTCATTTTCGGCTAAATTTTAACATTTTTCTAACATACTAAGTCTCAAATCATAGAGACTTAGGAGCTGAGCTTGTACACACATAATTCTACTATCAAAACAAACTTGTGAGGCTATTCACCATACTCTTAATCTTTCCCCAACTCAAATTGACCAATAGGTGATATTAAGACCCGTATTGACCCATTTTGACCTGCTGATCCAAAAGGGCTATTGTAACCCATTCAATAGCTAAACACACTTTCAAATTGACTAATAGTATTATTGACTTTCGTTAAAACTTTCAATATGTACAAAATCAAAATATCACTTTCACTACAACTTACAACTTACACATACTAAACCACATCTACTAGTCATTTAAGATTTTATACTATTACATCATAATCTATCTAGTCTTTACTTTCAAAACCAAAACATGTCAAAACATTATTTGGGCGATCTTTCAAGGTTTCAAAACGATAATTTAAAGAGAAGCTTGTGTGACTTACAACAAGCTTGCAATTCCACTTCCAGCCTTTTGCAATTTCTTTACCTCGTCCACTTTCACTTGTACCTACAACATAACTAAACTAATTAAGCAATTTGCTTAGTGAGAGTATGAAATCTAATCAATACAATGCATTATTAACATAAAGCAAGTAATGAACAAAGTAAAGAACTACTTCCCTTTTTCTCACAACTCCACTTTCACAATTCTAATCATATGTGCACATAGCTAATCAATGTTTGGCTAACATAAGTTAACCACTAATCAAACAAAGCTAACCTTGGTTAGCTATTCTAATCAAAATATGGCTAATAACCATTAACCATTCTAATCACAAACTTTCATCATAATCATGATATAATCATAACTAATCACAACAAGTTACATGATCATGAACTATTCAATTCATAAACTCACCTTGATTTGTAGCACAACTTGTAATAAGGTGATCAAACAATAATAATTCTTCTTGAACACCTAATACAATATGCATAACACAAAATCAATAACTAATCACAACTTTAAACTACTATTATCTAATTCTCTTCTCTCCCACTTGAGATTTACTAATTTCACTTTAACTAAACTAACTAACTTACTTATCACAATCAAAATCATAGCTTTATTATGAATTTAACTACTTCCATAATAATTCTAACATCTACTAATACTTTTTCTTTAAATTCAACCAATTCATGAAGTTCATAAAAACCCCATGAACTCAAATCATAATCTATCCTCTTTAGCATGAAATTAAGATTCTAATCATGATTTATATACTAAACTAACACTAACTAGTCAATCACAAACCCTAATTTCGGATTACTTCATATCAATTAACTAAAACCCCATAAACCCAAGTTCTAGGGTTCTTGAAGAAAGGAAATTACTTACTAGGAATCAAAGATGATGAAAAGATGGAGAATTAATCCTTTAGAGTTTGTGATGAAGATCAATTGAATGATTTGAGATGATGAAAGTGTTCTTGCGATTTCTCCTCGTTTCTATTTTGAGAGTTCTGGAAATATTTGAAGTCTATCTTCAAATTACAGGGGAAAGGCACGTACTAGTGTCTAAATTCTTTTAAATTTCTATACTGCACAGTCTGGAACTGGACAACTAGTTTGCGTTTTCTATCATATCTCATTATTTAGAGATCTAAAATTAAAAAGATATATATTTTATTGTACACTAAAATAATACTGTAAAACTGAACTATAAAAACTTATTTTTTATTTACTAAAATAATACCTTGAAAACTGGGGTGTTACAACTCTCCCCCACTTATTCTGTTCGTGTCCTCACGAACCATTCTTGGTGCACCGTAGGGTAGTATATCATCATCCACTCCTCCGGTTCCCAAGTAAATTCTGAACCCTTCCTATGTTGCCACTGAACTTTAACTATTGAAACTGATTTATTTCTGAGCTGCTTTACTTTCTGATCAAGAATTTTAACTGGCTCTTCTATATAACTCAACTTATTATTTATTTCTATTTCTGTTAGTGGTACATAAGAAGCCTCATCAACTAAACACTTTCTAAGCTGAGACACATGAAATGTATCATGAATACTACCAAGTTCTTCTGGTAATTGCAATCGATACGCAACCTTGCCAACTCTATCAATAATTTCAAAAGGTCCAATATACCTTGGACTCAACTTTCCTCGCTTTCGAAATCGGATAATTCCCTTCCAAGGTGAAACTTTAAGTAACACCTTATCGCCTACTTGAAATTCAATAGGCCTTCTCCGCTTGTCTGCATATGACTTTTGTCGATCTTGTGCCATCTTTAATCTTTCTCTAATCTGATCAATCTTCTCAGTAGTTAACTGTACTATATCTGTACTTCCAAGCTCTCTCTGACCAATCTCACCCCAACAAATTGGAGTTCGACATTTTCTACCATATAACATTTCATAAGGTGGCATTTTGATCGAAGAATGATAACTGTTATTATAAGAAAACTCGACCAATGGAAGGTGAGTATCCCAACTACCACCAAAGTCAATGGCGCAAGCTCTAAGCATATCCTCAAGAGTCTGAATGGTACGTTCACTCTGACCATCAGTTTGAGGATGAAAAGCTGTACTAATATGCAATCGAGTTCCCAAGTCTTCTTGAAATTTATTCCAGAATCGAGAAGTAAAACGAGTATCACGATCTGAAACTATAGAAAGTGGAACTCCATGCCTAGCAACAACTTCTTTAACATAAAGATCGGCTAACTTTTCTGAAGAAGAAGCTTCTTGAATAGGAAGAAAGATAGCACTTTTTGTCAATCGGTCCACGATCACCCAAATAGTGTCATGTTGCCTAGGGGTCTTTGGCAACTTGGTAACAAAATCCATGGTGATGTGTTCCCATTTCCATACTGGTATATCTAAAGGTTGAAGTTTACCATATGGTTGCTGGTGCTCTGTTTTAACTTGCAGACAAGTAAGGCAATTCTGAACATGTTTAACTATATCACACTTCATACCTGGCCACCAATAGTCACGTTTCAGGTCACGGTACATCTTGGTAGCACCAGGATGAATAGAATACTTAGATTTGTGCGCCTCATCTAGTAACACTTTCTTTACTTCACTCGTTCTTGGTATCCAAATTCTACCATAACGAGTCTTTAAACCTCTAGAATCATCTACTAATTCAGAAAGTTGACCCGCTAAACGTTGATTATTTGAGTCATTAGAGGCTAAAACTTCAATCTGAGCAGCTTTAATAGAATCAAATAACTGAGGAAGCACAATCATTTGAAGAGATTTCACTGAAAGAACGGAATGGCTAACCTTTCTGCTAAGAGCATCGCGCTACAACATTCGCTTTGCCAGGATGGTAAAGTATGTCGCAGTCATAATCTTTAACTAAATCTAGCCATCTTCTCTGACGATTATTCAAATCACGCTGATCAAAGAAATATTTGAGACTTTTGTGGTCTGTATAAATAATGAATTTAACACCATAAAGATAATGGCGCCAAATTTTAAGAGCGAAGACCACAGCTGCTAACTCAAGATCATGAGTGGGATAGTTCTGCTCATGTGACTTTAACTGGCGTGAAGCATAAGCAATGACTTTCCCACGCTGCATAAGAACACAGCCTAATCCAAGTTTTGAAGCATCACAAAACACCACCATATCCTCGTTGCCCTCGGGTAAAACAAGAATAGGGGCTTGGCTAAGCTTTTCTTTCAACATTTGAAATGCTTTGGATTGCTCCTCTCCCCACTTCCACTGAACACTCTTTCTAGTCAACTGAGTCAGAGGAGTAGCAATCTTTGAAAAGTCTTGGATAAAACGACGATAATAGCCAGCTAGGCCAAGAAAACTCCTGACTTCAGTAGGACTCGTAGGAGGGTCCCACTTCATTACTGCTGCTATTTTGGAAGGATCAACTTGAATACCGTGAAGATTGATCACGTGTCCAAGAAATTGGACTTCTCGTAACCAAAATTCACATTTAGAAAATTTGGCAAATAACTTTTCACAACGAAGTGTTTCAAGAACTTGCCTGAGATGTGCTGCATGCTCAACTTCACTTTTAGAATAGATAAGAATATCATCAATGAAAACTATAACAAAGATATCGAGCATGGGCCGACAAACTCTGTTCATCAAGTCCATGAATGCAGCTGGAGCATTAGTTAAGCCGAAGGGCATAACTGTAAACTCAAAGTGACCATAACGAGTACGAAAAGCAGTCTTTGAAATATCATCTTCCTTTACTTTTAACTGATGGTAGCCAGAACGAAGATCAATCTTTGAAAAGAAACTGGCACCCTGTAACTGATCAAATAAGTCATCTATTCGTGGCAAGGGATATCTGTTCTTAATGGTCACTTTATTTAGTTCCCGGTAATCTATACACATTCTTAAGGAACCATCTTTCTTCTTGACAAACAACACTGGAGCTCCCCAAGATGAACTACTAGGACGGATGAAACCTTTATCTAAAAGTTCTTGCAATTGTTTCATCATTTCTTGCATTTCAGTTGGAGCTAACCGATAAGGAGTTTTAGCAATTGGAATAGCTCCAGGAATAAGATCAATTCGGAATTCCACTTGTCTATCAGGTGGAATACCTGGAAGTTCATCAGGGAACACTTCAGAAAATTCTTTCACAACTGGAATACTGGAAAGTTCTGGTACAACTTTAGAATTATCAACCGCGTGCGCCAAAAAGGCTTGACACCCGTGCGACAAGAATCTTTTAGCTCGAGCAAAAGTACAAACATGAATGGATCTACTAGAACGCTCGCCATAAACAATAATCTCCCTTCCGCTAGGTGCTTTCAGGAGAACTATCTTTTCATGTCAATTTATCATACCCTTATTCTTTCCCATCCAATCCATTCCTATAACTACATGAAATTCCCCCATTTGCATGGGAATCAAATCTATTTTGAATACTTCACCTCCTATTTCAATAGTACACCCTCTATAAACATCACTAACAATGACTAATTTGCTATCGGCAATTTCAACTTCTAAAGGGCGTTCTAATTTAACAATAGGAGTATTCAACCTTTCACAAAATGATAATGATACAAAAGATTTGGTGGCTCCAGAGTCAAATAAAACATGGGCAGGTATAGTGCTAATTATAAAGGGCAAATTCCACGAAAATGTATTGAACTTTCCCAAAATTGCTATTGTATGTACTCAACTTTCAAATTTGCTATTGTATGTATCCAATTGCCTAATCACACCCTATTGTATGTATCCAATTGCCTAATCACACCCTATTGTATGTATCCAATAGCAATTTTGGGAAAGTTGAATACATACAATAGGGTGTGATTAGGCAATTGGATACATACAATAGCAAATTTGAAAGTTGAGTACATACAATAGCAATTTTGGGAAAGTTCAATACATTTTCGTGGAATTTGCCCAATTATAAAGGTACCTGTCACCACGTCATGTGACTCCTTTGCCTCCTCTGCTGTAATCTGAAAAGAACGACCTTTAGCTTTCTGTCCGCCCGCTTCTCTTTTCTTTTCCGCTTCTTTCTTCTGTTCATTTCTTTTCATATCTTATAGTTTAGCAGGACAGTTAGCTTGTAAGTGGTCATCCTTATAGCAATAAAAGCACATTCTATATGGATTAGGGCAATTAGCAGCGATATGCCCCTGTTGACGACATTTGTAACAAGCTGTACTCCCTAACTGACATTCTCCTGGATGCTTTCTGCTACAATTATTACACTTGGGAAATTCCCGAACTGGAACTTGAGATTGACGGTTTGATTGTTGAGATTGTGACTTCTGTTGTTGTGGTTGTGATGACTGCTGCTTTCCGAAATTTCTGAATTTCTTAGATTGCTGTGATTGAGAAGAAGATTGTTCTGCTTTTCTCTTATTAGCTCTATCCTCAGCTTTCACTTGCAACTCTTTCTCTCGAGTCAACCCTTTATTCATCATCTTAGGAATAGAATCATAAATAGTTGGGTCAACTGCTTCTTTGATATCAATGTTTAAATGTCGGTAATAATGATCCTTCATTAACCCTGGATTCGAGGTATATTCGGGACAAAACTGAGATTTATCATAAAACATGTTAGTGTACTCAGTTACCGACATTTTCCCTTGATTGATGGCTAAGAACTCTCCTTTCAGTCTTTCTACTTCTGCCATTGGAGCAAATTCTGCTATAAACTTTTCTCTAAACATACTCCAAGAAAACTTTGCAGCTTCCACAGCACCATGTGTTTTAACTTGTGTACCCCACCAATCCTGAGCACTATCTTTCAACTGATGGGCAGCAAACAACACTCGTAGCCTTTCTGGACAGTCACAAAGTAGAAAAGTTTCTTCTATCTTACTAATCCACCTATGACTACTAATCGGGTCTCTTTCACCATGAAATTCTGGGGGACTACAGTTTGCGAAGTTTTTATATTCAAAACGTTCTTTTTCTTTGTTAATTTGCTGCTGAGCACTTAACATTTCACTATTCAACTGAGGGTTAACTAAGACAGGATGCTTCTGTTCAAATTCTACTAATCGTGTATTAATAATTTGCTCCATTCGGGTATATACCTTAGGAGCAAATTCTTGTAGGGCTTGCCCAATGACATCTTTTAATAGCATCCGATCCTCAGGATCTAAACTTCTTTCTGAACCATTCTCCTCTTGAGTGGGAGAACGTACATTTGAACCCTCAGCTTCTTTGTTTGGTGTGGATTCCATTTACTAAACAATATAAAAACACAATTAAAACATAAGAATTCTCTACTTCAACTATTAAATAATGATTGCCTTTATCTTCACATATTTAACAACTTTGAATCTCCCACATGCTTTAGTAAAATATAACCTCGTTGGCCAGACGTAGTCATATTAAACTAAATACATGTTTCTATTCAAAATTCTTAAATATATTCCAATTCCAAGCAATCATTCCTACTCTAATCATAACCTACTAATCATATGCAAAACATTGCAAAAACATATCTGTAATTAACTACTGCACATTTATAAGTGGTTTAAGTTTAGGCAATCCTACTGTGGATTACTTAAATCTCTTAAACCATCGCTCTGATACCAACTTGAAACGCCCTGAAAATCTGAACATTTTTTTTTTTATGTAACTATTACTAACTTATAACGGTCCCAATACTCTAATTATTATCTACTATTGCATTGTCAAACAAATAAGCTCAACAAAATTTTGATTTTTCTGAAACACTGGGAATACGATCGTATTCTTGGGAATACGATCGTATTCAGTGGAATACGATCGTATTCTGGGGAATACGGTCGTATTCATTGACCCTTTTTGCACAGTTTTGAAACAGAACCAAATTAAGGGAATACGGTCTCGGAATACGCCGTATTCCCGGGAATCCGATCGTATTCATGGGAATACGATCGTATTCATGGGAATACGATCGTATTCCATGACCTGCAGACTAAATCTGAACCTGCACTATTTCATACCAAAAACCGAACTTTGAACACGCATATCTTGTAAACGACTAAGAATTAAGATATGAAACTTTGCAGGCACTTTACTATGGTAAAAATAAAACTTTCTATTTTCGCACTTTTTCAAATTTCTCATTTTATCGGGATTTGGGCTTATGGGTCATTTTCGGCTAAATTTTAACATTTTTCTAACATACTAAGTCTCAAATCATAGAGACTTAGGAGCTGAGCTTGTACACACATAATTCTACTATCAAAACAAACTTGTGAGGCTATTCACCATACTCTTAATCTTTCCCCAACTCAAATTGACCCATAGGTGATATTAAGACCCGTATTGACCCATTTTGACCTGCTGATCCAAAAGGGCTATTGTAACCCATTCAATAGCTAAACACACTTTCAAATTGACTAATAGTATTATTGACTTTCGTTAAAACTTTCAATATGTACAAAATCAAAATATCACTTTCACTACAACTTACAACTTACACATACTAAACCACATCTACTAGTCATTTAAGATTTTATACTATTACATCATAATCTATCTAGTCTTTACTTTCAAAACCAAAACATGTCAAAACATTATTTGGGCGATCTTTCAAGGTTTCAAAACGATAATTTAAAGAGAAGCTTGTGTGACTTACAACAAGCTTGCAATTCCACTTCTAGCCTTTTGCAATTTCTTTACCTCGTCCACTTTCACTTGTACCTACAACATAACTAAACTAATTAAGCAATTTGCTTAGTGAGAGTATGAAATATAATCAATACAATGCATTATTAACATAAAGCAAGTAATGAACAAAGTAAAGAACTACTTCCCTTTTTCTCACAACTCCACTTTCACAATTCTAATCATATGTGCACATAGCTAATCAATGTTTGGCTAACATAAGTTAACCACTAATCAAACAAAGCTAACCTTGGTTAGCTATTCTAATCAAAATATGGCTAATAACCATTAACCATTCTAATCACAAACTTTCATCATAATCATGATATAATCATAACTAATCACAACAAGTTACATGATCATGAACTATTCAATTCATAAACTCACCTTGATTTGTAGCACAACTTGTAATAAGGTGATCAAACAATAATAATTCTTCTTGAACACCTAATACAATATGCATAACACAAAATCAATAACTAATCACAACTTTAAACTACTATTATCTAATTCTCTTCTCTCCCACTTGAGATTTACTAATTTCACTTTAACTAAACTAACTAACTTACTTATCACAATCAAAATCATAGCTTTATTATGAATTTAACTACTTCCATAATAATTCTAACATCTACTAATACTTTTTCTTTAAATTCAACCAATTCATGAAGTTCATAAAAACCCCATGAACTCAAATCATAATCTATCCTCTTTAGCATGAAATTAAGATTCTAATCATGATTTATATACTAAACTAACACTAACTAGTCAATCACAAACCCTAATTTCGGATTACTTCATATCAATTAACTAAAACCCCATAAACCCAAGTTCTAGGGTTCTTGAAGAAAGGAAATTACTTACTAGGAATCAAAGATGATGAAAAGATGGAGAATTAATCCTTTAGAGTTTGTGATGAAGATCAATTGAATGATTTGAGATGATGAAAGTGTTCTTGCGATTTCTCCTCGTTTCTATTTTGAGAGTTCTGGAAATATTTGAAGTCTATCTTCAAATTACAGGGGAAAGGCACGTACTAGTGTCTAAATTCTTTTAAATTTCTATACTGCACAGTCTGGAACTGGACAACTAGTTTGCGTTTTCTATCATATCTCATTATTTAGAGATCTAAAATTAAAAAGATATATATTTTATTGTACACTAAAATAATACTGTAAAACTGAACTATAAAAACTTATTTTTTATTTACTAAAATAATACCTTGAAAACTGGGGTGTTACAGATTAACAATGTGATTACTTATGTAATGTGTTTAATTACATAAGTACCATTAGTTGAAAACAAATTACTAACTTATGATTGATTTTATGTTCTCAGATAATCCAAGGGCTCAGCGAGATAAGACTGCTGAGTAAGTAACTGAGACGAATCAGGTGAGTGGATTTGAAACTCATAGTTTGATTTGGTTGTGTCAGTTTGATTTCAATCAGTAATTATAGGATTACTATTGATAGAATGTTAACTTGGAAATGATATGCCATTTGATTGGTGGTTTGATTAGCCTGTGAGCTTGATTGATGAATACAGAGGTCAACTAGATTGTCGGTTGGACTTGATTGCTAATGTTGGTCAACACAGGGTTGCGTACATGTGTTGATAGAGATTAGCATTTAGTTAGCGGTTAATCACTGTTTTTGCCTACAGTTGATTTAAGTGTTCTGATGGGGCCACCCGGAACAAGGTCCTTAGGAACCACCGTTCCTCTTGACGATATTTGCTGCATTATTGATTGTGAACAGATTGCTAGCTAAATTGAATTGTAGTTGATTATTCATTCACTTAGCTTCGTGCTAATCCCTCAATTTACTTCCTGCAGGTTATGTTTAATTATGTGGGTAGCCAGGAAGGGACGTTTTGATGCTGGGAATGTTTGAAACTTGTAACTCTGATCCAGTTTGTAATAAATAATGTTTTATAGTATATAATGCCCCGGGTTTGTAAACATGTTAACTATGTTTGTTTAGTAGTTAAACATATTGTATAAAGGGTTGCGAAAATTTCTAGCAGGTTTTAATAGAATATGTATTTCAAGTAGTCGCTTCAGCCAAACTTAATATTATATTGTTGTATTAAATGAGGGGCGTTATAGGTGGGACGGGACTCAACATCATCTCTTACTTAAAAACCCGAAAATTTCTGAGAAAGGGTTACCCTGCAATACTCGCACATATCACAGAGAAGAAGTCGGAGGAGAAGCGACTTGAAGATGTGCCAATTGTTAGAGACTTTCCCGAAGTCTTTCCGGAAGAACTACCTGGTTTACCTCCGCCTAGACAGGTTGAGTTCTCAATTGATCTCGTGCCGGGTGCCGCACCGGTGGCCCGCGCACCGTACCGTTTAGCCACATCCGAACTTCAGGAGCTGTCTGCCCAATTACAGGAACTTCTGGATAGAGGATTCATTAGACCGAGTTCTTCACCTTGGGGAGCTCCGGTCTTATTCGTTAAAAAGAAGGACGGTTCATTCAGAATGTGCATCGACTACCGAGAGTTGAACAAATTGACCGTCAAAAACCGATATCCACTTCCTCGCATTGATGATCTATTCGACCAACTTCAGGGTTCAAGTTTCTACTCAAAAATCGACCTGCGATCAGGTTATCATCAATTACGAGTTCGCGACACCGATATTCCAAAAACTGCTTTCAGGACTCGCTACGGGCACTACGAATTCCAAGTGATGCCCTTTGGTCTAACAAACGCACCGGCTGTATTCATGGACCTTATGAATCGGGTGTGCAAACCTTACCTCGACAAGTTTGTCCTTGTTTTTATCGATGACATACTCATTTACGCGCGCAACGAGCAAGAACATGCGCAACACCTCAAAACCATCCTTGAACTACTTAGACACGAGGAGCTGTATGCAAAATTCTCTAAGTGTGAGTTCTGGATCCAAACTGTTCAATTCCTTGGTCACGTGATCGACAGTCAGGGAATTCACGTTGACCCATCAAAAATCGAGGCTATCAAAGACTGGCAAGCACCCACCTCTGCAACTGAAGTACGACAATTCTTGGGTCTTGCTGGGTACTATCGGCGATTTATCGAAAACTTCTCTAAAATAGCTCAACCACTCACGGTACTGACTCAGAAGGACAAAAGGTTCGATTGGACCGATAAACAAGAGTCAGCATTCCAACTTCTGAAACAAAAGCTTTGCAGTGCTCCAATTCTATCCTTACCCGAAGGCACCGATGACTTCGTGGTATACTGTGATGCTTCTCACCAAGGTCTCGGTTGCGTATTGATGCAATGAGATAAAGTTATTGCCTATGCCTCACGACAGCTGAAAATTCATGAAAAGAACTACACCACTCATGATCTCGAACTTGGAGCTGTCGTTTTTGCTCTCAAAATCTGGAGACATTATCTCTACGGCACTAAGTGCACCATTTTTACCGATCATAAAAGTCTCCAACATATATTCGATCAGAAGGATCTCAATATGAGGCAACGTCGATGGGTCGAGTTGCTTACCGATTTCGATTGCGAGATCAAGTACCATCCAGGGAAGGCTAATGTTGTAGCCGATGCCCTCAGTCGAAAGGAACGACCAAAACCACTTCGAGTCCGAGCCCTCAGTATGATCATTCACAACGATCTTACCATTCAGATTCATACCGCTCAGATCGAAGCCCTGAAACCTGAAAACATCAAAAACGAAGCCTCACGGGGTATTGACAAACAGTTTGAAACCAAACCTAACGGGATTAGGTATTTCTCAAACCGAATCTGGTTGCCTAGTTTCGGGAACCTACGAGACTTGGTGATGGATGAAGCTCACAAGTCTAAATATTCTATCCATCCGGGATCCGATAAGATGTACCACGGCATCAAGGAATTTTATTGGTGGCCGAACATGAAAGCCGAAATCGCCACTTATGTCAGCAAGTGTCTTACTTGCTCGAAAGTCAAGACCGAACATCAGAAACCTTCCGGCTTACTCCAACAACCTGAAATCCCTGAATGGAAATGGGAAAAAATTGCCATGGATTTCATAACTAAACTACCTAAGTCGTCGAGCGGTTGCGATACCATTTGGGTGATCGTCGATCGTCTCACCAAATCTGCTCACTTCCTGGCAATCAAGGAAAACGATAAAATGGAGCGCCTTGCACAAATCTACATCAAAGAAATCGTTTCTCAACACGGCGTTCCAATCTCGATCATCTCTGACAGAGATTCCCGTTTCACCTCTCACTTTTGGCAATCACTTCAAAAAGCAATGGGTACCCGTCTCGATATGAGTACCGCGTACCATCCTCAAACCGATGGCCAAAGTGAACGAACCATTCAGACACTGGAAGATATGCTACGCGCCTGCGTAGTTGATTTCGGTACAAACTGGGAAAGACATCTACCGTTGTGCGAATTCTCGTACAATAATAGCTATCACGCCAGCATTAAGGCTGCACCTTTTGAGGCACTGTACGGTCGTAAGTGCCGATCACCGATCTGTTGGACTGAAGTGGGAGATAGTCAACTCACTGGTCCTGAACTCATTCACGCCACCACTGAGAAAATTGTGGAAATCCAAAATAGACTCAAAGCCGCACGTGATCGTCAGAAAAGTTATGCTAACGTGAGACGCAAACCACTCGAGTTCCAAGTTGGGGATCGAGTACTCTTAAAAGTATCGCCTTGGAAAGGTGTCATCCGTTTTGGCAAACGCGGGAAGTTAAATCCCAGGTACATCGGGCCTTTTGAAATCCTCAAACGGATTGGCCCCGTAGCTTATCGATTGCAGCTGCCATCCGAACTCAGCAGCATGCACCCCACTTTTCATATTTCAAATTTGAAGAAGTGTCTGTCTGATGAGACACTAATTATCCCACTTGATGAAATTCGTGTTGACGATAAACTTCACTTCGTTGAGGAACCCGCTGAAATTAGGGACCGTGAGGTCAAGCAACTGAAACATTTACCTTCTCCCGATCTATCATCCTATCTTTTCGGATTTCTCATCCGACACTTTGTAAGTTTCCGACAAATCCCGAAATCTCTCGTTTTTAAGTGTTTTTGCTTGTTAGTGGTTTGGATCAACTTATAATGTCCAAATATGGGTTGGGTAAAAGTTTTGGACCGAACGGAAACCTAAAAACTCGTTTTCGACACATTTTCCGGCCATCAGACCGTAACGTCGCTTTTGGACCCAGATTTATGCGACGTCAGCTTCAACGTCGCAAAACCCCTCGTGACGTCGCATGGTGCGACGTCAGTCACAACGTCGCATTAAATTGCGACGTCGCATATAGCGACATCAGCCTTAACGTCGCCAACACCTCACCACGTCGCACTTAGCGACGCAAGCCCTTACGTCGCAGAAATCAACAACGTCGCATATAGCGACGCCACGTACAACGTCGCATTAAATTGCGAAAGTCGCATAAAGCGACGCCATGCTCAACGTCGCAGTCAGGATCTGCGACGTCGCACCCAACGTCGCACAAACCAGAACCTCAAAAACACAGATTTTTACTAAGTGTCGAGACTCGAAATTTATCACTCGATTTTACCCAAATTTGGTTCCAGATGCGTTTTTCGACCCCAGCCAGGGGCTCTGCCCCTTGGACCCCGCTAGGGGCTGCCGCCCCTTGGACCCCGCTACCAGGGGCGCTGCCCCCGGACCCCCGTACTTAGATTCCGTAACGGCTTCTAAAACACAATCAAAACACATTTTTCAAGAAATCAAAATAATAATAGTTGAGATTATTATTACAAATCCGTCACCAACGGGCCGTACATATTTTCAAACATTCGAATCAATCAACCAAATCGTAGTAATTTAGACATATATAGTTGTGAAACAACTACAAGGGTGATCGTTTGAGATACCCAATCATGTTTATAACCATCGCGTGTCGTGGACACCCTCAGGTTACAAGTCTTTGGACTTCATTACTCGGCTAATCAATCAAAGTTTATTAAGTTAAACTCGCTAGACTCAGGTGAGTCTCATAGCCCCTCTTTTACTGTTTTACTCAGGGGTGTGATATACTGCTCAATTTTTAACATGTGAACGCAAGTACCAACATTTCATATACTACATGAGTTTTTCGAAACTAATCATTTTAAAGTCCTCCGTCAGCATAGTTGTTAATACGTTGTAGCGTGAATATTAGTATATGGTACCATATAGGATTGACCCTCCTCGTTCGGGTTAGCAAGCACTAACCGGGTAAACGGACGTACTAATATTTGGGAAGACGAATGTTGATTAGGCATTCGTGGAGGCACCTCGCCCGGAATTCTCTATAGGGGACCCGGCCCTCGAGTTGAGCTCAACTATGTGCTCATGGCTGTATACACGATTACTATCATTAAATTGCTGGATGCAATTCATTATTTAAATCTTGCGGTTCATACTATATTAACTGATTTCAAACCTGTGAGCTCACCAGCTTTTAGCTGACCTTTTAGCATATATCGCAGGTACCAAGCAGTAGGATGTTTCTGCTTCAGGACTTTAGCTCGAGTCAGCATACAGACGATTGAGATTTTCGTGCATTAGTATATTTTGTACAAGTACTTATGTACTAAAATCTCCTTTTATTTAAACTCGAGCTATGTAAAGCTTTAAATGTTGTAAACATTTCAATTATCAATATATTTTGTTAAAACGACGCATATAGAGTCGTTTACTATATATCTTTGTGCTTTGTTATTGATTAGTAACACCCAAATCAAGCTTCTGCAAATCATTAAATTTGGGGGTGTTACAATAACGGTCATAGTCTAGGCCCAATAATGCAACCTAGTTCACTATAACCTTTGGCTCTGATACCAATCTGTAACACCCCCAAATTTACTGTTTAGCGGAAGCATACTTTAGGTGTTACTAATCAATAATCAAAGCACATAGATATATAGCAAACGACTCTGTATGCGTTATTTTAATAAAATACATTTAATATAAGAAATATTTACAACATTTGAAGCGATACATAGCTCGTGTTCGATTAAATGAGAGATTTCAGTACATAAGTACTTGTACAAAAATATACTAATGCAAGGAAATCTCTAATGTCTGCATGCTGACTCGAGCTATAGAAATCCAGAGGCAGTCCAATCTACTGCTGGGTACCTGTGATACATGCTAAAATGGGTCAGCTAAAAGCTGGTGAGCTCACAGGTTTGAAATCAGATAATACCGTATGAACAGCAAGATTTTAGTAATGATTTGCATCCATCAAAGAAATAATAATGTATACAGCCATGAGCACATAGTCTGAGCTTAACTCGGGGGTCGGGTCCCATGTAGAGAATTCCGAGCAAGGTGCCTCCACGAGTGCCTAATCAACACTCGTCTAAACAATTATTAGTACGTCCGTATACCCAGTTAGTGCTTGCTAACCCGGACGAGGAGGGTCAATCCTATATGGTACCATATACTAATAATCACGCTACAACGTATTACCAAACTATGCTGACGGAGGGCTTTGAAATGATTAGCGGATAACAACTCATGTAGTATATTGTAAAGTTTGTACTTGCTTTCACATGTTAAAAATGAGCAATGGATCACACCCCTTAGTAAAAACGATAAAAGAGGGGCCATGAGACTCACCTAAGTCTTGGAGCGTTAAAACCGATAAACGTATGATGCTTAATCAAGCTGTGAGATATCCGCAGATGGATAACCTGAGGGTGTCCACGACACGCGATGGTTATAAACGGAAGTAGGTATCTCAAAAGACTACCTTTTGTAGTTGTTTGTCCGACTAGAGTGTCCAAATTACCACGATTTGGTTGATTGATATAAGTTTTGAAAACGTGTACGGCCCATTGGTGATTGTTTGTAATAATAATCTTGATATTATCATTATGTTTTTGAAGTGTTATACATAAAAGTGTATCCCAAAGTGTTTTAGAAGTCGTATCGTATAAGTGTTTGAGGTTGTACAAGTTCGAAACTTAGTAGAAAAATAAGTTGCAAACTTTCTGTTTTCTGCGACACCTAAGAACGCATAATGATTTTTCAGCGACACTCGATCAGTGTCGCATAAAAATGTGGTTTCAGTCTAATTGGCGACACTTAGTAAAGTGTCGCATGAGGTGACGACACTTGGTTGCGGCACTGAGGGTAAGTGTCGTAGGGATTGTAAATTGATTATTGGCGACACTTAGACAAGTGTCGCAGGTTTCGGATTTTCCATTTAGGAGGCACTTAAGCAAGTGTCGCTAGTGTACAGTTGTAAAAATAGGCGGCACTTCGATGAAGTGTCGCTTGGGAGTGACGCATATTGAAATTGCGACACTTAGGACTTTTGCGGCACTTATTTGCGACACTTGAGGGAGTGTCGCATACTGTTCATCGTCTCTGCGACACTCTCGACTGTTAGCCGGATTTTGAGCCAAAAACGAGTTTTCCGGTTTTCTTTGAGTCCGATTCTTTTTCCCAACCCATATTTGGACACCATAAGCTTATATAAACCGAAATCAAGTATTATAACAAAGATTTGAATGTTTTCGAGAATTTTTCGGAAACTTACAAGTTCGCGCGAGGAGATTCCGAAAAGATAGAAGTGTAGATCGAGACGAGGTGGTCGTTTTTCCCTAAATGAGCTTCGAGATTGGAGGTCGTTTAACGGTGTTATTTTGCGATTTGGGTGGTGGTGGTGGTGGGTTTATTTTAGAGAGAAATGAGAGAAAAAAGATGAGAGGAGAGAGAGTGAGAAAGATGAAATGAGGTGGGGATGAGGTTTTTGATGAAAGCCCCATCCTCAGCCTCCGAACTCGTGCTCCGTGTGGTGTTCGTTTTCCCGGTTATTTAAATGTTAAAGAATTATTTAAATATATGTTTTGAAATGCGATTAATTTCTCGATATTTTGGTTGAAGTATTTTATCAATTACTTTATAATTGAGTTATAAAATATAACTTAACTTGTTTCGTTTTGTTTGCGCGTTTAATATTTTAATCGCGTAACTGCTCTTTGTACGAATACGAATTTGATTTGAAATATTATCAAAATAATATTTTGGATATAGTAGTGTTATTAAATAATACTGTATTATTTAATAAAATTTGTTCACCAACGTCCGTATTAATTGAACCGAATTACATTCGATTTTTGATTTCGTACGACTTAATCAAATCGCATATTTGTATATATTCAACAATATATATATTGATACATTAATTAGCCTAACACAGAACTAATTACATGTATTACACTTGATTAGACACTAATTGATAGTCCTTATTTGACGGGTGTCACATAGTGGTATCTCATGTGATATTATCTACTATCACATGTGATACTATGTAATATCACATGTGTTACTGTCTACTACCACATGTGTTGTTATCTACTGTCACACGTGATACAATCTTTTATGTTCTCTTACTAGTTTAATTGTTTCTTTTGTTTTATATGAGTGAAGGTAATTTACAGGATGGGAGATGTTACAGTGGAATGTAGCTGTAAGAAGATTGTTCACCGTGGATTCTTGTGTTACATGAGTGAAAGTGATTTATAGTTAAGAAGATGGTACGGTGAAATGTAGCTATAAGAAGATTGTTCGCCGTGGATTCTTGTGTAGACATGTTTTTTGTGTATTCAAAAAATTGAAATATTGAATATATATAAAAACAATATGTTTTACATCATTGGATGAAAAATTTGATACCACCTGAGTTGCACAAAAGAAAGAGGGTTACAGAGACAAGTTTATATGAAAGATACCACATGTGGTACTTGTTTATAACATAAAGTATTTTTTTACAAAATTAAGTTACTAGTTGCTACTACATTGGATACTTACTAGGGGTGTTCAAAATCGGATATCCGAAAATTCGGATAGTGAATTATGGTATCCGGTATCTGTATCCGAAATTTCAGATACGGATATCGGATAATCCGAAATATCCGGAAAAAAAAAAGAGATCGAGAATATGGAGTTTAGAATGATGAAAGGATAAGAAATGTGGAACTTGAAAACAACAAGGAATGTTAGCCAAGTAATTTTGATAAATCAACTGGATATATACATAACAAACATTTAAGAAGGGGTTGTGTGTTTGTATGTTAAAACGAGTGGGATTTCACGAGAATCAAGAAGGAAATTTTTGCTCGTGACTTTGAATCAAGCTTGGCTAACACTTACTCACATTCTATGATATCAATTACTGTAATATAAAATACTCACAGTATATATGTTTTCAACAATAAAACAATTAAGCAATTAAACAACACTGTGATTGGTCAGAAAGAGATAAAGGTACGACTCGATCCATCTGCTATCTGAGAGGCCGCTTGGATCTGGACTCTAAGGTAATGGTCTGTTGAACATCAACGAGGATACCTTATTAGTTTTTTTGTATCTTCTGTTGTTATAAATGGAGGGTCAATTTAGGGTTATTCAAGAATGGGGCAAAATATACTTTAGAGATATCTAGTACTCCCTCCGTCCCAATTTAATTGTCCCCAGACAGAACTACACGCAATTTAAGATAAACATAATAATTATTACTTACTTTTTGCACAATGACATTCTTACCCCTAACCAATTAATTTGAACCTCATTTCACTTTTGTAATTTAATTTTTAAAGTAGGGACAATATAGTAAAAATAATCATGTTACCTTTCTATATTTGGTAATGAACAATTAATTTGGGACATCCCAAAATAGAAATAATGGACTATTAAACCGGGACGGAGGGAGTAATTTGGAAAACAAAACAAAAAATATATAAAATCTATATTTTTTCGGATATTTCGGATATCCGAATATTTGAAATTTCTATAAATCGTTATCCGAATCCGAATCCAAAAATTTGGATATCCGAAATCTCGGGTATCCGAATTTTCGGATAATTTCGGATCGGATATTCGGATATTTGGATTTCGGATTCGGATACGGATATTTTTGAACACCCCTAATACTTACTGCTACTACATGATATGTAAAATATGAGACTTTGTTTACATAAATCATAAGTTTCAACCAAAAGATAATGGTTGATACCACATGTGATACTATGAGGTACCACATGTGATATTATATATAAATATTTTTACAAGTAGGTTAAGAAAAGTAAAACAAAAAAATGTATACACAAAAACATTTAAAAAACTGAAGAAAAATAAACATAAAAAGATAAGTACATTAAATTCAAATTGATTTAACAGATTGTACTTGAACATTAGATCAAAAATACCAACAAATACATTCAATAATACCAAGATACATTCAAATATACCAAAAGACATTAACAAACTAGTCTTCTGCAATAGGTTCAGTATTGTTTTCTTCAACATCCGCTGATGAAAATTTTCCACCATTGTCTTCATTTAGGTGGTTTCTAATGCCATACTTAATTTGCTTCTCGATCAATTCTCGCGGGTAGTTATGCATTAACTCAGCAATAGTATCACATGTGGAAGCAGCGGCTTTTGTGAAACCCGCCTTAGAAGGTGACTGAATGACGGTGTTCGATTTCATTTTACTACTTTCAGAAACTGCAGTTTGTAGGTTCCACTTATACGGACCAAATCGAGTAGTTCAACTAGTTTGTTAAAGGGGAAATCAAACAAACTAATATATGCTAGATTAACACGATAAATGACCGAAACACAAAGTGTGTATGTATATATATATGAAACACTAACAACAATACATACACTTGGACACAAACACACAAAGATCAAATAACACTTAGAGAGTATTCTGTGATAATGAGAGTGCTATGTGTGTGTAAAATGTGGTGCCAAAACAGAAGCTGGCGAGCTTCTATTTATAGCCTGATCCAAACTTTATGCGACACAAGCCTTGTGTCGCATAGACTCTTTTGCGACACAATGCTTGTGTCGCATGGAATGTTTCTGCGACACAATTCTTGTGTCGCATAGAATGCTTCTGCGACACAATGCTTGTGTCGCATGGATACAAAAATTGTAATTAAACTAAATCTAAAACTATACAAAACGTAATTACAATTTCGACACTATTACAGACTGAGACCAACTGACAGACACACATAGATGTACCAACAAACTCTCCCGTGTCTTCAGCTTGGTCTTCAAAAATTCTTCGATTTTCTTCAGTCTTCAGATATCTGGTCTTCAAACCCATCCAGGTGGAAAGTTTCCACCAGCGTGTATGCCGTAGGTGAAGCATATATCAACAATTTTCTGGAATCGTTTCGCTAAAACAGAGTTGAACTCGTTTCCTGGATTGTAGCGAATCCGATTGTCGAATAGCTTCTTCATGTCACTTCTGGACAGATTAATCAAGCTCATTGGGTCAAATATTCTGAAGTTGGCTTTTCGTAGACCCCACAAAGATCCTGTCTGAGGCTCTGAATCTGGTACAAAAACTAAGACGGCTTCGCCAGTGTGAGCATCCAGTTCCCAGTAATGAAAGCGTTTCAGTAGATTGAATGGGACTGTTTCCAGAGCGATTTTAGTCAGACATTCAGCAGCCGGATAGTGAACCCTTACAATTGGCTGCTTGGTCTTAGGATCGAGCTTCTTCTTGAACGTGTACCTTGTACCCAGTACTGGTTTAACATAATGATATTTCTTTCGTTTAATTTCCTCACGCATGACCTTTTGAATAACGTCAGCTACTCCGTCTTCGTAAGGATTTATCAACTGAAGTTGAGAGAGACGAACGATGTCATGCTTTGGCAATGTACTCAATATCCTCAGTGATCGACGAAAGTACTGGATACCGTCGAGTCTTTTAATCATAAACCTTCCTTTGCTCACCTTCCAGCTTTTTATCAGGCCTGAATAATCACCACCAACCTGATATTTCTTGCATGTAACTGGAGCAGGTTCTGGATTTTTACCTTTTGGAAACCAGTTATCCCTTTCTCTGATGGGCATTTCCTTGTCAAAAGATACACATTCGGATGTATCGAGAGGAAAAATGTCATTGTAATTTGTCGATTCTCGAACAGGGACTGGTTGTGCTTGTGAAGAACTGGAGGGTGCAGAAGATTCTTGAGCAGGACCAGGTTGAGAAGTAGATCCTGGAACGTAATTGAACGCTGGCCCTGACTCATCGTCTGAAGAATCAGATAATACAACACCCTCTTGAGGATAAGCTGGACAATCAGAATATTCTTCATCAGGATTAAGCTCTTCTCGTTCAACATCAACATCATCGTCATTATCAGCGGAGTTGAAGTCAAAAGGTTCTTCAGGCGCACGACCATCATCATCAACCGCAGATTGAAAGTAAGTCAGATTACAATACGTGTAATCTACAGCTAACGGTTTTGGTTGCCCTGGTTGCTCAATAATATACTCAAGAACAAGATTTGTTTCATTAAAATCAGAAGCATTTACATTTTCAGGATTTACATTTTCTTCGCCCTCGGCGGAAACCCTAGTTGTTGATTCTATAGTTGGTTGGGCTGTCTCCCCCGAAGCAATAGCTCGGGTTTCCAGCTGCAGAATCTTTGACTTCAGTTCTTCGTTCTCTTTTTCAATGCGAGAGATTCTGGCATCCTGAGCTTCAAAAACAGATGCTTGAGCTTCCATAGACTGCTGCATCTTTTCAATCTTTGCCAGGAGCTCCTGAATGACGGCTGGATGAGGAGTGATCGGAGTTTTGGTCGCCGGGAGCTCAGAAGAAGTAGACGTGGAAGTACGGGAGCGTCTGACCAAAGGATTCGGATCAGCAACGTCCGAAGTGTCTCGAGGCCTTTTTCCTCGGTTAGAAGATTCAGGGCGTGGAGAAGGTGGTCGATAAGCATCGATCTCACGATCGAGATCCACCAACTCTGGATCCTCGACAGCTTGCTGAACTGGCGGTTGTTGAGCTGGAGGTTGTTGAACCGGAGGCTGCGGCACTGGAGGCTGAGGGATAGGTTGTTCAGGTGCTGGATCATTGAATTGCTCACCAGGAGGAGCAACATAATCAGGATCCACAATGTGACCAAAAAGAGCAACCTCACGTTCTGGTGGTTGACCTTGCTTCGCAAAAGTAGTACAAGTAATGTAGATCCTTGTATTCATCGGTGTCTGCTTGAAAGTGAAAGATGCGACCACCGGAAGATCTGGATGAAGATGATTGAGCAGCAGCTGAGTGAACCTAGGATACAGAGCCCATTTATCTTTAGTATCCAAGGCATTGTTCACAAAACCCCTGAAGATATAACCAGAGAAGTTGAAGGGTTTGTTGTATATCAGGGCAAGAATAGCAGAAGCAGTCGAAAATTTCATCCCTTCGAGACCTGCCTTGCGACTGGATAAGCAGACGATGACAATGTGAGCAAGATATCTCCAGACCTTTGTCATGTAGGTCTTCTTGTACTGATCAACTGGAATATCTTGATATCCAATCGATCGCATGCCCTGTGCAATTGCAGCTGGAGTAAACTGGGTGATCATGTCAGAATTATCACCGAACTGAAAGAAATCCCGAATAAGCTGCTCGGTGAAGATAACTTGTCGGCCGCGGACAGCAGAAATGATACGAGTATCCGCTTCATCATAGTTGACCACCGCGTTGTCCCAAAACTCGGTGATATGATTTGTCAAGATCCGAGTATCAGCAGTGATAGCTCTGTGAATTCTGGAGCGACGAAGAAATGCTATCATTGGTCGGTACGGGCGAGAAGTCTCGACAGTGGTATTCATGAAAGCCACGATATTGTGACGTGGCTCCCAGAAATATTTAGAGACATCGATCTCTGGGAGTGCTGGAGCAGCTTGAGCAGGTTGTTCAGCCATTTCTACAAAAATAACAGTAATACAGCCAAAACTCGAAATGCGTTAGCGTTAGTACCAAAAATAATTTGCTTTTTATTTTTACAAAAATTCTGCGACACAACAATTGTGTCGCACGAAGTTCATACGACATAAGGGCTGTGTCGTAAAAAGAAAATACGACACAAGCCTTGTGTCGTATGACACGTGTCGCGCGGACAGCATTTCCCCTGCATTTAGCAATATTTGAGAAATTAATCTCGAATGCGACATAGTCACTGTGTCGTATGGTTGTGTCGTAAAACATGGGTACGACATAACATTTGTGTCGTATAAAGATACGACATAAGCACCTGTAATCAATACGACATAAAAACCAAGAATCTATACGACACAACGACTGTGTCGTATGTTATGTCGTAAAGAAGAACATCAAAGCAACCCAGATTTGATCGATGAAACATTTTGGGGTTTTCGAAATCTAGTCATACCCTAGGGTTTGTACACAACAGGGGATCAATAATATGCAATTATCTAACCCTAGAAACCCCTAAACCCTAATTAATTTGGGGAAAAACCGTAACCCCAAACCCTTAAAACTGGACGATTCAATCGAAGGCATAATATCAGATAAAAACATGAAATAATTATACCTACAGATGCGCAAAGTGATGAGGAATAAGAATCGAGCAATGAAATCCGGTGAAAAGCCTTCAAAAACACGAATCCGATCGAAAAACGCTTGTGTCGCAAAATCGCACTTATGTCGTATATTTTGTGTCGTGAAAGTTTTGAAAACGTAAATGATTATGTCGTATGATGTGAATAGTTAACCCCTGACCCGCATACAACATAACATACGACACAAAGTAACGGACGAATACGACACAAGTGTTGTGTCGTATAACTGGAATGCGACACAGTGATTGTGTCGCAGAAGACACAGAAGGCAAAATTTTGAAGATTTAAAAATTTGATTTCGATGCCGATTCGGATTTTGATTTTAGAGGGGTTTTCGCAATAAAGATGATTTGTGACTTAAAAAAATAAAATAAAATAAAAAGGAAAAATACAATTTAAAGAATATTAAAGAGATAAAACTAAATATAAACCTAAAAGATAAGAAACAAATACAACTAAAGGCGAGAAATTTATAAAATCGTTTTGGTGACGGAGTTGAGATTCTGGTTAGGGATCATACCGAAATAACATGCAATTATTAGGAATAGAAAGTGTTATTTCGATGATCAGTATATTTGTCCACTTTAAATTTACGTGGCACATTTAAAACACGTTTTATAAAAATTATTTCAAGACGATTATCGATATTGTTTGTCCACTTAAGCATGTTACAACCGAGTCTGTGGAGTTAACCTTTTATTGTTAGTATGAATAAGTCTCTGTGGCACCCACCATTGATATACCCCTATAATCCAGACAATAACATAGTTTCCATATTTAGAAAGAGTAAAGAAAGATCATTTTTAAGAATCAGGCTAGAGTTGACAGGTCAGTACGGAAGTACAGCAAAGCAACCTAACGTGATTCAAGTATAATCAAAACCAATCGCAGTCAAACTGAAGTTGGAGTTTCCCAAACAGCGACCTTGGTTAGTATGATTTAGGATTAAGCAAAACCGATCGCAGTCAAACTGAATTTGGAGTTTCCCAAACAGCGACCTTGTTCAGTATCATCAAGATTTTTCAAGTGCATTGACCTGTAATTGCTTAACCCAAAGTTTATAGTAACTGTTACCAGTTCTGTACTTTCATACAACAGAGGCAACAACCAGCATAAACTCCCAAATGATTTCAGATAAAAGTTCCAAAGATAGAAATATGTTAGGCTACACTAAGGAATTAAGACATTTAGTCGTACATCACACGGCGTTTACCACAAGATAATAGACACATATTTAAATGATTTCTTAACAACCCAGAGACAGGTTTGTATCATGTCTACCGGTACATCGCATGATGAAGATAATTTTCATAAAAACTGTTTTAAGTGTGTCAGATAAACCTACTGACACATCAAAGATAAACCTTAAAATTCCATTTTGTGCATGTCACTCGATGTACTATCATATCCCAAGTTGTTTACAGACTCAACTCAACGTCTATTTTAAAATTGTAGCAACCATTGCATTTCTTTGATACTAATAAGTATAAAGAGTGGCGGTTGCTAAAATTTTTATTTTATTTTTTTTTATTTTTTTTTATTATTATTCTTTTTTAAATTTTACTCAAAACAATAAAACAAATAAACTGTACAGAAATTACGTCACAAATCATTTCTTGAGATCAAAGGAAATCATCCCTATCATATCCACAAGTTCGTCGAAACGAGCACGCGAAAATGCTTTAGTGAATAAGTCGGCTTTTTGCCTAAGGGTATCTATGTGAATGAGGTCAATTAAATGTTTCTCATAGCAATCTCGTATGAAGTGAAACCTAATCTCTATGTGTTTGGTCTTAGAGTGTTGAACGGAATTGCGAATAATAGATATAGCAGCAGTATTATCAATATGAATAGGAGTCAAAGTAAGAAGTAACCCATAGTCACGCAATTGATGTTGAATCCACAATATCTGTGAACAACAGCTTGCAGCAGCAATGTATTCAGCTTCCGCTGTTGATGTGGAAACTGTGGTTTGCTTTTTACACTGCCAAGACACCAATCGAGAACCGAGATATTGACATCCTCCTGTAGTTGACTTTTTATCCGAATTGCAGCCGCCATAATCAGAATCAGAATAGGCAGTGAGAGCAAAATTTTTCTCATTTGAGTACCATAGACCAAGTGATGGTCTATATTTGAGGTAACCAAAAATTTGCTTCACAGACTTCATGTGAGAAACCTTGGGCTTTGATTGATATCTGGAACAGATAGACACAGCAAACACAATATCTGGTCTGGATGCAGTGAGATACATCAGAGATCCTATCATAGAACGATAGTCCCGCTCCTTGCAATCTTCTTCGTGTTCAGCGGGTCCGAGTTTGTGATCAGTTTCAATGGGAGTACCATATGGCTTACAGTCATGGAGTTCATACCGAGTCAACATGTCATTGACATATTTGGACTGATGAATGTAGAAACCCTTGTCAGACTGCTCAACTTGTACACCTAGAAAGAACTTAAGTTCTCCCATGGCACTCATTTCAAACTCGGACTTCATAATCTTCTCGAAGTCTCTGCACAAAGAATCATTTGTTGAACCAAATATGATGTCGTCCACGTAAACCTGCACAAGTAACAAATCTTTTCCAACCCTTTTTATGAAGAGAGTGCTATCAATTTGGCCTCGTGAGAAGCCATTTCTCGTGAGATGATTTGCCAACCTCGCATACCAAGCTCTTGGAGCTTGATGAAGACCATATAATGCCTTGCCTAACTTGCACACATAATCAGGATGGTTTGGATCTTCAAAACCAGGAGGTTGCAAGACATACACATCCTTCAAAACCTCTCCATACAGAAATGCGCTCTTGACATCGAGTTGATAAACCCGAAAACCTTTAAATGTCGCATAAGCCAGAAAAATGCGAATGGACTCCAATCTTGCAACTGGAGCAAACACATCATCATAGTCCAAACCCTCAATCTGAGTAAAACCTTGAACAACCAGCCGAGCCTTATTCCGAATAACTACGCCTCTGTCATCTTTCTTCACGCGATAAACCCAGCGAGTTCCAATTGGATCGACATCTTTTGGTAAAGGAACCAACTCCCAGACATCAAGCTTTTTGAATTGATTCAATTCTTCCTGCATAGCCTCAACCCAGTATGGATCTTTCAAAGCTTCAGCTATTTTCTTTGGTTCATGCTGAGACAAGAAGCATTCTTCCAATTCTTCTTCAACACAGGCAAAATTGGCAGATGAAGATTCTTCACGGACTTCATTAGCAGCAGTTTGATGCCTAGTTAAAACACCTTGTTGAAGGTCACCAATGATATTTTCAGTGGGGTGAAAAGAATGAATTCTAAGCTGAGGAATCGGATCAGGCACAATGATGGAATCCAAATTTGACAGATCACCTCCAGGATTTTCAATTTCAACTGAGCTATTAGTGGCAGTATCCTCATTGTCAATTGGTGTGACAATATCGGTTTCAGTTTGAGGATTAGATTCAGAAGCCACTTGATCAACATCGGAGGGATTGTCATCATTGACAACATTCTCTGGAGGTACTACTCTAGAATTGGAGAGTGAGACGTCAGAAGAAAGATCCAATCCATGAAGTAGAGACACCACCAGTTCTTCTTCATTAAATTTGGGAAGATTGAAAGAGTCCACCAACTTATCATACTCAAACAAGGACTCAGGTCCCTTACCTTTTGGAGAATCAGTATATTTCATAAACCTTACTTCAAAATGTTCCTCTATTCTCCCAGTAGACTTGTTGAACACTCTTTTATTCGGCGAGTTCACAGAATATCCCAAAAATAACCCATCGAATACTTTTTCATCAAATTTGCCTACCGAGTCCTTAGTGATTAAGATTGTGCAAGGACACCCGAAAGGCTCAAGAAACTTCAAATTTGGTTTGCGATTATTCAGCAATTCGTAACATGTTTTCTTTCGCTTTTTAACAATCGAAACCCTATTTAACACATAGCAGGCAGTGTTAACAGCTTCTGCCCAAAAAGTGGTTGGCAGATGCGCATCAGACAACATGGTTCTTGCTGTCTCAATGATTGTCCTATTCTTTCTTTCAGCTACTCCATTTTGCTGAGGAGTACGAGCAGCACTAAACTGATGAAAGATTCCCTTTCGAAGACAATACATTTCCAAGGTTCTGTTTTTGAATTCGGTTCCATTATCACTGCGCAGTTTCTTGATTTTCAGATTGCACAGATTTTCCAGTCTGTCGAACAAGTAGATTAAAGTATCAGTTGTTTCATCCTTTCCAGCCAAGAAATACACCCAAGAAAACCTTGAGTAATCATCAGTAACAACCAGACAGTACGATTTTCCACCAAAACTTTTCTTATTCACAGGACCGAACAAATCCATGTGAAGCAGCTCCAATGGAGATTCAATAGAGTTCACCAGCTTAGACTTATGGAACTTCTTGTGTTGTTTCCCTTTGAGACAGGAAACACATTCATCATCAGTTACGAATGATTTTTTAGGCACACCTAACACAAGATCATTATTAACAAGATAATTAATTCTGCGAAAATGAATATGTCCCATTCGTCTGTGCCAAAGCAGTGAATCTGTAGAAGATGCTTTTGATAGCAAACAAGTATGCTCCTTGGTAACCACGGTTTGCATATCCAAAATGTACGAGTTGCGAACACGGGGTGCTCTCAGTAACACCCATTCCTCGGGAATAACAAATCCCGGTTTCAGAATCAAACATTCAACATCTGTAAATGCGGTAGTGAACTTCTTGTCGCAGACTTGAGAAACACTGATCAGATTGTGTTGCAGTTCCTCGACATAGTTCACTTTATCAAAACTCACTTGCCCATTAGAAAGTGTACCCTGACCCGTTATGTTACCACCTGTATCTCCCGCAAAAGCAACATGTCCTCCGCGATATGGTTTCACATCAGACAGAAGAGACATGTCACCAGTCATGTGCCGTGAGCAGCCACTATCCACATACCATTTACTTCTTTGTATATGATCTGACTGCTACAGCACAACATAGAGAGAGAGTTAGTTAGAAATGGAGACCCAGGCCTTGACAGACTTGGGTACTCCAGAGACCTCATCAATAATAACTACATCAGTTAAAACTTTGTTTTTCAATAAATCAGGTGCAATTCCTGATGTAGTATTACTTGATGATGAGTCTTTTAACGACTCTTTTGGTATCCAAATCTTCACAGGAACAATATTGGGTTGCTTGTTAACATTGTCAGGCTGTTTAACCAGAGGTTTACTAGGCCTAGCAGCATTAACTTTCGGGATAGAAGTATGAGAGAGTGAACCCTTCTTTGAAAAAGATTTAACATATGAATTTTTGTAAACAGAATTTCTGGGAACACCTTTTGAAAACTTCTTTCTCAAAAGCAACGGGCATTGACTAATCAAGTGACCTTGTTTCTTGCAGTAGAAACATGATCGTCTTTCCCTAAAGGTTCGGTCGTTACTGCCTAAAAATTGAGGTGAGACAGGTAACTTATGTGAGCATGTTGAAGTGGATGCCCCAGAATGTGAAACAGAAAGTTTAACAGAATTCTTAATTGATTTGTCATTAATATTCTGTATATCTTTCCTTTTATGTTCAGCATTAACCTTAGTATTCATTGGAAAAGTTTCATCATCTAATTCAGTAGTGAGAATGTGATGTTCAGGCTTAATGTTTTTCTTTTCACATTGAGGCATAAACTTACAGGGAACATCCTCAACCTCGACCTCTTCTTCAATAGTTTTTAAGAGAGCAGGCGAAAAACTACCAAAGGGGGTAAACTTGACGGTTCCTGAGGGGGTAAACCTAACAGGTTCAAAAGGCTTCACAGGTTCAGCCTTAATTGTCTTAGGTTTCTTCTTATCATGGTTTACTTCTATGTTGGCTTTATAGAATTCAGGCAACTTAAACGGATTCAAACTAACAGGTTCAAATACAGGCATAGCTACTTTCTTAACAACAGGCTCATTAACTGATATTTCAATGGGCTTTGCATCTATTAACGTAGTAGGCACAAAATCTTTAATTTCATCCTTAGACGGTCTACACAAATTCACATCTAAAGATGGAGGCGGTTGATGATGATAACCATAACCGGACTTATCTTTAGAACTAGTTCTACCCGTCTGCAGGATATCAGTAAAGACCAAGGCTGAAGTGTTGATATTCTTGAGTTTTCGTTGCAAATCAACAGCTTTGGCTTGAGAGTCAGCCAATTCCTTTTTTAAATGAGCAATCATTTTTAAGTAACTGTCAATTTCATCTTGATTACTGAAAATTAGAGCTTTCAGCTCCTTTTTATCTTCAATAAGTTGATTAATGTTACTTTCAAAGTGTTTCTCATTAGTTTTTAAAACTTTGTTTGCCTCCATCAAATTCAAGATATCAGACTTCAAGTTTTCATTATGTTCCATAAGCCCATTTACTTTACCAGTTAAACTAATACATGAATCACAAGTAAATTTAGCAAATGGTACCTCATTGTTGATAGCCATGAAGCATTGCTCTTGAGTTTCATGAGCAGAGAAATCATAAGCATCTCCATCCTCAATCAACAATGCAGCCTTAGCAGTAGAATGTTCAATCTGTTTTGGAGTAACAGATGGTTTTGTGAAACCCGAAGCAGGCTGTCGTCCTTTCTCACATTCGCGGGCAAAGTGACCAAGATTCTGACACTTATAACACTTGATTTTGCTTTTATCGAATCCCATTGGTGTTCGGTCAGCTGCATCTTCAAGAGATCTCTTTCCAGTTCTTCTTAGATAGTTTTTGGCTCTGCGAGTGAGCATAGCCATATTCCATCTAATGTCAATCCTTTCTAACTCATCAGGATCAACCTGATTGAAGTCTTCATCAGTCAGCTCCAATGTACTGACTCTTTTAGAAAGAAAGTCTTCATATGATGACAAGAAAGCAGTAAACATGGCTGCATGTTCATCGGTGGTTGCTGAAGAAGGAACAGATGATGATGAATATGTACTACTTGAAAAAGTATTATAAGCTGGTAGGACTGAAAATGTTCCCACAGTAGGATTACTGTAAGAAGAGGATCTCTGCGAATTTAGCTCAGCTGAGATGAAAGCCGTTCCACCATGACTTGATTCTGATGCACGAGAAGTAGATCTTGTTTCCTTCTTTTCAATATCCAACGCCCCAGCTTCAAGTTTTCCAATGAGATCATCCAGAGACAATTGCATTGTCTTTGAATCGTTTTCTAATAACAAAACTCGTGTTTCCCAACTTGGTGGTGGAGCAGCTAAAGCCTTTTTGTTAATCTCAGAATTTTTGAGATTATATCCGCCAGCTTTCAGTTCATTTACTGTGCGAGTAAATCTGCAAAGCATGTCTCTGACAGTTTCATTCTTCTGGATATAGAAATAATCAAACTGAGTTTTGACTAATTCCAATTTGCTTTCAATGTACTCAGTGTTGCCACAAAATCTTTTCTCAATTGCATTCAAAAGATCATAAGCAATAGTTTGTGGAAACATATCCAAAACGTCAGTTGGAAGTGACATAGTAATAGCAGAATGAGTCTTGCGTTCAATTTCCCATGCTTTTCGTTCTTCAGGAGTGTATGAACGAACGGGTTTGGGTGGAGGAACACCGATATGTTCTCCAAGAGCAACAGGAACTACATATCGTTCAAGAAGAGCCAACTCCATATCAGGATCAGTGAATAATACAAACGCCATGAACTGTTGTTTCCATGCCCGAAATGGCAAACCCGGTGCAAAATAAGGAGGTTTATTTGCACTACCGATCGTAGCATTATGTTGTAAAACTGCATCAACGCTTTGAAGAGACATGATGAAAATCTGCAAAAAAAATCAGAAAATACACAACAAACAAACTGATTTTTGTCTAAGTCTGGAATTATGCGACACAGTGTTATGTCGCAAAGTATCAATACGACACAGTCGTTGTGTCGCAGAGAAGCAATACGACACAGTTGTTGTGTTGCTGAAGTTAATCAGACAGAAGACAAAAATGCGACACAACCGTTATGTCCTAGGTTATGTCGCAACTTGTGTCGCAGACCAGTCAAGGTCAAAATAAGTTGTGTCGTAGGCTTATGTCGCACGATATGTCGCACTTTATGTCGCAGACAATTTAATGTCGTATGGTTGTGTCGTATGAACAGTGGATACGACACAAATATTGTGTCGCAAAAGTGCACGTGCAGACAGTTTTTTGAGCCCACAAAAATTTCAATTTTCAACACAAATCATAACCTACTACACCATGCTTCATCAGACAGAAAGGTGAACCTTTTAAACAAAATGATTACCACTTTTTACCAAACAAATCAACAACACCAAACTTTGAAGATTAATAACCACAATATACTCAAAGACAAACTTTTTGAACGAAGAACATCAAGAACACCAAGAACATAAAATGTGAAAATAATATTTTTAGACCAAAATCTAGCAAAAACTAACTCGAAACCGCAACTCAAGAGTATGCGGCTCTGATACCAGTTGTAGGTTCCACTTATACGGACCAAATCGAGTAGTTCAACTAGTTTGTTAAAGCGGAAATCAAACAAACTAATATATGCTAGATTAACACGATAAATGACCGAAACACAAAGTGTGTATGTATATATATATGAAACACTAACAACAATACATACACTTGGACACAAACACACAAAGATCAAATAACACTTAGAGAGTATTCTGTGATAATGAGAGTGCTATGTGTGTGTAAAATGTGGTGCCAAAACAGAAGCTGGCGAGCTTCTATTTATAGCCTGATCCAAACTTTATGCGACACAAGCCTTGTGTCTCATAGACTCTTTTGCGACACAATGCTTGTGTCGCATGGAATGTTTCTGCGACACAATTCTTGTGTCGCATAGAATGCTTCTGCGACACAATGCTTGTGTCGCATGGATACAAAAATTGTAATTAAACTAAATCTAAAACTATACAAAACGTAATTACAATTTCGACACTATTACAGACTGAGACCAACTGACAGACACACATAGATGTACCAACACAGTTTACGAGATTTTATCGCCTCTCTCCACTTCTCATTTATAAACTCAACAATAGTAAGGCCACATGAAGTACCCTCTTTCACTGCAAAAAATATAACACAAAAAACATGTATGAAAAAAAAAAATGATAATTGAACACAAACATAACCACAAAACATAATGATGAATAAAATACAGTATATTCCCAAATTAAGAGAAGTTAACACAACAATATCACATGTGGTACTACAAGGTACCACATGTGGTACTACAAGGTACCACATGTGGTATTCTAAGGTACCACAACAGAAAATACATGAAGTTGATAAATAAGCAACAACCAATAACAACAACCAACAAAAAATTAAAGCAAGCAGCAGCAGTATCAAAAATCAAACAACAACGTCAACAACAACGTCAACAAATATAAAAAAATAAGCTAGTCACATATCATAACGTAGTATTCAAAGTTATAATGTTCACTCATTAAACCCTTAAATACTGAAAACAAAATATCAAGTTCCACATTCACTCATCACATAATTATGAGATGAATGTACTATACTTATCATCATTATTATCATAAACCATTCATAGTATCATCTTATACAAATTCCCTCATCTTGATAAATCAGATTCGTGTACATGTACAACTAGAAAGATTTGTTCTTAATTTATAAAATAAAGTCTATGTAATTTATGTATGCAATTAAAATAAGACTTTAGAACTCTTATTTTGATATAGTTAGCCTTTATGTCTTCCTCAACACCTCCAAAATCCGAATGATACTTCTCATACCTATATTGAACCCACAAAAGGGGGTTCAATAGATTGCATTAGAGAACTGTTAGCATGGGGTGCCGATCGACTTCATAGAGATGCATCGGGGTAAACTATTTCATAAATATTCATACATTAAATGTGATTTTAATGTATATAGTATATACCATGGTAAAAGATCAAAGAATAGATACTCATATTTAGTAATAAATACAGGAGAATCTCGTACACCGTTGCTTTAAAACATAAAAACGGGGCGTGTGCAGCTTTACTAAACCCTTCATCAGCACAGCCACTAATATGGCCATCACCATTGAAGTGTATTAGTGAACTTAATCAAGATGAAAAAGATTTATTAGAGTAGGCTCTTATGGAGGTTAATAGGGAAAGGGAGAAAAACATTTTAAAGGGTTCAGGCTTCTTGGTGTCATCTCCATCCCACTCTGATGCTACTGACATCGATGATAACATCTCAGAGGTAATTCAAATTTACATGGTTTGTTTTACTTTAGAGAGTTGTATGGATGATCCTTTTGAAACCGATTATCTGGTTCCTATTGTGATTCATATAGCAATAATCAATTTTGGATAACCCGTTACTGAAGTAACAAAGATAGGTATGAGAAGTATCATTTATAAATATAACTATATCATTGATAACCCTAGGGTTTCGAAAAAAACAAAATCGATACAAAATGACGGTACAAACGTTTATTCGAACAATCATAATCAAAGAAAACTTTGATTTACAGAAGAAATTCAAAAGTTTCAGTTGAATATTAGACAATTTCTAGGGTTTTTTGCGTTAGGGTTTGTACAAAACGAAATCGAACACAACAAACGGTTAAATGATGATTCAAACAAACGTGATCGCAGAAAACTATTATTTAGATATGAATACGAACTTTGATTTGCTTACCTGAGTGTTTGTTTGCGAAGGATTGAGAGATGAAACAGAGAAGATGATCGCCAACAAAAGGTAACGAGTCGCATTTGTGTTTGAAAAGGAAAAAGAAAAGAAATTAATTGGAAGGTAAAATTACGAAAATGCCCCTCCACCCAAAATTAGTTTCAGCTTATTTAATTAAATTAAAATTGGATGGTTAAATGTAGACCCTTGATTTTTTTGATCCAATGGATGATATTCATTCCCCCATTCTCATTGAATATAACCATACTCATTTGAACTTTTGTCATATATATATATATATATATATATATATATATATATATATATATATATATATATATATATTAAAAGCCGACTATGGGTGACTTTAACCTAATTGAGAAAAAGTACAACTCAATTTGACCCACTCGTGAGTTCAACATGTTGAAATTTCCACCTATACTAAGAGCTTGAAATATAATGACGTGGCTTTATATACCATTGATAACACGCAAAAAGTCAAGTTTTTGTGCTTTATTATCTCACCTTTTTAGCCCGATTATTAATGAAAACATTTGAAATATGCAATTATATACTAAATTTCATTATGAATGCTAAAATATAGACGGTGCTTCAAGAATCAACTAAAACGGCCTAAAACCGAGTAAACTAGAGCACAAACGATCATAAGCATTATCTTTCACGTTTTTAGCACTTTTTAAGTTCTACTTAGAATTATGACCTCTAAACTTATGTCATTTTCTTCGTTAGGAAATTACGAACGTGTGGATATAAAGAACGCTCAAAACGGATAAACGACGAAGAAGCTACGCCCAATCAAAGAATCAAGGGCAATACGGCTGGGAAAAGTGAAGATACGGTTGAGAAAGGTGGAAATACGGCTGGGCAAGTGAAAATACGGCTGAGACAAGCCATATACAATTGAGCCCAACCGTATACGGTCTATGCCCAACCGTATACGGTTGGTGCTCTCCCGTATTCTCCATTTCTCACACAAAATACGGCTGGACCTCCCGTATTCGATGTCTTGCCAGTACAAGATAGGATTTTTATACGGTTGAGAAATACGGTTGAGATTTTGGAGGTGGGAATACGGTTGAGGAATACGGTTGAGCCAAATCTATAAATACCACCTCCCATCTCCATATTTCACACCATTTTTCACAACACATCTTTCACTCACTCTCTCATTTTAGATTAGATTTTTATTTTCAGTTTTCGTAGTTAGCGGCTAGTTAGTATCGGTATTAACCGAACTAGTATAGGGGTAATATTATAATATTGCTTGGAGGATACTCGAAGTTCTGCTTGTATCCTTTCACGTTGTATTCCGCTACGCTTTTATTACGGTTATATGTATCCTTTATCTATTTTAATTATGATGATTGTTATTACTGTTATCATGCTAGATTTAGGATCATTTTCCATGATTAGCGAGTAGTTATATTGCGTGTTTGTTGTGATGTAGTTAGCCGTATTACTTGGGATGATGTCATTATGAAACAACGGAAGCAACGTTACACGACTTTCATTTGTATAGCGCTGGAAACATCACTAATGTGTGGAGTACGGAACGTGGAAGCTATGAAAGTCATGGGCACAATCTGTTGTAGAATAATGTTCCAAACTATTTTATAAATGAAAACTCGGTGCTTTGATAAACTTTCTATCTATGATTATAAACCTCACTTTTTTCAAACGCCTTTCGACCAATGAACGTGATTAAAATCTTTTTTTTTAAGACGTAGCTAACCTTAAGTAAAGGTAATTAATTATCTGTGTTTAAAATAAACATGGTCTGGTTTTAAACCTGTGGAAATACTGTTTTCAATCAAAGTAGTGTACACAGTACACAAACTAGGGATTTATTGGGATTTTAAAGTAAGGGCTTGTTTATATCATAGATGGATAATTCCTGAACTTAAACACAAACTTAGCTTATAAGTCCATAGTGACCATTGTGTAATAGGGCAACGTAAATACCGTAAATCGACTGAATACATGGTATATCGTTGGAAGCACCACCGGTGTAGTACAACGTGGAAGTAATGAAAAAGCTATTGGTACTTTACTGGTTAATACAACCTCTGGACTTTACAAACCCATCGATAGAAAGTAATCAAGCACCAAACCAAGTCTTATACACAAATGTTTTATTCAATTGAGTATCCCTATGGGGTTAAGAACGGTCGGACATCGAGTTAGTTTGCCACCTTATTCATGCACCCAGGATTTCCAATCCAGGAAGGGTCGTTGTGCCATAACAGGACAGTGTTGTGGGCTGGGCAACCTACTCCGATCAGAATCACGATAGCCTAGTTTCTCAGTGACATACTGATTGATAAATCAATCAGTAGAGAGCTAGTGCTTATCCCACATATACTCGAAACAAATAAAATAAACATCTTTAGAGACGTTTTCATATCCTAAACTAAACATCATCCCAACGTTCGGCTAACGAACCCACAACAAACACCCCCTCTATCCTGACTGCTATCCGTTTATTTTATCTGCTTTTTATTATTGCTTATTAGTTTAATCATAAAAACAAAACTAAACCACTCCCAACTATTTTAAAACTCCTTCACTAACTAGAAACGGACATCCTAGACTACTCAGATCCACAATACAGTTGGTTTTGAAGAACGAGCCTAGGTCATACTCGCTACTATACAACCCTTAGGTCACATAGCACTAGTAAAACTTAGGCCCCAGCATTTATAAATATTAAAACTCCCATGGGTGCCGCCGTTGACGGACGGTCTGACGACATGGTAATTCCTGATCGACCGATGGCGGCGCATCAAGTTTTTGGTGCCACTGCCGGGAAATCAACTGTAAGATCCAGAGGCGTCCAGATGGACTTTCTTCTTAGTGAACCCTTAGGATGGCTTTCTCTTCTTAAACCCCTAAAAATTTTTTCAACCCTTCCTTTCCCTTATCCCGAAGATGACGTCTTACCCGTCCGGCAAGAAAAGTCATCACCTTCCTACAATCCTACAACCACTGAACGCGTTACTCTCGCCGATAACACCAAACCCTCGATAGAAGGTCGAGGAGGACCCATTCACTACCCGGAGATTGACGGAGCATCATTCGAACTCAAGTACTATGTAGTACAGTTAATCGAGAAACGCTGCCAATTCCACGGACTGCCAGACGATGAACCCAACTCCCACCTCAACAAATTTCTTTCCTTATCCGACTCTTGCAAGCAAAAAGGGGTTGAGCAAGATATAACCCACTTATATATGTTCCCTTATTCTCTTGCTCTTCACGCACAAACTTGGTTTCAGGGATTAGACACCGGCTCTATCACCTCATGGGCGGAAATGGAAACTAAGTTCTTAGCCAAGTACTTTCCCCCATTCAAACAAATCAAGCTGAGGAAAGATATCATGAACTTCCAACAGTCTCGTGATGAGTCAATCTTCAATGCGTGAGAGAGATTTAAGAGTTTGCTCAAGAAATGTCCTAACCACCAAATCAAATGATCTACCCAGTTGTGCACATTTTATCATGGTCTTACACCCGATCATAAGACAACACTCGACACCGCTGCTCGAGGTGACTTTACGCGCTTGACGAACGACGAAGTTTGGAATCTGATAGAGACGATGACCACGCATCACAATGATTGGACTGATGAACACTCCTCATTATTGGCACCGCTTGCCTCCAATCCCATGCAAACTGAGGCGATCAATTCTCTTGTGGAACATGTCGGAACACTAACCAAGGAAATAGGAATACTGAAGAAGCCACCTCAACAAGTCTACCAAGTTCGCTCCTGCATGAACTGTACCAACCCACAAGTTGAGTATGAAGACCATGTTGATGGCAAAGCCTACTATGACCAGTTCCGAACTCATCCACGTCCACCTGATTATACTCAAACCTCTCCTAGACCAAACCAATACCCACCAAATCAACCACCCTACCCAATCCACCCACCACAACCTCAACTAAGTTATAACCAACCACCCTTTCTCACTGAACCTACACCTGAGAAGCCAATTACTAGTCCAGACCACACCCTCGCGCAAATCATCAAAAAGATTACAGCTAGACAAGACCAGACTGATCTCATCTTAGGGGAGCAACTAACATTACTACGTAATCTTGCAAACCAAGCAAGTCGACTAGCAGAACGTATCGATACTAGACCTCAGGGTAGTCTGCCTATTAATACCTTCCAAGCCAACCAAGTAACCAACCAAGACTCCAAGGTGGCACCGAGCCTACCCTCGGTTCCTTCTACGGTGAAGGAACAATCTCCTGTCACACAGACAGTTGAGAAAAAGTCTACTCCGGTGAAAATTGGGCGCACACCGTTTCCAGGACGTCTAAATCAGCATCCTAAAGAGATCAAAGCTTTCAATCCTAACAGTAAAAACTTAGACACCGTGTCTAAAAAACCTTCCAACACCATATATTCTAAATATTTTAGGAGACTTATGTCAACCAAGGACAAGGTACCCGAAGTACCCAATGTCCCACTGAATGCCGAATGTTCAGCTATCCTTCAAAATAGTCTACCGGAAAAACTAGGAGATACCGGACATTTTACCCTTCCTTGCTCCATTAATCACTCCGGCAATATTCGCTCTCTAGCCGATCTAGGAGCAAGTATCAATCTTATGCCATTTTCATTATTCAAAAGGCTCGAATTAGGATACCTTAAGCCCACTAAAGTGAGTGTCCAGCTAGCTGACCAATCAATTAGATACCCCAAGGGAATAGCCGAGAACATCATGGTTAAGGTCAAGGAATTCCTATTTCCAACCGACTTTGTAGTAATGGATATCCAAGAAGATATAAACATCCCTATTGTCCTAGGTAGACCCTTCTTGAACACGGCCAGAGCTGTCATCGATGTCCACTTACAGACTATAAGCTTGCGCGCTCACGGAGAAAGCATCACATTAAAAATTGATCAAACCGACTGTGCTTCGATGGAGAATGGCGAGCTATATACCGTCTCTATTATCCAAGTTACATCAGAAGATGAGACCTCTGAATCAGAAGCTAAGCCTATAGAAGAGATAGAAGCAGAGAAAAAGGAAGAAGAAGTTCCTTCAAAGGACTACTCTCACGACGCTATCCTTGAAAGATTGCTTAATCCTCTCTTGGATCCAGAAAATCCACTCACATATTCTCGACTTCGCGATCTAGAAGACATTGAGCGAACTTTCATACACAGTTTGAAGAAGATCTCGGATTTCAAAGCATGTAGACTACCGAGTCTGCAGCCAAATATAGCTCCTCAAGGGATTCATGCCCTTGCTTCATCTGAACTTCAACCACAACTTGAGACAGGAAGTATATTTGGGTCCGATGACTCCGATTCGCATAACAAGGAGGGCGTTGGGATAGTCATTAACAATTTATCTTCTAATACAATATCCCAGGTCACTGACGAATCCTAGGCACTGTCCGATATAGTTGAGTTCCCTAATTCACATAAGGTTGATACTCCTACTACGAATAGTGACTCGGGAAAAATACCTGTTGATATTCGTTCCCTGTTTCTACAAAATCGCCTGATTCACCAGTATTAACACCAGAAACCGTCTGTATCCAAACCGTCTCTAATCATGAACATATGGTTGATGTGATTAATAAATATGATGGCGACCCTCGCATCGTGATAGCAGCTATTAGAAATTCCACTATCGAATACTCTCTACACCAAAAATGGCTAACAACAGTTATTGAAGAAGCGTCCACTATCCATCTCGCCAGCAATGGAACCCAAGATCCACTCATTCTTAGGTATTGTGTCAGAATATTCAGTGAGACATTCAAATCTTAGCTCAATGAAGAATGGAATAACGCAAAAGAAAATCTCTTCTATATTGAACATAGACAAATATACTGCCAAGTATATGATGTTCTAATTAGTTCAACGTTTCCTTACTCCTCAAGACAAAGAGAGATGTTGAGTTATATCAGGAAACACTTAGAAGAAGCTACTGGAAACCCTAGGAGCTATGCTGACGCCAAAGTAATGAGCGATCTTCGGATATTCCTTGACTTACTGGCTAGAGAAGATCACTTGAGCACCGAAGAAAGCAGTCGATTTGTCATCAACTCCACTATCGGATATCATATCGAGTTGATAATCGAGCATCTAAGGTGTATCAGTTTAGATGAAAGGAAGCGTAATCATCCCATAACTGTTCTAGATATGTCATTACTGGATGTTGCCACTCATGTGACAACTCAATTACGTGAATATTCAATGGGCAAAGCGTTGAAAAATCAGAGTCTATCTTCCGTGCTGGATATCTAGAGATATTCAACAAATTGATTAATATCTTCAAAGGCTCTAACTTTCCCTTCACCCTTCGTCAGCACCTGCTAATCAGAAACTTGTGCCAATCTGTGACCACATTCGGAGGAGATCCCTACACTAAAGAGTATGAATATCTGAAGTTGAAGTTCTTGGAATTTATGGGTTCTATTAGACATGACTCCCCGATTAGAGAAGTAATCAATACAAGCACAACCATAATGACCGACCCTAATGGGCCAGTTACTAAGGCAGTTGATTACATCACTTACGGACTACAACATCTCTCAAGGGCTGCCTCGGATTATTTCATGATCTTCAAAGAGAATAACATGGATCCACCAGACCTAGTCTCAACCATGTTTTTCGACTTTCCTGCTACACATTCCCACAACCTAGGGCGCATAACATCACTACTACTTGCTGATGCGTGTGAAAGCGTCTAGTTTTATTATTTATAAAGTACAGGATATACCAATCACTACTATCACACAACCAGGCAAGAATACCCGATCGGAATAGTATAGCTATGGTAAGTCCAGGTCGATCACAGGAACACAAGAACACGGGAAAAATGTTATTCAATTAAATTGGAATTATTCAGAAAGCAAGCAGTAAGATAGGGGGTACGTTTTAGTTCTGCACGAACGTTCAATATGAACTAAATAACCAAACCAAACAACATAAAACATAATACAGAGGAAAATATAAACAATTGGAGATAGACATGTAATTGCTTAGAGTCTTCACACTCAGATTCATATTATCCGGTTCATGTGCTTTGATTGTCTGATCGTGATTTCTTTCATATAAACTTAAATACTAATCAAAGAATCCAAGTTAAATGTATGTTAGCCAACGTTCCGGGTCCAACTAATATCTATAATCTAGGGTTCAACATTAAATATCGATCCGATGTCACAAGGATGGTGCTCTATTGCGTGCTTTTCCCTAGATTGTGCATTGAGCATTCACAACTTGTTATGATTAACCCTAATGGTATGAATCAACAATACCCAATAATTTCTTATTGTCTTATTCATTTTAGATTGTCTAGTTCTTATTTTCTTAACCTATCAAACTCAATATATTTAGCAATGGTCAAAAACTCTAAAATTAATAACCATCAATAATCAATAATATTAAAGGAACTCAATCTCATCAATATTATCAACCATGTTAAGAAATAATGACTAACAATCACCAATAAATAAGGATTCACGGATAACATAACAATATTCAATCAGACAAATCATTCAAAACACAATTATAACCTTCAAACAATCATAATCTAAGATTACTAAACTAAACAATATACAATAAGTCTAATTTATGATTCATTCATACGAAATCAGATTCATATCCCAAAACAAAACACATAGACACGTTTGAATTGAAATCGGAACAAGAATAAGCAAACCGAATCGTGAATCGATAAATTAGATCGATAGGTATCGATCCCTACACTTTCGTGCCTCCAAATCATCATCAACTGCTCTCAAAATGGGGGAAGACCCCCTCCTGGTCAGCTGCCTTTCGTAGGTTTAGGTTATATGAAAGTTATGAATTGAAAATCCTAAAATCGGACTTAAATGGCTGGAAAAATGATCCATACGACGGATGGGATAATCCATACGCCGTATGGATGAATTTGGCCCAAAAGTCCAGCCTGCGAAGCCTGAAAGCCCATTTTCAATCCATCCGCCGGATGGATGAATCCATCCGCCGGATGGATGCATTTTCAGTCGAAGTGGCCAAAATGAAAGTTGTAGCCCTCTCTGTTATCTAAATTCTCCAAGTTGAATCACCCCAATCGGAGTTCGTATGAAGAAGGTATGGCCAAAATACTAACAGCATATCCGAAAACTCAGCTTTTACACTTTTCTTCATTTTCAACTCATCTTTCGTTCTCTTTCCGATTCAAGCTTCATTTACACCTATTCCAATCCAATATTGCCTATCTTCACTCTCTTAGCTTCTTTTCCTCGATCCAATCTTCTCTTGTCCAATGTTTTATTCTTTTAGCAACTTTTCATCATAATTAGCTCGTTTTCTGTTTCTTTTCGATCCAAGCTCCATTTGAACTCCTAAATGAAAATATGAACGAAATAAGTATCTTATTCATACAAAATGCATTAGAAATCTATTGAACGTAGGGGTAATTAGAACTATAATTTAGTACATTTTGGCGTTTTCAAACATCCACCACTTGAATTCTACTTGCCCTCAAGTAGACTATCGATTTAAAACTTATAAATGACAAAATTTAGTAGGCAGACAATGAAACATAAGGACTTACATACTAGCTAGCATTTTGCAAACCAAATTTTTAGCTTAAAAATAATTCTACCTTAAGATTTTAAAAATCAAGAAACTCTTCTAGAAAACCCAAAAAAAATTTTATGCATTATTATTAGGCATAAAAGATAACTCACAAGGATTATCGATATTGTTGTCCACCTAAACAATCTATATTTCAGAAATTGAGCTTATATTATTATTATTATTCTAGCAGCTTTACCATTGATTCCCAATAGCAAAATACCCTCATACGTATAACGTGCTAATATTACACATATCATGGATATCCAGTTAAAATAATCATTTTTCAGGTCAAGACATTGGTGACAGGTCTGTGCCTCAACACAACAGAGCGACATAACTTGACCTTGGTTTAGCAAAATAACTTTTAGTCAAACCATTGGTGGCAGGTCTGTACCTTAGTACAACAAAGTGACATAATTTGACTACATTTTAAAATCTTAAGTTCGTTTAAACTCTTTTTGCTCTTTTTCATTAAATATACCGGCGGAGACCAGGTCTGTACTTTCGTACAACAGAGGAAACAACACCCAGTATATCCCCAAATAATATTAATTAAATACCAAAATTATGGCATATCGCACGCTATCATATATAAGAATTAAGACTAAAGTCATGCATTGCTAAAGTTCCTCTCGAAATATCGCCAACTTATTGCATTAATTTTACTTAATAACTCAACAACTTACACATAGATTGCCTATCGATACATCACATGATGAACTATCTAATATTTTAAAATTTAAGTTCAAATTATCCTTTGAATTTCACAGATTTGTTACAAGATTTTCTAAACTTAAAGAGAATAAATTTTAAACGAAAATTTTGGGTTGAAAAATGGCTAACATAGAATGCCTTAAAAACAATGTTTTAAAGTCTACCAATATTTATCGATTTATAACTCAGGACAATTACACTTATTTTCCCCCATCCCCTACTTAAAATAAAGCAATGTCCTCATTACAAAACAAGGAATCGTAAAATAGGGAATAGAAAATATGTGAACAGAAAACTCCACTGATCTTGAAGAAAAATGCTTTCTTGATCTGATTCTGAAAATATACAACATCACACTTCCGTAGGCATCACGGTTGCATTTAGCATATGCAACAAGCCTTTAAACCCCTCGGTATCCCGAGTGGACCAGTTATAGTCTCGTGAGGGTTTCCAGGGAACACACCCACAAAGTTCGAAACTGCAAACAAAAAACAAGAAGACAAAAAGTAGAACAAGAAAACAAAATATAAAATAACTAGAAGTTAAAACTACATATTCACAAATCATAACCTACATAAAGTAAGGAACAAGAAATTGTAACACCCCCAAGTTTAACGGTTTGCGGAAGCATACATTGGGTGTTACTAATCAATATACAAAGCACAAGATATATAGCAAACGACCTCTAAATGAGACGTTTGTAAAATAGTTACATTTAATAATTTGAATCGTTTGAAAACATATAGTTTTCTTTACAAAAATACGTAAGCCAAGAGTCCGCGTATGTGGCGGGAGATTCTATTACATAATCAAAGTTACAAAAGATAATGCCAAGGAATCTCCGTTAAATGCAGTTTGGAAATCATGCGACTCTAGCTAGTAATCCTGGAGTGATCCTACTCCGTATGTGTACCTGAGATACAAAGCTAAAAAGTGTCAACCAAAAAGGTTGGTGAATCTCACAGGTTTAGTAATAAGTAAGTGTCATGAACCACAAGTATGTACCCGTATTGCTATCCAGCAAAGTAAGTAAATCAGTTAATCAGTACAGTGCCATGAGCTCATAAGTTGAAGCTTAACCGTGTAGTGTGAAATAAATCACGTACCCCCGTGAGTGCTATCCGCACACTCATATGTAACAAATACTAATATGTCTGTTTCTACGTGTAAATCAGTACGTGGTGGCGCTACCACCCCAGACAGGGATTGTCAGTCCCAAATGGATCCATCTATTAGTAATCGCGCTTAAGTCCATAACTAACAACTTACGATTAGGAGGCTTTCAGTGGATAAAAGTAACTCATGCGTTTGTTTGTAAGCAGTAATGTTTTCAGTTCAGTACATTGTGTTCATACGTAAAACAGTTGCTAAGTATCTCACCCCAAAGTATAAAACAGTAAAAGTGGGGCTGTAAGACTCACCTGAGTCGAGCAGTGGTAACTAGCAAGTAGTAGTAAAGCAAGTAGGTTCTCCGAACCCGTAACCTTCTAGTGCCTAAACACGTAAGGTTAAGTAAGTAGATGTCTCGCAAGACCATCTAGGCTAGTTGTTCATACAACCCGTTGTGTGTAATGTTGGTTCGTTCTCGTTTGTATCAAAGTAGACGGCCCGTTGGTGATTTGTTATAATTAAAGTTTATCATTTATAACGCAATTTAGTGTAATTGTAATAGAAAGTATGTTCTATGACGTTTGTTAAGTCGTATGACATAAGTATTTGAAGTTGTGTAAGTTCGACACTTAGTAAAATCTGACTTTTCAAGGTTCTGTCATGTGCGACGTAGCGTGCGACGTCAGGTGCGACGTCGGGTGCGACGTCAGGTGCGACGTCGGGTGCGACGTCGGGTGCGACGTGGGCATGTACGTCGCATGATGCGACCTTCGCAAATCAATGCGACGTAGGAGGCAGCGTCGCTAATGCGACGTTGAGGTTTTTATGCGACGTAGGCCGCGACGTCGCAGAGGCCCCTGGCCAAATGCGACGTAGCGGTCTGATGGCCGGAATTTTTGTCGAAAACGAGTTTTCCGGTTTCCGTTGGGTCCAAATCTTTTACCCAACCCTTATATGAACATATTAAGTCTATTTAAACCATAAATTAGTAAAAATGATCAAAAACGAGAGATGTCGGGATTTGTCGGAAACTTACAAAGTGTCGGATTGAAAATCCGAAAAGATGAAGTTGTAGATCGCGTGATGGTGAACGTTTTCTTCTAAACGGTCAAGTGGATTCGGTTGCGTTTAGTGGTAGTATTTGGTGGTTTTGATGGTGGTGGTGTGTTTGGTGATTAGAGAGAAAGAAAAGAAGAGAGAGAAAGAAAAGAGAATTAATGAAAAGAAAAGGGTGGGAGGTGATGATGTAGGTGGAAGCCTCATTTTCAGCTCCCGTCCCCCGTGCTTCGTGCGGTGTTCGTTTTCTCCGTCGTTTAAACGTTAAATAATTATTTTACATCTTAAATGGTAGGTTTTAAATACAAATAATTACGCGACATTTCTATTCAAATATTTTACAAATAAGTTTGAATACCTTTGTTTTTAAATCGGGTAAACTTTGATCGAGTGATACGAGGTAATTATTAATTATCATAAAAATAGCGTTTCGGTCATAATTGCGTTATTTTAGTTTATAAACATTTGTCCACCAACGTCCGTGTTAACCGAATAGAATTTCATTCTATTTAAGTTGCGTACGATTTAATCAAATCGCAAAGTTGTATATATTAACCAACATATAATCTGATACATAAATTAGCCTAATACAGAACTAATTACATGTATTAACAAAGAGTTAGGCGCTAATACTAGCCCTAATTTGGCGGTTGTTACAGAAATAAACAATAATACTTATTACAGAATATACATAACAAACAGAGCAGATAACAGAATTTTATCGCAAAAACAGCCATTCCAATCGCCGGCTGGTGCGCACAACCACCGGTTGAAAGTCTGTGCAAACCAAATTCAAAAACTTCGCTCCATTAAATATTAAACTAGATAACATGCATATACATATAATTTAACAAATAAACAATTATATACAACAAATAATTAAAAATTTTTAATTTTTAATTTTTTTTGTTTTCTTTTGTTTTTTAAATAATTTTTTTTCATATATAGTTTCCAACTTAATCGAATAAGCAACTGTTCTCCGGCAGAACAATAGTCCAACCGGTTAAGTATTCCCCGGCACAACAAAAGTTCAACCGGTTAAGCGTTCCCCGGCAGCGGCGCCAAAAACTTGATGCGTGTGAAAGCGTCTAGTTTTATTATTTATAAAGTACAAGATATACCAATCACTACTATCACACAACCAGGCAAGAATACCCTATCGGAATAGTATAGCTATGGTAAGTCTAGGTCGATCACAGGAACACAAGAACACAGGAACAATGTTATTCAATTAAATTGGAATTATTCAGAAATCAGTAAGATAGGGGGTACGTTTTATTTCCGCACGAACGTTCAATATGAACTAAATAACCAAACCAAACAACATAAAACAAGATATAGAGGAAAAGATAAATAATTGGACATAGACATGTAATTGCTTAGAGTCTTCACACTCAGATTCATATTATCCAGTTCATGTGCTTTGATTGTCTGATCGTGATTTCTTTCATATTAACTTAAATACTAATCAAAGAATCCAAGTTAAATGTATATTAGCCAACGTTCAGGGTCCAACTAATATCTACAATCTAGGGTTCAACATTAAACATCGATCCGATGTCACAAGGATGGTGCTCTATTGCGTGCTTTTCCCTAGATTGTGCATTAAGTATTCACAACTTGTTATGATTAACCCTAATGGTATGAATCAACAATACCCAATAATTTCTTATTGTCTTATTCATTTTAGATTGTCTAGTTCTTATTTTCTTAACCTATCAAACTCAATATATTTAGCAATGGTCAAAAACTCTAAAATTAATAACCATCAATAATCAATAATATTAAAGGAACTCAATCTCATCAATATTATCAACCATGTTAAGAAATAATGACTAACAATCACCAATAAATAAGGATTCACGGATAACATAACAATATTCAATCAGATAAATTATTCAAAACACAATTATAACCTTCAAACAATCATAATCTAAGATTATTAAACTAAACAATATACAATAAGTCTAATTTATGATTCATTCATACAAAATCAGATTCATATCCCAAAACAAAACACATAGACATGTTTGAATTGAAATCGGAACAAGAATAAGCAAACCGAATCGTGAATCGAATAAATTAGATCGATAGGTATCGATCCCTACACTTTCGTGCCTCCAAATCGTCATCAACTGCTCTCAAAATGGGGGAAAACCCCCTCCTTGTCGGCTGCCTTTCGTAGGTTTAGGTTATATGAAAGTTATGAATTGAAAACCCTAAAATTGGACTTAAATTGCTGGAAAAATGATCCATACGGTGGATGGAATAATCCATACGCCGTATGGATGAATTTGGCCCAAAAGTCTAGCCCGCGAAGCCTGAAAGCCCATTTTTCAATCCATCCGCCGGATGGATGCATTTTCAGTCGAAGTGGCCAAAATGAAAGTTGTAGCCCTCTCTGTTAGCTAAATTCTCCAAGTTGAATCACCCTAATCGGATTTCGTATGAAGAAGTTATGGCCAAAATACTAACAGCATATCCGAAAATTCATCTTTTACACTTTTCTTCATTTTCAGCTCATCTTTCATTCTGTTTCCGATTCAAGCTTCATTTACACCTATTCCAAATCAATATTGCCTATCTTTACTCTCTTAGCTTCTTTTCCTCAATCCAATCTTCTCTTGTCCAATGTTTTATTCTTTTAGCAAATTTTCTTCATAATTAGCTCGTTTTCTGTTTCTTTTCGATCCAAGCTCCATTTGAACTCCTAAATGCAAATATGAACGAAATAAGTATCTTATTCATACAAAATGCATTAGAAATCTATTTAATGAAGGGGTAATTAGTACTATAATTTAGTACATTTTGGCGTTTATCACTTGCCCTGGGAGTTCCCCCTACTTCTGACTTAAAAGAAGTGAAGTTGAGCCCTCGACTATAAAAGAAGCTCTTCTCGGGAGGCAACCCATGGAATAAATATCCTTTAGTATTAGTAGTATTCTGTTTTTAAATTCCAAAAAGTGAAATATCTCTTACTGTCTTTAACACTTGGATATACAAATGCTTTCCAAAACACCACTTCATTTTACACTGTCAGATTTTACCACATCACTAATCCCAGAATTTAGGAAACATTTTCCAATTGTTAATCATGTGTTTCGAGCATTTGAGGTACTTGCGTGCTACTTTCACGCATTATGCTCGAACTCGTTTAAAAACACATGTCTTACAAATGATTTGTAGTAGAAAACATCTTTTCACAATCTGGGATAGTGACACTCTTTAAGGTAAAAAGCTATAAAAATGAGAAGTTGGTTAAAAAGTATATCCAACGTGTTCACACTTACAAGATATTTTCACAATAGAGAGAGTAGTAGAGATGAAGAATAAAGCCATTTTGTACGAAGTGCTCTTCCCAAAAGCTGAATGAACTTCATGGAGCTGCCGCAAAGGAGGATATTTGGCAAGTACTCTTCTTCAAAGGCAGAATATCTTCAGACTTTCAGTTTCCGTTCATCACGTTGATAGGGGAGTCTTCTCGTTCTTATCCTTGTTTTGATTTGATTAGTTTGTTTTATTTTTTCAGTAGTATATGCCATATCTCAAACTTATCACTAAGTGTGGGGTTCCAACCCAAAACAAACACTTGAGAAATATTTTCCGATATGTTCAAACTCTAAGTGTGGGATTTTACTTACATTAAAATCTCAACTCAAGAGAACATTAGGGACAATGTTCCTCTAAGTGTAGGATAGCGGTATAGAATACCTAGGTCAGATTCTTACTTCCAAAAGCAAACTCGGAAAATGTTCCTCAATTTTAAAACCTCACTTTTGCTTAAAATTTTCAAAATTTTTTGAATTAAAATGTCTTGAGAGGAATCATTTTCATATATGAGTAATGTATTTTGGAAAATATGATTAAATAAGTTAGAAATTTCTTGAGCTGAAATAATGATCTAAGAGGGGCATCGCATGACTAGACACATACAACCCATACTTGCAGTGAGGTATCTTAAGCCATGAAAATCATTCATTTTTAATGCTTCATTATTCATTTGATGTGTGTGAGCCGATATATGCATCCGGAATTAGAACTTGCTACTGTTATACATGTCGATACCACATTGGTATAGTACCGCACGCTGTATAGGTGCAATCAGAGGACCTTGACATTCCTTAGGATTAAACCCTTTTTCTTTAAAACCTTCTTTCCAGCCTAAAACCCTTCCAACACTTATCTTCAGTGTTGATGATCCGCCTAGAAAACCCTGTTGAGCCTTAGCCTTTTCGTTTCTTTAAAACCCAAATTTTAAATCCACTCACTTCCATACCCACCAAAACCTTATCTTACAATTTTTAAATTTTTGAAAAACATTATTTAGATATTCTTTTTGTCTTCACTCCAAAATCACAAATTTCGTGTTTACTCAAAAAATTCTGGTGTGTGTTCCCATGATAATATTCAAAAATCGAGAGTCTTGTGGTTCGAAAAACTAGCACCAAGTATATCTGAGTTTGTCAAAAGTTTGAAGAAGAGAGAAGTACGAAAGGATTTCTAAGGGCAATAAAAGAAAATTATAAAAATAGAAAAATCCCTGAGAAATTCCTTGGCAAAGAATATTTAGCCCAAAAATAAGAAAAAGAAAGAAGTAGAAAAGAGAATATATATATATATATATATATATATATATATATATATATATATATATATATATATATATTCTTCGTTTGAAATAAAAGCTAAGTGCTTCGATTCTCGAGAAAACTCTGATCTTTAAAGATATTAAAATCTTCCGTGTGTTTTCAAAAAAAAGATAGAAGTCAAAATAGCTATCTCCTTCCCGTATCATTATCCGTTTCCGTTTTCATTGAAAAGTTTATCTAAATAAAAATTTTCATAAGTTTAAAAAGGCCTAAGATAAGCAAAACCCTTTCAAACAAAAATTCCCACTTATCCATACCCCCATCAACCCTCACCAAACATTACAACCCATTTGAATGTCCTGGGATGATTAGCACCGTCCTCACCTAAGTAGTGGATATGTGATTCTCAAGCAAGCCTATGACGATGGGTGCTGTATGACTGGCTATAAAAGCGATTTCTTTTGTTTAGAATGATAGGAAACCCAAAACACTTATGAGTGAATTGAGTGACCACCTGGTGAGATCACCTAGTCATGTATATTCCAACGAGAATTGAGAGCATGCCTAAGAGAATTATTTCATGCTTCTGAAACGAATATCTTATTTTCTCTTACTTTCCAGGATATGTTACTTGTATATGGGATTGTTTGCTCTTAATATGTTTTGATTCACCCAAAATGCATTGACACTTTCAAATATTTTCATCGGGAAAGCAAGTGAGAAATTTGAGTTTTGCTTGAGGACAAGCAACGTCTAAGTGTGGGATATATGATAACACGCAAAAAGTCAAGTTTTTGTGCGTTATTATCTCACCTTTTTAGCCCGATTATTAATGAAAACATTTGAAATATGCAATTATATACTAAATTTCACTATGAAGGCTAAAATATAGATGGTGCTTCAAGAATCAACTAAAACGGCTTAAAAACGAGTAAACTAGAGCTCAAACGATCATAAGCATTCTCTTTCATGTTTTTTTAGCACTTTTTAAGTTCTACTTAGAATTATGACCTCTAACTTATGTCATTTTCTTCGTTAGGAAATTACAAACGCGTGGATATAAAGAACGCTCCAAACGGATAAACGACGAAGAAGTTACGCCCACTCAAAGAATCAAGGGCAATACGGCTGGGAAAATTGAAGATACGGTTGGGAAAGGTGGAAATACGGCTGGGAAAGTGAAAATACGGCTGAGATAAGTCGTATACAATTGAGCCCAACCGTATACAGCCTAGACCCAACCGTATATGGCCAAGCTCAACCGTATACGGTTGGTGCTCTCCCGTATTCTCCATTTCTCACCCGAAATACGGCTGGTCCTCCTGTATTCGATGTCTTACCCGTACAAGATAGGATTTTTATACGGTTGAGAAATACGGTTGAGATTTTGGAGGTGGGAATACGGTTGAGGAATACGGTTGAGCCAAATCTATAAATACCACCTCCCATCTCCATATTTCACACACCATTTTTCACAACACATCTTTCACTCACTCTCTCATTTTAGATTAGATTTTTATTTTCAGTTTTCGTAGTTAGCGGCTAGTTAGTATCAGTATTAACCGAACGAGTAGAGGGGTAATATTGTAATATTACTTAGAGGATACTCGAAGTTCTGCTTGTATTCTTTCACGTTGTATTCAGCTACGCTTTTATTACGGTTATGTCTATCCTTTATCTATTTTAATTATGATGATTGTTATTACTGTTATCATGCTAGATTAAGGATCGTTTGCCATGATTAGCGAGTAGTTATATTGCGTGTTTGTTGTGATGTAGTTAGCAGTATTAGTTGGGATGATGCCATTATGAAACAATGGAAGTAATGTTATACGACTTTCATTTGTATAGCGCCTGAAACATCACTAATGTGTGGAGTACGGAACGTGGAAGCTATGAAAGTCGTGGGCACAATATATTGTGGAATAATGTCCCAAACTATTTTATAAATGAAAACTCGGTGCTTTGATTAACTTTCTATCTATGATTATAAACCTCACTTTAACCTAATGCCTTTCGACCAATGAACGTGATTAAAACCTTTTTTATTAAGACGTAGATAACCTTAAGTAAAGGTAATTAATTATTTGTGTTTAAAATAAACATGGTCTGGTTTTAAACATGTGGAAATACCGTTTTCAATCAAAGTAGTGTACACAGTACATAAACTAGGGATTTATTGGGATTTTAAAGTAAGGGTTGGTTTATATCATAGATGGATAATTCCTGAACTTAAACACAAACTTAGCTTATAAGTCCAGAGTGACCATTGTGTAATAGAGCAACGTAAATACCGTAAATTGACTGAATACATGGTATATCGTTGGAAGCACCACCGGTGTAGTACAACGTGGAAGTCATGAAAAAGCCGTTGGTACTATACTGGTTATTACAACATCTGGACTTTACAAACCCATCGATAGAAAGTAATCAAGCACCAAACCAAGTCTTATACATAAATGTTTTATTCAATTGAGTATCCCTGTGGGGTTAAGAACGGTCGGACATCGAGTTAGTTTGCCACCTTATTCATGCACCCAGGATTTCCAATCCAGGAAAGGTCACTGTGCCGTAACAGGACAGTGTTGCGGGCTGGGCAACCTACTCCGATCAGAATAACGATAGCCTAGTTTCTCAGTGACATACTGATTGAGAAATCAATCAGTAGAGAGCTAGTGCTTATCCCACATATACTCGAAACAAATAAAATACACATCTTTTGAGACGTTTTCATATCCTAAACTAAACATCATCCCAACGTTCGTCTAACGAACCCACAACAAACACCCCCTCTATCATGACTGCTATCTGTTTATTTTATCTACTTTTTATTATTGCTTATTAGTTTAATCATAAAAACAAAACTAAACCACTCCCAACTATTTTAAAACTCCTTCACTAACTAGAAACGGACATCCTAGACTGCTCAGATCCACAATACAGTTGGTTTTGAAGAACGACCCTAGGTCATAGTCGCTGATATACAACCCTTGGGCCACATAGCACTAGTAAAACTTAGACCCAGCATTTATAAATATTAAAACTCCCACGGGTGCTGCCGCTGACGGATGGTCCGACGACAGGGTAATTCCTGATCGACCGTTGGCGGCCCATCAGCCATATCTTTAAGAAATGGTTATTGCTTTTCGTTGCTGTACAGATCATAGATGATTTCCTTGGTGATCCATGCTATTGGGATCATCACATTTCAAAAGGCCGTTGGCCATTCTCGAATGGGTGGATCGTGGCAGATTGCGCTGTTGAAGGATTAAAAGCGAGTATTTATATTTTAGCAAATATAAGTTATCAATACTGCATAATATAATGATTTATCTATGTTAACGTTCATAATTTCCTTTATCGGGCTGCACTCGTGCTATCCAAACTGCCGTTAGGAAGCGTTAGATGTAAAGAGACTATATGATGTCGTGAATGTTATTCTATCTCTGCTGGTAATAATGAACCGTGATTCCAACTAAAGAAGTAAACCTTAATCCAAACTAAATGAAAAAGGGAATAATCTTTTCTTTTTTATATATGTGCAGAACACTGATGGTACTTCTGCAACATATGAACCGAAAAGATCTAACAAATGACTCGAGGTATCATAGAACTTTCATTTTTCTATTCCGTTAGAATTTATTTATTTTCCATTCGATTTGAATAATTTCTACCTTTTACATGCAAACTTATTTCCAGTCTATAGAGGCATCAGGCAACATATATAATATCTATATTGGCTAACTCCGTGAAAGGCCAAGATGAAGGTGAAGATTGACTGGTTTTCAAAAGTTACCTTATATTCATCTACATTAGGACAAAAAATTAGACTACTGTATTATTGCAAGAATAAGGAGTGTTCAATGTTCCGTTATTTGTTATTTGGATTTTTGACAGGCTTCAAAAATTTTATGAGGCTTCAGAATCTTCTTATTGGCAGCTTCTAGCCATAAATTCTCTTACGACTAAGAGTTGCTGAATATATGAAGCTGTCTCAGAGTCCTGACCTGTCACAAAAGATTTGTGAATCAGTAACCAACGCATTAGGATTTTTTTCCAATGTGTAAGTTTCTATTTAGAGAATCTACTCAAAACGAAAGGAGACGCTCTTCTTGTGGTTTGTTATACTCTACTTTGTTTATTGTTTCATTAGTTATGATTAGTTGATTATTGAAATTAATTGTTTTTACGTGATTCGGAATAGTTAGGCGATAAAGATAATGATCTACCTTTCATATATTTTGATATCCCTTTCATGGTTCGCAAAATGGACGGATTGTGTTCGGTTGACAATTAGTATTGTTTCCTTTTGTTATCATTATTAGTATTGTTATATGTGATTTGAGAAACCGATTTAAGTGTTTTATCTTAAATTAAACAATCAAGGAAGTTATAAACACTTTTAAACCGCTGAATAGATCTAAAAAATTCTGCTGTAAGTACTATATTTGAAACTGGCTTTTGTTTTGACATATATGGATGATTCTTGTGTTGCAAAGGGTTTAACTCTTTTGAACCAAAGGTAAGGTACCAAACTTGTGACTCTATTATAAATTATCCATGCTGTCATATATGTGTTTGTAATACCCATTATTATAGAACACGAGTTTACAATAGTACAATAGTAAGCTCCAATCAGAGTTTAATCAAACCAATGACATCCTCAAGCCTTGCAAGGATGTAAACTCAAAACCTAATGTTTGTGTATTATATCCATGATAAATTATTTAAAAAGAGTTACTCGAGAGGTTGAAGCTCAGCAAATAGACTTTAGGAACTTTTGATCCGTTGCACTCGTGTGATGTGTATACTTGATTAATCTTTTATTTAACATGTTGACACATCAAAAAACTTAGTGTAACATAAAATTAAATGGATCGAGATATGCTGTCGCACCCCCAAATTTACTGTGCGAAAGCGATTCGGGTTGGGGCGCGACTAATACGGTAATCACAGCACAAAGATATAATGTACGACATCTATATGCGTCGCTTTAACAAAATACATTGATTAATAAAAATTTACAATGTTGTAATAATTACAATAGCTCGGTATCCTGATCTGAAAGATTCTACGGCATAACTACTTTTACAAAATATAGTAATGCAGATAAATCTCTTGTTGTATGCATGCGACTCGAGCTAGGGTATCCAAAGTGAGCAGACCTACTGCTGTTGAGAACCTGAGAATACATGCTAAAAGGTCAGCTAAAAGCTGATGGGCTCACAGGTTTAATGATAAAGCACAATGTATGAACCACAAGATTTAATATGTTTGAAACCAATCAAGTAAGTGTATATTACTGCCATGAAACCCATAGTTTAAGCTTAACTAAGGTGTCAGGATCACAATCAAGTGCCTGATCGAGGGGGCCTCCTTACGAGTGCCTAATCTACACTCGTATGAACAAATGATAATGCGTACGTTTGACCAGTTAGTGCTTGCTAACCCGGACGGGGATTGTCAATCCCATATGGTACCATACACTAACATTCACGCTAAATCCATATAAACAAACTATGTGGTGGAGGGCTTTCATGATTAGTAAAACAACTCATGTAGTATATATCGATGTTTTGTACTTGTGTCCACATGTAAAATAAATGAGCAAGTATTCCCACCCCGAGGGTAAAAACAGTAAAAGTGCGGGGCTATGAGACTCACCTGAGTCTAATGTGTTGCTAACAAGCAAATGATGTTGTCACAAAGAATGATGTCGTTCAACGATTGTAACCTGCTGGCGTCCTAAACGCGCAAGGTTATAACAATGAGTAGATGTCTCAACAGATCATCTAAGCTAGTTGTTCATTCAACTAGTTATGTCCAAATGTTTGATTGTTTGTTCGTGTTTTGAAAACATGTTCGACCCGTTGGTGACGGTTTGTGATAATAATTCGAAAGTATTATTATTAAAGCATATGTATATCATGTACGAGTATCATTGTATAAGGTTTTGTTGTTGTAAGTGTTCGACACTTAGTGTGAAAAGTATTTACAACTTTTGATTGACGGGGGTCCGGGGGCAGCGCCCCTGGTAGCGGGGTCCAAGGGGTGGCAACCCCTGGCGGGGTCCAAAGGGCAGAGCCCCTGGCTGGGGTTGCGACACTGGGTGCAACATTGGGTTGCGACACTAGAGTTGTGTTGCATAAATAAGAAATAATACTTTATGCGACATTAGGGTTTGTGTCGCTATATGCGACATTCGGTTCAGTGCGACACAAGTGTTTGCGTCGCTAAGTGCGACATTCAAAATCATTGCGACATAAGGGTTTGTGTCTCACAATGCGACATCAAAATTCATTTGCGACGTAATTGTTGCGTCGCAGATTGCGACATAGTTAATTTTGGCGACATAGTGGCTTGGGTCGCAATGGCTTTAGGCCACATGCGACACAAGAGGCTGATCAGTCTCAACATGTTCAGGTTTGTAGTCAAACGTGCTCGGTTTGACCCGAGACTTTTACACAAGTCTTAAATATGCTAAATGAGTTTGTAGAAATTATCGGTTTGTGTCGGGGTTAACCCGAAGTGTCGGTTTTTAAAACGTGTACACAAAATCATCAAAGTGTTATGTTTTTCAGTTTTTCTTCCCGATTCAAGTCCCGATCTCGACAACTTAAAGTCTGAAATTATTCGTGACAGAAATCAAGCATTTTCATCTATATCTCTAGTATTTTACAGAATTTTCCCATGATTTTTAGAGGCCATTTAGTTAGGTAAATAAAATCAAGAAACAAACAAGTTCTATTTTCGGCCAAAACTGACATTTGTGTACAAATCGATTTTTATAAAAAAATCCGTGTATTTCTGGAAGAAATGTTCTACATGTAAATTGTATAAAACATGTTAAGAAAGATTTTGGTATAAATTTCATGCATTTATCTTGTGTTTTCGATTTTATATGATTTTTCTACCAAGATGAATTTTCTGGACATAAATGATACATATTTGCATGTTTAGAAAAATGAGTTTTTAGCTTTTGTTTTGGACATTTACTAGTCAAATGAATAAGTATACATGTAAAATAACATAAACCAAGTAAATCTAGAGAGAGAAAAATTCTCACAAGGAAGATATGGTCGATCTAGGGTCGGAACCGAGATGTGTACGCTCTTAGCTTCGTTTCCTTGCTTCGATCTTCATTTTTCCTCAAGTTTTGGGTGGCTATTGATGGTGGATTATGGTGGGATTTGGGTGGTGGCCTTTGGCCGGTTTGTAGAGAGAGGAAGGAGAAGAAGAGAGAAGGTGGAGAAGGTGGTGGAGGTTGAGTGAAGAAGTGATGAAGTGAAGTGTGGGTGGCCGGTTTGGGTGGGGTCCACCCTTGTGTGGACTTCACTCAAACACACTCTTAAACTCGTGCTCCGTGCAGTGTTCGTTTATCCGCTCGTTTCGTCGTTCGATTATACATTAAACGTTTAATATACGTGTTTTAAATAACGATCGAGTTTCGATATTTTAGATTGAAGTATTTACTCAAAATACTTGAAAACATTTTATAACAATGTTTGTTCATAGTGTTGGGTTTTCATTTTACGGTTGTTCAATCGTGTGATGTTAAATTCCTATGTTTTTGTTAACGGTTTAAAACATAATATTTTAAACGAATATTTCATTCAACATAATATATTCTAGTTTATGAAAATATATTTTGATTTCCGTTCGATTGTTGGGCGCGTTTCGCGCATTTCTGTTGCGTACGTGTTTTTTTTTTAATGATACAAATAATGCTTTGGATATTATCGATATAATATCAAGTAAATAATGAGTTTGTTAAATAATTTCATATTATTTAATAATTATATTCATCAACGTCCGTATTATAATGTGTCGGATTCCATTCGAAACGAAAATACACGATTTAAATAAATCACGTACATGTGTATATATTTTAATATACATAATGATACACATAATTAGCCTAAAAATTTAACTAATTACATGTATTAATACAATGATTAGGTACTAATTTGTAGCCCTAATTTGTCGGTTGTCACATATGCTACCTGTACTTGGAAGTTTAAGATATCATGTGTTGAAGAGGTTCTCGACCTCAACAGGAAGATGCATACTTGAATGAACTAAAGTCCAATATTCTTGCTCACAATCCATCCTTTTCTGAAAATATTTAAGGGGACCTTCAAAAATCCTGATTATCTCATTCGATGAATTGCTACTAAGCGCTTTGGTTGCTTTAAAGTTTACTATGTGTTAAGCCCATTAATCTTCGGATGCCGTCTTAGTTTATTTATTTACACCTCCTATCACTACCATTTTTAACATTCCCAAATTTAACGTAGTTGTGAGCTAGGTTGTATAAACAAGCATTTAATTTAATCTAAACAACCATTTATTTCAATGTAATTTTGATACCCTTTTCAAATTAAATAGCGAAAATACATAACACGTATCGATTATATGACTCTCTTTGACATCTAAAATATGTAGGGTATCATAATTAACTGAAAAGAAATGTTTTGATTACTCTTATTTCTTGATAGGGTTAATAATGGTTTAATCCTCAAAGTATAATTTTTTTTCTTTTTAACCACTCAAGTTTTTTTTCTCATTATAACTTCATACATATACATCTCTTATTCCATTCAAAATATTTCTACAAGGGAAGTTTATGGTCCGGTTTAGCCGGTTTGTGTGACAACCGTCACCAAACTGTTATCGTAGTTCAATCCGTAAAAAGTCCTTTTTTAAAAAATACTAATTTCAAGGATTTATTTACACCAAAGTCTTTGTTTTTGAAAAACGAATCCAACGCAAAAAGAATCATCGCAATCGGATGTGTAACGAAAAAGATACAAAGCAAAACGTAAACGTGTTCATAATTTGGAAACTTAAGAAAATGTGCGAAGTGTGATAAAAATATATATATAATAATAAGTAATTTATAAATAATAATAATATTAAAAATATTAATAAATCTATAATAAGCTAAGTAAAAACGTGTAAAACGTTAAAAAGATAGAAGCTGAGTTTTCTGCGAGGTTTCACGGTTTGGGCCATAACTTTCTCATTCGGGCTCCAAATGACTTGAATCCAAAGCCCATGATCTCTAAACTCATTGGGCAACAACATGTCTGAAATTTAGCCCAAAATACCAGGGAGAAGTCTGGCCATGAGGTTGGAGTAGGGAACAAGAAAAGATCATTTCATCATATCTTGCCTTCAAAAAAATAAAATAATAATAATAAATCCCTAAAAACCCTAAAAAAGATTTTTTTTCTCATCCTCAGCCTATTTTCACACCAAAATCATCAATCTTCATCCATTTGATCATCCGTGGCAAGGATCTAGCGTGGTTGGTTGTGACAACCGTCAACTTAGGACTATAATTTAGTGCCTAATAAAGTTTTAATACATGTAATTAGTTCTGTGTTAGGCTAATTAATGTATCAATTATTATATATATTGTTGAATATATATCTACAATTGTGCAGTTTGTTTAAATCGCACGAGCTTTAAATCGAATGAATTTTGATACAATAAATACGGACGTTGGTGATCAATTTTATTAAATAACGCTATTATGTCAAAAATATTATTATTATAATATTACGTATTCATTCGTATCGTACAATCAGAAAGTTACACAACTTAAAATGTAAAACGCGCAAACAAATTAACTTACCTTTTATAATTCAAATATTAAGTGGTTAGTAAAATATTTAAATAAAATTTAACGTAATAAATTGTATTTTTAAAAGTAACAACTAATATATAAAATAATTATTTAACGTTTTAACGACGGAGCAAACGAACACCGCACGGAGCGGGAACGCGGGGCGAAAATGGGGATTTAACCCCCACTTCCACCCACTTTCTTCCATTTCTCTTTTTCTCTATCTCTCACCTCTCTATTTTCTCTCAACAAAACCCAAACCAAAAATCATCAAAATCGCAAAATAAACACCTCAAACGACCTCGGATCTTCAAGCCCCTTTACAATAAACGACCACCTCGCGACGATCTACACTTCTATCTTTCCGGAATTTCATTTCGGCGATTTGTAAGTTTCCGACACAACTCCGAAAACTCTCGTTTTTAAGATTTATAACTTGCTAGTTGTTTGTATAACCTTGTAATGTCCTAAAATGGGTTGGGTAAAAATATTAGGCCGATCGATGGCCGGAAAACGCGTTTTTGGAGTTGAAACTCCGATCAGACCCCGTACGTCGCATTTGGTCTGGAGCAGATGCGACGTAGCGACCTACGTCGCATTATATCCCCAACGTCGCATACAGCGACGCAGCCTATTACGTCGCATTGACTTGCGAACGTCGCACATAGCGACGCAGACCTTAACGTCGCAAAAACGAACCTACGTCGCATGAGCGACGTAGCACCCTACGTCGCTATTGACTTAGCACTGTTGACCTTAGCGACGTAACCCTTTACGTCGCAAAACTCTTACGTCGCAGCCTACGTCGCAGGCTACGTCGCACAAAACAGAATCTTCACAACTCAAAATTTTCGAAGTCAAGTTACTGTAGCAATTCACTGTAGCAACAATATAATAACCTTTTGAACTATTGTTACAACCGTCACCAACGGGCCGTACGCGTTTTCAAAACATACTTCAAAATCAAACAAGTCGTTGTAACTTGTATCAATTTAAATCAAACAAGTCGTAGTAACTTGTAACAATACAATCAACCAAATCGGGGAAATTTGGACATTATGTTAGACAAACAATTTCAATGGTAGTCTTTCGAGATACCAATACAATTAATAACAATTCAAGTGTCGTGGACACATTCAGGTTTCAAGTCTTTGGACACCAACACACTGCTAATTACTTCAAGTTTATTAAGTTAAACACATCAGGAATCAGGTGAGTTTCATAGCCCCATTTTCACTGCTTTTCAACTAGGGGTGTGATATTACTACTCGATTTTGTTTTACAAGTAGAACGCAAGTGACAAACTTCAAATACTACATGAGTTTCAAGCTAATCAATTTAAAGTCCTCCATAAGCATAGTCTCTAGTATTTTATAGCGTGAATGTTAGTATATGATATCATATGGGATTGACAATCCTCATCCGGGTTAGCAAGCACTAATCGGTCAAACGGATGTATTAGCATTTGGGAAGACGAGTGTTGATTAGGCACTCGTAGGAGGCAAATCATGTTAGGTTTCCTTAATTGGGCCTGACAAATCAGTTAAGCTCAGACTATGTGCTCATGGACAGTATAACTTTTATTTTGCTTAAGTGCATTTTAAATTCATTATAAATCTTGCGGTTCTGACAATTATACATTGACATACAAACCTGTGAGCTCACCAGCGTTTTCGCTGACCCATTTTAGTATGTATCACAGGTACCCAGCAGTAGGTTGACTGCACAAGCAGGGATTTCTAGCTCGAGTCAGCATACATACAATTAGAGATTGGACTGCATTATTATATTTTGTAAAAGTAATTATGCCATGTAATCTCTCAATTTCAGGAACCGAGCTAGTGCAATATTATTTTTGATGTAAACGTTAACTTTATTAATACAAGTTTAAAACGACGCATATAGTGGTCGTTCATTATTATCTTTGTGCTTTGTATATTGATTAGTGGCACCCAAATCAAGCTTCCGCAAATCATTAAATTTGGGGGTGTCACAGATTGGTATCAGAGCCTAAGGTTATAGTGAACTAGGTTGCATTTAGTGGGCCTAGACTATGACCGTTAGGCAGTATTCCTTATTAGTTATGACTAGTTCAGGGATTACATCATACGACTTTAATTTAACATAGCCTGATCAACTATGTACAATTAAAGAAAGATGATGTGAAATCTGAAAGAGTCATGTTGAACAGGAATGCATTAGTTGACTCTGACCTCGAGAGAAACGGGACTCAAAACACGTCTGTGCTAGACACTCAATAGGTTATTATGTGATATACATATATATATACATAAATAGACCTCACTTACCAACTTTAGGCTATATTATATTATATGAATATAGGCCTCATTCCCTCTAACGTTTTATCTCGGAATGACAAACACACCACCAAATTCATCGCACTCAGACGAGTATCTCACGTCCTTTCTTTGTTCTTTCTTACTCAGCATCATGCCTCCTCGTCGTCAAATTACCCTTAGCGAAGCTGAGATCGCGGGAATCATTGCCCGCAGTGTGACCGAAGCCTTGGCTACCCGAACACCACCCGGTAGCGAGGACACCGCAACCAATACTCCACCACCCAAACCCTGCTCCTATAAGGATTTCCTTAGCTGTAAACCACTATACTTCAAGGGCACGGAAGGTGCCATTGGCTTAATCCGTTGGATTGAGCGTATTGAATCCGTTTTCAGTCTCTGCGACTGCACTGAGAACAACAAAGTCAAATTCGCTGCTTACACCTTTCAGGAAGGTGCATCCACGTGGTGGAAAACCCACGCAAACTCTGTAGGCCTTGAGGTTGCAAACCGACTTCCTTGGGCCGAACTGAAGAAGAAGCTGACAGAAAAGTACTGTCCTGAAGAAGAATTGCATAGGCTGGAAGAAGAATTCTGGCATCTGGAAGTGCAGGGAAATGATGTCGCTGATTATACCACCAAGTTTCAGCAGTTTGCCTTATTATGCCCGGGTTTGGTCGAACCAGAAAGTAAGGGCATTAAGAAATACATTCGTGGACTTCCCGAGAACATCCAGGGAAACGTCGCCTCATCCCGACCAACCACCACTGAGAGTGCCATTCGATTGGCCCACGAACTCATGGCTCTAGTTGTCAGCCGTGAGACCTCCAACACCTCATCCTCCAACAACAACAAACGCAAATCCACTGAACACCACCACAACACAAACAAGAAAAACAGCGCCATCCAAGTCTACACCTCCAACTCTGAAACCACCCGCAGCTACACCGGGGACAGACCTTATTGTCCCAAGTGCAACTACCACCATTTTGGTCAGTGCGGTACTCCTTGCAACAACTGCAGGAGGTACGGGCATTTGACTAAGGATTGCCGAGCCCCCAAATCCAACAACAACCTCTCTGACAGAAATACCCGACAACCTAAGTCCTGCTATGAATGTGGAAACCCAGGGCACTTCAGGGATTCTTGCCCAAAGTTGAAGAATAAGGGCAACAACAACAACAACTCCCGCAACAACAACAACGCCAAAAGTACCGCTTTCGTGATCAACTCAGGGGACGCCCGTCTGGACCCGAATGTGGTCACGGGTATGTTCCTCCTCAACAATTTAACTGCTTCCATTCTGTTTGATACTGGTGCCGATAGGAGTTTTATTTCCGATGAATTTTGCCCTCTACTTGACATTACACCTGTTGCTTTAGACGTTAAGTACACCGTAGAGCTAGCAAATGGCAAGCTGATAGAAACCGATAGTGTGATACCTAATTGCACTTTAAATCTAGCCGACGAAACCTTCCCCATAGATCTTATGCCTATTGAGATAGGAAGTTTCGATGTCATCGTAGGCATGGACTGGTTATCCAGACATCGCGCCGAAATCATCTGCTATGACAAAATTGTTCGCATACCTCTCACTGTCGGTAGAACCCTAGTCATACAGGGGGAGACCGGAGGGACGAGGCTCAACCTCATATCTTGTTTAAAAACCCGAAAATTTCTGAGAAAGGGTTATCCTGCAATCCTCGCGCACATCATGGAGAAAAAGTCGGAGGAGAAGCGACTTGAGGATGTTCCAATTGTTCGAGACTTTCCAGAAGTCTTTCCTGAAGAACTACCTGGTCTACCACCACCAAGACAGGTTGAGTTCTCAATCGATCTTGTACCAGGTGCTGCGCCTGTGGCCCGAGCACCATACCGTTTAGCTCCATCCGAACTTCAGGAGTTGTCCACCCAGTTACAGGAACTCCTGGAACGAGGGTTTATCAGGCCGAGTTCTTCACCTTGGGGAGCTCCGGTCCTATTCGTTAAGAAGAAAGATGGTTCCTTTCGAATGTGTATCGACTATCGAGAGTTGAACAAGTTAACTGTCAAGAACCGGTATCCACTTCCTCGAATCGATGATTTGTTCGACCAACTGCAAGGGTCGAGTTGTTATTCAAAGATTGATCTCCGATCCGGTTATCATCAATTGCGTGTTCGCGATGCCGATATTCCGAAAACCGCTTTCAGAACCCGTTATGGGCATTACGAATTCCAAGTGATGCCATTCGGCCTAACCAACGCACCGGCGGTATTCATGGATCTTATGAATCGGGTGTGCAAGCCTTATCTTGACAAATTTGTCATTGTCTTCATCGACGACATCCTTATATATTCACGAAACAAAGAAGAACACGCGCAACACCTCAAAACCATCCTTGAACTGCTTAAACACGAGGAGCTCTATGCCAAGTTCTCTAAGTGTGAGTTCTGGATCAAAACCGTTCAATTCCTTGGTCACGTGATTGACAGTCAGGGGATTCACGTTGACCCGTCAAAAATCGAAGCTATCAAAGATTGGAAATCGCCAACCACTCCAACCGAAGTACGGCAGTTTTTGGGACTGGCCGGATACTATCGACGCTTCATTGAAAATTTCTCCAAGATAGCCATACCACTCACGACTTTGACCCAGAAAGACAAAAAGTTTGACTGGACTGATAAACAAGAATCGACATTCCAACTCTTAAAACAAAAGCTTTGCAGTGCTCCTATCCTCTCATTACCCGAAGGCACCGATGACTTCGTGGTATACTGCGATGCTTCTCATCAAGGTCTCGGTTGTGTGCTCATGCAACGAGACAAAGTCATAGCTTATGCTTCCCGACAGCTCAAGATTCATGAAAAGAATTACACCACCCACGACCTCGAGCTAGGAGCTGTCGTTTTTGCCCTCAAAATCTGGAGACATTACCTTTACGGTACCAGATGTACAATTTTCACCGACCATAAAAGCCTTCAACACATATTCGATCAGAAGGATCTCAACATGAGGCAACGTCGATGGGTCGAGTTGCTTACCGATTACGACTGTGAACTCAAATATCATCCAGGCAAAGCAAATGTTGTTGCTGACGCCCTCAGTCGAAAAGAGCGAGTGAAACCACTTCGGGTTCGAGCCCTCAGTATGACCATTCACAACAATTTAAACATTCAAATTCTCACTGCTCAACTCGAAGCCTTAAAACCCGAACATGTCAAAGATGAAGCCTTGCGGGGCATGGATAAACAGCTTGAAATCAGACCTAACGGGATTAGGTATTTTTCAAACCGAATCTGGTTGCCTAAATTTGGGAACCTACGAGACTTGGTGATGGATGAAGCTCACAAGTCAAAATATTCTATCCATCCGGGAGCCGATAAAATGTACCACGGTATCAAGGACTTCTACTGGTGGCCGAACATGAAAGCCGAAATCGCCACCTATGTCAGCAAGTGCCTTACTTGCTCCAAAGTCAAAATCGAATATCAAAAACCTTCTGGTTTACTTCAACAACCCAGTCTTCCTGAATGGAAATGGGAACAAATTGCTATGGACTTCATAACCAAACTACCAAAGTCAGTGAACGGTTGCGATACCATTTGGGTGATCGTGGATCGTCTCACAAAGTCTGCTCATTTCCTGGCAATCAAGGAATCCGACAAAATGGAACGCCTCACCAGAATCTACCTGAAGGAAATCGTGACCAAACACGGTGTTCCAATCTCAATTATCTCTGATAGAGATAGTCGCTTCACTTCACAATTTTGGCAATCAATTCAAAAATCTCTGGGTACTCGACTTGATATGAGTACCGCATACCATCCTCAAACCGACGGCCAAAGTGAACGAACCATTCAAACACTGGAAGACATGCTACGGGCCTGCGTAGTAGATTTCGGTGTAAACTGGGAAAAACATCTACCATTGTGCGAGTTCTCGTACAACAACAGTTATCATACCAGCATCAAGGCTGCTCCCTTCGAGGCACTGTACGGTCGTAAGTGCCGTTCACCTATCTGTTGGACCGAAGTTGGGGATAGCCAACTCACGGGTCCAGAAATCATACACGAAACAACCGAGAGGATCGTAGAAATTCAAAACAAACTCAAAGCCGCGCGTGATCGTCAGAAAAGTTATGCTGACGTGAGACGCAAGCCACTCGAGTTCCAGGTTGGGGATCGAGTTCTACTCAAAGTATCGCCTTGGAAAGGCGTAATCCGATTTGGCAAACGAGGGAAGTTGAATCCCAGATACATTGGACCATTCGAGATCCTCGAAAGGATTGGTCCAGTGGCTTACCGATTGCAGCTGCCATCTGAACTCAGCAGCGTGCATCCCACTTTTCATGTTTCAAATTTGAAGAAGTGTCTGTCTGATGAAGCACTTATCATTCCACTCGATGAAATTCGAGTTGACGAGAAACTTTATTTTGTTGAGGAACCCACTGAAATCATGGACCGTGAGGTCAAACAACTTAAACAAAGTCGCATCCCTATCGTCAAGGTTAGGTGGAATTCGCGGCGCGGTCCGGAATTCACCTGGGAACGGGAAGACCAAATGCGACTCAAGTATCCTCAACTCTTCACTGACTCCACATCAAACACGACTACAACATAAATTTCGGGACGAAATTCTTCTAACAGGGGGAGAATGTGACAACCGTCAACTTAGGACTATAATTTAGTGCCTAATAAAGTTTTAATACATGTAATTAGTTCTGTGTTAGGCTAATTAATGTATCAATTATTATATATATTGTTGAATATATATCTACAATTGTGCAGTTTGTTTAAATCGCACGAGCTTTAAATCGAATGAATTTTGATACAATAAATACGGACGTTGGTGATCAATTTTATTAAATAACGCTATTATGTCAAAAATATTATTATTATAATATTACGTATTCATTCGTATCGTACAATCAGAAAGTTACACAACTTAAAATGTAAAACGCGCAAACAAATTAACTTACCTTTTATAATTCAAATATTAAGTGGTTAGTAAAATATTTAAATAAAATTTAACGTAATAAATTGTATTTTTAAAAGTAACAACTAATATATAAAATAATTATTTAACGTTTTAACGACGGAGCAAACGAACACCGCACGGAGCGGGAACGCGGGGCGAAAATGGGGATTTAACCCCCACTTCCACCCACTTTCTTCCATTTCTCTTTTTCTCTATCTCTCACCTCTCTATTTTCTCTCAACAAAACCCAAACCAAAAATCATCAAAATCGCAAAATAAACACCTCAAACGACCTCGGATCTTCAAGCCCCTTTACAATAAACGACCACCTCGCGACGATCTACACTTCTATCTTTCCGGAATTTCATTTCGGCGATTTGTAAGTTTCCGACACAACTCCGAAAACTCTCGTTTTTAAGATTTATAACTTGCTAGTTGTTTGTATAACCTTGTAATGTCCTAAAATGGGTTGGGTAAAAATATTAGGCCGATCGATGGCCGGAAAACGCGTTTTTGGAGTTGAAACTCCGATCAGACCCCGTACGTCGCATTTGGTCTGGAGCAGATGCGACGTAGCGACCTACGTCGCATTATATCCCCAACGTCGCATACAGCGACGCAGCCTATTACGTCGCATTGACTTGCGAACGTCGCACATAGCGACGCAGACCTTAACGTCGCAAAAACGAACCTACGTCGCATGAGCGACGTAGCACCCTACGTCGCTATTGACTTAGCACTGTTGACCTTAGCGACGTAACCCTTTACGTCGCAAAACTCTTACGTCGCAGCCTACGTCGCAGGCTACGTCGCACAAAACAGAATCTTCACAACTCAAAATTTTCGAAGTCAAGTTACTGTAGCAATTCACTGTAGCAACAATATAATAACCTTTTGAACTATTGTTACAACCGTCACCAACGGGCCGTACGCGTTTTCAAAACATACTTCAAAATCAAACAAGTCGTTGTAACTTGTATCAATTTAAATCAAACAAGTCGTAGTAACTTGTAACAATACAATCAACCAAATCGGGGAAATTTGGACATTATGTTAGACAAACAATTTCAATGGTAGTCTTTCGAGATACCAATACAATTAATAACAATTCAAGTGTCGTGGACACATTCAGGTTTCAAGTCTTTGGACACCAACACACTGCTAATTACTTCAAGTTTATTAAGTTAAACACATCAGGAATCAGGTGAGTTTCATAGCCCCATTTTCACTGCTTTTCAACTAGGGGTGTGATATTACTACTCGATTTTGTTTTACAAGTAGAACGCAAGTGACAAACTTCAAATACTACATGAGTTTCAAGCTAATCAATTTAAAGTCCTCCATAAGCATAGTCTCTAGTATTTTATAGCGTGAATGTTAGTATATGATATCATATGGGATTGACAATCCTCATCTGGGTTAGCAAGCACTAATCGGTCAAACGGATGTATTAGCATTTGGGAAGACGAGTGTTGATTAGGCACTCGTAGGAGGCAAATCATGTTAGGTTTCCTTAATTGGGCCTGACAAATCAGTTAAGCTCAGACTATGTGCTCATGGACAGTATAACTTTTATTTTGCTTAAGTGCATTTTAAATTCATTATAAATCTTGCGGTTCTGACAATTATACATTGACATACAAACCTGTGAGCTCACCAGCGTTTTCGCTGACCCATTTTAGTATGTATCACAGGTACCCAGCAGTAGGTTGACTGCACAAGCAGGGATTTCTAGCTCGAGTCAGCATACATACAATTAGAGATTGGACTGCATTATTATATTTTGTAAAAGTAATTATGCCATGTAATCTCTCAATTTCAGGAACCGAGCTAGTGCAATATTATTTTTGATGTAAACGTTAACTTTATTAATACAAGTTTAAAACGACGCATATAGTGGTCGTTCATTATTATCTTTGTGCTTTGTATATTGATTAGTGGCACCCAAATCAAGCTTCCGCAAATCATTAAATTTGGGGGTGTCACATTGGTGGTATATCTCTTACCTTTCTTTCGATTTCTAACATTTTGTATCGTTATTTGATTTCCTATCCATTGGAATTCAATTCTTTATGAATATACTTGATGATTAGGTTAAGAATGTTATAAGATGATGGTGTACTAAAATTATAATCAATAAGGTCGTTGGATCATTGTAAAAACATTTTTGGTATCGAATAAGTGAGATAGAAATTTCGGTTTTAAACAGATTCTGTGATCAATTTTTTGGGAAGTCATAACTTGGTCAAAACCTAATGTTTTTAAACGATTCTTGAGTCTAAACATAAGTATTAAGAGTCTATTTTCAAATGACATTGGTTTCATGTCCAAATGTTGAGTATAAGTTGGTCAAAATGATTTTATAAAAGTGAATGTCAATTCTGAGTTTTTCGGTTCATAAGTTCGGTTAAATTGTCGATTTTTGAAACGTATGTCAAACTAAGAATTGGATCTTGAAATTTTTACTGGAGTAATTTTAAAGTGTTAAAAATTTTCTTTAAAAATATTATAATCTTTGTAAGTTTTAAGTATTTTAAATAAATTGTAACTTTTGTGTATTTTTAAGTATGTCAAATAAATTGTTGTTGTTTTGGTGAATTTTTAAAATAGTTAACTATAGAATTAAGCTCTGGAAAAATTAAAGGATGTTTTTAACACATTGAAGAGTCACTGGTAAAATTTGTAGAGTCAAATGATTCTATCGAGTTATGTTTAAAAAATCGTGAAGTGGTACAAAATTCTGGACAAAATGTGGGATATACAAAAGAGTTTGTTTTTGTAAAGCTACATGAGGTTTGGTTGTGAGGAACTTAGTAGAGGTGATTTGGACTTGGGATACAATGGAAGGACATAGATATGTCTAGGTTGTAACCAATATGTGTATGTATTCGTTTGTAGATTATAAGTCGTTTGGTGGATTCATTTAAAGGTCGTTACTTACTTTGGTATTCAAGGTGAGTTTTCGTGGCCCCGTTTTCAATTATTTATTTTTCTTTGGGGGAAAAGTATGCTCACCTGTTTTATTAACTGTTTTATGCTGTGAAACATATTCATTTCTATTTTGGACATATGCTTGAAATGTGTGACACTAAGTGACTTATGTGCATTTTGGTTGTTGGATATATTTTCAAGGCCTTGCTCGGTGGAGAGTAAGTACCTGATGTATACTTTATGTATGCATTAAATCCACGTTTATTCACAAGGCCTTGCTCTTTCGAGAGTAAGTACCTAATGTCATACGTTATGTATACAATAAATCAATTTATGGGTAGCAACTACATACACAGGATTTGGGTGGGTCATACTCCTTCGTGTGGTGATGACAATTTGTGGAGATGTTTGGTTGTATTATTTCACTACTGAACCTTTTCATATGCATTGTCCTAAACAATTATTATCACAGCAAATGTTTTTTATGGTGTCTTGTTTTTAAACCTACGAAACTCACCAACATATTTGTTGACGATTTTGAGCATAACTTTTCAGGTTTTACTAGTGGAGTTAAAAGATGAGGACAAGAGGACTTAGTGGACCTTGTTAGTGAAGGCATGTTTTGCCTTAATATTGTTGTGTATGAATATTTTGTAAGACTTTGATTCATTGTGGAATTGTATGCATGACATGAACCACTATTCATGTTATTGGCATCGTGACACATTGAAGTTTATATTTCATATAGAATTCTTTATAATGATGTATTATGATCCTATCATTGTTGTATCCCGTTGTTTCTGTTTTAGACGGGGTATGACAGATTGGTATCAAAGCCATTGTTTATAGAGATCTAGGTGGATTGGCAAATAAGGAACCCACATATAGAACATGAATTAGGAAGTTATGTGTGCATATAATTCCGTGAAACTAGCTGTGGCTAATGTCGATCATACATTTTAGTCATTTTAAATAAGAAGGGCGTTGTAAATGTTGCTTCATCATCTTACGATTCTATATCAAAAGATACTCACTAATTCAAATACCGACACCCGAATCTATAAGAGGAGAAGCTTAAATCTAAAAGGAGGACAAATGGTACGACTGTTACGTATATTTTGCTATTGACTGAACTTGAGGAAAACAAGGATTTCGATTCTTCAAAACGAAGCTGAATAAGGACAAAAAATTTACCAAAAAATTAGGACAACAATATTAGGACAAAAAATAACTGATTTTCAAAATTTACCTTATATTCATCTACATTAGGACAAAAAATTAGACTACTGTATTATTGCAAGAATAAGGAGCGTTCAATGTTCCGTTATTTGGATTTTTGACAGGCTTTAAAAATTTTATGAGTAAGAATCTCGAAGATGCCGTCTAAGGATGAAAACTTAGCCCGACTACCCTGGCAAATAGCCTTGAGAGTAGAGTTGGGTCAGTACCAAACTTGGTGTTTCTTCTTTTTCGCATTCACATGGGCACCAATCCCGCGACCCCACCCGCACATGGGGGAGTGACGGAAGGAGCTCTAAGACTCAATTACCCTTAGTTGTTATTCACTCTTGAAACATTTAAACTTTATGTATTTAGTGAAGAGTTGTCTGTTTTACTCACCTATTTGACTCTTTATGTGGTTCGACTACGTGTTACTTAGGATTCTGTAACTATCTGATCTTTTTCTTTAAATACGAAGTTCATAGTGAGACAAAGATTTGGGGTGATAAGAATTTGTATGAAAGCATACTTTCACAATTATGGTTGCAGATGTAATTGACGAAGGTGTCCCGTCATATGTGTGCTTATCCGACCATATTTGAGTGTCCAATGTGTTGCCTTCATGTAGTAGGGGGATAAAACCTCAGTTATATTTCTTACCGAATTATGAGTATGTTTGTGAGTCTTGTGCATTTATGCCTGGACAAACATCAAAATATTCATTCTAATGGTTGAACTGGAGGAATTTGTGGTATTGAAGGCGAGAACTCCAATGTTGCTGCGATCATTACACAACAGTGGTGGGCCTTAATATTCAAAATTTTCATGTAAGTTAGTAACAACATATTGAATCACGTTAGAGCTAATGATACCGAAGGCAAAATCGGAACTAACAGTCGAGAATTCAAATGATGGAAGTGGTGATGGCGCGGAAAAAAAAAGCACTGTTAAAGGAGGAATATTCTTTCAATAATGATAGGAAGAAGTCAGTGAACAAGTTTTGATATTTCTTTACGGTGGAAGTTAACCCTGCAACATATATCGGACAATTTCATGAGTTGGCAAAATTAGACCTCATCATGTGGCACTCGAAGCTAAGAGAATTGAGAAGCACATCAACATCATTAGTCTGGAAACTTGCGGGACGGTTGGAGCGACCGAGCCTTCTACCATCCAATGCGCAATACAGATGGGTGGATTGTTAATCGATGAAACCATTAAGGCTGGGAATGTAGAAACAATACCAAGAATGAGAGGGTATTCAAGAGACTGGTAGATGTTAACACATGAAGAGGGGGTTATACTAGTTCACATCTTCTGTGTGTAAGGTGTAACTAATATCATCATACTTCTGCATCATGTTGTATTTATACAAACTGCAACCGAAGAGGTCACTTTACAATTGAACGCCGGATGACAGCTTGTCAAGTGGCACCAAACAACGTGGTAGGACACTCGATGGCTTGTTTTGAGTGAGGGACTTTGAAAAATTTTTATTAATGGGAGCACATAGGGACTAAAAGACATTATATAATGGTATACTTTAGTGCTGGAAGATTATTCGTTTAGCATTGACTTGTTGCCCTTCGGACTCAGGGGCTTTGGTATTGTTATCAGAATGGATTAGTTGACGAAATTCAGGTGGAAATTGTATGTTTGAGAAAGTATTTCCATATACCACTTAAATGGTGGTGAAATAATTGAGATTCGCCTAGAACAATCTAATGACGAACAAAAACAACTCATGTGCGTAAAGGCCGAAAAGTTAAAACTCCAAAACATTCTATTATCAGCGTTTTCCTCGAGGTCTTCCCTGAAGACTTAGAAGGACTATATCCCTCTCAACTCGTAAGATTTCGTATCGATCCTATTCATGGAGCAACCCCAGTTGCAAAAGCTCCATATCTCTTAACACTATTGGAATGCAATAATTATTTAATCCACTTTAAGATGCTCCAAGACAGGGGTTTTATTCGCCCTAGTCATTCTCCTTGGGGAGCAGGTGTCTTATTTGTCAAAAAGAAAGATGGTTCTTTTCGTATGTGCATTGATTATCGTGAACTTAATAAACTTACAGTCAAGAATCATTGTCCTCTTCCAAGGATAGATGATTTGTTTGATCAACTTCAAGGTGCTCATCGGTATTCAAAAATCGATCTTCGTTCTGGTTATCATCAATTTGAGGGTACATAAATCAGATATACCAAAGACTGCATTTAGGACTCGTTACGAACATTTCAAATTTCTCGTTACGCCTTTCGGCCTTACTAATGCGATAATAGTATTCATGTATTTAACCAAACATATATATAAACCATATATCGACGAATTTATCATACTTTTCATTGCGACGTTCTAATTTATTCTAAAACTAAGGAGGAGCATGAAATCACTTTAAGACTAATTCAACAGTTACTTTTGAAATAAAAGGTCTATGCAATATATTCGGAGTACGAAATTTGACTTCAAGAGGTTTGTTTTTCTTGGACACATTGTGAACAAAGAAGTCATTCTTGTGAATTTTAGCAAAATAGAAGCTGTAAAGGGATGGAAGGTCCCACAATCATCATCGGAGGTTCGTAAAGCATTCAGGATTACATCCTATTATTGGCATTTTATCGAGAGTTTTTCTAAGATCGCTCAACCACTCACACAAAAATATGAGAAGTTTGTTTAGGGTAAGAACTAAGAAGAATCTTTTTCAAACATTGAAAGATTCCTTGTGTAATGCATCAATCCTGACTCTTCCCGACGGATTGGAGGATTGTGATGCATGAGACAGAGGTCTGAGTTGTGTGTTAATTAAATGGAACGGTAATCGCATTCGTCTCTCAACAACTCAAGATACCTGAGAATTTCTATACTACCCACGAATTAGAACTTGGAGCGGTGGTGTTCGTACATATGTGTTGAAGACACAACTTGTATGGAATGAAGAAGGACATCATTAAGTACATTATTTAATTTGTCAATGCATGATTTGTTAGAAGTTCAAGGCTGAATACCCAAGACTCTCAGGTCTATTACAGCAAGGCATGGAGTGTTTGTATCAATTATATCAGATTTTGATGGTTATTTTACTTCACAATTTTGGCAAATGTTACGGAGAGCTTTGGGAACGCGTTTTGATATGAGGACAGTTTATCATTCTCGAACTGATGGACGGAGTGAGCGAACCAATCAAACTTTGAAATGTATGCTTAGAACGTGTTATCGATTTTAGTAAAGGTTGGGATACTCACTTACCATAAGTGGAGTTCACATACAACAAAATTTATTTATAGAATTCAATGTGAGCAATTTGAAGCACTTTAAGGGTGCAAGAGTCATTCATTTGTAGTATGGGCTGAAGTTGGATTAAAGTCAGTTGATTGGACTAAGATAGTCCATGAAGCTATTGTCAAGATCGTTTAAATCAAGGAGAGGTTGGAAACAGTACGTGATAGGCAAATGAGTTACGCAAACGAACGTCGACAGCAGTTAGAATTTTATGATGGAGATTATATATATTCTTAAGGTATCACTTTGGGAAAATGTTCTATGTTTTGGGAAAATGTCGTACGTTTTGGGAAGAAAGGGAAAATTAGTACATATGTTTATTGGGTCATTCTAAATTGTTGAGCGTGCATAACATATCGATTGAAAGTTGTCACAAGAATGAAGTGGTGTTCACGAAGTATTTCATGTGTCAAATCTAAGAAAGTGTTGGCTAATAAAGTCTTACACATATTTCTAGAAGGAATTTAAGGGGAATCACAAATAGTTTTGGGTGGAAAAACTAGTATAAATCACGGATTGAGAAATCAAAATGTTGAAGCACATAAACTTTTAATTTGTCATGGTCCGATAGAATGCTTAGCGATGATTCGAATTTACTTGCGAACGAAAAGATCAAACCAAGCATAAATATACGTATTTATTCAGTGATCGTGTTGACAGTATAGCTCCGACTGTATTTCGGGATGAAATTCTCTCAACTGGGGGAGACTGTGACAACCGTCACCAAACCGTTATCGTAGTTCAAGCCGTAAAAAGTCATTTTTGTGAAAATACTAATTTCAAGGATTTATTTACACGAAATTCTTCGTTTTTGAAAAACAAATCCAACGCTAAAAGAATCATCGCAATCGGATGTGTAACGAAAAAGATACAAAGCAAAACGTAAACGTGTTCATATTTTGGAAAGTTAAGAAAATGTGCGAAGTGTGATAAAAAATATTTATAATAATAAGTAATTTATAAATAATAATAATATTAAAAATATTAATAAATCTAAAATAATCTAAGTAAAAACGTGTAAAACGTTAAAAAGATAGAAGCTGCGTTTTCTGCGAGGTTTCACGGTTTAGGCCATAACTTTCTCATTCGGGCTCCAAATGACTTGAATCCAAAGCCCATGATCTCTAAACTCATTGGGCTACAACATGTCCGAAATTTAGCCCAAAATACCATGTAGAAGTCCGGACATGAGTTTGGAGTAGGGAACTAGGAAAGATCATTTCATCATATCTTGCCTTCAAAAAAATAAAATAATAATAATAAATCCCTAAAAACCCTACAAACGAATTTTTTCTCATCCTCAGCCTATTTTCACACCAACATCATCAATCTTCATCCATTTGATCATTCGTGTCAAGGATCTAGCGTGGTTGGTGGTATATCTCATACCTTTCTTTCGATTTCTAACATTTTGTATCGTTATTTGATTTCCTATCCATTGGAATTAAATTCTAGATGAATATACTTGATGATTAGGTTAATCTATCTATATAACTAAGAGAGGAGACCCTCAATTATTTGTCAACTAAACACACATGCCACATCACCTATATCCTATGTGTCATCATTATATTAAACACTTTGATGAGGTGGATTCTCCTACACTTAAAAGGTAAATAAGGTAATATTTTATTAAAAAATCAAATTATAATTAATTTAATTTAATGTGTCATTATTTTTTAATGACAAATATTGCAATAGATAATTAAATTATAGCCAATTTAATCCAAACTAATGTGTGAGATAGCTTCCGTAATATAATTTTTAGTTGTAGCCGAAAATCATGAATTTATTTATCTATTTTTTCACTCTAATTTTGAGTTATATAATTTGTTTATACTTCTTTATCTTAATTTTCGCCATTCGTTCTCTAACTCTATAAATTAAATCATGATAACTTACTTTTGATATCATTATAGCTTTTATTGTAATTTGTCAATTTGACAATATTTTAATCATCTTGCGAACTCAGAGATTACAATTTCATTTATTTTGTAACCTAAGTACAACCTTCATGAATAGGTAAATCAAGTTCATTGTCTCTCTTTAAAAAAAAAAAAAAAGTTTATTAGTTTTAATCACAAAGTAAGTTTAATTTTCTATGCGACTGGTGAGAGATGTAATTTTTTAATTTCTATATTAATTTTCAAATCTATATAATGTTTTATTTATGTATTTGTATATATTTAATCGCAATAGTAGAATGATTTTTGTTTTGTACATTTGGATGCATATTAGTTGTTCAATAAAATATCAAAATAGTTATATTTTCAAAAGGTTGTTTTGACGGGCAACCTTAACCCGGTATCATGTCGATCCGATGCGACCCTTACTCAAGGATTACACCTCAGGCAATATTCAGCTATTTATGTTTGCTAAAACTATAAACATACGCATTGTTATTGCAACTTTAACAATGAAAAAGATTACTGTGCTCAAACAATTGTTTTTAGTTAGAAAATGTCACTTTACATTTTAACTTTTTTAATTTATTGTTATATTGTGGGGGAAAATGCTTTTTTTATTTTAATTTTTAATGGGTCAAAACTTATAAAGTATTATTAATATCAGTAAAAAAGTTAAAATTTTAAAACAATTTGAAAGTTTTTAAGGGGTTAGCTGTCATCCATATCCTGATATTTACTCAACATTTTTTACCTTCTAAATGTTATAAAAAAGAATTATATAAAAGGAAGTGATTTGTACACCACATTTTTTAGCCATATGCCACAAAATACGTTTTACAGTGTTGTAATAGAAAATTGATAATATACTAACCATCACCCTTATATAAGGTGTATACGATACCAGATTAAATACGATTATTAAAACATTTAATATAACATATTAGATTATGGTCAATGTATATAACGTTATATTTGCTAGCCGTGCATCGTACGGGTTTAACACTAGTAATGTTTATAAGATGATGGTGTACTAAAATTATAATCAATAAGGTCGTTGGATCATTGTAAAAACGTTTTTAGTATCGAATAAGTGAGACAAAAATTTCGGTTTTGAACAGATTCTATGATCAATTTTCGGGAAGTCATAACTTGGTCAAAACCTAATGTTTTTAAATGATTCTTGAGTCTAAACATAATTATTAAGAGTCTATTTTCAAATGGCATTGGTTTCGTGTCCAAATGTTGAGTATAATTTGGTCAAAATGATTTTATAAAAGTGAATGTCAATTCTGAGTTTTTCGGTTCATAAGTTCGGTTAACTTGTCGATTTTTGAAACGTATGTCAAACTAAGAATTGGGTCTTGAAATTTTTACTGGAGTAATTTTAAAGTGTTAAACATTTTCTTTCAAAATATTATAATCTTTGTAAGTCTTTAAGTATTTTAAATAAATTGTAACTTTTGTGTATTCAGAAATTGTTGTTGTTTCTGAGCAGATTATTTTGGTGAATTTTTAAAAATAGTTAACTATAGAATTATACTCTGGAAAAATTAAAGTATGTTCTTAACACATAGAAGACTCACTGGTAAAATTTGTAGAGTCAAATGATTCTATCGAGTCATGTTTAAAAATTCGTGAAGTGGTACAAAAATCTTGCCAGAATGTGGGATATACAAAAGAGTGTGTTTTTGTAAAGCTACATGAGGTTTGGTTGTGAGGAAACTTAGTAGAGGTGATTTGGACTTGGGATACAATGGAAGGACATAGATATGTTTAGGTTGTAACCAATATGTGTATGCATTCGTTTGTAGATTATAAGTCGTTTGGTGGATTCATTTAAAGGGCAATACTTACTTTGGTATTCAAGGTGAGTTTTCTTGACCCCGTTTTCATTTATTTATTTTCCTTTGGGGGAAAAGTATGATCACATGTTTTATCAACTTTTTATGCTGTGAAACATATTCATTTCTATTTTGGACATATGCTTGAAATGTGTGACACTATGTGACTTATGTGCATTTTGGTTGTTGGATTTATTTTCAAGGCCTTGCTCGGTGGAGAGTAAGTACCTGATGTATACTTTATGTATGCATTAAAGCTACGTTTATTCACAAGGCCTTGCTATTTCGAGAGTAAGTACCTAATGTTATACGTTATGTATACAATAAAGCCATTTATGGGTAGCTACTACATACACAGGATTTGGGTGGGTCATACTCCTTCGTGGGGTGATGACAGTTTGTAGAGATGTTTGGTTGTGTTATTTCACTTGTGCACCTTTTCATATGCATTGTCCTAAACAATTATTATGGTGTCTTGTTTTTAAACCTACGAAACTCACCAACATATTTGTTCACGATTTTGAGCATAACTTTTCAGGTTATACTAATGGAGTTAAAAGTTGAGGACAAGAGGACTTAGTGGACATTTAGAGTTTCATTAAGAGTTATTCAAGGCTTGTGATACGTTATGGTTGTTAGTGAAGGCATGTTTTGCCTTAATATTGTTGTGTATGAAAATTTTTTAAGACTTTGATTCATTGTGGAAATGTATGCATGACTTGAACCTCTATTCATGTTATTGGCATCGTGACACATTGAACTTTATATTTCATATAGAATTCTTTATAATGATGTGTTATGATCCTATCATTGTTGTATCCCGTTGTTTCCGCTTTAGACGGGGTATGACAGATTGGTATCAGAGCCGTTGTTTATAGAGATATACGTGGATTGGCCAAGACTATAAATAAGGAACCCACATATAGAACATGAATTAGGAAGTTATGTGTGCATACAATTCCGTGAAACTAGCTGTGGCTAATGTCGATCATACATTTTAGTCATTTCAAATAAGAAGGGCGTTGTAAACGTAGCTTCATCATCTTTCGATTCTATATCAAAAGATACTCACTAATTCAAATACCGACACCCGAATCTATAAGAGGAGAAGCTTAAATCTAAATGGGACAAATGGTACGACTATTACGTATATTTTGCTATTGACTGAACTTGAGGAAAACAAGGATTTCGATTCTTCAAACCGAAGCTGAATAAGGACAAAAAATTTACCAAAAAATTAGGACAACAATATTAGGACAAAAAATAACTGATTTTCAAAATTTACCTTATATTCATCTACATTAGGACAAAAAATTACACTACTGTATTATTGCAAGAATAAGGAGTGTTCAATGTTCCGTTATTTGTTATTTGGATTTTTGACAGGCTTTAAAAATTTTATGAGAAAGAATCTCGAAGATGCCGTCTGAGGATGAAAACTTAGCCCAACTACCCTGGCAAATAGCCTTGAGAGTAGAGTTGGGTCAGTAAAAAACTTGGTGTTTCTTCTTTTTCGCATTCACATGGGCACCAATCCCGAGACCCCACCCGCACATGGGGGAGTGACGGAAGGAGCTCTAAGACTCAATTACCCTTAGTTGTTATTCACTCTTGAAACGTTTAAACTTTATGTATTTAGTGACGAGTTTTCTGTTTTACTCACCTATTTGACTCTTTATGTGGTTTGACTACGTGTTACTTAGGATTCTGTAACTATCTGATCTTTTTCTTTAAATACGAAGTTCATAGTGAGACAAAGATTTGGGGTGATAAGAATATGTATGAAAGGATACTTTCACAATTATGGCTACAGACGTAATTGACGAAGGTGTCCCGACATATGTGTGTTTATCCGACCATATTTGAGTGTCCAATGTGCTGCCTTCATGTAGTAGGGGGTAAAACCCTAGTTATATTCCTTACCGAATTATGACTATGTTTGTGAGTCTTGTGCATTTATGCCTGGACAAACATCAAAATATTCATTCTATTCTAAACTCATATAAATTCGAAATTGTGGTGATCATACTACTAAGACGCGTTACTCGTAGTTTTACTCATGGAGGAGAAACACTCAGCGGTGGGAGACATGGTGGTAACATAAGTAAAGGTGATGGTTGGACTGATGGTTGAACTAGAGGAATTTGTGGTATTGAAGGAAAGAACTCCAATGTTGCTGCGATCATTGCACAACAGTTGTTGGCCTTAATATTCAAAATTTTCATGTAAGTTAGTAACAACATATTGAATCACGTTAGAGCTAATGATACCGAAGGCAAAATCGGAACTAAGAGTCGAGAATTCAAATGATGGAAGTGGTGATGGCGCGAAATAAAAAAACACTGTTAAAGGAGGAATATTCTTTCAATAACGTAAGGAAGAAGTTAGTGAACAAGTTTTGATATTTCTTTACGGTGGAAGTTAACCCTGTAACATATATCGGACAATTTCATGAGTTGGCAAAATTAGACCTCATCCTGTGGCACTCGAAGCTAAGAGAATTGAGAAGCACATCAACATCTTTAGTCTGGAAACTTGCGGGACGGTAGGAGCGACCGATCCTTCTACCATCCAAGGCGCAATACTGATGGGTGGATTGTTAATCGATGAAACTATTAAGGTTGGGAATGTAGAAACAATACCAAGAATGAGAGGGTATTCAAGAGACTGTTGATACTAACACATGAAGAGAAGGTTACACTTGTTCACATATTCTGTGTGTAAGGTGTAACTAATATCATCATACTTCTGCATCATGTTGTATTTATACAAACTACAACCGAAGAGGTCACTTTACAATTGAACGCCAGATGACAGCTCGTCAAGTGGCACCAAACAACGTGGTAGGACACTCGATGGCTTGTTTTGAGTGAGGGACATTGAAACAATTTTATTAATGGGGGCACATAAGGACTAAAAGACATTATATAAGGGTATACTTTAGTGCTGGAAGATTATTCTTTTAGCATTGACTTGTTGCCCTTCGGACTCAGGAGCTTTGGTATAGTTGTGGGAATGGATTAGTTGACGAAATTCAGGTGGAAATTGTATGTTTGAGAAAGTATTTCCGTATACCACTTAAATGGTGGTGAAATAATTGAGATTCGCATAGAACAATCCGATGATGAACAAAAACAACTCATGTGCGTAAAGGCCGAAGAGTTAAAACTCCAAAACATTCTATTATCAACGTTTTCCTCGAGGTCTTCCTAGAAGACTTAGAAAGACTATATCCCTCTCAACTCATAAGATTTCGTATCGATCCTATTCATGGAGCAACCCTAGTTGCAAAAGCTCCATATCGCTTAACACTATTGGAATGCAAGAATTATTTAATCCACTTTAAGGTGCTCTAAGACAAGGGTTTTATTCGCCCTAGTCATTCTCCTTGGGGAGCACCTGTCTTATTTGTCAAAAAGAAAGATGGTTCTTTTCGTATGTGCATTGATTATCGTGAACTTAATAAACTTACGGTCAAGAATCATTATCCTCTTCCAAGAATAGATGATTTGTTTGATCAACTTCAAGGTGCTCATCGGTATTCAAAAATCGATCTTCGTTCTGGTTATCATCAATTTGAAGGTACATAAATCAGATATACCAAAGACTTCATTTAGGACTCGTTACGAACATTTCAAATTTCTCGTTACGCCTTTCGGCCTTACTAATGCGATAATAGTATTCATGTATTTAACCAAACATGTATATAAACCGTATCTCGACGAATTTATCATACTTTTCATTGCGATGTTCTAATTTATTCTAAAACTAAGGAGGAGCATGAAATCCCTTTAAGACTAATTCTAGAGTTACTTTTGAAATAAAAGGTCTATGCAATATATTCGGAGTACGAAATTTGACTTCAAGAGGTTTGTTTTTCTTGGACACATTGTGAACAAAGAAGTCATTCTTGTGAATTTTAGCAAAATAGAAGCTGTAAAGGGATGGAAGGTCCCACAATCATCATCGGAGGTTCGTAAAGCATTCAGGATTACATCCTATTATTGGCATTTTATCGAGAGTTTTTCTAAGATCGCTCAACCACTCACACAAAAATATGAGAAGTTTGTTTAGGGTAAGAACTAAGAAGAATCTTTTTCAAACATTGAAAGATTCCTTGTGTAATGCATCAATCCTGACTCTTCCCGACGGATTGGAGGATTGTGATGCATGAGACAGAGGTCTGAGTTGTGTGTTAATTAAATGGAACGGTAATCGCATTCGTCTCTCAACAACTCAAGATACCTGAGAATTTCTATACTACCCACGAATTAGAACTTGGAGCGGTGGTGTTCGTACATATGTGTTGAAGACACAACTTGTATGGAATGAAGAAGGACATCATTAAGTACATTATTTAATTTGTCAATGCATGATTTGTTAGAAGTTCAAGGCTGAATACCCAAGACTCTCAGGTCTATTACAGCAAGGCATGGAGTGTTTGTATCAATTATATCAGATTTTGATGGTTATTTTACTTCACAATTTTGGCAAATGTTACGGAGAGCTTTGGGAACGCGTTTTGATATGAGGACAGTTTATCATTCTCGAACTGATGGACGGAGTGAGCGAACCATTCAAACTTTGAAATGTATTCTTAGAACGTGTTATCGATTTTAGTAAAGGTTGGGATACTCACTTACCATAAGTGAAGTTCACATACAACAAAATTTATTTATAGAATTCAATGTGAGCAATTTGAAGCACTTTAAGGGTGCAAGAGTCATTCATTTATAGTATGGGCTGAAGTTGGATTAAAGTCAGTTGATTGGACTAAGATAGTCCATGAAGCTATTGACAAGATCGTTTAAATCAAGGAGAGGTTGGAAACAGTACGTGATAGGCAAATGAGTTACGCAAATGAACGTCGACAGTAGTTAGAATTTTATGATGGAGATTATATATATTGCTTAAGGTATCGCTTTGGGAAAATGTCGTACGTTTTGGGAAGAAAGGGAAAATTAGCACATATGTTTGTTGGGTCATTCTAAATTGTTGAGCGTGCATAACATATCGATTGAAAGTTGTCACAAGAATGAAGTGGTGTTCACGAAGTATTTCATGTGTCAAATCTAAGAAAGTGTTGGCTGATAAAGTCTTACACATATTTCTAGAAGGAATTTAAGGGGAATCACAAATAGTTTTGGGTGGAGAAACTAGTATAAATCACGGATTGAGAAATCAAAATGTTGAAGCACATAAACTTTTAATTTGTCATGGTCCGATAGAACGCTTAGCGATGATTAGAATTTACTTGCGAACGAAAAGATCAAACCAAGCATAAATATACGTATTTATTCAGTGATCGTGTTGACAGTATAGCTCCGACTGTATTTCGGGATGAAATTCTCTCAACTGGGGGAGACTGTGACAACCGTCACCAAACCGTTATCGTAGTTCAAGCCGTAAAAAGTCATTTTTGTGAAAATACTAATTTCAAGGATTTATTTACACCAAAGTCTTCGTTTTTGAAAAACAAATCCAACGCTAAAAGAATCATCGCAATCGGATGTGTAACGAAAAAGATACAAAGCAAAACGTAAACGTGTTCATATTTTGGAAACTTAAGAAAATGTGCGAAGTGTGATAAAAAAAAATATATAATAATAAGTAATTTATAAATAATAATAATATTAAAAATATTAATAAATCTATATTAAGCTAAGTAAAAATGTGTAAAACGTTAAAAAGATAGAAGCTGAGTTTTCTACGAGGTTTCACGGTTTGGGCCATAACTTTCTCATTTGGGCTCCAAATGACTTGAATCCAATGCCCATGATCTCTAAACTCATTGGGCTACAACAAGTCCGAAATTTAGCCCAAAATACCATGTAGAAGTCCGGCCATGAGTTTGGAGTAGGGAACAAGGAAAGATCATTTCATCATATCTTGCCTTCAAAAAAATAAAATAATAATAATAAATCCCTAAAAACCCTAAAAACGAATTTTTTCTCATCCTCAGCCAATTTTCACACCAACATCATCAATCTTCATCCATTTGATCATCTGTGTCAAGGATCTAGCGTGGTTGGTGGTATATCTCATACCTTTCTTTCGATTTCTAACATTTTGTATCGTTATTTGATTTCCTATCCATTGGAATTAAATTCTAGATGAATATACTTGATGATTAGGTTAAGAATGTCATAAGATGATGGTGTACTAAAATTATAATCAATAAGGTCGTTGGATCATTGTAAAAACGTTTTTGGTATCGAATAAGTGAGACAGAAATTTCGGTTTTGAACAGATTCTGTGATCAATTTTTGGGAAGTCATAAGTTGGTCAAAACCTAATGTTTTTAAATGATTCTTGAGTCTAAACATAAGTATTAAGTATCTATTTTCTTGAGTCCAAATGTTGAGTATAATCTGGTCAAAATGATTTTATAAAAGTGAATGTCAATTCTGAGTTTTTCAATTCATAAGTTCGGTTAACTTGTCAATTTTTGAAACGTATGTCAAACTAAGAATTGGGTCTTGAAATTTTTACTGGAGTAATTTTAAAATTTTAAAAATTTTATTTAAAAATATTATAATTGTGACAATCCTCCGATTAGGGTACATACTTAACCTAATTTCATGCATTACCTAGAGTAATTCCCTGATTAGTGAATTCAAAACAATTTATGTGTTAAGTTTTGTGAAACTTACTATGTGATACGTGATATATATAATTACGTACGAAATAAACATATTGATCGCAACAAACTAAACGTAATAATGTTGGTGATACAAAATAATTAATAATTCGAAAATTATTAATTACAACTAATGGTAAATTATATTATTGAGATAATATAATAAATTATACGTTTTATAATAAACGTATTAATCGCGAATAATAAAGTTCCGAAATGAACTTCAAAAATACTTTTGAATAATTTTTAGTTTGAAATTATTATATAAAAGTATTATAACGAAAAGAAAACGAAACATTTAGACGACTTTTGTTACACGTTATACGAACAGAAACAATTCTAAAACGCGCCTAAAGGTTCTAAATAATATAAGTATTATTTTGCTAGTTACTGTTTTTGTGTATAGAACATTTCTTCAAAATATGATTTCCAAATTTGACTGAAATCTGGCACGCGTTTTTAACTATACAGCAATTTTACTGTAAACAATTTTATTATACTTATAACAAAGTATTACATTTCTATGATTATAAATTATTAAGTTCGAGATATAGAGAAATATAACGAGTAATTTTATTATACCTGAAGTACCATAAATTATACCCGTACACGAAATTAATGTACCAAAAACTACCAATAATACACTTATCTAAAATATCTGGGAACATTTTGGTACTCCCTCCATACCGTGCCTTTGAAAATGATCACTGGCTTCATTTTATAATACTCACTCTCACAAACTCATTCACCAAACTTCACAATACCAATAATTCAATTTCATCTGTGTGTGTGCGCGCGTACTGGAGAAGCAGAGGAACAAGAAGCAGGAGCTTCATCTCTTCACATCCATCATCTCTTTAAACACATCAAACCTTCAAACTCAAAACCTTAACACAAACAAAATGATCACATAATCATCCTCATCATCATCGATCGTCATTATCATCATCTCAGAATCATCATCATCTCTTCCTAGAATCATTGTGAGGATAATTTCTTCATTTTTCCTCATTTATATAAATTTCTTAAATCTATGAAATTGGTTGATGATTTGTTGATATAAATGTTAAAAACATGTTATAATAGGTTTATATAACATGTTGGTGGTGATTGATCATGTTAAAATCGGATATACATCAAAATCTATATGGATATGTTATAACAGAGAACGAACTAGCTGATGTAACTCAACTAGATCCGGCGGATCCAACCTAGATCCGGCGGATCCTTAGCCAAAAACATAATGAATCCGGCGGATCCCCTTTAGATCCGGCCGATCCCCTCTTTTAACTCGTACATTTTCAAAGCTTAACATGATACGAGCGGTGTGAATATATATAGATTCGGCAGATCCGCGTTAGGATCCGGTGGAACCAACAAATTTAATCAAGATCCGGCGGATCCTTGTCATGATCCGGCGGATCCACCAAATTATAACCAGATCCGGCGGCATCCCCTTTAGATCCGGCGGATCCTCAAGCCAAAAACCAAATGATCCGGCGGATCCTTATAAGATCCGGCGGATCCACCATAATTTGACATGATCCGGTTAACTTTAAAACTCGATCCGTAGGATCCAAAAACCTTGGTTTAGATCCGGCGGATCCGCCATGGATCCGGCGGATCCCCGATAATTTTTTGGTCACTGACTTTTGTAGTTTAACTTGTGCGAATTATAAATCAGTTATACGACTAATGTAAATTAATTATACGACTAATGGTACAAAATGATACGACAAGGGACTTAGTACTTAGACGGACATATTATTGAGACATTTTGAACTCGGACAATTGGATACGACAAGTTCGGGACAATTACCAAATATATATATATACAAATTAATGGACCATATATATATAACGAAACGGATAAATGGAACGATTTAATTTATCTGGTACAAACAATATATGATAAACAAAAACGAGTTATATTTTATATAACAAATGAGGTTGCGTATTTGAAAACATAAACGACAACTAAGATTTATTCGCGACAATTAACAAACGTCTTATATATACGATATAACAAAGTTATTTGGATAACTAATATAATTATGTTTTGAAAACATAATCAACAACAACGACATTTACCGTATATATATATATGGATATAAACAATGATGACAATTAATATATATAATAGAATATATATATATATTCAACTAATTAGTATATGTAAATATATACTTGAACTTAGCAATTATATGAACGCAAACGTTACAACAATTTAAAATGTTATAAACATTTCAATTAAACAAATAGTCCATATACTTATACAAGTATTATTATTTGCGTCTAGGTATTTGAGAGACGCGTTTGGATTATTTGGCTAGCTATTGTTTTTGCTGAAGACTTGCTACACGTGAGTTCACAGCCCCTATCTTTTATTGTTTTAAATGCTTTTAAAACCAGGGGTGGAAAACATAGAACAATGTGATATAACATGCTATATGCTTTATGTGTTGCGTTGCATGCTATTATGTGAAACTGATTAACATGATTTCTTTCATGCTATCAAACTTGAATTGTTTCTATAAAATGTTTTCATATTGATTGAACGTGAATTAATTATATGAAACGTTTTCATAACATTTTGGGAATAAGACAACAAATCTTGGTACGATCCTAGGTTTACGCGAGGTAGTTGTAGTGCACATAAGTCCCAGTGCTTGCAACCTATAACCATTAGCTAGGTGACTCTAGCCACTGAGTATACAGATAGTACTATCGATTTGAAAACCCTCCCAGAATATTACTCGTTGGTCATTCCAACCCCATCGACGATAGTCGTAACGAGGAGTGTATACTTACCGTGTTACTGAGGCAACAACAAAACAACTAGTTGTGGTTTGGTTATAGTACTAGGTGTCGTTACTTTAACTCTAAAGGTTTAGCTCACCTTGGAGGGATTATAGTCTAAATTTCCCACACAACTAAACAACTAAGCAACAACTTGATTTGGGAAGGGGATTCCCTGTGATGACTAATAAGACAGGTGTTCCTTTGAGAGACTATTTTTAGGAAATGTTTACTTAAATGTTAAACATGTGTTTCCTGCAATAACTATTTTGGAACGTTTACCTTATTGTTAAACTTGGATTCCTGTTAACTATCTATTGGGAAATGTTTATTTGATTTATAAACTTGATTTCCTATAACAACTTAATTGGATATGTTTACTTAGTTGATAAACCTGTATATCCTGCAACTATTGTAATGGGGAATGTTTATGATTAAACTCGTGTTTCCTACACTATTACTACTAGTCGTAAGAATGACATTCTTACATATTTAGGAATTGTTTTCTTTAATTAGAATACTTGTGTTTCCTACTTTACATATAAATATTATGTTTGCATACATGAATGTTTTATACAAAACTTAAACCTGTGAATTCACTCAACATTCAATGTTGACGGTTTACTATGTTTTTCAGAGAATTAGGACTCAGGTACATCTGCATGCATAAAGGACGTAGGCAACCCGACTATTTATGATGCCACTTTTGGGAAACCTGGATTTCCTTTGTATTATCAATTCCATTGGTTATACTTATGAAATCCCTCTTTTATAAACTTATATTTTCAAATACTTAAGTTGTCTTTGACAACCCTACTTATGTACGACTTTATGAAGTCGTATCTTTTGTAATAACTTTAAACTTATGGCATCTTAAATATATATATATATATATATATATATATATATATATATATATATATATATATATATATGTTCTGTATGATCATATGCTCTGACACAGTGAATGCACTATTGAATCTGTCAGCGCCCCCGCTGTTACATTATTATTAAAATGCTTCCGCTAATTGACTAAAAGCTTCCGCTAAACACTAAATAAACGTGATTACCGATTTTGGGGGTGTGACAGAACTTGGTATCAGAGCCATTGGTTATAGAGAACTAGAAGTCTTTAAGTGACTGAAAACCTTAGAGACCTAGACTATAGCCTTGGCTAACACATTTCTGCATTCATACTATTGTATACGTCTGACACGTCACACACGATTCTTTGACTAGGCATGTCGAGACACGCACCTATTTACCTCACTGATACTGATACTGAGGAGGAGCCCATGGAGGGGTCATACGACGGGATAGCTACAGTCGTGTCTGAGGAGGTTTACCCACCCACACTCCCTAGAGATACTTCAGATGGTTCGATAGCCATTCCACCATTGCCATCCACTGATCCTGCTACCCGTATGTTAGGATCTATTTCCCTGTCTAGACGCCACCTTATTGGAGAGCCTTCTTATCGGCCTACACCTAGGAGGACACCGCTATCGTGTGTCGGAGATTTTCCCGTAGGACCCTCATCATCTCGCGGCAAGGAGCCGATGACTGAGGAGCGAGAGATCCACTGTGATCAGCAGACACCGAGAGCTAGAGTTCCGCATCTGGACCGGATGCCACGCAAACTACGCCACTGGAGGACCATATAGAGGATTCCTTCCACGTATGAGACCGAGGAGTCATCTCACACACCGACATCTCTACATTTGACAGAGGAGCCTCTGGAGCTCACGGTCCCTACTGTGGTCGTCGTTATTCGTACCTTGCTGGGATTTCATTTTGGTACGCAGTCTGCCATCCGAGTGATGCGCAGTGACGCCTCTCGTCTTGACGATGATGTGCTGGCGATATATGGACGCCTTGCGACTTCTGAGTTGCATATCGAGGTAGACAGGGAGTCTGCCGATGCTACTAGGGCACGTCTGATCCGACTAGAGAGTCGTTTGGAGACTGTAGGTACCGCAGTTGGATTCTGTGTGTTGATGGCAGCTGTTAGGATGTTTGTGGGATGGAGTCTACCGTATTTCTTTTAGACCGTATGTATGATGTATTAGGACTATAGTTATGATGTATTTGGGTTGACTTTTGACTAGATGGATGTATAGGTTAAAATCCGTCACATTTTGTAGATCATGTTTGATCCGATGGGTATATTTTGTAGTAAATCCCATCTTTGTACAAAACTTATGTAACAACAATTAACCCATGATTATGATATATAACTTATGTTTGGTTTACATCACTGTGTACATTATGAATGATATCAATTGGTGAATGACTTCGTACTATATTTATATTTATCACATACTTTATGAGTGATGAATTGATTTGGTATCTTACGAGTGTTTCTTGTGTGTGATTAGGACTGAATCATGCCGCCTAAACGTAGAAATACCAGGAACAGCCAACGAAACCCCACACCACCTCCTACTGTTGAGGAGACTACTGAACAAATGGTTAACCGAAGGATTTCTGAAGCCCTTGCTCAGTATGACACTGACCGAAACCGTAGTGGTAGTAGAGATACCGATCCGATTGTATCTGGCAGTAACCCAGAGAGCACTCAAAAGGGATGTTCATACAAAACATTCCTAGCTTGCAAACCTAGCCATTTCTGTGGTACTGAAGGTGCCATTGGAATCATCCATTGGATAGAGAAAATGGAGTCTGTGCTAGAAATTAGCAAGTGTGGTCGTGAAGACATGGTAATGTATGCTACATGCACGTTTTGTGATAAGGCTTTGACCTGGTGGAACAGTCAAAGACAAGCACTTGGACGTCCAGCTGCTCATTCACTGACTTGGGAAACTTTGAAAGCTATGGTCATGGAAGAGTTTTGTCCCCGCAGTGAGCTGCAAAAGATTGAGACTGAGCTCTGGAACATTGCTATGGTTGGTGCTGATATCACCGGATATACCACCAGATTTCAAGAACTGGCTCGCCTTGTACCTCACATGGTCACTCCTGAGTACAAGCGCACTGAAAGGTATATCTGGGGTTTAGTGCCACAAATTCGAAGTTTGTTAACATCATCAAATCCTGCTACTTTTAAGAGTGCTGTGGAACTAGCACAACGTTTGACTGATGAGGCTGTCAGAATGGTAAACCTCACTAAGAAAGCTGCTACTGGAAAGGTTGAATCCAGCAATGCTGATGCCGGGAAAGGAAAACGCAAGTGGAATGACCGTCAGGGTCACAAGAATAAGAAGCAGGCTAGTACCACGAAGGCCTACATTGCCACCACCGCTGAACAAAAGACATACATGGGGAGTAAGCCTAAGTGTGGCAAGTGTGAACGTCACCATGATGGTGACTGTACTTTCTGTGGGAATTGCAAACGCTGGGGGCATCTGGCCCAATACTGTAGAGCGAACCCTACCACTCAAGCAATTAGGGATCGGCCCGCTAATGGATGTTTCGAATGTGGCGAGCAAGGCCATTTCCGAAACAAGTGCCCTAAACTGGACCGCGGTAATCAAAACAATCAAAACCGCAATGCAAACCCGAACAACAACAACAATCGTGGAAACGCCAACATCCAGCCAGCTAGGGGTCGTGCATTTGTCGTTGGAGCACAATAGGCACGCCAGGACCCTAACACTGTCACTGGTACGTTTCTAGTTAACGATCATTATGCATCCGTATTATTTGATTCTGGCGCCGATTGGAGTTTTGTGTCTAAGGACTTTAGACCACTATTAGACGTTAGATCTCGTAAGCTAGACAACAAGTACACATTAGAACTAGCCGATGGTAGGTTGATTGAATCAGGAGAAATAGTACCAGGATGTACTCTAGCATTGGAGGGTCATCTTTTCAAAATAGACTTACTACCGGTTGAGTTGGGAAGTTTTGACATCGTAGTCGGTATAGACTGGTTGTCAAAAAATCGTGCAGAGATTGTTTGCTTTGATAAAATGGTACGTGTATTGTCGACTGGAGAAACTTTGGTGATACAAGGAGACAAGAGGGCGAGTGCCATCAAAACTATCAGTTGTTTGAAAGCTTGTAAATATCTCCAAAAGGGATATCCAACATTTTTGGCGCATGTTGTGGAAAAGAAACCCGTAGAGAAACGCTTAGACGACATACATGTAGTGCATGACTATCTGGGAGTGTTTCCTGATGATCTTCTAGGATTACCACCTCCGCGACAAGTTGAGTTTCGCATCGATCTGGTGCCTGGAGCCGCACCAATCGCTCGCTCACCTTATCGTCTAGCTCAATCAGAGATGCAAGAATTGTCTACACAGTTGCAGGAGCTCTTAGACTTAGGATTCATCCAACCGATCTTTTCACCTTGGGGAGCTCCGGTTTTGTTTGTCAAGAAGAAGGATGGATCCATGCGCATGTGCATTGACTACCGAGAATTGAATAAAGTAACTATCAAGAACCGATATCCGTTACCTCGCATTGACGATCTGTTTGATCAACTACAAGGATCAAGTTACTACTCGAAGGTCGATCTTCGTTCTGGTTACCATCAACTGAAGGTTCGAGAAGAGGATGTACCGAAGACCGCGTTTCGGACTCGTTATGGTCATTATGAGTTCCTAGTCGTGCCATTTGGATTGACTAACGCGCCGGCAGTATTCATGGATCTCATGAACCGAGTGTGCAAACCTTACTTAGATAAGTTTGTCATTGTGTTCATTGACGATATTTTGATTTACTCAAAGACGAAAGATGATCACGAACAGCATTTGAAACTTATCCTCCAACTACATGGGAACGAGAAACTGTATGCTAAGTTCTCCAAATGCGAATTTTGGATTAGAGAGGTTCATTTCCTAGGTCACGTGATCAACGACAAGGGAATTCATGTGGACCCATCCAAAATAGAGGCGATTAAGAACTGGAAAGCACCGGAAACTCCCACAGAAATTCGACAATTTCTTGGTTTGGCTGGGTATTATCGACGATTTATAGAGAACTTTTCAAAGATAGCCCAGTCACTCACCACCTTAATTCAGAAGGATAAGAAATTCGAATGGGGAGAGAAACAAGAGAACGCCTTCCAACTGTTGAAACAAAAGTTGAGCACCGCACCAATTCTATCCTTACCTGAGGGAACCGAGAACTTCATTGTTTATTGTGACGCCTCACATCAAGGATTAGGTTGTGTTCTCATGCAAAATGACAAAGTAATTGCTTATGCATCTCGTCAATTGAAGATTCACGAGAAGAACTATACAACTCATGACTTACAGTTAGGAGCAGTCGTTTTTGCATTAAAGATTTGGAGACACTACCTATATGGTACAAAGTGTACAATTTTCACTGACCACAAGAGTCTACAACACATATTCGACCAGAAAGAGCTCAACATGAGACAGAGACTTTGGGTCGAATTGCTGAATGATTACGACTGTGAGATTAAGTACCATCCGGGCAAGGCTAATGTAGTAGCAGATGCCCTGAGTCGTAAAGAGAACGTTAAACCTCGCAGAGTTCGAGCTTTGGTATTGACAATCCACTCGAATCTCATTACTCAATTTCACGACGCACAACAATCAGCTTTCACCGCCGAACGCATGAAAGATGAATCCCTGAAGGGAATGGAGAAACAGCTTGAAATAAAAGAGAATGGAGTTTTATACTTCATGAACCGAATTTGGGTACCGAGTGACGATGAGCTACGTAAGCTGATATTGGACGAAGCTCACAAGTCCAACTACTCGATTCATCCTGGCGCAGATAAAATGTACCAAGACGTGAAAGGTTTCTATTGGTGGCCTAATATGAAGAGAGACATCGCTACTTATGTCAGCAAGTGTCTAACTTGTTCAAAGTTCAAGGTTGAGTATCAAAAACCTTCAGGATTTTTGCAACAACCAGTGATGCCACAATGGAAATGGGAACACATAACGATGGACTTCATCACAAAGCTACCAAAGACATCAACTGGAGTCGATTCAATATGGGTGATTGTCGATAGATTGACGAAATCAGCCCACTTCATTGCTATCAAAGAGACTGACAAACTAGAGAAACTGGCAAAGATCTATATCAAAGAGGTCGTTTCTCGGCATGGGGTGCCACTGTCCATTATATCTGATAGAGATAGCCGATTCACATCTCGTTTCTGGCAAACGCTACAACAGGCCCTAGGTACTCGACTCGACATGAGTACGGCCTATCATCCTCAAACCGATGGCCAGAGTGAACGAACGATTCAAACGCTCGAAGACTTGTTACGAGCGTGTGTGATTGACTTTGGAGGAAATTGGGATGCTCATCTCCCACTAGCAGAATTCTCCTACAACAACAGTTATCACACCAGCATACAGATGGCGCCATTCGAAGCGTTGTACGGGCGCAAATGCCGATCACCACTCTGTTGGGCAGAGTTGGGTGATAGACAACTATCCGGACCCGAACTTGTTCAAGAAACCACGGACAAGATATCTCAAGTGCTTAACCGATTGAAAGCAGCGAGAGATAGACAAAAGAGTTACGCCGATAACCGCCGTAAACCTCTTGAGTTTCAAGTAGGTGACAAAGTCCTACTCAAAGTATCGCCTTGGAAAGGGATAGCACGATTTGGCAAACGAGGAAAACTGAACCCGCGATATGTGGGACCTTTTGAGATCCTTGCGAGGATTGGTCATGTTGCCTACAAACTAAAGTTGCCACAAGAGCTTAGTAGTATTCACGACACTTTTCATGTGTGTAATTTGAAGAAGTGTCTTTCCGACGAAACATTAATTATACCTCCTGACGAAGTCTTCATTAACTCAAAGCTTAACTTTGTGGAGGAACCAATCGAAGTAACCGACACAAACACAAAAACTGCGAAACAAACGAATCAAACTCGTCAAAGTTCGATGGAACTCGAAGCATGGTCCAGCGTTTACTTGGGAACGTGAGGATGAGATAAGAAAGAAGTACCCTCACCTGTTTGAACAAGCGATCAACACGAATAACTCAAATTAAATCTCGGGACGAGATTTCGCTAACGGGGGGAGAATGTGACAATCCTCCGATTAGGGTACATACTTAACCTAATTTCATGCATTACCTGGAGTAATTCCCTGATTAGTGAATTCAAAACAATTTATGTGTTAAGTTTTGTGAAACTTACTATGTGATACGTGATATATATATAATTACGTACGAAATAAACATATTGATCGCAACAAACTAAACGTAATAATGTTGGTGATACAAAATAATTAATAATTCGAAAATTATTAATTACAACTAATGGTAAATTATATTATTGAGATAATATAATAAATTATACGTTTTATAAGAAACATATTAATCGCGAATAATAAAGTTCCAAAATGAACTTCAAAAATACTTTTGAATAATTTTTAGTTTGAAATTATTATATAAAGTATTATAACGAAAAGAAAACGAAACATTTAGACGACTTTTGTTACACGTTATACGAACAGAAACAATTCAAAAACGCGCCTAAAGGTTCTAAATAATAAAAGTATTATTTCGCTAGTTACTGTTTTTGTGTATAGAACATTTCTTCAAAATATGATTTCCAAATTTGACTGAAATCTGGCACGCATTTTTAACTATACAGAAATTTTACTGTAAACAATTTTATTATACTTATAACAAAGTATTACATTTCTATGATTATAAATTATTAAGTTCGAGATATAGAGAAATATAACGAGTAATTTTATTATACCTGAAGTACCACAAATTATACCCGTACACGAAATTAATGTACCAAAAACTACCAATAATACACTTATCTAAAATATCTGGGAACATTTTGGTACTCCCTCCATACCGTGCCTTTGAAAATGATCACTGGCTTCATTTTATAATACTCACTCTCACAAACTCATTCACCAAACTTCACAATACCAATAATTCAATTTCATCTGTGTGTGTGTGCGCGTACTGGAGAAGCAGAGGAACAAGAAGCAGGAGCTTCATCTCTTCACATCCATCATCTCTTTAAACACATCAAACCTTCAAACTCAAAAACTTAACACAAACAAAATGATCACATAATCATCCACATCATCATCGATCATCATTATCATCATCTCAGAATCATCATCATCTCTTCCTAGAATCATTGTGAGGATAATTTCTTCATTTTTCCTCATTTATATAAATTTCTTAAATCTATGAAATTGGTTGATGATTTGTTGATATAAATGTTAAAAACATGTTATAATAGGTTTATATAACATGTTGGTGGTGATTGATCATGTTAAAATCGGATATACATCAAAATCTATATGTATATGTTATAACAGAGAACGAACTAGCTGCTGTAACTCAACTAGATCCGGCGGATCCAACCTAGATCCGGCGGATCCTTAGCCAAAAACATAATGAATCCGGCGGATCCCTTTTAGATCCGGCGGATCCCCTCTTTTAACTCGTACATTTTCAAAGCTTAACATGATACGAGAGGTGTGAATATATATAGATCCAGCAGATCTGCGTTAGGATCCGGCGGAACCAACAAATTTAATCAAGATGCGGCTGATCCTTGTCATGATCCAGCGGATCCACCAAATTATAACCAGATCCGGCGGCATCCCCTTTAGATCCGGCGGATCCTCAAGCCAAAAACCAAATGATCCGGCGGATCCTTATAAGATCCGGCGGATCCACCATAATTTGACATGATCCGGTTAACTTTAAAACTCGATCCGTAGGATCCGAAAACCTTGGTTTAGATCCGGCGGATCCGCCATGGATCCGGCGGATCCCCGATAAATTTTTGGTCACTGACTTTTGTAGTTTAACTTGTGCGAATTATAAATCAGTTATACGACTAATGTAAATTAATTATACGACTAATGGTACAAAATGATACGACAAGGGACTTAGTACTTAGACGGACATATTATTGAGACATTTTGAACTCGGACAATTGGATACGACAAGTTCGGGACAATTACCAAATATATATATATACAAATTAATGGACCATATATATATAACGAAACGTATAAATGGAACGATTTAATTTATCTGGTACAAACAATATATGATAAACAAAAACGAGTTATATTTTATATAACAAATGAGTTTGCGTATTTGAAAACATAAACGACAACTAAGATTTATTCGCGACAATTAACAAACGTCTTATATATACGATATAACAAAGTTATTTGGATAACTAATATAATTATGTTTTGAAAACATAATCAACAACAACGACATTTACCGTATATGTATATATGGATATAAACAATGATGACAATTAATATATATAATAGAATATATATATATTCAACTAATTAGTATATGTAAATATATACTTGAACTTAGCAATTATATGAACGCAACCGTTACAACAATTTAAAATGTTATAAACATTTCAATTAAACAAATAGTCCATATACTTATACAAGTATTATTATTTGCGTCTAGGTATTTGAGAGACGCGTTTGGATTATTTGGCTAGCTATTGTTTTTGCTGAAGACTTGCTACACGTGAGTTCACAGCCCCTATCTTTTATTGTTTTAAATGCTTTTAAAACCAGGGGTGGAAAACATAGAACAATGTGATATAACATGCTATATGCTTTATGTGTTGCGTTGCATGCTATTATGTGAAACTGATTAACATGATTTCTTTCATGCTATCAAACTTGAATTGTTTCTATAAAATGTTTTCATATTGATTGAACGTGAATTAATTATATGAAACGTTTTCACAACATTTTGGGAATAAGACAACAAATCTTGGTACGATCCTAGGTTTACGCGAGGTAGTTGTAGTGCACATAAGTCCCAGTGCTTGCAACCTATAAACATTAGCTAGGTGACTCTAGCCACTGAGTATACAGATAGTACCATCGATTTGACAACCCTCCCAGGATATTACTCGTTGGTCATTCCAACCCCATCGACGATAGTCGTAACGAGGAGTGTATACTTACCGTGTTACTGAGGCAACAACAAATTAAAACAACTAGTCGTGGTTTGGTTATAGTACTAGGTGTCGTTACTTTAACTCTAAAGGTTTAGCTCACCTTGGAGGGATTATAGTCTAAATTTCCCACACAACTAAACAACTAAACAACAACTTGATTTGGGAAGGGGATTCCCTGTGATGACTAATAGGACAGGTGTTCCTTTGAGAGACTATTTTTAGGAAATGTTTACTTAAATGTTAAACCTGTGTTTCCTGCAATAACTATTTTGGAACGTTTACCTTATTGTTAAACTTGGATTCCTGTTAACTATCTATTGGGAAATGTTTATTTGATTTATAAACTTGATTTCCTATAACAACTTAATTGGATATGTTTACTTAGTTGATAAACCTGTATATCCTGCAACTATTGTAATGGGGAATGTTTATGATAAAACTCGTGTTTCCTACACTATTACTACTAGTCGTAAGAATGACATTCTTACATATTTAGGAAATGTTTTCTTTAATTAGAATACTTGTGTTTCCTACTTTACATATAAATATTATGTTTGCATACATGAATGTTTTATACAAAACTTAAACCTGTGAATTCACTCAACATTCAATGTTGACGGTTTACTATGTTTTTCAGGGAATTAGGACTCAGGTACATCTGCATGCATAAAGGACGTAGGCAACCCGACTATTTATGATGCCACTTTTGGGACACCTGGATTTCCTTTGTATTATCAATTCCATTGGTTATACTTATAAAATCCCTCTTTTATAAACTTGTATTTTCAAATACTTAAGTTGTCTTTGACAACCCTACTTATGTACGACTTTATGAAGTCGTATCTTTTGTAATAACTTTAAACTTATGGCATCTTAAATATATATATATATATATATATATATATATATATATATATATGTTCTGTATGATCATATGCTCTGACACAGTGAATGCACTATTGAATCTGTCAGCGCCCCGGCTGTTACATTATTATTAAAATGCTTCCGCTAATTAACTAAAAGCTTCCGCTAAACACTAAATAAACGCGATTACCGATTTTGGGGGTGTGACAATAATCTTTGTAAGTCTTAAATATTTTAAATAAATTGTAACTTTTGTGTATTTAGAAATTGTTGTAGTTTCTGAGCAGATTACTTTGGTGAATTTTTAAAAATAGTTAACTATAGAATTAAGATCTGGAAAAATTAAAGGATGTTCTTAACACATTGAAGAGTCACTGGTAAAATTTGTAGAGTTAAATGATTCTATCAAGTCAAGTTTAAAAATTCATGAAGTGGTACAAAATTCTGGACAGAATGTGGGATATACAAAAGAGTTTGTTTTTGTAAAGCTACATGAGGTTTGGTTGTGAGGAAACTTAGTAGAGGTGATTTGGACTTGGGTTACAATTGAATGACATAGATATGTTTAGGTTGTAACCAATATGTGTATGCATTCATTTGTAGACTACAAGTCGTTTGGTGGATTCATTTAAAGGGCGTTACTTACTTTGGTATTAAAGGTGAGTTTTCGTGGCCCCGTTTTCATTTATTTATTTTCCTTTGAGGGAAAAGTATGCTCACATATTTTATCAACTGTTTTATGCTGTGAAACACATTCATTTCTATTTTGGATATATGCTTGAAATGTGTGACACTATGTGACTTATGTGCATTTTGGTTGTTGGATATATTTTCAAGGCCTTGCTCGGTGGAGAGTAAATACCTGATGTATACTTTATTTATGCATTAAAGTCACGTTTATTCACAAGGCCTTGCTCTTTCGAGAGTAAGTACCTAATGTTATACGTTATGTATACAATAAAGCCATTTATGGGTAGCTACTACATACACAGGATTTGGGTGGGTCATACTCCTTCGTGGGGTGATGACAGTTTGTGGAGATGTTTGGTTGTATTATCTCACTTGTGCACCTTTTCATATGCATTGTCCTAAACAATTATTATCACATCAAATGTTATTTTATGGTGTCTTGTTTTTAAACCTACGAAACTCACCAACATATTTGTTGACGATTTTGAGCATAACTTTTCAGGTTATACTAGTGGAGTTAAAAGCTGAGGACAAGAGGACTTAGTGGACCTTTAGAGTTTCATTAAGAGTTATTCAAGGCTTGTGATACGTTATGGTTGTTAGTGAAGGCATGTTTTGCCTTAATATTGTTGTGTATGAATATTTTGTAAGACTTTGATTCATTGTGGAAATGTATGCATGACATGAACCGCTATTCATGTTATTGGCATCGTCACACATTGAACTTTATATTTCATATAGAATTCTTTATAATGATGTGTTATGATCCTATCATTGTTGTATCCCGTTGTTTCCGCTTTAGATGGGGTATGACAGTTTGAGCATAAAACTTAAACCAAACCGGTAAGTACGGTTTGACACTTTTTCAACCTAAACCACCCAATTAATGGGTCAAACCAAATGAACCGTAACAATCGAAACCGGTTTGGTTCGGGCCGGTTTGAGGATTTTAATAAATTCTTTTTATGTGATCACCTATTTAGAATAATTTATGATAACTAACATTCAAGTTACGTAATACGATTAATAGTACAATTCCTATTCTCTTTAAAGTATTTTAATTTGTAAATAAATAACCTAATATTGTATAAAAAATTATTTAGCAATATCAATTAATAAAAGTTGACTTCTGTAACATTGTTACATAATCGAAAGTTTTTGTTTACTATCTTTACTTTGAAATCTAATTAGTTGCACAAGTTAACAAATTTGCAAATGAACAAATTTGGATACCATAGAAGAAACCAATATGAAATTTGTTTGTTAAAAGCATACTCAATCTTTTGATGCCGAACAATTTATATAAAAAAATTAAATACGGTCCGGTTTGGTTTAAACAGCCGGTTTGAGTCTTGAAACCACTAACCGAACCATATAAGACAGTTTGGAAAAACTTAAACCAATAAACTAATTATGAAATATGAACCCGGCTAAACCAACTAAATCACTTCGATTTAGCCGGTTTAAACTGTTTCGGCCAAACCATTAACACCCCTAATTTCTACAATGTCAACTGCAAATATATGTCCACCTTAGAAATTAGGTATTAATTTGAAAATATACTAGGTAATATAAACTTTGTATTAAAATTATGTTATAGCCCGCGAATTCGCGGGTTATAATCTAGTTTTATAATATAATATTGTCATTTCTTATATGAAATCTGCAAACTAGATCACTTTTACAACTATGATTTTAGTCACACACTCACACTAGATCTCTAATTCGATGATTTAGAAGCAGATCAATTGATTTCTTTACATGACCTTGTCCCATTGACAATTTTATTTTATACTTTATTATTTTCCACTATATTAGGAAAAAGGAAAATCCTCTCACATCAATCCCACACTACGAATTCTGTACATTATACTCGATTAGGTGTCTCAAACGAGAATCTAAGATAACCCCTTAATTGATAAGTCCCACTTACACTTTTATTTTAGTATGTTCCATTTTGTTAGGGAAAACGAAAATTCTCACACATCGATCCCACACCACGGATCGATTCTGTACATTATATGCGATTGCGTGTCTCAAATGAGAATCAAATGTAACCCCTTAGTTGATAAGTCCCATTGTGACTTTTATTTAATCATTTTCCATATTATTAGTCAAAACAAAAATCCTCCCACATCAATCCCACACTACGGATTTAGGACATTATATGCACTTACATGTCTCAAATGAGAATCAAACGTAACCCCTTAGTTGAGAAGTCCCATTGAGACTTTTATTTTATTATTTTCCATATTTTTAGGAAAAACGAAAATTCTCATACATCGACCCCACACCACGGATTCTTTACATTAAATGCACTTACATGTCTCAAACGAGAATCAAACGTAACCCCTTAGTTGATAACTCCCATTGAGACTTTTATTATATTATTTTCCATTTTATTAGGAAAAACGAAAATCCTCACACATCAATCTCACACCAAGGATTATATATATTATATGCACTTACATGTCTCAAACGTGAATCAAACTTAAGCCCTTTGTTAAACAATAAAGATCCTTGTGGACTGATGTTATCGTTCACGCGCGTTGGGATCCGTCAATTCCATTTTATGGACAACAACTAAATATGAATCGACAGTATTTGCAGAACTATAACATTGCGACTTTAAACAAGGCACCAGCGTCTAAACGGAAAATCATCTTGTTCAATTTATCATTTCGGTTTAAGTTTTACAAAGTTAACATGCTAAGGTTGCAGATTTCAAGTTAAAATGGCTTTATTTCGGTTTGTGGGGTTTGTTTGATACAAGGTAACCAAGCTAGTTCATAAGCAAATTTATTTCAATGTTATACTCCCTCCGTCAGCATTTTTACTGTTCTCCAACGTTTTTTTTATTTATTTAAAATATGTTTGATAAATGTCAATTATACTCTATATTTAAGACAAGTTTAACATAAAAATGTTTAAGAAATAAATAAATAGGAGTAATAAGAATGAGGGTAGAATAGATAATTTAATGATTTCTAGTAGTTATATATTTTATGCAAATGTACAATTTTTTTGTGACAACAAAATAATAAAATGTGGATAATAAAAATGGCACGGAAGAAGTATATAATATAATATGCTCAAGGGCGGTTCAAAATCCAGCAACTTGTTAGGACCTATTAGGAAGATAGGTTTGGAACCTTATACAATGGAAACCCAATCCCTTGCAGCTTTCTCTCACTTCTACTTCTCATGGGGGCGTTAGGGTTGGAAAGAATGCCTATACTACTTGAGCCGAGTGATCCCAAGTCCGAGGACAAGATACTCTAATGTAGTTGTGGAAAGGCGTTGCTTCGCATTAGTCTTTGTTACTCAGAAGTTGTGTAACTACGTGATGTCCCTCATAGTTTATATTGTGACAAGACTTTAATTCTGCTTTTTATTTCAAAAAAAATTTTAAGACAATAAATTAAGTGGTTTTCATGTGGCTCGAAATCCAGCCCAACTACAATATAATAGAGAGAATTGATGGAATCTCCGTTTAGGCTCCCATGGGATGAAAAAAGTCATCAAGTTTTGGATCTTAACTACAACATCAATCTGTTTAGGCTCACATGGGACTGAAAAAGATTATCAAGTCTCTTGGTTCACTATTGAAGTCTGAGGATAATAAAACCGAATTTTTACATGCAAGGTTTGTAAAATTTTCCTGACAAAATTAAAATACCCTCCCTACCCAAACCAAGTTGGTCAAATGACATAAAATTATACTCCCTCCGTTCCTAATCTATTGTCCAGTATTCCTTTTTGGGCTGTACCAAATTAATTGTCCACTTCCATAAATAGATAATAATAATGAGATAAAGTTCTTTTTTACCCCTAATGTATATATGTAAGACAAAAAGTAGGTAAAAAGTAGAGGGTAAAACTGTCTTACTTTCAAAAAGTAATAGAGATGATTATGTTTTCTTAAACTGCGTGTTTTTTGTCTGGGGACAATAAAATTGGGACGGAGGGAGTATTAAAAAGAAACACATTTTTTTTAGTAAATCCAAGAATAAAAGAACTAGCAAAAAAGAATAAAAAGAAGGCAACATCCTAAACAAAAATCAACAAACAACAAAACCATCTATATATCCTAACACCCCTAAGCAAAAATCAACAAACAACAAAACCATCTATCGTAGCACCAGTGATCTAGGATTGTGGATCCAACTAGACTAGTCTCAAACCACCTGCATGTTTCTACTCGACGATCATTATATTGCAAAGAGATTCGTTGAAGCCTTGGGAAAATGTTCTCATTTCGCACAGTTAAGTTTTCATCATGGGTCACATGCACAATCATGTTCTGCCAATTCCAAACTTAACATTCCACATGAGAGTAGCAAAAACACCATGAAACATGTTCTGTCAATTCCAAACTTAACATTCCACATGAGAGTAGCAAAAACACCATGAAAAGCCTTGTCGAGATGATTGTTTTCTAAAGAATGCATTTTACCATGAGCAATATCATTTACGTTGAGCAACGACAGAAATGACACTTTCCAAATATTTTAAATTCACGAATTAATAACAAGAGACTTCCAACGAGCTCAAACTTGATAAATCGTGAGTAGAAAGTCACTCAACCATATGTATACTGTTGCTACAAAAATAGACGGGCCGATGGCATGCTTGAGGTATGTCACGAGATGACAATTACTGAAGTGGACGGTCTTCTTCTTGGAGCCAACTACCTGTAGATCCTACTATAAAACAACCAACAGACACCCTTAGCCCCGTCAAGGAGGAGGGGTTGCCTCACCTTGACCAAGCTCGGGCGTGAGAATGAGTATGAGACGAATCAATGAGAGCCAATTTACTATGCTGAAGTGTAATAAATATATGTATGTCATGAATACCTTTTACCTCTTGAATGAACAAACCTTATACTCCTTGGTTGTACTTTTCTCACTTTGCCATTAATGCTTGACCTCTGGGTGACAGCAAAACTCCTGACATGAGGGCTCCCCAAACTTGCTACACGTACTTTTTGCTACCCAATATGTCCTCGCCTTTCCTTTTGTCAGGGCACGTGTGCCCATTAATGAGAAAGTCAACTCTTTCTAAATGAGTGTCATTTGGTTTGCCCCTCGACCTTGTGGTTCGGCCTTGTGTTTTATGGTTTAGGCGACAAGTTGTTTAATTAAGTTTTAGGGTTAGCGTTTCGGGTTTAGGATTTACGAAAATAATGATATTATTTAATAAACAGGTTTATGGTTGAAGCGTCAGGTTGTTTAGAGTTTAGAGCTTATTGTTTATGGAAAAAATAATATTGTACTTAATAAAAAGGTTTATGGCTTAGGCATCATGCATATGTTGTTTGACTAGGTTTAGGGTTTAGCGTTTCGGGTTTATGGAAAATATAATATTACATTTAATAAACAAGTTTATGGTTTAAGGGTTGGGTCATCTAATTAGGTTTTATAGTTTCGAGGTTAGGGTTTAGAGTTTATGGAAAAAATAATATTATAGTTAATAAACGGGTTTATGTTGAAGCGCCATGTTGTTTTGAGTTTAGTGTTTAACGTTTAGAGTTTATGAAAAATATAATATTGTACTTAATAAACATGTTTATGGTATAGGCGGCATGTTGTTTAATTAAGTTTAGGGCTTTGCGTTTAGGATTTATGTATGGAAAATATATATGCAGTATATTATATCTAATAAACATGTTTATAGTTTAAGCATATGTCTTTAGTTAGGGCTAGGGTTTAGGGGTTAGCGTTTATAGGAAAAATAATATTATATTTAGAGTTTAGGGTTTAGTCGTAACTTATTTTCAATTAAAATATAGCTATAAAGTTGGGTTAAATCTTATGGAATTTTTTAAGTGTGTAACCGACTATTTAACCTTTGGGACATTTTCATATATATATATATATATATATATATATATATATATATATATATATATATGAATGAGATTCTGTGAAAACAAAAAGATAAAAAAAAACAGTGAAAACACATCCCCACCCTACATCTAATCTAAATTTTATATATATATACATATGTATATGCATATACATATGTATATATATATACATATGTATATAATAGGGGTGGAGATAAAAAAAAACGGTGAAAACACTTTTTCCTTCACAATTTTTTTAAGGTGTGAACCTTTTTTTTTTTTTTTTTTTTAAGTAAACCATAAAAAATCAAGGTTCACACCTTAAAAAAATGTTTAAGATTTAGAGGGAAGTGGTACAATTTAGGGGAAGGGGGGAAGTGTTGATCTAAGCATACATCTAATCAAACCAAATTTAGGTGCATCATGTTTTTGTGGTATGCACTTCATGTGAATTTAATGAAATCATTGAAGTACCAATGAGAATACGCCACGTGTACAAAGAAAACCCATTTATACCTAAAACAAATTATCTCATAAACGACAAGTCGAAAAATTATGAAAATTGCACCATTAAATTCAGCGTTTTCTCCTCTTCGATTTAAAGATTACTCAAGGCATACTTTCGACGAGTTTATTTTTTTTTTCATTTTTTGGTGGGTTTTACAAATTATAAACACATATGTTACTATTTTGTTATAAATTAGATTTAGGGTTATGATTAGGGGTTAGCAGGGTTTAGAGTTTATAGGGTTTAGGATTTAGTATGCTTTAAGTTTTAGGGTTTATTAAAGCGTTTTGGGTTTAGGGGTTAGGGTTTTTTTTTTTTTTTTTTTTTTTGGTAAAGGGGACGGTACCCCGGTAAAAAACTATATTAATAAAATAAAAATTTACCACCATTACTTTGGGCATATCCAAAGGGGATGAATAATGTACATTCCAAACAAATACATCAAAGTCTATAACATCTGCTATAATGCCCAAAGTAAAAATAATACACGAACTAAAACAAAAAATCAGATCAAAAATGTAATCACGAAATTTGTATCTTTGAGATCCATTCCGCATTCTGTTTAAATCCAAATTAAGCCCACCATCTTGAGACATCTTCAATACTCCTCCTAATTGTTTCTTCAAACAGCCCATATAAATAGTAGGCCCATTGTGACACCCGCTCAAAAAGGGCAAATTGCACGCCCAATTTAAACTTTCATCCCACGTATTATATACGCATTATTACCAAAGTATTCAAGTATTATATATATCGTTATATATATAATGTAAAAAGATTATGTAATAATCACTTATAAACAAATCTGACAGAACGCAGAAACTCAAAAACGGACGTTGGTGCAAAACATTTCAAAATAAATTATTATTGTTGAAAATAATATTTATTTACTCAAATAAAATTTGAACATATTTCGTTTTCATTTAATATGTGTTCTACTCGGTTGAGACCACGCAAAAACAACTTATAAAACTTTAACACAAATATCGTATTTTTATAAAATGTTTTAACTTAAAAACATTTCGAAATATATAATTTGAATTTATATTTAAGAATATTATTTTATAATACGATCGGGTACGAAAACACGAGTATTTTACGCTACGTTTGGAGACTGATTTAACCACTTTTTGGAGGAGCCGACCATCTCCCTAATACATGGATCTGGTCTTTTTTTTTTTAATTATTGGTGTTGACTTAAACAACGCCCATATCATTTCATCTCTTCCTCAATCATTTTTCATCATCCATCTCATATCTATATCTATCTCTCGGCACTCTCTCTAAATCATCAAACAACATCAAAGCAGCTAGCAAGCATCATAACCATTTTCATCATCGATCATCCATTATCATCATCATATATCACCGTCTCTTTCTCCCTCTCGGCACACCACCACCGATCATCATCATCAACCATGATAACAATAACAATAGACAGCAGCAACAGCAAACCGGAAACAACATAAGCATCACCAACGGAACACCCACCACCGCCGAGCACCATCACCATCTTCGATCATCACCACAAACGAACAGCTGCAGCAACCATAGCTCACCACCATCGTCTTCATCATCACTCTCGGCATCACCACTTCCGGCCACACCTCCGATCACCGTTTCCACTGTGAGCACACCTCCCTTTCTCTAATTATTTCGAATTAATAAAAGCTTAAATAATCATGATTTAGTGTTTTACACATAAGATTACATCCAAAAATTGAGATTGGAACATTGTTTGTGAGTTGATTTAGAGAAATTGAAGCTGAAAAACGCAAGGACCTGCGGGTCGGATCCCGGACCCGGTGGGTCGACCCGGCAAAATGACACAATTAAGCCTATGGCTAAGTGTCGCTAAACCCCTTAGTGACGCCAAAAATCCCCCCAGCGACACTTACTCAAGTGTCGCTAAAAATGCCGAAATTGTGTACTTTTCAATTAAAACCTTAGTGTCGCGGTTCAAACGAAGTGCCGCTTTGAGTGTCGTCAAAAATGATTATTTTTATGAAAACACTTTCAAAAAGTATCCAAACTTAACAACACGAATATTTTCATACGATACGATACGAAAATAAATTAAGTATATTTATACGAGTATATTTATACAAAACGAACAAATTATAATTTTGAAATATAATTTCAATCTGCCACCAACGGGCCGTATATTTTTATAAACTTGGAAAACAAATACAAACCGAATACTTTGGGCATAATTAAATTGGATGAACACTTATCGAATACTTTGATATAATTAACCAGATAAACACTTATGGATAGTTTATTTAAACATCCACTTACAAATATATAATCTCGCATATTTAGGACGTCAAGGGATCTCAATTTGGATCATAAGCTCGCTTGCTCCTCAGGTGAGTTCATAACCCCACTCTTTTAAACTGTTTTTAACTGTTTTTGGGGGAGAATGCATGCACACTATTTTTCATAAGTTTTGATTTATGAAATAACTATTGTAATTGTTTTTACAACTAATTAGCTTGTATGTTTTACATGAGTATTAAGAACTTTTGATAAACCTATAATTGGATAGGTTTCACATTCAAGGACTATTAAGTTATAGAAGCCTCGTAGCTCCTACATAGAACTATAAGAACATTAGATTGCTCTAAACTATGGTGCAAGGATACAAGAAAAATGTAGATTACCTACTAAGAATACAAGAATACTCGGGGTTAGAATACAAGAAATACATAGAATACAAGAACCTGAGATACAAGACACTATATCACAAGAACTTAGACTACGAGAATTCAAGAAAAGTAGAATTCATGGATTTAATAACTGAATCACAAGAACTCGAGGACTAGATTACAGGAACTCAAGAAACTAGATTGTCAAGAATTCAAGAAACTAGACTATCAAGAAACAATAACCTTATGTGCAAGAAACTAAATTAACAACAAACAAGATTTTCAAGAAACAACATTTTCAAGAAACAAGAACTTTATGTGCAAGAACCTTATGTGCAAGATCAAGAACCATACGTGCAAGAAACAAGAACTTATGTGCAAAATCAAGAAACTCAAGATCTCAAGAATGCAAGAAACTATGTGTGTTCTATTATTTACATTATGTGTTTTATTATATGTGAATTGTTGTTTGTTAGAACTGTGGCGTGTATTCTCTAGATCAAGAAACTAGAAACTAGAACTTAAAAACTCAAGGATCAAGAAACTAGAAACTAGAACTCAAGGATTCAAGAAACTAGAATCTAGAATACAATAAAGAATGTTAGAATCAAGAAACTAGAAAAGCTAGAGAACTACATAAGCTAGAAATACGAAACAAGATTTCAAGAAAACTATTTTGGTTTATACGACTAAACAAGAATTTCATTTACTTTTCACAGATTTTGCAAACGTTTTATAATGTATGGATTTCCTACGTCATACATTGTTTTGTGATTTATGTCACACATAATGTTGTTTACCTATCAAAACCTATGAACTCACCAGTTTTATAGCTGACTGTTTTAGTGCGCATTCTCAGGTACAAGCAGATAGTAGGATTGGACTCAGGATCCTAGTTTGATATGCTCACTATACCTCTGTGCGATGATTACCGGATTAGTCACGTCCCGACCCGAATTGCTTCCGCAACAGTAAATTTGGGGGTATGACACCCATTCCAACCAATATGCCTCACAGTACAAGCCCAATTCCAAATAACAACTAATAGCCCACTCCGGACAGCATACTCAATCCAAACCAATTAATAACCTGCCCCAACCAGTTTTGCATCTAATGAACCCCAACTTTACTCTCCGAAACCCCTTTTCTCCCCATATATTTACAAGCCCATTCACTCAACTTTTGTATGACATATAATGAAGCCCAAAGTAAAACAAAATAATCAGCCCATTCACAATACTTCCACTGACCCACCACCATTTCCATCGTATTTCCTAGTTGATATTGCCAAATCACATTACACCCAATACAAAAAATCAACCCAAATTGATATTGACCAATCAATCCATGACAATGATAAAATTGACCTGGAAAAGTCAAACTTACAATTTCTAACCCCTTAGCAGCATTAACCATACGACAAATAATATCAATCATGCAACTAGCAGCATTTGGGTCAAAAAAACCATTATCAGCATCCAACATACAACTCGATAAACTAAAATAATCAGAATGATTATTTTTAGTTTGACCCATTAAAGTCCATCTTAAAGTGAATATACCTATCTCAAAATTACAGTAGGATGAACAACACCACTTTACCAGCAATGTTTTATCCCACCAGACAATATGAACATCATATTTCACATTTATAGCAATAAAACTGTATATGAACTTCATCAAACCAGATGTACTCATATAACTAGCATGATAAATAAAATTCATACTAACCCATATTTGCACAGGTCCATCTCTTGCCATGCTATAATTTGAATATTGCTCCACTCTGGTAACCAAACTTCTACATAACCTTCTCTGCCCAAATTGACACAGCTGCACTGCAATCAAAATCCACCACTCCATATAATAAACACACCAAAATGACTGCAAATGACAAATCTGACCCATTACAGCAATGTCCCTCCAATATAATAGTAACCATTGACACATGACATCAAACTCTAGACCTAGACACAAAAGGCTTAAAGATTGATGCAAAGCCTTGTTATCACTCAAAATATGTGAGTGACCAAAATGGAAACGGTAGCCTAGATCAATATTAGAGGTCGTTAGCTGCTGTCCAATCACCTTAATGTAAGAGAAACTACAACTACTACCATTTACAGACAGCTTCACCTTAATATTATCTATCTCACCTCCAATGAAATAGCATAGCTCAACATAAAGTTTTAAGACAGAGACATACCATTTGATTCAATTTGACTATTTTTTTCACCTTATAACACCATATATATGAAAAAAGGATGCCATACCCCTGCATCTGTCTTCACCTCCAATACCTATGAAATTGTTAATCCCACCCATTACAAACACAAAGTTAAACTGCTTGGAAAGAAAAACAAGCCAGCTATAATTTGCACAAAAAATAAGACAGACCATTAAGATGACCAAACAATACACAGACTTATTCATAACAATTGCCTCTACCAAGCTCCCCCTTGTAACTAACAACCCAAACCAGTCTACCCTAATAGAACTCAGATCATTATATACCCAAAAGACCCTGACCCAAACACACATATTATGAACAGACCAGCAGCCTAGCTCACTGTTATGGATCATTAACTCCTGGAACATCACAAACATATAAGAGAGCCTTCTACTACCTCTCTTGACAGGCAGTTTCCCCATAACAATAACTATCTCACTACCAAAAAACAAGACACATATTATACTTATACCAGACAACCAGTTAATATAAAATGGGTAAAATAAAATATAGAGAGAAAAAGCCATACCCCTCCTTATAACACCAATAAGATAATCAACAGTGCTAACCTCCAGCACAAACATTACCCCAAAACAACCCCTATGCAGTGTTCTCAAATAGGAAATACCAAACCCAAAAGACTCAAAATAAACAATGAACCCATATACCTATATTGACCCAAACCCATATACCTCAATTTATGGAGACTTAAACACAGACAATAACACACACTTTTGTCAGAGAACACCTCTACCCATTCACCCCTTATAACACCAACCCAAACCAACCACCCACATGTTTTATAAAAAATAATCTCCATCATTAAATAAAGATATTTTGCTGACCTGCATCATTTCTCTCTGTTCCATCATGAACATTCAATGGAATATCCCATACTTCAAAAGCATCAGAAACTTGATTTGACTTTTTAATCTTTAATCCCATGACTCTTAATTTGATAATGTTTTTAATTTGGCCAACCAAACCATCAACAGATCTAGCCTTTCCTTGAAAAGTCTCAAATTCCTATCTTGCCATAAATATATACACATGCACCTAAAACTAATCTCTGCAAAATACTCCATATAGACTTTGTGATTGGTCTATTACAGAGATATTCCACAAGATTACACCAAGAATTAGGAGCATAATCCAACCTCACCATTTCCTTAAACACATCCCACACTTCCTTTGGAAATTCACACTCAAAAACCAAATGATCATGATTATCCTTTTGCAAATTACAAAAAGGACATACCATATTACCAGGAGTATCACCAACCATATACTTATCTTGTGTTCTAAGTTTGCACTGAATAGCCACCCATAAAATAAAAGAATGTCTAGGTATGCATTGACTATACCAAACTAGCTTAGCCCTTCTCACATCATTACAATCATCAGAGATATCTAACCATGCATTACTCACAGAAAATGGCAATAATTTCCCATTTTTTGACTTCCACAACACTCTATCATTCCTATTATTAATTAAAACAGGAGGAGGAAATGCAAATAAACCAGGAAACTTACCCATTAACTCATCAGTTATGCTCCACTCTCCATTCACTACTATATTAGCAACAGTAGCTTTTGGGCGCATATAAGAAGAATAGATATCTCTTCTATCAATAAACTTACTCAGTGGCCTACATGGATGCCAGTTGTCAAACCAAGCAGATGTATCATTACCATTGCCAAGTCTTACCATAACAAACTTCCCGATTTCATCTCTACACTCTGTTATCTTCCTCCAACTCCAACATACATCACCTGGCATGTGATAGTCCCAGAAATTCCTATCCTTCACTTTCTCATTTTTAATCCATCTCACCCAAATAGAATTCATATTAGCAACCACATTCCAAACATGTTTTGACATCAAGGCAATATTCCACGTATGTAAACTTTTTATACCCAAACCTCCATGCCTTTTTTGTCACACCCCGCCAAACGGTAATTACAAATTACGTAGAGTGGTTTGCGGAAGCTTAGTGACGTGGCGGGGCTGCGAGCAGTAAAACACAACCAACAGATACATACATACTCAGAGCATATGGTTATCGCAGAACGAAATAGATTAAGATGCCATTAGTTAAAGTTTTACAAAAGATTACCACTTGAGAAGTGGTAACAGTAGTATTAATAGTTGAAATCAGTATTCCATAAAATACATAATATCAAAGGTAGATTTCATAGGTATGACTGCAGTAGTTGCAGTTATACAGAGGAAATCCATGTGTCCCAAAAGTAGTGGCATCCTAACAAGTCCAGGGTAGTCCGTCCTGATATGCATGCAGATCTTACTTACGCTGCTAATTCCCTGAAAAACATAGAGTAAAACGTCAACAAAATTGTTGAGTGAATTCACAAGTTTATTTGTTATGTAGGAAACACAAGTTAAACATTTAAGAATAACATTTCCAATAAGTGTTGTTTATCAAGTAGGAAACACAAGTTATTAACAAATAACATTTCCCAAATCAGTTGTAGTTGTAATAGGAAACACAGGTTATTTCAATCAAGAGATAACATTTCCTAATTCAGTCATTAGTAGGAAACACAGGTTAACCTAGGTAAAGATTAACATTTCCAAATCAGTGTACATAGGAAATCACTTCCTAAACCATAGTTTTGTGGGAATATTTAGACGGTGATCCCTCGAAAGGTGAGCTAAACCTGTCGAGTAAGGTAACCCGATCTAACCCTATAACCAAACCACAACCCTAATCTGTTGTTGTTTGCCATGCTGGACAATTAAGTATACGCTCCCAAATCCGTAGGAGGGTCGTCACGGCGATAGTACTATCCGTATACTCAGTGGCTAGAGTCACCTAGCTAATGGTTATAGTCTGTAGCCATAAGGTCTTTTATGCACTACATCGTTCAGCCTAGATCTGTACCAAGATTCGTTGCCTAAATTCCCAAAATAGTTATGAAAAACATTTCATAAAAACATAGTTCAAATAGTTGTGTGAAATACCCTTTCACAAATAGTTCAAGTATGAAGTACCCCTTCATAAACAGTTTAAGCAAATACTTACAGTATTTAATCAGTCACAACATGAAATCTCATTTCATCAATAGTTTAAGTAAATACATCAAGTATTCAAACAGTTGTCGCATGCAGTTATACATACGATTTCTATGTTTTCCACCCCGAAGTTTTAAAACATTAAAACATTTAAAAGGGGTTTGTGAACTCACGGTGAGTGCTCGGATGTGAATGCTAGCGAGATAAGATAGCGTAGCCCAAACGTAGTCAACCTATACACAATAATGTATTAACTATAAGTACTATATTTTACTTACGTTAATAATTCGTTTGTTTGAAGAAATTATCAATTTCTTAAGTTTGTGTATGTCGTTGATGATTGTTGTTTGAAAATAAATAATATTTTCCCAAGTTATGTTTGTTTGTCGAATCGTCCAAAATGTGTAAGCATATATACATATATACTTATATAGTTGCATATGTATATGTTCTCGCATATATATATTATTGTCCGTTGTCTCGTTCATATATATATATATAGATATATATAAAAGTTTGTCGTTTAAGTTTCCAAAAACACAAGTCTCAATGTATGTATATATCGGTGAATATATAATTATTAAGTGTCGTATGTATACATGTCATATATCGTTTGTTCGTATGAATTAAATAAGTCCAATGTCCGTAATCATAGTTTGTCTCGTTTTATAACGTCGTATGTTTTGTAGTTTGTTAGGCTCGGCCCGATTTGTTGGCCCATTAGCCATAATGTACTTATTTAACGTATAATCCATTAATCATTCGGCCCAAAACACGAAGCCCAGTTCAAAGCCCAGCCCAGCCCAGTTCGCGACTTAGGCCCAATCTGCAGCCCAGTAGGTGAATCCGCCGGATTCTATTTGAATCCGCCGGATTCTCGTTAGTGGATAAGGTGTTGCCGGATCTTCGGGTCAAACAGCCGGGTCGGGTCAATATTAAGTGAATCCGCCGGATTTAGTTGAATCCGCCGGATTCTTTTGTGTTCACAAAACGTTCATATTAAGCTTGGGAATCCGCCGGATTCAGGTGAATCCGCCGGATTCGATCGTGTCTTTTACTCGTTCACAGATGTTTAAACCGTTTACGGGGTGTGCGAGTTTCATAGGGGAATCCGCCGGATTCTACTTGAATCCGCCGGATTCATGTCAGTTCCAGGCCCTGTTCGAGCAGGGCAAGACACAATCCGATTTTCTTGGTTCCAAATCGTTTATACATCAACACCAAATGTTTATATCATCATAGTACAACATTTTAACAACTTAATATCACGTTTTTAACAAGTTTTCGTGGTTAGATTTTTGGATTCAAAGTTTGGTTTCAAAAACCAATTTCAAGATCAAAGCTTCAAATCTCAAGTTTTGTATGTTATATAGCTAGATTATGTTGTTTAAACATGTTATATCACTAAATATAAGCAAAGAATTCAAAGAGATCAAAGTTTCCTTACAAAATGAAAATGATGAAAATGATGATGAAAGGACGATGATGATGATGTTCTTGGTGTTCCACTGCTACTTTCTGCTGCTGCTATCCTTCTGATCTTGTTAATTTGGTTTGAGAGAAAGAAAAATGGAAATAATTTTGTGTGTGTGTTTTTGCCGAGAGATCACAGAGAATGGGGGGAAGTATGGTTTTAAAAACCATCGGTCGGTGCATTATTGTAGGTTGGTGGGATTTTTGTCCCACCAATCTCGAGTACGGGTATAATTTTAGCAATATAAAATTTAACATTTTATATTTTTATTTTGTAGATGCTCTCCTGGTTCGTAATATGTTTTTAGAATAATGAGGTTATCATTATTTTTGATAGTTGTACATTTTTGTACATTTTACTGCGCGCAGTTAATTGAGCGCCAATTTTCAGTAGATTTAGGATTTCATATTTTGAAGTAATGTTCTAACTTCTTCCAAATGAACGAGAAAATTTGCATTTTTATGATTCGACGTCGTATGCGCGTTTTAGAATTGTTTCTGTTCGTGTTATAATACGTTTTATGTTAAACGTAAAATTAGACCTTTATATCTATGTGTTATAGATATATAGATACTCGTAATTAATAATTATATTATTAATTATTTTTGTATCACGAAACTTTTGTCATTTATTTGTCAGCTTCGCTCCGATACGTTCGTACGTAATTTATAAATAACTACGTATTATGTAATTCTTTTTGTATTATTGTTTAGGGCTCGCTAGACTGACATCACATCATCGGTTTAGTTTAAAACAAATGTAGGGAATTAGCGTAAGAAATGCATGTATTAAGTATAATTATATACCTAATTTGGAGGAGTGTCACATTCTCCCCCCGTTAGTGAAATCTCGTCCCGAGATTTAAGTCGAGCCGTGAGTCTCGGTCACGCTCTCAAATAGGTTGGGGTATTTCTTTCGCATTTCATCCTCTCGTTCCCAGGTAAACTCCGGGCCATGTTTCGAGTTCCAACGAACTTTAACCAGTTTGATTCGTTTGTGTCGAAGTTTCTGAGTTTTAGAATCCATAACTTCAACAGGTTCCTCCACAAAGTTAAGTTTTGAGTCAACAAAGACCTCGTCAGGAGGAATGATTAATGTCTCGTCAGAAAGACACTTCTTAAGGTTACTAACGTGAAAAGTGTCGTGAATGTTGCTTAGCTCTTGTGGCAATTTGAGTTTGTAAGCGACAGGACCAATCCTGGCAAGGATTTCAAAAGGTCCAACATATCGCGGGTTCAGCTTTCCTCGTTTGCCAAATCGTGCTACTCCTTTCCAGGGAGATACTTTGAGTAGGACTTTGTCTCCTACTTGGAACTCAAGAGGTTTACGGCGGTTATCAGCGTAACTCTTTTGTCGATCTCGTGCCGCTTTCAGTCGGCTCAATACTTGAGTTATTTTGTCAGTGGTTTCCTGGACAAGTTCGGGTCCAGATAGTTGTCTGTCGTCCAACTCTGCCCAACAGAGTGGTGATCGGCACTTGCGTCCATATAACGCCTCAAAAGGTGCCATCTGTATACTCGTGTGATAACTATTGTTGTAAGAAAATTCAGCTAGAGGTAGGTGAGTATCCCAGTTACCTCCAAAGTCTATCACACATGCTCGCAACAAGTCTTCGAGCGTCTGTATAGTTCGCTCGCTTTGGCCGTCAGTCTGCGGGTGATAGGCAGTACTCATATCAAGTCGAGTACCCATTGCCTGTTGTAATGTTTGCCAAAAGCGAGAAGTGAATCGTGCATCTCTATCAGAGATGATGGATAGTGGCACACCATGCCGAGAAACAATCTCTTTAATATAGATCTTAGCTAGTTTCTCCATTCCATCCTTTTCCTTAATAGCGAGGAAGTGGGCTGATTTCGTCAATCGATCGACAATCACCCATATGGCATTTGCTCCCGATGCCGTTCTAGGTAACTTCGTAATGAAGTCCATTGTTATTTGCTCCCATTTCCATTTGGGCAACTCAGGCTGTTGCAAAAGTCCAGACGGCTTTTGGTATTCCACCTTTACCTTCGAGCAAGTTAAGCATTTGCTAACGTAGGTGGCAATGTCACGTTTCATTCCAGGCCACCAGTAGAAGCCTTTCAAGTCCTGGTACATCTTGTCCGCACCAGGATGTATCGAGTAATTGGACTTGTGTGCCTCGTCCAGAATCAGCTTGCGTAACTCATCTACGCATGGTACCCAAATTCGGTTCATGAAGTACAACACCCCGTTGTCCTTTTTCTCGAGTTGTTTTTCCATCCCTTTTAAGGATTCCTCCTTAAGGCGTTCGGAAGTGAAAGTAGTTTCTTGTGCATCCCGAATTTGAGTAATGAGATTCGAGTGGATTGTCAATCCCAAGGCTCGAACTCTTCGAGGTTTGATCCGTTCCTTACGACTCAGGGCATCTGCTACAACGTTAGCCTTACCCGGGTGATACTTTATTTCACAGTCGTAATCGTTAAGTAATTCGACCCAACGTCGTTGTCTCATGTTAAGTTCTTTCTGGTCGAATATATGTTGCAGGCTCTTATGATCAGTGAAGATTGTACACTTTGTACCGTATAGGTAGTGTCTCCAGATCTTCAGTGCAAAAACAACGGCTCCTAATTCCAAATCATGAGTCGTATAGTTTTTCTCATGCACTTTTAGTTGTCGTGATGCATAAGCAATGACCTTTTCGTTTTGCATCAGTACGCAACCCAATCCCTGATGCGAAGCATCACAGTAAACAACAAAGTTATCTACTCCTTCGGGTAGTGATAGTATGGGTGCGCTGCTCAGTTTCTGTTTCAGTAGTTGGAATGCATTCTCTTGCTTATCATTCCACTCAAATTTCTTGTCTTTTTGAGTTAATATGGTAAGTGGCTGTGCTATCTTTGAAAAATTTGCGATGAATCGCCTGTAATAGCCAGCTAGACCAAGAAATTGTCGTACTTCAGTTGGGGTTTTCGGTGCTTCCCAGTTGTTGATTGCCTCAATTTTGGATGGGTCTACGTGAATTCCCTTGTCATTTATCACATGACCAAGGAATTGAACCTCTCGTATCCAAAATTCGCATTTAGAGAACTTTGCATAAAGCTTCTCTTTTTGTAGTAGTTCGAGGACAAGCTTCAGATGTTGCTCGTGATCCTCTTTCGATCGTGAGTATACCAAGATGTCGTCAATAAACACAATGACGAATTTATCCAAATAGGGTTTGCATACTCTGTTCATCAAATCCATGAATACTGCTGGTGCGTTGGTCAGCCCAAAAGGCATGACTAAAAACTCGTAGTGACCGTAACGAGTCCTAAACGCAGTTTTCGGTACATCCTCTTCTCGTACCTTGAGTTGGTGGTAACCAGATCGCAGGTCAATTTTTGAATAATGACTCGATCCTTGCAGTTGATCAAACAGATCGTCAATGCGTGGTAACGGGTATCGGTTCTTGATAGTTACCTTGTTCAGTTCCCGATAATCGATGCACATCCGCATAGATCCATCCTTTTTCTTAACAAACAAAACCGGAGCTCCCCAAGGGGAAAAGCTCGGTCGGACGAATCCCAAGTCTAGAAGTTCTTGCAGTTGCGTAGACAGCTCTTGCATTTCCGAGGGAGCTAGACGATAAGGTGCACGTGCGATAGGTGCGGCTCCTGGCACCAGGTCAATGTGAAACTCAACTTGCCGTGGGGGTGGCAATCCCGGCAACTCATCAGGGAACACTCCTGGATAGTCGCGTACAATGGGCACATCGTCTATACGTCTCTCCTCCGTTTTCTTTTCTATAATGTGTGCCAAAAATGATTGGTACCCCTTTCGGAGATACTTACTGGCCTTCAAGCACGAAATCATTTTAGTGGCACTCTTTCGTTTCTCGCCTTGAATCATTAAAGTTTCTCCTGTCGTTAACGGTAAGCGAACCATCTTATCATGACATATGATCTCGGCGCGGTTCTTGGATAACCAATCCATACCGACTACAATGTCAAAACTTCCCAACTTAACCGGTAGTAAGTCTATTTCGAAGAGATGACCTTCTAACTCCAAGGTACATCCCGGTACTATTTCTCCTGATTCGATCAACTCACCATCGGCTAATTCTATGGTATACTTGTTGTCTAATTTACGGGATTCAAGTTCTAATAGTGGTCTAAACTCAGTAGACACAAAACTTAAATCAGCACCCGAATCAATTAACACAGAGGCATAATGGTTGTTTACGAGAAACGTACCAGTGACGGTGTTGGGGTCCTGGCGTGCCTCTTGTGCTCCGATCACGAATGCCCTTCCTTGAGCCGGTTGATTGTTGATGTTGTTGGCTCGGTTATTGTTGTTACCGCGGTTGTTGTTGTTGAGCTTAGGGCATCGGTTACGGTAGTGTCCTTGCTCACCACATTCAAAACATCCCTGGTTTTGACGCTCAGTGTTTGCCCGTGGGGGAGGGTTAGTTTTGCATTCTCGGGTTCTATGTCCCCATGCCTTACAGTTTCCACAATACCCACACCCGCCTTCGTGGTGTCGGTTGCACTTATCACATTTGGGTTTGTTACCCAGGTATGGTTTCGAGTCGGTAGTAGTGGCAACATATGCTTTCGCATTTCTAGAATGTTTCTTGTTTTGCTGACCTTGGCGATCAGCACCACTACCGTTCCACTTTCGCTTTGCACCACCAGAACTACTAACATCAGTACTGTTCGGTTCACCTTTTCCCGACACAGTTTTCTTAGTCAGATTTCCCATCCTGACTGCCTCATCGGTCAAACTTTGTGCTAGAGTAACAGCACTCCTGAAAGTGTCCGGTTTAGATGATGTCACCAGACTGCGGATTTGTGGTACTAGACCAAATATGTAGCGCTCAATACGCTTATACTCGGGTGTCACCATATGTGGCACTAGACGTGCAAGTTCCTGAAACTTAGTGGTGTACCCAGTAATATCAGCACCAATCATGGTGATGTTCCACAACTCCGTTTCTATTTTCTGCATCTCACTGCGAGGGCAGAATTCCTCCAACATCAGATTCTTAAATGTTCCCCATGACATTGAATAAGCAGCTGGTCGACCAAGTGATTGGATCTGACTGTTCCACCAAGTGAGCGCTTTGTCAGCCAAAGTGCAAGTAGCATACTTCACCATACAGTCAGGTGCACAGTCACTAATGTCCAATACTGATTCAGTTTTCTCTATCCAATGAATCATACCAATTGCACCCTCGGTGCCCCGAAAAGAAATCGGCTTACAAGCCTGAAATGTTTTGTATGAACACCCTTTGCGAGCATTCACGGTTGTCTCAGTATTAACAGGGGTAGATCCACTGTTATTAACTCCCGGTTCGCGACTACGGCTTGCCTCATATTCAGCAATACCTTCAGCTATTCTTCGTGCGATCATTTGTTCAGTGGTTTCAGTAGGTGGTGGTGGTGGTGGAGGCGTAGTCGTCTTTTGACTGTTCCTAGTGACTCGTCGTTTGGGAGGCATGATTCAGCTCTGCGATGAATAAAATGCAGAGTGTTAATATTGAGATATTGAATGTGAATAGATCAAAGATTCACATTTGATTGAAATGAATGACAGGAGATGATGAATGAAAAGAGTTTTACAACACGTGCCATACAACTTTGAAACACCCACATGTATCTAGCATAATATAATCACGTTGGCCAGGCGTCATTATATAATGTCCAATACATATTTCTTTTCATTGTCGTTTAACACCGTTAATTTCAGAGGTTCTCAAGAAAAATCAATCATCAATATGCAATATGTTTCAGGGTTTACAAGAATTGATCACAAAGTTGTCGATAAAGTATAGTTTTAATCACAAGTTGACAGTTGTAAGAGGAAATAATATGGTTGATAATAGGTGTAATGAACACGAGATGTAAAACAACCATACAATATATATTAAAAAGTCATAACGCTGTTACAAGAGTTTAGTACAAAATGAGATGGGATTTCTAATATACCCATCAGAGGTTAGCGTTATACAAAAGGTGATGGGTTTCCTATACATATACCCATACTACTAACAACGTTCCATCCAACATACAGCTAGTCCATAACGAATACATACATATATTTCCCCAAAAGTAATAATCTAATATGATGTAGGCACAGCCGCCATACATAGTCCTAACGGAACCATGGGAAATACATCCTAACCGCAACCATCACTGCTGTAGTCATCACACACACACTAGCTACAATCTCTGACACCCTAGCACGCCTCTCTAAAGCTGCAACGCGTGCACGGGTGGATGCTAGACTCTGCCAGTCTGTCAGACGGTGAGTCTCCACAAAATCCATCCTCTGATGGAGCATAGCCATATCCATATCAGTACGGGAGGCATCGCTCAGTAACTCCATCACATCTCTGCTCCTGCTAGATGATATCCTAAACATGGTGTGAACCACAGCCACAAGGGTAGGCACAGTGAGCTCCAGAGGCTCATCAGTGAGATATGCAGATGATGGTGAGTGGGAGGACTCTCCAAACTCAAAGGTCGAGGGAATACCCTCTAGTGATCTCCACTCACTCAATACTCGAGGCATCCAGTCCAGATGAGAAGGTCGAAGCCTCTTCTGTGGCGGCTCGACAACTGGAACCTCAGACTCAGTCACTGGCGCCTTATCGTGCGGCGCGAGTGGTCCTCTGGGAAAATCCCGAACACAGATCCTAGCTGTCATCCTAGGTACAGGCACACGAGAAGTACTCGCAACAGGTGGTGTAGAGGTAGGTGTGACCACAGGTGCGGTCGGAGGTGGTACTAAGTAAGCATCACTAGTGTCATCAGACATAGCTCTCACATGAACTGATGACTCATCCCCCACTGTAATCGCGGGACCCTCAAAAGTAGCCTCGGTCGGCTCTTCATCCGAAGCGTAAACATGGTAATGTGATTGACTAGACATACTGTGACAAAAGAAATTGAGTGTGGCGTGTCAGTAGTATGTTAGTTGTATGCAAAGTATGTATGCATGAATGCACAAATGTTTTAGCCAAGGCTATAGTCTAGGTCTCTAAGGTTTTCAGTCACCTAAAGACTTCTAGTTCGCTATAACCAATGGCTCTGATACCAAGTCTGTCACACCCCGCCAAACGGTAATTACAAATTACGTAGAGTGGTTTGCGGAAGCTTAGTGACGTGGCGGGGCTGCGAGCAGTAAAACACAACCAACAGATACATACATACTCAGAGCATATGGTTATCGCAGAACGAAATAGATTAAGATGCCATTAGTTAAAGTTTTACAAAAGATTACCACTTGAGAAGTGGTAACAGTAGTATTAATAGTTGAAATCAGTATTCCATAAAATACATAATATCAAAGGTAGATTTCATAGGTATGACTGCAGTAGTTGCAGTTATACAGAGGAAATCCATGTGTCCCAAAAGTAGTGGCATCCTAACAAGTCCAGGGTAGTCCGTCCTGATATGCATGCAGATCTTACTTACGCTGCTAATTCCCTGAAAAACATAGAGTAAAACGTCAACAAAATTGTTGAGTGAATTCACAAGTTTATTTGTTATGTAGGAAACACAAGTTAAACATTTAAGAATAACATTTCCAATAAGTGTTGTTTATCAAGTAGGAAACACAAGTTATTAACAAATAACATTTCCCAAATCAGTTGTAGTTGTAATAGGAAACACAGGTTATTTCAATCAAGAGATAACATTTCCTAATTCAGTCATTAGTAGGAAACACAGGTTAACCTAGGTAAAGATTAACATTTCCAAATCAGTGTACATAGGAAATCACTTCCTAAACCATAGTTTTGTGGGAATATTTAGACGGTGATCCCTCGAAAGGTGAGCTAAACCTGTCGAGTAAGGTAACCCGATCTAACCCTATAACCAAACCACAACCCTAATCTGTTGTTGTTTGCCATGCTGGACAATTAAGTATACGCTCCCAAATCCGTAGGAGGGTCGTCACGGCGATAGTACTATCCGTATACTCAGTGGCTAGAGTCACCTAGCTAATGGTTATAGTCTGTAGCCATAAGGTCTTTTATGCACTACATCGTTCAGCCTAGATCTGTACCAAGATTCGTTGCCTAAATTCCCAAAATAGTTATGAAAAACATTTCATAAAAACATAGTTCAAATAGTTGTGTGAAATACCCTTTCACAAATAGTTCAAGTATGAAGTACCCCTTCATAAACAGTTTAAGCAAATACTTACAGTATTTAATCAGTCACAACATGAAATCTCATTTCATCAATAGTTTAAGTAAATACATCAAGTATTCAAACAGTTGTCGCATGCAGTTATACATACGATTTCTATGTTTTCCACCCCGAAGTTTTAAAACATTAAAACATTTAAAAGGGGTTTGTGAACTCACGGTGAGTGCTCGGATGTGAATGCTAGCGAGATAAGATAGCGTAGCCCAAACGTAGTCAACCTATACACAATAATGTATTAACTATAAGTACTATATTTTACTTACGTTAATAATTCGTTTGTTTGAAGAAATTATCAATTTCTTAAGTTTGTGTATGTCGTTGATGATTGTTGTTTGAAAATAAATAATATTTTCCCAAGTTATGTTTGTTTGTCGAATCGTCCAAAATGTGTAAGCATATATACATATATACTTATATAGTTGCATATGTATATGTTCTCGCATATATATATTATTGTCCGTTGTCTCGTTCATATATATATATATAGATATATATAAAAGTTTGTCGTTTAAGTTTCCAAAAACACAAGTCTCAATGTATGTATATATCGGTGAATATATAATTATTAAGTGTCGTATGTATACATGTCATATATCGTTTGTTCGTATGAATTAAATAAGTCCAATGTCCGTAATCATAGTTTGTCTCGTTTTATAACGTCGTATGTTTTGTAGTTTGTTAGGCTCGGCCCGATTTGTTGGCCCATTAGCCATAATGTACTTATTTAACGTATAATCCATTAATCATTCGGCCCAAAACACGAAGCCCAGTTCAAAGCCCAGCCCAGCCCAGTTCGCGACTTAGGCCCAATCTGCAGCCCAGTAGGTGAATCCGCCGGATTCTATTTGAATCCGCCGGATTCTCGTTAGTGGATAAGGTGTTGCCGGATCTTCGGGTCAAACAGCCGGGTCGGGTCAATATTAAGTGAATCCGCCGGATTTAGTTGAATCCGCCGGATTCTTTTGTGTTCACAAAACGTTCATATTAAGCTTGGGAATCCGCCGGATTCAGGTGAATCCGCCGGATTCGATCGTGTCTTTTACTCGTTCACAGATGTTTAAACCGTTTACGGGGTGTGCGAGTTTCATAGGGGAATCCGCCGGATTCTACTTGAATCCGCCGGATTCATGTCAGTTCCAGGCCCTGTTCGAGCAAGGCAAGACACAATCCGATTTTCTTGGTTCCAAATCGTTTATACATCAACACCAAATGTTTATATCATCATAGTACAACATTTTAACAACTTAATATCACGTTTTTAACAAGTTTTCGTGGTTAGATTTTTGGATTCAAAGTTTGGTTTCAAAAACCAATTTCAAGATCAAAGCTTCAAATCTCAAGTTTTGTATGTTATATAGCTAGATTATGTTGTTTAAACATGTTATATCACTAAATATAAGCAAAGAATTCAAAGAGATCAAAGTTTCCTTACAAAATGAAAATGATGAAAATGATGATGAAAGGACGATGATGATGATGTTCTTGGTGTTCCACTGCTACTTTCTGCTGCTGCTATCCTTCTGATCTTGTTAATTTGGTTTGAGAGAAAGAAAAATGGAAATAATTTTGTGTGTGTGTTTTTGCCGAGAGATCACAGAGAATGGGGGGAAGTATGGTTTTAAAAACCATCGGTCGGTGCATTATTGTAGGTTGGTGGGATTTTTGTCCCACCAATCTCGAGTACGGGTATAATTTTAGCAATATAAAATTTAACATTTTATATTTTTATTTTGTAGATGCTCTCCTGGTTCGTAATATGTTTTTAGAATAATGAGGTTATCATTATTTTTGATAGTTGTACATTTTTGTACATTTTACTGCGCGCAGTTAATTGAGCGCCAATTTTCAGTAGATTTAGGATTTCATATTTTGAAGTAATGTTCTAACTTCTTCCAAATGAACGAGAAAATTTGCATTTTTATGATTCGACGTCGTATGCGCGTTTTAGAATTGTTTCTGTTCGTGTTATAATACGTTTTATGTTAAACGTAAAATTAGACCTTTATATCTATGTGTTATAGATATATAGATACTCGTAATTAATAATTATATTATTAATTATTTTTGTATCACGAAACTTTTGTCATTTATTTGTCAGCTTCGCTCCGATACGTTCGTACGTAATTTATAAATAACTACGTATTATGTAATTCTTTTTGTATTATTGTTTAGGGCTCGCTAGACTGACATCACATCATCGGTTTAGTTTAAAACAAATGTAGGGAATTAGCGTAAGAAATGCATGTATTAAGTATAATTATATACCTAATTTGGAGGAGTGTCACATTTTTTGCCTATACACATCTTTCCAATTGACCTTTGCCTTCCCCCTTTTGAACTCCCCTTGTCGCAATCCCAGCGGTCGGTCGGATTTTACTCCGATCGTTGAACCATCCGGCAAGGGCTCACGGCAGTGGGTTTTATATTTATTATGCTGTTGTATCAGTTTTGATATAACGTATGACTTAGGTGTCGTTCTTCTAACTACAACGGGCATAGGATCTTAGGAGGATTAATTACCTTTTGTAATTTAGCTGGGATTTTTAAACTTTTTGATAGGTTGGTTGGGTTTTCTAATCTAATTACTAAAATTAAAGACTAAATTAAAGGTGGGGTTGTACGGAGAAAGCAGAGAAATCAAGATAGGGAATATGTTTGCTGTGATTTCGGCAATTTATTATGTGGATAGTTATGAGGGATAAAGCTACTAGGTGCAATGACTAATCTGGTGAGGTCATGGAAGCTTAATTGCTAATAAAGTATTATGCCTACGGCCTTTACTCGGCTTCCACGTATATTTACTACACCAGTGGTGGTTCCAACGCTATACCGGAAACTCGGATGTTTTACGGCTTTTCTTTACACCAATTAAAATTCCAGATTACTCACTGGACGTTCCTATATTTTTCAATGAGCTACAACTATGATCCTATTATATGCCTAACGTAGAGTTGTCGGCAATCAGATACATAATACGTCACATGGATAGCAGTTATAGAGTGGCCAGTACACCGGAAGTTCTCCCAAATGCACAGACCAATTCAACTGACAACCATCCTCTAGTCCAGGTCCCTAATCTCAGACATCAAGGGGACGTCCATATCATGGCATGAATCGTTCATTGAACAATAGCATGAGCAGGGTTTTAGCCCGCGGAACCGGTTGGGATAATCTGTCTAACAATTAGTTGAATCGTTCATCATTAATCATACAATCATCACAACTATTACATGCATGTTAACCTACCTGTATTATGTTTTTTCTATATATGAAAATCTAACTAGCAGGGCAGTGATAATGGTTATGTATGTCTACCATGCAGTACCTAAGCAACAATCAAACAAGAACATGCAGTAGGTCGGAACACTAGCTGACGCGCCACTAGCGGTCGGTCAGGCTTTACCCTGTTGTTGGATCGGCTGCCAGTGGCGTGTCGGTGTAGAATTTTAAATTTGTAAATGCTGGGGCCTAAGTTTACTAGTGCTGTGTGACCTAGAGGTTTATAGCGACAAGAATGACCTTGGGTCGTTCTTTAAATTCAACTGTATTGTGAAACAAAGTAATCACGATGTCCGATCTTAGCTAGTGAAGGGTTTTTAGAAAATAGTTGGGAATTTGTTTTTGTTGGTTTTCTAATTTATACTACTAATTTAAACTACGCAATAAAGTAAAATAAATGGAAAGCAGTCAGGATAAAGGGGGTGTTTGTTGTGACTTCGTTAGCTTTGCATTGGGATGATGTTTTAGTTAAGTTATGAAAATGTTTTGATGCGTCATTTTGAGGACGATCGGTGGATGCTTAAAAATTTATAATTGCTGGGGTCTAAGTGTAACTTACTGATACTGAACCAAGGGTTAGTATGTGATAAGTTGGACCTAGAGTCGTTCTTAAAGAGAAACTGAATTGAAACGGAGGTGATCCAATCAATCTTGCTTTTCTAGTAAATGTTTTAAAAGAGTGCGTTGGGGGTTTTGGTTCAGTTGACTAAGTAAACTAAATAAAGCGAATAAAATGTAATAAGATGTCAGATAATGCAAAGTAGTATTTGTTGTGAGTTCGTTAGCTAATAATCATGGGATGATGACTTTTACGAGAAAACGATTAACTAAATTGGGTTGCTTACGGGATTCATTAACTTATGGTATAAACAATAGATTCCTTATCAGTCGGTTATCAACTAATATGTCACGAGGAACTAAGGTATCATGATTCTGACCAGACAGACGATGCTCAACTCTCCACACTCTCCTGTGAGGGAGTCAGTGGCCCATATTATTGAACGTATTCGCTCGTGGGCGAAGGAATAGAGTAGCAAGTCCATAACATGTCTAGCCGTTCTTAATACCACAACGATTATGAATCCATTAAACAACTAACTTAGAACTTGTGTCCGGACTTATTTAATCAATTTCTACCAATGAAACTTAAGCGTGATAAACGAGGGAAAGCATTTAGGTTTCTTGCATACCGTACTTTTGGTTTCATGGTTTTAGGAAAAAGTATCGGTTTAAGTTGGATTTCAAACTTGCCTTTCTTAATACAATTAACAAATCCCTAGGTTTTCGTAAATGATCATTTAGCCTATAGCCTACCTAATCTAATCTAATCTAAACTAAAACAACTAATTAAAATGCTGACGGCTTTTTACAGAAAGTCAAACCCAGACCATGTCGAAAAATGCTATGGTAGCTCACAACGTATTTAATCGTTTACCGATGTTTCCGTTGTAAGTTTAATTGCTTCGTGATGTTTACATGATAAGTACATTGTGATCGGAAGTGTACAATACTCATGGCAAGTCCACGTAATCACATTGCATTTTATAATGCTTGCATGATGTTACAATTAAAAACATAGTTTTTACACAGATAACTATTGACCGAGTATTGAGGTTCGCGACTCCTCTTTACAAGGTTACAATCACGTTTGTTAATCGAAAGGCGAACGTAAGTTTTAGGTTTAAAATCACAAGATAAGTTCGTTCACAAAGTTTCCTATTTTATCATGTCGATCCATAATACAACTACCTTCGGTCGTTACCGGCTTCCATATATTTGTACTATGCTCAAAAGCATTTCCAATACTATACCGAGTAATCAGTCGAATCGGGGCCGTCGTATTATTTCACGACGTATTTAAAGTCATCCCACAATTATATATACTAACTACGTCACAACAAATACAATAGTAATCTACTCGCTAATCATGGCATAAACGATCTCTAACATAATTAAAACAAACATATTTTAATTAAGATAGATAAGGATAGAAATAACCGAGATTAATATGCGAGAAGGAATAGACTTGAATTAATGAGCGTAACTCTAAGCGTACACCAAAGATTACAAAACGTTCCTAGCTTTCTTTCTACTCTAAACAAAGTGATAAACTAATCTAATGCTAAATTTAAAGTAAGAAAGTAGAGTGAGAAAGTAAGAAAGTAATATGACTAGTGCATATGGGACATCTTGAAATGAAGCCTTATGCCTCCTATTTATAGGAGAGGTTTGGCTCACATTAGCATCAAGGGGTGCACATTAGCGTAATGCGGGTAAAAAGGTGCACCAGGTACTGTACAACGCGGAAAGGTGGTGCACCGGGTACTGTACAACGCGGAAAGTAGGCACACCAGGTACGGGAATTGGCCAAAAAAGGAAACCGGGGTAGGGGACAGCAGGCCGGCGCTGCCCCACCCTTGGACGGCGGCGTCTGGGTGGTGGCCGGCGGCTGCCACCCGCCCCATTTTGCCGTTTTTTGCTTCGTTTCTTGATTCGTGCGTGTTTTCTTCGTTATGCGCCCGTTTGAGTCGATTCTTTTTTTGTTGGATTCGTAATTCAAAAATGAAGATTCTTTTTCTGTTGGATTCGTATTTTGATCTTCCGGCGGGCGTAGAATCTTCATTCTTTATCCGTTTTAGTTGATTCTTTTTCTGTTGGATTCGTATTTTGAAAATGAACATCTTGGATAGAATGGATGTTGGTGAAGGGTAATTTAGTCTTGAAATCTTGTTTTGATGCCTTGAATCTTCAAACGTGTGTGGAATCTTCATTTTTCATCCGTTTTGCTTGATTTTTATCGTGCAATCTTGTTTTGACCACCTTGGCATAATGTCATTGATTTAAACCATATTTGAGTTCAAAATGCCAAGAATCGTTCCAGAATGAGAGAGATATCGGTAGTAAAAACGTGACTTTTTACGCGATATCAAGTATCCCACACTTAGAACTTTGCTTGTCCTCAAGCAAACTCGTGTTTCAACATGGTTAAAGATAAGCAGATAATGAAATATTTTAAGACGAGACTATTTACTAAAGGGGGTTTTGGAAAAATAAAGATATTTGATTTTTGAAAAAAAAACTAGGTTGTAATCTTTAGGAGCATGCTTTTGATCTTTGATCTTTGACACATGACTAGGAGATCCTCTCAAGGTGGTCACTCCAATCACTCAAAGTGTTTAGGGTTTCCTATTCTAGTATTTATCAATCACTCAGAACGCTAGTCATGCATCGTCTATCGTCATAGGCTTGATCGAGAATCAAATCGTTACCTTTTGGGTGAGCGTGAAGTCGATCTAGCCATAATCATTCTAGGGGAGTGAGGTGTTGGTGATGTGAGAGGGGGTTTTGTTGGGTTTTCTTCCCTTTTTTTTTTTTTTTTTTTTTTTGTGAAGTTGGAAAGTTGAAGTTTTTGACTTTTTAGGACGATTGACGCCCTTTTTCTTTTGGTTCTTGGAAGGAGTCTTTTCTCCATTTGACTTTCTTTTCTTCGAGTTTTCTTGGGTAATTTTGACTTCGTATCCTTGTAGCTTTTCTTCTTTCATCTTTGAAACTCTTTATGAAGTTTGAGAGATGCTTTTGAGTAGGTACGGGATGACGTCTTTATTTTGGGGTGTATAGAAGGGTTCAAGAATGATGTGATTCGATCTCCTTTACTCACTAGTTTGGCTTCGAAATGCATTACTGGAGCAAGTTCTGATTCTAAACGCATACATCGGCACACTCAAGAATCGAAAAAGTGAAGCATTAAAAGTGAATGCTTTTCATATGGCTCAAGATACCTCACGAATCGAAAGTTGGTTTGTTGTGTGCTTAGTCATGCGATGCTCTTTATGGGATTTTTAAACCGGTTTTTCAAAAGAATTTATATTTTATTCGTCCTTATTCCTCAAAGTAAATCGTTCTTCGTCTAAAATTTTTCATTTTCAGCTTAATTTTGAAAAATTTTGTTTACTTTTTGGAGCAAGGCGGTCTTAAAGAGCAACGATTTTCGAATCAAGAATATACCATCATCCATTCTACAGTAGTGCAACTACTGCTATCCCATACTTACAGGAACATCGTCCTTGATGTTATTCTAAGCTGTGACTGGGGTAAAATCCCACACTTAGGATTTGAAACATCTAAGAAGCATTCTTGTAGCGGTGTGTATTGGGCTTGAATCCCACACTTAGTGATAAGCATAGTGGATATGGCATATATAAAACGAATGAAAGAGAACGGTATAGAAGTACTCCCCGGTAGTTGCAGTATTCCTTTGGATGCATCTGCCGGTCTTTGTCTTCTTTGGTGCATTCTTGATCAAGTCTTCTTGTGATTGGTCTCGTGAGTGTGAACATGTCGGATATACTATTCTTCGGTTGTTGATGACCGTCGTCGCATTCATCAAGAGTGACATTGACGTAATCGTCGTCGCATTCGCTATTGCAATCGGAGTCTTTGTCACGTGAATCTGGAAATTGGTGGAGTTCTTCGTCTGAGGGTGCGTTGTTGAAGGGTCGAGAACTATCGATTTTGATGGTTTGGACTTCGGTTGTTATGTCATGGAGGTTCTCTTCGGCAAAGCTTCCTGGTTGACGTGCTTTATATGCTGAAATTCTCTGTAAAAGTTTAGCATACTGGTCTGGGTGTGGTGATGATCGGAGTCCTTCTTCAAAGATTTCTATGTCTCGGAGTCGGGTTCTGATGAAGGGTTTTGATGGATCGAGATAGGAATTAAGGATGTTTCCCATTCTTTTGAGATGAGAGGATCTGAGCTCTTGGCGGATGACTCCGTAATCAACTGATTCTTCTGACGAAGAGCAATCATCGCAATTTTGTAATCTTTTAACTTCGGCCATTTGTGGCGAATCAGTGTGATCTTCATCTTCTTCCATTTCTTCCTCTTCCTCTTCCTCTTCAGGCTCTTCTTCTTCCTCCTCAGGGTCAGAATCAATTTCTTCATCCGCTTCCTCGTATTCTTCCTCTTCCGGGTCGTATTCAGTGTCAGAAATGAGAACTGATGATCGGGTGAATTGTGGTTCCTCCTCTGGTTCTGATTCGTCATCGGAACAGATATTTCCTGTGGATATAGCACAACATTCTTCCTCTTCTGGGGTGCATTCCGGTTGGTCGATCTTGTAACTGATGCTTTCACCATGCAATCGTAAAATAATCGTGTGGTTATACACATCAATCACTGCTCTAGCAGTGTTCATGAATGGTCTTCCAAGGATAATTGGGATGTTTATGTCCTCGTGGATATCCATTACCACAAAATCCGTTGGGAAGAAAAATTTGTCAACTTGAACAAGGACATTCTCAGCTATTCCTTTGGGGTATCTAACAGATTGGTCGACTAGCTGGACGGTCATCTTAGTGGGTTTCAAGTTTTCAAGTTCTAGCCTCTTAAACAGGGAGTAGGGCATAAGGTTAATGCTGGCTCCTAAGTCGGCTAAAGCGCTCATATTTCCTGAATTGTAGATAGAACAAGGGAGTGTAAATCTTCCAGTATCTCCTAGTTTTTCGGGAAGGCTATTCTTAAGTAGGGCTGAGGTTTCAGAACTAAGGGGAATGTTGTTCACTTCAGGCAATTTATCTTTAGTGGATAGCAATTTCCTAATATACTTATTACGACCAGGAACTCTAGACATGGTATCAAGGAATTTTCCATCTAACTTAAAGGACGACAGTTTCTTAGGTTGAACTTTAAGTCTAGCGGGGTAAGGGATTCTAACCTCTTTGTTCATTGTTTCCACAGCTGGTATCTTGACTTTTGGTTCTTCCTTTACTGGAACAGCAGCAGGGGGGAGTAGTAGCTGCTTCCTTGAGTGTAGTAAGTTGCTTTGGTTCCTCAATATGCGGATTTTGAACCGTGTTGCTAGGCAAACTTCCTCGGGGTCTGATGTGACGCAAAAAGTCATGTTTTTAAGTACGATATTCCACACTTTTTGGGCACATCTTTAGTGAAAACATTCCAAAACAATCATTATTTACTAAAATTCACTAAAGTGCTCCAAATATAGGTGTTGCTGCAAAAATCACTAAAAACGTCCAAATAACGAGCAAAACAGAGCGAATAAACAACAACCAATTCTCACACCCTCATTTACCTTATGATAAACATATTCTAACCTTATGGTATGATGTAATAGGTAAAAACGAGACGGGAGAATCAAGAATCATGCAAATTGGATAAAGAACGAAGGAGATACGGCTTCTACAGATCGTTAAAAGTCTTTCCGGCTATGCCTGAGCTATACACATCCAATTTCTATGAAATTGGTACCATTAGAAGCGTAACGGAATTACGAAAGCGTGAGCGCAAGAATCAGGTCAAACGGACGCATAACGAAGGCGATACGGGGGTTTTAAGCAACGAACGAAGACCGACGGACCCCGTATACGGCCCTGGACACCGTATATGGCCTCTACAATACCGTGTACGGCCTCTACAGTACCGTATACGGCCCACCTACCCCGTATACGGCCCCTGGTACCCCAATTGGTCTCCGTTCGTGCTTCGTTTGCTTGTACGCTGTGCTGTTTCGCTTCTACGTATGATTTGAAGCTTCACCTATAAATAGGGGTCACCTCCTTCAAGTTTTACACACCATTCTTCATTCCACTCATTTCCTCACTCTCACTTTCTCTTTCACACACTCTCTCTCTCTCTACTCTCTCTCTCTTCTTTTTCTCTCTCTAGAATTAGGGTTAGCATCAGTTAGTTCTCAGTTAATATTTAACTGGGACTAACGGAGGGACTACTTTTGTAATAGCGTAGGGAATAGTTCAGGGGCTTATTTGTAATATTGTCGAAGATATTGCGGAGGTTCTGCTTGTACTCTCTCTCTAACGTTTATTCAATCTACGTTTTATTAACGGTTACTTCTTTCCTTATCTATTATAATGATGATTGCTATTGTTATTATGCTAGATTTAGGATCTGTTATTATGCGTAGTGAGTAGTTATATTGTGTGTTTGTTGTGATGTAGTTAGTCGTTAATTGGGATGATGTCATTATGAAACAACGGAAGTAACGTTATACGGCTTTCATTTGTATAGCGCCGGAAACATCACTAATGTGTGGAGTACGGAACGTGGAAGCTATGAAAGTCGTGGGCACAATCTGTTGTGGATTAATGTTCCCAACTATTATATTTTAAATGAAAACTCGGTGCTTTGATTACGCGTTCCATCTATGATTTTAAACCGCATATTCAACTAATGCCTTTCCACCAATAAACGTGGTTAAAACCTTTCGATAAGACGTCATATCTGGGGTAATTAATTATCTGTGTTTTGGTTTTGGATCTGTGGAAATACTTTATACGTACTGTACACCGTGAATAAACTTCTGATTAAATATCTGTGTTCAAATAACATGGTCTGGTTTTGAAGCCGTGGAAATGCTTTTTTAAACAAGTATTGTACACTGTGAATAAACTAGGGATTTATTGGTTAAATACAAGTGAGGGCTGGTTTAAATCATAAATGGGGGATCTCTAATCTAAAATACAAACTCAGTTTATGAATCCAGAAAGGAAGACGAGGAATCATCTAGTATTCCAAATTTGTCTATCACCCCTGGATTCTACAAAACCATTGATGGAAAGTAATCAAACACCAACCAAGTCTTAAACCTAAATGTTTTATTCAATTGAGTATCACTGTGGTGTTAAGAACGGTCGGACCGTTAGTGGGTCTGTTACTCTATGCATGCGCCCAGGAATCTTCGTATTCCAGAAAAGGGTCACTGTTCCGTAACAGGGCAGTGTTGAGAGTTGAGCAGCCTCCTCCGATCAGAATCATGATAGCCTAGTTACTCAGTGACATACTGATTGAGCAATCAATCAGTAGGGTGCTAGTGCTTACACCACAAATACTTAAGACAAATAAAATACAAATCTTTAGAAAGACGTTTTCATAACTTAAACTAAAACATCATCCCAATGCAAGGCTAACGAAGTCACAACAAACACCCCCTCTATCCTGACTGCTATCCCTTTATTTTGTTTTATTCTCATAGTTTAATTAGTAGTATAATTTAGAAAACAAACAAAAACAAACCTCCAACTGCTTTCAAAACAACCTTCACTAGCTAGATTCGGACATCTTGATTTCTCTGTTTCACAATACCGTTGGTTTTGAAGAACGACCCTAGGTCATACTTGCTGCTGGACACCTTTAGCACTGGTAAACCTAGGCCCCAGCATTTACAAATTTAAAACTCCACTGACACGTCGCCAGTAGTCGGTGCAACGACAGGTTAATTCCTAACCGACCGCTGGTGGCGCGTCAAGTTTTCGGCGCCGCTGCCGGGGAATCAACTGTAAGACTCAGAGGCGTCATAATGAACTTTCTTGCTAGTGAACCATTAGGATGGTTCTCTCTTCTGAAACCCCTAAAAATTCTTTCAATCTTTCCTTTCCCCAATCCTAAATCATACGTCGTACCCATCCAACGAGAGAAGCCTTCATCTTCCCACAATCCTACAACCACCGCACGCATCACTCTCGCTGATTGCAACAAACCCTCGATAGAAGTTCGGGGAGGACCCATATGCTACCCGGAGACTGAAGGAGCATCATTCAAACTCAAGCATGACGTAGTACAGCTGATCCTGAATCGCTGCCAATTCAACGGACTACCGAATGATGACCCCTACTCCCACCTCAATAAATTTTTCACCATATCCGACTCTTTCAAGCAAAATGGGGTTGAGCAAGATACAGTCCGTCTATATCTGTTCCCCTACTCTCTTTCTCTACACGCACAGACTTGGTTCGAGGAATTAGAATCCAACTCTATATCCTCATTGGCGGAAATGGAAAATAAGTTCTTAACAAAGTACTTTCCCCCATCCAAACGAATTAAGTTAAAGAAAGACATCTTGAACTTCCAACAGTTTGATGATGAATCAATCTACAGTGCGTGGGAAAGATTTAAGAGGTTGCTTAAAAGATGTCCTAACCACCAAATCAAACGATCAACTCAGTTGTGCACGTTTTACAATGGTCTCGCACCGCACCACAAGCCAATGCTAGATACCGCTGCTCGAGGAAACTTCACGCGTTGCACGGATGACGAAGCCTGGAATCTGCTTGAGAGCATGACCATGAATCACAACGATTGGAACACTGATGAGCATTCCTCATCATCGGCACCGCTTGCCCTTCCCAATCCTGCACAAACTGAGGCGATCAAATCTCTGACGGAACACATCGGAACGCTGACCGAGGAAATAGGAAAGCTGAAGAAACCTCCTCAACAGGTCTATCATATTCAGTCCTGTCGGAATTGTACCAATCCACAAGCTACGAACCCTGTTGACGGCACAGCCTACTATGACCAGTTCCGAACCCATCCACGTCCACCTGATTATACTCAAACCTCTCCACCTCCCAAGCAACTCCAATACCCAACCTACCACCAACCACCCTTACTTCCTGGAACCACACCTGAGATGGCCCAACCTCATGAACCTACTAGGCCAATTACTAGTTCAGACGACACCCTCACACAAATCATCAAAACGATTACGGCTAGACAAGACCAGGTTGATCTCTTCTTAAGCGACCAACTAACTTTACTAAATACTCTTGTAACCCAAGTAGGTCGACTAGCAGAACGTATCGACACTAGACCACAAGGTAGTCTGCCTAGTAGCACCCTTCATAACCCACATACTATGGAAGCCAACCACGACTCCAAGGTGGCACCGAGCCAACCTTCAGTTCTTTCTCCGGTGAAAGAACAATCTCCTGTCACACAGACAGTTGAGAAAAGTCTTCTCAAAAGCCTAAAAAGGAAAGCTTACCATTTCCAGGACGTCTCAAGCAACAACCTAATGAAATCAAAGCTTTCAAGTATGTTAAATATGTTAGGAGGCTTATCTCAAACAAAGACAAGGTACCCGAAGTACCTAATGTCCCGCTAACTGCTGAATGTTCAGCTATCCTTCAAAATCGTCTGCCGGAAAAACTAGGAGATACCGGACGTTTTACCCTTCCCTGCTCTATCAACCAATCTGGTGATATTCGCTCTCTGGCCGATCTAGGAGCAAGTGTCAACCTAATGCCACATTCATTATTCAAAAGACTAGAATTAGGAGACCTAAAACCCACTAAAATGAGTGTCCAGCTAGCTGACCAATCCATTAGATATCCTAAGGGAATAGCTGCAAACATCATGGTTAAAGTCGACAAGTTCTTTTTCCCAACTGACTTTGTGGTAATGGATATTCAGGAAGATATAAACATCCCAATAATCCTAGGTAGACCTTTTATGAACACCGCCAGAGCAGTTATCGATGTGCACTCTCAGACGATCAGCTTACGCGCTCACGGAGAAAGCATCACATTCAAGACCGATAAGAATGACTGTGTTCCGATGGAGAATGTTGAGCTATATACGGTCTCTATTAGCCAAAACACATTTGATGACGAGATCTCTGAACCAGCAGCCAAGCAGGAAGAAGAAATGAAAGAAGAAAAGGAGCCTCCTGCCAATGAAGATATTTATCCTCTTGATTCTCTAGAACTGCCTGATCCACAAGCCTTATCTCAAGAAATCATCTGCATCCCAATTGTCTCTACTCATGAACAAATGATTTCTGTGATAAACGAATATGATGGTGACCCTCATATTATAATAGCAGCTATTAGAAATTCTACCAATGATTACTCTTTACACCAAAAATGGCTAATAGCGGTTATTGAGGCAGCATCCACTATCTATCTCACTAGTAAAGGAACCGAAGATCCGCTCAACCTTAGGCATTGCATCAAAGTATTGCAGATGCACTCAAATCTCAGCTCAAGAAAGAAAGGAACAACGCGAATGAACTACTCTTCTACATTGAACGGAGACAAATATACCGCAAGGTATATGATGTTCTCATGGGCTCTACGTTTCCTTATTCATCAAAACAGAGGGAGAAGTTGGGTGCTATCAGAAGAAATATTGAAGATGCTACTGACTTCATGGCGATGAGGAATCTACAGGAATTCCTTGACTTACTAGCTGAGAAAGATCACTTGAGTACAAAAGAAAGCAATCGATTTATCATCAAGTCTACTCTAGAACATCATATTAAATTGATAATCGAGGAGCTTAGGTACATCATAAGGGACGAAAGCAGGTGTAATCACCCCCTCATTGTTAAAAATATGTCTCTACTCGATGTTGTCATTTTTGTGATAACTCGATTACACGAGATATTGAATGCAGAAGACGCCGAGAAAACAGAGTATATCCTCCAGGCTGGATATCACGAGATATTCAACAAACTGATTCATATTTTCAAAAACTCTGGCTTTCCTTTCACCCTTCATCAGCACCAGCTAATCAAAAGCTTGTGCAAATCTACAGCTGTATTCGAAGGAGATCCTCATAGTGAAGAATTTGAAGATCTGAAGTTGAAGCTACTAGAATTTATGGACTCCTTTAGACTCAGGTATCCGAGTAGGGAAGTGATCAAGACAAGAAACACAACGCAGATTGATCCCAATGGGCCAGTCACTAAGGCAGTTGATTACATCACGCAAGGATTACTAGGTCTTTCTAGAGCAGCCTCAGAACAACTTCGAAACTTCAAAGTGGATACCATGGAACCGCTAGATCTAATCTCAACCATGGCCTGCCACTTCCAAAGGATCTATCCTCCGCGATATTCTTTCCCACAACCCAGGGCTCACAATGTCACTGTCACTCGCCCTGGGAGCTCCTTCCCGTACACCTAATCTCGGAGGTGTAAAGTCGAGCTCTCGACTCTAACAGCAGCGCTTCTCGGGAGGCAACCCGTGGAATAAGACTTGTAGAGAGAATAGTGTCAATAAGTGAAGAAGATCTCTGACTATCCTTCACACTTGGTCGTACCTAAATGATTTATAAAACCTTCTGATATTACAACTCATTTACAAATAAACCACTCGTCTCAGAAAATAGAAAATCAATTTGAAACTGGTAATTCATATGTTTCGAGCATTTGAGGTACTTGCATACTACTTTTATGCATTATGCTCGATCTCGTTTAAAAACACATGTTTTATAAAACTGATATGTAGTAGAAAATATCTTTTCAAACTCTGAGACAATGATTTATCTCTTCATTTGCAAATACTTTGAGTTTGTAAAAAGGGTACGACCAACGTGTTCCCACTTACGAGATTAATTCACAAGGAGAATGATGGATGAGGAAACCAATAGCAAGACGCTTGAAGCTGAATCGTTCTTCATGGAAGCAGAAAAAGATCCTGACAACGTCTCTTTTCAGCAAATTCTGATTCCCAGCTTCATTGCAGCTCGCTATCTGGGGAGTGTACTTACCCTTTACCCTCTTTTGATTATGATTCTATATTATTTGCTTTGTTAAGTTTGTTAAAGTAGTCTACACTCTATCCTAATCTTATCACTAAGTATGGGATTCCAACCCAAAAACAAACACTTGAGAAACATTTTCTTACATGTTCAAACTCTAAGTGTGGGATTCTACTTCCAGTAAATCTCAACTCAAGAGAACATTAGGGACAATGTTCCTCTAAGTGTGGGATAGCAGGTATAGAATACCTTGGTGAGTTTTTATGATCTTTAATGTCCGAAATAGCAAACTCAGAAAATGTTCCTCAAATTTTTCAAAATTTTTCAAGAAAATTAAAAAGTATGAGCCTAATCACCTGATTAACTCTGCTAATTTTGAGTCATAATATCTTTTGAGAGGAGCTATTTTCAAATATGAGTAAGATATTTCGGAATCTAGGGAAAATAAGGTAGAAATTTCTTAAGTAAGAAATGATAATCTAAAAGGAGCATGACGAAGCACATACAACCCTATTTGCAGTGAGGTATCTTGAGCCTAAAAGCATTCATCTTTAATGCTTCACTATTCATTTCTTGTGTGTGCCGATGCATGTATCTCTGAATTAGAACTTGCTCTTGACATACGCTTCGAGACCACATTGGTGTGTACCGTACGCAGTATAGGTGCAATTAGATGACCTTGATATTCCCTAGGATTTAAACCCCTTTTCTCATATCTCTTGAAGCCAAAAAAACCCTTCCGATACTCATTTTTAGTATCGATGATCCACCTAGTAAACCCTGTTGAGCCTAAGCCTTTCATTTCATAAAACCCTCATCTTTAAACCCTACTTCCCAAAAATATCCCCAAACTTATCTTAGAATTTCCGAGGTTGTGAAAAACATCTTTTAGGACATCCGCTTCGATTATGCTCCCAAGTCTTCCTCTTTCGTGTTCTCCAAAAGATATATATCTCTAAAAGGTGCGAAAAATTGGCACCGCAAAAGGACTCGAAGTTCAAGATCAAAGATCATAGTTCTGGAAAGGATTTCTGAAAGAATCAAAAGAAAATATCTTTGGAAATTCTCTGGCAAAGAAGTTCTGAAGAAGAAAAAGAAAATAGAAAAATAGAAAATGCAGAAAAAGAAATAGAAAAAAAAAATATATAGTTCCGCAAGAATAAAGCTACAAAGTCCTTCGAAGTATCATCCTCATGAGAAAAATCCGATAGAAGATGAATAGCTATCTCCTTTCCGTTCTAAAATAAAGTTTTTCATGATCTCAGTTGTTTTAAGATAAGCAACCCTTACAACCTAAATATACCACTATCCATACCCTTTAAACCCTCACCAAACACTACAACCCTCATGAATGTCTTGGGATAATTAGCACCGTCCTCACCTAAGTGGTGGAGATCCGATTCTCGATCAAGCCTATGACGATGAGTGCTGCATGACTGGCTATTTGAGCGATTTCATTTGTTCTAGATTGATAGGAAACCCGATACACTTTGAGTGAATTGAGTGACCACCTTTAGTGAGATCGCCTAGTCATGTGTACTCCAAGATCATGAGATTTGGAAGTATGCCTAAGAGAATCTTTTCTTGTTTATGAAAGGATCATCTTATCTTTCCCTATATTCTGTCATTATCTTACTTACATCTGGGAGTGGTAACTCTTAAAACATGTTGGGACTCGCTCTAAAATGTTTTAAAATGTTTTCAAAAACTGAGTGTTGCTTGAGAAGCAACGTCTAAGTGTGGGATAACTTGATGTGAAGCAAAAAGTCATGTTTTTAAGTACGATATTCCACACTTTTTGGGCACATCTTTAGTGAAAACATTCCAAAACAATCATTATTTACTAAAATTCACTAAAGTGCTCCAAATATAGGCGTTGCTGCAAAAATCACTAAAAACGTCCAAATAACGAGCAAAACAGAGCGAATAAACAACAACCAATTCTCACACCCTCATTTACCTTATGATAAACATATTCTAACCTTATGGTATGATGTAATAGGTAAAAACGAGATGGGAGAATCAAGAATCATGCAAATTGGATAAAGAACGAAGGAGATACGGCTTCTACAGATCGTTAAAAGTCTTTCCGGCTATGCCTGAGCTATACACATCCAATTTCTGTGAAATTGGTAACATTAGAAGCGTAACGGAATTACGAAAGCGTGAGCGCAAGAATCAGGTCAAACGGACGCATAACGAAGGAGATACGGGCGTTTTAAGCAACGAACGAAGACCGACGGACCCCGTATACGGCCCTGGACACCGTATACGGCCTCTACAGTACCGTATACGGCCTCTACAGTACCGTATATGGCCCCACCTACCCCGTATACGGCCCCTGGTACCCCAATTGGTCTCCGTTCGTGCTTCGTTTGCTTGTACGCTGTGCTGTTTCGCTTGTACGCATGATTTGAAGCTTCACCTATAAATAGGGGTCACCTCCTTCAAGTTTTACACACCATTCTTCATTCCACTCATTTCCTCACTCTCACTTTCTCTCTCATACACTCTCTCTCTCTCTCTACTCTCTCTCTTCTTTTTCTCTCTCTAGAATTAGGGTTAGCATCAGTTAGTTCTCAGTTAATATTTAACTAGGACTAACGGAGAGACTACTTTTGTAATAGCGTAGGGAATAGTTCAGGGGCTTATTTGTAATATTGTCGAAGATATTGCGGAGGTTCTGCTTGTACTCTCTCTCTAACGTTTATTCAATCTACGTTTTATTAACGGTTACTTCTTTCCTTATCTATTATAATGATGATTGCTATTGTTATTATGCTAGATTTAGGATCTGTTATTATGCGTAGTGAGTAGTTATATTGTGTGTTTGTTGTGATGTAGTTAGTCGTTAATTGGGATGATGTCATTATGAAACAACGGAAGTAACGTTATACGGCTTTCATTTGTATAGCGCCGGAAACATCACTAATGTGTGGAGTACGGAACGTGGAAGCTATGAAAGTCGTGGGCACAATCTGTTGTGGATTGATGTTCCCAACTATTATATTATAAATGAAAACTCGGTGCTTTGATTACGCGTTCCATCTATGATTTTAAACCGCATATTCAACTAATGCCTTTCCACCAATAAACGTGGTTAAAACCTTTCGATAAGACGTCATATCTGGGGTAATTAATTATCTGTGTTTTGGTTTTGGATCTGTGGAAATACTTTATACGTACTGTACACCGTGAATAAACTTCTGATTAAATATCTGTGTTCAAATAACGTGGTCTGGTTTTGAAGCCGTGGAAATGCTTTTTTAAACAAGTATTGTACACTGTGAATAAACTAGGGATTTATTGGTTAAATACAAGTGAGGGCTGGTTTAAATCATAAATGGGGGATCTCTAATCTAAAATACAAACTCAGTTTATGAATCCAGAAAGGAAGACGAGGAATCATCTAGTATTCCAAATTTGTCTATCACCCCTGGATTCTACAAAACCATTGATGGAAAGTAATCAAACACCAACCAAGTCTTAAACCTAAATGTTTTATTCAATTGAGTATCACTGTGGTGTTAAGAACGGTCGGACCGTTAGTGGGTCTGTTACTCTATGCATGCGCCCAGGAATCTTCGTATTCCAGAAAAGGGTCACTGTTCCGTAACAGGGCAGTGTTGAGAGTTGAGCAGCCTCCTCCGATCAGAATCACGATAGCCTAGTTACTCAGTGACATACTGATTGAGCAATCAATCAGTAGGGTGCTAGTGCTTACACCACAAATACTTAAGACAAATAAAATACAAATCTTTAGAAAGACGTTTTCATAACTTAAACTAAAACATCATCCCAATGCAAGGCTAACGAAGTCACAACAAACACCCCCTCTATCCTGACTGCTATCCCTTTATTTTGTTTTATTCTCATAGTTTAATTAGTAGTATAATTTAGAAAACAAACAAAAACAAACATCCAACTGCTTTCAAAACAACCTTCACTAGCTAGATTCGGACATCTTGATTTCTCTGTTTCACAATACCGTTGGTTTTGAAGAACGACCCTAGGTCATACTTGCTGCTGGACACCTTTAGCACTGGTAAACCTAGGCCCCAGCATTTACAAATTTAAAACTCCGCTGACACGTCGCCAGTAGTCGGTGCAACGACAGGTTAATTCCTAACCGACCGCTGGTGGCGCGTCAGGGTCTATTCTCAAGACGTTGTCCCAATTGTCCAATTTGAGCTTCCAAATTCTTTAGCACAGCCAATTGATTTCTCATGAAGAGGTCGGCTTGATCTTGTTTAGCGGACATCTTTTGGTTGAGCAGGTGTTGACCTTGCATGAATTGGGTGAAGGCGTCATCTGAACTTGTAGCTGGGGCATTTGTCTTGGTGGTTTGTTCAGTGGTTTGGTTTGTGTTGGAAGTGGGTGCAGGAAGTGCAAGGGGTTGATTATAAGAAAGTTGTGATTGTTGTTAGTAGGGTGGATATATAGGTGGGTATCGGGGTTGGTATGGTTGTTGGTTGTTTCTCGACGGAAAGGGAGGTCCTCTAGGTTGGTTGTTGTTTTGGTTGTAACCGGGTGGTCGAGCGGGAAACTGAGCATAGTAGACAGTGCCATCTACTTCTTCGTATTCAACTTGGTATTCGCCAGATGGTTGTGGGTTGGTGCAGTGTTGACAGACTTGCACTTGGTGTACTTGGTGCTGTTGTTTCTTAAGTTCTCCAAACTGTTTGACGAGCGAGTCCATTTTCTCCGTCAGTGCCTTAATTGCTTCGACCAGAATCGGGTTTGCAGTAGCGATAGGTGTGGAAGATGTTGAATGATCTCCAGAATTCCAATCGTGGTGATGCGAAGTCATGTTTTCGATAAGGTTCCATCCTTCTTCGTCGGTCTTTGCCATGAAGCTTCCTTGTGCAGCAGCATCGAGGGTAGTTCGGTGGTTAGGATCTAAACCATTGTAGAAGGTGCACAATTATGCAGACTTATCGAGTCGGTGATTGGGGCATTTCTTCAAGGCTCCTTTGAATCGTTCCCATGCGGTATATAATGACTCGTCGAAAGCTTGTCGAAAGTTCATGATGTCATTTCGGAGTTTGGTTTGTTTAGAGGGAGGAAAGTACTTGGTTAGAAACTTTGTCGCCATCACAGTCCATGAAGGGATAGAGCCGGTCTCTAAACCTTCAAACCATGTTTGCGCATGATGGGTGAGCGAATAAGGGAAAAGGTATAAACGGATTGGATCTTGGCCAATTCCGTTTTGCTTGTAGGAATTTGAAAGAGAGATGAACTTGTCGAGGTGAGAGTTTGGGTCATCACTAGGCAATCCATGAAATTGACAGTGGTTTTGGATTAGTTGGATGATGTGGTGTTTAAGCTCGAAAGATTGACCAGGGGTTTCGGGGTAGAGAATTGGTCCTCCTCTTCCTTCGATAGAGGGTTTACTGTTATCAGCGAGAGTGATGCGTTCAGCCATTGCTTGCTTAAGTGCCTATTGCTTCTTTTCTCGTCTAGTGCGTATTATAAGTTCTGGATCGGGAAAGTTAAACAGTGGTGCAGATCTAGGGGAACAGGTCATACACTAAAAGAAAAGACAATTAAGAAAATGTTTTTGCGTTTTTTTAGAAGGTTTTATCCTAAGGGTTTATTAGAATTGGGATTGGTTGGGCCTCTGTATCGGAAAGTTAGTCTCCCCGGCAGCGGCGCCAAAAAGCTTGATGTGTCTTTTTGCGGACGATCGGTGGATGCTTAAAAATTTATAATTGCTGGGGTCTAAGTGTAACTTACTGATACTGAACCATGGGTTAGTATGTGATAAGTTGGATCTAGAGTCGTTCTAAAAGATAAACTGAATTGAAACGGAGGTGATCCAATCAATCTTGCTTTTCTAGTAAATGTTTTAAAACAGTGCGTTGGGGGTTTTGGTTCAATTGACTAAGTAAACTAAATAAAGCGAATAAAATGTAATAAGATGTCTAGATAATGCAAAGTAGTATTTGTTGTGAGTTCATTAGCTAATAATCATGGGATGATGACTTTTACGGGAAAATGATTAACTAAATTGGGTTGCTTACGGGATTCATTAACTTATGGTATAACCAATAGATTCCTTATCAGTCGGTTATCAACTAATATGTCACGAGGAACTAAGGTATCATGATTCTGACAAGACAGACGATGCTCAACTCTCCACACTCTCCTGTGAGGGAGTCAGTGGCCCATATTATTGAACGTATTCGCTCGTGGGCGAAGGAATAGAGTAGCAAGTCCATAACATGTCTAGCCGTTCTTAATACCACAACGATTATGAATCCATTAAACAACTAACTTAGAACTTGTGTCCGGACTTATTTAATCAATTTCTACCAATGAAACTTAAGCGTGATAAACGAGGGAAAGCATTTAGGTTTCTTGCATACCGTACTTTAGGTTTCATGGTTTTAGGAAAAAGTATCGGTTTAAGTTGGATTTCAAACTTGCCTTTCTTAATACAATTAACAAATCCCTAGGTTTTCGTAAATGATCATTTAGCCTATAGCCTACCTAATCTAATCTAATCTAATCTAATCTAAACTAAAACAACTAATTAAAATGCTGACGACTTTTTACAGAAAGTCAAACCCAGACCATGTCAGAAAATGCTATGGTAGCTCACAACGTATTTAATCGTTTATCTATGTTTCCATTGTGAGTTTAATTGCTTCGCAATGTTTACATGATAAGTACATTGTGATCGGAAGTGTACAATACTCATGGAAAGTCCACGTAATCACATTGCCTTTTATAATGCTTGCATGACGTTACAATTAAAAACATAGTTTTTACACAGATAACTATTGACCGAGTATTAAGGTTCGTGACTCCTCTTTACAAGGTTACAATCACGTTTGTTAATCGAAAGGCGAATGTAAGTTTTAGTCTTAAAATCACAAGATAAGTCCGTTCACAATGTTTTCAATTTTATCACGTCGATTCATAATACAACTACCTTCGGTCGTTACCGGCTTCCATATATTTGTACCATGCTCAAAAGCATTTCCAATACTATACCGAGTAATCAGTCGAATCGGGGCCGTCGTATTATTTCACGACGTATTTAAAGTCATCCCACAATTATATATACTCACTACATCACAACAAATACAATAGTAATCTACTCGCTAATCATGGCATAAACGATCTCTAACATAATTAAAGCAAACATATTTTAATTAAGATAGATAAGGATAGAAATAATCGAGATTAATATGTGAGAAGGAATAGACTTGAATTAATGAGCGTAACTCCAAGCGTACACCAAAGATTACAAAACGTTCCTAGCTTTCTTTCTACTCTAAACAAAGTGATAAACTAATCTAATGCTAAATTTAAAGTAAGAAAGTAGAGTGAGAAAGTAAGAAAGTAATATGACTAGTGCATATGGGACATCTTGAAATGAAGCCTTATGCCTCCTATTTATAGGAGAGGTTTGGCTCACATTAGCATCAAGGGGTGCACGTTAGCGTAATGCGGATAAAAAGGTGCACCAGGTACTGTACACCGCGGAAAGGTGGTGCACCGGGTACTGTACAATGTGGAAAATAGGCGCACCAGGTACGGCAATTGGCCAAAAAAGGAAACCGGGGCAGGGGACAGCAGGCCGGCGCCGCCCCACCCTTGGCCAGCGGTAGCTGGGTGGTGGCCGGCGGTTGGTGGCTGCCACCCGCCCCGTTTCGCCGTTTTTTGCTTCGTTTCTTGATTCGTGCGTGTTTTCTTTGTTATGCGCCCTTTTGAGTCGATTCTTTTTTTGTTGGATTCGTAATTCAAAAACGTAGATTTTGACATAAAATAGCCCCTGAGATGAGGTCCCTAACTCCAGATATCGCATACGAATCATTTAGATCTTCCGGCGGGCGTAGAATCTTCATTCTTTATCCGTTTTAGTTGATTCTTCTTCTGTTGGATTCGTATTTTGAAAAAGAACATCTTGGATAGAATGGATGTTGGTGAAGGGTAATTTAGTCTTGAAATCTCGTTTTGATGCCTTGAATCTTCCAACGTGTGTGGAATCTTCGTTTTTCATCCGTTTTGCTTGATTTTTATCGTGCAATCTTGTTTTGACCACCTTGGCATAATGTCATTGATTTGAACCATATTTGAGTTCAAAATGCCAAGAATCGTTCTAGAATGAGAGAGATATCGGTAGTAAAAACATGACTTTTTACGCGATATCACGTCTTTATAAAGATTTGTATTTTATTTATCTTAAGTATTTATGGTGTAAGCATTAACACCCTACTGATTGATTGCTCAATCAGCAAGTCACTGAGTACTAAGTTGTTATGATTCTGATCGGGGGAGGCTGTTCGACTCTCAACATTTCCCTTGTGACAGAACAATGACATTTTTTTGGAATACAAAGATTCCCGGGTGCATGAATAGAGTAACAGACCCGCTAACGGTCCGATCGTTCTTAACACCATAATAATACCCAATCGAATAAAACATTTAAGATTAAGACATGGTTAGTGTTTGATTACTTTCCATAAATGGTTATGTAGAATCCAGAGGTGATAGACAAGGGTCAGAATACTTAATGATTCAACGTCTTCCTTCTGGATTCATAAACAAATTGGGTATTTTAGATCAGAGTTTTTCCATTTATGATTTAAACCAACCCTCACTTAATATTAACCAATAAATCCCTAGTTTAGTTACAGTGTACAGTACTTGTTTAGAACAGTATTTCCATGGCTTCAAAACTAGACCATGTTGTTTAAACTCAGATATTTAATCAAGAGTTATTCACAGTGTACACTACTAGTTTAGTATTTCAACAGCTTTTTAAATCAAAACACAGATAGTTAATTACCCACGATATGACGTCTTATCAAAAAGGTTTTAACCACGTTTATTGGTGGAATGGAATTAATTGATTTAAGATCATGGATGGAATGTGTAATCAAAGCACCGAGTTTTCATTTATAATATATAGTTGGGAACATTATTCCACAACGGATTGTGCCCACGACTTTCATAGCTTCCACATTCCGTACTCCACACATTAGTGATGTGTCTGGCGCTATACAAATGAAAGCCGTTCAACGTTACCTCCGTTGTTTCATAATGACATCATCCCAATTAACGACTAACTACATCACAACAGACACGCAATACAACTACTCACTAATCATGGCAAGTAATCCTAATACTAGCATAATAACAATAATAACATGCATTATGATAGATAAGGAAAGATATAACCGTAAGTAGTGCGTAGCTTGAATATATGCTAAAAGATTACAACGAGCGGAACTTCTGAAATATCTCCGACAATATCAAACATAAGCCCCTCAAAGTATCTTCAACAATGCTACAATATTACCCCTTCGTTAGTCTTGGTTAAATATTAACCAATAACTAACTAACTACTAACCTAACCTAACCTAAAACTAACAAACTAACTAGAGAGAGAAAGTAGAGAGAGAGTGTGTATGTTAAAGAGAGAAATGGAGAATGAGGTGTGTTTGAAATGAGGAAATGAGGTTAGTATTTATAGGAGAAGTGGTGGAGGAGAGGTACAAGTCTTTAAGCATCAAGAACAAGCATCAAAGCATCACACGGGGCGAGCAAGCAACAGGGGGGTAAAATGGTACCCAAGGTACCATTTACTAGGCAAAAGAGGTACCAAATGGTACCTAAGGTGTAGTATACGGCTCCTAGGGTACCGTATACGGTACCTAGGGGGGGAGGGGGGGTTGGTGCTCCATTTGTCCTCAGCTGTCCTCTCGCGTTGCTTGGTTCGTCCGTATCTTCTTCGTTTTAAGCCCGTTTTGCTTGATTCTTGAGCCGTTGGCTTCGTTTTTCCCTTACGCTTCTAATCGTACCAAATTTGGTAAATTTGGATATGTTTGACTTTTGCGTGTTCCGGATGACGATCGACGAGCTTCCAGACTGCACATCTTGTCCGTCTTTCATCCGTTTCTTCTTATTCTTTCACCTCCGGTCTTGGATTTCCCTATGGAATCATAAAATATGAATTATGATCCATTTCCATAAGTAATTCAAGTTGGGGATATTTAATGTGACGTTATTTGCCTCGTTCTACGTGATTAACGGATGTTTTTAGTGATTTGAACAGCAGCATCTATAATTGGACCACTTTGGTGATTTTAAGTAAGTAATAGATGTTTTAAGATGTTTTCACCAAAAATAAGTCCAATAAGTATAGAATAATGTGCCTAAAAACATGATTTTTAGGTCACATCAAGTATCCCACAGTTAGACGTTGCTTGTCCTCAAGCAACACATCCATGCCCTCATTAAAATAATTTTAAGAAAAATGGTTTTGGGGGTGAGCAAGAATGTTTTCAGAAGTTATCATTTTCTCATACTCATATAATTGTTCTAAAAACATCAGGAAAGATAAGATAATTATTTCAAAAACAAGTAATGATTATCCTTAAGCATACTTCCAAATCTGGTGATCTTGGAGTATACATGACCAGGCGATCTCACTAAAGTGGTCACTCAATTCACTCAGGAGTGTTTCGGGTTACCTAACATTCTAAACAAAGAAATCGCTCAAATAGCTAGTCATGCAGTACTCATCGTGATAAGCTTGATCGAGAATCGGATCTCCACCACTTAGGTGAGAACGATGCTAATTATCCCAAGACATTCAGGGGTTGTAATGTTTGTGAGGGTTAAGGGGTACGGATAGTGGAAATTTTGGTTGTAAGGTGTTGCTTATCTTAGGACTCCTAAGGTCACGAAAAACTTTTTATTTAGAAACGGATGAAAGGATAGTAGCTTCTTGTCTTCTATCGGATCTTCTTCTTTTTAGGGTGATATTTTGAAGCATAAGCTTTATTTTTTCTGAACCATTTTTCTTTTTCTTTTACTTTTTTTTCCAGAACTTCTTTGCCATAGAATTTCTAAGGATTATTAAATGCATAAATCCTTCTTCTCATCTCTCTTCTTCGAGTCTTCTCATGGTGCCCATTTTTCACACCAAGGATATTTCTTTTTCGGAGAACACGAGAGAGTGGGACAATTTGAAGGGATGTTACAAAAAGCATTTTTCATAACCTTAGAAATTCGAAGATAAGTTAAGGGATATTTGGGAAAGTAGGGGTTTAAACATGTGGGTCAATGAAACGAAAAGGTTTAGGCTCAGCAAGGTTTAGGTAACACCCCCAAATTTAACGGTTTGCGGAAGCATACATTGGGTGTTACTAATCAATATACAAAGCACAAGATTAATAGTAAACGACCTCTAAATGAGACGTTTGTAAAATAGTTACATTTCATAATTAATAATCGTTTGAAAACCGTAGGTTTTCGTATACAAAATGTAATTTCCTAGAGCCCACGCGTATAGCGGGAGATTCTATTACATAACCATAGTTACAAAAGATAATGCCAAAGAATCTCCGTTAAATGCAGTTTGTAAATCATGCGACTCTAGCTAGACATCCTGGAGTGATCCTACTCCGTAAGTGTACCTGAGATACAAAGCTAGAAAGTGTCAACCAAAAAGGTTGGTGAATCTCACAGGTTTAGTAATAAGTAAGTGTTATGAACCACAAGTATGTACCCGTATTGCTATCAAGCAAAGTAAGTAAATCAGTAATCAGTACAGTGCCATGAGCTCATAAGTTGAAGCTTAACCTTGTAGTGTGAATATATCACGTACCCCCGTGAGTGCTATCCGCACACTCATATGTAACAAATACTAATATGTCTGTTTCTACGTGTAAATCGGTACGTGGTGGCGCTACCACCCCAGACAGGGATTGTCAGTCCCAAATGGATCCATCTATTAGTAATCGCGCTTAAGTCCATAACTAACAACTTACGATTAGGAGGCTTTCAGTGGATAAAAGTAACTCATGCGTTTGTTTGTAATCGGTAATGTTTTCAGTAATGTTTTCAGTTCAGTACATTGTGTTCATGCGTAAAACAGTTGCTAAGTATCTCACCCCAAAGTATAAAACAGTAAAAGTGGGGCTGTAAGACTCACCTGAGTCTGGTAATAAGCTGTAGCAAATAGCAAGTAGTAAATATGTCAAGTAGGTTCTCCGAACCCGTAACCTTCAAATGCCTATCATATGAAGTTATGTAAGTATGTGTCTCACGAGACGTTTCATTTAGTTGTACACAACTAGTATAGTTCAATGTTCGTTTGTATGTTCGTAGTCGTTTGTTTTGAGAGAACAGTTTTGGCCCATTGGTGACGGTTCATCAAAATAATTCTAAATTGTTGACTTTGCTACAGTAGATTTGCTACAGTACTGCTACAGTACTGCTACAGTAAAATTTGACTTTTTTGTACAGTAACTTTGACTTTAAAATTCTGGTTTTCTGTGTTTTTGCGACACAATATGCGACACTAAAGTTTGGTATGCGACACAGTGGTTGTGTCGCATAAAGTGCGACACAAGAGCTCTGCGACACAGTTGTTGTGTCGCAAAAAGCTTTGCGATGCTAATTCAATAGCGACATAAGGGTTGTGTCGTATATAATACGACATAGTATGCGACATAGAGTGCGACACAATATTGTGTCGCAAAGGTTTACGACACAAACGGATTTGTACGACACAAGGTGCGACACAAACGGGTTTATGCGACATAGCATGCGACACAAGGCTTGTGTCGCATGTATGAACACCAGCCCAGAAACTTTCGGGTTTCAAGAATTTCCGACCAAAAACGCAAATCTAACCCATTTTTGAGCTATAAAATCGTGTATTCTTTATGTATAAGGTTATATCTAAGTTGTGTACACATCAAAACAATCAAAACATTACACCAAATTGAATAGATCTAAGATTTTAGAAATTTCTTACTTTTGCAAATCGAGCTAAATGGAGGATGATATGGTGAAAACGATCTTGATATTCTTGCTCCACTCGTGACGTTGATTCCGAATATGTAAATTTCGTGTGTCGGTTTGTATTCCGAAAATTTGGTGTAAGTTGAGGTTGAGAGAGTTTATGTGTGTGTGTATTTTGGAGATGATGAAAAATGAAAGAGGAGAAGTGGGCATGGGGTGGGGTTGGCTGATCCAATGGGGCAAGGGAGGGGAAAGTGCTCCCTAAAACTCAGTGTTTACTCCGCGTCCTAATCGTTAAATCCTTTGTTTTTAGTATTTAATCAAACCGTTATGTTTTAAAACTGTAACTGGAATATTTAAATAAAAATATTTTGAAATTAACAATAAAAACATTTGTCGAAATATTTAAATTGTTAAGTCGTGTTTATTACGTTTTGTCGCGTTAGTTAAAGTGTCGTCACGATAATATATAAATAATGCTCGTTTGGTTGCGTATTTTATATAGCAAAATACGTTCTCATTATTTAAGTAAATTTCTGTCACCAACGCCCAAGTAAACTGTGTCGGACTCCGTCCGGTTAATTCGCACGATTTATCCAAATCGCGTAAGTATATACACATATATATATATATGAATCCTCTTATATATATACAAATAGGGCCTGTAATTAGTCCTATTACATACTAATTACAACTAGTTACAAACAATTAGGCATAATTAATTATCCTAATTTAGCAGGTGTTACAGTTTACTAAGTGGATCATCGATACTAAAAATGAGCATCGGAAAAGGTTTTGGGCTTGAAAGAGAAGGCTAAAAAGTGGGTTAGATCCTAAGGAATGTCTAGGTCATCTAATTGCACCTATACTGCGTATGGTACTCACCAATGTGGTCTCGAAGCGTATGTCAAGAGCAAGTTCTAATTCAAATATACATGCATTGGCACACACTAGAAATGAACAATGTAGCGTTAAAATTGAATGCTTTTAAGGCTCAAGTCCTACTGCAAATGGGTTGTATGTGCCTAGTCATGTTCTTATTAGATTGACATTTCTTGCTTAAACAATTATTAACTTATTTTCCTTAGATTTTAAAAACAACTTATTCATATTTTGAAAATGACTTCTCTTAAAAACGTTCAGACTCAAAAATTCAGAGTTAATCGGGCGATTAAACTCGTTTTTCTTTTGAAAAAGGTTTTTGAACTTTGAAAATTTTTGAAAAATTTAGAGGAACATTTTATGTGTTAACTATTTTTGAACTAAAATCATAAAAACAAACCAAAGTATTCTATACCTGCTATCCCACACTTAGAGGAACATTGTCCCTAATGTTCTCTTGAGATTGTATAATCCCACACTTAGAGTTTGAACATGTAATAAAAAAGTTTCTCAAGCGCTTTGTTTTGGGCTGGAATCCCATACTTAGTGATAAGTTTAGGATAGAGTATAGATTACTTTTATTATCGCACTATCAAAACAAATAAATACGAATCATGATAAAATAGATAAAAGTGGAAAGGATCAGATACTCCCCAAATAGCGAGTTGCATAGGAGCTGAGAATCTGAATTTGCTGAAGGAGATGTTGCCAGGATCTTCTTCTGCATTCTTTGTGATGATCGGCTCGGCTCCAAGCGACTTGCAGGTGTTTTCCTCATTTTATTAAATCATCCCATTCTTTTCTCATGAATAGATCTCATAGGTGTGAACACATTGGATGAAACCCTTTTTACGAACTCGGTATTGTTTTTGCAAATGAAAAGAGCAATTACTATCTCAGAATTTTGAAAACATATTTTCTACTACAAATCATTTTTATAAAACATGTGTTTTTAAACGAGTTTGAGCATAATGCATAGAAGTAGTATGCAAGTACCTCAAATGCCCGAAACATATGAATTATTTTTTAAAAAGTGATTTCCTATTTTCTGAGACGAGCGGTTTATTTGCAAAACGTGTTGTATTTTTGAAAATATTTGGGTTCATCCTAGTGTGAAGGATAGTCAGAGATTTTCTTCACTTATCAATACTCCACTCTCTTCTACTTCTTATTCCATGGGTTGCCTCCCAAGAAGCGCTGCTTTTAAAGTCGAGAGCCTGACTTTATTACACGGGTTGCCCCCCGAGAAGCGCTGCTGTTATAGTCGAGAGCTCGACTTTACTCCTTTGAGATTAGGTGTTGGGGAAGGAGTTCCCAGGGCGAGTGATGGTGTTATTATGAGCCCTGGGTTGTGGGAATGTGTAGCGCGGAGGGTAGATCCTTTGGAAGTGGCATGCCATGGTTGAGATTAGATCTGGTGGTTCCATGGCATCCACTTTGAAGCTTTGAAAGTGGTCTAAGGTAGCTCTGGATAGACCTAGCAATCCTTCGGAGATGTAATCAACCGCTTTAGTGACTAGCCCGTTAGGATCAATCACTGTGGTTGTTCTTGTCTCGATGTTTTCCCTTATCGGATGCTTGAGTTTGATGGAGTCCATTAATACCAGAAATTTAAACTTCAGGTCTTCGAACTCTTTATTGTAAGGATCTTCTCTAAATGTGCTTATAGACTGGCACAGGCAACTGATTTGCTGTTGCTGATAAATGGTGAAAGGAAAGCCAGAGTTTTTGAAAATATGAATCAATTTGTTTAATATCTCGCGATATCCTGTATGGAAGATAGACTTTGCTTTCTCGGCGTCTTCTGCATTCAATATCTCATGTAATCGAGTTGTCACATGTGACACCCATCAAATTAGGACTAGTAGTTTGTGCCTAATCAAGTTTTAGTACATGTAATTAGTTCTGTGTTAGGTTAATTTATGTATCAAGTAATATATATTGTTGAATATATATACAAGTATTGCGATTTGATTTAATCATACGAGCCTCAAATCGAATGGATTTCGACACAATTAGTACGGACGTTGGTGAACGATTTATTAAGTAATACAAATATTATTTGATAACGCTATTATATCCAAAAATATTATTTCTATAATATTTCGTAGTCAATTCGTATCGTACAAATAACGTATACGCGATTAAAATGTAAACGCGCAAACAAACGAAACAAGTTACATTTTATAACATAATTATTAAGTATTTGGTAAAATACTTCAACAAAAATATTGAGTGAATATTCGTATTTTAAAACGCATATTTTTGTGCATAAAATAAATAATTAACGTTTAAACGATCGGGAAAACGAACACCGCACGGAGCGCAAACACGGAGTTAAATGGTGGAGACCCACACTTCGGTGAGCCCCCACCGAAAATCTGCCCAAAACGGGGGGAAACCCCACCTTTTCCCTCATTATCATCATCCTCACTCCATTTTTCTCTCTTTCTTTTCTCTCAAAATTTCACCACCACCACCTCACTAAATCACCAAATAACAACCTTAAACGACCTTGTATCATCAAGATAATTAGAGAAAAGGAATCACCACGCAACGATCTACAACTTCATCTTTTCGGATTTTCATTTCGCCACTTTGTAAGTTTTCCGACAAAAGTCGAAACCTCTGGTTTTCACTCATTTTTACATGTTTTTTGTTTATATAAGTTTATAATGTCCATATAAGGGTTGGGTAAAAGTTTTGGACCGAACGGTGGCCGGAAAACTCGTTTTCGACACAAATTCCGGCCATCAGACCGTAATGTCGCTTTTGGACCCAGACTTTATGCGACGTCAGCTACAACGTCGCAAAACCCCTCACGATGTCGCATGGTGCGACATCAGCCTCAACTTCGCATTAAGTTGCTAACGTTGCACATAGCGACATCAACCCCTATGTCGCAAGAACCAACAACGTCACATGTAGCGACGTAACCCGTAAAGTGGCATTAAATTGCGAATGTCGCACTTAGCAACGCCATTATCAATGTCGCAGTCATGACCTGCGACATCATACCTTACGTCGCACAAAACAGAACCAAGAAAACACAGATTTTACTAAGTGTCGGAACCTGAGATTTTATCACTTGATTTTACCCTCGACCCCAACCAGGGGCCAGCCCCTTGGACCCCGCCAGGGGTTGCCACCCCTGGAACCCCGCTAACTAGGGGCGCTGCCCCGGACCCCCGTGACTTAGAGTTTGTAAATCGTTTCTCACCAAGTGCCAAACCTAACCGACTTCAAACCTTTATACGATACGACCTTACAAACATATTGGAATATACTTTTCAAACGTCACACTTCGGGATCAAAATAATAGTATGGAAATTATTAACACAAACAATCACCAACAGGCCGTACACGGTTTCAAACATACAATTCACTCAACCGGGTCGTAGTAGTCTGGATAAGTCGATCAACCAAATCATAGTAATTTGGACAATCAAACCAACCAAATCGGGGTAATTTGGACATTATAGTTGGGCAAACAACTACAAAGGTAGTCTTTTAAGATACCTATACAATTAATAACCATCGCGCGTATTGAACGCCCTCAAGTTACAAGTCTTCGGACATCAATTCATAAGCTAATCAATTCAAGTTTACTTCGATAAACACTCAAGACTCAGGTGAGTCTCATGGCCCCTATTTTACTGCTTTTCAATCAGGGGCGTGATATCATTGCTCGTTTTGTTTTACAAGTTGAACGCAAGTACAAATCAAAATCAAATACTACATGAGTTACTTCAACTAATCAATTTAAAGCCCTCCATAGCATAGTCTGGTAATACGTAGTAGCGTGAATGTTAGTATATGATATCATATAGGATTGACAATCCTCGTCCGGGTTAGCACGCACTAACTGGTCAAACGGACATATTAGCATTTGGGAAGACGAGTGTAGATTAGGCACTCGTAGGAGGCACCTCAGTTGGGTTTCCTTAATTGGACCTGACACTAAAGTTAAGCTCAGACTATGTGCTCATGGCTGTATAACTTTTATTTTTCTTAATTGCATTTTAAATTCAATTTAATCTTGCGGTTCATACAATTATGTGATGACATACAAACCTGTGAGCTCACCAGCGTTTCGCTGACCCATTTTAGCATGTATCACAGGTACGCAACAGTAGGTTGGACTGCCCAAGCAGGAATCATTAGCTCGAGTCAGTATTCATACATCAGAGATTTAAATTGCATTATTATATTTTGTATAAAGTAATTATGTGATGTAAATATCTCAATTTCATTAACTGAGCTAATGTAAACATTATTTTGATGTAAACTTATGTTTTATCAATACAAGTTCAAAATGACGCATATAGTGGTCGTTCATTATACCTTGTGCGCTTGATATGTAATTAGTCGCGCCCCGACCCGATTCGCTTCCGCAACCCGAATTTGGGGGTGCGACATCACAAAAGTGACAACATCGAGTAGAGACATATTTTTAACAATGATAAGATGATTACTCCTGCTTTCGTCCCTAGTGTTATACCGAAGCTCTTCGATTATCAATTTAATATGATGTTCTAAAGTAGACTTGATGATAAATCGATTGCTACCTTTGGTACTCAAATGATCTTTCTCAGCTAGTAAGTCAAGGAATGCGCGCAGATTTTCCATTACCATGAAGTCAGCATCTTCGATATTTCTTCTGATAGCACCCAACATTTCCATTTGTTTTGTCGAATAAGAGAATGCAAAACCCATGAGAATATTATACACCTTGTGGTATACTTGTTTTCGTTCAATGTAGTAGAGAAGTTCTTCTGAGTTATCCCTTTCTTCCTTGAGCTGAGATTTGAGTTCATCGGCGAATGTTCTGATGAAGTGCCTAAGGTTCATCCCTAGGTATGTGTGCAGTGTATAGTGCGTTTATTTTCCACAGTACTCTAACCGTGGGTATATCTATGGTGTTTTAAAGATCGTATAAGTCTTTACACAGCTTTATAACCAGAGGTAGTTTAACGGTGTACTTTAGCATTTTCATGGTATGACAAGACCTAGACCCGTGTCTGGAAGGGTAACTTCCAGGTAATCCACGGTGAGATAGACCATCGGCATTTCTTCGGCTTCCATACATTTGTACTACACCAGTTGTGGTTCCAGTACTATACCGAGTATTCTGACATTTTACGGCGATCCCACAGTGTAACATCCTCTCTTCTGGTCCGGTAATTTCTAATTTTAAATTGATATATTTAATTGTATTAGAAATTATGTGATATTATTTGTTTATTGTGAAACTTATATAAATAAGTCCAAGAACTTATTGTGAATAGTAAATTATTGTTTGTTGTAATTTACTATAGTTGACGGTAAAATAAAAGAAGTTTCTCGCAGTTGATATTTAGGTTCCAGACAATAGATTGAAAGGGGACTAGTTTTAAGTGGATATGGGGTCGGTTAAATGTTTGGGCCGACTATATAACTTTCCCTTTTAGGAAAGTTTCTCACTTTCCCTTTTTAGAAACCTAAAACTAAAACCTTAAAACTTTGTAACTCAAAGATTGAGGCAAAATTGTGGAGCTGTGACCTGATCTCATTTTCTCATTAGTATCATTATCATCACCTTCTAATCTCCAAGTTGTAAGTGTTTACATGTTCTAAGTGTTCATTATATTTTATGTGAAAATTGTGATAAATGATGAACTTCATGAGTTGTTGATGATTATTGATGTTATATGATGATCATGAACTGATTTCCCAGCTAGAATAGTAGTGATTATGTACTTAAAGTGTGATTTTGATTTAAGTTAGTGAACCAAAGGAGTTCATTAGATTTTGTAATGAAATGGGTATTACTAATGTTAATTGTTATTGCTTGAAGTTAGTAGATGCTATAGGATGAGTCAGAGGTGTTAAGAATTTCCTTTTAGATGATTTGGTATGTGCAAGTTGTAGTTTTGAAAGTTAGGTTTGTGCAGGGTTGAGCTAAAAACTCTGTTGCTGCTGCTGTAAAAGATGAACAAGCCGGCGGCTCCTATGAGCTAGCCGGCGAGTTCTTTAATGGGTTGGGGAAACCGGCGGGTCGAGTACCCAAGCCGGCGGGTTGAGTCCCAAACCCGGCTGCTGCTTGGTCAATCCGGAGGCTAAAAATAGCTTTAAAACGTGACTTTGTTCTGTTACCTGAAAATCCATAGTAACCGGCGGCTTGACTGTTTGAGCCGGCGGCTTGTGAGGTTAATCGGCGGGTCTATGACCCTAGCCGGCGGTTTGGCTGGTCAGCCCAGCTTTCCTTTTAAATTGTTGATGTTAATTTTGATAAGTTCCTAGTGTTATATGTTGATATAAGTTGAGTATGGTTGATCCTGATGACTAACTCATATCTGATTGTTAATTCTCAGATCCTCAGAGAACTCAGCGAGATAAGGCAGCTGAGTAAGTGAACTAAATGTAACAACCCCAAAATTAGGGCCAATTTAAAAATTTCCCTAATTACGTGTTTATTACTTGTATATAATATGAAATAGGATTATATACATTATCTACTTATTATATATATATATGGATGGAATATATGTATATACGCGCGTATACGATTCGTACAAATCGTATAAAACAACAATTGTACAAACATACGGACGTTGGTAAAACAATTATTAAATAATGTGAGATTATTTAATTACTTTGAATACTACTTTATATTATGTTTATAATATAACGAAAACGTGCGTTTTAACCAAAACGTTACCGAACTCCCCGAAAACCCGACCAACCGACAAAACAAAACAAAGTTATGTTCTATAACTTAAAAACAATTAATTTGGTAAAATACTTTAACTAAATTATCGGATATTATATCGTATTTTTAAACGTATATTTCATCGCGTATAAAATGATTTTAACGTTTAAACGACCGGGGAAACGAACACCGCACGGAGCGCAAACGCGAGGGAACGAAAAATTGGTGAGACCACACCTTGTGGCCCCACCCAAAACCGGCCAAAGACATGGGGCATCACCCCCTTGCCTCTTTGATCACCAACATAACCAAACCCACCCTTTTACTCAATCTCTCTCAACTCTCTCTCTAACCCTCACCTCTCTCTCTATATCTCGGTCTCTCTCTCTAGCCAAAAACACACCAAAAACAAGCTTGAATCACAAAACGGAAAGGAGCAACAACGATCACCGCAACGAGGGCTACGATCCTATCTTTGCGGTTTCTCATTTCGACGACTTTGTAAGTTTTCCGGCGACTTCCGAAACTTTCCGATTTTAAATTATTTTGCATGTATGTTGTTCCCCTAGCTTCATAATGTCCAAATGATATGTTAAAACTCGTTTTTAAAACTTGAAAGTATAAACCGAAACCATAAACTAAAAACAGTCCCCTTTCGCAATTTTTATAAAATCATACGATCGAAACTAGCAAATATACTCTAAACATGAAATCTTCGTTTTTCCGTTGCCTACAACTTTCGTGAAGAAGGTTTAACTCCAAAACGCCCCCATTTTCCTAGAAAAATAGATTAGTGAACGTATGTTTAGTTTTAGTGACGTTAAATGAAAACCGACATCTCGAGACCCCCCGAAACGAAACGATAATTTTTCTAACGTTATTTAGCCATTTTAGAACTTGTGTAAAAGTTTCGGGTCAAACCGAGGTCGTTTGACCCAAAACCGAGCTTAAAAACGAAGTCAGTCGCTGTGTTGCATAGGACCAAACTTTCATGTGACACAAGGCTTGTGTCACATGTTGTGTCGCATGGCAATCATGTGACACGAGGGTTGTGTCGCATATTGTGTCGCATTAAGTTGCATCCATGTGACACAAGGGTTGTGTCACATAAATCATGTGACACAAGGGTTGTGTCGCATATTGTGTCGTATTAAGTTGCATCCATGTGACACAAGGGTTGTGTCGCATAAATCATGTGACACAAGGGTTGTGTCGCATATTGTGTCGCATTAAGTTGCATCCATGTGACACAAGGGTTGTGTCGCATAAATCATGTGACACAAGGGCTGTGTCGCATTTAGTGTCGCAAAAACCTAAAAACAGAGGCCAAAAACATTCAAAATGTTTAAAAATCACTTTTCAACTACCAAATCAAATACGATACGACTTATACATGAAAATACTATAATTTTGGATGTATACACAAATACTCGAATACGTACAAGATTATACTTAACCGAACGTGAGATTTCACTCACGCACACACACAAGATTGCACTCGAAAATACTTAGGAGATTACACTCCAACGAACTTAAACTTGTACAACTACACGGGATTGCACCCGATGCGAACTTATGAGTTCACTCCAAATACTTACGTGTGGGATTACACGCTAACTAATACGAGCTTACACTCGATCACATACGAGATTTCACTCGTACACTTTAGGGTTACACCCACTCGGATTTACATTACTTGAACGTTACACAATGCAATACCAAAGTACATTACAACTATACAATTTCTACAAATACATAATAATAATAGATGAGATTATTATTATACGCCGATACCAACGGGCCGTACAACTTTTCTACAAACTACAACTTACAAACAAATACAAACGTACAAACAACAAATGGACATTTACTAGTTTGGGAACAACTAGCATGGATACCTTACAAGTATTCCATTTACTTACTAAACCTTATGCGTATTAGGACGCTAAGGGTTGCTAGTTCGGGATACTACTTTGCTTGCTTACTGCATTGTCTGCTAGACTCAGGTGAGTCTTACAGCCCCTAATTTACTGCTTTATACTCAGGGGTGAGATGCATTACTCGTTTTCATAAAACTAATAAGGGCCGAGTTAACGCATGATTAGCATGACCTGAAATCATGGTGGCTCAGGTCATCTTCTTACTCGTTCAACATAAATGCTTTGAATTATATTCACGGGAGTACTAATAATTACTGTATGGTAAGCTTCTACTCTGGTGTCTCATGACAACGCATGATTGGCATGACCTGCAATCATTACGGAGTGAACGATTGGCATGGCCTGCGATCGTTACTCATTGGCTAGTTAAACAAACGGTTAGCATGACCTGCAACCACTCACTTATAAACGGTTAGCATGACCTGCAACCACCTACTTACAGATGATTAGCATGACCTGCAATCAATATTTAAGTGAACGATTAGCATGACCTGCGATCGTTACTTACTGGCTGGTTAACGATTTACAAATATTACTTGTGTGTTCAAACTGTTTACTTACTTTCAAACCTGTGAGATTCACCAACCTTTTGGTTGACCGTTTTAGTAATGCTTCTCAGGTACACAGCATCAGTAGGGATGCCCAGCAGGATAAGCTTACTTAGCTCGAGTCGCATGCATTTACAAGCTTGGAGATTTACATACATTACTTTTGTACTTACTGTTATGTATTAGAATCTTTAGGAATTTACTCGAAACTCGAGCTTGTATTTTGAATTACTTATGTATTAATGTAATACTTTTCGAACGTCTCATTTAGAGTCGTTCACTGTATCCTTTGTGCTTGTGATTATTGATTAGTAACACCCAAAACATCGATTCCGCAAACTGTTAAATTTGGGGGTGTCACAGATTGGTATCAGAGCCTAAGGTTATAGTGAACTAGGTTGCATTTAGTGGGCCTAGACTATGACCGTTAGGCAGTATTCCTCATTAGGTATAACTGGTTCAGGAATTACATCATACAAGTTTAATTTAACATAGCCTGATCAACTATGTACAATTAAATAAAGATGATGTAAGTTCTGAAAGGGGTTATGTTGAACAGGAATGCAATAGCTGACTCTGACCTCGAGAGAACCGAGACTTTACTTGATTGTGCTAGACACACACTAGGCGGTTATGTGATATATATATATATATATACATAGGCCTCTTTCTCCGATACGATACTCTCTCTTGACTACTGCGAAATTCATTTTCAACTTACACCAAACAAACGACAACTCGATTCTCGTCATTCCATCCTTACTTAACTTTTATGTTTCAATTATAACAATTCTACTACTCTTGTTAAACTATCCACGTATCAACCTTTGGCGTAATTTCTTTGTACTTACCCGAACATCACGATCATAATTCTCGTTCAAACCTTCACATATTCTTTATTTGTTGTTTCAAGGAACATGCCTCCTCGACGACAAATCACACTTACTGAAGCCGAAGTTGCGGGTATTATTGCCCGTAGTGTGGCTCAAGCCTTAGCTGTCCGAGCAACCACTCCTGGTAGTGAGGATACGGCTAACAACACACCACCACCCAAAACCTGCACCTACAAGGACTTCCAAAACTGCAAACCATTGAGCTTTGCAGGCACTGAAGGAGCGATCGGTTTAATACGCTGGATAGAGAAAATAGAATCAGTATTCCTTATCTGCAACTGTGTTGAGGACGACAAGGTCAAGTTCGCAGCCAGCACATTTTCTGACACTACCCTTACCTGGTGGAACACCTACGCTCAGACTGTGAGTGTTGCCAATGCCTACAAACTTCCATGGAATGAGCTGAAGATTATGCTGAGGGGCGAGTACTGCCCCAGAGATGAACTGAAACAACTGGAGATAGAATTCTGGAATCACAAGATGCAGGGAAATGACATCACAGGTTACACCAACCGTTTTCACCAGCTGGCACTTCTCTGCCCAACTATGGTTGATCCTGAGTACAAGAGGATCGAGAAATACGTCGATGGACTTCCTGAGCGGCTTTAAGATTTAGTGACTTCATCTAAACCGGGAACCATTCAGAGCGCCATTCGCATGGCTCATGAGTTAACGGCAAATTCTGTCCGCCGTGGCTCGACTTCAACCCCACCTACAAATAACAAACGTAAATGGGAAGTAAGTCTCCACTCGTCCAACCCGACTTCTGATAAAAAGCCTACAACTGTCAATGCCAATGACTCAAAGGCTTACAAGGGGAGCAAACCATACTGTTCCAAATGCGGTATACACCATGATGGCTCCTGTCCCTGCGCCAACTGCAAGAAATTCGGGCACCTGGCCCAACACTGTCGAACCAACCCCACTGGTACTGATACTCCTGCCCCCAAAACCTGCTATGAGTGCAACGGTACTGGGCACTTTAGGAAGGATTGCCCAAAACTGAAACTCCGAACCAACCACACGAGGAGTAGAGCTTATATAATTAACGCTAGGGAGGAGGACCCGAACCCGAGACTTTGTGATTTGCTCAACCCGGGTACGTACATTTCTAGATTACCCGAACTGCTTAACAACTTATGCACATTGCCTTACGTTCTATAAACTCTCCTAGATCCTAAGTACCCAATAGGATTAGGAAACGATCGACTATACGGATTCCGACTATATAACTTGTATTACATCTTGGTTTCCCTGAACTAACTCCCTTCCCAAACATCTCACACTGGTTGAGATCGGGAACTCGAACACTGTCACTTGATTCCCAACTGACCATATCCCATGGACTAATGGTCGATACTCTTTACCAACTTTCCCAAACGATATCGACTAGTACTTCAAACAAATTTCGGGACGAAATTCTCCTAACAAGGGGAGAATGTAACAACCCCAAAATTAGGGCCAATTTAAAAATTTCTCTAATTACGTGCTATTTACTTGTATATAATATGAAATAGGATTATATACATTATCTACTTATTATATATATATATATATATATATGGATGGAATATATGTATACACGCGCGTATACGATTCGTACAAATCGTATAAAACAACAATTGTACAAACATACGGACGTTGGTAAAACAATTATTAAATAATGTGAGATTATTTAATTACTTTGAATACTACTTTATATTATGTTTATAATATAACGAAAACGTACGTTTTAACCAAAACGTTACCGAACTCCCCGAAAACCCGACCAACCGACAAAACAAAACAAAGTTATGTTCTATAACTTAAAAACAATTAATTTGGTAAAATACTTTAACTAAATTATCGGATATTATATCGTATTTTTAAACGTATATTTCATCGCGTATAAAATGATTTTAACGTTTAAACGACCGGGGAAACGAACACCGCACGGAGCGCAAACGCGAGGGAACGAAAAATTGGTGAGACCACACCTTGTGGCCCCACCCAAAACCGGCCAAAGACATGGGGCATCACCCCCATGCCTCTTTGATCACCAACATAACCAAACCCACCCTTTTACTCAATCTCTCTCAACTCTCTCTCTAACCCTCACCTCTCTCTCTATATCTCGGTCTCTCTCTCTAGCCAAAAACACACCAAAAACAAGCTTGAATCACAAAACGGAAAGGAGCAACAACGATCACCGCAACGAGGGCTACGATCCTATCTTTGCGGTTTCTCATTTCGACGACTTTGTAAGTTTTCCGGCGACTTCGGAAACTTTCCGATTTTAAATTATTTTGCATGTATGTTGTTCCCCTAGCTTCATAATGTCCAAATGATATGTTAAAACTCGTTTTTAAAACTTGAAAGTATAAACCGAAACCGTAAACTAAAAACAGTCCCCTTTCGCAATTTTTATAAAATCGTACGATCGAAACTAGCAAATATACTCTAAACATGAAATCTTCGTTTTTCCGTTGCCTACAACTTTCGTGAAGAAGGTTTACCTCCAAAACGCCCCCATTTTCCTAGAAAAATAGATTAGTGAACGTATGTTTAGTTTTAGTGACGTTAAATGAAAACCGACATCTCGAGACCCCCCGAAACGAAACGATAATTTTTCTGACGTTATTTAGCCATTTTAGAACTTGTGTAAAAGTTTCGGGTCAAACCGAGGTCGTTTGACCCAAAACCGAGCTTAAAAACGAAGTCAGTCGCTGTGTTGCATAGGACCAAACTTTCATGTGACACAAGGCTTGTGTCACATGTTGTGTCGCATGGCAATCATGTGACACAAGGGTTGTGTCGCATATTGTGTCGCATTAAGTTGCATCCATGTGACACAAGGGTTGTGTCGCATTAAGTTGCATCCATGTGACACAAGGGTTGTGTCGCATAAATCGTGTGACACAAGGGTTGTGTCGCATATTGTTGCATCCATGTGACACAAGGGTTGTGTCGCATAAATCATGTGACACAAGGGTTGTGTCGCATAAATCATGTGACACAAGGGTTGTGTCGCATATTGTGTCGCATTAAGTTGCATCCATGTGACACAAGGGTTGTGTCGCATAAATCATGTGACACAAGGGCTGTGTCGCATTTAGTGTCGCAAAAACCTAAAAACAGAGGTCAAAAACATTCTAAATGTTTAAAAATCACTTTTCAACAACCAAATCAAATACGATACGACTTATACATGAAAATACTATAATTTTGGAAGTATACACAAATACTCGAATACGTACAAGATTATACTTAACCGAACGTGAGATTTCACTCACGCACACACACAAGATTGCACTCGAAAATACTTAGGAGATTACACTCCAACGAACTTAAACTTGTACAACTACACGGGATTGCACCCGATGCGAACTTATGAGTTCACTCCAAATACTTACGTGTGGGATTACACGCTAACTAATACGAGCTTACACTCGATCACATACGAGATTTCACTCGTACACTTTAGGGTTACACCCACTCGGATTTACATTACTTGAACGTTACACAATGCAATACCAAAGTACATTACAACTATACAGTTTCTACAAATACATAATAATAATAGATGAGATTATTATTATACGCCGATACCAACGGGCCGTACAACTTTTCTACAAACTACAACTTACAAACAAATACAAACGTACAAACAACAAATGGACATTTACTAGTTTGGGAACAACTAGCATGGATACCTTACAAGTATTCCATTTACTTACTAAACCTTATGCGTATTAGGACGCTAAGGGTTGCTAGTTCGGGATACTACTTTGCTTGCTTACTGCATTGTCTGCTAGACTCAGGTGAGTCTTATAGCCCCTAATTTACTGCTTTATACTCAGGGGTGAGATGCATTACTCGTTTTCATAAAACTAATAAGGGCCGAGTTAACGCATGATTAGCATGACCTGAAATCATGGTGGCTCAGGTCATCTTCTTACTCGTTCAACATAAATGCTTTGAATTATATTCACGGGAGTACTAATAATTACTGTATGGTAAGCTTCTACTCTGGTGTCTCATGACAACGCATGATTGGCATGACCTGCAATCATTACGGAGTGAACGATTGGCATGGCCTGCGATCGTTACTCATTGGCTAGTTAAACAAACGGTTAGCATGACCTGCAACCACTCACTTATAAACGGTTAGCATGACCTGCAACCACCTACTTACAGATGATTAGCATGACCTGCAATCAATATTTAAGTGAACGATTAGCATGACCTGCGATCGTTACTTACTGGCTGGTTAACGATTTACAAATATTACTTGTGTGTTCAAACTGTTTACTTACTTTCAAACCTGTGAGATTCACCAACCTTTTGGTTGACCGTTTTAGTAATGCTTCTCAGGTACACAGCATCAGTAGGGATGCCCAGCAGGATAAGCTTACTTAGCTCGAGTCGCATGCATTTACAAGCTTGGAGATTTACATACATTACTTTTGTACTTACTGTTATGTATTAGAATCTTTAGGAATTTACTCGAAACTCGAGCTTGTATTTTGAATTACTTATGTATTAATGTAATACTTTTCAAACGTCTCATTTAGAGTCGTTCACTGTATCCTTTGTGCTTGTGATTATTGATTAGTAACACCCAAAACATCGATTCCGCAAACTGTTAAATTTGGGTGTGTTACACTAAAACAATTAGGTGAGTGGATTTGAAACTCATAGTTTGATTTGGTTTTGTCAGTTTGATTTTAATCAGTAATTATAGGATTACTATTGATAGAACATTAACTTTGAGATGATATGCCATTTGATTGGTGGTTTGATTAGCCTGTGCGCTTGATTGATGAATCCAGAGGTCAACTTGATTGTTAGTTGGACTTGATTGCTAATGTTGGTCAACACAGGGTTGCGTACATGTGTTGATGGAGATTATCATTTAGTTAGTGGTTGATCACTATTTTGTCCTACAGTTGATTTAAGTGTTCTGATGGGGCCACCCGGCACAGGGCCCTTAGGAACCACCGTTCCTCTTGACGATATTTGTTACATTATTGGTTGTGAACAAATTGCTAGCTAAATTGATTTGTGGTTGATTATTCATTCACTTAGCTTTGTGCTAATCCCTCAAATTACTTCCTGCAGGTTATGTTATTTTGTGGGTAGTCAGGAAGGATGTTTTGATGCTGGGAATGTTTGAAACTTGTACTCTGATCAAGTCTGTTATAAACAATGTTTTGTAGTATATAATGCCCCGGTTTGTAAACAAGTTAACTATGGGTGGTTTAATAGTAAACAGATTGTATAATGGTTGCGAAAATTTCTAGCAAAATTCTAATGAAATATGTATTGTAAGTACACGCTTCCGTGGTAACTAATATATTATTGTTCTATTAAATGAGGGGTATTATAAGTTGGTATCAGAGCAATAGTTTGTGTGAATTGAACATGATTGAATGTTCAATCCTAAACTTTAATTGTGCTGTGTCAAACATTCTTGGGAATGGGATTATGTACTGAATGTGAATCGGTTAGTGGGATAGGTGCTAACGATTAACGATTTGTGAGTTGTTGTTGTGTTTACAGACATGGAAGATAACGAGCAACCACCTGTTAACCCTAATAATGCCTCAAGACCTGAAGTTCATGCTGAGATTCACGATGACCAGACTGGGCATGCTGGTACTTCTTTTTATGCTAGAGATGAATTAGACAGAGATGAGTATCTACTTCATTTGGAAGAGGAAAATCAAGCACTCAGAAGGTATAAGCAACAAAAAGAGGCTGAATCGTCTCATCCTGTGTTTGGTATGATTTCACCGTCAAAACAAAAGGTGTGTTCTTTTAAAACCTTTACGAGCAGTAACCCGTCTGTGTATTCTGGTAGTACAAATCCTTCCGTAACTCTAAATTGGTTGAGAGATGTGGAAAAGAAATTTGGAGTCTGTCAATGTGAGGAAGAATTAAAAGTTCCATATGCAACTCAACTTTTAAAAGGAGCAACTATGAATTGGTGGGATTCGATTACTTCTGTGTTATCTCCATTTCAGAAAGCATCTATCCGATGGTCTGATTTTCGTAATGAAGTTTGTAAACAGTATTGTTCAAACTATGATATAGCTCGAATTAGAAAGGAGTTTATGGATTTGCATCTAACTGATAACATGTCAATGGATGATTTGATAAATCAGTTTACAGAGAAACTCAGGTTTGTTCAGCAGTGGGTTCCTGATGAGAGAACTCAAATAGAACAGTTTGTGGGTACCTCACCTAATCATTATCGAACTTCAGTGAGATTAGCAGGTTCTCTTTCTCAAGCCTTTATGTTAGCTCGATCAGTTGACAGTGATTTGAAACCTCAACAAGCACCAAGTAAAGAAATGGTTTCTCAGACATCTAGGAGTGAATCTTCGGGTAAAGGTAAGCAACGGTGGCAAGGAAATCAACAGGGTAAGAAACAAGAAAGTCGTGGTGGTACTTCTGATCGTCCCAATTGGTGTATTAAATGCAGAGCTAGACATTTTGGGACGTGTACTGTGCAAACCACTAGATGTGTGAAATGTGGTGTGATTGGGCATGAAGCCAAAGATTGTGTGTTTCCTACTTATGTGTGTTTGAATTGTCATAAGGAAGGTCATCGTGCAAATCAGTGTTCTGAGGCTAAGAGACAGGGTTCTAAGTCGGTTGTTGGTTCGTCATCTTCCGGTCAGAAGCGGAAGAATCCCCCATCTGCAGTTAGTAGGGCTTTTCAGATGACAGTTGATGAAGCTGTCCATACAGATGATGTTATCACGTGTACTTTTCTTGTAAATTATGTACCAGCTCGTGTTTTGTTTGATTCTGGTGCAAATTGTTCATTTGTATCCGTGTGTTTCTGTGATAAGTTGAAAATGATGCCTACTGTGATTACAAACCCAGTTGAAGTAGAAATAGCTAGTGGCAAATCAGTTCCTGTTACCACCTCGGTAATCGGAGCTAGTATTATGATAGATAGTCAGACTTTCCCAATTTCATTTTTGTTGAAGCCGATTGCTAGTTTTGATGTGATTATTGGCATGGATTGGTTAAGTCAGTGTAAAGCAAGTATAGATTGCCACAATAAGCTGATTAGAATCCCAATTTCTGATGAGTCATATGTAGTGGCTCGAGGAGAAAGGATGGTGGGTGTTTACCTTTGATTAGTATGCTGAAAGCTAGGAAATCTTTGTCCAAAGGCTGTGAGTCGTACCTAGCTTATGAGATTGATACTAAAGTAGGGAAGAAATCTCTTTTTGATGTCCCGGTTGTTTTTGAATATCCGGAAGTATTCCCTGATGAATTACCTGGATTACCACCAGTTAGGGAAGTTGAATATCAGATTGATCTTGTTCCTGGCTCGTCACCTGTGTAAGACCCGACTTTTTACACAAACATATATCATATTATATTCGATGGAAGCGCGTCCCAAAACATATTTAACTATAATTACATATGTCCAAAAGTACCAAGTTTTTAAAACATTACACACTTATATGTTTAATTACAAACATCTACTAAAGAACCGGGCGTTATGTTAACTATCCAAAAACCAAAGTTAGTTTCCCAAAAAGTCAGAGTATGCGCTGTGACAGTCAACCATCCCATTAAGCATCTACAACCCAATCCATATCTAACAAAAAACCTGCAAAAAGATTAACAACGAGGGATTAGCTCACGCTAAGTGAATGGAACCGTAACCGACGGTTCAATTCAGAAATAACAAGCCTACAATGAATCAATCAACCAAGCAAGCAATAATTACCGCCTAAAGCATCATAAACAAACAAACAAACACACAACTATGATTACCGCCTAAAGCATCGCAAATCATAAACACGTATCCTCAAAGAGGACCGGCAGCCCCTGGTTAGCCAACCAGCGAAAGCCCTTAAACCACTGCCGGCCACAACAGTGATTTACCAATAGTTTGAAGCTATCTTCACTGACGAGGATTCATCCCTCAACTACAGGTATCGGGAAACCCTGCCAGCCAAACAATAGCCCCAAACCCAACCAGCATTGACCACTGAATCCACATAAGCATAACATATTGCATAATCGTCATGCCAATACGTAGCATCCCAAATCATTCCGCATAATAATCATGCCAACCAATAAATACTAATAACCAAGTAACCCAATTCATATTATCAATAATCATGCCATTATCTCGATAAATAACAAATCAAACTAATAACCGAAAGTTCATCCGTTGCAACCAAACTTGTTACAACGGAATTGAACCGAGGAATACAATTCCACTCACAAAAATTCCAAGCCTTCAACTCAGTTGTCTTATATCACTGAGTTGCCGCCCGCTTATCTGAGATTACAATAATAACAACAAGTTAGTGATAATTCAACACTAACCTTCATATCATAAACATATAACATGTACCCACATAGCACATACTAGCCCACCAATTAATATCATAACCTGTTCCAACTTATAATATCAATCATTACTAGCTAAACCAACCCATAGTTCCAAAGCTCCTTTATTAATTCTTTTTCTATTTAGACTCCAAGGATATAATCATCAAAAAGAAGACTCTTTTACCTTTTCAACGACATAAAGAACGTCAAAAACGGAGTTACGGTTAATCTTTTATGACTATTTTAAAAGCTGTCCTGAATTTTGAACTACATAAGCCGATCTTCTTAGCTTAGCCGATCGGCTTTCCTAGTTAATTTTCAGACTTTTGGTTAAAAGGCAAGACGTTGTGTTGGTTTTGAACTAGATTGGCCGATCTGCTAAAATAAGCCGATCGGCTTAGAAGCTAAAACCCAGAACCCTCGAGCTAAACCTGCATTTTTTCCTTTAGCTCAACTCAAATTAGTTTGTAACTCAAAATTTCACCAATAATTAACCACAAACTTGAACTACAAACATATTACAACTACTATCAAGCAATTCTATCATGTATTTCTAACATGCATTATCATCAAATTCACAAAATCACCAAACCCTAACTAACATTCGAGCTTGAAGAACACCAAAAATTTCTACCATTCAATCATCATGTAATCAGTATCTTTATGCACATATAATCATCAAACAATGGTTATTCACTTGAATTCAACCTCAATCTTAAATATATTTCATCATCCATCTCTTTTCAACATAAACTCAATTTCTACAAGATGAAGAACACTTACTTACAATTCAATGGAAGAGGAAGCTAGAGATGATGATGAGAATCTGATTCCTTAACTTAAATCCATAATTTAGATGATAAACTCTTTGATTTCTTTTTGATTTACTAGTTAGGTTTTGAGAGAGAAATGAATGAGGAACAAAGAAATGAAATGGGGAAAAGGTTGGTGAATGAGTCGGTCCATACCACCGACCCCATCTATTATTGTGTATAAATTATACCCTCTTTTAACCTATTGTCTGGAGCCCGAAAATACCCGTATGTCAAAATACTTTTATTTTACCGTTAACTATGTTTATTTATAACAATCAATATTTTATTAGTCACAATTAAATCGGTAACTCTTTTAACCATTTATTTTCAAATAACCGGAATAAAATAATTTCCGTCATTAAAATATTCGATTATTTCCAGGCCCAGAAACCGGGTGTTACAAATCTTCCCCCCTTAAAGGATTTCGTCCCCGAAATCAAATCCCCATATAATTCCAACTAGATTTATACTATACAATACTAATCACATATGATATACCATAACAAGATCAGTTTAGAATTTACCTGGATTGTTATCTTCTAGCAAATCTCCCACTGTCATCTGAAAAGCTGTAGCAGGTACCATTTTTCTCTTCTGCCCGACAGATGACGAAGAACCCGAGCCTGAACTACCAGCCAATCCCGTACCTTGCCTCGCCTTCTCTGGACATTGACCCGCTCTATGGCCCTCCTTTTGGCAATTCCAACACACGTTCCGAGGAAAAATACAATCCCTAATGTTGTGCCCAAATCCCCCACACCTAATACACCTAGCTGTCTCTGATGTACACGGCCCCGGATGCCTTCACTTACAATCCACACACCAAGAAATCCTATCTCCTGAATCCTCTGAAAATTTTACCCTCTTAATCTGCTGACTTCCCTTACTCCCAAAAGAACTGTTCTTAGAAGGTTGCACAGTCTTATTCTTAATCAATTTTTCTCCTGCCCGAATATCGCTATCCACCGATTTAGCTAAAGTGAAAGCCTCGGTCAAAGTATGGGCCAACCTTACTGAAGTCCGATAGTTTGGAGGTAAAGTCTTAACAAAATGGGTAATCCTTGTCCTCTCGTCCGGAACCCATTGCTGAACAAAACGTAGCTTTTCGGTAAATTGAGTAATGAGCTCATCCATGGTCATTTGCTCCGTGAACTGCAGTTCCAAAAACTCTTGCCTAATTCTAATCATATCAAATTCCGAACATAATTGCTTACAAATCTCACTATGAAACTCTGCCAAAGAAATTTTCGATCTCTGTTCCGGTGTCAAATGGGCAGTTACAGAATCCCACCAATTCATAGCTTGACCTTTCAGCAATTGCACCGCATATTTAACCCTTAGTTCCTCCTCACACTGACAAACTTCAAACTTACGCTCAATATCCCTTAACCAGTTTAAAGTCATCGCTGGATCATTACTCCCTTAAAATTCCTTTGGTCCACTTGACTTGAATGTTTTAAAAGAACACAACCTATTCTGCTGATGAGGTGATGGAAACTGATAACCAACGTCTCTTTGTTGTGCTAGCCTTTCTTGTTGTTCCTTATACAATTGTTCTATCTTTCTTAGCCTAATCACTTCATCCTCTAACTGCAATTTATACTCATCATCCTCATTATTCCCTTCTTGATTTACATTAGATGTACCACCCTGATTATCATTATTTTCCGGAGGTGGAAGCTCATTTCTGAATGCATCATTGGGAGTCGGGTTCACAGTATTTGCCATTCCTGTACTCATACACAATAACTCACAACTTGTTAATCGTTAGTATCACATATACTAACCAATCAACCCCCCATTCACAAGCTAATCCCACTTACTGAAATGTTTGACTGTCACCAAATAGATTTGGGATTGAACATTAGCCAATGCCCAATTCACCCAAACCTGGCTCTGATACCAACTTGTAAGACCCGACTTTTTACACAAACATATATCATATTATATTCGACGGAAGCGCGTCCCAAAACATATTTACATATAATTACATATGTCCAAAAGTACCAAGTTTTTAAAACATTACACACTTATATGTTTAATTACAAACATCTACTAAAGAACCGGGCGTTATGTTAACTATCCAAAAACCAAAGTTAGTTTTCCAAAAAGTCAGAGTATGCGCTATGACAGTCAACCATCCCATTAAGCATCTACAACCCAATCCATATCTAACAAAAAACCTGCAAAAAGATTAACAACGAGGGATTAGCTCACGCTAAGTGAATGGAACCGTAACCGACGGTTCAATTCAGAAATAACAAGCCTACAATGAATCAATCAACCAAGCAAGCAATAATTACCGCCTAAAGCATCGTAAACAAACAAACAAACACACAACTATGATTACCGCCTAAAGCATCGCAAATCATAAACACGTATCGTCAAAGAGGACCGGCGGCCCCTGGTTAGCCAACCAGCGAAATCCCTTAAACCACTGCCGGCCACAATAGTGATTTACCGATAGTTTGAAGCTATCTTCACTGACGAGGATTCATCCCTCAACTACAGGTATCGGGAAACCCTGCCAGCCAAGCAATAGCCCCAAACCCAACCAGCGTTGACCTCTGAATCCACATATGCCCGAAGGCCCAAGCATCACATATTGCATAATCGTCATGCCAATACGTAGCATCCCAAATCATTCCGCATAATAATCATGCCAACCAATAAATACTAATAACCAAGTAACCCAATTCATATTATCAATAATCATGCCATTATCTCGATAAATAACAAATCAAACTAATAACCGAAAGTTCATCCGTTGCAACCAAACTCGTTAAAACGGAATTGAACCGAGGAATACAATTCCACTCACCAAAATTCCAAGCCTTAAACTCAGTTTTCTTATATCACTGAGTTGCCGCCCGCTTATCTGAGATTACAATAATAACAAGTTAGTAATAATTCAACACTAACCTTCATATCATAAACATATAACATGTACCCACATAGCACATACTAGCCCACCAATTAATATCATAACTTGTTCCAACTTATAATATCAATCATTACTAGCGAAACCAACCCATAGTTTCTAAGCTCCTTTATTAATTCTTTTTCTATTTAGACTCCAAGGATATAATCATCAAAAAGAATACTCTTTTACCTTTTCAACGATATAAAGAACGTCAAAAACGGAGTTACGATTAATCTTTTATGACTATTTTAAAAGCTGTCCTGAATTTTGAACTACATAAGCTGATCTTCTTAGCTTAGCCGATCTTCTTAGCTTAGCCGATCTTCTTAGCCTAGCCGATCGGCTTTCCTAGTTAATTTTCAGACTTTTGGTTAAAAGGCAAGACGCTGTGTTGGTTTTGAACTAGCTTAGCCGATCTGCTAAAATAAGCCGATCGGCTTAGAAGCTGAAACCCAGAACCCTCGAGCTAAACCTGCATTTTTCCTTCAGCTCAACCCAAATCAGTTTGTAACTCAAAATTTCACCAATAATTAACCACAAACTTGAACTACAAACATATTACAACTACTATCAAGCAATTCTATCATGTATTTCTAACATGCATTATCATCAAATTCACAAAATCACCAAACCCTAACTAACATTCAAGCTTGAAGAACACCAAAAATTTCTTTCATTCAATCATCATGTAATCAGTATCTTTATGCACATATAATCATCAAACAATGGTTATTCACTTGAATTCAACATCAATCTTAAATATATTTCATCATCCATCTCTTTTCAACATAAACTCAATTTCTACAAGATGAAGAACACTTACTTACAATTCAATGGAAGAGGAAGCTAGAGATGATGATGAGAAACTGATTCCTTAACTTAAATCCATAATTTAGATGATAAACTCTTTGATTTCTTTTTGATTTACTAGTTAGGTTTTGAGAGAGAAATGAATGAGGAACCAAGAAATGAAATGGGGAAAAGGTTGGTGAATGAGTCGGTCCATACCACCGACCCCATCTATTATTGTGTATAAATTATACCCTCTTTTAACCTATTGTCTGGAACCCGAAAATACCCGTATGTCAAAATACTTTTATTTTACCGTTAACTTTGTTTATTTATAACAATCAATATTTTATTAGTCACAATTAAATCGGTAACTCTTTTAACCATTTATTTTCAAATAACCCGAATAAAATAATTTCCGTCATTAAAATATTCGATTATTTCCAGGCCCAGAAACCGGGTGTTACAAATCTTCCCCCCTTAAAGGATTTCATCCCCGAAATCAAATCCCCATCTAATTCCAACTAGATTTATACTCTACAATACTAATCACATATGATATACCATAACAAGATCAGTTTAGAATTTACCTGGATTGTTATCTTCTAGCAAATCTCCCACTGTCATCTGAAAAGCTCCAGCAGGTACCGTTTTTCTCTTCTGCCCGACAGATGACGAAGAACCCGAGCCTGAACTCCCAGCCAATCCCGTACCTTGTCTCGCCTTCTCTGGACATTGACCCGCTCTATGGCCCTCCTTTTGGCAATTCCAACACACGTTCCGAGGAAAAATACAATCCCTAATGTTGTGCCCAAATCCCCCACACCTAATACACCTAGCTGTCTCTGATGTACACGGCCTCGGATGCCTTGACTTACAATCCACACACCAAGAAATCCTATCTCCTGAATCCTCAGAAAAGTTTACCCTCTTAATCTGCTGACTTCCCTTACTCCCAGAAGAACTGTTCTTAGAAGGTTGCACAGTCTTATTCTTAATCAATTTTTCTCCTGCCCGAATATCGCTATCCACCGATTTAGCTAAAGTGAAAGCCTCGGTCAAAGTATGGGCCAACCTTACTGAAGTCCGATAGTTTGGAGGTAAAGTCTTAACAAAATGGGTAATCCTTGTCCTCTAGTCCGGAACCCATTGCTGAACAAAACGCAGCTTTTCGGTAAATTGAGTAATGAGCTCATCCATGGTCATTTGCTCCGTGAACTGCAGTTCCAAAAACTCTTGCCTAATTCTAATCATATCAAATTCCAAACAGAATTGCTTACAAATCTCACTATGAAACTCTGCCAAAGAAATTTTCGATCTCTGTTCCGGTGTCAAATGGGCAGTTACAGAATCCCACCAATTCATAGCTTGACCTTTCAGCAATTGCACCGCATATTTAACCCTTAGTTCCGCCTCACACTGACAAACTTCAAACTTACGCTCAATATCCCTTAACCAGTTTAAAGTCATCGCTGGATCATTACTCCCTTAAAATTCCTTTGGTCCACTTGACTTGAATGTTTTAAAAGAACACAACCTATTCTGCTGATGAGGTGATGGAAACTGATAACCAAAGTCTCTTTGTTGTGCTAGCCTTTCTTGTTGTTCCTTATACAATTGTTCTATCTTTCTTAGCCTAATCACTTCATCCTCTAACTGCAATTTATACTCATCATCCTCATTATTCCCTTCTTGATTTACATTAGATGTACCACCCTGATTATCATTATTTTCCGGAGGTGGAAGCTCATTTCTGAATGCATCATTGGGAGTCGGGTTCACAGTATTTGCCATTCCTGTACTCATACACAATAACTCACAACTTGTTAATCGTTAGTATCACATATACTAACCAATCAACCCCCCATTCACAAGCTAATCCCACTTACTGAAATGTTTGACTGTCACCAAATAGATTTGGGATTGAACATTAGCCAATGCCCAATTCACCCAAACCTGGCTCTGATACCAACTTGTAAGACCCGACTTTTTACACAAACATATATCATATTATATTCGACGGAAGCGCGTCCCAAAACATATTTACATATAATTACATATGTCCAAAAGTACCAAGTTTTTAAAACATTACACACTTATATGTTTAATTACAAACATCTACTAAAGAACCGGGCGTTATGTTAACTATCCAAAAACCAAAGTTAGTTTTCCAAAAAGTCAGAGTATGCGCTATGACAGTCAACCATCCCATTAAGCATCTACAACCCAATCCATATCTAACAAAAAACCTGCAAAAAGATTAACAACGAGGGATTAGCTCACGCTAAGTGAATGGAACCGTAACCGACGGTTCAATTCAGAAATAACAAGCCTTCAATGAATCAATCAACCAAGCAAGCAATAATTACCGCCTAAAGCATCGTAAACAAACAAAAAAACACACAACTATGATTACCGCCTAAAGCATCGCAAATCATAAACACGTATCGTCAAAGAGGACCGGCGGCCCCTGGTTAGCCAACCAACGAAATCCCTAAAACCACTGCCGGCCACAATAGTGATTTACCGATAGTTTGAAGCTATCTTCACTGACGAGGATTCATCCCTCAACTACAGGTATCGGGAAAGCCTGCCAGCCAAACAATAGCCCCAAACCCAACCAGCGTTGACCTCTGAATCCACATATGCCCGAAGGCCCAAGCATCACATATTGCATAATCGTCATGTCAATACGTAGCATCCCAAATCATTCCGCATAATAATCATGCCAACCAATAAATACTAATAACCAAGTAACCCAATTCATATTATCAATAATCATGCCATTATCTCAATAAATAACAAATCAAACTAATAACCGAAAGTTCATCCGTTGCAACCAAACTCGTTACAACGGAATTGAACCGAGGAATACAATTCCACTCACCAAAATTCCAAGCCTTAAACTCAGTTTTCTTATATCACTGAGTTGCCGCCCGCTTATCTGAGATTACAATAATAACAACAAGTTAGTAATAATTCAACACTAACCTTCATATCATAAACATATAACATGTACCCACATAGCACATACTAGCCCACCAATTAATATCATAACCTGTTCCAACTTATAATATCAATCATTACTAGTGAAACCAACCCATAGTTCCAAAGCTCCTTTATTAATTCTTTTTCTATTTAGACTCCAAGGATATAATCATCAAAAAGAATACTCTTTTACCTTTTCAACGATATAAAGAACGTCAAAAACGGAGTTACGGTTAATCTTTTATGACTATTTTAAAAGTTGTCCTGAATTTTGAACTACATAAGCTGATCTTCTTAGCTTAGTCGATCGGCTTTCCTAGTTAATTTTCGGACTTTTGGTTAAAAGGCAAGACACTGTGTTGGTTTTGAACTAGCTTAGCCGATCCGCTAAAATAAGCCGATCGGCTTAGAAGCTGAAACCCAGAACCCTCGAGCTAAACATGCATTTTTCCTTCAGCTCAACCCAAATCAGTTTGTAACTCAAAATTTCACCAATAATTAACCACAAACTTGAACTACAAACATATTACAACTACTATCAAGCAATTCTATCATGTATTTCTAACATGCATTATCATCAAATTCACAAAATCACCAAACCCTAACTAACATTCGAGCTTGAAGAACACCAAAAATTTCTTTCATTCAATCATCATGTAATCAGTATCTTTATGCACATATAATCATCAAACAATGGTTATTCACTTGAATTCAACATCAATCTTAAATATATTTCATCATCCATCTCTTTTCAACATAAACTCAATTTCTACAAGATGAAGAACACTTACTTACAATTCAATGGAAGAGGAAGCTAGAGATGATGATGAGAAACTGATTCCTTAACTTAAATCCATAATTTAGATGATAAACTCTTTGATTTCTTTTTGATTTACTAGTTAGGTTTTGAGAGAGAAATGAATGAGGAACCAAGAAATGAAATGGGGAAAAGGTTGGTGAATGAGTCGGTCCATACCACCGACCCCATCTATTATTGTGTATAAATTATACCCTCTTTTAACCTATTGTCTGGAACCCGAAAATACCCGTATGTCAAAATACTTTTATTTTACCGTTAACTTTGTTTATTTATAACAATCAATATTTTATTAGTCACAATTAAATCGGTAACTCTTTTAACCATTTATTTTCAAATAACCCGAATAAAATAATTTCCGTCATTAAAATATTCGATTATTTCCAGGCCCAGAAACCGGGTGTTACAAATCTTCCCCCCTTAAAGGATTTCATCCCCGAAATCAAATCCCCATCTAATTCCAACTAGATTTATACTCTACAATACTAATCACATATGATATACCATAACAAGATCAGTTTAGAATTTACCTGGATTGTTATCTTCTAGCAAATCTCCCACTGTCATCTGAAAAGCTCCAGCAGGTACCGTTTTTCTCTTCTGCCCGACAGATGACGAAGAACCCGAGCCTGAACTCCCAGCCAATCCCGTACCTTGTCTCGCCTTCTCTGGACATTGACCCGCTCTATGGCCCTCCTTTTGGCAATTCCAACACACGTTCCGAGGAAAAATACAATCCCTAATGTTGTGCCCAAATCCCCCACACCTAATACACCTAGCTGTCTCTGATGTACACGGCCTCGGATGCCTTGACTTACAATCCACACACCAAGAAATCCTATCTCCTGATTCCTCAGAAAAGTTTACCCTCTTAATCTGCTGACTTCCCTTACTCCCAGAAGAACTGTTCTTAGAAGGTTGCACAGTCTTATTCTTAATCAATTTTTCTCCTGCCCGAATATCGCTATCCACCGATTTAGCTAAAGTGAAAGCCTCGGTCAAAGTATGGGCCAACCTTACTGAAGTCCGATAGTTTGGAGGTAAAGTCTTAACAAAATGGGTAATCCTTGTCCTCTCGTCCGGAACCCATTGCTGAACAAAACACAGCTTTTCGGTAAATTGAGTAATGAGCTCATCCATGGTCATTTGCTCCGTGAACTGCAGTTCCAAAAACTCTTGCCTAATTTTAATCATATCAAATTCCGAAGAGAATTGCTTACAAATCTCACTATGAAACTCTACCAAAGAAATTTTCGATCTCTGTTCCGGTGTCAAATGGGCAGTTACAGAATCCCACCAATTCATAGCTTGACCTTTCTGCAATTGCACCGCATATTTAACCCTTAGTTCCTCCTCACACTGACAAACTTCAAACTTACGCTCAATATCCCTTAACCAGTTTAAAGTCATCGCTGGATCATTACTCCCTTAAAATTCCTTTGGTCCACTTGACTTGAATGTTTTAAAAGAACACAACCTATTCTGCTGATGAGGTGATGGAAACTGATAACCAACGTCTCTTTGTTGTGCTAGCCTTTCTTGTTGTTCCTTATACAATTGTTCTATCTTTCTTAGCCTAATCACTTCATCCTCTAACTGCAATTTATACTCATCATCCTCATTATTCCCTTCTTGATTTACATTAGATGTACCACCCTGATTATCATTATTTTCCGAAGGTGGAAGCTCATTTCTGAATGCATCATTGGGAGTCGGGTTCACAGTATCTGCCATTCCTGTACTCATACACAATAACTCAAAACTTGTTAATCGTTAGTATCACATATACTAACCAATCAACCCCCCATTCACAAGCTAATCCCACTTACTGAAATGTTTGACTGTCACCAAATAGATTTGGGATTGAACATTAGCCAATGCCCAATTCACCCAAACCTGGCTCTGATACCAACTTGTAAGACCCGACTTTTTACACAAACATATATCATATTATATTCGATGGAAGCGCGTCCCAAAACATATTTACATATAATTACATATGTCCAAAAGTACCAAGTTTTTAAAACATTACACACTTATATGTTTAATTACAAACATCTACTAAAGAACCGAGCGTTATGTTAACTATCCAAAAACCAAAGTTAGTTTCCCAAAAAGTCAGAGTATGTGCTGTGACAGTCAACCATCCCATTAAGCATCTACAACCCAATCCATATCTAACAAAAAACCTTCAAAAAGATTAACAACGAGGGATTAGCTCACGCTAAGTGAATGGAACCGTAACCGACGGTTCAATTCAGAAATAACAAGCCTACAATGAATCAATCAACCAAGCAAGCAATAATTACCGCCTAAAGCATCGTAAACAAACAAACAAACACACAACTATGATTACCGCCTAAAGCATCGCAAATCATAAACACGTATCGTCAAAGAGGACCGGCGGCCCCTGGTTAGCCAATTAGCGAAAGCCCTTAAACCACTGTCGGCCACAACAGTGATTTACCAATAGTTTGAAGCTATCTTCACTGACGAGGATTCATCCCTCAACTACAGGTATCGGGAAACCCTGCCAGCCAAACAATAGCCCCAAACCCAACCAGCGTTGACCTCTGAATCCACATATGCCCGAAGGCCCAAGCATCACATATTGCATAATCGTCATGCCAATACGTAGCATCCCAAATCATTCTGCATAATAATCATGCCAACCAATAAATACTAATAACCAAGTAACCCAATTCATATTATCAATAATCATGCCATTATCTCGAAAAATAACAAATCAAACTAATAACCGAAAGTTCATCCGTTGCAACCAAACTCGTTACAACGGAATTGAACCGAGGAATACAATTCCACTCACCAAAATTCGAAGCCTTCAACTCAGTTGTCTTATATCACTGAGTTGCCGCCCGCTTATCTGAGATTACAATAATAACAACAAGTTAGTAATAATTCAACACCAACCTTCATATCGTAAACATATAACATGCACCCACATAGCACATACTAGCCCACCAATTAATATCATAACCTGTTCCAACTTATAATATCAATCATTACTAGCGAAACCAACCCATAGTTCCAAAGCTCCTTTATTAATTCTTTTTCTATTTAGACTCCAAGGATATAATCATCAAAAAGAAGACTCTTTTACCTTTTCAACGATATAAAGAACGTCAAAAACGGAGTTACGGTTAATCTTTTATGACTATTTTAAAAGCTGTCCTGAATTTTGAACTACATAAGCCGATCTTCTTAGCTTAGCCGATCTTCTTAGCTTAGCCGATATTCTTAGCTTAGCCGATCGGCTTTCCTAGTGAATTTTCAGACTTTTGGTTAAAAGGAAAGACGCTGTGTTGGTTTTGAACTAGCTTAGCCGATCTGCTAAAATAAGCCGATCGGCTTAGAAGCTGAAACCCAGAACCCTCGAGCTAAACCTGCATTTTTCCTTCAGCTCAACCCAAATCAGTCTGTAACTCGAAATTTCACCAATAATTAACCACAAACTTGAACTACAAACATATTACAACTACTATCAAGCAATTCTATCATGTATTTCTAACATGCATTATCATCAAATTCACAAAATCACCAAACCCTAACTAACATTCGAGCTTGAAGAACACCAACTATTTCTATCATTCAATCATCATGTAATCAGTATCTTTATGCACATATAATCATCAAACAATGGTTATTAACTTGAATTCAACCTCAATCTTAAATATATTTCATCATCCATCTCTTTTCAACATAAACTCAATTTCTACAAGATGAAGAACACTTACTTACAATTCAATGGAAGAGGAAGCTAGAGATGATGATGAGAAACTGATTCCTTTACTTAAATCCATAATTTAGATGATAAACTCTTTAATTTCTTTTTGATTTACTAGTCAGGTTTTGAGAGAGAAATGAATGAGGAACCAAGAAATGAAATGGGGAAAAGGTTGGTGAATGAGTCGGTCCAAACCACCGACCCCATCTATTATTGTGTATAAATTATACCCTCTTTTAACCTATTGTCTGGAACCCGAAAATACCCGTATGTCAAAATACTTTTATTTTACCGTTAACTTTGTTTATTTATAACAATCAATATTTTATTAGTCACAATTAAATCTGTAACTCTTTTAACCATTTATTTTCAAATAACCCGAATAAAATAATTTCTGTCATTAAAATATTCGATTATTTCCAGGCCCAGAAACCGGGTGTTACAACCTGTCGCCAAAGCTCCCTATAGATTAGCTCCTTCTGAAATGTGTGAAATGATGAATCAGATACAGGAGTTGTTGGATAAAGGGTTTATTAGACCTAGTTCTTCTCCTTGGGGTGCACCAGTTCTGTTTGTGAAAAAGAAGGATGGGTCTTTTCGAATGTGCATTGATTATTGGGAATTGAATAAACGAACGGTAAAGAATAAATATCCACTGCCTCGCATAGATGATTTGTTTGATCAGTTGCAGGGATCTTCGTTTTATTCTAAAATTGATTTAAGGTCTGGTTATCATCAAGTTCGTGTTTGTGAACGGGATATTCCAAAAACTGCATTTCGTACTAGGTATAGTCATTTTAAATTCCTGGTTATGCCTTTTGGTTTAACAAATGCTCCAGCAGTTTTTATGGATTTGATGAACCGTGTATGTCGACCTTTTCTTGATAAATTTGTGATTGTATTTATCGATGATATTCTAGTATATTCTAAATCCGAATTAGAGCATGAAATGCATTTGAGGTTAGTGTTGGAAACCTTGAAAAGAGAACAATTGTATGCTAAGTTTTCTAAATGTGAATTCTGGATTCGGGAGGTACAATTTTTGGGTCCTATTATCTGTAATGATGGTGTTAAAGTTGATCCTTCGAAAATTAAAGCTGTAATGAATTGGAAAGCTCCAAAATCTGCTTCAGAAATAAAGAGTTTTCTTGGTTTGGCGGGTTATTACCGGAAGTTTATAAAGGACTTTTCTAAAATTGCCGGTTCATTGGCTAAATTGACCCGTAAGGATGAAAATTTTGTGTGGACTGAACAACAGGAAGCAACTTTTCAGACTTTGAAACAGTTGTTATGTCAAGCTCCTGTGTTAGAATTGCCAGATGGGTCCGATGATTTTGTTGTTTACTGTGATGCATCGATTGCTGGTTTGGGTTGTGTTTTAATGCAGCGAGATCGTGTTATTGCTTATGTTTCTCGTCAGCTCAAACTTCATGAAAGAAATTATCCTACCCATGATTTAGAGCTTACAGCTATTGTATTTGCTTTGAAAATCTGGAGGCATTACTTGTATGGTACCAAATGTGTTATTTGTGCAGATCACAAGAGTCTTCAGTATATGTTTTCACAAAAAGAGTTTAATATGCGTCAGAGGCGATGGTTAGCATTAATCAAAGATTATGATTGTGAAATTAAATACCATCCAGGAAAAGCCAATGTGGTTGCTGATGCTTTAAGTCGCAAGGTAACTTCTGATCGAGTTTACTTTATGCGTTTAGAAGTTTCATCTGATTTGGTGGGTCAGATAAAAGCTGTAAAGTTGGAGGCTTTGTTAGATCATAATTTGAAATCTGAAATTATGTTGAATCGAAAGGAATTGTTATTAGATGATTCGAGAGGATTAAAACCTTTCAGTCTCGTGTTTGGATTCCTTTGTTTGGTAGTCTGCGGGATGTTATTCTGAATGAAGCCCATAAGTCCATATTGTCTGTACATCCTGGAAGTACGAAAATGTATAATGATTTGAAACCTTTGTATTGGTGGCCTACAATGAAAATGGATGTAGCAAGGTTTGTTAGTTTTTGTCATATTTGTTCTCAAGTTAAAGCTGAACACCAGAAGCCGTATGGGTCATTGAAACAGCTTGAGATCCCAGAATGGAAGTGGGAACATTTGACAATGGATTTTGTAACCAAGTTACCTCGAACTGCCCGAGGAAATGATATGGTTTGGGTCATTGTGGATCCATTGACTAAAAGTGCACATTTTCTAGCTACTAGTGAGACTGCATCTTTGAGTAAACTGGCACAGTTATATGTGAATGAGATTGTTTCGCGACATGGTATTCCATTATCGATTGTATCTGATAGAGATTCGAGGTTTGTATCTCATTTTTGGCAAAGCTTACAGCATGAGTTGGGTACCAGAGTTAATCTCAGTACAGCTTATCATCCTCAAACAGATGGTCAGTCAGAACGTATAATTCAGACATTGGAGGATATGTTGAGAGCTTGTATTTTGGAATATGGTGGTTCTTGGGATTCTCATTTGCCATTGGTTGAGTTTGCTTATAATAACTCATATCATTCTAGTATTGGCATGCCTCCTTACGAGATGTTGTATGGACGCCGTTGTAGAACGCCTACGTGTTGGCTAGAGGCAGGTGAGAAACAGTTTGCAGGACCAGACATTGTGCATATTACAGCTGATAAAGTGGCAGTTGCTCGTGAAAAGTTGAAAGCTGCACGTGACAGGCAGAAACAATATGCTGATCCTAAACGTCGACCTGTTACTTTTGTTGAATGTGAACTTGTTTACCTGAAAGTTTCGCCTTGGAAAGGGGTAATTCGGTTTGGAAAACGTGGCAAGTTGGCTCCGCGATATAGTGGACCGTTTAGAATTCATCAGATTGTTAATGATCAGTCAGTTACACTTGATCTTCCGCCAGAGCTTGTTGGTATTCATGACACGTTTAACATTTGTTATATGAGGAAATGTAACATTGAGGACCAGTCTCAGATTCTTCCTTTAAAAGATTTGAAAGTCGATCAAAGTCAGAAGTTAATCGAAGAACCAGTTGAACTTCTAAACAGAAAAGTTACCAAACTTAGGAAGAAACATATTCCCATGGTGTTAGTGAAATGGAAACATAGTTTAGGTTCAAACCTAACCTGGGAAACAGAAGATAGTATGAAATCCAGATATCCTGGATTGTTTGATCGTGATGAGATTTCGGGGACGAAATCTTCTTAAGGGGGGAGAATTGTAACATCCTCTCTTCTGGTCCGGTAATTTCTAATTTTAAATTGATATATTTAATTGTATTAGAAATTATGTGATATTATGTGTTTATTGCGAAACTTATATAAATAAGTCCCAGAACTTATTGTGAATAGTAAATTATTGTTTGTTGTAATTTACTATAGTTGACGGTAAAATAAAAGAAGTTTCTCGCAGTTGATATTTAGGTTCCAGACAATAGATTGAAAGGGGAGTAGTCTTAGTGGATATGGGGTCGGTTAAATGTTTGGGCCGACTATATAACTTTCCCTTTTAGGAAAGTTTCTGACTTTCCCTTTTTAGAAACCTAAAACTAAAACCTTAAAACTTTGTAACTCAAAGATTGAGGCAAAATTGTGGAGCTGTGACCTGATCTCATTTTCTCATTAGTATCATCATCATCACCTTCTAATCTCCAAGTTGTAAGTGTTTACATGTTCTAAGTGTTCATTATATTTTATGTGGAAATTGTGATTAAATGATGAACTTGATGAGTTGTTGATGATTATTGATGTTATATGATGATCATGAACTGATTTCACAGCTAGAATAGTAGTGATTATGTACTTAAAGTGTGATTTTGATTTAAGTTAGTGAACCAAAGGAGTTCATTAGATTTTGGAATGAAATGGGTATTACTAATGTTAATTGTTATTGCTTGAAGTTAGTAGATGCTATAGGATGAGTCAGAGGTGTTAAGAATTTCCTTTTAGATGATTTGGTATGTGCAAGTTGTAGTTTTGAAAGTTAGGTTCGTGCAGGGTTGAGCTAAAAACTCTGTTGCTGCTGCTGTAAAAGATGAACAAGCCGGCGGCTCCTATGAGCTAGCCGGCGGCTCCTTTGAGCTAGCAGGCGGGTTCTTTAATGGGTTGGGGAAACCGGCGTGTCGAGTACCCAAGCCGGCGGGTTGAGTCCCAAACCCGGCTGCTGCTTGGTCAATCCGGCGGCTAAAAATAGCTTTAAAACGTGACTTTGTTCTGTTACCTGAAAATCCATAGTAACCGGTGGCTTGACTGTTTGAGCCGGCGGCTTGTGAGGTTAAACCGGCGGGTCTATGACCCTAGCCGACGGTTTGGCTGGTCAGCCCAGCTTTCCTTTTAAATTATTGATGTTAAGTTGAATTGTATTTGTTATATGTTAATACATGATCATGGTTAAGTTGTGATGTTAATTTTGATAAGTTCCTAGTGTTATATGTTGATATAAGTTGAGTATGGTTGATCCTGATGACTAACTTATATTTGATTGTTAATTCTCAGATCCTCAGAGAACTCAGCGAGATAAGGCAGCTGAGTAAGTGAACTAAAACAATCAGGTGAGTGGATTTGAAACTCACAGTTTGATTTGGTTTTGTCAGTTTGATTTCAATCAGTAATTATAGGATTACTATTGATAGAATGTTAACTTTGAGATGATATGCCATTTGATTGGTGGTTTGATTAGCCTGTGTGCTTGATTGATGAATCCAGAGGTCAACTTGATTGTTAGTTGGACTTGATTGCTAATGTTGGTCAACAAAGGGTTGCGTACATGTGTTGATGGAGATTAGCATTTAGTTAGCGGTTGATCACTGTTTTGGCCTACAGTTGATTTAAGTGTTCTGATGGGGCCACCCGACATAGGGTCGTTAGGAACTACCGTTCCTCTTGACGATATTTGTTACATTATTGGTTGTGAACAAATTGCTAGCTAAATTGATTTGTGGTTGATTATTCATTCACTTAGCTTCGTGCTAATCCCTCAAATTACTTCCTGCAGGTTATGTTATTTTATGGGTAGTCAGGAAGAATGTTTTGATGATGGGAATGTTTGAAACTTGTACTCTGATCAAGTCTGTTATAAACAATGTTCTGTAGTATATAATGCCCCGGTTTGTAAACAAGTTAACTATGTTTGGTTTAATAGTAAACAGATTGTATAATGGTTGCGAAAATTTCTAGAAAAATTCTAATGAAATATGTATTGTAAATATACGCTTCCGTGGTAACTAATATATTATTGTTCTATTAAATGAGGGGTGTTATACACAGCTTCATACAGTACAGGATATACATAAATATTCATAGTTAGGGTTGATCAGATCCTATCCTAAGTCAATTGTCACGTGAGAGACCAGAAAGGGTGATTAATTAAGTCTATATTCAGGATAAGCTTAAAACATGTACACAACATAACAACTTCCAATCATATGTAATATTAATTAAACATCATCCCTAATCCTAACATTTACATTCCAACAATCACATATTAATCTACGTAATCATCATGGCAACAATCACAAATCGTACCGCAATAATATGCAAAGTAAACATTATAACCTAAAGAGAGAGAAAGATAGTAATACCAGATTAGTAGAGTAATACAGAGGATTACAACGTTTTGAACTTGATTACATAGACATACCCAAGCTACAAAACTTTCTCTTGCTCGAACCACTACTTATTTCTCTCTAGTTCTCTAGAGAGAGAAACTAGAGAGATTATCTACTCTAAGCTAAATTAACTACAAAACTAAAAAGAAGAAAATCTAGAGAGAGAAAATTATAGAGAGATATAGAAGAGTGTGAAAGTGAGGTGTTTTGGTGTGTGTAAAAATTAGGAGGTAAGCCCTCTATTTATAGTGGAGGAGGTGGTGGAGATGTACAAGTATCAATGCATGAAGAACAAGCTCCAACGAATCAGAAACACAGGGGGGGGGGGGGTCAAAAGCCTAGAGGGTCCCAAATATCAAGGCAAAATCCCCAATATTTGGGGTCTAAGGGTTGTATATGGCCCTGTGTTGTGCCATATACGGCACCCACAGGGGGGTGTCAAGGGCCAATTATTTTGCTTCTTGATCCGCGCTCCTGTTCTGTTGCTTGTATCGTCCGTGTCTTCTTCGTTTGGAGTCCGTTTTGCTTGATTCTTGTGCCTTTGGATTCGTCTTTCCGTTACGCTTCTAATGGCACTGAATTTGCCAGATTTGGAGGTGTATAGCTTTTGCATGTTCCGGATGACGATCGGCTGTACACCAAACGCTCTATCTTCTTCATTCTTCATCCGTTTTCCATGATTCTTGAACCACCGGTCTCGTATTTTCTTATGTAATCATAAAATATGAATTAAGACCTGATTCAATAGGGTGAGAAATAATGGGTATAAACCGGAGTGGCTTTATTTGCTTTGTTTTGCTCGATAATTAGATGTTTTTATTGATTTTTATCGCAACGCCTATAATTAGAACACCTTGGTGATATTTGATATAAAATGAGTGTTTTGAAATGTTTCACCAAGATTAAGTCCAAAAAGTGCAGAAATATGTATGTAAAAACATGACTTTTTACGTTACATCAAGTATCCCACACTTAGACGTTGCTTGTCCTCAAGCAACAACTCACTTATATTCCATGAAAAACATTTTTAAGTTTGGTTGGGTGAGTTAAAACATTTCCAAAGAATCACCACTTCTTCATATTAGAAAAATTATTTTGAAAACACAAGGAAAGTTAAGATGATCCTTTCAGAAATAAGAATTTGACTTTCCCAGGCATATTTCCAAATCTCATGATCTTGGAGTATACATGACTAGGCGATCTCACAAAAGTGGTCACTCAATTCACTCAAAGTGTATCGGGTTTCCTATCATTCTAGAACAACTGAAATCGCTCAGTAAGCCAGTCATACAACACTCGTCATCATATGCTTGATCGAGAATCGGATCACCACCACTTAGGATGAGAACGGTGCTAATTATCCCAAGACATTTATGAGGGTTGTAATGTTTGTGAGGGTTAGGGGGTTTGGATAGTGGTGATTTGATTGTAAGGGTTGCTTACCTTAGGCATCCTAAGATCATGAAAAACTTATTAAGAACGGAGATGATAGCTGTTTGTCTTCTTTATCGGATCTTTCTTTGAACTGTTGATACTTCGAAGCACTTAGCTTTATTCTATTTTCTTTTTTTTCTTTTTTCTTCAGAATTTCTTTGGCAGAGAACTTCCAAGGATATTTTTGCTTTCTTTCGGAAATCTTTTCTTTCTTATCTGAACTTCTTCAAGTCTTTTCTTTGGTGCCAATTTTTCGTACACAGATTTTTCAATAACTTTTCGGTGAACGCGAGGGAGTAGGATGATACGGAAGAAGATTCTTCAAGATGTTTTTCATAACCTCAGAAATTCTAAGATAATGTTTGGGAATTTGGGGAATTAGGGTTTTTAGTATTTAGGGTTTTGAAGAAATGAAAGGTTTAGGCTCAACATGGTTCTCTAAGTGGATCATCGATACTAAGAATGAGTATCGGAAGGGTTTTGGGCTTAAAGAGATATTTGAAAAGTGGGTTAAATCGTAGGGAATGTCAAGGTCATCTAATTGCACCTATACCACGTACGGTACTCACCAATGTGGTCTCGAAGCGTATGTCAGGAGTAAGTTCTAATTCAGAGATACTGGCATCGACACACATAAGAAATGAACAATGTAGCATTTAAAATGAAAGATTTTAAGACTCAAGATACCTCACTGCAAATAGGGTTGTATGTGACTAGCCATGTCCCTTTTAGATTATAAATTTTTATTTAAGAAATTTCTACCTTAATTTCCCTAGTATTTCAGAATAACTGACTAATATTAGAAATGGTTCCTCTTGAAAGATATTATAACTCAAAACTAGTAGAGTTAATCGGATGATTTGGCTCATACTTTATTATTTTTGTTTAAAATTTTTGAAAAAGTTTGAAAATTTTGAGGAACATTTCATGAGTTAAGCTATATTGGATATAAGAATCTTAAGCATCCAATCCAAGGTATTCTATACCTGCTATCCCACACTTAAAAGAACATTGTCCCTAATGTTCTCTTGAGTTGAGATTGTATTGCAAGTACATCCCACACTTAGAGTTTGAACATATAGAAAATGTTTTTTAAGTGTTTGGTTTGGGCTGAAATCCCACACTTAGTGATAAGTTTAGATTAGAGTATAGATTAGTTTGTATTTTAAAGCTAACAAAGTGAAATAAAATCATGAAAGTGGAGTGAAGGTTAAGAAACTCCCCAGATGACGATTGTCATTATGAAGCTGGGCTCGGTAAATCAGGGGAGATGAAGTGTAACTTTGATCCTCCGAAGAATGGTTCAGCCTTAGACGTGTCAAACTGGTGCACAATGCCTTGTATCCGTACTCAGCAGAGAATCGTTCCATCATGTAAGTGGAAATTCTTATTGGTGAATCCCACACTTTAGTGTTTAAATATTTGGAGGCGATTCTTGCCGAGTGGTTGCGGTATTGGTTGAGATCCCACACTTAGATCTTTAGCACGTGCGAGCTTCGGAAGAAGATAGTCCACGTTCCTTCCAGAGATGTGTTTAAGTTTCGCGGTCTGCATTTGTGTAAGCGTTGTGCGTCTGCCTTTGGCCACGGTTTCTTCCTTGAATGCTCGTCATCTCTCTGGAGGCTTCTCGCTCATTCGTCACAACACATTCAAACACTTATTCAAAACATAGAAATAAACATAATAAGCAACTACGATAATGATAATAATATAATAATGAAGCTCAACCATATAAAGGTCGAGTAATATCCCAAAAAGTAAACCACAAGTCAGAGAAATCACAATAATCCATAATACAAAAGTCACTAATATAAAATATAGATCAAGATAAGGGAGTGGTCTAGATAGGTGGATCCTGGACAGGTGCATCGTCGTAAAGGGAAAATGGATTAAACGGTCCAACGACTGACTGCTGACCACTCGATACTCTCTGCTCATCCTCAGGAAGTAATCCTTTTTGAATCAATATATGTCGGAGAGTAATCGCTGGGATAGACATCACATCATCATATCCAAGCTCAAGCATGTCCTGGGTAGTAACACAAGCAGCCTCTAACATACCAAGATATGTCTGCCGGAGCATGCTCTCGGTGGGGACCTGGTCCGAAGGAATGAGACCCAAATCCAACCAAAGGTCGGTACTGTCGGTGCCTAGGTAGAGCAGTTTGGCCAGTAAGATGTGCTAGCTGCTGGACGCTGATCAGGTGCATGAGATGATGTGGCTGGTTGAGGTAATGATGCCTGCCTATGGGCTAGACTCGAGGTATGGACTGAATAGACTCTCTCGGTATCGAATGTGGGGCGGTAGGTGGGTAATGGAGCGGAGTATGTGGTAGGTGTGCAGGGGCGTCTGTATGATGGTGGTCGTGGATGGGTAGTGGTATGTGGGTGAGTAGTGGGTGATGGTGGTGGTCCACATCGGTAAAGAAAGTGCTCCGGGTTTGGCATACCGAATCTCAGAGCCATCATGGCCTGGTGCTCACGAGTAACCTGCAAAGCATGTAAAAGATAATACTGGGTGAGTGGGGTCACCGGGTACGTGTGGTGAACCATGGCCTGTGTAGGCAGGACTGAAGTGCCGGCTCCTCTCTCTCGAACCTCAGCTGTCTCTGCTGCATCTGCTGTAGGTGCCTCGGATCTCGGATCAACATCTCTAACCGGTGCATCTCTGAGTCTTCTGAAACATCCAGGAATACATTGCCGAGTATGATACCATATGCACTACCCATCATCATTATAATCAATCATGTGAATGAGTTTGCAGTAGTCAAGATCAAATGGCTGCGAACTAGCATGATGTGTATACTCATCCCGATGACTATCAGTGAGAATCCCCATAATAACTAATAACTTCGTGATAATCGCTCCCATAAACACTGACTTGGTTCCCTCCTCCTTAATCAGTCTCTCTGCTAGAATGTATGCTACATTCAGGTTTCTTCTCCCTATGATAGCATCCATACACTTCAGCTCTTCTGCAATGGCGGCTCCGCTTTCTCTTTTTCCGAAGATAGTACAACATAGGAGCTTATGGAGGGCGTGATGAGATGGTCGGGACATAGTAGAGGCTTTGATACAACTCCTAAATTCTGTACCGGCTAACTCTCTCCAAATTTCCCTATGTCCCCGTGATGGTAGGCTGGAGATAGACTGGAAGCTCTTTGTAAACCACTCAGATTGCACTTGTGACTGTGTGTAAAGACCAAGGTGCATCCCGAACTCGCAAACGGATATGTAGTGCTTCATCCCACGGTACCTAAAAGAGATTTTCTTTCTGTCTGTGATGTCTAGTCTCTCTCGGAACGCGTAGGTCATCATGAATTCCGTGACAACCTCTCGGTAAATAGCCTCGTCTATACTGAAAAGATGGAGGAATACAGTGTGCTCTTGACCACTAGTCTCATACTTCAATAAACTCTCCAACTCATCCTTGATTCCCAATCTTCTCATGTCTTGCCAAATGATCACCCTATTACTACCCAAAAATTGTGACATCCTTGCTTCAATTTCTTCAATATTTTCTGGGGATGCAACAAGTTTCTTAAGCAAAAGGTGCTGTAGATTCATCTGAAACAATAAATGAGAAGCGTAAGTCATAATAAATTGCTAAGTCATTTCCAAATTTTAAACAAAAAATGGAAATGTAGTCTTTAGAACATGGATATATCCGCAAATTATCAAGACTAAACCTATGGCATAACCAATCCTCAAACCGCACATTTCAATTCCATTAGTACCTAATCTATTCCAAGAGTAATAAAGCATACATAATACTAGCATTTAATCCAAGTAAACTTGTCATTTTAAAACATCTAGCAATCATTCCTACTTTCGTTCATGGTAACCTAATCTAAGTGAGCAGGAGGTTTACGAAAACCATGTAATTACCTCAAATATATCAAGTCAACAGTAAACGAGCATAAACAAATATTCATGCAATCACCATATGATTAAAGACACGTGTAGACTTATTCGGTTACTTATAATAATTTTGCAAGAATTAATGACTTTAATGAATGAATGGCGGTAGCTTAAATGTGATGGTCATGTTTAAAGTCTTCAAACACTTTATTAATTAAAGTGGTGAAAATTAAAATGGTAAAGGACCAAAGGCTAACTAATATCTTATTGAAAATATTGTAAGCTTGTAGTATTTTAGCTAAGCGCAAAAAGGTTTTAAGAAAATGCTTTTTAGCTAAACGCGAAAAATATTGAGTTTTTGAAAAAAATAGCACACTTTAATTTTCAACAGATGCTTAAACCATTCATAAAATGCTAGCAATCAATGTAACTATGTTTAACTAATCTTACTAAGGATGAATCAATCAACACAAGTCAACATAAGCTACTAACTATCAAAAGTCAACATTTCTAGCAACTTTGACCACTAAAGTCAACACTTAAAAATGAAAATCACAAATCATCAAGTAATCTACTCAATCATGCATGTAATCATGTTAATCAACTATGCAAGAATACATTTGAACAATAAAACACAATTTTTCACCATGGATTTCATAGATCAAAGTTTGAAACCCTAACTTTTAAAAAGTTAACGAAATTTAAAGATTTGAGTTAGGAATTACCTTGCAAGTGATGTAATGATGTTATTTATGCAAGAGAGATGATTAAATGAAGAATGAGAAGCTTGAAATCATAAAAAATGGTGGAAAATTGAAGAAATGGAGATGGTGGTGGTGACCGTCGGTTTTGGGGAAGGAAGGAGGAGAGAAAATTTTGAATTTTTGACTTTTTGTCTTATGTGAAGCCCCCTCTTTGGTTTAAATACATTTCGGTTTAAAATGCGAGAGATACGATACGTACGATTGGTTTTCGAAAGGTTTAAGATTTTTAATAAAGTAACCAAAAGTAAATACGTAACTTTATAAAAACTTTTGCGAATTAAAATTGTATTTTTAAATTGCGCGCGAAAAGTCTCTTGCGTTTAAACGAAACGAGTTTATTTAAAACGAAACAATATTTTTGTGTTCTTCAAACTACAAAACAAGTTCAAATTAATTTACCAAAATTTTTAAAATAAAACTTTGTTAAATTTTCTAAAAATTTCGAACGTACGCGAATTGCGTGAATTAAAGTTGAAGAGAACGTTTCCTTTGTTTTTAAATGAAAGCTTTAAAATGAAAAATGATTATTAACTAAAAATCAAACTAATTAATACTATTTAAACCTAGATAAGCTTGGGGTGCCTCCCAAGAGCGCTCTGTTAAAGACGAGAGCTCGTCCTTACCAGACATTCCCGCTTTACTTGTCAGTGTCCCGAGATGACACTTTTGGATACGGTTAAAGCTTGAGACAAAGATAAGGTGTGGCAAGAGATAAATGTACCTAATGAGCTCGGATGACATTGTAAATTAAGTCGGCAGGATTAATATAGTATCGCTCAAATTCAGTTAAAAATTCTCTTTCTACCTAACCGAGTTGCAGCAATGCATCAATGAAACGGTTAAACTCTCGTTTTACCTTCTTTGGGTTCGAAATACCATCCCTGAATCCTGTGTCTATATAACAGAGATCAAAAAGTAATTTTCCTAAGACTTTTAGAAATTCAGTTTATTCGTTAGAATCAGGGTTTCCCTGGGTAGTGTGCACCACTTGCGAAAGTTTCCTGATATAGATCTTTTGTTGAGCTGTAAATGGAAATCTAGTCTTTTGAAATAACTGAATTAGCTGGATATGAAGCTCCTTCCTTTTTGCAAAGAAAGCAGATTCAATAGATTCCTCAGTCGATTCAGGAAAAATAAGTCTCAGTTCGTTAATCAAATAAGAAGTAAGATCAGCAAAGAATGAAATATCCATAGAAATCGAGATAGGTTTAATAGGGTATCTCTCTATCCAATATTCGAGTTCATCAATCAGGGCCGCAACATAACGATTTATCTTTGTTTGTGAAACAGGTGAATAATCGGTGCTGGCTAACAAATCCATTAAGAGATATATCTCTGATTTTAATGACAACTCGTTTGTTCTGTTATAATCACTACGGAGAGATCTCATCATCCTATCAATTTCCACCAAGGTTTTTCTCTGTTCGTACGAAAATGGGAAGTCGGATATCTTAAGATTTCTAAGGAAGTCAGCACATATATCCATTCTCCTATCGGGGCTTTGAGAAATTCCTAGGTGATGGCCAATCCCAGATTCTGGTTGATTGTTCCTAAATTCAATATTGCTAGGGCTTGGTGTTTCTGTCTTAGGCTTGGTCTCGACCTGATATTGGAGACTCTCTTCCTCAACTACACCTGATATAAGTGCAGTGGGGTGGGCTCGCAAAATATCGAGGAGTTCATATTCAAAATATTCAACTAGGCAATGAAGACGTTCATTTAAATCCATCCAGGGCATGGGTGGATAAAAGAACACTTCGATTCCAAATGGTTCATCAACTGGTAAGGTGGTAGGTCTAAGGTAATGGGGATACTTGGACAGGATTGACAGAATCTCAGGGTCAAGTGTAGGTTGACCACTTACTGCAATAGTGACAGAAGCTGGAATCTTCTGCTGAGATCCATCAAAACCTAAGTCTAAGCTCGATATTTTTGGGCTCTCAACTTCATGGTTAACACAGACCTCCTTGATATCAGAGGAGGTTGACTCATACTCTGAACAGTCAAAGAATTCAGCATCTTCTATAGCCGTTATCTCATCCGTCATCATTTGGTTGCGAGGAGAGATAGGGCTTGAAGGAGAATTAGGGTTTTTAAGCATTTTCAATTTTTTTTTTTGTATTTTTCTAGGATTTAAAGACTAAGTTATCTAACTACTAAAGCAATTAACTTCCCAAGTAATGATAATCTTAAGGAAGGATCTCCTAAAGCTAATTATCTATGGCAGAATTCAATTCTTGATGTTTAAACCGATCCCCGGCAGCGGCGTCAAAAACTTGTAGTACCCCCGACGCAATGGTTCCGGATGTTTCCACCCTGAAGTCGTCATTCCACCTGCAACAGGGGTATTGACAGGAGTTTTAAAAATTTATATTCGCGGGGCTCAAATTACCCGTGCTACCTACCTTGCAGGTAAGGTGGCAAGTATAACTCGAGTGTCGTCAAAATCGGAACGAATTGAATTGAATTGTGGCCTACCAAAGATATTTTCACAATAGGATGGGTTTTTAAACAAGGTAGGTAGGTTTTGGTTTTATCTAAACTACTGACAGAAATTAAATGACAGGAAAGTAAATGAGATAATAAGTAGCAAGTAGAGAGTGATTGCCGGAACTTCAATATTATGGTTTCGGGATGATAGTATATGATTGATTGGAGATTAACCTAATTAAGAATCATCTAAACGGTCGGTGTAAACACTGAGACACTAAGTTCTAGGTGTAACCCTAAAAGCATATGTCACTGAATCCTAGGCTATCGTGATTCTGATCAGCTGAGAATGTCTGAAGACCCCCCACACTGTCTCTTTCGGAGACCAAGTGACCCTCCAAATGGGGTGCAGGAAAAGGGCGACAGTCCACTTTTACTAACCTTTCTTAACACCTATGTCTATTTGATTTTAACAGGATAATGCTGGTTGTATGCTATGTAAGTTAAACTATCGGTTAAGTAGAGTTAAGGGGTTTAAGCTTCTTGGAGCACAGCCGGCATCCTTGCTTTCTTTTCAAAACTCATTTTATATCTGATTAAGTGCTAATACTTCCGTCATGAATTAGACCCTCCTTTGCCATCGGTCGTTCATCCCTAGGTATGTGTGCAGTGTATAGTGCGTTTATTTTCCACAGTACTCTAACCCTAGGTATATCTACGGTGTACTCTAGCATTTTCACGGTTTGACAAGACCTAGACCCGTGTCTGGAAGGGTAACTTCCAGATAATCCACGGTGAGATAGACCATCGGCATTTCCTCGGCTTCCATACATTTGTACTACACCAGTGGTGGTTCCAGTACTATACCGAGTATTTTGACGTTTTATGGCGATCCCACAGCTTCATACAGGACAGGAGATAACTATATATATTCGTAGTTAGGGTTGATCAGATCCTCTCCTAAGTCAATAGTCACGTGAGAGACCGGAAATGGTGATTAATTTAGTCTATATTCAGGATATGCTTAAAACATGTACACAGCATAACTACTTCCAATCATATATAATATTAATCAAACATCATCCCTAATCCTAACATTTACATTCCAACAATCACATATTAATCTACGTAATCATCATGGCAACAATCACAAATTGTACCGCAATAATATGCAAAGCAAACATTATAACAGTAAGAGAGAGAAAGATAGTAATACCAGATTAGTAGAGTAATACAGAGGATTACAACATTCTGAACTTGATTACATAGACATAACCAAGCTACAAAACTTCCTCTGGCTCGAACCACTACTTATTTCTCTCTAGTTCTCTAGAGAGAGAAACTAGAGAGATTAACTACTCTAAGCTAAATTAACTACAAAACTAAAAAGAAGAAAATATAGAGAGAGAAAATTCTAGAGAGAGAGGGAAGAGTGTGAAAGTGAGGTGTTTTGGTGCGTGTAAAAATGAGGAGGTAAGCCCTCTATTTATAGTGGAGGAGGTGGTGGAGATGTACAAGTATCAATGCATGAAGAACAAGCTCCAACGAATCAGAAACACAGGGGGGGGGGGGTCAAAAGCCTAGAGGGTCCCAAATATCGAGGCAAAATCCCTAATATTTGGGGTCTAAGGGCTGTGTACGGCCCTGTGTGGTGCCATATACGGCACCCACAAGGGGGGGGGGGGGTGTCAAGGGCTAATTATTTTGCTTCTTGATCCGCGCTCCTATCCCATTACTTGTTTCGTCCGTATGTTCTTCATTTGGAGTCCGTTTTGCTTGATTTTTGCGCTGCTGGATTCATCTTTCTGTTACGCTTCTAATGGCACTGAATTTTCCAGATTTGGAGGTGTATAGCTTTTGCGTGTTCCGGATGACGATCGACTGTACACCAAACGCTCTATCTTCATCATTCTTCATCCGTTTTCCATGATTCTTGAACCACCGGTCTCTTATTTTCGTATGTAATCATAGAATATGAATTAAGATCTGTTTCCGTAGGGTGAGAAATAATGGGGCTAAACCGGAGTGGCTTTATTTGCTTTGTTTTGCTCGATAATTGGATGTTTTTATTGATTTTTATCGCAACGCCTATAATTAGACCACCTTGATGATATTTGATATATAATGAGTGTTTTGAAAAGTTTTCACCAAGATTAAGTCCAAAAAGTGCAGAAATATGTATGTAAAAACATGACTTTTTACGTTACATCAGTGCCATTGATGAGGAATGCTCATTAGTGTTCCAATCATTGTGATTCATGGTCATGCTCTCAATCAGGTTCCAAGCTTCATCGTCTGTGCAACGCATGAAGTTGCCTCGATTAGCGGTGTCGAGTATTGGCTTATGGTGTGGTGCAAGACCATTGTAGAACGTGCATAACTGGGTTGATCGCTCGATTTGATGGTTAGGACATCTTTTAAGCAACCTCTGAAATCTTTCCCACGAACTGTAGATTGATTCATCTTGAAAATTTCGGAAGTTTAAGATGTCTTTCTTTAACTTAATGCGTTTGGATGGTGGAAAGTCCTTTGTTAAGAACTCAGTTTTCATTTCCGCCCAAGAGGAGATAGAGTCGATCTCTAATTCCTCGAACCAAGACTGTGCGTGCGTAGAAAGAGAGTAGGGGAACAGATATAGTCAGATTGTATCTTGCTCAACCACATTTTGCTTGAAAGAGTCGGATAGGGTGATGAATTTTTTTAGGTGGGAGTAGGGGTCATCGTTCGGTAGTCCATTGAATTGATAACGATTCTAGATCAGCTGCACTACGTCGTCTTTGAATTCGAATGATGCTCATTCAATCTCCGGGAAGCGTATGGGTCCTCCTTGATCTTCAATCGAGGGTTTTCCGTAGTCGGCGAGAGTGATGCGTGTGGTGGTTGTAGGATTGTGGGAAGATGATCACTTTTCTCGTTGGACGGGTACGGTGTATGATTTAGGATTTGGGAAAGGAAGGATTGAAAGATTTTTTAGGGGTTTAAGAAGAGAGAACCATCCTAATGGTTCACTAGCAAGAAAGTTCATTATGACGTCTTTGAGTCTTACAGTTGATTCCCCGGCAGCGGCGCTAAAAAACTTGACGCGCCACCAGCGGTCGGTCAGGCTTTACCCTGTCGTTGGACCGGCTGCCAGTGGCGTGTCAGTGTAGAGTTTTAAATTTGTACATGCTGGGGCCTAAGTTTACTAGTGCTGTGTGACCTAGAGGTGTATAGCGACAAGTATGACCTAGGGTCGTTCTTTAAAATCAACTGTATTGTGAAACAAAGTAATCACGATGTCCGATCTTAGCTAGTAAAGGGTTTTAAGAAAATAGTTGGGAATTTGTGTTTGTTGGTTTTCTAATTTATACTACTAATTTAAACTACGCAATAAAGTAAAATAAATGGAAAGCAGTTAGGATAAAGGGGGTGTTTATTGTGACTTCGTTAGCCTTGCATTGGGATGATGTTTTAGTTAAGTTATGAAAATGTCTTTATAAAGATTTGTATTTTATTTATCTTAAGTATTTATGGTGTAAGCATTAGCACCCTACTGATTGATTGCTCAATCAGCATGTCACTGAGTACTAAGCTATTATGATTCTGATCGGAGGAGGCTGTTCGACTCTCAACATTGCCCTTGTGACGGAACAATGACCCTTTTTTGGAATACAAAGATTCCTGGGTGCATGAATAGAGTAACAGACCCGCTAACGGTCCGATCGTTCTTAACACCATAATAATACTCAATTGAATAAAACATTTAAGATTAAGACATGGTTGGTGTTTGATTACTTTCCATCAATAGTTATGTAAAATCCAGAGGTGATAGACAAGGGTCAGAATACTTAATGATTCAACGTCTTCCTTTCTGGATTCATAAACTAAGTTTGTATTTTAGATCAGAGTTTCTCCATTTATGATTTAAACCAACCCTCACTTAATATTAACCAATAAATCCCAAGTTTAGTTACAGTGTACAGTACTTGTTTAGAACAGTATTTCCACGGCTTCAAAACTAGACCATGTTGTTTAAACTCAGATATTTAATCAAGAGTTATTCACAGTGTACAATACTAATTTAATAATTCCACAGCTTTTTAAATCAAAACACATATAGTTAATTACCCACGATATGACATCTTATCAAAAAGGTTTTAATCACGTTTATTGGTGGAAGGGTATTAATAGATTTAAGATCATGGATGGAACGTGTAATCAAAGCACCGAGTTTTCATTTATAATATATAGTTGGGAACATTATTCCACAACGGATTGTGCCCACGACTTTCATAGCTTCCACGTTCCGTACTCCACACATTAGTGAAGTTTCAGGCGCTATACAAATGAAAGCCGTTTAACGTTACCTCCGTTGTTTCATAATGACATCATCCCAATTAACGACTAACTACATCACAACAGACACGCAATACAACTACTCCCTAATCATGGCAAGTAATCCTAAAACTAGCATAATAACAATAATAGCATGCATTATGATAGATAATGAAAGATATAACCGTAAGTAGTGTGTAGCTTGAATATATGCTAAAAGATTACAACGAGCGGAACTTACGAAATATCTCCGACAATATCACAAATAAGCCCCTCAAAGTATCTTCAACAATATTAAAATATTACCCCTTCGTTAGTCTTGGTTAAATATTAACCAAGAACTAACTAACTACTAACCTAAACTAACCTAAAACTAACAAACTAACTAGAGAGAGAAAGTAGAGAGAGAATGTGTATGTGAAAGAGAGAAATGGAGAATGAGGTGTGTTTGAAATGAGGAAATGAGGTTAGTATTTATAGGAGAAGTGGTGGAGGAGAGTTACAAGTCTTTAAGCATCAAGAACAAGCATCAAAGCATCACACGGGGCGAGCAAGCAACATGGGGGTCAAATGGTACCCAAGGTACCATTTACTAGGCAAAAGAGGTACCAAATGGTACCTAAGGTGTAGTATACGGCTCCTTGAGTACCGTATATGGTACCTAGGGGGAGGGGGGGGGGGGGGTTGGTGCTCCATTTGTCCTCAGCTGTCCTCTCGCGTTGCTTGGTTCGTCCGTATTTTTTTCGTTTTAAGCCCGTTTTGCTTGATTCTTGCGCCGTTGGCTTTGTTTTTCCGTTACGCTTCTAATGGTACCAAATTTGGTAAATTTGTAGATGTTTGACTTTTGCGTGTTCCGGATGACGATTGGCGAGCTTCCAGACAGCACATCTTGTCCGTCTTTCGTCCGTTTCTTCTGATTCTTTCACCTCCGGTCTTGGATTTCCCTATGGAATCATAAAATATGAATTAAGATCCATTTCCATAAGTAATTCAAGAAGGGGATATTTAAGGTGACGTTATTTACCTCGTTTTACATGATTAATGGATATTTTCAGTGATTTTAACAGCAGCATCTATAATTGGACCACTTTGGTGATTTTAAGTAAATAATAGATGTTTTAAGATGTTTTCACCAAATATAAGTCCAATAAGTGTAGAATAATGTGCCTAAAAACATGACTTTTTAGGTCACATCACTAGCATCACATTAACCGACCTGAGGATTAAATCGTGGGTATCCCAGAAGTTGTCCCAAAGATACACAACAGACAAGCATGAACCTAATCTATCTCTACTCTTATGCTTCGTGTCCCTCAGATATGTTCTAATCAAGGAAACAACGACTATGTTGAGTTCATTGATCATCATACACAGAATAGTTGGCAATCGTACTTCTAGCAATTGGCCAGGTTCTAGGGAGGAGGATACAAACCACAGCATAAGTTGGATAGATAAAACGGGCAGAGGTTCAGCTTATATGTTCATAAACAGTTAAACTCATACAGGCAGAGTACAGCATGGAAAATTAAGTCATAACTATCCTAACATTGCATACATCACAACAAACATTGATTTGTCTAGCCTAGCATAATTCTAGCATTCATTCCTAAGCATGCATAATAAGATAACATGATTTTAAGAATAAATACGAGAGATTGTATTAAACCTGAATAAGAGAGTAATACATACAAATCTTCACGAATCTGAAGTCTCAGAGTATCTCCGTACAAAAGCTATTAAAAGCGTCTACCCTAAACTATTACCTACTAGCTTATTTCTAGAGAGAGAAACTAAGCTAGAGAAAGAGAGAGAAAGAAATGAGAGATGCTGAGGTGTGAGAGGTGTATGGTGTATGGTGTGTTTTGAAATGAGGGAATGAGCCAAGTATTTATAGGAGAAGGCTAGGGCTTGAGGTATAAGTCTTTAAGCATAAAGAACAAGCACTAAAGCAACGAACGGGGCGAGCAAGAGACATGGGGGGTCAAATGGCACCTAGGGTACCATTTGCAAGGAAAAACATGAGGAAAATGGCACTTGTGGTGCCGTATACGGAACCTAGGGTACCGTATACGGTACCTAGGAGGGGGGGGGGGGTTGGTGCTCCATTTGCCTTCCGCTGACTCCTCGCGTTGCTTGGTCCGTCCGTATCTTCTTCGTTTTAAGCCCGTTTTGCTTGATTTTTACGCCGTTGGATTCGTTTTTCTGTTATGCTTCTAGTGACACTAAGTTTGTCAAATTTGGATGTGTTTGACTTTTGCGTGTTCAGGATGACGATCGGCTAGCTTCTAGACTGCACATCTTCTCCGTCTTTCATCCGTTTCTTCTGATTCTTTCACCTCCGGTCTTAGATTTTCCTATAGAATCATAAAATATGAATTAAGATCTATTTCTATAAGAATATTAAGAACGGAAAATTTAAGGTGATTGTTTTGCCTCGGGTTGCGTGTTATTTGGACATTTTAACCGATTTTTGTAGCAATGTCTGTAATTCGACTGCCTTGGTGATTTTTGGTAAATTATGATGGTTTTGAAAATGTTTTCACCAAAGAATGGTCTAAAAAGTGCAGAAATATGTCCTTAAAAACATGACTTTTTGAGTCACATCATGTATCCCACACTTAGACGTTGCTTGTCTTCAAGCAACACTCATCAATACTCCCTTTGAAAACATTTTTTAAAATGTTTTTAGGGAGAGTTATGACATCCATGTTAGTTACCGTTCCCTCATATGAGTAGATAATTTCATAACACAAAGGAAAAATAAGATGATCCTTTCGGAAACAGGAAGCGATTCTCATAGGCATACTTTGTTGGGACATGTATTTGTGACAACAGATCTAGCTTGTAATAGTACTAGTGATTATTGTAATCAAGTGTGTACAATTGATTTTGAATTGTAATAATTGATATGATATTAGTTTGTTGTTAATATTCGTTAAATATATTAGTAAGATAAAGTGTTAGACGAATATCGAGAATGAAATTGCAAACTAAAGTCTGTTTGCGAGATGAGATCTCAAGTCGCAGGATTGAGTTCTGCGAGTCGAGATCTGGGCTCGCAGAGGTGGCAACGAACCGAGACCAGGATGGGCTTGGTTTTGGGCTGCGAAGTCAGTCGACTCGCAGAGCCCATCGGGCTGCGAGTCGAGTCGGCAGATTTATTATATATACAAATTTAGGGTTTAAACATAAGAGACTTTTGCCATTCGATTTCCAGAGCATTAATTCGTAATTCTAAGCATTGTTAGGCTAGGTATTGATAGATTAACATTCGTTATAATCAATACAAAGCAAAACGTTAATCAATTCGCTATAATCAATTCGCTGTGAACCAAGTATTGAGGAATTCCGTGCCTTAATACCTAAAGATAACCTCGTTATCGATCCATAATACACGGGACTTACAATTGGTATCAGAGCTTTCGGGCTAAATACGATTAAGTTCGAGGTTTTTGGATAATAACGGTTGATTTAGGGTTGTTGGTACGTGCAATAGTACGTAAAAAAGATCAAAATCAGTCTCTGGAAGTGTTTTGGTTCGAATTCGACCGAAATCTTAGGGTTTAGTCGATCAAAAACTTAAAATTTTCGTTTTTGGGGTTTTCAGCCGATCCTACGAATCGAGTTCAGTTTCACGAACAGAGTTCGATCCTATGAACCGAGTTCAGTTTTGTAACACCCGCCAAATTAGGACTAGTAATTAGTGCCTAATCATATGTTAATACATGTAATTAGTTCTGTGTTAGGCTAATTAATGTATCGAATTATATATATTGTTGAATATATACGAAAATGCGATTTGGTTAAATCGTACGCAACTTAAATCGAATGTATTTCGATTCAATTTAATACGGACGTTGGTGACCAATTTTGTTAAATAACGCTTTTATGTCAAAAATATTATTATGATAATATTTCGTATTCATTCGTATCGTACAAACAGAACTTACACAATATAAAATATTAAAACGCGCAACTAAATAAACAAACTTACATTATATAACTCAAATATAAGTTGAATTGTGAACTATTTAAATAAAATATCGCGTAATAAATTTTATTTTAAAACTTATAATTAAAATGTAAAATAATTATTTAACGTTTAAACAACGGAGCAAACGAACACCGCACGAAGAAACGGAGACTGAAAAGTTGGAGGATAACCTCCAACTCTCCCTCCTCTTTCTCTCATTTCACCCCACTCTTTCTCTCTCTCACTCTCCTTTTTCTCTCTTTCTCTCCAACCACCACCACCTCCAAAAACCGCACTAAATCGCAAAATAAACATACTAAAACCACTCGGATTTCATCGGCTCTTTAGAAGAAAACGACCACCGCATCACGATCTATCATCCTACCTTTTCGGATTTCTCATCCGACACTTTGTAAGTTTCCGACAAATCCCGAAATCTCTCGTTTTTAAATGTTTTCACTTGTTAGTAGTTTGTAACAACTTATAATGTCCCTAAAAGGGTTGGGTAAAAATATTGGACCGAACGGTGGCCGGGAAACTCGTTTTCGACACAAAATCCGGCCAACAGCCCGTAACGTCGCATCTGGCCTGGAGCCTTTGTGACGTCGCGTATAATGTCGCACAGAAATCAATAACGTCGCCTTAGCGACGTCGCACATAACGTCGCATTGAATTGCGAAGTCGCACATAGCGACGTCGCCTACTACGTCGCTAGAATCAACAACGTCGCGTATAGCGACATCATCCTTAACGTCGCATTAAATTGCGAAACGTCGCCTTTAGCGACGTCATGCTCAACGTCGCAATCCTTACCTGCGACGTCGCACCCAAGGTCGCACAAACCAGAAAACTCATATTTTTACTAAGTGTCGAGACCTAAAATTTTAACACCTGATTTTACCCAAATTCGGATCCAGATGCGTTTTTCGTCAAAGCAATATAGTAGAAATAAAAATTTTCCAAGCTGACCTGGCAGCTCGACCCCAGCCAGGGGCTCTGCCCCTTGGACCCCGCTACCAGGGGCGCTGCCCCCGGACCCCCGTACTTAGATTCCGTAACGTCTTCTAAAACACAATCAAAACACATTTTTCAAGTAATACGACACGGAATCAATATAATTATAGTTGAGATTATTATTACAAATCCGTCACCAACGGGCCGTACATATTTTCAAACATTCGAATCAATCAACCAAATGTAATTTGGATATTATAGTTGGACGAACAACTACAAGGGTGATCTTTTGAGATACCCAATCATGTTTATAACCATCGCGTGTCGTGGACACCCTCAGGTTACAAGTCTTTGGACTTCGTACTCGGCTAATCAACTCAAGTTTATTAAGTTAAACTCGCTAGACTCAGGTGAGTCTCATAGCCCCTCTGTTTACTGTTTTACTCAGGGGTGTGATATATTGCTCATTTTAACATGTGAACGCAAGTACAAATATTTCATATACTACATGATTTTTTCACAACTAATCATTTAAAGTCCTCCGTCAGCATAGTTGTTAATACGTTGTAGCGTGAATATTAGTATATGGTACCATATAGGATTGACCCACCTCGTCCGGGTTAGCAAGCACTAACCGGGTAAACGGACGTACTAATATTTGGGAAGACGAATGTGGATTAGGCATTCGTGGAGGCACCTCGCCCGGAATTCTCTATAGGGGACCCGGCCCTCGAGTTAAGCTCAACTATGTGCTCATGGCTGTATACACGATGACTATCATTTAATTGCTGGATGCAATTCATTATTTAATTGCTGGATGCAATTCATTATTTAAATCTTGCGGTTCATACTATATTAACTGATTTCAAACCTGTGAGTTCACCAGCTTTCTAGCTGACCTTTTAGCATATATCGCAGGTACCAAGCAGTAGGATGTTTCTGCTTCAGGATTTTAGCTCGAGTCAGCATACAGACGATCGAGATTTTCTTGCATTAGTATATTTTGTTCAAGTACTTATGTACTGAAATCTCATTTTATTTAAACTCGAGCTATGTAAAGCTTTAAATGTTGTAACCATTTCAGTTATCAATATATTTTGTTAAAACGACGCATATAGAGTCGTTTACTATATATCTTTGTGCTTTGTTATTGATTAGTAACACCCAAATCAAGCTTCCGCAAATCATTAAATTTGGGGGTGTTACAGATTGGTATCAGAGCCTAAGGTTCTAGTGAACTAGGTTGCATTTAGTGGACCTAGACTATGACCATTAGGCGGTATTCCTTATTAGGTATAACTGGTTCAGTGATTACATCATACGAGTTTAATTTAACATAGCCTGATCAACTATGTACAATTAAGCAAGGATGATGTAAGATCTGAAAGTAGTTATGGCTGAACAGGGTACAATAGAAGACTCTGACCTCGAGAGAACCGAGACTTAAACATGTTTATGCTAGACACTCAATAGGCTATATTATATAGGAGCTATATGAATATAGGCCTCAATCTTACTAACGTTTTGTCTCAGAAATGGCAAACACACCATCAAATTCATCTCGCTCTCAATCCGGGTCGCAGAACCTAAGGGTAGCTAGGAGGAACGCCAGGTTGCCTCGAGCTGGCCCGTACCCCACTCACTTCACCTTGCCGGCCCTAGCCGCTAGGGTGAACCAACACGAGCAGCGACTTCGCACCATGGATGTCGTGCTGCAGGAAACGAACGAAAACTGGAGACTTACATCCCTTGAACGCATCGAACAAGTCTCCGACGACCTGGAAACCACAAACAACAACATGGATGTCCTTCGCAACCAAGTAATAGAGATAAGCGTGGAAAATGCTCTCCTGCGACAAAGGATGGAAGAATGTGAACAACGTTCACATGAAGCAGAAGAGTATGCCCGTGGACTAACACAACGACTAGCACTAGCAGAAGATAACGCCCGACAAGCTAGCAGACTTGCAAACACTGTGGACCGTCTTGTCACGATGATGGAACAAATTAATCTACGTTAAGACTAGTGTAGTCTTTGCCTTGTAATCTATCCTGTAATCTAGTAACTATCTAAGCACTACTCTATAAATTAGTCGGATGTAACAATTCCCGACACCTTTTGTAATAACTCTGTAGGATGTAACTTTTGAAACTCGTATTATCTATCAAATATCCCTTGATGTTTCAACTCATATTAATTGTCATTTTTCCATGTTGATGTCATGTATTACTGCTTTTATACATGTACATCTATAACAAATACAACTTTCCTACGAAATCTTATGTATCTTCATTTCTTTTATTGAAGAATCATGCCGCCAAAGACAAGACCATACACCGATGCTCAGCTTACATCCCTCATAACCCAGGCTGTTACTGAAGCCTTGGCTCGGAATACCCCACAAAACTCCACCAGAAACAGCGATGCCGCTGAAACCACTACTGCTAAACCTTGTTCCTACAAGGACTTTCAAAGCTACAAACCCTCCAGCTTCAAGGGTTCTGAAGGAGCCATCGGACTTATCAGATGGTTCGAGAAAATGGAAACTGTTTTCCGTGTCAGCAAATGCGCGGAGAACGACAAAGTAAACTTCGCCACCTGCTCTCTTGAAGATGATGCCCACTCTTGGTGGAATTCATATACCCAATCAGTGGGTGCTGACACTGCCTACCAACTCTCTTGGGAGGACTTGAAAGCAAAACTCACTGCCAAATACTGCTCTATCGCCAAACTCCAAAAGCTGGACGAGGAGTTCTGGAACCTAAAGGTTCAGGGTGGTGATATCGATGGTTATACCACCAGATTCCAGCAACTCGCTGCCCTCCGCCCAGCCATGGTAAGCACAGAACCTGATAAAATCAGGAAGTACATCCTTGGCCTTCCTGAGCCTGTTCGGGGGCATGTTGCCTCTTCCAACCAAACCACCATTGACGGTGCAATTCTATTGGCCCAAGACCTGATGTTCATGAGCCAAGATTCTGAACCACCCACTTCATCCTCTCAAAACAACAAACGAAAGGGGTCTGACTACCACAACAACCACTCCAACAAACAAAACAAGAAACCCGACACCATCAAAGCCTACAACACCACCACTGACATCACACGGGGCTACACTGGGAACAAACCCTATTGGTCCAAGTGCAGTCGCCACCATGAAGGTTCCTGTGGTCCCTTTTGCAACAATTGCAAGAGGTACGGCCATCTCACCAAAGACTGCAATTCTCCTGCCAACAACAATTCCAACAACAACACCAGACCACCCAAAGTCTGCTTTGAGTGTGGGAAACCCGGGCACTTCAGGGACACGTGCCCCAAGCTGAAGAATAACAACAACAACAACAACAACAACCACCGTAACAGCAGCAACAACAACACCCAAAGCAGAGCCTTCGTCATCAAATCTGGGGACGCCCGTCAAGACCCGAATGTGGTCTCGGGTATGTTCCTCCTCAACAACTTAAATGCTTCTGTTCTATTTGATACTGGTGCTGATAGAAGCTTTATCTCTGATGACTTTTGCCCACTACTTGACATCAATCCTGTTGCCTTAGATGTTAAGTACACTGTAGAGCTAGCAAATGGGGAACTTATAGAAACCGATAGTGTGATACCTAATTGCACTTTAAACCTAACTGATGAAACCTTTTCAATCGATCTTGTACCCGTTGAAATCGGAAGTTTCGACATTATCGTTGGAATGGACTGGTTGTCCAAACACCGAGCTGAAATCATTTGTTACGATAAGATCGTCCGCATTCCACTCACTGCCGGTGGAACCTTGATCATACAGGGGGAGACCGGTGGGACGGGACTCAATATCATCTCTTGTTTAAAAACCCGAAAATTTATGAGAAAGGGTTACCCTGCAATACTCACACACATCACTGAGAAGAAGTCGGAGGAGAAGCGACTTGAGGATGTGCCGATTGTTAGAGACTTTCCCGAAGTCTTTCCGGAAGAACTACCTGGTTTACCTCCACCTAGACAAGTTGAGTTCTCAATTGATCTCGTGCCGGGTGCCGCACCGGTGGCCCGTGCACCGTACCGTTTAGCCCCATCCGAACTTCAGGAGTTGTCCTCTCAGTTACAGGAACTTCTGGATAGAGGATTCATTAGGCCGAGTTCTTCGCCTTGGGGAGCTCCGGTCTTATTTGTTAAAAAGAAGGACGGTTCATTCAGAATGTGCATCGACTACCGAGAGTTGAACAAATTGACCGTCAAAAACCGATATCCACTTCCTCGCATTGATGATCTATTCGACCAACTTCAGGGTTCAAGTTTCTACTCAAAAATCGACCTGCGATCAGGCTATCACCAGTTACGAGTTCGCGACACCGATATTCCGAAAACTGCTTTCAGAACTCGTTACGGGCACTACGAATTCCAAGTGATGCCCTTTGGTCTAACCAACGCACCGGCTGTATTCATGGACCTTATGAATCGGGTGTGCAAACCTTACCTCGACATGTTTGTCATTGTTTTTATCGATGACATCCTCATCTATTCGCGCAACGAGCAAGAACATGCGCAACACCTCAAGACTATCCTTGAACTACTTAGACACGAGGAGCTTTATGCAAAATTCTCTAAGTGTGAGTTCTGGATACAAACCGTTCAAGTCCTTGGTCACGTGATCGATAGTCAGGGAATTCACGTTGACCCATCAAAAATCGAGGCTATCAAAGACTGGCAAGCACCCACCTCTACAACTGAAGTACGACAATTCTTGGGTCTTGCTGGGTACTATCGGCGGTTTATCAAAAATTTCTCCAAAATAGCTCAACCACTCACGGTACCGACTCAGAAGGACAAAAGGTTCGATTGGACCAATAAACAAGAGTCAGCGTTCCAACTTCTAAAACAAAAGCTTTGCAGTGCTCCAATTCTATCCTTACCCGAAGGCACCGATGACTTCGTGGTATACTGCGATGCTTCTCACCAAGGTCTCGGTTACGTGCTGATGCGACGAGACAAAGTCATTGCTTATGCCTCACGACAGCTGAAAATTCACGAAAAGAACTACACCACTCATGACCTTGAACTTGGAGCTATCGTTTTTGCTCTCAAAATCTGGAGACATTATCTCTACGGCACTAAGTGCACAATCTTTACCGACCACAAAAGTCTCCAACATATATTCGATCAGAAGGATCTCAATATGAGGCAACGTCGATGGGTCGAGTTGCTTACCGATTACGATTGCGAGATCATGTACCATCCAGGGAAGGCTAATGTTGTAGCCGATGCCCTCAGTCGAAAGGAACGACCGAAACCACTTCGAGTCCGAGCCCTCAGTATGACCATTTACAACGATCTTGCCATTCAAATTCATACCGCTCAGATCGAAGCCCTGAAACCTGAAAATATCAAAAATGAAGCCTTGCGGGGTATTGACAAACAATTTGAAGTCAAATCTAACGGGATTAGGTATTTCTCAAACCGAATCTGGTTGCCTAATTTCGGAAACCTACGAGACTTGGTGATGGATGAAGCTCACAAGTCTAAATATTCTATCCATCCGGGATCCGATAAGATGTACCACGGAATCAAGGAATTTTATTGGTGGCCAAACATGAAAGCCGAAATCGCCACTTATGTCAGCAAGTGTCTTACTTGCTCGAAAGTCAAAACCGAACATCAGAAACCACCTGGTTTACTCCAACAACCTGAAATCCCTGAATGGAAATGGGAACAAATTGACATGGATTTCATAACCAAACTACCCAAATCGTCGAACGGTTGCGATACCATTTGGGTGATCGTTGACCGCCTCACTAAATCTGCCCATTTCCTGGCAATCAAGGAAAACGATAAAATGGAACGCCTTACACAAATCTACATCAAGGAAATCGTTTCTCATCACGGTGTTCCAATCTCGATCATCTCTGACAGGGATGCCCGTTTCACCTCTCACTTTTGGCAATCACTTCAAAAAGCTTTGGGTACTCGTCTTGATATGAGTACCGCATACCATCCTCAAACCGACGGCCAAAGTGAACGAACCATTCAAACACTGGAAGATATGCTACGCGCCTGCGTAGTTGATTTCGGTACAAACTAGGAAAGACATCTACCGTTGTGCGAATTCTCGTACAATAACAGCTATCACGCCAGCATCAAAGCTGCACCTTTTGAGGCACTGTACGGTCGTAAGTGCCGATCACCGATCTGTTGGACTGAAGTGGGAGATAGTCAACTCACTGGTCCTGAACTCATACACGCCACCACTGAGAAAATTGTGGAAATCCAAAACAGACTCAAAGCCGCACGTGATCGTCATAAAAGTTATGCTGACGTGAGACACAAACCATTCGAGTTCCAAGTTGGGGATCGAGTACTCTTAAAAGTATCGCCTTGGAAAGGCGTCATCCGTTTTGGCAAACGTGGGAAGTTAAATCCCAGGTACATCGGGCCTTTTGAGATCCTCGAACGTATTGGCCCCGTAGCTTATCGATTGCAGCTGCCATCCGAACTCAGCAGCGTGCACTCTACTTTTCATATTTCAAATTTGAAGAAGTGTCTGTCTGATGAGACACTTATTATCCCCCTAGATGAAATTCGTGTTGACGATAAACTTCACTTCATTGAGGAACCCGCTGAAATTATGGACCGTGGGGTCAAACAACTGAAACAAAGTCGTATTCCCATCGTCAAGGTCAGATGGAATTCGCGGCGTGGTCCGGAATTCACCTGGGAACGGGAAGACCAAATGCGACTCAAATATCCTCAACTCTTCACTGATTCTACATCAAACGCGACCTCGAGCTAAATTTCGGGACGGAATTCTTCTAACAGGGGGAGAATGTAACACCCGCCAAATTAGGACTAGTAATTAGTGCCTAATCATATGTTAATACATGTAATTAGTTCTGTGTTAGGCTAATTAATGTATCGAATTATATATATTGTTGAATATATACGAAAATGCGATTTGGTTAAATCGTACGCAACTTAAATCGAAAGTATTTCGATTCAATTTAATACGGAAGTTGGTGACCAATTTTATTAAATAACGCTTTTATGTCAAAAATATTATTATGATAATATTTCGTATTCATTCGTATCGTACAAACAGAACTTACACAATATAAAATATTAAAACGCGCAACTAAATAAACAAACTTACATTATATAACTCAAATATAAATTGAATTGTGAACTATTTAAATAAAATATCGCGTAATAAATTGTATTTTAAAACTTATAATTAAAATGTAAAATAATTATTTAACGTTTAAACAACGGAGCAAACGAACACCGCACGAAGAAACGGAGACTGAAAAGTTTGAGGATAACCTCCAACTCTCCCTCCTCTTTCTCTCATTTCACCCCACTCTTTCTCTCTCTCACTCTCCTTTTTCTCTCTTTCTCTCCAACCACCACCACCTCCAAAAACCGCACTAAATCGCAAAATAAACATACTAAAACCACTCGGATTTCATCGGCTCTTTAGAAGAAAACGACCACCGCATCACGATCTATCATCCTACCTTTTCGGATTTCTCATCCGACACTTTGTAAGTTTCCGACAAATCCCGAAATCTCTCGTTTTTAAATGTTTTCACTTGTTAGTAGTTTGTAACAACTTATAATGTCCCTAAAAGGGTTGGGTAAAAATATTGGACCGAACGGTGGCCGGGAAACTCGTTTTCGACACAAAATCCGGCCAACCACTAGTACAAAAATGAGATTTGGTCACACATAGCCAGAATTAAACAGCCACACATTTGAATATTTATGTGGTTAAAGGTACCAAAATAAAATTCAAGTCATTAGTTAGCGACATATGAACTCCGATCATGTGACCATTCGGGAATGTATTGCCACACCTTCAAACATTTATGTGGCTAACGGTCACAGTAATTTTTTGACTGATTATTTAGCCACATATGAAAAGGAACGTGTGACGAATGAAGAGTAAATTCGAAGCATTAGTCACGTTATACATATAAAATGTGACAAATCTTTGTCACACACTTAAACACTATGACCAAATGCCACTATATGGTCACATAAGGTAATTGTTTTTGTGACTAAATCATATAGTCGAGTTTGTCACACATGATTCCAGTGTAGCCAAACTCCGGTACATATGGTCACATAACTTATTATGTGTGTCTAAAGTTTAGTGTGTGTTAGAATGTCAAAAGCTAATGTGTATAGTCACATTAATTTCTAGCACGATAATGTGACTATATGGCTTTATAAAGCCACACCATATTACAAATGTGTATCTAAATGATGTTTATGGCCACATTTTAGGTGATTATATGTGACCAATATATTCACAACAGTCACGTTGTGAAATATTCATGTGGCTATTATTTAGGGCAAAAACGATTATCATTAAGTTTGATATTAGTCACATTGAGTGTTAGTTTGTGTGTCTAAATCACTTTATATGTCAGATGAAGTAATTGTTCATGTGACTAAATCATATATTCGAGTTTGTCACACATGATTTCAATGTAGCCAAAATCCGGTACATATGGTCACATAACTTAATATGTATGTCTAAAGTTTAGTGTGTGTTAGAATGCCGAAAGCTAATGTTTATAGTCACATTAATTTCTAGCACGATCATGTGACTAGATGGCTTTATAATAGCCACACCATATCACAAATGTGTATCTAAATGATGTTTATGGTCACAAGATAGCCTAGTGGTTGGCGTCATGTTATCCTCACAAGAGGTCTCAGGTTCGAACCTCACTAGAAGCATATAAATCTTGGGGTGGCCACAGGAAGGTTCAGAAACGACCACGGTAACGGTTAGGCAACGTAAATCACAAGCAAAGTTTGGCCAACCCGGGGGAACCCGTCACAAACGGGAATACCCTTTTAAAGAAAAAAATAAGAAAAATATGACAAATATATTCACAACTGTCACGTTGTGAAATATTCATGTGGCTATTATTTAGAGCAAAAATAGGCAAAAACGATTATCATTAAATTTGATATTGGTCACATTGAGTGTTAATTCGTGTGCTAAATTACGAAACTTTATATGTGAGATAAAGTAATTGTTTATATGACTAAATCATATAGTCGAGTTTGTCACATATGATTTCAGTGTAGCCAAAATCCGGTACAAATGGTCACATAACTTATTATGTGCTTGTGTTACGTTGCCAAAAGCTAGCATGTATAGTTATATAAAAGTATTGGGTTTGTAAACAGACCTAACATTTAGCCCACCTGGTTAACACGTTTCTTTGTAGATGGATGAGTTGATCCAAGTTCGAATCCCACTCTGAGCATGTTTTTGCATAGCAAAGTCACTTTGATCAAAAAGTTTAATGTATGCAAACAGAAATGGTATGGTCAAATGGTTATATGACATAATCTAAGTTTAATAATTGGATATTTGATATATGACATTACCAATAAAACAGATGGCAACAAAATCGGTCCTATAAGACATCCCTTAGTGTCCTAAAAGATAACTTTATAGAATCTTTTATCTAATAGGACTAATAATTAGGCGTCCTATATAAAGACGTAATAAATCAAGCGTCCTATTAGGATACCTTATGTGACAAAGTGTAGCGTTGCATAACCTACCGTATAAGGACTAAAATTTGTGTCCTATTACCTACGTATCACGAGTAATATTGATATGACAAAACCAGGCGTCCTAACAAAAAATAATTTAATTGAACAAGTTTTAGTGTCCTATTAAAATGGATTACTTGGCGTCCTAATAGATTATATTATAAAAATGGTTCTTTCTGTAATAGTTATCAAACATCGGGCCAATTATGGTCATTATAAGAAAGGGTTTGACAAGAATATAAATTACAAATATATAAATTAAACAATACGAAAAGTATTTCATTGCAACTATCTCATTGTATCTATTAACAATTCTTACAGAGTGAAATAAAGAGACATGTACATAATAATGTAAGTGTGTAATTGGAGAAATTAGAAACTCCCAACAAATAAGTGAGATCAATCTTCAGTGTACAAGACTCAAAACAAGATTCCTCTCAGATGGTATCCTACTGTACATTATCCTTGTACATCACCTGCACCAGAAAAGCCCATAAGTAGCATGATAGGTAGAATCTTAGTAAATCATACCTGAGTAGAATATCACAGCTTCAGTACATTAGTTGTGATAACATCATTTGGATATAAGTTATGAACAACTGAGAAATCAAAGTGTATTTAGGATGGATAGCCTCTAGTCTGTAGAAACAATTTTCACCGATCATAACAGTGACACGATTTCAAATTTCTGAATTTATAAGATGAACCTGAATGCAACAACATATAAGATTAATAAGAATGCATGTACACTTAAAACATCAAGTTAGAAGTAACAAAATCTTTACTTAATAGTTAATACCATGTCATTTCTAGGTTTGACATCCCATTGGTTATGCAAACATAGAGATCAAATCTAATATCATCATGATATTGACCTGCAAAAAGAGTTTAGTTACTTCACCCCCAACTAATCTTCTAGTGCTAACCAACTCAAATAGTTGAAACAACATTTATAGAGTCATAGAGACCAATATTTAGTACCACATAACTTGGAAACAATAAGCACTGCTTCAAGAGATCAGAGTATTGTTCCCTGTAACTTGGGCCACTCTATTGAGGCAACCTCTTGTAATAAAATATATATACAACATTACAACTATTCAGAGGTAACTACTAGGATGTATGAACATCTAATGGAATAACCGTAATAGGAATAAGAAACATATGTAGTAAATATATGTATGCAATGGAAGGGCTATAATGATAATCATGGGACTATTTACCTATTATGTGAATATTCAGAATGACAATGGGAGATATATGCAAAGGGTTTAGAAATTCCATAGATATAGCTGCATAAGTTGGTCAAGGAACCCCTGCAACTCTGCAAGGAAACAAAGGCATATAATATATATATATATATATATATATATATATATATATATATATATATATATATATATATATATATATAAGTTACAAATGCTATCAGTAAGATGAGTTTACGAGTTTACTGGTTTGATAAAAACTAAAATAAACAAAAGAGAAGACAAATTGATTAAGTAAATCAACAAAGAGTGATCAGACACTCAATGAGTCAGTCAATCCATTGCTTTCTTCCTATATTCATCAGTCATCTCAAAGTTGAGCACCATCAGCGTAGGAATTAATAGCGAGTTCATGTCAAGTATTGTGCTTCATTAGCACAGAGTATCTATGATACAAAAACCACCAAATTCTTAGGCAACAATACAAACAGAAAGACTTATATATATCATACATTAAATAAGGATGTTTATTTTAATCACCTTCTAGCTCAGTTGGTAGAGCAGACTCATGCTAAGCATGAGGTCCTGGGTTCAAACCAGGGGAAGGACATATAGGGGATTTATCCCCTATAAAAGGCTGGAGGTCCTTTCTACCTTTGGTAGACCCGGAAGCAGCCTCTCTACCTTAGGGTAGGGGTAAGGCTGTCTACATCTAACCTCCCCCATAGACCGTCCTAGACGGTATTGGGCCCTAACCCGCGGAAGGCGGTATGGGATCTTATCTTCATTATAAATAAACATAACAATTGTATAACAACAACAACAACAATCAATCAATTTGAGTATTTGACAGTTCCACACATATTATTATACGTATACATACATATATACAGTATATCAAAACCGTAGGAAATAACACATATAATTTTCAGAGGAAAAAGAGGAAAACTAGAAAACCTTGACATTAAACTGACAATATGTGCTCTCTCTTAGTTCATAATTTGCTTCACTTTTTGTCGTGTGTTCAATTTTCATCTCGTAATCAACCTATAAGCACTGCACAAGGTTAAAACTACTCCCTCCAAATTCACGATCAAATCAAAATATCATCACAAATTAGGGCTTAATTTAAACCTTCTGATAGAGTATTCATGTAAATGTTTCAATAAGGTTAGAGATTGTTAAATCTAAAACCTAACAAGTCGCTGAGTTAAGCAGTCAAGACTTACAGTTGTTTCGTAATCGTTAATAAAAGGCTACTGAAATTTTTATCCAATCTTCTGTTTGTTGATTGGAATAGATCGAAGATTAGTAGAACAATGGATACATTACACTGTACATCAGATGACCGAAAAGAAAAAAGGGGGGAAAATGTTAAACCTAAAAACTCACAGCGGGAACCAAAAATTGGACGAGGACTTTTGAGGAATAATGTTTACTCTCGGTGGTGGATTGGTGAATTGGTGGGTTTTAATTTTTTTTTATGAAATTCAAATTTCATGTGTGTATTTATAATGTTTATAGGAAATCAATTAAGCTAAGAGGACCAATGGATCAACTCATCAAAGGTCCTACTAACGTTAGACATTTATGAGTGTTGTATATAAAACGTAATTGTTGACCATTAATGTTCTACCATATTACATGAAATATTTTAATATACGACATAACGAATAAGGGTTCTATAAACCATAATGTAATAGGACATCTGGACATGTGTACATGTGTATTCGATGTCCTATTAAACTCCATAATGATCTTAAATTATACTCCCTCCGTCCCATTTCTTTTGTCCATTATTTCCATTTTGGGGTGTACCAAATTAATTGTACACTTCCATAAATAGAAAGTTTAAGGAAATAAAGTTCTTTTTTACCCCTAGTGTATATATATAAGACAAAAAAATAGGTAAAAAGTAGAGGGTAAAATTGTCATTTTATCAAAAAGTAAGAGAGAGATAGTTATATTTTCTTAAACTGCGTGTCTTTTTGTCTGGGGACAATAAAATTGGGACGGAGGGAGTATATAGGAAATATGACATCATCAATTTAAATCAAACTTAATTAATCAATCAAATCCCTCTATTTTAATTAAATTAATATTAAGACATTTACTTTAATCAAACAATCAACACCCGTGTGTATACACGGGTTTGAGATCTAGTAAAGACCTAAAAGAAAAGGTGTCCTATATAATGTAACATATTAGGACATTTTTAGCAAAGGTCGTACTATATTACATTATCTAAGCACTAAAAAATTAAAACGTCCTATTAAATATTTTTAGGATGCCTATCGAATAAATGTCAAATGAAAAAGTCCTAAGAGATCATTTTTGTTGTAGTGATTCATAATTTTGAAATAGATGACATTATCCTAAGTTTAATAATGGAATATATGACATTGTCGATATCACATATGCCACTATTAAACTTTTGATAAAATTAATTCCTCATTTTGAAATATATGACATTATCCTAAGTTTAATAATGGAATATATGATATATAACATTACCAATATCACATATGCCACTATTAAACTTAGGATAAAATAAATTCATCATTTCGAAATAGATGACATTATCCTTAGTTTAATAATGAAATATATGATATATGACATTACCAATATCACATATGTCACTATTAAACTTATGATAAAATTAATTCATCATTTTGAAATATACGACATTATCCTAAGTTTAATAATAGAATATATTATATATGACATTAACAATAACACATATGTCACTATTAAACTTAGGATAAAATTAATTCATCATTTTGGAATATATGACATTATCCTAAGTTTAATAATGAAATATATGATATATGATATTACCAATAACACATATGCCACTATTAAACTTAAGATAAAATCAATTCATAATTTTGGAATACATGATATTTTTAAGTTTAATAATAAAATATATAATATATAACATTGCTAATATCACATATGCCACTATTAAGCTTAAGATAAAATTAATTTGTAGTCGGAATTAAACGGTCATACATTTGAACTAGATCTTAAACCCGTGTATACACACGGTGACACGGGTGTTAATTTTTATAATTAAAATAAATGTTACAGTTTTCATTAAATTAAAATAATAGAGACCTAATTGCTTAATCTGATTTTAATTGATGATGTTATAACTCCGCACCCTATATTATATTTAACAAGACTACTACTACTATTATTTATATATCTACTACATAAATAAATTTTAGTAATTTAATTTTAATTACATTATTTAATATATATATATATATATATATATATATATATATATATATATATATATATATATATATATATATATATATATATATTCTATAAAAATATATATAAGTAATATAACCATTCATATTTTTTAAAGAATAATCAACAAAAGTATATTAATAATAAGTATAGCTACTTACATAACCCAGTGTGTACACGAGAGTAATTTTCAATTGATTCATCATTTGGTTTTATTTGTATTTTTATTTTTATTGTAATGTTGTAGTTATGTTCAAACACCAAAATGTTACAAGTATATATAGTTTGATAGTAATTCAAACTTCTCATTATAGATTATTCATCAAGTTTCGTAAATAGCCCTTAGATTTACTTCCTAATTTATTTATTTTATTTATATTAAGTACTGATTATGATGTCATATTTTCGTCAATTTTAACCAATTTAATACGGAGTAGAATCAAACAACTTATTATTGGTGAATTAAATATTTACATTTGAATATCTATGTGGAAGGTACCAAAATTTCATTTCCTCCAAATTATACCGCCCCCTTTTTACCTCTGTTTGCCCCAGATCTCTCATCTCTCAATCGCCACCCACCACCTCTCGTTCCTTCCATTGCAGCACCACCACCACTGATCGAGTATCTACCGTTTGCTTCCACCATCACCGATTCACCATCGCCATCACGTGTGAACGGAACCTCACATGAATCCTCTTCAAACCCTAAAAATATGGTCACTTACACCTCCACCTTGCCCTCTTGAAACCCTAAAACCCCATCTGCATCTCGATCGGTGTCCAACTACAGCCGCTCTCCCACCTCCACCTCCACCTCCGGCCAGAACCTCTCCGTTATTATGGTAATTTTATTTTCTTTTTGTTAAAATTAGTGTTAGGGTTTCACAATTTTATGTTTCTTTTTGTTAAAATTAGTGGTAGGGTTTCACGATGTTTGTGTGGATCTCCAGGTTTTCAAAAGTTGAATTTTTATGCATATGAAAATTTTATATATTAATTTCGCAATTAATTTGTTTTTTGGCGAAGAAAAACAACGAATGGTATTAGTATTTGAATTTTATTTCCGTTTTTTGCTTACATATGAATCAACAAAAGGTATTATTATTTTAATTTTGTTTGTTGTATCGTATAGTTTTGAATTGCTAATATCAACTTCTTTTTTATTTTATGTTTTATTCAATTTGCAATACTTTTTATTGCTGCAAGTAGGTGATGTCTTTTAATCAAGAGATTGTGATTTATTTTCCACGCTCACAAGGTGTTTGATTAAATGCTGGTGAGAAGTTTGACTTCTCTGGTCCAACCTATACGCTTTCATATCGTTATTCAGGTTTGACATGATTTACTATAATATTTGTGTGTGTATGTGTATATGATCGGCTTGATTTGGTTTGGTTCGGTTGTCGTGTTTTATAAATCTCGATATCAGCCTCATATTTAACTATGTACATGTAAGTAGATTTTATGTTACAAAGTCATGCATATGTTTTGATAAATTATTCCACATTTTAAAACATGAAAGTGGTTAGTCTCATATATAACCTTTGGTTGTCATGCATATTTTGACTGATTATGGATAATGAGAGTAGAGCATATTGAATGGCTGATTATCAAGCGAATGTTAGTATCATATTTTGACTATATGGCACCATAATTGACATAATGATGTTAGTTATGGTGATTAAATGTGATTAAAATATGAGTTGTATTCTTCTGTAATGGTGATACAAATTTCGTTCTTATTCCAACAAGGACTCATATTTTGAAGAAAGTTTTGTTGGTTCTGTTTCTAGCTTACCCTAATGGGCTCATAGCTTGAAGAAAACAGTGCATAAGTTGACATATTATAACTTTTACTTTTTATGTAATGACAATGATACAAGAAACATAAAATACTTAAAGGGTTGACATGCCACCATGTGCCACAGATAGCAGCATTCCTACTAGCTTTTTTTGGTTTATCTGGAGCGTGGTTAGGCTTCTGGGCTGTTCGTAAGATTGTCCTTACAGAAGACGGGTCAATTGATACTGGTGTGGCTCAATTTGTTGCATGGTCTTTCCGAATTCTAGCCGGGAGTATGATTCTTCAGGTACCTTTAGACCTTAATGCAATGTTTATGCTGTTTTAAAGTCCGCTTCCTCAATTTATCATGAATGCAGATTTGAGTATAGGTTGAGACTAGGAATTTTTGGCATTTTTGGTTCTTTTAATTAGGTATAAGATAGAGGCCTTCTGCTGCCAGTCTCGGTCATGGTGCTGTTGGCAGTTCAAGAGCAGCCACTCATATGGATCATCTAGTTATTACAACTTGTACCCGAAACTAGTGTAAGTTTGTGCTTTACTCTATCTTATTATCACAACTTGTACCCAAATTTGTGATTATCAATTTCCAGTACTGGTTTCTTTGTTTATTTACACATCAAAGTATAGTTGTATTACAAATTTATTATTTAAAGATAATGTTGGAGATAATATATGAATTTACTACTGAAGCATGGCATGTACAATAGGAACAACTACTGCTGGTTGTAATGTTCGGTTGTAGACAGATTGGTGGTAATGAGTCTCGCTCCTAAATGCCTTTTTTATGTATCTTACGCTAACCGTTTAAATGTTTGTAAATTGGTTTATGAGAGACTACGTAGTTGAGCAGTTGACTGTTATAGGTTCTTTTTGTTTTAATTTCCTATTAAGCTGAAGTCATTGGTAGGTGTCGAGATCGTAGATGAGGGTTGGATTAAAACTTACCAATTACATCTACTTTCATCGAAATGAATGCGATATTTTCTCACTGTGATTGCATCACTCTTTTTACTAAACTGTTGAATCATGATCTGCTTCCAAGTACATCTCATTTGCATCAGCTTCTTGGAATGCACGGTTTTTAAGCATATACTCTATTGCTTACACTTTGACTTATCAGTATTTATTTGATTGATTATGATTGCAGGTAAATTATGTTGGGAAAGCAGCAAATGTGTATGAAACTGGGTATCAACTTAAGGCAAATGTGTATGAAACTGGGTATCAAATCGGTATTTCAGGTGGTACTTATGATAGCAATGTGTCCATTTAATATCTTCTATCGCTCAAATTGGTATTTCATTTTGGTCTGTTTATGGCACTGCATTTGTTATGGTTTCAGGTTGAGTTATTGAGGAGCTTGCAGTTCTATGTATGTTACTATGGTTGAGGAGATTTTAAGAAAGGAAAGCTTAAACTTGCAATAAAAGTGATGTTTATGATATTATTTTTATAGTAATTGATGTTGTCCCATATTGGATTCGAGCCATGCAGGTACCTATTCAATCTTCAATGCCTTACAGTATGATCTGATTACAAAACTAAATTATTTTTACAATAATAATCTGAACTTCTTTCTGAAACATTGTGAATGGTTTTATGCATTTGAGTACATTTTAGATGAGTTAACCTGCTCAACTCATTTCTTTTTAAGTTAATGCAACGTATTTGACCAGTAGGAGATAAAACTACACCCGATGCAACACATCTGTTTATAACAATTTTAGTGTTATTTTGATACAGTTGGCATTTATAATTACTTAAGAGCTAATCAATTTTGTTTGATGTTTGCAGGTTATGTGAGCTGCATTTGGTGTTTGGTGTTTGCTGTTCCTTTGGCATCTTAGAAAGAATCAGTCTTGTTATTTGAGTTTTTTTGCATTTGGTGTTTGCTGTTCCTTTGGCATCTCAGAAATAATCACTCTTATTATTTGAGTTTTTTCATCAAACCTGTGTAGTCACGGGTTCATAAACTAGTTATTATGTAAAACGTTTCAATTTTAGTTTTCGTACATGCTATTATATACATTCCAATTTTAATTTGTGGTGTTATATAATTCAATTTGTTACATAAATTATTGATTTGTTATATGTGACTAAAAGATGCACTTATATAATATGGTCACACTTTGCGGTCACTTTTTGATTAATTCGTTGTGACTAAATGTTGTAAAATGTCACACCAACATAAACTTCATGTGGCTATTGGATGAACAATAGTCACATAAAATCCACGTTTACTTGATTTTAAAAAGCATATGGTCACACCTATAACACTTTTGGTCACTTTTGGTTTAATTTTATGTGACCAAATCTAAAATAAAATAATAGTTGTGCAACTAAATGTTGCAAAACGTCACACAAATATAAAATTCAAGTGGCGATTGGATGAACAATAGTCACATAAAATACACGTTTAATTAACTTTAAAGAGCATATGGTCTCACTTATTAACACTTATGGCCACTTTTGGCTTAATTTTATGTGACCAAATACCAAAATAAAACATTCGTTGTGCGACTAAATGTTACAAAACGCCACACAAACATAGAATTCAAGTGGCCATTGGATGAACAATAATCACACAAAATACACGTTTCCTTGACTTTAAAGAGCATAAGGTCACACTTATTAACACTTTTAGCCACTTTTGATTAAATTTTATGTGACCAAATCCCAAAATCAGAAAATCGTTGTGTGACTAAATGTTGGAAAATGTCATACAAACATTCAATTAAAGTGGCCATTGGATAAACAATAGTCACATTAAATACACGGTTACCGGACTTTAAAGAGCATATGGTCACACTTATTAACACCTATGGTCACTTTTGACTTCATTTTATGTGACCAAATCTCAAAATAAAACAGTGGTTGTGTGACTAAATGTTACAAAACGCCACACAAACATAAAATTCAAGTGGCCATTAGATGGACAATAGTCACACAAAATACAATTTTACTTGACTTTAAAGAGCATATGGTCACACTTATTAACACATATGGCCACTTTTGACTTATTTTTATATGACCAAATCCCAAAATAAAACACTCGTTGTGTGACTAAAAGTTGCAAAACGCCACACAAATATAAAATTCTAGTGGCCATTGGATGGACAATAGTCACACAAAATACATGTTTACTTGTTTTTGAAGATCATATGGTCACACAAAATATAAGTTTACCTGACTTTAAAGAGCATATAGTCACACCTATTAACACTTTTGGTCACTTTTGGCTTAAATTTATGTAACCAAATCCCAAAATAAAACAATCATTGTGTGACTAAATGTTGCAAAACGCCACATAAACATACAATTCAAGTGGCTATTGGATGAACAATAGTCACACAAAATATACTTTTACTTGATTTTAAAGAGCATATGGTCACACATTTTATGGTTTTGGTTACTCTTTTTAAATGGATACGGCCACTAACTCGCTAATGTCACCATATGTACCCTATGGTCGCTCGACCTTTCGTCACACCTACGTTAAAAAACCAAGTGGGACTATATGCATATCGTCACACTCTTTTGGTGTAACGAAATCTCAATATTGTTCTAGTGAACAGCCCGTAACGTCGCATCTGGCCTGGAGCCTTTGCGACGTCACGTATAACGTCGCACAGAAATCAATAACGTCGCCTTAGCGACGTCGCACATAACGTCGCATTGAATTGCGAAGTCGCACATAGCGACGTCGCCTACTACGTCGCTAGAATCAACAACGTCGCGTATAGCGACATCATCCTTAACTTCGCATTAAATTGCGAAACATCGCCTTTAGCGACGTCATGCTCAACGTCGCAATCCTTACCTGCGACGTCGCACCCAACGTCGCATAAACCAGAAAACTCAGATTTTTACTAAGTGTCGAGACCTAAAATTTTAACACCTGATTTTACCCAAATTCGGATCCAGATGCATTTTTCGTCAAAGCAATATAGTAGAAATAAAAATTTTCCAAGCTGACCTGGCAGCTCGACCCCAGCCAGGGGCTCTGCCCCTTGGACCCCGCTACCAGGGGCGCTGCCCCCGGACCCCCGTACTTAGATTCCGTAACGGCTTCTAAAACACAATCAAAACACATTTTTCAAGTAATACGACACGAAATCAAAATAATAATAGTTGAGATTATTATTACAAATCCGTCACCAACGGGCCGTACATATTTTCAAACATTCGAATCAATCAACCAAATGTAATTTGGACATTATAGTTGGACGAACAACTACAAGGGTGATCTTTTGAGATACCCAATCATGTTTATAACCATCGCGTGTCGTGGACACCCTCAGGTTACAAGTCTTTGGACTTCATACTCGGCTAATCAACTCAAGTTTATTAAGTTAAACTCGCTAGACTCAGGTGAGTCTCATAGCCCCTCTTTTTACTGTTTTACTCAGGGGTGTGATATATTGCTCATTTTAACATGTGAACGCAAGTACAAATATTTCATATACTACATGAGTTTTTCACAACTAATCATTTAAAGTCCTCCGTCAGCATAGTTGTTAAAACGTTGTAGCGTGAATATTAGTATATGGTACCATATAGGATTGACCCACCTCGTCCGGGTTAGCAAGCACTAACCGGGTAAACGGACGTACTAATATTTGGGAAGACGAATGTGGATTAGGCATTCGTGGAGGCACCTCGCCCGGAATTCTCTATAGGGGACCCGTCCCTCGAGTTAAGCTCAACTATGTGCTCATGGCTATATACACGATGACTATCATTTAATTGCTGGATGCAATTCATTATTTAATTGCTGGATGCAATTCATTATTTAAATCTTGCGGTTCATACTATATTAACTGATTTCAAACCTGTGAGCTCACCAGCTTTCTAGCTGACCTTTTAGCATATATCGCAGGTACCAAGCAGTAGGATGTTTCTGCTTCAGGATTTTAGCTCGAGTCAGCATACAGACGATCGAGATTTTCTTGCATTAGTATATTTTGTTCAAGTACTTATGTACTGAAATCTCATTTTATTTAAACTCGAGCTATGTAAAGCTTTAAATGTTGTAACCATTTCAGTTATCAATATATTTTGTTAAAACGACGCATATAGAGTCGTTTACTATAAATCTTTGTGCTTTGTTATTGATTAGTAACACCCAAATCAAGCTTCCGCAAATCATTAAATTTGGGGGTGTTACAGATTGGTATCAGAGCCTAAGGTTCTAGTGAACTAGGTTGCATTTAGTGGACCTAGACTATGACCATTAGGCTGTATTCCTTATTAGGTATAACTGGTTCAGTGATTACATCATACGAGTTTAATTTAACATAGCCTGATCAACTATGTACAATTAAGCAAGGATGATGTAAGATCTGAAAGTAGTTATGGCTGAACAGGGTACAATAGAAGACTCTGACCTCGAGAGAACCGAGACTTAAACATGTTTATGCTAGACACTCAATAGGCTATATTATATAGGAGCTATATGAATATAGGCCTCAATCTTACTAACGTTTTGTCTCAGAAATGGCAAACACACCATCAAATTCATCTCGCTCTCAATCCGGGTCGCAGAACCTAAGGGTAGCTAGGAGGAACGCCAGGTTGCCTCGAGCTGGCCCGTACCCCACTCACTTCACCTTGCCGGCCCTAGCCGCTAGGGTGAACCAACACGAGCAGCGACTTCGCACCATGGATGTCGTGCTGCAGGAAACGAACGAAAACTGGAGACTTACATCCCTTGAACGCATCGAACAAGTCTCCGACGACCTGGAAACCACAAACAACAACATGGATGTCCTTCGCAACCAAGTAATAGAGATAAGCGTGGAAAATGCTCTCCTGCGACAAAGGATGGAAGAATGTGAACAACGTTCACATGAAGCAGAAGAGTATGCCCGTGGACTAACACAACGACTAGCACTAGCAGAAGATAACGCCCGACAAGCTAGCAGACTTTCAAACACTGTGGACCGTCTTGTCACGATGATGGAACAAATTAATCTACGTTAAGACTAGTGTAGTCTTTGCCTTGTAATCTATCCTGTAATCTAGTAACTATCTAAGCACTACTCTATAAATTAGTCGGATGTCACAATTCCCGACACCTTTTGTAATAACTCTGTAGGATGTAACTTTTGAAACTCGTATTATCTATCAAATATCCCTTGATGTTTCAACTCATATTAATTGTCATTTTTCAATGTTGATGTCATGTATTACTGCTTTTATACATGTACATCTATAACAAATACAACTTTCCTACGAAATCTCATGTATCTTCATTTCTTTTATTGAAGAATCATGCCGCCAAAGACAAGACCATACACCGATGCTCAGCTTACATCCCTCATAACCCAGGCTGTTACTGAAGCCTTGGCTCCGAATACCCCACAAAACTCCACCAGAAACAGCGATGCCGCTGAGACCACTACTGCTAAACCTTGTTCCTACAAGGACTTTCAAAGCTGCAAACCCTCCAGCTTCAAGGGTTCTGAAGGAGCCATCGGACTTATCAGATGGTTCGAGAAAATGGAAACTGTTTTCCGTGTCAGCAAATGCGCGGAGAACGACAAAGTAAACTTCGCCACCTGCTCTCTTGAAGATGATGCCCACTCTTGGTGGAATTCATATACCCAATCAGTGGGTGCTGACACTGCCTACCAACTCTCTTGGGAGGACTTGAAAGCAAAACTCACTGCCAAATACTGCTCTATCGCCAAACTCCAAAAGCTGGACGAGGAGTTCTGGAACCTAAAGGTTCAGGGTGGTGATATCGATTGTTATACCACCAGATTCCAGTAACTCGCTGCCCTCCGCCCAGCCATGGTAAGCACAGAACCTGATAAAATCAGGAAGTACATCCTTGGCCTTCCTGAGCCTGTTCGGGGGGGCATGTTGCCTCTTCCAACCAAACCACCATTGACGGTGCAATTCTATTGGCCCAAGACCTGATGTTCATGAGCCAAGATTCTGAACCACCCACTTCATCCTCTTAAAACAACAAACGAAAGTGGTCTGACTACCACAACAACCACTCCAACCAACAAAACAAGAAACCCGACACCATCAAAGCCTACAACACCACCACTGACATCACACGGGGCTACACTGGGAACAAACCCTATTGTTCCAAGTGCAGTCGCCATCATGAAGGTTCCTGTGGTCCCTTTTGCAACAATTGCAAGAGGTACGGCCAGCTCACCAAAGACTGCAATTCTCCTGCCAACAACAATTCCAACAACAACACCAGACCACCCAAAGTCTGCTTTGAGTGTGGGAAACCCGGGCACTTCAGGGACCCGTGCCCCAAGCTGAAGAATAACAACAACAACAACAACAACAACCGTAATAGCAGCAACAACAACACCCGAAGCAGAGCCTTCGTCATCAAATCTGGGGACGCCCGCCAAGACCCGAATGTGGTCTCGGGTATGTTCCTCCTCAACAACTTAAATGCTTCTGTTCTATTTGATACTGGTGCTGATAGAAGCTTTATCTCTGATGACTTTTGCCCACAACTTGACATCAATCCTGTTGCCTTAGATGTTAAGTACACTGTAGAGCTAGAAAATGGGGAACTTATAGAAACCGATAGTGTGATACCTAATTGCACTTTAAACCTAGCTGATGAAACCTTTTCAATCGATCTTGTACCCGTTGAAATCGGAAGTTTCGACATTATCATTGGAATGGACTGGTTGTCCAAACACCGAGCTGAAATCATTTGTTACGATAAGATCGTCCGCATTCCACTCAATGCCAGTGGAACCTTGATCATACAGGGGGAGACCGGTGGGATGGGACTCAATATCATCTCTTGTTTAAAAACCCGAAAATTTCTGAGAAAGGGTTACCTTGCAATACTCGCACACATCACAGAGAAGAAGTCGGAGGAGAAGCGATTTGAGGATGTGCCGATTGTTAGAGATTTCCCGAAGTCTTTCCGGAAGAACTACCTGGTTTACCTCCACCTAGACAGGTTGAGTTCTCAATTGATCTCGTGCCGGGTGCCGCACCGGTGGCCCGTGCACCGTACCGTTTAGCCCCATCCGAACTTCAGGAGTTGTCCTCTCAGTTACAGGAACTTCTGGATAGAGGATTCATTAGGCCGAGTTCTTCGCCTTGGGGATCTCCGGTCTTATTTGTTAAAAAGAAGGACGGTTCATTCAGAATGTGCATCGACTACCGAGAGTTGAACAAATTGACCGTCAAAAACCGATATCCACTTCCTCGCATTGATGATCTATTCGACCAACTTCAGGGTTCAAGTTTCTACTCAAAAATCGACATGCGATCAGGTTATCACCAGTTACGAGTTCGCGACACCGATATTCCGAAAACTGCTTTCAGAACTCGTTACGGGCACTACGAATTCCAAGTGATGCCCTTTGGTCTAACCAACGCACCGGCTGTATTCATGGACCTTATGAATCGGGTGTGCAAACCTTACCTCGACATGTTTGTCATTGTTTTTATCGATGACATCCTCATCTATTCGCGCAACGAGCAAGAACATGCGCAACACCTCAAGACTATCCTTGAACTACTTAGACACGAGGAGCTTTATGCAAAATTCTCTAAGTGTGAGTTCTGGATACAAACCGTTCAATTCCTTGGTCACTTGATCGATAGTCAGGGAATTCACGTTGACCCATCAAAAATCGAGGCTATCAAAGACTGGCAAGCACCCACCTCTGCAACTGAAGTACGACAATTCTTGGGTCTTGCTGGGTACTATCGGCGGTTTTTCGAAAATTTCTCCAAAATAGCTCAACCACTCACGGTACTGACTCAGAAGGACAAAAGGTTCGATTGGACCAATAAACAAGAGTCAGCGTTCCAACTTCTAAAACAAAAGCTTTGCAGTGCTCCAATTCTATCCTTACCCGAAGGCACCGATGACTTCGTGGTATACTGCGATGCTTCTCACCAAGGTCTCGGTTGCGTGCTGATGCAACGAGACAAAGTCATTGCTTATGCCTCACGAAAGCTGAAAATTCACGAAAAGAACTACACCACTCATGACCTTGAACTTGGAGCTGTCGTTTTTGCTCTCAAAATCTGGAGACATTATCTCTACGGCACTAAGTGCACAATCTTTACCGACCACAAAAGTCTCCAACATATATTCGATCAGAAGGATCTCAATATGAGGCAACGTCGATGGGTCGAGTTGCTTACCGATTACGATTGCGAGATCAAGTACCATCCAGGGAAGGCTAATGTTGTAGCCGATGCCCTCAGTCGAAAGGAACGACCGAAACCACTTCGAGTCCGAGCCCTCAGTATGACCATTTACAACGATCTTGCCATTCAAATTCATACCGCTTAGATCGAAGCCCTGAAACCTGAAAATATCAAAAATGAAGCCTTGCGGGGTATTGACAAACAATTTGAAGTCAAATCTAACGGGATTAGGTATTTCTCAAACCGAATCTGGTTGCCTAATTTCGGAAACCTACGAGACTTGGTGATGGATGAAGCTCACAAGTCTAAATATTCTATCCATCCGGGATCCGATAAGATGTACCACGGAATCAAGGAATTTTATTGGTGGCCAAACATGAAAGCCGAAATCGCCACTTATGTCAGCAAGTGTCTTACTTGCTCGAAAGTCAAAACCGAACATCAGAAACCACCTGGTTTACTCCAACAACCTGAAATCCCTGAATGGAAATGGGAACAAATTGCCATGGATTTCATAACCAAACTACCCAAATCGTCGAACGGTTGCGATACCATTTGGGTGATCGTTGACCGCCTCACTAAATCTGCCCACTTCCTGGCAATCAAGGAAAACGATAAAATGGAACGCCTTACACAAATCTACATCAAGGAAATCGTTTCTCATCACGGTGTTCCAATCTCGATCATCTCTGACAGGGATGCCCGTTTCACCTCTCACTTTTGGCAATCACTTCAAAAAGCTTTGGGTACTCGTCTTGATATGAGTACCGCATACCATCCTCAAACCGACGGCCAAAGTGAACGAACCATTCAAACACTGGAAGATATGCTACGCGCCTGCGTAGTTGATTTCGGTACAAACTGGGAAAGACATCTACCGTTGTGCGAATTCTCGTACAATAACAGCTATCACGCCAGCATCAAAGCTGCACCTTTTGAGGCACTGTACGGTCGTAAGTGCCGATCACCGATCTGTTGGACTGAAGTGGGAGATAGTCAACTCACTGGTCCTGAACTCATACACGCCACCACTGAGAAAATTGTGGAAATCCAAAACAGACTCAAAGCCGCACGTGATCGTCAGAAAAGTTATGCTGACGTGAGACGCAAACCACTCGAGTTCCAAGTTGGGGATCGAGTACTCTTAAAAGTATCGCCTTGGAAAGGCGTCATCCATTTTGGCAAACGTGGGAAGTTAAATCCCAGGTACATCGGGCCTTTTGAGATCCTCGAACGGATTGGCCCCGTAGCTTATCGATTGCAGCTGCCATCCGAACTCAGCAGCGTGCACTCTACTTTTCATATTTCAAATTTGAAGAAGTGTCTGTCTGATGAGACACTTATTATCCCACTAGATGAAATTCGTGTTGACGATAAACTTCACTTCATTGAGGAACCCGCTGAAATTATGGACCGTGGGGTCAAACAACTGAAACAAAGTCGTATTCCCATCGTCAAGGTCAGATGGAATTCGCGGCGTGGTCCGGAATTCACCTGGGAACGGGAAGACCAAATGCGACTCAAATATCCTCAACTCTTCACTGATTCTACATCAAACGCGACCTCGAGCTAAATTTCAGGACGGAATTCTTCTAACAGGGGGAGAATGTAACACCCGCCAAATTAGGACTAGTAATTAGTGCCTAATTGTAACACCTGCTAAATTAGGATAATTAATTATGCCTAATTACTTGTGATTAGTTGTAATTAGTATGTAATAGGACTAATTGCAGACTCAATTTGTATATATATATAAGGTGAATTATATATATATGTGTGTGTACTTACGCGATTTGGATTAATCGTACGAATTAACCGGACGGAGTCCGACACAGTTACTTGGTCGTTGGTGACAGAAACTTACCGAAATAATGAGAACATATTTTATTATATAAAATACACAGCGAACAAACATTATTTATAATATCGCGACGACACTTTAAATAATTTAACGAATACGTATTAAACGCGAGTTAAGAATTTTAATATTTCGACAAATGTTTTTATAATTAATTTCAAGGTATTTCATTAAAACATTCCCGTCACCTTTTAAAAATATAACTGCTTGATATAGCGTTTAAACGACGGAGGAAACGAACACTGCGCGGAGCACGGAATGGGGACTGTGAGGTGAGGCTTTCACCTACACCCCACCTCCCTCCTCCTTCTCTTCCTTATTTCTTTCTTTTTCTTTTCTCTTTCTTCTCTCCATTTTCTCTCAAAAGGATCCACCACCACCATCACTCAAAAACGCCAAATAACACCTCAAGGAGCACTCGGATTATACCCTCCGTTTGGAAGAAAAACACCACCGCATCACGATCTACATTCCTATCTTTTCGGATTTTCATTTCGGCATTTCGTAAGTTTCCGACAAAAACCCAAAACTCTCCGTTTTTACTCATTTTTACGTTTTTATGGTTTATATATGCTTAAAATGTCCAAAAATGGGTTGGGTAAAAGATTTGGACCGAACGGAAGCTTTTCGACCGATTTTCCGGCCACCAAATTCCGATCAGACCGCTACGTCGCAGAGACGCTGGACTTTCTGCGACGTAGCTCAAAACGTCGCATTTTGTGGCCAACGTCGCATTTAGCGACGTCACGGCCTACGTCGCACAGATATCCCAACGTCGCACTAGCGACGCAGCCTATTACGTCGCATTAACTTGCGGACGTCGCACATAGCGACGTAGACTTTTACGTCGCAAACCGAACCAACGTCGCATTAGCGACGTCGCCTCCTACGTCGCATTGATTTGCGAAGGTCGCATCATGCGACGTACCTCCCTACGTCGCACCCTACGTCGCATGCTACGTCGCACAAACCAGAACCTTGAAAAGTCAGATTTTACTAAGTGTCGAACTTACACAACTTCAGATACTTATGTCATACGACTTAACAAACGTCATAGAACATACTTTCTATTACAACTACACTAAATTGCGTTATAAATGATAACGCTTTGAATCATTATTACAAACCGTCACCAACGGGCCATATTTGTTTTCAAACTACAAACGGATTACTAAACAAACACTTGGACATAATGAGTTGTGTAAACAACTAGCCTAGATGGTCTTGCGAGACATCTACTTACTTAACTTTATATGTTTAGGCATTTGAAGGTTACGGGTTCGGAGAACCTACGGTTGATATTATTTACTCGTTTATTGATATAAACGTACTTGCAAAGACTCAGGTGAGTCTTACGGCCCCACTTTTACTGTTTTATCTTATTGGGGAAGATACATGCTACTACTTTTTCTTGAACACAAGTACTAAACTGTTTACTATACCAAACGGAATTGCATGAGTTATTACTATTTACAGAAGTCTCTCCATCATATATCGTTAGTTATGGACTTAAGCGCGAACAGTAGTTAATGGATCCATTAGGGAAATGACCCTCCCCACCCGGGGCAGTAGCGCTGCCACGTACCGATTTACACGTATAAACGGGTGACAACTTATTCGTTACTGATGCTTGCTCACTTACGAGCATGTCACGGGAGCAAACATATTATTTACGGGTTAAGCTTCGATTATGAGCCTCATGGCAACGGTATAAACTTATTTATTTACATTTGCTGGATTGCAAATACTGATTTTACGATTGCTGGATTGCAATGGCTGATTTTACGCCTACGGGCACTACTAATGAAATCTCGTGTTCAAAGCCGATATTACTTACAAACCTGTGAGATTCACCAACCTTTTGGTTGACACTTTTTAGCATGTTTTCTCAGGTACCCGGATGGAGTAGGATTACTCTAGGATTTTTGCTAGAGTCGCATGATTTCAACACAACTGCATTAACGGAGATTCTTAGCATTATCTTTTGTAGATTACGATTATGTAATAGAATCTCCCGCTATACGCGTGGACTCTAGGGGAAACTACATTTTGTATACGAAAACACTAAGTTTTCAAACATTATATCTATGGAATGTACTAATTTACAAAACGTCTCATTTAGAGGTCGTTTGCTTTATCTTTGTGCTGTGATATTTAATTAGTAACACCCCAAACTATGCTTCCGCAAAACAGTGAATTTCGGGGGTGTTACAGATTGGTATCAGAGCCTAAGGTTATAGTGAACTAGGTTGCATTTAGTGGGCCTAGACTATGACCATTAGGCAGTAATTCCTTATTAGGCATGATTGGTTCAGGAATTACATCATACGACTTTAATTTAACATAGCCTGATCAACTATGTACAATTAAGGAAAGATGATGTGAGGTCTGAAATGGTTATGTCAAACAGGAATACGTTAGTAGACTCTGACCACGAGAGAACCGAGACTCTTACTTGTTATGTGCTAGACATACGCTAGGCTATTATGTGATATACGAGTATATACATACATAGGCCTCACTCGCTGACTATACTACCAGGCTATTATATATGTGAATAGGCCTCGCACGTAAATACACTCGCTATAGAGATAGTCGACGTTTCCCTGGTGACACTTACGAATTTCTCTCAGCGGTTTGCACCGACCATGACAGACTTGATTACCGTCACACCACCTTGTGGCGCACTCTAATGATTTTACGAAAATCACATCTAACACCCTGAAACAACGTACTTCCAAGGACTAAAATCCTCTCTCTGTCATTTCTATAGAACTCAAAGACACGAATTCCCAAATGGACGACTACATGTCAGATAGTGACCAAGTCCACGGGGAACAAATCCAGTACACGTATCTCGATGAGGACATCGTACCAGAAGAAGAAATCATGCTGGAGGGAAACGAAAATCAGGATTTCGGAATGACTGGCATCGATATTGAAGAATATGAGAGAGTGCGAGATCAGGCTGTGGGACTAGACGGCCGAAATTGGGCACTTAAGCGTAAGTGCATAGACTATGAACAAAGATTGAGAATCTCAAACCGATCTGTCCCTACACGAATCAAAGATAAGATCCGTTACTGGAAGAAAGTAGCCACCAACCTAACCCGTAGGACCAAAACATGGATCAAACGTTTGGGCAAGAAATCAACGGAGGAGACTAGGTACCGCTCCACGACTCAAAGATACAGGGACATGCTCGAGGCACGCTACCACCCACACGACCTGAACCTGGAGTCGGAAGACGAATCCGAAAGCCAGGAACCTTAACTAAGAATGAACCAACCGACTATCAGAAACTGTGGACCGCCTTGGCACGCTATGGAACAAATTAATCTACATTAAGATTAGTGTAGTTTTTGTCTGTAATCTATCTCGTAATCTAGGGACTATCTAGCACTACTCTATAAACTAGTCGGATGTAACCATTCCCGACACCTTTTGTAATATCTCTGTAAGATGTAACTTTTGAACTCACTTTATCTATCAGATATCCCTTGTTATCTCAACTCACATTAATTGTCATTTTCCATGTTGATGTTATGTATTACTGCTTTTATACATGTACATCTGTGACAATTACCAGCTCATACAAAATCTCATGTATCTTCATTTCTTTTATTGAAGAATCATGCCGCCAAAGACACGACCATACACCGATGCCCAGATTACCTCCCTTATAACCCAGGCTGTTACTGAAGCCTTGGCTCGGAATACTCCACCAAATTCCTCGAGAAACAGTGATGCCGCTGAAACCACTGCTGCTAAACCTTGTTCTTACAAGGACTTTCAGAACTGCAAACCTCTAAACTTTGCAGGTACCGAGGGAGCTATCGGTCTAGTACGCTGGATCGAGAAAGTTGAGTCTGTATTTCTTATCTGCAACTGTGCGGAGGGAGATAAGGTTAAGTTCTCCGTTAGTACTTTTACTGACACCGCACTCACCTGGTGGAACACTTATGCCCAGACCGTGAGTGTTGCTACTGCTTACCAACTCCCGTGGGAGGAGTTGAAGAAGATGTTGAGGGGCGAGTATTGCCCCAGGGATGAATTGAAACAACTAGAAGTGGAATTTTGGAACCATAAGATGCAAGGTAATGATATCACCGGCTACACCAACCGTTTCCACCAACTGGCACTTCTGTGCCCAACCATGGTCGATCCTGAGTACAAGAGGATCGAGAAATTCGTTGATGGTCTTCCTGAAAGACTCCAAGACCTGGTAACTTCTTCCAAACCGGGTACAATTCAGAGCGCCATTCGTATGGCCCATGAACTAACGGCAAATTCTGTCCGCCGTGGTACAACTTCAACCCCATCTGCAAACAACAAACGCAAGTGGGAAGGTAACCCCAACTCATCCAACCAGACCTCCAACAAAAAGCCTGAGTACATTAAGGCTTATTCATCTGGAACTTCGGAGAAGAAAGGGTACAGCGGGAGCAGACCCTACTGTCCCAAATGCAACCGCCACCATGACGGTTCTTGCCCTTGCTCCAACTGCAAGCGGTTCGGGCATCTAGCCAAGGATTGTCGAACCAACATTCCCACCCCCAACACTAATGCACCAAAGGCCTGCTTTGGGTGCGGAAATACAGGGCATTTCAAGAAAGATTGCCCAAAGCTGAAAAACAACAACAACCCTGCTCGCGGCAGATCATTCGTTATCAAGGCTGGGGAAGCCAGACAAGACCCGAACGTCGTGACGGGTACGTTCCTTCTCAACGACCTTACTGCTTCTGTGTTATTTGATACCGGTGCCGATAGAAGCTTCATATCTGAGAAATTTAGCCCTTTACTTGATATTACTCCCACTGCCTTAGATGCTAAATACATTGTAGAATTAGCTAATGGCAACCTGATTGAGACTGATAGCATCATACACAACTGTACACTTAACCTCACGAACGAAACGTTTCCCATTGATCTAATTCCTGTCGAGATCGGCAGCTTCGATGTTATTGTCGGTATGGATTGGTTATCCAAGCACCGAGCTGAAATCATCTGTCATGACAAACTCGTTCGCATACCTCTTGTCTCCGGGGGAACCTTAGTCCTACAAGGGGAGACCGGTAGACGGAATCTGAATATTGTCTCCTGTCTGAAAACTAGAAAGTATCTACGAAAAGGGTATCAAGCCATCCTCGCACATGTAACGGAGAAGAAGTCGGAGGAGAAGCGACTTGAGGATGTTCCGATCGTGCGGGATTTCCCGGAAGTCTTTCCTGAAGACTTGCCCGGACTTCCGCCACCTAGACAAGTTGAATTTCAAATCGAACTTGTGCCCGGAGCTGCACCCGTGGCACGAGCCCCTTACCGTTTAGCACCATCCGAAATGCAGGAGTTGTCTAACCAACTACAGGAACTCCTGGACAGAGGATTCATTCGACCAAGTTCCTCGCCTTGGGGAGCTCCGGTCTTATTCGTGAAAAAGAAAGATGGATCTTTCCGCATGTGTATCGACTACCGAGAGCTGAATAAGCTAACCATAAAGAATCGGTACCCACTTCCTAGAATCGATGACCTGTTTGACCAACTCCAGGGATCGAGTGTTTACTCAAAGATTGATCTACGGTCGGGTTATCATCAACTCCGAGTCCGTGACAACGATATCCCAAAGACAGCTTTCCGAACTCGTTATGGGCATTATGAATTCCAAGTGATGCCATTCGGGTTGACCAACGCACCGGCCGTATTCATGGACCTTATGAATCGGGTGTGCAAACCATATCTTGACAAATTCGTCATTGTGTTCATCGACGATATTCTGATTTACTCTCGCAACGAGCAGGAACATGCTCAACATCTGAAAACCATTCTAGGACTTCTTAAACACGAAGAGTTATATGCCAAATTCTCTAAGTGTGAGTTCTGGATTCGAACCGTTCAATTCCTCGGGCACGTGATTGACAGCCAAGGAATTCATGTTGATCCCGCCAAGATTGAAGCAATCAAGGGCTGGGAGTCACCGACCACTCCAACCGAAGTGAGACAATTCTTAGGTCTTGCTGGTTACTACCGCCGATTCATCGAAAACTTTTCAAGAATAGCTGTTCCCCTAACCACACTGACTCAGAAAGATAAGAAGTTCGATTGGACTGATAAACAAGAGTCAGCTTTCCAGCTATTGAAAAACAAACTTTGCAGTGCACCAATCTTGTCCTTACCCGAAGGCACCGACGATTTCGTAGTTTACTGCGATGCCTCACACCAAGGACTTGGTTGTGTGTTGATGCAACGAGAAAAAGTCATTGCCTATGCCTCACGACAACTGAAAATCCACGAGAAAAACTATACGACCCACGACCTCGAGTTAGGTGCTGTGGTCTTCGCATTGAAAATCTGGAGACATTATCTCTACGGTACGAAAAGCACTATCTTCACTGATCACAAAAGTCTCCAACACATATTCGATCAGAAGGATCTAAACATGAGACAACGTCGCTGGGTTGAGTTACTTAGTGACTACGACTGCGAGATCAAATACCATCCGGGCAAGGCTAACGTAGTTGCCGATGCCTTAAGCCGAAAAGAACGAGTGAAACCCCTTCGAGTCCGAGCACTTTCTATGACAATTCTTAACGAGCTCCCTGCTCAAATCCTTACCGCTCAACTTGAAGCCCTCAACGATGAAAACTTGAAAAATGAAGCCTTGCGAGGCTTGGATAAACAATTCGAAATCAAACCCGATGGAACTCGATACTTCTCTAACCGGGTGTGGTTACCCAAATTCGGAAACTTGCGAGATTTGGTGATGGCTGAAGCTCACAAATCTCGATACTCTATACATCCTGGATCTGACAAGATGTATCATGACGTCAAAGGGTTGTATTGGTGGCCTAACATGAAAGCTGACATCGCCTTGTACGTCAGTAAATGCCTAACCTGTTCCAAAGTTAAGACCGAACACCAAAGACCCTCTGGGTTGCTTCAACAACCTGAAATTCCTCAATGGAAATGGGAACAGATTTCCATGGACTTCATTACCAAACTACCGAAAACTTCGAGTGGTTGCGATACCATTTGGGTGATCGTGGACCGTCTCACGAAATCTGCTCATTTTCTGGCCATCAAGGAAACCGACAAGATGGAGCGTCTGACTCGCATCTATGTCAAAGAAATCATCTCGCGACACGGTGTACCTACCTCGATCATCTCGGATAGGGACAGCCGTTTTACTTCTAACTTTTGGCAATCGCTACAGAAATCTCTTGGTACTCGTCTGGATATGAGTACTGCTTATCACCCGCAAACCGATGGCCAAAGCGAGCGAACTATTCAAACACTGGAGGATATGCTACGAGCCTGCGTAGTCGACTTCGGTACTTCTTGGGAAAATCATTTACCGTTGTGCGAGTTCTCGTACAACAACAGTTATCATACCAGCATAAAGGCTGCACCCTTCGAGGCACTTTACGGACGTAAGTGCCGATCACCTGTCTGTTGGACTGAGTTAGGAGAGTCCCAACTCACGGGTCCAGAAATCATTCAAGAAACTACTGAGAAAATCGTTGGTATTCAAAACCGGCTGAAAGCCGCACGTGACCGTCAGAAAAGCTATGCTGACGTGAGACGCAAACACCTTGAGTTCCAGGTAGGAGACAAGGTACTTCTCAAAGTGGCACCGTGGAAAGGTGTTATTCGATTCGGGAAACGAGGCAAACTAAATCCTAGATATATCGGACCATTCGAAATCCTCGAAAGGATTGGTCCAGTGGCATATCGCCTGCAACTTCCTGCTGGACTTAGCAGCGTACACAACACATTCCACATTTCTAACTTGAAGAAATGTCTGTCTGACGAGACGCTGATTATACCGCTCGTCGAAATTCAAATCGATGATAAACTTCATTTTGTCGAGAAACCTATGGAAATCATGGACCGTGAGGTCAAGCAATTGAAACAGAGTCGTATTCCCATCGTAAAAGTCAGGTGGAATTCTAGGCGCGGCCCTGAGTTCACCTGGGAACGGGAAGACCAAATGCGACAGAAATATCCACATCTCTTCCCAGACAACGCACCGTCCGTGCACTCAAGCTAATTTCGGGACGAAATTTCTTTAACAAGGGGAGAATGTAACACCTGCTAAATTAGGATAATTAATTATGCCTAATTACTTGTGATTAGTTGTAATTAGTATGTAATAGGACTAATTGCAGACTCAATTTGTATATATATATAAGGTGAATTATATATATATGTGTGTGTACTTACGCGATTTGGATTAATCGTACGAATTAACCGGACGGAGTCCGACACAGTTACTTGGTCGTTGGTGACAGAAACTTACCGAAATAATGAGAACATATTTTATTATATAAAATACACAGCGAACAAACATTATTTATAATATCGCGACGACACTTTAAATAATTTAACGAATACGTATTAAACGCGAGTTAAGAATTTTAATATTTCGACAAATGTTTTTATAATTAATTTCAAGGTATTTCATTAAAACATTCCCGTCACCTTTTAAAAATATAACTGCTTGATATAGCGTTTAAACGACGGAGGAAACGAACACTGCGCGGAGCACGGAATGGGGACTGTGAGGTGAGGCTTTCACCTACACCCCACCTCCCTCCTCCTTCTCTTCCTTATTTCTTTCTTTTTCTTTTCTCTTTCTTCTCTCCATTTTCTCTCAAAAGGATCCACCACCACCATCACTCAAAAACGCCAAATAACACCTCAAGGAGCACTCGGATTATACCCTCCGTTTGGAAGAAAAACACCACCGCATCACGATCTACATTCCTATCTTTTCGGATTTTCATTTCGGCATTTCGTAAGTTTCCGACAAAAACCCAAAACTCTCCGTTTTTACTCATTTTTACGTTTTTATGGTTTATATATGCTTAAAATGTCCAAAAATGGGTTGGGTAAAAGATTTGGACCGAACGGAAGCTTTTCGACCGATTTTCCGGCCACCAAATTCCGATCAGACCGCTACGTCGCAGAGACGCTGGACTTTCTGCGACGTAGCTCAAAACGTCGCATTTTGTGGCCAACGTCGCATTTAGCGACGTCACGGCCTACGTCGCACAGATATCCCAACGTCGCACTAGCGACGCAGCCTATTACGTCGCATTAACTTGCGGACGTCGCACATAGCGACGTAGACTTTTACGTCGCAAACCGAACCAACGTCGCATTAGCGACGTCGCCTCCTACGTCGCATTGATTTGCGAAGGTCGCATCATGCGACGTACCTCCCTACGTCGCACCCTACGTCGCATGCTACGTCGCATGCTACGTCGCACAAACCAGAACCTTGAAAAGTCAGATTTTATTAAGTGTCGAACTTACACAACTTCAGATACTTATGTCATACGACTTAACAAACGTCATAGAACATACTTTCTATTACAACTACACTAAATTGCGTTATAAATGATAACGCTTTGAATCATTATTACAAACCGTCACCAACGGGCCATATTTGTTTTCAAACTACAAACGGATTACTAAACAAACACTTGGACATAATGAGTTGTGTAAACAACTAGCCTAGATGGTCTTGCGAGACATCTACTTACTTAACTTTATATGTTTAGGCATTTGAAGGTTACGGGTTCGGAGAACCTACGGTTGATATTATTTACTCGTTTATTGATATAAACGTACTTGCAAAGACTCAGGTGAGTCTTACGGCCCCACTTTTACTGTTTTATCTTATTGGGGAAGATACATGCTACTACTTTTTCTTGAACACAAGTACTAAACTGTTTACTATACCAAACGGAATTGCATGAGTTATTACTATTTACAGAAGTCTCTCCATCATATATCGTTAGTTATGGACTTAAGCGCGAACAGTAGTTAATGGATCCATTAGGGAAATGACCCTCCCCACCCGGGGCAGTAGCGCTGCCACGTACCGATTTACACGTATAAACGGGTGACAACTTATTCGTTACTGATGCTTGCTCACTTACGAGCATGTCACGGGAGCAAACATATTATTTACGGGTTAAGCTTCGATTATGAGCCTCATGGCAACGGTATAAACTTATTTATTTACATTTGCTGGATTGCAAATACTGATTTTACGATTGCTGGATTGCAATGGCTGATTTTACGCCTACGGGCACTACTAATGAAATCTCGTGTTCAAAGCCGATATTACTTACAAACCTGTGAGATTCACCAACCTTTTGGTTGACACTTTTTAGCATGTTTTCTCAGGTACCCGGATGGAGTAGGATTACTCTAGGATTTTTGCTAGAGTCGCATGATTTCAACACAACTGCATTAACGGAGATTCTTAGCATTATCTTTTGTAGATTACGATTATGTAATAGAATCTCCCGCTATACGCGTGGACTCTAGGGGAAACTACATTTTGTATACGAAAACACTAAGTTTTCAAACATTATATCTATGGAATGTACTAATTTACAAAACGTCTCATTTAGAGGTCGTTTGCTTTATCTTTGTGCTGTGATATTTAATTAGTAACACCCCAAACTATGCTTCCGCAAAACAGTGAATTTCGGGGGTGTTACACTAATCATATGTTAATACATGTAATTAGTTCTGTGTTAGGCTAATTAATGTATCGAATTATATATATTGTTGAATATATACGAAAATACGATTTGGTTAAATCGTACGCAACTTAAATCGAATGTATTTCGATTCAATTTAATACGGACGTTGGTGACCAATTTTATTAAATAACGCTTTTATGTCAAAAATATTATTATGATAATATTTCGTATTCATTCGTATCGTACAAACAGAACTTACACAATATAAAATATTAAAACGCGCAACTAAATAAACAAACTTACATTATATAACTCAAATATAAATTGAATTGTGAACTATTTAAATAAAATATCGCGTAATAAATTGTATTTTAAAACTTATAATTAAAATGTAAAATAATTATTTAACGTTTAAACAACGGAGCAAACGAACACCGCACGAAGAAACGGAGACTGAAAAGTTGGAGGATAACCTCCAACTCTCCCTCCTCTTTCTCTCATTTCACCCCACTCTTTCTCTCTCTCACTCTCCTTTTTCTCTCTTTCTCTCCAACCACCACCACCTCCAAAAACCGCACTAAATCGCAAAATAAACATACTAAAACCACTCGGATTTCATCGGCTCTTTAGAAGAAAACGACCACCGCATCACGATCTATCATCCTACCTTTTCGGATTTCTCATCCGACACTTTGTAAGTTTCCGACAAATCCCGAAATCTCTCGTTTTTAAATGTTTTCACTTGTTAGTAGTTTGTAACAACTTATAATGTCCCTAAAAGGGTTGGGTAAAAATATTGGACCGAACGGTGGCCGGGAAACTCGTTTTCGACACAAAATCCGGCCAACAGCCCGTAACGTCGCATCTGGCCTGGAGCCTTTGCGACGTCGCATATAACGTCGCACAGAAATCAATAACGTCGCCTTAGCGACGTCGCACATAACGTCGCATTGAATTGCGAAGTCGCACATAGCGACGTCGCCTACTACGTCGCTAGAATCAACAACGTCGCGTATAGCGACATCATCCTTAACGTTGCATTAAATTGCGAAACGTCGCCTTTAGCGACGTCATGCTCAACGTCGCAATTCTTACCTGCGACGTCGCACCCAACGTCGCACAAACCAGAAAACTCAGATTTTTACTAAGTGTCGAGACCTAAAATTTTAACACCTGATTTTACCCAAATTCGGATCCAGATGCGTTTTTCGTCAAAGCAATATAGTAGAAATAAAAATTTTCCAAGCTGACCTGGCAGCTCGACCCCAGCCAGGGGCTCTGCCCCTTGGACCACGCTACCAGGGGCGCTGCCCCCGGACCCCCGTACTTAGATTCCGTAACGGCTTCTAAAACACAATCAAAACACATTTTTCAAGTAATACGACACGAAATCAAAATAATAATTGTTGAGATTATTATTACAAATCCGTCATCAACGGGCCATACATATTTTCAAACATTCGAATCAATCAACCAAATGTAATTTGGACATTATAGTTGGACGAACAACTACAAGGGTGATCTTTTGAGATACCCAATCATGTTTATAACCATCGCGTGTCGTGGACACCCTCAGGTTACAAGTCTTTGGACTTCATACTCGGCTAATCAACTCAAGTTTATTAAGTTAAACTCGCTAGACTCAGGTGAGTCTCATAGCCCCTCTTTTTACTGTTTTACTCAGGGGTGTGATATATTGCTCATTTTAACATGTGAACGCAAGTACAAATATTTCATATACTACATGAGTTTTTCACAACTAATCATTTAAAGTCCTCCGTCAGCATAGTTGTTAATATGTTGTAGCGTGAATATTAGTATATGGTACCATATAGGATTGACCCACCTCGTCCGGGTTAGCAAGCACTAACCGGGTAAACGGACGTACTAATATTTGGGAAGACGAATGTGGATTAGGCATTCGTGGAGGCACCTCGCCCGGAATTCTCTATAGGGGACCCGGCCCTCGAGTTAAGCTCAACTATGTGCTCATGGCTGTATACACGATGACTATCATTTAATTGCTGGATGCAATTCATTATTTAATTGCTGGATGCAATTCATTATTTAAATCTTGCGGTTCATACTATATTAACTGATTTCAAACCTGTGAGCTCACCAGCTTTCTAGCTGACCTTTTAGCATATATCGCAGGTACCAAGCAGTAGGATGTTTCTGCTTCAGGATTTTAGCTCGAGTCAGCATACAGACGATCGAGATTTTCTTGCATTAGTATATTTTGTTCAAGTACTTATGTACTGAAATCTCATTTTATTTAAACTCGAGCTACGTAAAGCTTTAAATGTTGTAACCATTTCATATATCAATATATTTTGTTAAAACGACGCATATAGAGTCGTTTACTATATATCTTTGTGCTTTGTTATTGATTAGTAACACCCAAATCAAGCTTCCGCAAATCATTAAATTTGGGGGTGTTACAAGTTTCACGAACCGAGTTCAATCCTATGAACCAAGTTCAATCTCACGAACTGAGTTCGACCCTACGAACCGAGTTCCGTTCTACGAACTGAGTTTATGTTTTGCTAGTCGAGTTTCTACGAACTGAACTTTCTGATTTTTCTTTGTGATTGTTAATTTTTGAAACAATAAGATGTCTGATCTTAGTAAAATGATTGAGATGGAACACGAGGTGGGAAAATCAAACGTTCCACCTAAGTTGTTGAAGATCGAAGATTATTATAACTGGAAGGACAGATTTGAATCTTACTGTAGATTCCATGATATGTCAATCTGGATGTGTATCAATAATGGATACACGGTACCTACTCAAACTGTTCAAAATGCCATTGTGGTACTTACTTATCAGAACATGAGTGACCAACAGAAGGAAGAATACAAGTATGAAAATCGAGCTCATTCTTGTATTAAGATGTGTCTTCCAAAGGAAATCGCTCATCAGCTGAAGTCTTTTCATACTGCAAGAACGCTCTGGGAAGCTCTTGAGAAAAGAGGTGAGGGTAGTCCACAAGTGAGAGCTGGCAAGAAGAATCTTTTCAAGAAGCAGTTTACTATGTTTAAAGCTTTGAAGGGAGAAGATCTTGATGGTTATGTTACTCGTTTCTACCATTTGCTAAGTGAGTTAGAATACCATGAGATCACTGTAGAAGAAGTTGATAAAACCGACAAATTTATTAAGGGTTTGCCTTCTAAGTGGGAAATGTATGGTGTTATGATCAAGGATAACGAAACCAGATATGCTACCATTACCTTAGAGCAAGTCATTGACAAGCTCAGAGGTTATGATTTCACCAAAAAGTCAAGAGATACCGATTCTGATCAGGTTCAGAACCCTGGGTTATATCATGGAAAAACAAATCTTTCGACTTCGTCTTCTAGTTCGACCACTGCTTTGTTAGTTGGTGATACTGGAGAAAATGGTGAAATGATATATGAAGATCTGTGTTTTATTTCCTCCTCTAATGATGAATCTAAAGGAAAGAGTTCTGAGAAGTCATCTCAAGAGCATCAGAAGATGCCAATGAGTGTGAAATCTGCCGAACATCAACTGTCTGTTCTTGCATCCTTTGTTGCATCTTATGAGAACTATATTGAGGGAAAGATCAATGATCCTGTTCTGTTTGACGAGGATTATGAACAGATCGATTCGGACTATGTTGAGGAATTGGAACTTCAGGAATTACTAGCATTGGTATCCAGAAAAGTTAAGAATTTCCTCAAGAGAACTGCTAGAAAGGTGGTGGGAAATAGATCAGGGTTTGATAAAACCAAGGTCAGATGCTTTAATTTTCAAGGTATTGGTCATTTCACTCGTGAATGCCAAAGACCTAAAGTAGAAGCTACAGGTAAACAAGGTTCGGGAAGTACTCTTGCTTCCAAAACCTTAGTGGTAAAGCAGTTGGATGGTTCTTATGATTGGAAAGCACAGTCAGAAGAAGAAGCTTTAATGGCTGAGATTGAAGATTAAGAGACAACTACTGGATCAATGTCCTACATGCCCACTGATGTAGAACAAGGAGTAGAGGTGCCTGAGTCTGAAGTGAAGACAAGTGATAAGGATGTGCTGTACATTGATTCAAATGCTGAGATGAGTCCAGAAGATTTTGTGGCACACATGGCTGAAGTACAAACTGACAAGAAAAGGGAGCATGCTGTGAACAAGGATAGCTGGTGGTATGTAGACAGTGGATGCTCAAGACACATGACGGGAGAACGAAGTCTATTGACAGACTTCAAGGAAGGTCTCAAGCAAAAAGTCAATTTTGCAGGAGATAAAGGAGGAGTGATTACGGGAAAAGGAAAAGTTTCAAATGGAACTTTGACTCTTGAGGATGTGAACTATGTTGAAGAACTAACACACAACCTAGTGAGTGTTTCCCAAGTCTGTGATAAAGGTCATCCAGTTTACTTTAATGAAAAGGCGGCCTTAGTCCTGAAGCCAGGATTCAAAATTCCTGAAGAATGGATATTGATGAGGGCACCAAGGAAGAAGGACATCTATGTTATCTACATGGGTGTTCCTAATTCTTCAATGGTGTCTACATGTTTATTATCCAAGGCTTCGGAAGCAGATGCATTATTATGGCATAGGAGAATGGCACACCTGAACCGGAGAAAGATGAATTACATAACCAAAAATGGTTTGGTTCTAGGTGTACCAAATTCTGGAATAAAGACAAATGTTGATCCAAATCAACCATCTACTAGTGGATCTCAAAAATCCAAAGTAGATACACCTCTAAATGAAGAAGAGCTGACTGACAAATTAGTGGATGAAATTCTCACACCACTGAGAGAGTTAAGAATATCTATGGGTATTGATAACTCACAGTTATCTAGAGAGGGTGTACCAGATTTGGAAGACATTCCTGAACAACATAGTGTTCTTGAAGAAATCGGTACTAACTTAGGAAATGAGATTCCAGTTGAGCCTGTTGCTTCAACTAGAACGAGTAAGAATCATCCCATTGAAAACATCATCGGTGATATTAATACTCCGGTTCAAACAAGGACACAATTAAAAGCTAGTACGTCTGAAGATTTAGAATACCAAAGCTTGTATACTGCATTGAAAGAGACAGGGATTCCAAATCAATGTCTACATTCATGCTTTATCTCACAAGTTGAGCCGAAAAATGTTCAAATTACTTTAAAAGAAAGCTCGTGGGTAGAAGCAATGCAAGAGGAACTATCTCAGTTCACAAAATTACAAGTATGGGAGTTGGTTGACCTACCAAAGGGATGATATCCAATTGGAACTAGATGGGTATTTAAGTGCAAGAGAGATGATAAGGGAATCGTTACTCGCAATAAAGCTCGTCTAGTGGTTCAAGGTTTTAATCAACAAGAAGGTATAGATTACAATGAAGTGTTTGCACCAGTTGCTAGGCTAGAAGCAATTAGAGTGTTCTTAGCATTCGCATCATATTATGGTATAAAGGTTTATCAGTTAGATGTTAAGAGTGCCTTCTTGTATGGCAAAGTGGAAGAATTGGTGTATGTTTCACAACCGCCAGGGTTTGCTGATCCTGAGTATCCAGATAGAGTATATCGTTTGAATAAGGCTCTATATGGATTACATCAAGCACCAAGGATGTGGTATGGAACACTATCAACGTATCTACTTGAGAATGGATTTACAAGAGGATCAATTGATAGTACACTGTTTGTAAAATGGAAGAAGAAAGACTTTCTTCTCGTGCAAGTTTATGTTGATGACATTATCTTTGGATCATCAGATGAAAAGATGTGTCAAGAATTTGAGAAAGTCATGAGGAAAAGGTTTGAAATGTCTGCAATGGGAGAGTTGAATTTCTTCTTAGGATTACAAGTTGATCAAAAGAATGATGGATTCTTTATTCATCAATCTAAATATACATATGAGCTATTAGAACGCTTTAAGATGGATGAATGTAAGGTCTACAATACTCCAATTCCAGTCAATCATGGATTAGGTCCAGATACATCGAGTGATAGCGATGTGGGTCCAACTCTTTATAGAGCCATGATCGGATCACTAATGTATCTAACAGCCTCTAGGCCTGACATAATGTTTGTTGTTTGTTTATGCGCAAGATATCAGGCTAATCCGAAAGAGTCACATATGCAAGCTGTTAAACGAATCTTTCGTTACCTCAAAGGGAAACCTAAGATGGGTCTTTGGTATCCGATTGATGGAAACTTAGATCTCGTAGCTTATACTGATTCGGATTATGGAGGATGCAATCAGAATAGGAAATCTACGACCGGAGGATGTCAATTCCTAGGAGGTAGATTAGTATCCTGGCAGTGCAAGAAGCAAACCTCGGTAGCCATTTCTACATATGAAGCTGAGTATGTTGCAGCTGGCAGCTGTTGCTCTCAAGTGCTTTGGATTCAACAGCAACTGCGGGATTACGGGTTAAATATAACCAATACTCCTATGATGATTGATAATGAATCAACTATGTCGATCACCAATAATCCGGTGAAGCACAGTAAAACTAAGCATATTGATATTCGACATCATTTTATTAGAGATGGTGCTGAAAAGAAAATGATAAGGTTAGTTAAGGTTCCGACTGCGGATAACTTAGCAGACCTCTGCACCTAGGCGTTCGACAGGGCAAGATTTGAGACGTTGGTTCAACTAAATGGAATGAGAAATCCAGAGTGATTAGTCTTCCAAGGGTAATTTTTGTAATAGTTAGTATTTTTATGTATTAAAAAAAAAAAAAATAGGCGTATGGCATTCATTTGCTTGTTACCTAAGGGGAATCGCCCACATTAAAGGAAAATGATAGTACATTAGGAGAATAGGCTTAACAATAATAAGCTTAAGTCCTAAGGATGATATGTTAGTAGGTTCAAATAAAGTTACTTAAGAACTACAGCGGTTCTATCAGGTATGTGTTTATATTTATTTGATTATACACCTATATCCACAACTTATAATTTGTCTATTTTTAGTGAAAACTTTAGATGGCTTCATCATATGATGTACTGGTAGGCAAATTATATGAAATTTTCTAAGTCTTAAGTAGTTAATTAACTACTTGTTTATTATCTTGTGTTACTATTCTATGATGTATGACATTAGTCTTAATTGTTGAATGATGGTATTGCCATACACTGTTATCATTCATTTTAATTGACAAATAGTAGCAATATGGGTATTAACTTAATTACTGGTAACTTTGTTGTACTAAGTACAGATCTGAAACCTTTAATTAAATTAATATTCTCAAATATATTTTGAATAATGCTAGAAGGGGTCCTCTGTTGTACTTAGTACAGACTTGGATAACATAGCATATTCAAGGTATGTATGATATTTGTCTAACCTTAAAATTCAAGTGTATGTTATATGTTTCAAAAAGATACATCATTTAGTAACCACTACCTTGAAATTAAACGATGCAGTGTTGTGAGTTTTACTTGAAATTCTTCAGTATGTCATATAATATGAAGCACTTAATAATATTCATACTAATAATAAAGTGTTTGTTTAGAAAGTCGAGTATAATTTGTTTATGTGGATCATAATATCAGTAATCGTCTTGAACTATCTATAATTAAAAAAATATATTCACTTTATGTGAGTAATGCATTTATTAATTATGCTATGTGGATAAAGGTATCTAAGATATATTTTTATAAATATAAATGAATAAATGGTAAATTTAGTTGTAATTTTATGGTAATTTATTTGAATTTCATGAGGTATGTATACTTACAATCAACTTAGACTTTTTAATATACTTTAATTAGCATGTTCTTTCTAATATGATCCCTAAGCAGTTAAATTCTTATTCAGTTGTGTTATGTATTTTATTTTATTGAAGTGATTAATAAAATGGTACTTGATACCACTGTTCGTTTTTATATTTTATTTTTATATTGTTTAAATATTACCTTTTGGAATTAAATTATGCTGAATAATTGTCTCTATTTATTGTTGAACAATCGTTGCAATTACAAGTGAAAAATAATTTTATTTTAGAGTTGTAAAAAATAAATGAGTTTTAGTTTATATTTAGTTTTTATTTCGCATTTTTAAATTTAGATTGCAAGTTTGACCAGTCAAATTTGCGAAGTGAGTTTACATGTGCGAAATTAAAAAGAAAAAGAAAAGAGAAGGGGTATAAAAGGAGACAAATCAACGAACCGACCCACACTTTTCACGGACCGAACTCACACACCTCTGCGACTCGAGCCTTGGCGAAACGAACCGACTTTGATTTTTGGTTGATTTTCGATTTTTTAGAACGAGGAAGGAATTTTCGATCCGTGGAACTTATTCAACTTGTTATTACGCATCTTTTGACGTTAGTTTCATACGATTTCACCGTGTAATTTGTGAGATATCGATCGGTTTATGTTTTCGAATGTTTCGGTTTAGTTTTTCACAAATTTCATACAAATTAGTGATTTAGAAAACCTAAACAATGTTTCTAATGATTAATAGATGCTAATGGAACATGTATTAAGTGTTTAATTACTTCAAAACATGTTTAATTGTTGTTTTAAAGATTGATCTCGTTAAACCGTTCGTCCTACGAACCGAGATCTAATCTCGCTTCATAGACCGCTCCAACGAACCGAGTCGAGTGATTTCGTTTGATTTCAGTTTAACGAACCGAACCGACTTTTTGGTTGAGTTCAGTTGACCGAAACGAAACGAACTTGATTCGTTTGATTTCGTTTGACCTGAGCGACTCGAATTCAACTCGTGGAAATTCTGCGAACCGAGTTGAACGATTTATTTTGTTTGACTTTGAGAACTGAATTAACGCTGTTGACTTCAGTTGACTTTGTAAAATTAAGTAAATTTTATAAGTTTTATATAATAACTTGTTTTCGATTTGAGAATCATTTGATTACAAATAATTAACAAGTTACTTGTTTTTACACTTTTAGACTTACGAACTTGTGTTTATAAGTTAAAATTGTATTAACATTTAACAATTTCAGTTATTACATATTGAAAGTCTTTCGACTCATAACGTAGTCGAGTAGCGTGTTCCGATATTTGTCGGCGGTATGATAACTCAAATTGTTATTCATAGCTATCGGACTTTATATATAATTTGCAGAATATAATTGAAAGGCTAAATATTATTATTTGTTCAATTAAGTTTCAGTGGATTAAGTTATTAGTTAATAGTAGACTTAGACGTTTGATGATCTTTTGATCATGATACGTAAAAGTTTAAATTGATTAATGTTTGTTTAGTTAATCTCTTTGCTATTTGGGTAATTTTGTATTACAGATATGGCGAACAGATCTTTCGAGAAGGGTCACAACATACTTGTGAACCAAGATCCGAACGAGCGCGGTGCTGAGCGCTTTGAGCAGATTCTGACTTATCTAGCACGATCGAGAATTCGATTAGCTATTACCGAGTCACCGCCGCTGAATAGATATCTACTTACACAGTTTTGGAGAAATATTGTGTATGATGCTGCTGCGAATCCTCCAACGATTCGTACCATGGTGAATCAGCATCCTATCTCTTTTACTGCTGCTGACCTTCGACAGCTTTTACATTTAGGAATAGTAGAACAAGACGAGGGTATTCATCCTTATTCTGCTGATTTTATTGAGGGTGCTTTGGGTCGTACCGGATATTCTGGACCCAAGAGAGGACGCCAGTTTGTCACGGCGTTTGTTCTAGGACAGTGGAGATTCCTGTTTACGATTATTGTTTCTATTTATGGGAACAAGAAATCAGGATTAGATGAGCTCAGCCCAGAGCTTATGTCTGCTGTACTGTCACTGGTTTACAATAAACCATACAGTTTCTCTTCTTACATCTTCAATTGTTTCATCGGACAGATTACAGGAGCTGTGAGAACACAGTTTATTCTTTATCCCCGATTCTGCATGCTTCTGATTCGAAATCAAGTTCCGAATCTCCCGGCTTATGAAGCTGATTTTCATGTTGAGACGATAGGTTTGAGAGGTTACAACGCTTGTTTTCTCTTACCCAAGCGTAAAGATGACATCAAACCGGAGGCTGCTGATCTTTTTGGGCATCTTCTAGATGCTGATTATGTTGCCCCACTAAACAATGGTTGGATGGATGCAGGAGCTCAACCTCAAGCTCAAGCTCAACAGCAAGCTCAACAACAACCTCCAGCTCCAGTTCCAGAAGCAGCTGAGCAACAAGAGCTCATTGAGGATGTTATACATCAGGCTGCACAACAAGGGGAGCAGATTATACCTGAGCTAGCTGCTGAGGTTTTACATGACGTCTTAGTACATAACGATAATGCTCATGATCCAGTTTTGGTTGCAATTGAACAGTTTAAGGTAATGTTTGTTACATATAATAATTCAATTATTAAAATTTATTATCTTTCTTATCATCATATGTGCTTACTCATGCATAGGATACTGAAGTTGTTGACCTAGAGGTTTTTCAACCTGGGGGTTCACAAGGTCAGAGAGGTGCTGGTTCATCTGTTCCTTTTAGGAAAGATGGTGATACAGCATCAGATTCAGATTCTGAGGAAACACCAGATGATGATACGCCGAGGGTTTTAGAACCGACTGAGCATGGAAAACGAAAGCTTGTATATGAGGATGATGATGAAGAGCTTCAACCTCTTAGGACTACACGTCGTAAGCGTGTTAGAACATCTACACCTGAGCTTTTGATTGGAAACATGCCAGGTTATTTATTTTATTATTAATAGTAGGTTGTAAATTGTGACTTAGACACTGAGATAGATTTTTTTTCTATAACAGTTGCTAGGGAATGACAGCCTGCTAGGTCAAAACCTACGATGCAACGACCGACTGCTCGTATATCTGAAACCTCAGAGCAGGTTAGATATATGAGTATTGTTATTGCAGTAGAACTTAATTAGAGATTGAGACAGTTAATTCTATTACTGTTACCAATTTAAGTTGTATATAGGTGTCTGGTATAACTGGTCGGTTTACGACAAACAAGGCTGCTCGTATTGCAGCTGGTATGTTGAGTGACGCGTTTGATAAGATGGTCCATCAAGTGGGACAATCTTCTTTTGCTCAAACTGCACAACAAACGCCACCGCCAGTGAAAGCTTCTGAGAGGATTTCTAGCTTGGAGTCTCGAGTTCAAACTCTTGAAGCTCAGAATGTTGTTCTTGCGAAGGAGTTTACTGAGTAAGGTCTGGCTTATACTGCTCTGCTGAAGGCTCACACGATGTTGATTAGCGATGCTGAGGATAACCAGAGAAATCTTGATCGACTTGAGCGATTGGTGCTAGAGTTGACGAAGGACAAGCCGTCTCAGGGGGAGATTCTGGCATATCATGAGGCCTGCAGAGAAGATGAGCTTAGGAAGAAGCAGAGACGAGATGAAGATGATGATTCCAGTGCTCAGAGAGAGAGTGAGCCGACTGGTCCTTCAAAGACTAGTGAGCGAGCTACTACTCAGGGGGAGTCTGCGTCTGCTGGTGATGGTGTTGGTACAAGTACTGGTACAGGTGAAGCTGGTAAGACAGCTTAGACTTATGTAGTTATTTGTACTTAGAATTTATTCGAATTATGATTGTATATTATAATTGTAATTGAATAATTGTATTGTAACTTAATATTTTGGTAATATATTCGGCTTGAGATTAATATTACAAGTTAAATATATTAGAAATTATTTAAGTTAGTTGATTTTGAAAAGTTAAATAAATTAGTGATCGAAAGACTTCCGACTCATTGAGTAGTCGTGCGGCGTGTTCTGATTTATATCAGCGGTCAAAATTTATTTCAACTTACACATTTTAGACTTGAGAGTTTTTATTACTGACAAGTTAAATATGTAATATTTTTACTAGACAAATGATATATAATTTAAAAGTTAGATTGATAGTTCAATTAAATCTTAGAAATTATATAAGATAATTAATAGTAAATTTATATGCTTGGTGGTTATTCACAATGTATTAGAATTTAAATTTAATATTTGTTAAGTATTTTAATAAAACTTAAGAATTTTTGGTTGATTCAGGGTAATCAATAAAATTTTATAAGTTATATAATATGGTTATATCACACAATTGAGATAAATAAAGAGATTCTTAGATTGATTCAGGGAAATCAATGAAAGAATTTATATTATTAATTTGATTTGTGTAGGTATGGAAATGCTAGAATTAAGTGACTCTGGAAGTGATCTTCTTGATGAAATCGATGATGAAATTGATTTTGATCTTGAAGAAGGAGAATTTTTACTACTTGAAGATTGGACTACTGTACCTGAGAATGTGCAAGACATTGGTGTAGATCCAGATGCAAATGTTGATGAACACCATGTGAGCCCATCTAGGACAGAGGTTATTATTGAAGATGATCAAGGTCCAACAGTTGTTGATGTAGATGAAGAAATCGATGACTTAACCGATTCTGAAGATGATGAAACTTTGATTCCTACCAAGAATCTAACTGTTTTTCTTAGGAAACTTCCAAAACAGAAGAAGAAGATTAGAGTTTCAGAAGTTGATATAACAGGAAAACGTGAAGCATGTAAAGGGATTATTGGATGGTACTTTGACTCTAAACTGAAGCTTTTTGCTATCAAAAGGTTTGACGGAGTTCAATATTTTGAGAAAAAGCTTGCAGTATTTAGTTATTTACCAAGATTTGAAATTATGGATTTGGCTAGATTAGAATTGAATAACCCGAGTGATGATGATTATGCTAAGTATGTTCAAAGAATAATCAGAACTGAGGTTAGAACAAAAAAGTTTGAAAAGATTAAGCTAAGGAAAGGAAAGACAATCAAATTGAAGGAACGAAGTCAAAGGACTGGAAGGAAAAGGAGAAAGAAGGTTTATCCAGCTGTTAGGTGTGTTCAGCAGATTCCACTGAAAACAATGCCACAAGATATTCTGGGTAATATGAAGAGATGGCACGTGGATTCAGAGAATGGAGAAGTTGTCATGGTTGAAGCTGATGATGAGGTTGAAGGTGGTGAAAGAGAAATCTTCAGAGTTTAAGACCATCGACACCTAATGAACATGTCGAAGAAAGATTTGATAAAGTTGAATGATAATAGAATCTTGACGACAGAAGCATGGGGTGATTTAGCACGTGATTATCAAATGATGGTTAAGACTTGTATAAAATTGAAGATTTATGCTTGAAGTAAAATTTACAAGTGAAAATCAAAGACAACTTGAAGACATAGTAACATAGATGCTAGAGCTATTGTCAAGGGGGAGTCTGTTGGGACATGTATTTGTGACAACAGATCTAGCTTGTAATAGTACTAGTGATTATTGTAATCAAGTGTGTACAATTGATTTTGAATTGTAATAATTGATATGATATTAGTTTGTTGTTAATATTCGTTAAATATATTAGTAAGATAAAGTGTTAGACGAATATCGAGAATGAAATTGAAAACTAAAGTCTGTCTGCGAGATGAGATCTCAAGTCGCAGGATTGAGTTCTGCGAGTTGAGATCTGGGCTCGCAGAGGTGGCAACGAACCGAGACTAGGATGGGCTTGGTTTTGGGCTGCGAAGTCAGTCGACTCGCAGAGCCCATCGGGCTGCGAGTCGAGTCGGCAGATTTATTATATATACAAATTTAGGGTTTAAACATAAGAGACTTTTGCCATTCGATTTCCAGATCATTAATTCGTAATTCTAAGCATTGTTAGGCTAGGTATTGATAGATTAACATTCGTTGTAATAAATACAAAGCAAAACGTTAATCAATTCGCTATTATCTTGCGAAACAATTCGTTCACAATCTGTGAACCAAGTATTGAGGAATTCCGCACCTTAATACCTAAAGATAACCTCGTTATCGATCCATAATACACGGGACTTACATACTTCCAACTCTCATGATCTTTGGAGTATACATGACTAGGCGATCTCACATAAGGTGGTCACTCAATTCACTCAATAGTGTATCGGGTTTCCTATCAATCTAGTTCAAACGAAATCGCTCATAAAGCCAGTCATGCAGTTTTCATCGTCATAAGCTAGATCGAGAATCGAATCTCCACCACTTAGGTGAGAACGGTGCTAATTATCCCAAGACATTTGGGTTGTAATGTTTTAAGGGGAATGGATAAGGGAATTTTTGGTTTGTAGGGGTGTCGCTTATCTCAGGCTTTCCAAGAATCATGAAAAACTTATTTGTAGAACGGAAGTAATGGGTACTTGTCTTCTATCAGATCTTTCTTTGAATGGTTGATACCTTGACGCACTTTGAGCTTTATTTTATTTTCTTTTTCTTTTCTTTCTTTTTCTGCTTTTTATTTTCTTTTTCTTCTTCAGAATTTCTTTGTCAGAGAACTTCCGAGGATAATTTTTTTTCTTTGAGTCCTTCATAAATCCTTTCTTTTATTTTGATCATTTCGAGTCTTTTCTTCAGGTGCTAATTTTCCCGCACCGTTGTCCTCTTGTCTCTCTCGTGTGGTAATTTTCCCGCACTGTTGGAGAGGTTTGATTCTTTTTGGAGAACACGAACGAGTAGGATAATCGAGTTGGATATTCTTCGAGATGTTTTTCATAACCTCATAAATTCTCAGATAAGGTTTTGGGAAATTGGAAAAATGGGTTTTCGTATTAAGGATTTTGAAGAAACGAAAGGTTTAGGCTCAACGGGGTTTACTAAGCGGATCATCGATACTTAAAATGAGTATCGGAAGGGTTTTGGGCTTGAAAGAGAAGGCTAAAAAAGGGGTTAATTCCTAAGAAATGTCAAGGTCATTTAGATGAGAAGTCATTTGGGTAGAAGTAGAGAGAACTAAAGATTGAGAAATAGGTGGTGTAGTTAACCGATGAAAGAATGGTTTAGAGTGGAAAGCTTGATCAGGGTTTCTATCAGTAGTATCAAGAATTTCTTCGTTGGCCCGTTTGTTTGGCAAGATCTTTTGAGGTTTCTTCTTTTGCATGGGTTTGGAAGATTCTTGCAAGTCCTTGACAAATTTAGAAATAGATTCAAGTTGAGTTTTCAAGGTGTTCAAAGTTTTATCTGAAGTACTCCTTTCTTCTAAAGTGGATTCATCTGACTCCCAGTCATGATGATGCATCGTTATCGTCTCAATCAACTACCACGCTTCGTCCGAAGTATGCAGCATGAAATTTCCTGATGAAGCAGTGTCGAGGATTTGTTGTTGCTGAGGATACAAACCATTGTAGAATGTACAGACAAGATTCGTTTTAGACAACTGACGGTTCTAACATCTTTCGATCAGATTCTTAAATCGTTCCCAAGTAGAGCTTAATGATTCGGAGGTTCCTTGATGGAAATTGGCGATGTCGGTCTTAAGCTTGGTTTGTAGTGAAGGAGGGAAGTACTTCGTTAGAAACTTAGTAGCCATCTCCTCCCATGTATGAATCGAACTGGGTTCGAAATCATAAAACCAGGTTAAGGCTCGAGAAGATAAAGAATAAGGAAATAGATGGAGTCGTAGAAGATCTCTATTGGTTCCTATTAGTTCGAAATAGTCGGTAAGGTTGATGAATTTGTTGAGATGGGCGTTTGGATTTTCAACCGAAAGACCATGAAACTGACACTCAGATTTAATCGTTTTAAGATAGTGAGGCTTAATTTCATGGGTTTCGTCGGTCGGTGCTACGATCGGTCCTCCTCGTCCCTCTAGCAGTGGTTTGATTGATGAGGTGAGTGATCGCGCCCGAGCGGTCGGTCGGATTTCACTCCGATCGTTGCTCCAGCCGTCGGGACGCGGATCGGGTAGGTTTTAATATTTATAGAGCTGGGGCCTAAGTTTACTAGTGCTACGTGACCTAGAGGTGTATAGCAGCAAGTATGACCTATGGTCGTTCTTTAAAATCAACGGTATTGTGAAACAGAGAAATCAGGATGTACGTTTCTAGCTAGTGATGGAGTTTTAAAAATGGTTGGGAGTTTGTTTTTGTTTTGTTTTCTAAATTATACTACTGATTAATACTAACTAATACTAAGCAATAAAATAAAATAAGGGATAGCAGTCAGGATAGAGATTTGTTGTGACTTCGTTAGCCTTGCATTGGGATGATGTTTTAGTTTAAGTTATGAAAACGTCTTTCTAAAGATTTGTATTTTATTTGTTTTAAGTATTTGTGGTGTAAACACTAGTACCCTACTGATTGATTGCTCAATCAGTATGTCACTGAGTAACTAGGCTATCGTGATTCTGATCGGAGGAGGCTGCTCAACTCTCAACACTGCCCTGTTACGGAACAGTGACCTTTCTTGGAATACTAAGATTCCTGGGTGCATGAATAGAGTAACAGACCCACTAACTGTCCGACCTTTCTTAACACCACAGCGATTCTTAATTGAATAAAACATTTAGGTTTAAGACTTGGTTGGTGTAACACCCCCAAATTTAACCGTTTGCGGAAGCGACGTTTTTTGGGTGTTACCAATCAATAATCACAAGCACAAAGGATATAGTGAACGACTCTAAATGAGACGTTCGAAAAGTGATTACATTAATACTTAAGTATTTCAAAATACAAGCTCGAGTTCGAGTAAATCCCTAGAGATTCTAATACATAACAACTAGTACAAAAGTAATGTATAAAAATCTCCAAGCTTGTAAATGCATGCGACTCGAGCTAAGTAAGCTTATCCTGCTGGGCATCCCTACTGATGCTGTTTACCTGAGAAGCATTACTAAAACGGTCAACCAAAAGGTTGGTGAATCTCACAGGTTTGTAAGTAAGTAAATAGTTTGATAACACAAGTAGTATTTGTAAATCGTAAACCAGCCAGTAAGTAACGATCGCAGGTCATGCTAATCGTTCACTTAAGTATTGATTGCAGGTCATGCTAACCGTTTGTAAGTGAGTGGTTGCAGGTCATGCTAACCGTTCGTTTAACTAGCCAATGAGTAACGATCGCAGGTCATGCTAATCGTTCACTCAGAAATAATTGCAGGTCATGCTAATCATGCGTTGCCATGAGCCACCATAGTAGAGACTTAACATACTGTAAATAATAGTATTCCTGTGAATGTAATCCAAAACATTCACATTTAACAATAAGGAAACACCATAAGCCACCATGATTGCAGGTCATGCTAATCATGCGTTAACTCGGCCATTATCAGTTTTTGTTATGAAAACAAGTAATGCATCTCATCCCTGAGTGTAAAACAGTAAAGTAGGGGCTGTAAGACTCACCTGAGTCTAGCAGACAATACAGTAAGCAAGCAAAGTAGTATCCGAACTAGCAGCCCTTAGCGTCCTAATACGCATAAGGTTCAGTAAGTAAATGGAATACTTGTAAGGTATCCATGCTAGTTGTTCCCAAACTAGTTAATGTCCATTAGTTTGTTTGTACGTTTGTAATTGTTTGTAATTCGTAGCCTGTAGAAAAGTTGTACGGCCCGTTGGTGTCGATGTGTAATAATAATTCCATCCATTATTATTTTGTATTCGTAGTAGTTGTACAGTTGTAAAGAGTACTTGTATAATTGTTTGTTTGCGTTTTAGAAAAACGTGTGCGGCCCGTTGGTGACTGTTTGTAATAATAATCTTAACTATTATTATTATACCTTAATCATTGTATACTTCATAAAAGTATATTGGTTTTTGAGTATCTGTCGTATTGTATTCGGTTCCGTATTTGAAAAGTGATTTCGACACTTAGATAATATTTTGTTTTCTGATTTGGGTGACATGCGACACTATCTGCGACACTAGTCTAGTGTCGCAGACCATATGCGACACAAGGCCTGTGTCGCAAAGATCTGATTCGAGTTTGGTGTTCATGCGACACTACGGTAGTGTCGCAGACATGGGTACGACACTATGATGCGACATAGTCGCTGTGTCGCAATCAAGCTAATGGTAAGTCTTTGTGTCGCAGATAATGCGACATAGTGTGCGACACTAGAGAAGTGTCGTATATATTGCGATACTATGGTGCGACATAGTCGCTGTGTCGCAGTCAAGCGACGAGTACGACACTACAATGCGACACAGTGCTAGTGTCGCATAAACCTGTGGCCCGATGCGACACTAGGGTCTGTTTGGGTTTTGGCTCGGTTTTGGGGTCAAACGTTCGAGTCTTGACCCGAGGTTTTTACTTAAGTTACATTATGGCAAAATAACACTTAATAATTTGTATTTTCGTTTCCAAAGGTTCTCGAGGTGTCGGTTTTTAGTTAGACTCTTCGAAGTTTGTCACAAAATACATATGTTTGTAAATCGAGTTTTATAGCAAAACGAGGGCATTTCTGGGCTAAACTTTCTTCACGAAAGTTGTAGCCAACGAAAAGACGAAGATTTATTGTTTAGAAAGTTTTCGCTAGTTTCGAACGTACGATTTTATAAAAATTCGAGAAGAGGACTGTTTTCAGTGGTAGCTTTCGGTTTACATTTTCGAGTTCTAAAAACGAGTTTTAGCTTATGATTTGGACATTAACTAGCTAGATTATCAACTAGGGAAGTAAATAAAAGTATTTAAAAGAGATTTAGGGTGTTGTTAACTTACAAGAGTCGGATTAAAATTCCGAAAAGATAGAAACGTAAAGGCTCGCGTGGTGATCGTTTTTGCTCCAAACCGTGTCACGATCCAAGGTGATTTAGTGGTGTTATTTGGTGGATGATGGTGGCGGTTTTGGGAGGTTTTTAGAGAGAGAGAGAACCGAGTAGAGAGAGGGAGGAGAGGAGATGGGAGGTTGAGTGAAAATGGAAATGGGAGTGGGGGTGGTAAGGTGGTGGTGTAAGAGTCAAGGGTATGGGGTGCCATATCCCCCCCCCCCCCTGACTGATTTTCGGCTGGGCCCCACCCCATGTGGGTGGGTTAAATTGTTCTCCCAAGTTTGCGTATATACCCGTGTTCGTTTCCCCGGTCGTTTAAACGTTTAATTATTTATATACGCGATAATATACGAGTTTAAAACACGAAATATTATTCGATATTTTTGATGATGTATTTTCTCAAACTAGTTGTTTTTAAGTTATAAAATTATAACTTTGTTTTGTTTTGTCGGTTGGTCGGGCTTTCGGAGAGTTCGGTAACGTTTTGGTTTAAACGTACGTTTTCGTTATATTATAAACATAATATAAAGTAGTAGTTGAAGTAATTAAATAAATTAACATTATTTAATAATTGTTTTACCAACGTCCGTATGTTTGTACAATTGTTGTTTTATACGATTTGTACAAATCGTATACGCGTATATATATATTCCATCCATATATATATAGTAAGTAAATAATGTATATAATCCTATTTCATATTATATACAAGTGATAAACACGTAATTAGGGAAATTTTAAATTGGCCCAAATTTTGGGGTTGTTACATTCTCCCCTTGTTAGGAGAATTTCGTCCCGAAATTTGTTTGGAAGTAGTAATCGGTATCGTTTGGAAAAGTTGGCAAAGAGCATCGACCATTAGTCCACTGGACATGGTCAGTTGAGAATCAAATGAAAGTGTTCGAGTTCCCGGTCTCAACCAGTGTGAGGTGTTTGGGGGGAAAGTTTGTTTATGGAAGCAAGGTGTAATACAAGTTATATGGTCGAAATCCATATGGTCGGTTGTTTCCTAATCCTATTGGGTACTTAGGATCTAGGAAAGTACATAGAACACAAGGCAATATACATAAGTTGTGAAACAGTTCGGGTAATCCAGAAATGTGCGTACCCGGGTTGAGTAAATCACAGAGTCTCGGGTTCGGGTCATCCTCCCTAGCGTTGATTACATAAGCTCTACTCCTTGTGTGGTTGGTTCGGAGTTTCAGTTTTGGGCAATCCTTCCTGAAATGCCCGGTACCGTTGCACTCATAACAGGTCTTGGGTGCGCTGGTGTTGGTACCAGTAGTGTTGGTTTGGCAGTCTTGGGCCAAATGTCCAAACTTCTTGCAATTTGAGCAGGGACATGGGCCATCATGGTGTAAACCGCATTTGGAACAGTAAGGTTTGCTCCCCTTGTAAGCCTTTGAGTCATTGGCATTGACTGTTGTAGGCTTTTTATCAGAAGTCGGGTTGAACGAGTGGGGACTTACTTCCCATTTACGTTTGTTGTTTGCAGGTGGAGTTGAAATCGAGCCACGGCGGACAGAGTTGGCCGTCAGTTCATGAGCCATACGAATGGCGCTCTGGATAGTTCCTGGTTTAGATGAAGTCACCAGATCTTGAAGTCGCTCAGGAAGTCCATCGACGTATTTCTCGATCCTCTTGTACTCAGGATCAACCATAGTTGGGCAGAGAAGGGCCAGCTGGTGAAAGCGGTTGGTGTAACCGGTAATGTCATTTCCCTGCATCTTGTGATTCCAGAATTCTATCTCCAGTTGTTTCAATTCGTCTCTGGGGCAGTACTCTCCCCTCAGCATCTTCTTTAGCTCTTCCCATGGGAGTTTGTAGGCATTGGCAACACTCACAGTCTGAGCATAGGTGTTCCACCAAGTAAGGGTAGTGTCAGAAAATGTGCTGGCTGCGAACTTGACCTTGTCGTCCTCAACGCAGTTGCAGATAAGGAATACTGATTCTATTTTCTCAATCCAGCGTATTAAACCGATCGCTCCTTCAGTGCCTGCAAAGCTCAAGGGTTTGCAGTTTTGGAAGTCCTTGTAGGTGCAGGTTTTGGGCGGTGGTGTGTTGTTAGCCGTATCTTCGCTACCAGGAGTGGTTGCTCGAACAGCTAAGGCTTGGGCCACACTACGGGCAATAATACCCGCGACTTCGGCTTCAGTAAGCGTGATTTGTCGTCGAGGAGGCATGTTCCTTGAAACAACAAATAAAGAACATGTGAAGGTTTGAACAAGAACTATGATTGTGATGATTTAGTAAGTTTAGAGAAACTACGCCAAAGTTTGAAGGTTGTTTAAAGTTGTGTACTATAATTAAGTTTATACGGTTTTGAAGTTTTTGAAAATTTTATGAAACATTTTTGTAAGAAATTTTGTAACATGTTTGATAAAAATACATTTGTTATAAAATTTTGATAGTAAAAGTCGGTTGTATAATTTGAAGTCTGACGAAAACTTGAGTTGAAAATGGTTCGGTTGAAATTATGGTCAGTGACAAGGTTTTGAAATTTTTTGTATAACAACAACTGTTTAAAAACATAAGTTATGAAAGTTCCAAAGTAAAAGCAGGTTGAAACTTGTTGAAGATGTTTTTCCTAGAATACACCTAACAGTACAGTAGTGTACGTTGTAGAATGTTATAAACGTAGAATTAGGTAGGAATAGCGAATGAAAACAAGGTCTCGATCTTCATATCGAAGGATGTTGGAGTAGCTATGTTTGTCAGTTAAAATGGTGTGGGTGGTAAACAAAGTATCATCGGACAAGGCCTATTCCTATACCTTCAGTATATAATAGCCTAGAGAGTAGTAGGTAGTCGAGGCCTTCGGAAGTATGTCGGTATTCGTGAATTCATAAAAGTTGATTAAAAGTGGAACGTCTAGAATCGAGTTGTTGTTTGTTTAATGTAAGTTGAAAAATGAATTTCGCAGCAGTCGAGAGAGAGAGCATCGTATCGGGGAAAGAGGCCTATGTATATATATATATATATATATATATATATATCACATAACCGCCTAGTGTGTGTCTAGCACAATCAAGTAGAAGTCCCGGTTCTCTCGAGGTCAGAGTCAGCTATCGTATTCCTGTTCAACATAACCCCTTTCAGAACTCACATCATCTTTATTTAATTGTACATAGTTGATCAGGCTATGTTAAATTAAACTTGTATGCTGTAATTCCTGAACCAGTTATACCTAATGAGGAATACTGCCTAACAGTCATAGTCTAGGCCCACAAAATGCAACCTAGTTCACTATAACCTTAGGCTCTGATACCAATCTGTAACACCCCCAAATTTAACCGTTTGCGGAAGCGACGTTTTTTGGGTGTTACCAATCAATAATCACAAGCACAAAGGATATAGTGAACGACTCTAAATGAGTCGTTCGAAAAGTGATTACATTAATACTTAAGTATTTCAAAATACAAGCTCGAGTTCGAGTAAATCCCTAGAGATTCTAATACATAACAACTAGTACAAAAGTAATGTATAAAAATCTCCAAGCTTGTAAATGCATGCGACTCGAGCTAAGTAAGCTTATCCTGCTGGGCATCCCTACTGATGCTGTGTACCTGAGAAGCATTACTAAAACGGTCAACCAAAAGGTTGGTGAATCTCACAGGTTTGTAAGTAAGTAAATAGTTTGATAACACAAGTAGTATTTGTAAATCGTAAACCAGCCAGTAAGTAACGATCGCAGGTCATGCTAATCGTTCACTTAAGTATTGATTGCAGGTCATGCTAACCGTTTGTAAGTGAGTGGTTGCAGGTCATGCTAACCGTTCGTTTAACTAGCCAATGAGTAACGATCGCAGGTAATGCTAATCGTTCACTCAGAAATGATTGCAGGTCATGCTAATCATGCGTTGCCATGAGCCACCATAGTAGAGACTTAACATACTGTAAATAATAGTATTCCTGTGAATGTAATCCAAAACATTCACATTTAACAATAAGGAAACACCATAAGCCACCATGATTGCAGGTCATGCTAATCATGCGTTAACTCGGCCATTATCAGTTTTTGTTATGAAAACAAGTAATGCATCTCACCCCTGAGTGTAAAACAGTAAAGTAGGGGCTGTAAGACTCACCTGAGTCTAGCAGACAATACAGTAAGCAAGCAAAGTAGTATCCGAACTAGCAGCCCTTAGCGTCCTAATACGCATAAGGTTCAGTAAGTAAATGGAATACTTGTAAGGTATCCATGCTAGTTGTTCCCAAACTAGTTAATGTCCATTAGTTTGTTTGTACGTTTGTAATTGTTTGTAATTCGTAGCCTGTAGAAAAGTTGTACGGCCCGTTGGTGTCGATGTGTAATAATAATTCCATCCATTATTATTTTGTATTCGTAGTAGTTGTACAGTTGTAAAGAGTACTTGTATAATTGTTTGTTTGCGTTTTAGAAAAACGTGTGCGGCCCGTTGGTGACTGTTTGTAATAATAATCTTAACTATTATTATTATACCTTAATCATTGTATACTTCATAAAAGTATATTGGTTTTTGAGTATCTGTCGTATTGTATTCGGTTCCGTATTTGAAAAGTGATTTCGACACTTAGATAATATTTTGTTTTCTGATTTGGGTGACATGCGACACTATCTGCGACACTAGTCTAGTGTCGCAGACCATATGCGACACAAGGCCTGTGTCGCAAAGATCTTATTCGAGTTTGGTGTTCATGCGACACTACGGTAGTGTCGCAGACATGGGTACGACACTATGATGCGACATAGTCGCTGTGTCGCAATCAAGCTAATGGTAAGTCTTTGTGTCGCAGATAATGCGACATAGTGTGCGACACTAGAGAAGTGTCGTATATATTGCGATACTATGGTGCGACATAGTCGCTGTGTCGCAGTCAAGCGACGAGTACGACACTACAATGCGACACAGTGCTAGTGTCGCATAAACCTGTGGCCCGATGCGACACTAGGGTCTGTTTGGGTTTTGGCTCGGTTTTGGGGTCAAACGTTCGAGTCTTGACCCGAGGTTTTTACTTAAGTTACATTATGGCAAAATAACACTTAATAATTTGTATTTTCGTTTCCAAAGGTTCTCGAGGTGTCGGTTTTTAGTTAGACTCTTCGAAGTTTGTCACAAAATACATATGTTTGTAAATCGAGTTTTATAGCAAAACGAGGGCATTTCTGGGCTAAACTTTCTTCACGAAAGTTGTAGCCAACGAAAAGACGAAGATTTATTGTTTAGAAAGTTTTCGCTAGTTTCGAACGTACGATTTTATAAAAATTCGAGAAGAGGACTGTTTTCAGTGGTAGCTTTCGGTTTACATTTTCGAGTTCTAAAAACGAGTTTTAGCTTATGATTTGGACATTAACTAGCTAGATTATCAACTAGGGAAGTAAATAAAAGTATTTAAAAGAGTTTTAGGGTGTTGTTAACTTACAAGAGTCGGATTAAAATTCCAAAAAGATAGAAACGTAAAGGCTCGCGTGGTGATCGTTTTTGCTCCAAACCGTGTCACGATCCGAGGTGATTTAGTGGTGTTATTTGGTGGATGATGGTGGCGGTTTTGGGAGGTTTTTAGAGAGAGAGAGAACCGAGTAGAGAGAGGGAGGAGAGGAGATGGGAGGTTGAGTGAAAATGGAAATGGGAGTGGGGGTGGTAAGGTGGTGGTGTAAGAGTCAAGGGTATGGGGTGCCATATCCCCCCCCCCCCCCTGACTGATTTTCGGCTGGGCCCCACCCCATGTGGGTGGGTTAAATTGTTCTCCCAAGTTTGCGTATATACCCGTGTTCGTTTCCCCGGTCGTTTAAACGTTTAATTATTTATATACGCGATAATATACGAGTTTAAAACACGAAATATTATTCGATATTTTTGATGATGTATTTTCTCAAAATAGTTGTTTTTAAGTTATAAAATTATAACTTTGTTTTGTTTTGTCGGTTGGTCGGGCTTTCGGAGAGTTCGGTAACGTTTTGGTTTAAACGTACGTTTTCGTTATATTATAAACATAATATAAAGTAGTAGTTGAAGTAATTAAATAAATTAACATTATTTAATAATTGTTTTACCAACGTCCGTATGTTTGTACAATTGTTGTTTTATACGATTTGTACGAATCGTATACGCGTATATATATATTCCATCCATATATATATAGTAAGTAAATAATGTATATAATCCTATTTCATATTATATACAAGTGATAAACACGTAATTAGGGAAATTTTAAATTGGCCCAAATTTTGGGGTTGTTACAGTTGGTGTTTGATTATGTTCCATCAATGGTTTTAGAATCCAGGGGTGATAGACAAATTTGGAATACTAGATGATTCCTCGAATTCCTTTCTGGATTTTATAAACTAAGTTTGTATTTTAGATCAAAGATTCTCCATTTATGATTTAAACCAGCCCTCACTTAAAATTAACCAATAAATCCCTAGTTTATTCACAGTGTACAATACTTGCATAGTAATTCCACGGCTTCGAAACCAGACCATGCTATTTAACATATATAATTAAGTTGTAGCTTAATCACGGTGTACAATACTTGGTTAGTAGTTCCACAGCTTAAAACCAGACAATGTTATTTGAACACAGATAATTAATTACCCCTGCTATGATGTCTTATCAAAAAGGTTTTAACCACGTTTATTACCGGAAAGGCATTAGTTGTCTTTGGCTTAAAATCATAGATCGAACGTACAATCAAAGCACCGAGTTTTCATTTATATAATAGTTTGAAACATTATTTCACAACGGATTGTGCCCACGACTTTCCGAGCTTCCACGTTCCGTACTCCACACATTCATGATGTTTTC